>CM030789.1:34767500-37167500 GCA_018127125.1 Rhododendron griersonianum
TAGCCAACGGATAACCGTCAACCGGCGCTCGCCGTCATGGCGACAAGCTTCTCCCTCAAGAAGGAGGCATCCCCTGGGCTGCACACCGTGGCATTAGGAATCAAAGACCATTAGCCAGTTACACTTTTCCGTGCGGGGACACCAATGCATCATCGGGATGGTGCCATAGCCGACAGAGAACCATCAGCCGGCGCTCATCGCCTAGGCGACAAGCTGACCCCTCAGCAAGGAGGCATCCCTCAAAAGGAACACCAATGCGTCGTCGGGGAAGATTACCGAAGGGACAATGCCATAGCCAATGGATGAGATCCATCGACTTTTGCTCCCCCCCATCTCATTGAAATAGGCGAGGAGCTTACCTCTCAACAAGAAGGCATCCCCCGAAGGGAACACCAATGCATCATCAAGGAAGGTTAACGAAGGGACAGTGCCATAGCCAACGGAGAACCATCAACCGGCGCACAACGCCTAAGACGACGTGCTTACCCCTCAGCAAGGAGGCATTCCATGAAGGAAATACCAATGCATCGTCGAGGAAGATTTTTTTAATTTCATTTTCGCTTACCCATCAGCAAGGAGTCATTCCCCGAAGGAAACGCCAATGCGTCATCGGGAAAGATTTTTGCAAATTCATTTTTGGTGTTCAAAATGAATAATGATTTTATAAAGCATTTTGACTTCACGTCCGAGCAGCAACTAGTTTACCTCTCCGCAAGGGTGCGCCTGCCCCAAAGGGTTTCAAAACCAATGCATCATCGAGGTAGTTTTCCGAAGGGACAGCGCCATAGCCAACAGAGAACCGTCGACCGGCGCTCGCCACCTAGGCGACAAGCTTCTCCCTCCACAAGGAGGCATCCCCTGGGCTACGCAACGTGGCATTAGGAATCAAAGACCATTAGCCAGTTACGCTTTTCCGTACGGGGACACCAATGCATCATCGGGATTGTGCCATTGCCAACGGATATCCATCAGCCGACGCTCACCACCAAGGCGACGAACTTACCTCTCAGCAAGGAGGCATCCCCCGAAAGGAACACCAATGCATCATGGAGGAAGATGGTTAACAACGAAGGGACAGTGCCATAGCCAACGGATAACCGTCAACCGGCGCTCGCCGTCATGGCGACAAGCTTCTCCCTCAACAAGGAGGCATCCCCTGGGCTGCGCACCGTGGCATTAGGAATCAAAGACCATTAGCCAGTTACACTTTTCCGTGCGGGGACACCATTGCATCATCGGGATGGTGCCATAGCCGATAGAGAACCATCAGCCGGCGCTCATCGCCTAGGCGACAAGCTGACCCCTCAGCAAGGAGGCATCCCCCAAAAGGAACACCAATGCGTCGTCGGGGAAGATTACCGAAGGGACAATGCCATAGCCAATGGATGAGATCCATCGACTTTTGCTCCCCACCCATCTCATTGAAATAGGCGAGGAGCTTACCTCTCAACAAGAAGGCATCCCCCGAAGGGAACACCAATGCATCATCAAGGAAGGTTAACGAAGGGACAGTGCCATAGCCAACGGAGAACCATCAACCGGCGCACAACGCCTAAGACGACGTGCTTACCCCTCAGCAAGGAGGCATTCCATGAAGGAAATGCCAATGCATCGTCGAGGAAGATTTTTTTAATTTCATTTTCGCTTACCCATCAGCAAGGAGTCATTCCCCGAAGGAAACGCCAATGCGTCATCGGGAAAGATTTTTGCAAATTCATTTTTGGTGTTCAAAATGAATAATGATTTTATAAAGCATTTTGACTTCACGTCCGAGCAGCAACTAGTTTACCTCTCCGCAAGGGTGCGCCTGCCCCAAAGGGTTTCAACACCAATGCATCATCGAGGTAGTTTTCCGAAGGGACAGTGCCATAGCCAACAGAGAACCGTCGACCGGCGCTCGCCACCTAGGCGACAAGCTTCTCCCTCCACAAAGAGGCATCCCCTGGGCTACGCAACGTGGCATTAGGAATCAAAGACCATTAGCCAGTTACGCTTTTCCGTACGGGGACACCAATGCATCATCGGGATTGTGCCATAGCCAACGGATATCCATCAGCCGACGCTCACCACCAAGGCGACGAGCTTACCTCTCAGCAAGGAGGCATCCCCCGAAAGGAACACCAATGCATCATGGAGGAAGAAGGTTAACAACGAAGGGACAGTGCCATAGCCAACGGATAACCGTCAACCGGCGCTCGCCGTCATGGCGACAAGCTTCTCCCTCAACAAGGAGGCATCCCCTGGGCTGCGCAACGTGGCATTAGGAATCAAAGACCATTAGCCAGTTACACTTTTCCGTGCGGGGACACCAATGCATCATCGGGATGGTGCCATAGCCGACAGAGAACCATCAGCCGGCGCTCATCGCCTAGGCAACAAGCTGACCCCTCAACAAGGAGGCGTCCCCGGGGCTACAATCCCTAGCATTTGGAATCAAAGACCATTAGCCAGGTACGTTTTGCCATGCGGGGAAGCCAATGCATCATCGGGAAGGTGCCATAGCCAACAGAGATCCGTCGGCCGGCGCTCGCTACCTAAGTGACGAGCTTACCTCTCAGTAAGAAGAGAGCAGAACCAAGGCAAGCTATACCTTTGGTTTTTGAGTTTGAAAGGTGTTTGAGCTTTGAGTTGTGGTTGAGATGCTTGAGTGGTTGAAGAACAAGCTATGTTCTTGAGTGCTAGGTAGGAAACCAAGCGCTTCACTTACTAATGGAGAAGAGATAAACAAAGGCTAGGGTTAGGAACTTTGTGCTCTTTTATTTCTTGGAACCCTTTGAAAGAGAAACAAATGGGGATATATATAGGCATGGAGGGTGAATCTGGTTGGTGCTAGGAGAGGAACTCAGCCAGCCACGAGGCCTGGCTAAGGTTGCATTGGTGGCCAAGTTTCTGCCTCTGGAAAAGTAGGTGGGGAACTGACCATCGCGCGAGGGTGCGCCCTGGCGCGCGACGGTCAACGGTCAAACTTTGACTTTGACCATCGCGCGAGGGTTCCAAACTGTCGCGCGACGGTTCGCCCGGGCGCGCGATGGTTGCGCCCTGGCGCGCATCAGTAGGGTTTTGGCTTTTGGAAGTGGCTTAGGCTAGATTAGGTTCAAGGGTTTTTCAAACACTTAAAGCTTAAACACTCAACATTCCCGGGGTGTTCTTGATCCGTTTCATCATTGGGGAATCAAATACCGTAAGTAAACTAATCTGGAAGCCCATATTGTGGTGTCTACAGTAGCCCCCCTTTGACGGCACTTGGAGCACCATCGACTTGGTACAAGTAACGTCAAAGGTTTCTAGACACCCCTCAAGGCAATCCAGAGCAGAACATGCTAGCAAAGTAGACACGAATACTTAAAGAACCTGATTGGTTGAATGGACAGACGGACCGTCACTAGGGATGTAAGTAGAAGTAGACGATTGCATTGCCGTTTGTTGATCGAATTTGGACAGGACAGGCTGTCGCTAGAGATTTGGACGGGGCATGCCGTTGTTGCTGGGGATCAAGCTATCCTCGGCACAAAGTATTCCAACAAACACGGGTAGGTTGTGTCAGGCAGGTTGAATTCCATCTGTAGGGAATCAGAGCCAGTCTCCTTATCAAAGACCATCCGAGACAGAGCAATAAGGTTGCTGGAAGATGCACTTGTGGCTAGACTGAGGGTGATTGCCGTTCGGGAAGGGCCAAGGCGGACTCTCCTGGGGAACAATCAGTTGCGGATGAACGGACCATCGAACGATGTTCTGGTCGTTGTTTGTGGATTTGACAGGACCGGCTGTCGTGAAGGCGGACGGAGAGAT
This sequence comes from Rhododendron griersonianum, assembly GCA_018127125.1. NCBI lineage: Eukaryota > Viridiplantae > Streptophyta > Magnoliopsida > Ericales > Ericaceae > Rhododendron > Rhododendron griersonianum. The sequence continues at coordinate 34,771,290 of CM030789.1, forward strand.
CAATGTGCCGAATGATCAGACCGTTGAGGAACTTTGACAGGAGACGGGCTGATCAGTGTACCGAAAGATCAAGCCGTTGGGGGATTTGACAGGACCAGGTGTCGTGAATGCGGACGGAGAGATCAATGTGCCGAATGATCAAACCTTTGGGGAACTTTGACAGGACCGGCTGTCGTGAAGGCGGACGGGGAGATCAATGTGCCAAATGATCAAACCGTTGGGGCCTGGATGGAAGGATCATCAGTATAAATGATCAAACCGTTGAAGTTTGGATGGGAGGATCATCAGTATAAATGATCAAACCGTTGAAGTCAGGATGGAAGGATCATCAGTATAAATGATCGAACCGTTGAAGTCTGGATGGGAGGATCATCAGTATAAATGATCAAACCGTTGAAGTCAGGATGGAAGGATCATCAATATAAATGATCGAACCGTTGAAGTCTGGATGGGAGGATCATCAGTATAAATGATCGAACCGTTGCAGACATTTGACGGGACCGACTGTCGTTGATTTGGTGGAGATAGACGATATGGCTGACCGTCGTTGAATGACTGATATGGCTGACCGTCATGGATGATATGGCTGACCATCGTTGAATGACTGATATGGCTGACCGTCATGGATGATATGGCTGACCTTCGTTGAATGACCGATATGGCTGACCTTCATGGATGATATGGCTGACCATCGTTGAATGACCAATATGGCTGACCGTCATGGATGATCTGGCTGACCATCGTTGAATGACTGATATGGCTGACCGTCATGGATGATATGGCTAACCATCGTTGAATGACTGATATGGCTGACCGTCATGGATGATATACAAAGTGATCGAGCCATTGAGGTTGGACAGGACCGGCTATCGTTGATGGAGACGGCGGATCGCTATAAAAAGTGATCGAGCCATTGGAAATTGGATAGGACCGGCTGTCGTTGATTTGAACTGGGCAGATCAGTGTGCTGAAAGATCAAGCCGTTGAGAAGTTTGACAGGACCGGTTGTCGTTGATTTGAACGGGCAGATCACTATACAAAGTGATCGAGCCATTGAGAATTGGACATAACCGGCTGTCGTTGACGGTTCCGCAGGAGATTGCATCGCATCCTTCGGCACACAAATCGAGAGGTAGGGAGATTTCCATCGCCTCCACTAACCAAATAGAATCAATACCGCAGGAGATTGCATCGCATCCTTCGGCAGACAAATCAAGAGATAGGGAGATTTCCATCGCCTCCACTAACCAAATAGAATCAATGCCGCAGGAGATTGCATCGCATCCCTCGGTAGACAAATCAATAGATAGGGAGATTTCCATCGCCTCCACTAACCAAATAGAATCAATACCGCAGGAGATTGCATCGCATCCCTCGGCAGACAAATCAATAGATAGGGAGATTTCCATCGCCTCCACTAACCAAATAGAATCAATACCGCAGGAGATTGCATCACATCCCTCGGCAGACAAATCAATACCGCAGGAGATTGCATCCTTCGGCAGACAAATTGTATGATGGCGACCATTCTAGCCATCTTCCTGCTTTCAACATTTAATATACACAATATGCAATAACATGTATAATATATTGAAAATGCAGATGCAAGCTAAAGGCGGCTCTTAGGAGGACAACGACGCCTAAGGACGCCCACTGAGCCTCATTACTGTACTGTCTGTTACTTCTGAGATGCGCACCCAGATAGATAGACGTTTAACGGGCCGACGTGCCCCAGTTGACGCTTGAGCACTGGAATTGGGCCTGCGTGCCCTTTCTGCGATGCTTGGGCAGATGTGCCCCAGAGATGCTTTGCTTGGCCCTGGGCTGACGTGCCCTATTGCTTCAAGAGATTCTGCTGCTTGCGGATTATGGATACTAGGGTAGCAATGTAACAATTGCGTTTTCCAGTTTATTGACTCTCTTTTGCAAGCGTTGAAAAGAACGCAAAAACTAATATCCAATTTGCATTGACGAACAATTTGAATTGACACACAGACGCGCGCACATATGTATAGACTTGTCTAGCTCGAATGAAAAGGGAGAAAGAGTCCCAAGGTACAATGCAAACCCTTAGACACACGGAACATAATGAAATTTTGGGCATTAATGTGCTAAAACTCACAACATTCCTGAAATAGGTGAAACTGACACTTACGAGAGACACAAAAAGGCACAAAGACCTGTACTGACAAACAAAATCGAGAAAAGCATCCCGACATGACGGTTGATTGAAAAACTGGAAAAATGTCGCAAAAACAGACATAAGACGCAGATTATGACTCGTATAGGCCCGGACTGAAACCGACACCCCCGTGCAGTCACATTAAGTCCATATGACTTGCATGGTATGACAAGACTTGACAAAAGCCCCTGGAACGACATTTGAGGGCAGTAGCAGACTGCTACTGTCTGTTGCAAGAAGCGTGCGCAGGTTTGAGACCAACGCGCATCACTTCGAACAAACGCGCTGCGGTTGCTTATACCAGACTTCGCTGAATTTAGAATATAACTGTGAGCCTGTTAAGGCCTCTAGCATTTCGTTCTATTTTTGATGCTTCAAATATTTTAAGACTTATGCTCAGCCTGTAAATTGAAGAAGTAGTTTATAATAAAATTGAAAGACGAAGGTTTTTCCCCCCTTCTGGTTCCTCCAAGGAAGCTTGTCTTGATCTTCGATCCTCTTAGACCTTTGATGTGTACCAAAATGTCAACCATTGATCCAATTGATAGATTGTGACCGAGTCTCGAAGAGAGACTGCCTACGTATCCCAAGCTAGGGAATCAGGTCAAAATGTAGTTCAGGCTAAGGGTTATCAGGCTAAGGGTTAACTCTCGAGTATTTACCTCTCCTTTTGTGCTCTAACTTTTGCCTAGTACCGCCCATTCAGGTTTTCGGTCTAGCGAGCTTTTGAATATTGCCTATTCATTTTTGCCTAAACCGCCTTTATAGGTTTTCGGTCTAGCAGGCTGCTCTAACTTTTGCTTGGAACTGCCCACCCTTGGGGTTTTCAGCCCAACGAGCTTCTCTCAGGGGAAAGTTGCTTTTGAATTGATCCAGGTCGACCATGGTATTGAATTTGTTGCCATCGAGGTCGAAAACCTTTGGCTGCAGCCCTAGATTAAATGGCTTTGATGACACAGGGTCAAGAGTGCTTCAGTTGGCATGCCTTGCTCCGGGCCGTTTTGTACACTTTCTCATTTGTGCTTGGCAGAACGCCACCATCATTGCTTTGAACATGGTACAAGGCCCGGAGCCTTCTGTGCTTCTGCTTTCTGGATTGGCACCCGATAACAGGGGATTTGATGCTCCTTTGTCTCAGGATCAACGCGAGGCGTGACTTGATGAGACCACGCCAAGACGTCGATGAACCTTTCGAGCCTGACTGACTGGGCACAATGCTCCTCTGGGGGCGGTGCTTGGACCAATTTTGAACCTTTCGGGAGGTTATACTTGTCTTTCAAGTTTATTTGAAATTACTTCTTCTTTTAATAGGCTGAGCATGCCTTTCGTCTTCCCTTTTGGCAAGGGAACACATTTCTTTGGGGATGATCCCATTGAAATCTATCCCTTCGTCATTAGGGTTGACACAGTTTATATAAAAGCCAGCGAAGCATGTAGAAGCAAGATGATGCATATCATAAAAACCCTCGGGGTTTGCCAAGTACAACAGACTCAAAACTTGAAACAAAAGCTATAACCTGGAGGGCCAAGAGGCACAACCTCTGACTCGGAGCTAGACTTAGACAAACGCAAAAGACTCTGTGTCAGACTCAGACAAGACGCCAATGCAAACTAGACGCGGTTTTGAAAATGCAATTGTTAAAAAGCTACCCATAGCTTCCACAAAAAGAGGTAGGATCCAGCAGGAGTCAAGCCCAAGCAACAGCACTTCGGCTTCCTCAGCTTCTTCGACCAAACCTACTCATTGCTCCTTTGATCACTGGACCCCATCCAGTCAGTCTTCTCCTTTGTAAGCCCCTCATCACTGTCAAACCAGATGTCAGCAGAGAAAGTCTCGACTGCCCAACCTACAGCCATCATGTTAACCTCCAGTTCGGACGGGATGGATACGATGGGTTTGGGTTGATTTGCTGGGACGATATAGTGGCTAGGGTTTAATATGGTGGAGCTCGGGTTGATTTGAGTGGAGGTGATAGATACCTGACCAACCAGAGGGTCAGGCCCGTGTTGAGGCAAGGAGTTAGAAATGACGTTGGGCCTTGGTGGAACTTGAACCGTGCCATCATCAATTAAATCTTGAATCTCGTGTCGGAGACGATAGCACTTGTCAGTGTGATGGCCAGGCATTTGGTGAAAGGCACAGAAGAGGTTAGGGTTGTAGTTGGTTGGAAGGACTTTAGGTGGGGAAGTTGGGGTCAAAGGTTTGAGGTGCCCAGACTTGACAAGTTTCTCTAACACTGTGGATAGAGATGCCTCGAAGGCAGAGAAACTCCGGGATTGGGTTCGGGCTCGGAAGCTTTGAGCATTTTGAACCTGATTGACATCGGCAGCGCGATTGGAGTTGAAAGCTGGAGCATCACTCCCACTTGTAGCTGTATTGGAGTAGTTGCTGTTACCAAACAACGCACTACTATTTTTCGAGTAAGCCTTCGACTTAACTTTTTGAGTGGAGGAAGAAGAGGACGCTCCTCTTGGCAGAATTCCAGTTTGCAGCGTATCCTCGATGGCTAGGCCAGATTCAAAGAAGGTCTCGAAGTTGGCAAAAGCTTGAACCAGCACAAGATGCTTAGCATAGTTGAGGTGCAGGTTGCGGGAGATAATGCGGAGTTGATCTCTCTCGCTTGGGCGCTCAGTCATTAGAGCGGCTTTGGCTCTCCACCTTTTAACAAAGTCTGCAAAAGACTCATTTGCCTCCATCTTCGTGGATTCTAACTCTCGAATAGTCATCTTGAGTTGAGAGTTGTAGCTATACTGTGAGACAAAGGCAGCCCCTATATCTTCCCAAGTGCTTCGTTTGGAGATGTCGACTGACACAAACCAATGGAAGGCAGGCCCAGAGAGGGTTTGAGGGAAAAGCTGAGACATGGCCTCACTTTCCACACCCAGCAGCTTCATGGCGGCATGGTAGCCATAGAGATAAGTTCTGGGGTCACCACTCCCATCGAACTTAACCAAGTCAGGCATCTTGAATCTGTCAGGGAGTTTGGCATTAGGATACAGGCAAAGACGGTCCAGATCAATCCCTCCAGCGTTGATCTTTTCAGTTTTGGAAACGGATTCCTCCAACTTGGCAATCTTGGCCATGAGTGCGGTCATGTCGAGGTTCTGAGCCGGCTTTTCTTGAGTAGACTTGCCAACTGCGAGATTAGCTGCAGGCTTGCGGACTTCCCTTGGATTCAGCGCAATGAGACGTCCTGCGTGATTCGGATCCGGAACCAAAACAGGTTGTTACTGGTCAGACTCATCGTCCTCGCCTTCCTCTTTAAGAGGAGGTGGAAGGCGAGTGTGGATAAGGTCATTCAGGCGGGCAATATTGGTATCTGTTTGAGCTGCCCTCTGCTGCATGGCGGTGATGCTATCCTGAAGGTTCATAAGCATGGTTTCCAAAGTAAGAGGTTGTGGCTGCGGTTGCTCTGTCATGACGGGAGGTTCGGAGATACTTGATGTAGATGATGGGGAGGTTGGTCGCCCTTCCTGTAAGATTGGTGGTGAATCTGACTGTGACCCTAACTGAGAGTGTAACTGTTGCGCAGCCGATAGTGAACGCGGAGAGTCTTCCGTGATGACTGACTGGGATTGTAGCCTGACGAGCCTTTGAATCGGATTGAGATGCAGATGTTCCCAAGCGGGTTTGGTCACTTGCTTCGATACTTTCCTCGGCGGTGCAATGATTCGAAGCTTTGACAGTAAAGTAATGAAAGCTCAGTGATGCCCTTTCAGCAGTTTATTGAAAGAATTGAAAGAACGAATATGCAGAGATCATCGTCGTCAGTGTCACCCCTAGACTCTAGAAATAGAGACGAGTCTGTCTCATGATGTTATAATGCTGCCAGAATCCTCGGATATTTTTTTCGAGGGTGTATCCTTTGAATGGATCAAACTGATCCTAAGAGATGTCAAAACAGACTAAATCTTTGGCTAGTTCCTATTGAAGTTTCAACTTTGAACTTGGAACAACTCGGCATTGACGGCGCGACACCTTTACCGGGATGGCTTCAGCGACAACGCGCTTTAGCCGGGGCGGTGTACGTGCGAAGCACGATAACCAAAATGACATCAATATCACGACATCAATACTTTGTGGTTCCTTATTGTCGGTTGAATCCGCAATCAGGCATGAGCCAAGGATTTAGTAAGGTTTGATTTCTCGAAGTCTCGCTGATCTAAGAACTTTTGAAAAATTAACAACGTGCACCATCGAGATGCACGACTCTTCATCGGGTCATAGCAGCATCCTAATAAGCATAAGACAGACTCGAAAGCGAGACAACCTAGAAGCCGCCCTAAACATGCTCCTACGCAGAATAGAATGCATGCATGTATGTACAGAAACAGAGACGAGTTTGCCTCACAAGCTTCAGACGTTGCCGGAATCCTCAGAATTCTTTTCGATGGTGTGTCCTTGAGTAGATCAATAGGTCCTAAAAGATGTCAAAATAGACTAAATCTTCGACTAGTCCCTTTTGAAGATTCAACTTTGAACTTGGAACAACTCGGTGTTGATGACATGGCACCTTAACCTTGAACGCCGCGGTGTATAGTGACAACGCACTTCAACCTGGGTGGCGCCAGTGACACGGCATCACTACTTTGTTGCTCCATATTGTCGGTTGAATCCTTAAACGGGCATGAGCCAAGGATGTAGTAAATTTTGATTTCTCAAAGTCTTATTGAACTAAGGACTTTGCGATTGATAACGAACATTCGACAGAATGAACGACTCCTCATCGGGCCCAACAACGTCTTAGACAGCGCAAGACAAACTCGAAAGACAAAACAGCCTTAAACATGCTCCTATGCAAAATAGTGCATGCGATAGGGAAAGCAGTAACACATAAACAGATACGGGGTTAGATGCAAAAAGATCTTAACCTGCGGGTACCTGTCCTAGGTTGGAGAGTTCTAATGCTTTGTATATGCAAAGGCTGGTTTTGGCTTGTAACAGGTTCCTCGGACTAGAGCCAAGATATACCTCCCGCTGCCCGCGTAACCGCAGAGCAACAGTCGAACGGTAGAATGACTCATCATCGTCGAAGGTTGTTGGTCATTCGGGGTCCCCGGGCTCCCGTAAACCGTGCCGGATTGCCAAAACGATCCAACGAGGCTATCCCACATCGATGCAAATGAGAATGCTAGAAATTGATTTAGAGAAGAAGAATCGCAAAATCACAAAATGCCTTTTCAAATTTGGCTCTCTTTATTTAGTCCATCTTTAAAGGAAACTACGCAAGCGAACAATCGAAAAAGCCCCAGATTAGAATGGCCGGACACAAGGTCCTGTTAAATCACCATTCCAACCTTCGGCAGCGCGAACCTCACCGTTTTGACAGACTTTTAAGGGATTGTTCCCAAGTGTATTAAACTCTAAGTATGAATTACTATTGGTTCGATTATCCCCAGTAGAGTCGCCACTGTGGGCAGCATGCCCGTAAAATGGGAGAAGGATTCCGTTCCTTTCCCAAGGCAATGGGCCCAGATTGAGGGAGCACGAGCGCAGGTGGCAAGCGCTCAAAAATACAAAGTCGTCACTCGGGTTTGAAGGTCCGACACCCAAGGAACCGTATTTCGAAGCACCTGCCGCGCTATTTGATTTGAAAAAGTGAAAGCACCAGTCCGTCATAACCATATCTGGGTTCGGGAGCCAGGTTAGGAGAGGGGAAGGGTTTTAAGGCACCCCTCTCGCCAATCCGGAGATCGGTCTCTACTTAGGGATTTTGAAAAAGTTGCGATTCTTCTTTTATTAATCGATTTTTAGCCAATTAGGGCGGGGGAACAGTTAATCGGGGATTAAAACTGTAACATGTTTGCAGGATGTGATCAAAATAGCATGGATGAGCAGTTAGTATAGGATGAGAACAGACTCCTGTGGGAGTTTAAACAGACTGGAAAGCTCCTGTCTTGGAGTGTCGTGCACAGGAAGAAACCAGTATGCACTGATCAAGTCAATGCATGCTGACCAAACCTGTGCACACTACTACAAGACCTGAGCGTGCCAGTAAGCCTAAGCCCACAGCTCTTATTCTTAAACCCTCTGGGCTCTGGAAGGACCAGTGCACACCCAGGACAAACCAAGCAGTTTATGCAGTCATAATATACAGTTTGAAGGCTGAAAAACCCAACAAATAAACAAAACTCCCCATAAACAGTGTGGGGACAAAATAATAGCCTAAAATCAAGTTAACCATGCAAGGCCAGCCACTGGTTGGGGACAAACAGTCGCGCGAGGTTTCCAAACTGTCGCGTGACGGTGCGCCCGGGCGCGCGACGATTGCGCCCTGGCGCGCTGGTCAACGCTCCATTTGACCATCGTGCGAGGGTTTGGGTGCAGCGCGCGATGGTTCGAGCCAACTTTCCAGTGTCTGGTTTTGCTCATCCTGGGTTTTGGGACAGGTCCAGAATGATCCCAGGGGTACTCCAACAGAACAGAAATGAATATTGAAATGCAAGCTAGCAATTTAAGCTCTAAGAAAAGCAGTAAACTGGTTTTTTGCATGCTTAACAGTGAGCTATCTGTAAGTAAAGCATAAAACAGTAGGACACCAATCCCCACGCGGTCTATCGCGCGCTGGCACGAAGTGTCGCGCGCGTATATGGGACCATCGCGCGCTGGTTCCTACCATGACGGTTTTGAACCTCTGCGAGCTTTTGGGCCAGGACTGGTATTGATTACCAGCCTTGACCCTGCCAGCCCCCCTCAGGGATCAGAACAGAGAGCAGAACCAAGGCAAGCTGTACCTTTGGTTTTTTGAGTTTGAAAGGTGTTTGAGCTTTGAGTTGTGGTTGAGATGCTTGAGTGGTTGAAGAACAAGCTATGTTCTTGAGTGCTAGGTAGGAAACCAAGCGCTTCACTTACTAATGGAGAAGAGATAAACAAAGGCTAGGGTTAGGAACTTTGTGCTCTTTTATTTCTCGGAACCCTTTGAAAGAGAAACAAAGAGGGATATATATAGGCATGGAGGGTGAATCTGGTTGGTGCCAGGAGAGGAACTCAGCCAGCCATGAGGCCTGGCTGAGGTTGCATTGGTGGCCAAGTTTCTGCCTCTGGAAAAGTAGGTGGGGAACTGACCATCGCGCGAGGGTGCGCCCTGGCGCGCGACGGTCAACGGTCAAACTTTGACTTTGACCATCGCGCGAGGGTTCCAAACTGTCGCGCGACGGTTCGCCCAGGCGCGCGATGGTTGCGCCCTGGCGCACGATGATTGCGCCTTGGCGCGCATCAGTAGGGTTTTGGCTTTTGGAAGTGGCTTAGGCTAGATTAGGTTCAAGGGTTTTTCAAACACTTAAAGCTCAAACACTCAACATTCCCGGGGTGTTCTTGATCCGTTTCATCATTGGAGAATCAAATACCGTAAGTAAACTAATCTGGAAGCCCAGATTGGGGTGTCTACACTACAGTAGCGTACCTTGGATCACAGATGGATCCTGCTCCTGTTCCTTGGTCTGCAGCGCGAAGATACGCCCTCCAATGCTTGGCTGGTTTCCTATGGGCAACTTTCCTTGGTTCTGCCCATTCTGCTGCTGTGATGGGCCTTCAAGGTTTTGCTGCACAAAACCGGCCTGTCCAAGTTGTTGAGCCTTCTGATTTCCAAAGCTCCCATCCCTCCTCTTTTGGGGTTGCGGGCAGTTGCGACTAATGTGGCCCATAGCCTGGCAGTTGTAGCACCGAACTGTGGTTATGTCTTGACCTCCCCTCTGCGGTTCGCCATGTCCTAGTGTAGCAGTTTCCCACGGTTGGTTCTTTGAGGCGGGTTAGAGGGTTTGATAGGGTAGGGTCCACGGTTGCTATTGGATGTTTGGGTTCGGATTGGCCCACCGGTGCTGCCGGTTGCCTTCCTCCATCGGGTTTTAAAATCAGCCTCCTCACTCTCCAGTCGAACAGCACACTTCACAACACCAGAGTAGGTAGTAAAGGCTTGTGCCACCACAACCTTTCGAGCGGTTGTCAGCCCCCACTCGAATTTTCTTGCCTTCTTATCCTCTGTTGCTACAGCGGTTGGGGCATAACGAGACAGCTCCTCAAATTTGGCCGCGTACTGAGTAACGGTCATTGTCTCCTGCTTCAGGTTCATGAATTCTTGTTCCTTGGTTAGGCGAATGGGTGTGGGGAAGTATTTGTCAAGAAACAAGGTTTCAAATTCAGCAGAGGTCATGGTGGCTATGGCATGGTTTGCCTCCATTAGATCCCACCAATAGCGGGCTTCTCCCTTTAGTTGGTACGAGACTAGGGCTACACGATCTCCATCCCGGGTAATCTCCAAGGTGTCCAGGATCACCTTGACTTCTTTCAGCCATGTTTCAGCCACGGTGGGGTTGGTATCTCCATGAAAGGTCGGGGGTCGACGTTTGTAGAATTCGTTCAAAGCTCGAGTGCGGGTCATTGGTCCATCGTCGTGGTTTTGGCGGTTGGTGTTCAAAACGGCTACGAGTGCTCGCATGACTTGGGTTAGGTCAGGGTTAGAGTTAGAGGATTCTCCGGTTTTGTATCCTAATCCGCTGCGTCGATTCACCATCTACGAGTAGATAATTTAAGAGGGGGTTTCGGCCTACTTAAACGATTTTCTTTCGAAATTGGTGTTTACTACGATACTAGAAAGCAATAAGTCAAATAGTATGCAACAGTACTCTCTTAATTAAAGCAGCTTTTTATAGATAAAAGAGAGATACAATCATTAGCATAGAATTCTTCTATAAAAGCAAATAAAGACATAAGATTCCTAATACAAGTTGAAATGATCCTACATACTCCTACATGGTCCGATTTGCCTTAGTGTACCACAAGTGCGTCTACGACTCTTGGGACCTTATTCTAATACTACTACACTGCTGCTACTCCATTCTAGCTAATAGGTTGACTAAGCGGTTTATCTACAAGGAAAGATTTTTAACCTCAAGTAGTAGTGTCTTAAGATAGGGATTTCACTTCTAAAAACTTTTCCAGATTCCACATTCGATCCTTGATTTAAGTCATCATCCAATTGTTCGGGAATTCCCAACTCGGTGGTACTGCCAATTTCCACACCTTGCTTCAATCTGAAGATTGTTTTGACAAAATTCCACCCAATTTGGGACGGTAAACTTAAACTCAATTCATGTTTGTGCAACGGTCAAACTATCTTATGGTTCTACCCATTCTACCCATGGCCGAGTGTTGAGCCTAGAGCTCTGATACCACTTGTAACGCCCCTCATTTTTGGGTACGTTAAATAAACATTTTATTGATAAAATCAAATGGAGTCTGGCCCTTTCTTACATCATCAACCTCACAAGGAGTACATTTATTCAATAAGGGAGGGAACTAAGGTTCCTAACTACAGCTCCGCCTGCTCTTCCATCCTAGCTAGCTCTTCGGCTCCAAAAGCCTCCAAAGTGTACATCTCACCCTGTTCGTCTATAAGGTCTGACACATTATACCGGCGTTGTCACCAATATAATATATCAGGGTCACCAAAGGTAACACCGTGAGCTTACAAAGCTCAATAGAATAAACATACCCACTAACCCTTAACTTACAACAAAGAAGCATATAAACAATTACGCAAGCTCATTCAACAACATAATTAGCAATGACGCAACCACATTCACTATCTTTCTATCGTAAGTGTCCGTGTCATCAGAGTTTCTCCTACGCAGCGTTTCATAGGCCGTGTCACCATTTTACCTTTTATTCACCAAATCAACATTTCGAAAATTACATCTTTAACACACCCAACCTCGATTCCGCCGCGCCGGGTTCTCAAGTATCCTCACAATGGTTCCGCTGCGCCGGGTTCCCATTGGCACACATCTTGCATTGGCTCCTCTCCGCGGATAACCAAGCCATACCTCACCATGGTTCCGCCGGTCCGAATTCCCATGGGAACGCACACATCCTCACAATGGTTCCGCCGCACCGGATTCCCATTGGAACACACACAACCTCACAATGGTTCCGCCATCACGGATTTCCATTGGAACACACACAAAAATCTCCCATTGGGCAAACAGCCACAATGTAGTTTCAAAAATATTTTATCCAACGGTCACAGTGTTGTTTCAAAAATATTTTATCCAATGTTATAAATCTTTCTTTTACACCCACACACCACACAACTCACATAATGACTATCCAATCGGTCATTATGTAGTTTCAAAAATATTTTACCAAGGCTACGCCTTTAAACATACCCTAGGTGTCATGTTTCTAACTTTCTTGATTTCCGTGTCTCGTTCTCATGCATAGACTCCGTGGTAAGACTTTCATGTAATCATAGTAATCTTGAAACTAAACTAGCAAGATCATCCAATTCTATATCATTTAGTATGCTCAATCATTCGTAAAGCATAACGTCACATGTACGGACGCCTTTGGAGTGATAATCACTTATGCTTTACTTTAAACAACCACAAGTAATGCAAGTAAGCACATAGCAAGATTAATATCATTTTAAAATATCAAAATACAAATACTTCAGTTAAGCTACGAACATTATCGTTTAAAATTCATTCTTTCTTTCATAAGTTCAAAAGAGCATATGTTTATTATATTGCAATGCATATATCAAAATAGTGTAGACAGAAATTCTATGTTTTCACAGGGGAAGTAGATATAGGAAATCTACGTGATCATACTATTATCTATACCTAGGGAAATGAGTAGAGGTTAATCTACATAAATACACGAATATCTATACTTAGGATTTGAGTGTAAAGAATAGTCAACAATCATTTCAAAATACGCATACAATACGCTATACTTAGAGTTTAGGAGGTGTAGGAAAATCCTACCTTGATCCGAAACTAGTCGGGGCCGAATAAGCTAGTTGGAAAATTCTACGGGCGGTGAAACTCCAAATTCGGACCCAACTTTGGATGGCAGTATATTTGGCCGAATATGATCGTTCTTGAGTTGAAATCGAAGCTCTAGAAGTGCTCTACAACTTTAGTGAAGGGAGTTGATCCTAGAAACTACTTTAGGTAGGAGAAATACGATGATAAAGGAAGAGGCAGCTTGCTGTCTGGAAAAAGGAAATCCGAGATTTTGACTGAACTTCGGATGTCAATATCTTTATCGTTTCTTGACCGATTAGGGTGGTTCTTGGGTCTAACTTGAAGATCTTGAAGTGCTCTACAACTTTTCCGAAGGAAGTTTATCCTAGAAACTACTTTAGGTAGGAGAAAGATGAGGTTTTGTGGAGGGCAGTAGGCTGTCTGGAAAAACAGAAATGGTTTCTAGAGAGAAGTTGGAGCAATGCTTGAAGGTGTGAGTTCAAGGCTTGAATGGCTTGCTATTTATAGGCCAAGTTCTCCTCTCTCCTCTCCCTAGCCGGCCCCTCTCTCTCTCTCTCTCTCTCTCTCTCTCTCTCTACATCTCATTTTTTATTCAACCAAATCAAGCTTCCTTGGAAGATCAAGGTCTAAAGCTAGGCTTGCATGGCTATGGATTTAATTGCTACTTGGATTTGATCTTGGAAGATTTTGAGTGAAAGATGAAGGTTTGTACAAGATTTGGTCATTTGTTTAACAAACTAGGACAATTGTACAAGATTTGGCTAGGAAGAATACAATCCTTGGGTGATATGAAAATCAAAGTACATAGAAGATCAAGGTACAACCAAATCTCTTTCCTTCTTCTTCTTCTCTCTCTCTCTCTCCCTCCCTCTCTCTCTCTCTCTCTCTCTCTCTCTCCCAAGTACACATATATATATATCTAGGTACAAGTAGTATATTTAATAATAATGTACTTATGAAATCTATTAGATCTTCAAGACTAAGACATTCATATTAAAATAATCAATACACATGTGTTCTATTGAAATATTATATATATATATATATCATTATATATATATATATCAAAGTACACACACACACACACACACATATATATATATATACACACACACAATGGATGTACTTACAATCTAGGAAGATTACAAATCCTAATAAACTAATCAATAGCACACATGTTCCAATATAATACTAGATAATGTACTTTTAAGAAAATCTAGTCTTTTATTATAAGTATGTACATAATGTACTTCATGATCTTACTAGATTTCCCAAATCAAGATTTCCCATTAAACTAATCTAATTGGCACATGTTTTCTTATTTAATAAACTAAGGTACTAGGTACTTATATGAATATATAACTTAGATTTGGTAGAAAATAATCCGAAGGGTACACCATATCTTTCTCTCTTTCTCCTACCTCTCTCCCTCTCTCCGAATTCTCTCTCTCCCTCTCTTGTACTAGTATATATATATATATATATGCTAATAAGATACATAAGTACATAAGGTACTACAGAAACTAATAAGATTTTTAAAAGAGAAAGATTTTCCTATTAAACAATTCAATAGCCACATGTGTACTATCTTTATTATATAGGAGTAGGTGTACTAGTACTCTATTATGATATTTAGGTAAGTACTAGAGAATCTGGGTAGGTATCTAGTCAAAATTTCACATTATAATACTCCAATTTGGCACATGTCTCCTTATAATATAGTATTTGCACTTAGGGAATCCTAGAATCCCATTTTATATTAGACACTCTTCTAATTCTTTAATAAGGGAATACCATGGGATTCTAGACAATGAATTAACTATTATATATTGGTACTAGTCCTATTATCCAATGGATAATAATTCTCCTAACAACTATGGACCAATAGACAAAGGTCAAAGGTTGACTTTGGTCAAAAGGGTTCATCTAGGGTTCAAGAGATCAAAAGGTTCAAGGAAGGTCAAGGGTTTAATTAGGTTATCTCCACGGATTAGATTAGAGGCTAGTTAGGCTTGCTAAGTAGGATTTCTTGTCAAGAATATAATCTAGGCTTAAGCTTGATGGTTTAGGAAAGTAGTCCAACCTACTTGTCTTTAGAAAATGATCTTATTGCTCGGAGTGAAGAAATCTAATTTTATAAGTCTAGAATTTAGTAACGACGGATTTTTGGGTATTAAAAAGGAATTTTAAAAGAAGTCCAAGTAATTAAAATAAAATTCAAATTTTTACCGAAATTTTTCACTGACCAAAAATCAGGGTCGTTACAGCTCGGTCTTGCGAGACCAGACCAGACCTTTCACTTGAGGGAGGGCTGCTTGGAGGTATTTTCATTGACCTTACTTTGTCGATTTCAATTTACCAGGTTATCGTATATTAATCGAAGCATGAGTTCAATTCACACACCATATGCTTGCTAAATAGAAATGAACAAATTAATGAAAAGCGATAAGTGTCATTATCCTTACAAGATCATTCGAAGGGTTGCCTTTGCATGATTTTTTTTCAAGTTTGATAACATTTATCGTGCCTCGCCGTAAGATTGATAGTTTTGAATGCCCAATAGCACTTTAGACTGATGACTCTATTTGTTTCAATACAGAGAAAGGCTACGCTATCCGGCTTTGGAGGGTCCGTTTAGTCCTAGGAGTTCTACAGGGAACTCCCTGGTGTGGTTCGGTGGTTGGTGGACGCTGCGGGGTTTGGTACGTTCGTTTAGGTCTTGACAACGCCTATTCGAAACGAACACGCTTTGCTGACAGCCTTGGCGGAGAGGTGGTGGGATACCACTAATACCTTCCACCTCCCGCCTGGGGAGATGATGGTCACGCCGCTTGACTTTGCGGTGATTACAGGTTTGAGAGTGGGCAGTGACCCGATCCCCTTCGACACGAGCCTTGCGAATAATGATGTGGCGTTGCAATGGTTCTTGGGCTTCGTGCCTAAAGTGGAGAATGGCTCGATCATGTATAAGAGTTTGAGGCGGCAGTGGAACCATGATCCTGCCAGTGACGAGGAGGCCGAGCAAATGGCCAGAGCTTACTTGCTATACCTTTTCGGTGCTTCCTTATTTCTGAACAGGCATAGTCGGGTACACGTGTCCTTCTTGCCGGCCTTGCGGCATTTGCATCTGGCTGGTCGTTTTGACTGGGGTGGTAGCGCGCTTGCGGCTTGTTACAGCTTTATGGGAGCTGTTTCTACGTTATTAAATGTGTACCAATGTAGTCCCCCACCCCTCACGCCGCTACCCCAAACGTCAAAACTAGAGGCATGCTTGTCATTCCCCCACCCCCCAACCTCTTTATTCTCCACAGCACCTATTAGGGTTGGGAAAATCACTTGCTCCTCGTGGAGGGAGAGATTCAGGGGTAGTTCGGCTAAATAAGTCAAGTGGCTTATTTTTTTGTCCTTATTCAAAAAAATTTCACATTTGTTAGTTTTTTTGTCAATTTTTTGGGGATTATTGCTTCTTCATGACAAGAAGAATCTAAAAAGTAAAAAATTACGATCGAAATCTAATTTTTTTGAGTAAAGACAAAAATAGCCGAGTCGGACGCTGTGCCGGCCCTAATCCCTCTTGTAACGACCCGGATTTTTGGTAAATAAAAATTTCACTAAAAATTTGAATTTTATTTTTATTACTTGGATTCCATTTAAAATTCCTTTTAGCATCCCAAAAATCCATCGTTACTAAATTCAAGATTATAAAAATTTCGTCACGCCAGTTAATACAGACATTTTCTAAAGACAAGTGTGCTAGTAAGCTTTAAGATTATATGCTTGGCTAGAAATCCTACTTAGCAAGACTAGTTAGATTTTAACCAATCTTTGAGAAACCCTAACTAGCAATTCATCTAGTTGCTTCTCCTAAACCCTAGGAAGACCTTTTGAACTCCGTTAGACCTTTTGAACTTCCTTGAACCGTTTGAGCCCTAAATGAGCCCTTTTGACCAAAGTCAACCTTTGATCTTTTATCCATTGATCCATAAATGTTAGGAGAATTATTACCCATTGGATAATAGACTAGTACTAAGATATATTAGTTAATTCAATATCTAGATTTCCCATGGGATTCCCTAATTAAAGAATTAGGATGGTACCTAGTATTTTAATACCCTATGATTCTCTAAGTACCTTATATTATATTCTAGTAGTACATGTGTCAAATTAGATTAGTTTAATATAGAATTTTGACTAGATATCTACCTAGATCTTCTAGTACATGCCTAAATATTATAATAGGACACTAGTACACATACTTCTATTTAATATTAAGAAAGAACACATGTGTTATGTTTAATAGGTAAATCCTTATTCTTCCAAAACCTCCCTTAGTTTATTATTTCCTTTGTACTTCCATATCCTATTAGTTTGTTAGTACTTATGTACTTATATGATCTTAGGATTATATATACTTATATATATAGATAGTACAAGGGAGGAAGAGAGAGAGATTCGGGAGAGAGAGAGGAGAGAGAGCCGAGAGAGATAGAGAGATAGGAGAGAGAAAGATATAGTGTACTCTTGGATTGTCTTCTACAAAATCCTAGTTTTAATATTACCTAGTACTAGGTTTATTCTAGTCAATTACTTACTAGATATGATATGTACCTTTTTACTTAAAGTGTTAGATAGGTATATGTCATCCTAAGATTTTAAAGTCCTAGAATATAGCTTATAAGTACATATGTGGCATTTAGGCTTATTCTAATAGGAATTTTGATCTAAAAATCTAGAATAGGATCATGTAGTACAATTGTCCTTTAAGGTTAGTCATCCTTAGATATTCCTAAATTAATCAAGGGAGGGAGAGAGAGAGAGAGAGAATTCGGGAGAGGAGAGAGAGGGGAGAGAGCCGAGAGAGATAAGAGAGAAAAGGATATATGGTTGTACCTTGTTTGATCTTTCTCCTACCAAACCCTAGTTCTATGTAATTATAAATACATGTACTTATGGAAGAAGAAAGATAGGATGACATGAGAAAGATTTAGGGTACTAGATTGCCTTACAAGATTTTCCACCAAATCCTTACTCTTTCTTAGACCTTTGTCCTTCCTTAATTGTTTATGTATGTACATTGTACCAAAGGAGAAAGAAAGAGAGAGAGAGAGAGAGAGAGGGAGAGAAATTTCGGATGAGAGGGAGGGAGAGAGAGTGATGTGTGCAAGTGTACTCCTAAGCCTAGTCATGGTCCTTTGGCCAACACCTCACACAATCCTAGTACAAAAAATCTAGTCTTTCTTGCTCTTGTATATCTAAGGACAACCATATCACCATTTCTTATTCTTTCAAGTACTAGACTAGACTAGGAATCCCTTAGAATCACCTACACTTGTCCTAGAAAGAACAAGAAAAATCCTTGAAATCTTCCACCTATGTACTTATGTACATTGTACCATGGAGAGAGAGAGAGAGGGAGAGAGAGATTTCGGATGAGAGGGAGAGAGAGGGAGTGATGTGTGCAAATGTACTCCTAAGCCTAGTCATGGTCCTTTGGCCAACACCTCACACCATCCAAGTACCATCAAATCTTCCCAAGGTACAAAATCTAGTCTTTCATGTGTTTAAATAAGAAAAAAATCAAAGATAGAAGAGAGAGAGAGAGATTTCGGATGAGGGAGAGAGGGAGAGAGAGAGAGAGAGAACCCTTGGCCTATAAATAGCAAGCCATTCATGCCTTGAACTCACACCTTCAAGCATTGCTCCAACTTCTCTCTAGAAACCATCTCTGTTTTTCCAGGCAGCTTACTGCCCTTCACAAAACCTCAATGTTCTCCTGTTTAAAGTGGTTTCTAGGATAAACTTCCTCCGGAAAATTTGTAGAGCACTTCGAGCTCTTCAAATTAGACCCAAGAACCACCCTAATCGGTCAAGAAACGACAAAGATATCGACATCCGAAGTTCAGCAAAAATTCGGATTTCCAGATTCCAGACAGCAAACTGTCCATTCCTTTATCACCATATTCCTCCTACCTAAAGTAGTTTCTAGGACCAACTCCCTTCACAAAAGTGGTAGAGCACTTCTAGAGCTTCGATGTCAACTCAAGAACGATCATATTCGGCCAAATATTGATCGAGTTACTGCCATCCGAAGTTCGGTCCAGATTCGTGAGTTTCATCGCCCGTAGGATTTCCAACTAGCTTATTCGGCCCCGACTAGTTTCGGATCAAGGTAGGATCTACCTACACCTCCTAAACTCTAAGTATACGTAGAAATATCAATAAACACGTGTTGTTTTAAAACTTATAAAAAGAAGCATGAGTTTTGAAAGATAACGTTCCTAGATTTGCGTTAATTATTCGTAATTGATCTTAGAATGATTGTGAGCATGATTATGTGATTCCCTAAGTATACGTAGATTACCTTATCTACTTTCCTTGAGCATGACTAGAAATGTGTATAAGTTGTTATTTTGGATATCCATGGCAATCACCAAATAAACATATGCTGTTTTGAACTTATCAAAAAGGAAGTATGATTTTGGATTAAGCTGAAGTATTTATATTTTGATCTTAAGATGGTGATGAGCATGACTACATGTTTACTTGCATTACTTGTGGTTGTTGATTTAGCATAAGTGATTTATCACTCCAAAGGCGTCCGTACATGTGGCGTTATGCTTAAATGTGATTGAGCATGATTATGTGATTATGTGAGCATGATAGTAAATATAGAGTTAGACGATCTTGCTAGTTTAGTTTCAAGATTTCTTAAATTGTGAAATGAACTATCGCGGAGTCATGGTATGCAAACGAGACACAAAAACTGAGAAAGTAGAAACATGGCACCGAGGGTGTGGATAAAGGAAATAATTGGTCTTGGATAAAATATTTTTGAAAGTACATAATGGCCGGACGTGGTAGTCATTATGTGGATGTGAAAACCTACAAGGTGGCCGGACTTAGTTGCCCTTTGTATGGATTTGCGGAAACCGTAATGTGGCCGGACTTGGTAGCCCATTGCGAAGATTACCAATGAGGCCGGACGTGGTAGTCTCATGTGGCAATAAGGCTTGGTTATCCGCGGAAAGGAGCCAAGGCAAGTTTTGGAAGAAATTGTGTTTTGAAAACCGTGATGTGGCCGGACTTGGTAGCCCATTGTGAGTGTTGCTAATGAAGCCGGACTTGGTAGCCTCATTAGTAACAATTTGTTTATGAAACCTTGGAAATGTTGATTTGGAAGTATTAATGAAGTTGAAAATGGTGACACGGTCTACGAAATGATTGCGTAGGAGAAACACAGAAAGGCATGACACTAACACAAGAAAGATATCGAATGTGGATTTGCTAACTATGTTGTTGAATGAGCATGTGTAATTGATTATGTTCTCTTCCTGTTATACGTGACTTACTATGTGTAAGTTAAGGGTTAGTGGGTTTGGTTTATTCTATTGAGCTTTTTAAGCTCACCGGTGTTGCCTTTGGTGACCCTGACATATTATATTGGTGGCGATGCCGGTATAATGTGTCAGACCTTATAAACGAACAGGGTGAGACGTACACTTTGGAGGCTTTTGGAGCAGAAGAGCTGGCTAGGATGGAGGAGCAGGCGGAGTTGTAGTTAGGAACCCTAGTTTTTCCTTCCTTTATGTAATGAAAGCACTTTGATGGGAATTACGATGTAATAATGAGCCAGACTCCATTTGATTTTATCAATGAAATGCTTATTTAACGTACCCGAAAATGGGGGCGTTACAACATCGTATCAGAGCTCTAGGCTCAAAACTCGGCCATGGGTAGAATGGGTAGAACCATGAGATAAGTTGACCATTGCACAAACGTGAATTGAGTTTAAGTTTACCGTCCCAACTTGGGTGGAATTCTGTCAAAACAATCTTTGGATTGAAGCAAGGTGTGGAACTGGCATTACCACCGAGCTGGGAATTCCCGAACAATTGGATGATGACTTAAATCAAGAAACGAATGTGGAATTGGATAAATCCAAGTTCTTTATTAGATTGTAAAACCTTGTCTTAAAATGTTATTAATTGAGGTTTAAAAACTTTCCTTGTAGATGAGTCACCTGATTAACCTGTTAGCTGGAATCTACCAACTCAAGATCGCCATGGATGCCATGACAACTCAACTACTTAAGAACCCCGAGTTTTTCGCTGCCACAATTACTGAGATACGAGATTTCAAGAGAATGCAACAAAGTACCTCAATCCCCGTAGAAGAGGATCCCTGGTTCTCTGGAATGTTCCCGATCCTATACGCCCTTCGTGGAATCTTTGGTACCCTACCCGCGATGGAAGGAGTGGAGGTTGGTGACGAGGATGGAGAACTTGACGACAAAATGGACGTCAAAGGGGAGGCACCAATAGGGGAGGATACCAACTAGTTATGCCTTAGATGAACCTAGAATAAATTGTAATCCTTCGTGATATAGGTGGTTGGGAATTAGTATTCTTGTTGTTGGTAGGAGTTCTGTTGTAATATAACTATAGTAGGAAGCTTAGGCTATTATAAGCCAATCTATGATGTACTTGTCCCATTTTATCAATGAAAAGTGTACTTGTTCTATTTTATCAACGAAAAATTGTGTACGTCTTTCTATGATCACTATTTATGTGCCTACTTGCGCGTGTCGACCCTTACACCATTAAACCTAATATTTAAATTTCCGTTAGTATAGATATGAATAGTCGTAGTCACACTTGTGGTACACTAAGGCAAAATCGGACCACGTAGGAGTATGTAGGACCGTTTCAACTTGTATTAGGAAGAATCTTATGTCTTAACTTGTCTTTTGTAGTAAAACTCTATGCTTATAAATGTAATTTTCTGCTTAAAAGCTTACTTTTATTAAAAATGGTACGGTCGCACACTACCCGTTAAGCAATTTTTCTTTTACTAGTTCGTAGAATAGCCATTCTTGGATATATATTTTCCTACGCCTCTTAAGGGACGAGCACCGAGTGCCGAGCAGGGCCCCATTCAGCCCGGCAAACCACTCCCTCCAAACTCCAAATTTCAAACTCCAAAATTTTAAATTTCAAATTTCAAACTCAAATTTCAAATTCCAAACTTTCCCTCCTCCACACACCTTTTTCCGCCCCTATATATATATATATATATCCCCCCATCACTATTCATCTCTTCATCTCTCCCACTATCTTAACCCCTCCACATCACTACCCCACCATGGCAATCCGACGACGAGGATTTCCGGAAGACACCGCGTTCCGAGAAATCGAGCGAGCTGAACTCACCATGACAATCCGAACTCTACGGGTGCAACCCTTCATCTTTGTTCTGTTTTGTGCGGTGCTTACTATAGGCATGCAACGGTGGTTCAATAGGAACAACCATCTCAACACCTTCTGGTATTGGGTTCTCGTGGTGGCCGCCGCACTCACAACGTTCGTAACGGAATACGAACGTCTTTTGCGCCAAGCTTTCGATGATAGATGGTAGGACATCCCAACGCGGGCGAAGCGTGGCAGTGGCACCGTAGCCATTAGTATCTATCTTTCTTACATTTTCCTTGTATCCAATGATGCCTTCGGGCGAGTAATATATTGATCTTATTCTACCCGAAATTTAACTATTTTCTTGCAACAAATCTGTCGTGTTCATTATACACTTGCACCCGAAATAGAACCCCTAAGTTCGAGAAATAGAGTAGCATCACCGTTGGGAGAAAGTATAGCTGTTAGTCTAGTGTGTAGAAGGTGCAAACTAGAAGTAACCAACCTGCGCCGACCTGCATTCTTAGAATGATCGACATGGCAGACTCCGATGAAATCCTAGGGATGGACTGGCTATTGAGCGGTCATAGACTGCCACCAAGAGATGGTGATAGCTTATACCCTAGAAGGGACTCGTTTCTATTTTAAGGGGGATAGACAGTGATTTGATCTAATCCGTAGCAATAAGGTCTAATCCGTAGCCACGCACCAATTTCGAGGACGAAATTATTAAAAGGGGGATAGGTTGTAACGACCCGGATTTTTGGTAAATAAAAATTTCACTAAAAATTTGAATTTTATTTTTATTACTTGGATTCCATTTAAAATTCCTTTTAGCATCCCAAAAATCCGTCGTTACTAAATTCAAGATTATAAAAATTTCGTCACGCCAGTCAATACAGACATTTTCTAAAGACAAGTGTGCTAGTAAGCTTTAAGATTATATGCTTGGCTAGAAATTCTACTTAGCAAGACTAGTTAGATTTTAACCAATCTTTGAGAAACCCTAACTAGCAATTCATCTAGTTGCTTCTCCTAAACCCTAAGAAGACCTTTTGAACTCCGTTAGACCTTTTGAACTTCCTTGAACCGTTTGAACCCTTGAACCCTAAATGAGCCCTTTTGACCAAAGTCAACCTTTGATCTTTTATCCATTGATCCATAAATGTTATGAGAATTATTACCCATTGGATAATAGACTAGTACTAAGATATATTAGTTAATTCAATATCTAGATTTCCCATGGGATTCCCTAATTAAAGAATTAGGATGGTACCTAGTATTTTAATACCCTATGATTCTCTAAGTACCTTATATTATATTCTAGTAGTACATGTGTCAAATTAGATTAGTTTAATATAGAATTTTGACTAGATATCTACCTAGATCTTCTAGTACATGCCTAAATATTATAATAGGACACTAGTACACCTACTTCTATATAATATTAAGAAAAAACACGTGTGTTATGTTTAATAGGTAAATCCTTATTCTTCCAAAACCTCCCTTAGTTTATTATTTCCTTTGTACTTCCATATCCTATTAGTTTGTTAGTACTTATATGATCCTAGGATTATATATACTTATATATATAGATAGTACAAGGGAGGAAGAGAGAGAGATTCGGGAGAGAGAGAGGAGAGAGAGCCGAGAGAGATAGAGAGATAGGAGAGAGAAAGATATAGTGTACTCTTGGATTGTCTTCTACAAAATCCTAGTTTTAATATTACCTAGTACTAGGTTTATTCTAGTCAATTACTTACTAGATATGATATGTACCTTTTTACTTAAAGTGTTAGATAGGTATATGTCATCCTAAGATTTTAAAGTCCTAGAATATAGCTTATAAGTACATATGTGGCATTTAGGCTTATTCTAATAGGAATTTTGATCTAAAAATCTAGAATAGGATCATGTAGTACAATTGTCCTTTAAGGTTAGTCATCCTTAGATATTTCTAAATTAATCAATGGAGGGAGAGAGAGAGAGAGAATTCGGGAGAGGAGAGAGAGGGGAGAGAGCCGAGAGAGATAAGAGAGAAAAGGATATATGGTTGTACCTTGTTTGATCTTTCTCCTACCAAACCCTAGTTCTATGTAATTATAAGTACATGTACTTATGGAAGAAGAAAGATAGGATGACATGAGAAAGATTTAGGGTACTAGATTGCCTTACAAGATTTTCCACCAAATCCTTACTCTTTCTTAGACCTTTGTCCTTCCTTAATTGTTTATGTATGTACCTTGTACCAAAGGAGAAAGAAAGAGAGAGAGAGAGAGAGGGAGAGAAATTTCGGATGAGAGGGAGGGAGAGAGAGTGATGTGTGCAAGTGTACTCCTAAGCCTAGTCATGGTCCTTTGGCCAACACCTCACACAATCCTAGTACAAAAAATCTAGTCTTTCTTGCTCTTGTATATCTAAGGACAACCATATCACCATTTCTTATTCTTTCAAGTACTAGACTAGACTAGGAATCCCTTAGAATCACCTACACTTGTCCTAGAAAGAACAAGAAAAATCCTTGAAATCTTCCACCTATGTACTTTTTTTTTTGGGTAAAACAGCTTTAAATAGAAAGAAAAGAATCGAACCGTATATACAGCCTACAAGGGGCATACCCCAGGAGGAAATGACTATACCAAATGGCTACATGCCTAGGAAATAACCTAATAGACGCTGTTTCCAGCCCATCTAGAAGAGGGGAAGAAAACAACGCAATGACAACAAAACATAACATAACATAAAACCCAAGTACATAGCTTGGGATACTTTGCTCCAAAACATAGCATGACAACAATATAGCTCAAAACATGCACAGGTTCAGAACATGCAGAAGTTCAGCCCTCACTTCTGACAGCAACAGCATCAAAACAGCATAAAAACACATCTGCTCAATTCAGCATCATAGCAGGAACTCTAGTTCTGCTGCTGCAACTGACAAGGCTTGGTAAACTTGCTCCATAGCAGTTAGGCAAGCTTCAGAACTGCCACAGCAGCTTAGTGAGGCTCGGCAGCAACAGTCTGTGTCCCCACACAACATGGACACAACATGGATACAAAACAGCAGCTTGGTTCAGAATCACCCACGATTCTGTACAAAACAGCAGCAGAACTGGGCTGCTTCAGCCATACTGGACAGCAACAGCAGCGGCAGACCAAACAAATACAATACTGGGCCAACTACAATACTGGACTATATCAAACTTGGACCAAGGTTCACTCTGACACAGGGCAAACTACAATACTGGACTACACAGTTACTTGGACTACAACAACTGAACTTGCACCATACTAAACAATACTGAAAACAAAGCAAAACAATACAGAGGACTTCCCCCTTAGTAGACAGATCAGACATGCAGCAGCTTAGGGAGGCTCAGAACATGCAGCCATCCTTCCACTGATTTACAACCTGTGAATGCAGGTAACACGTTGCAGAGGAATTCCCCCTCTGCGAAGGGAGATCCCAATGACAGCCCCTATTGGTTAGGCAATCAACAAAACATAACTGGAAGTACACTGCAGTCCTGAATTGGAACATTTAACAAGTACTCAAATGCCCAAACTTTGAGCAGAAAATGTAACCTGCTAGTCTAACAACTTCTGAACCTCCTGCAACAAAACATATGCAGAACTGCAACAAAACAACTTCTGAACCTCCTACAACCATACAACAGAAAGCATTTCAGCTACCAAAACAGGTTCAGAACATTCAGAGCTGAACACAATCAGAACTGGGCCTTAGTAAAATCAGTCATCAGTCATCTGTCAATTA
The DNA here is from genome assembly GCA_018127125.1 of Rhododendron griersonianum. Lineage (NCBI taxonomy): Eukaryota > Viridiplantae > Streptophyta > Magnoliopsida > Ericales > Ericaceae > Rhododendron > Rhododendron griersonianum. Next base: position 34,797,202 of record CM030789.1, read on the forward strand.
CTGTACCAAATGCAGAATTGTAGCAACACTTTGGTATTACAAGGTCACAAGTATGCTACACATGTCAGAGCACACTACAGTTCACTCAGCAACAGTTCAGCATCCAAAAGTACTGTCAAAACAGGAATGCTGAAAGTTTGAATGCTGATCCCAATAGTAACATATGTAACAAAGTGGTGCACAGTCTACTGAAGTAGTCTACTGGTGCACAAAATGAACATGCAATTCTTCATGAGCAAAAGCAGCTATGAGAACCATCTACATTCCTCACTAAGAGAACCCTCACTCCCTCCTCTGAACCTCACATAGCTCCCCCACTAAATATTACCTCCTCTCTCAAGGAATGTTGGGGCTCTAGCTCACAACTCACAGGGTTAACACACAATGTAGTAACTACCCTATGTACTTATGTACATTGTACCATGGAGAGAGAGAGAGATGGAGAGAGAGATTTCGGATGAGAGGGAGAGAGAGGGAGTGATGTGTGCAAATGTACTCCTAAGCCTAGTCATGGTCCTTTGGCCAACACCTCACACCATCCAAGTACCATCAAATCTTCCCAAGGTACAAAATCTAGTCTTTCATGTGTTTAAATAAGAAAAAAATCAAAGATAGGAGAGAGAGAGAGAGAGATTTCGGATGAGGGAGAGAGGGAGAGAGAGAGAGAGAACCCTTGGCCTATAAATAGCAAGCCATTCATGCCTTGAACTCACACCTTCAAGCATTTCTCCAACTTCTCTCTAGAAACCATCTCTGTTTTTCCAGGCAGCTTACTGCCCTTCACAAAACCTCAATGTTCTCCCGTTTAAATTGGTTTCTAGGATAAACTTCCTCCGGGAAATTTGTAGAGCACTTCGAGCTCTTCAAATTAGACCCAAGAACCACCCTAATCGGTCAAGAAACGACAAAGATATCGACATCCGAAGTTCAGCAAAAATTCGGATTTCCAGATTCCAGACAGCAAACTGTCCATTCCTTTATCACCATATTCCTCCTACCTAAAGTAGTTTCTAGGACCAACTCCCTTCACAAAAGTGTAAGTGCAGAGAAACCGGGAGTGGTTTAAGCAGCACAAGAACGTAACGGCTGCTTCGAGGTCCTCGCCGGAACCCTGATATGTCGCCGGAGTCTTTATCTGCAAAACAGACAAAGGGTGAGTGCACCTTTGCCTCTCGTGGCAAAGGCCCTCTGATGCCTAAGTTAGTATCACGTACTGGTCGAAAACCCTAATTTCAGTAGAAGAATACGTAAAACCGTAATATCTTGTGTACCTTTCTCCTCTCGGTTTGCCTTGTATTTATAGGTTTATGGATGCTTGCTGTCAAGTATCCATGTCGCCCTAGGTTTCCTATCTCGTATAGGAAACCCAGAATATCTCGGATTCTCGTTCCCTTATCAGTTTATTACCTTAGTCCGCTTAGGACTCCTTTCCACAGCTGGCCGAACTTTCCATTCCCGTTGGGTATCTCTCCAAGATCCTATCTTATTGGGATCTTTATAGCAATCATGGAATATCCCTGTCATTAGAACCTTCTGGAACGTTTCCTGCTCCTGGGACTGCTTTTCGTACAAACCCCCTCCTGTTCGGCTCTTTTATTGCCGAACAGCCTATTTGGACCAATGACTCCGCATGTCATTGCTCTTTCGTTGATCTCTTGGTCCAATGCTCTTTCGTGTTACTGGACCTTAACTCAGTGTAGACTCCCTGGACCAATGATCCTTCATATCACTGGTCCCTATCGCCGATCACCATTTCTGCACGGCGATTGTACTTTATACCATGGTCCCACGTACCACGTGTTCGGGCTCTATTTGTGCTTGTTCGGGATTTACTCCCTACAATTGCTCCCCAGCTTTACTCGTTATTTACTTTTAATATGACGAGCAAAGCTCCTCAGGATCAGAGCATCATTCTTTTGCTCTTGCACCCTTTATCCCCTCAAAAGCTGGTGCAGGGAGGATCATTAATCCAAGCGAAAATGTCTAATCGTTTGGGCTCTCCAAGACGTTTCCTGCCCCTTACTTTACACATGGCATTTATCGTACCGTCCGTATTAAATGCGGATGCACACCTCTTGGGGAACGGAACGCCCAAACGGCGTCTGGGGCGACGTTTTGCATATGTCACCCTACTAATTGGGGTACATTTGGGTTTTCACCCTATTTCGAAACCCCCTTTCTCCATCTTGATTCCCTCTGCAACCAGAGCTTTCAAACGCACCCGCCATTGAAGCCCTGTTCACCATCTCGAGGTTTCTCCTGTACATTTTAGAACTTCGACCATCACAATCGTAAGTCATCGCTCCCTTTTGCCCCTTTCCTCTCGTTACTGTAGGGTTACTCAGATCATATCTAGGGTTTCTTCGTACCCGTGATCTCCCACTGCAATAGACCCGCCTTTTTTCAAAAATGGGGAGGTTCAGGCGTCACTGCAACACCCCTCAAACCATGGCCTCGTTTAGGTCTCGCTATGAGATCCTTGACGATGTGGCCGTCAGCTTGGCTCCCGTAGACGCTATACATCAGAGCCCTAATAATGACACCCTACACATTCCAGTGGTCGCCGTTGTAGAGGGCGGTGTTAGATTCCCCCTGGCGCCACTACTCCGCCAGGTTCTGGCCTACTACAGGTTATCCCCTATGCAGGTGTCTGCCAATTTTTTCCGAGTGGTTATGGGTATCAATACCCTAAACCAGATGTTAGGCACATCTTTAGGCCTGTACGATATTCATCATCTGTACAGCATTTCCCGTACGAAAGACGCCCTCACCTACTACCTAAAGAGTAGAGATTCCAGAAGGCGGCTGGTGCTTGAATTGCCCGACTCCGCTCGAGGAGACGACGACGATTTCCTCGTCGTTACTGGAAATTTCGAGCCCAGAGACGAGGACGGCCAAGTGATAGGCTTTCATGCCCCTCACAGATTTGGGCAACCACGTCAGTTCTTTCTTCTTCGTAAAATTCATTCTCCTAGCAATTCATTCGTATTGCGTATTCAATTTTATCCATCTTCTGACTGTCAACTTCTCGTGTTGCAGCTGAAAATATCAACCAGGGATATGCTATCATCACCCCCCAAGTTCATGTAGCACATATCACTCAGGCTCTAAATTTCAACGGCGAGGGCACCTACTTAGCAGGCCGAGCAAGAGCAGCGCAGGTGCTCCTGAGTTACAGAGCATCTTACGGGGGCTTCATTGATCGGCGCATCCGAGCAGCAGACGACCCGCCAGTTCCTGGACCTGCCGCCGCACAACCTGCACAGCCCGAGCAGATAGAAGAAGAAAGGCGTTCTCAGACCCCCCCCTTCCGTAGTGCTTCTGTGGAAATTGTTGAGGAAGCATCTACATCGTCAGACGGTCATTCCCCATCTCCACGTTCTCAAGAGAAGAATCAGTCAATCAACCTCGAAAGTCTCCTCACAATCCCAGGAGCTGGCCGAGGAAGGAGCCGCGGCACTGTTCGTGGCCGAGGTCGCTCCCAGAGTCCTGCACCGTCACATGGCCGCCGAGGAACAGCTCAACTCGATGCTCCCCCTGGATTTTCTCCTGAAGAACTTGAAGCTAGCCACAGGGACAAACGCCCATGTTTGGAAGCACCTGGCGGGACCTCGACTCAGATACCCATAACCCAAACTCCAATCTGGGCTCCCCATCTTTCCCATGGCAACAAGACTGTCACTGTCCGGGATAGTGTGGAGTCTGAAGGGACCACACTGGCCCTATCCCAGGCTCTCATGCTCCCCGGGGACATGCAGAAGGAGGTGGTGAGCTCTCCGGACAACTTGCTTGGATCTTTCATGGTGCACAGCTTTAAGGTAAACCCATTTATGATCTTCATTTCTTATAATTTAGCCTCCTCTCAACTGTACTACTGAGCCATGATTAATACGTTTAGGCTGCGCAAAAGATGGTGGCCATGGCCCAAAAGTTGGGCCACTCAGAGCCCCAGCGTGCAAAGTTGGCCAGCGAAAACGCCAAACTCCTAACCTCCATAGCCCGGCTTGAGAGAGAGAGAAACCAGGCTCGAAACGTGGCAGCTGAAGTGAAGAGCAAGCTGGATGGTGCTGAAGATAGCCTGAACCAGACTCTGATAGAGCTGGAAGCGAGCAAAAATGAGGCGAAGATGTCTTACCAGCAGGGGTTTAACGAAGGGATCAACGTAGCCACTGAAAGCTACAAAAATCAGATGCCCAAGATCCAAGATCAAATATTTGCTGCTGGGTGGACCGCTGGCCTCAGGAAGTCTGGTACAGCTGATTCTTCTGCCTTGTGGACGAAAATTGATCTTTCGAGCACTATAGTAGCACAAGATGAAGATGAGATCGAGGAAGAGGAGGACAATCCGAATGAGGAGCTCAACGTGGATGTTTCCGAGCAGCTCGGTGCTGATGCCAATGGCAACGATGAAGTGACCAACCCTGGCCAGAAAGAAGCCAGTGGTGGTCCAACTGATGAGAGTACTGCTGCAAAAGATACCCCCGTAGAAACCCCACCTCCTGTTGCTCCAGATCAAACCCCAAATCCGGTCACTCAAGATCCCATTATGGATCAGTAGGTATGCACTCCTCCTCCTGGAACAATATAATTTTTGATACGTAGTGATGGCCCTGCGCGGCTGTAAGTTTGCCCTGTGCGGCACAGATACATTCTCAATACTTTAGTTTAAACATTTGGCCTTTCGTGGCGTCTAACTATGTTTTGCCTGGCCCCTCGTGGCCTTCTGACATTGCTGGTGGCCCTTTCATGGCCAATTCAATCTTGCTAGGGTGCTTCTCATGTTAACCCATGCCTGGATAGTTAACCGAATGGATTCGAGCTTTAGCTTTTCGCTTAGCATGTTTTCGAATGCTTGCTGAATTTGCCTCGTAATTTGGAGGTGACTCTAAGTATGTTCGTACTTAGATGATTTCGTATTCTCGTCATACGTCTCTGAGTATTTCTTATTTAGCCTAAAATTTGCATGTATTCATATTGCCTAAGTCTTCCTCATGCTTGGGGACAACTCCAAGTGTATTCGTACTTGTACATATTCGTCTGCTCCCCATTCTTTATTGGTTTGAACTAAAAAACTATCCAAGTTTATTCGTGCTTAGATTCCCAAACGTTTTCGTATTTGGGGGAGCTATGCATATTTTCGTATGCACGCCAAACGTTCTAAGTGTATTCATACTTAGTTTACCCAAATGTCTTCATATTTGGGAAAAGTGTGTGCATTCACGTATGCACACCAGGTTTGTTCATACCTGCACACCAGGTTTGTTCATACCCGTGTTCGTAGTCGAGTATATTCGTACTTGGAATGTTTTGAATCTGCCCTAATATATTCGTATTAGCATAAACCTATCCTTCTGCTCCCCAATACGAAGTGAGGAGCAAGAATCAGGTCCTAACTTCGTATTTAAACAAAACAGAAGACAATGTTTTTGTTCTAAAACGCAGAATTTTATTCATAATTCAAAAAACTCAAGGGGGCGTTACGCGTGCCCCTTGCCACTAACAAGAATAAAAAACAAAGGAATTGTATTCGAAATTCCCACACAATCACGATGTGCATCCTAAAACAGAAAAAATAAATTGAAGTCTGTTTTAAACAAAAAACTTCCTCAAATTGTGAACATTCCATGGCCTTGGCACCGGGTTCCCGTCCAGGTCCGCCAATCGATAAGCCCCAATGCCCACAACTTCGGTAACTCGATATGGGCCTTCCCAGTTTGCCCCCAACTTGCCCTCGTTGGCCACCTTGGTATTGCCGAGCACTTTTCGAAGCACAAGGTCCCCAATACCAAACTCTCGTGGATGGACGGTTTTATTATAGCTTTTCATCAGCTGCTCCTGATAAGAAGCCAAATGCACTAGGGCCCTTTCTCTGCGTTCTTCGGCAAGGTCCAATTCTATTTCCAGGGCTCTGTCATTGCCCCCACTTTCAACCAAAGTGGTCCTGTTGGTCAGCAGACCAACCTCCAATGGAATTACAGCCTCAGTTCCATATGCTAATGAGTAGGGGGTCTCTCCCGTAGACCTCCTAGGCGTTGTTCGGTGCGCCCATAGAACAAGTGGCAGTTCGTCGGGCCATTTCCCCTTTGCCTTGTCCAACCTCTTCTTGATCCCATCAAATATAGTCTTGTTGGAAGCCTCTGCCTGCCCATTACTCTGTGGGTAGGCTGGGGTGGAATAATAATTTCTTATCCCATACTGGGCACAAAAGGCCTTGAATTTTTTCTGAAATTGGGACCCATTATCCGTAATCAGTGAATAAGGGACCCCAAATCGAGTGATTATACTTTTCCAGACGAACCTCTCTATCATAGGCTCGGTGATCTTAGCCAATGGTTCAGCCTCGATCCACTTGGTGAAATAGTCTGTTGCTACCAACAGGAATTTCCTATTTCCAGTTGCCTTGTGTAGTGGACCCACGATATCCATCCCCCATTGTGCGAAGGGCCAAGGACTTGTCAAAGGCACCAGATCTTCGGCTGGTGTTCGTATCATCGGCGAGAATTTTTGGCACTTCTCACAAATCTTTACGTACACCTTTGCGTCTTCCTGCATGTGAGGCCACCAGTACCCTTGGGTTATTGCTCGGTGGGCAATTGACCTACCCCCAGCATGACTCCCACACGTTCCCTCGTGGATCTCGTGGAGAAACTTCTGCACCATCTCGGGGTGCACACAAAGTAAGTACGGACCAATGAAGGATTTTCTGTACAGCTTTCCTTCTGGTGACAGCCAAAACCGTGCAGACTTTGTTTTAATCTTGTGAGCCTCTTTTTTATCTGTGGGGAGTATCCCATCTCGTAGAAACTCCACTATTGGATCCATCCAACTTGGTCCTTGGTTTATGTCCAAGACCAATTCCACACTTCTTCCGATGCTCGGCTCGGCAAGATAATCTACTGCCACCCTTCTCTTAAATTCTGTCGGTACAGCTGCAGCTAGCCAGGCAAGCGAATCAGCATGGGCATTCTGCCCAGAACTTATTTGCTCAATATACACCTTTTCGAAAGTGTCAACCAGATCCCTGGCGGCCGTCACATAGGCAGCCATTTTCTCGTTCCAGGCCTCGTATTTCCCAGACAACTGGTTCACCACGAGCTGTGAATCACAATGCACTCGTATCTTTTTCACCTTCAGGGTCCTTGTACTTCTCAACCCTGCCAAGAGTACCTCATACTCTGCCACGTTATTCGATGCACTGAATCCCAATCGAAGGGATAGCTCCATCATTGCACCTTCAGGAGGAAAAAGTACCACCCCAATTCCTGACCCCGTATTACACGCAGAGCCATCAACAAATAATCTCCACTCCGTGGGATCCTGTTCGGCGGGAGCTTTTTTCATTCTCGTTGATTGCTCTTTTCCCTGCTCCTTTCTCGGCTCCTGTCTCATAGGAGGCTGGGGAGCTACCGTGGGTGAGAACTCAGCTACGAAGTCCGCCAGCACCTGTCCCTTTATTGCGGTGTGCGGCTGATAATCTATGTCGTACTGACTCAGTTCGACCGACCAAGTTGAGATACGTCCCGAGAAATCTGCCTTTCGTAGCAGAGATTTTAACGGATACTCAGTAGAAACCACAATTCTGTGGCTCTGGAAATAATGGGGCAATTTTCGTGCCGCTGTTCTTAGTGCCAGGACCAACTTTTCGAGGGGCAGATACCTTGTCTCTGCATCTAGCAACGTTTTGCTGACATAATAGACAGGGATTTGCTCGGATCCCTTGTCCCTTAGTAGCACCGCACTTACAGCATGTTCGGAGACTGCCAGATATAGAGTTAGGGACTCGCCTTGTTCGGGAGTGGACAGAAGGGGGGCTGCTGCCAAGTACTTCTTCAGGTTTTGGAACGCCTGCTCACATTCTGCTCCCCATTCGTATCCTTCCCTCTTTTTCAGCAGCTGAAAGAAGGGTCTGCACTTGTCACTAGACCTGCTGATGAATCGGTTTAAAGCCGCTGCCATCCCAGTCAACCTCTGGACTTCCTTCGTGGTCCTTGGACTTTGGAGCCTTTGCAACGCTGTAATTTGATCGGGATTCGCTTCTATCCCTCTTATGGTGACCAAATGCCCCAGGAACTTTCCTGAGTTTACCCCAAATGCACACTTCGAGGCGTTGAGCTTCAGTTTATATTCTCTCAATATCTCAAAGGCTTCTTTTAAATCAGTGATGTGGTTTTCTTTCTCTCTGCTTTTGACCACCATGTCATCTATGTAAACCTTCATGGTCTTACCGAGCAACTTCTTTAGCATAATCGTTGCTAACCTCTGATATGTTGCACCGGCATTCCTTAGACCAAAAGGCATGACACTGTAACAGTACAGCCCCATTGGCGTGATAAAAGATGTCTTCTCCTCATCGGGGCCGTACATGGCTATCTGATGATAACCCGATAAGCATCAAGGAAGCTCATCCGCCCATACCCAGCCGTTGCATCGACAAGCTGGTCTATCCTGGGGAGGGGGAAGCTATCTTTGGGGCATGCCTTGTTCAAGTCGGTGAAGTCGACACAAACTCGCCACTTCCCGTTCTTCTTCTTTACCACCACAGTGTTGGACAGCCATTCCGGGTAGTATACCTCTCGTACAGCCTTTGCTTCGAGCAATCGGTCCACCTCCTCGATAACAGCATCCACATGTTGTACGGCGGATCGTCTCTTCTTCTGCATCACAGGCTTATGTTGTGGATCCACATTCAAGTGGTGACAAATCACGTTTGCATCCACTCCGGGCATCTCTTCGGGCACCCATGCAAACACATCAACGTGTTCCTTGAGGAACCTTACCAACTCCTCCTCTTCTGCTTCATTCAGATTTTCCCCAATCAGAAAATACCTTTCTGGATCATTCTCGTTGATCTGAATCTTCTTCAAGCCTTCCACCACTTTCTCGGCGGGATCCCCTCCGACATCCTCAATGGTCGGCCGATCCGGAACCTCGATTGCTTGAACTAACTGGGCCTTTGGTGCCTTCTTGATTATAGAAACCAAGCATTGCTGGGCGACCTTCTGATTTCCCCTAATTCTTTCGATACCATTTGACCCGGGAAATTTTACCATCTGATGGTAAGTGGAGGAAACCGCCCTCATCTTGTGCAACCACGTCCTTCCAATAATCGCGTTATAGGAAGACGGTACATCTACCACCAAAAAATTGGTTCTTAGCACAACTGTTCCTGCCCGAACAGGGAGAGTTGCTTTGCCCAATGGCCAGACTGCTCCTGCACTAAATCCGACCAAAGGGGTTGTTGACTGCACCAAATCTGCTTGTGTCAGCCCTAACTTCTTGAACGCGTCATAGTACAATATCTCCGTGCAGCTTCCCGAATCTACCAAGATTCTCTCCATGTCATATTCCCCGATTCGTAGGGTTATGACTAAGGCATCATTATGCGGTACCTGGATTCCCCCCAGGTCCTCATCCGTGAAGACTATGCCTCCGGTGCATCCTTCTCCTTCACGTCCTCGTTTCTTTCCCAACTGCATCACGTGCTGGTCATGTTTTACTTGTCTTTGGAGCAACCTCACCTCACTTCTCGTGTAAGGTGCGGCCAATCCATGTATCATATGGATTACCCCTCTTGGATTCTGCTCATAATCCAATTCCAACGCTTTCTCTGCATCCTTGTGCTCCTCCTGAATAAATTCTTTCAGGTAACCCCGTGAGACCAGATCATCGAGGTGTTGCTTGAACATCTCGCAATCCTCCGTCATATGCCCCCAGTCTTTATGGTAACTACAATGTTGACTCGTAGCCCTCTTCGCATCTTTGTCCCCCTCCAGCCTTGGGGGCCACTTGAAATATGGGCGATTCTTTATTTTGTAAAGAATCCGATAGATTGGTTCCTTCCAAACTGTTGTCACCGAAAAGAAAGACTTGGGGTCTGGGGCGTGCTTCTCTTTATACGGTTCTTTCTTGACCTGCCCGTACTCCTTCCTATCTTTGTAGGTCTTGGGCTCTGGCTTGTCCGCCCTCTTCGGTAGAACCTTCGCCTGTTCGGCAACCATCCTGTTGTCCTCACGCAGTATGTCGTCCTCGTTTCTGGCATGCTGCTCGATTCGTTCCATTAGCCTTGCCAGTGTATCTACCGGGTTCATGTTCAGGGATTTACGCAGCTCTCCCCGAACAGGCAACCCTGTTTTGAACGTGGCTATGTCATATTCCTCACTGCACCCTTCAATCTCGTTGAAAGTTTCCCAGTACTTCTTAGCATAATCTCTGATCGGCTCACTCTCTCCTTGTTTCATAACAGAGAGGCTTTCAAAGGTTTTTGGTGCTTTCCTGCTCGTCAGAAACCGAGCAGTGAATTCTTCGGCCAACTGTCTCCATCCTCGCACGGTGTTCGGCCCCAGCTTATGGAACCACGACAAGGCCACTTTCCCCAAACTCGATGGGAACATCTTGCACATGATTGGATCATCCCTGTCGTGCATGAACATTGCCTGCCGGTAGTGTTGTACGTGTGGCATGGGATCATTATTTGTTTCGTAAAGTACGAATGCCCCGTGCTTCACCCTGCTCGGAAGCCTTGCCTCCTGCAATCTCTTTGAAAAAGGGGATAAGGCTATATTGCTGAGGGCTTTCCGTGCCGCCTCTCGTGCAGACATGGCTCCCTCCTCTCGCTCTTTTGCTTTCTTGGGAGTACTCTTTTCCCAATCGGAATCAGGTCTCTCGTACCTATTCCTGTGATGTCTTCTAATCTCTCCTTCTTCGGGGGTGAGGCTTCTGCTTCTTCTTTTTTGTGAAGAAGCCCTTTTCTTTTTCGGAGTGGGACTCCTGGACCGGCTCCCCCTTCCTCGTGAAGGAGCTTTCTTGTGTTCCACTATTGCCAGCCTTTCTCCTCTAGAATCTCTTCGTGACAGTCCAGAATCCTCCGGATGTCCTCGTATCCGTTGCAACTCCTGTATCTCATATTCTCATTTTTTAATCAAACGAGCGTACTCTTCGATCTCTTGTCTCTTTTTATCCAAGATATCGTCACGGTTGTGCGCACTTCTTGAATGTGCCACTGATTCTTCCTCACGATGGGATCTACTCCTTCTCGTGGAGCCTGTGGCCGTCCTTCCCTCCTTGTTCTTGGAGTCGCCATGGATAGTCAGGGGATAATCCATGTTTGTTGGCCTTTTTGCTTGCCCACCGTCGGGCTTTCTCGGAGGATCCGGTGGGGAGTTGCCACCTCCTCCCCCCAACTGGTGTTTCGGATCATGTGGAGTTTTTGGATCTTCTTCCATCATGGTCGCTTTTCAGAGGGATCTCTTTCGTTTCCCACAGACGGCGCCAATTGTAAGTGCAGAGAAACCGGGAGTGGTTTAAGCAGCACAAGAACGTAACGGCTGCTTCGAGGTCCTCGCCGGAACCCTGATATGTCGCCGGAGTCTTTATCTGCAAAACAGACAAAGGGTGAGTGCACCTTTGCCTCTCGTGGCAAAGGCCCTCCGATGCCTAAGTTAGTATCACGTACTGGTCGAAAACCCTAATTTCAGTAGAAGAATACGTAAAACCGTAATATCTTGTGTACCTTTCTCCTCTCGGTTTGCCTTGTATTTATAGGTTTATGGATGCTTGCTGTCAAGTATCCATGTCGCCCTAGGTTTCCTATCTCGTATAGGAAACCCAGAATATCTCGGATTCTCGTTCCCTTATCAGTTTATTACCGTAGTCCGCTTAGGACTCCTTTCCACAGCTGGCCGAACTTCCCATTCCTGTTGGGTATCTCTCCAAGATCCTATCTTATTGGGATCTTTACAGCAATCATGGAATATCCCTGTCATTAGAACCTTCTGGAACGTTTCCTGCTCCTGGGACTGCTTTTCGTACAAACCCCCTCCTGTTCGGCTCTTTTATTGCCGAACAACCTATTTGGACCAATGACTCCGCATGTCATTGCTCTTTCGTTGATCTCTTGGTCCAATACTCTTTCGTGTTACTGGACCTTAACTCAGTGTAGACTCCCTGGACCAATGATCCTTCATATCACTGGTCCCTATCGCCGATCACCATTTTTGCACGGCGATTGTACTTTATACCATGGTCCCACGTACCACGTGTTCGGGCTCTATTTGTGCTTGTTCGGGATTTACTCCCTACAAAAAGTGGTAGAGCACTTCTAGAGCTTCGATGTCAACTCAAGAACGATCATATTCGGCCAAATATTGATCGAGTTACTGCCATCCGAAGTTCGGTCCAGATTCGTGAGTTTCATCGCCCGTAGGATTTCCAACTAGCTTATTCGGCCCCGACTAGTTTCGGATCAAGGTAGGATTTACCTACACCTCCTAAACTCTAAGTATACGTAGAAATATCAATAAACACGTGTTGTTTTAAAACTTATAAAAAGAAGCATGAGTTTTGAAAGATAACGTTCCTAGATTTGCGTTAATTATTCGTAATTGATCTTAGAATGATTGTGAGCATGATTATGTGATTCCCTAAGTATACGTAGATTACCTTATCTACTTTCCTTGAGCATGACTAGAAATGTGTATAAGTTGTTATTTTGGATATCCATGGCAATCACCAAATAAACATATGCTATTTTGAACTTATCAAAAAGGAAGTATGATTTTGGATTAAGCTGAAGTATTTATATTTTGATCTTAAGATGGTGATGAGCATGACTACATGTTTACTTGCATTACTTGTGGTTGTTGATTTAGCATAAGTGATTTATCACTCCAAAGGCGTCCGTACATGTGGCGTTATGCTTAAATGTGATTGAGCATGATTATGTGATTATGTGAGGATGATAGTAAATATAGAGTTAGACGATCTTGCTAGTTTAGTTTCAAGATTTCTTAAATTGTGAAATGAACTATCGCGGAGTCATGGTATGCAAACGAGACACAAAAACCGAGAAAGTAGAAACATGGCACCGAGGGTGTGGATAAAGGAAATAATTGGTCTTGGATAAAATATTCTTGAAACTACATAATGGCCGGACGTGGTAGTCATTATGTGGATGTGAAAACCTACAAGGTGGCCGGACTTAGTAGCCCTTTGTATGGATTTGCGGAAACCGTAATGTGGCCGGACTTGGTAGCCCATTGCGAAGATTACCAATGAGGCCGGACGTGGTAGTCTCATGTGGCAATAAGGCTTGGTTATCCGCGGAAAGGAGCCAAGGCAAGTTTTGGAAGAAATTGTGTTTTGAAAACCGTGATGTGGCCGGACTTGGTAGCCCATCGTGAGTGTTGCTAATGAAGCCGGACTTGATAGCCTCATTAGTAACAATTTGTTTATGAAACCTTGGAAATGTTGATTTGGAAGTATTAATGAAGTTGAAAATGGTGACACGGTCTACGAAATGATTGCGTAGGAGAAACACAGAAAGGCATGACACTAACAGAAGAAAGATATCGAATGTGGATTTGTTAACTTTGTTGTTGAATGAGCATGTGTAATTGATTATGTTCTCTTCCTGTTATACGTGACTTACTATGTGTAAGTTAAGGGTTAGTGGGTTTGGTTTATTCTATTGAGCTTTTTAAGCTCACCGGTGTTGCCTTTGGTGATCCTGACATATTATATTGGTGGCGACGCTGGTATAATGTGTCAGACCTTATAGACGAACAGGGTGAGACGTACACTTTGGAGGCTTTTGGAGTCGAAGGGCTGGCTAGGATGGAGGAGCAGGCGGAGTTGTAGTTAGGAACCCTAGTTTTTCCTTCCTTTATGTAATGAAAGCACTCTGATGGGAATTACGATGTAATAATGAGCCAGACTCCATTTGATTTTATCAATGAAATGCTTATTTAACGTACCCGAAAATGGGGGCGTTACACCTCTAATGAGGTGCGCCGATCTGTGGGCCCAGGAGCACGCCGTCACGGCCTGGTCTAAAAAGTAAAAAATTACGATCGAAATCTAATTTTTTTGAGTTAAGACAAAAAATAGCCGAGTCGGGCGCTTTGCCGACCCTAATCCCTCTAATGAGGTGCACCGATCCGTGGGCCCAGGAGCACGCCGTCACGGCCCTACTGAGGGGTTGTTCAGCTAAATAAGCCAAGTGGCTTATTTTTTTGTCCTTATTCAATTTTTTTTCACATTTGTTAGGTTTTTGTCAATTTTTTGGGGATTATTGTTTCTTCATGACAAGAAGAATCTAAAAAGTAAAAAATTACGATCGAAATCTAATTTTTTTGAATAAGACAAAAATAGCCGAGTCGGGCGCTGTGCCGGCTCGAATCCCTCTAATGAGGTGTGCCGATCCGTGGGCCTAGGAGCACGCCGTCACGACCTGGCTATTTTTGTCTTTATTAAAAAAAATTGATTTCGATTGTAATTTTTTACTTTTTAGACCAGGCCGTGACGGCGTGCTCCTGGGCTCACGGATCGTTGCACCTCATTAGAAGGATTAGGGTCGGCACAGCGCCCGACTCGGCTATTTTTGTCTTTACTCAAAAAAATTAGATTTCGATCGTAATTTTTTACTTTTTAGATTCTTCTTGTCATGAAGAAGCAATAATTTCCAAAAAATTGACAAAAAACTAACAAATGTGAAAATTTTGAATAAGGACAAAAAAATAAGCTACTTGACTTATTATGAAGCAACTTCGGCATGATCGGCAAAATATTATGACTTGTGCTTTGCCTCGAGATACTTCAGATTCGTATGTAATGGTTTAAAGCTTTATGAGTGTTAAAGCAATTTTTGTAGCAGATCAAAACATGGGCCAAGGAATGGATTGCTCGGCCGAGAATTCCATTCTTCGGCCGCTACTTCTATATCCTGAAGAAGCTGGACTTTTTTGTTTTAGCCAAGTGGCATTCCTTCCTTCTTACGCTTGAATTCGATTCATGCCTCGCTTTTGCTGTTTCCACAATCTCTTTGCCGTGTTTTTGGGATTTTTAGGATATCTTGTCCTTTATGCTGATGACCTTTGAGTCAGAGAGGACGAGCGATGATTCTCACGTGCTTTTGTTTTTGTTAATTCCCTGAAAAATGACTAACTCATCTTTTGCGAGCTCAATACGCAGGGTTAGCTATACCTATCGTTGAGCACAAATCTTTTGATGTTTTTTTTTCTTCCGTCCAAATGTTTGGGCTGTATCTTGATGTGAGATTGCCTACGTATCCCAATCAGGGAATCAGGCCTTTTTACGTAGTTCCCAGATCACCACCTTTGGGGTTGGGTTTTCACTCTTGGGTTTTCTTTTCACATGCTCTGTGTGGCCCGTGATCCTCCGGTCCTCGATCCTTCGTATGTGGTTCGATGGTGGGTTAGCTTTCTTCTCCTAGCCTGCACAAGGAACGCACGACTAAGACCTGGCCGGGGGTTGTCCCGGCAAGGCCCTCCGGCGGGAGGATGAGTATAGCGCCGAGAGGAAGCAGAAAGCTCTGGAGAGAGTAAGTGTGAGTATTGAGTCATGTGTACCTGTTAGGGTTACCATCACTAGGTATTTATAGTGCCTTCTGACTTGCCCTCCAAGTACGATCGCGTGCCTTCCACGGGCCAAGTGACATCACAGTGACGTCGGGGAATAGATCTGATAACCGTTTTTAGGGCTGAGCTGGCACACCCATGTGCGCCCGTGATCATCTTCTGTTGTAACCGCTTCTGCACGTGGCAGGACGCGTGGCTTTACAGCCAGCCGTCGTCGGCTGCATGCCGTGCTCTGAAGGTAGCCGACCGCGGGTAACGCCGAGCTTGGCCATACGTTTAATGAGGGAGGCGACGTCGCTGGGAACTCTGCCGACGACACAATCCGAGCGCGGGTCTGTCCGCTGCCGAGCCTGAGGCAAAGCGAAAATACACGACGAGTTATTGTCGGCCTGCCGTGCACGAGACCTGTGATCGGTTCATGGCAGGCCAGGTCCGCGCCATGCGAACATCTATGTTCGGCCCGCTACATGCTCTAAGTTTTGCCTAGGTTACCTGATGGAGGTTGAGTCCCTAGCGAGCTTTTGAATGCCTTATCTTTTGCCTAGGCTGCGTTTTTGCATTTTCTTGTCCTAGCAGGCTTTACTCTTACTTTTGCTTGGGTGCCTTAGGTTACCTAACGAGCGTTTCTTTCAAGAGGGTTTCTGTGTTTTGGAGAGGAATTTGTTGAAGATATCTTCATGAATCATTTGTACTTTCACAATGGATAAGCAAACCCTAAGTGTTCTCACGGAGATAGCGTCTTCTTTCTAAGTTTTGACAAAAACCTAGTTCTAAGTAATCAGGGTTCGTCCCTTCTTTCCTTTTTGTTAGCAACATAAAGAATTAGATTCTTAAGATCCTTTCCTCTTTGGCAAAGAGACTGTAGCGTATAGCAATTGCATTTAAAGATTGAATCATTTAACAAGCATAAGATGATAAATAAAAAAAAGGGAATTTATTTAGTTATAGAAAATGCCCAAACAGGGGCCCAAAACGTGTCCCAGCTTGTCTTTAGGAAATGAAAGCAATGTTTTCGTCATGCGATTTACTGCAGTATCTCGGGAGTGGCTCCTTTTTCCTTGCCTTTCGCAGTTTTATACTCTTCTTTGCCAAACAGAATTCTTAGGTCAAACTCAGATAGCACCTCGATCCAGTCTTCGGGTATGGGAGACGAATTCGTTGGTTCTTCTTCCATATCACTGTCAGTCCATTCTTGATCAATGAAGATTTGCATTCCAGGATACCTTTGTTTGGTAGTTTCATCTTCCCATGTTTCTGCGAAACCGCAGAATGGGAAGTCTTTTCCTTCTCTTACAAACCGACCATTGAGCGTTTTCGGGACCATGAGTTTTTCTTATTTGATCCTGCCTCTTTTTGCCCTGGCTTTTTCCATGCTTATCTTCCTTTCTATCTCGTCTTCTGTCGGGGTGTAGCCAAGACCAAAGGCGTATTGATTGTGTGGGGGAACAATCATTTGCGGGATACCTTGTGATCTTTTGCCTAAACCCAATCCAGGACAGTAGTTTTGTTTCTTCATCATCCATATGGCAGGGGTACTTATGTAGAAGCTTCTTTCAGCCATCAAGGCTTGCACAGCAGTTGCTTCCTGAAGACTGAATCCAGTAAGGAAGGTTTCCTCGGTCCCTACCTCTTGGACAGGTGTGCCGGAGTGAGCTCGGATTGATGAATCCCCTAGAATGGTTATGACTCTTCCATCTACTGCAAATTTGACTTTCTTATGCAAAGTGGAAGGCACTGCCCCAGCGTCATGTAGCCAAGGTCTTCCTAGTAAAAGATTGAAGGTGGCTGGTATATCCATCACATGGAACTCTACGTCTCTTTTGGTCTTTTCCACTTCTACTGGTAGTGTGACGCACCTAACCACTCTTCTCTTTGAGTTGTCGTATCCCCTCACACCTTGGCTTAAGGGGCGTATGTCAGTAGCGCCTACCCCTAACTTGTCGAGAGTCCTTTGAGAACATTCGTTTAAGGCAAACCCATTATCCACCAAGACCAGTGGGATCCATTTAGTGAGACATTTAAGTGAAATGTAGAGAGGTTTGTTGTGTGCAGGTCCTTCAGGAGGCAAATCCTTGTCAGTGAAAGCTATTGTCGGCTTTGGAGCTTTTGACGTCATTATGAAGCCTACCAGATCTTCGGGGGTGATGTCGATGGGAACTTTAGCTTTTCCCAGGGTTTTGAAGAAGGAATTGCGATGCTCGTAGGAGGACGTAAGCAATCCCCAGATAGAGATATCAGCTTGGATTTTCTTCAGTTGTCTCAGCACTCTGTCCTCCTCAGGTTCGATCCTTCGGCTTTCCTCTTCTTCTTCTTTCATTACTCGTGTTGAGGTTGAACTTTCTCCACTTAGTTTAGGAGGTTTGTACACCCTTCCGCTTCGAGTGAAATGACCTATTTCTTCTTCTTGGGTACCCCAAGGATCAGCAGGCTCAATTCTTTCAACTTCCCAATCACTCGGCAGGGCTTGGTGCATGTCCAACCACCAATCCCCATCATCAATGGCATAGATGTGGGGTTCTCCTCTTGTTGTAAAGCAGTCATCATTCTTAGAGAAGATTAGGGATGGTTTAGGTTGGGTGTTTGGGGTAATGTATCGGGTGGGATTATATGTAGGGCTATTGAATAGGCTTATGAGATTGATGTTTTGAGGCAGTGGTTCTTTATTGTGAGCGGGAAGTGGATTGGTTTGCACATTGGGCTTGGGTGACTTTATAGCTTGACTATCGATGAGATCTTGGATGTCATGACAAAGATGCATGCAGCGGTCTGTCTCATGTCCAGGGTGTTGGTGATAAGCGCATTGTTTATTGGCATCATAGCTTGGGCCATAAGGTGGCTGAGGAGGTGGATTATTCAAGAGCCTGAGATGCCCTTGGCGGCTTAGGATGGCTAAGGCTTGGGATGGAGTCATATAGAGAGGGTCAAAATTGCGGCGGGGGCGATTTGTGTTTCTAGATGAGCTAGTTTGGAAAGGGTCTTGTGGTAAGGCTGAGTTAAGGGTGTTAACGGAGGCAGGAGATGTACGGGTTGGAAAGGTTTTCCTGGGTGGAGGAGTTTCTTTTTCCCCAATGAGGCCCAGCTTGATTCCATCTTCGATTTGTAACCCAGTGGCATGCAGGCGTTTGAAATCAGTGATAGCCTGAGTGTAAATGTGGGTGAGGTATTTAGGTTGCCGATTCTTGACAACTATCCTCACTTGATCTTCCTCGGAAGGGCGGTTCTTCATCTTGGCAGCCTTTTCCCTCCATCTTGCCACAAAGGTAGCAAAGTCCTCATTTGATTCTTGTTTGGTCATCTCCAGATCTCGAGTAGTCAACTCAATTTGGACATTGTATGCGTACTGCTTGACAAAAGCATTGGCGATTTCTGGCCAAGTCTGATAGTGCACAAATTTCAAAGTGAGAAACCAATCGAGGGCATTTCCAGTGAGAGTTCTTTGAAATAGCTGAGCGATGAGCTCATCGGTTAAGCACATCGGCTTCAGAGTGTTGATCTCATGGCGAACGTGGATGGTAGGGTTACCAGTCCCATTGAACTTCTCGATGTTTGGCATTTTGAACCGTTCAGGCAGTTGAGATTCTGGAAAGAGGCAGAGTCCTTCGAAGTCTAGAATTTGGTCCTTTTGTGAACGAGCCAAAGCGTGTTTGATCTCCTTGACTTGTTTGGCCAATTCAGGGTTCTATGCTATTACAACTTCATGAGGACTTTCTGCTTCTTCCTCGTCTTTCTTGTCTTCAGCATCTCTTGCTGCTTTTTTTGCTTGTAAATAGGCAATTTGGGCTCGGAGCTCGGTGATAGTAGCATCATTGTCTGCCATTTTTGGGATGAGGGTAGGGAGATTGCTTAGCGAAGCTCGAGATTGAGTAGATAGTCTGGGTTGTTGAGAAGATGACCGTGAAGTCCCCAGAAGTGATTGGGACCGTTGCAGTGAGGGTGTCTTGACAGGCGAAGGTGACAGATGAGATGATTGCAAAGACCTCTGTTTGGTGTGACTTCTGGTATTGTAAGAGTATAAAACTGGCTGAGGTTGCTTCATTAATCTACCTATTGTGCCTGCTTGAGAAAGTAGATTACCTGAAGGTCAGTACTAGGCTCGTACAGGGTTAGGATTTGGGCTGAAAATCCCAACCCTTCTGCACAGAAAGAGTTATTTACAACAACAGATGATACAAGGTGTGAGGAAGAACTTGAAAGCAAAATGCAGGAAATTTTCCTAACCTGCAGGTTCCTGTCTTAGTTTGATAAGTTCTATGACTTTCTAATACATGCAAGGTTTTAGGTACTCTCAAGGGTGCTCCGTTGTCAAAGGGCACCAGTCCTTTCACCAGCCCACCATAGGCGGTGATTGGGTGATTTCCTTTTTGATATACCACTAGGTACAAGTGATTGTGGAGTTTGCTGGAACCCCTAACATAGCTCGTGTCATGCCGGGGTATCAGGTGAACTCAACGAGGTTGCCCGCTCGATGCATATGATAAATGAATTGAATAAAGCATGTATTAGTCTTATGTTGAACTTTCTGGTTATGGCTCTCAAATCCCCAGCAGAGTCGCCAAAAACTGTAGACACTTCCCAAACGGGGCATCGCCATACAGATTGATCGTTTATTGCTCGATTGGTTGCTTGCTTCATAAACCAAGATCGTGGACATTCCCCTGGCTAGGAACATCGCTACACGATAGCGGTCATCATCAAAACAATGTCGCCACCCAGTTTATTAAAACTAGGAAAACAGATAGAGATTCTGAGTACGGGAGCCAAGAGTACAGTGAGGGGAAGGTGTTAGGCACCCCTTTCTGCCCAGCCGTGAGGCTGACCCATAGTTATTCAACATAAGACATATAGATGCTTTGTTTAATTCTAACACATAGTCTGTTTAATTAAGCCTTTAAACAGTAAATAAGGTGAGCCAATGCGATAGGAAAGCATGCATCAGAGAGCAGAACATAAACAAACTGTCCCAGGGGAATGGATCCCGCGGCCAGTGAATGGATGTCACGGCCGAGGGATCCTCCTGGTTTTATGTACCGGCCGAGGGATCGAAGCCCCGGTCGGTGTTCTTCCTCACACCAGACAAAAAAGTTAGTAGATAATCAAAACGCTACGATTAAGATTATAGACAGGAAATAAATCAAACCAGAGGCCGTTGGGCCTCACCACCTTGATCCCTCAGTTGCTTGATTGCTTCGGATTGATTGTGATTGACTGATTGCTTCTTTGAAAACCCTAGGGTTAGGGTTTGAACTTTGGGGTTTGATCGTCGGATTGATGGCTGCCTTCGGGAGGTTAGGGCTTTTGAAGAGGGGATTTGAGAGAGTATTTCTGCAGAGTTTCGTGGCTTGAAAGGGTGTGGAAGTATACGAATTAGATGATTTTCGTTGTTGTTGTATTTTCGGAACCCAAAGGCCCTTTATATAGGCAATTGGTGACTCACTCCGTCCAATCAAAACGCACGATTGCAATTGCAATGCAATGCAATGCAAACTATTCGTGGTAATCTCTGAGCGTAACCCGAACGCATCGGGAAGGTAGTGTAGTTGGATCGAACGTTTGACAGAACGTTCCAGAGTCTGGAAAATAGACGATCTGGCGGTCGAGGAATGGATGTTGCGGCCGAAGGATAGATCTTGCGGCCGAGGGATTGATCTCTCAGGGAGATTTTCAAGCAACAGGTTGCTCGGGTGAAGAAATGGTGTTAAGGCCGTGAGATCAATGTTACGGCCGATAGATGGATTCTCCTAGGATTCAGAATTTCTGTCTGAAAGGCTGTATGGCTCTGGATTGGGTCCTCTAAGTGGCTCAAAGTTCTTAGCATAAGTCCATGGGTTCACGAGAAGTCAATCAGCAATCATTGTATCCATTCATCATCGGGATGGTCCCCAAGGTGGGACTTGAAATAATCGTTAGGCCAAATTGGGGTGTCTACCCCGGTAGCTTTTGAATTTTGAATAGCGGAATATGCATTATATTGGCTTATGAATTTGAGTTCTTTGTTTTGAAATACTATCAAACTATTTTGCATTGTCCATGGAAGGCATGTGAGTTAAGCATTAATCATTCACACGAGCTTTGGCTTATGGATTTTCTTTTCCACCTTTCAGGAAGCGGTGCGTAGTGTGGTGGCGTGTTTACTTTTGAGAAGTGTTGTATTTTTGGAACTTGTAGGAGAGACGTTATGCTTCATGGTCACTTATCTTTGCACATGGTTTGTTTAGCTTTTGAGTTGTAAGTAAGCACAGCTCTGGGAGGTTTACCTTTTGGTTTGTAAAATCTATGTAAGACTTTGGTTCGTTATCAATAAAAGTCGTCTTTTGCTTCCGCTGTTATGTGTAGACACTCCAATTTGGCCTAACGATTATTTCAAGTCCCACCTTGGGGACCATCCCGAGGATGAAATTGATACAGTGATTGCTGATTGACTTCTTGTGAACCCATGGACTTATGGTAAGAACTTTGAGCAACTTAGAGAACCCAATCCAGAGCCATACAGCCTTTCTGACAGAAATACTGAATCCTAGGAGAATCCATCTGTCGGCCGTGACATTGATCTCACGGCCTTAACATCCTTTTTTCACCCAAGCAACCTATTGGTTGAAAATCTCCCTGAGAGATCAATCCCTCGGCCGCAATATCTATCCTTCGGCCGCAACATCCTTTTCTCGGCCGCTAGATCCTTTCTACGGCCGCCAGATTGTCTACTTTCCAGACTCTAGAACGTTCTGTCAATTGTTTGATCCAACTACGCTACCTCCCCAATGCGTTCGGGCTACGCCCAAAGATTACCACGAAGAGTTTGCATTGCATTGCAATTGCAATTGCAATCATGCGTTTTGATTGGACGGAGTGAGTCACCAATTGCCTATATAAAGGGCTTTTGGGTTCCGAAAATACAACAACGAAATCATCAAATTCATATACTTTCACACCCTCTCAAGCCACGAAACTCTGCAGAAATACTCTCTCAAATCCCCTCTTCAAAAGCCCTAACCTCCCGAAGGCAGCCATCAATCCGACGATCAAACTCCGAAGTTCAAACCCTAACCCTAGGGTTTTCAAAGAAGCAATCAGAGTCAATCACCATCAATCCGAAGCAATCAAGCAACTGAGGGATCAAGGTGGTGAGGCCCAACGGCCTCTGGTTTGGTTTATTTACTGTATTTATGCTTAATCGTAGCGTTTTGATTATCTTCTAACTTTTCTATCTGGTGTGAGGAAGAACACCGACCGGGGCTTCGATCCCTCGGCCGGTACATAAAACCAGGAGGATGTAGACACCCCAATTTGGCCTAACGATTATTTCAAGTCCCACCTTGGGACAATCCCGATGATGAAATGGATACAGTGATTGCTGATTGCCTCCTTGAGAACCTTAGGACTTTCGGTAAGAACTTTGAGCCACTTAGAGGACCCAATTCAAAGCCATACAGCCTTTCAGACAGAAATACTGAATCCTAGGAGAATCCATCTGTCGGCCGTGACATCGATCCCACGGCCCTAACATCATTTCCTCACCCGAGCAACCTGTTGCTAGAAAAAATCTCCCTGAGAGATCAATCCCTCGGCCGCAAGATCTATCCTTCGGCCGAGACATCCATTCCTCGGCCGTGATATCCTTTACTCGGCCGCCAGATCGACCTTTTTCCAGACTCTGGAAAGTGTTCTGTCAGACGTTTGATCCAATTACACTACCTTCCCGATGCGTTCGGGCTACGCTCAGAGATTGCGACGTAGAGTTAGAGGTGCATTGCAATTGCAATTGCAATCGTGCCATTTGATTGGCTGGAGTGAGTCACCAATTGCCTATATAAAGGGCCCTTGGACTCCGAAAATACACACACGAAATTCATTAGAGAATACACTCTCTCAAGCCACGAAACTCTGTCAAAATACTCTCTCAAACCCACTCCTCAAAAGCCCTAACCTCCCGAAGGCAGCCGTCAATCCGGCGATCAAACCCGAAATTCAAACCCTAACCCTAGGGTTTTCAATCAAGCAATCAGTCAATCACGCCCAATCCAAAGCAATCAAGCAACTGAGGGATCAAGGTGGTGAGGCCCAACGGCCTCTGGTTTGTTTTACTTATCGCATTCATAACTAATCATAGCTTTCTGATCATCTGTTAATCGTATAGTCTGGTGTGAGGAAGAACACCGACCGGGGCTTCGATCCCTCGGTCGGTATATCAAACCAGGAGGATCCCTCGGCCGTGACATCCATTCACCGGCCACGGGATCCATCTCCCTGGGACAGTTTGTTTTGTTCTGCTTTCCTAACGCATGCTTTACTTATCGCATCGGCTCACCTTACTTACTGTTTAAAGGAATAAATAAACAGATTATGTGTTAGAATTAAACAAAGCGCGTATATGTCTTATGTTGAATGATTATGGGCCAGTCGCACGACTGGGCAAAGAGGGGTGCCTAACACCTTCCCCTTATTGTACTTTTGGCTCCCGTGCCCAGAATCTCTGTCTATTTTCCCAGTTTTAATAAACTGGGTGGCGACTCTGTTTTGATGATAATCGCTATCATGTGGCGATGTTACTAGCCATGGGAATGTCCATGATTTTGGTTTATGAAGCAAGCAACCAATCGAGCAAACAAACGTGATCAATCTGTATGGCGATGCCCAATTCGGGAGGTGTCTATAGAGGATCCCTCGGCCGTGACATCCATTCACCGGCCGCGGGATCCATTTCCTTGGGACAGTTTGTTTTGCATTCTGCTTTCTGATGCATGTTTCAATTACAGTCTTGGCTCACCATTAACTGTTTAAAGGCTAAAAACAGACTACGTGCTAGAATTAAATAAAGCAAGTACATGTCTTATGTTGAATAACTATGGGCCAGTCTCACGACTGGGCAGAGAGGGGTACCTAACACCTTCCCCTTACTGTACTTTTGGCTCCCGTACCCAGAATCTCTATCTATTTTCCTAGTTTTAATAAACTGGGTGGCGACTCTGTTTTGATGATAACTGCTATCGTGTGGCGATGTTCCTAGCCATGGGAATGTCCACGATCTTGGTTTATGAAGCAAGCAACCAATCGAGCAACAAACGATCAATCTGTATGGCAATGCCCCATTTGGGAGGTGTCTACAGTTTTTGGCGACTCCGCTGGGGACATGAGAGCCATAACCAGAAAGTTCAACATAAGACTAATACATGCCTTGTTTAATTCATTTATCATATGCATCGAGCGGGCAACCTCGTTGAGTTCACCTGATACCCCGGCATGACACGGGCTATGTTAGGGGTTCCAGCAAACTCCACAGTCACTTGTACCTAGTGGTATATCAAAAAGGAAACCACCCAATCACCGCCTTTGATGGGCTGGTGAAAGGACTGGTGCTCTTTGACAACGGAGCACCCTGAGACTACCTAAACCTTGCATGTTTTAGAAAGCCATAGAACTTATCAAACTAAGACAGGAACCTACAGGCTAGGAACCTACTTGCATTCTGCTTCCAAGTTCTTCCTCACACCTTGTATCATCTGTTGTTGTAAATAACTCTTTCTGTGCAGAAGGGTTGGGATTTTCAGCCCAAATCCTAACCCTGTACGAGCCAAGTACTGACCTTCAGGTACTCTACTTTCTCAAGCAGGCACAATAGGTAGATTAAAGAAGCAACCTCAGCCAGTTTTATACTCTTACAATACCCGAAGTCACACCAAACAGAGGTCTTTGCAATCATCTCATCTGTCACCTTCGCCTATCAAGACACCCTCACCGCAACGGTCCCAATCACTTCTGGGGACTTCGCGGTCATCTTCTCAACAAACCCGACTATCTACTCAATCTCGAGCTTCGCCAAGCAATCTCTCTACCCTCATCCCAAAAATGGCAGACAATGATGCTACTATCACCGAGCTCCGAGCCCAAATTGCCTATTTACAAGCCGAAAAAGCAGCAAGAGATGCTGAAGACAAGAAAGACGAGGAAGAAGCAGAAAGTCCTCATGAAATTGTAATAGCAGAGAACCCTGAATTGGCCAAACAAGTCAAGGAGATCAAACACGCTTTGGCTCGTTCACAAGGGGACCAAATTCTAGACTTCGAAGGACTCTGCCTCTTTCTAGAATCTCAGCTGCCTGAACGGTTCAAAATGCCAAACATCAAGAAATTCAATGGGACTGGTAACCCTACCAGCCATGTTTGCCATGTCATCAACACTCTGAAGCCAATGGGCTTAACCGATGAGCTCATCGCTCAACTGTTTCAAAGAACTCTCACCGGAAGCGCTCTTGATTGGTTTCTCACTTTGGAGTTTGTGGATTATCAGACTTGGCCAGAAATCGCTAACGCTTTTGTCAAGCAGTATGCATACAATGTCCAAATTGAGTTGACTACTCGAGATTTGGAGATGACCAAACAAGAATCCAATGAGGACTTTGCTACCTTTGTAGCAAGATGGAGGGAAAAGGCTGCCAAGATGAAGAACCGCCCTTCCGAGGAAGATCAAGTGAGGATAGTTGTCAAGAATCTACTACCCAAATACCTCACCCACATTTACACTCAGGCTATCACTAATTTCAAACGCCTACATGCCACTGGGTTGCAAATCGAAGATGGAATCAAGCTGGGCCTCATTGGGAAAGAGGAAACTCCTCCACCCAGGAAAACCTTTCCAACCCATACATCTCCTGCCTCCGTCAACACCCTTAACTCAGCCCTACTGCAAGACCCTTTCCAAACTAGCTCATCTAGAAACACAAATCGCCCCCGCCGCAATTTTGACCCTCTCTATATGACCCCATCCCAAGCCTTAGCCATCCTAAGCCGCCAAGGGCATCTCAGGCTCTTGAATAATCCACCTCCTCAGCCACCTTACAGCCCAAGCTATGACGCCAATAAACAATGCGCTTACCACCAACACCCTGGACATGAGATAGACCGCTGCATACGTCTTCGTCATGACATCCAAGATCTCATTGATAGCCAAGCTATAAAGCCACCCAAGTCCAATGTGCAAACCAATCCACTTCCCGCTCACAATAACAAACCACCGCCTCAAAACATCAATCTCATAAGCCTATCCAATAGCTCCACATATAATCCTACCCGATACATTATCCCAAACACCCAAGCCAAACCATCCCTGATCTTCTCTAAGAATGATGAGTGCTTTACAACAGGAGGAGAACCCCACATCTATGCCATTGATGATGGGGATTGGTGGTTGGACATACGCCAAGCCCTGCCAAGTGATTGGGAAGTGTGGGCCGCATGCCCTTGGAAAAAGGATTCCGTTCCTTTTGCCAACTAGGCAAGGCCCTCGGAATCGAGGGAGCGCGAGCGGAGAAGCAAGCGCTCGTAAATACAGAGTCGCCCCTCGGGTTTTGAAGGTCCGACACCCAAGGAATCGTATTTCGAAGCACCTGCCGCGCTATTTGATTTGAAAAAATGAAGGAAACCAGTCCGTCATAATCATATTTGGGTTCGGGGGCTAGGTTACGAGAGGGGAAGGGTTTTAAGGCACCCCTCTCACCCAATCCGGAGATCGGTCTCTACTTAGGCATTTTGAAAACATTTGCGATTCTTCTTTTATTTAATCAATTTTTAGCCAATTAGGGCGGGGGAACAGTTAATTGGGGATTAAAGCTGTAACACTTTTGCAGGATATGATGTAAGATGGCATGGATAAATGGAATAAAGTTCAAATCAGCGGAGAAACACCAAAACAGTGCTTTGTATGAGATTGGCACAAACAATGGCCAACTTGCATGCATGGATCAACCTGCATGCAAGTGAACCATCGCGCGACAGTCCCTTACACTCGCGCGAGTATTGATGCCTCTCTCGCAGCCTGAACTTTATTCCCTTCTGGGCTCTGGAAGGACCAGTGCACACCCAGGGGCAAACCAAGCAGTTTATATGTGCAGGAAGGTAAATAATATTACAAACAGACTAGAAATAAATTGAAAATACACCCCTAAACAGTGGGGGAGAAATAAACAGAGGCCAAAGGCCTAGTTGCCCATGCAAGGGCAGTCTTTGGAAATCAGTGAACCATCGCGCGATAGAGTAAGACACTCGCGCGAGGCTCCTGACTGGACTTCCAGGAATTGCTTTGCATGCTTAGGGCTCTAACACATATTTAGAAGCAACCCAAGGGCATTCCAAATCAAATGATATGGCAAACTAAACTACTGAGTGGATTTTAGCATGCAACACAGTGATTTAGACACCAAAATAAAATAAATAATAGCCATAACATAAATAAAACAAGAAATGACCAGCATCCCTTCCCCACGTGGACCAATCTCTTGCTGACAGAACTGTCGCGCGAGTATACAGGTCCATCGCACGAGGGTGTGCTTGATCACAGCTTCTTGTAACCCTGCTGACTTTAGGGCCAGGACTGGTATTGATTACCAGCCTTGGCCCTGCCAGCCCCCCTCAGGGATCAAACAGGAAACAGGTAATAAGTTATACCTTTGCTTGAATGGTTTTGAAATAGATTGGACAAGGTGGTGTAGCTTGCAAAATAAGTGTATGGAGAGCACAAGAGTGAAAGAGCAACAAGTGTGGTTAGGGTTTGTGAACTTTGTGCTAGATATTGATAACCTTTTTTGTAACCCTTGGACTTGAAAGACCAATGGGGATATATATAGGAGGATGGAAGGGTGCTAGGTTGGTAGCAAACTTGGCTTTGCAACCAGCCAACAAGGCTAGTCAACCTTACTTGGTTGAGAAACAAGCCACTATGGTGAGTGGGAGTGGTTGTGTGGGTGGTGCACCCCCAAGCCTGCAGAACACTATTCTATTGACGAAAACGGGGTTCTAACCCCACATGGCACCTGATGATCACAAAAATCCAGCTGGAAAAAGGTGAAAGTGACAGGCCAAAACCATCGCGCGACAGATTGGAAGTGTCGCGCGAGTATGTGCACCAACGCGCGATGGTCAAAGACCATTTTGACCACCACCTGGCAACTACACTCTCGCGCGAGTAAACCAAAGAATCGCGCGATAGTCAAACCTTGGCTAGGGTTTTGACCAAAGGTTTTGAGGTTCAAAAGGTTCAAGAAGGGTTCTACACATTCCAAGCTCAATCCATTTCATTCTCAAACTGTTTGATCCAATTTCATCATCAGGGAAACAAGAAACCGAAAAACAAAGTAAAACAAATGGGAGACCCAGATTGGGGTGTCTACAGTAGTCCCTCTTTGACGGCACGCGGAGCACCATTGACTGGTACGGGTAACGTCAAAGATTTCTAGACACCCACCAAATCCGCCCAAAAGCTGATTAAAAGGAAAAATGCAAACAAGTATATAAAAATACCGTCCACCAATTGAGAGAGCTGATCAACTGCCGAAACCAACTCTCCTGGGGAATAAATGATAATTGGACGGATAGATCGTCGCTGATTTGAAATTGGACGGATGGATCGTCGCTGATTGAAGTTGGACGGATGGATCGTCGCTGATTGAAGTTTGACGGATGGATCGTCGCTGATTGAAATTGGACGGATGGATCGTCGCTGATTTGAAATTGGATGGATGGATCGTCGCTGATTTGAAATTGGACGGATAGATCGTCGCTGATTTGAAATTGGACGGATCACTGCTGGGAATAAAATCACTCCGGGTTGAGGGTAATTTTTCCATAATGACCCCAAAAACTTGTCATGAGAACATAACAAGAACTCATAGACCCAAAAGAGGGATAAATAAGATCGGGCCAAGCCTAGAACCTGGATTGGGCCTGAGGCCCAAACGAACTGTCGCGCGATAGTGTGGAACACTTGCGCGAGGGTTTCCGGAGAGGGACTGGATCTGGAACAGGCCCAGACCCGGCCCAATCCTGTTCCACCCTTTTAAACTTCCCGGGGACGTTACAGAAACAGTTCCCCGATAGTTTCAAAATTTTGAAACTCTTCCCAATCTCAAACTCTCTCAAATTCCCCAAAAACCTTCGATTCCTCCCCGAAATCAACAAACCCACACTCCAAAAACACATCCATGGCCGAACATGATGATAATGGTGGTGGTGGCGATGTTATCGACTGTCCGGAGGACCGTGGAGAGCCCATGGTGGTGGAAACAGAGGATCAGCCCCCGGCGGAGGCCATCGCAGAGAAGAGGCCGGTGCAACGGTCACAGGCGGTGGAGATGGTGAACAAGACCGCGAGCAGGAAGTTAGTGGCGGTGAGGAGCGTCGCGCGACAGAGGGAGCTGGGGCCGTAGGCCACAGTGCTGTGCCATTAGGCCCAAGCACAGCCGTGGAAGGGTCGGTAGTGGTTGAGAGTAGTTCCGGGGATGCAGGAGGTAGTGGTGCCGGAGGTGATAATGTTGAGCCGATCGGGTCCCAGCCGAGGGACTCAGCGAAGGGCAAAGGGGCTGTCGAGGAGACCACGGAGGTTCCAGTTACATTCCGAGAGGAAGATGTGCTTTTCCGACCAGCAGCGACATCGTCGAGCCATTGGCCAATCACAGAACACGATGTTGCAAAGCATTTGAGTGATGAGGCATTGGCCAACCTTCTTGAAGACAACCCCGCAATCGGGGAATTCGTTTTGAGGGCCAAAGAAGAGCGGGCGAGGGCTATTGCAGCCTCGGAGGTGGCGAAGAGGGCCGAGAGGGAGAGAAAGGAGAGAGAGGAGCCTTTGAAGGATGTAGAGGCCGAGGAGAGGGCCGGAGCAGAGGCACAGGGGCCTAGGGTTACGGCTATGGTGGAGGCGAGGGCCATGACACACCCTGGCTTTTCAGCGGAGGCATACATACCCCCCACACCACACTTGTTCGTGCCATCGGGTTTCGCAGCTTACGTGCCACTACAAAAAGACTACGACGATGACCTCGTTTTGAGAGATCCCCGGGCCCATATTGCAAATACTTGGATGGAGGTATATTCCCGAAAAACTCCTTCATAATTCAATTTGATACTTGCCTGCATGCGCCTAGAACTGAAAACAATAGACAATATTTCTGAGTCGAAACATAGCATGATCGTGTACATCTTGTAGCATATGCCTTGCATGCAATAACTTGAACCAACCATCTATTGTAGGCTCCATTGATTACCTAGAACTTGAAAACGAAAGCCCTGTATGCACATACTTCCAGTTTGAACCATGGCATGATGACATATTCCTTAAAACCTACATCTTGCATGTAATAGCTTAAGCCAACCATCTGTTGGCAAGCTTCATTGATTACCTAGAACTTGAAAATGGAATCCCTGTATGCTGACAATTTCCCTTGCTGCTTGTCTTTGTGTCTGAAACAGGCTAGAGAGAGAAAGGGACATCCGCGGCTTCGGAGGCGCATGTAGGTCCTTACGGCTGTACAAGGGGCTGCCAGAGAGGGTGAGGCAGTTAGTGAATGAGGTGGGCTTCGGAGAGTTTGTACGGACACTGACCCCAGCGAGGAATGACCATGCTGTCCTGGTTGCACTTGCAGAGAGGTGGAGGGATAACCACCAATACCTTCCACCTACCTCCTGGGGAGATGACAGTGACGCCCACAGACTTCGCAGCGAGCACTGGGCTTAGGGTTGGAGGAGAGCCTATCCTGTTTGACTCGGGGATTCAGGAGGATCGGGCTGCACTGGAGTGGTTTCTGGGTGAGGCACCCAAGATCGAGGAGGGGATGGCAAGGTACGATCAGTTCAAGAGGTACCTGAAAAAGGAGGTGACCAATGACCGGGAGGCGGAGCAGATGGCCCGAGCGTACCTGTTGTACCTGTTTGGTGCCACCTTGTACCCAAACAGACGGAGCAAAGTGCATCTCTCCTACTTGCCAGCGTTGAGGGACTTGAGGATAACCTCACGCTTCGACTGGGGCGGTGCAGTACTTGGCACAGCCTACAGCTTCTTTGGTGACTCGTCGAGGACAGGATAGAGCACCGCTGGCTACTGCAGGGTTTGGGAGGTACAATTTAACCATTACAAAGCATAATTTGATTATACTTGTCCATTTGCTTATTTAGCTCGCTTGACTGCTTTAACTTCAAACATTGCATATCCTATGACTAACATCTGCACATGTGTGAACATTGCACAGCTTTGGGCTTACGAAGTGTTGCGGATGTATCCGCCGAAGTGCAAGCATCCTGACTTGAGCACCCTCCCCCGCGCACTGATATGGAGTAAGGCAAACATGGGAAGAAAGGAGGGGAGAGGCGACCTCAATGCCTTCAGGCTATACCTAGACGAGCTCAGGGCTTCACAGGTATATCACAAAACACAAACCTTCAGCATGTACTCCTTTCTTTGATTTAATGCTGTCGCTAATCAATTGCCTTCATTGCCTGTTTGTTTCAACTGCAGATCAATTGGAATCCTTGGAGAGCAGCAGGGCCAGAGCCTGAGTACTTGGCCGGGAGCAGAGCTGTCACAGCCAGCAGGGTGTTGTTGGAGTCAGCCTTTGGCTGGCAGTGGTACTTGGGGGACCGCGTGACGCGCCAGTCACTTGGTCACCTTGAGCTTCAGGTACCAGGGCCACTCCCACCCCGGGCTTCGCACACAGGAGAGTACACACGTGCCGAGCTGGAGAGGTACACGCGGCTAGATGCCGAGCTGACACACTTCTTGCATCCTGAAAGGGACTATGCCACCTACCAGAGAGAGCACTTGTCCGCTGGGGATCCGAGGCTTCAGAGAGGTGCGGAGCCAGGCCGCTAGAGCTGCTAAGGAGAGGAGAGTTGTTAGAGAGAGACAGAGAGGAGGTGAAGGCCGTGCGAGGCGGTGCCTGAGCGGACCTGTAGTTGGTAGACCTCCTGAGCTGCTTTGGAAGATTCCCGTGGTTGACATCCAAGGGAATCCAATGGAGATACACCTTACACCAACCAGGGTCGAGCCTACCCCAGTGACTGTTCTGGTAAGACTTAGCTTCCATTATTGCATTTCAATTCAATATACTTGAATTACTGTTGAACAGCTTGATAAACCTAAATTGCATGCAGGTGCCGACTGAATGGGTGAACGAGGCCGTCTGACGTATGCTAGCTTTGGAGAATGTGGTGAGAAGAGCAGCTAGCGGTATGCCATTGGAGTTGCACTATCCGATACCGACACCACAGCCGGCTCAGCCAGCCGCTGCTCAGAGGACTCAGGTATACGTCTCAAAACGATACATTCCTGCTTTCGATACATGCATGCCTTGATAGCTTTCAATAAATGATAGAATGTACCTGTTTTCAAAACTTGAAATACAACATGCACAATATATGCTCATGTTTCAAATGAAATAACAATGCAGGCACAGGGGAGGGCGGCTCTTAGGAGGAAAAGCACGCGAGACCTGCCTCAGAAGAAAGTGGTGGCAAAGAAGCCTATTCCTCCAGCCACCACTACACGGCGACAGACCAGGAGTTCACAGCCGGCAGCTGCTAGTCGAGAGGCAGCTAGGCAGGCCGTTAGACGCGCTGAGTAGCAATATCAAATTAAGATGCGAGAAAAGCCAACGCAAGAAGAGCCAGTTCATAAGAAATGGCTGATTTTGTCGGAGTCTCCCGAGGAAGAAGAGGAAGAAGGGGAAGAAGAGGAGGAAGAGAGAGATGAAGACGAGGAGGAGGGAGAGGAAGAGGAGGAGCAGCGTCCCTCCACTAGCAGCGGCTCCGACGACTCCGCTGATGACCCTCCATACAAGAAAGATCCTCGGGAGCAAGAGGAAAGCGACGACTGGCTTGGAGTGCGCTGAGGGCTAATGTGAAGCCTCCCTTACTTTCTGCACCTTTTGATTTTTGATCTCGGGCCTGCGTGCCCAAGTAGCTAGCTTTTGATAGAAGGCTTGCAAGCCTCATTTTGACATTAGATAGTAGTTTTGGGGCCTGCGCGCCTTTTGACTTGTGGGCGGATGTGCCCTGACTGACTTGATGGCTTTTGATTGGCCGAAGTGCCACAGATATAGTTGCTTCCTTTGTTTTGACATAGATAGATCATGGTTAGTTATAAAATTTGCATTTTAAGGGTTTATCGTTCCTCATTATGAATAAGAGAAAATAAAACCAACCACTAATACCAAACTTGCATTGATAACGTACTGAGACTGCTTACACACACAAGTGTATGTACAAAACGTGACTAACCTGCAAAGAAAATGGAAATATACCCTAGGACACGGCCAGGATACAAGGATACTGTGGGCAGCATGCCCTTCGGAGAGAAAGGATTTCGTTCCTTCCCGCCGTTGCGGCCCTTTTTCGAAAAATCGAGGGAGCGCGAGCGCCGGTGGCAAGCGCTCAAAAACACAGAGTTGCCACTTGAGTTTTGAGGGTCCGACACTCAAGGAACCGTATTTCGAAGCACCTGCCGCGCTGTTTGTTTGAAAAAGTTAAGGAAACCAGTCCGTCATAACCATATCTGGGTTCGGGAGCCAGGTTACGAAAGAGGAAGGGTTTTATGGCACCCCTCTCGCCCAATCCGGAGATCGGTCTCTACTTAGGCATTTTTATGAAAACTTTTGTGATTCTTCTTCTTTTAATTAATTTGTAGCCAATTAGGGCGGGGGAACAGTTAATCGGGGATTAAAACTGTAACAATTTGCAGGATGTGATCGAATGATAGCATGGATGGATGGCATGACGAGTAATAAATGGGATGAACTTAAAAACAGCTATTAGATGCCAAAACTAGGCTCGGGGTAGATTTGCCCTGCACAATGGCCAACTTGCATGCATGAACAGATCTGCATGCAAGCAAACCATCGCGCGAGACACACGGACCCTCGTACGAGTGTTATCATCTCACCACAGTTTCAAATTCATCCCCTTCTGGGCTCTGGAAGGACCAGTGCACACCCAGGAAGCAAACCAAGCAGTTTATATGGAACTGTAAGAATACTAATTATTACAGACTGCTTCAAAAGGAGCCAAATGAAATGAAACACAACCCCTAAACAGAGGGGGGATTAAAACAGAGACTAAGGGCCTAGTTGCCCATGCAAGGGCTATTCATGGAAATTAGAGAACTGTCGCGCGACAGAAAGTGAGTCTCGCGCGACATTCTTGACCGGACTTCCAGGAATTGCTTTACATGCTTAGGGTCCTGAGACATATTCAGGGGATCCCAAGGGCATTCCATGGTATTTAAAACAAATAAACTGGCTACTGTATTTTGTTTTTGCATGCATAACAGTGATCTAAAAATTAAAATAAAGTACAACAGGCATGAATATATTGCAAAATAGACAAGGGCTAGCCTCCCTTCCCCACGAGGTCCATTCTCTTGCTGACACAAGTGTCGCGCGAGTGTGGCGGATGTAAGTGCAGAAAAACTAAGAGTAGTTTTAGCAGCACAAGAACGTAACGGCTACTTCAAGGTCCTCGCCGGAACCCTAGTACGACGCCGGAATCCTTATCTGCAAAACAGACAAGGGGTGAGTGCACCTTTGCCTCTCGTGGCGAAGGCCCTCCGATGCCTAAGTTAGTATCACGTACTAAGGGGAAACCCTAATTAAGCATAAGAGAAGACGTATAATTGCAGTGTATTGTGTACCTTTTTCCTCTAGGTTTGCCTCGTACTTATAAGTTTACGGATGCTTGCTGCCCAAGTATCCATGTTTCCCTAAGTTTCCTACCTCGTATAGGAAACCCAGTGTATATCGGATTCCCGTTCCCTTATCAGTTCATTTCCTTAGTCCGTCTAGGACTCCTTTCCCTAGCTGGCCAAACTTCCCATTCCCGTTGGGCATCTCTCCAAGATTCTATATCATCGGGATCTCATTCCTTCACAGAATATCCCTATTCTGGAACCTTCTGGAATGTCTCCTGCATCTGGGGCTGCTATACGTACAAATCCCCTTTTGTTCGGCACTTACGTTTGCCGAACAAACTGATTGGTCCAATGACTTCACATGTCATTGCACTCTTGTCATTCTCTTGGTCCAATACTCCTCTCGTGTTGTTGGACCTTGACTCAGCACAGGCTCCTCGGACCAATGATTTCTCATACCACTGGTCCCTGTCGCCGATCACCGCCTTGTACGGCGACCGTTCCTTTTATAATTATACCATGGTCCCACGTACCACGTGTCCGGGCCCTTTTGTGCCTGCTCGGGATTTACTCCCTACAGCGGACCGTCGCGCGAGGGTGTAACTGCCACGAATTCTTGTAACTCTGCTGGCTTTAGGACCAGGACATGGTATTAATTACCATCCTTGGCCCTGTCAGCCCCCCTCAGGGATCAAAATAGAAACAGGCATGAATATTATACCTATGCTTGGAAAGGGTTGGAAAATGGATTGGATTGATTGGTGAGCCTTGCAACTAAGTGTATATGGACACACTAAGTTTAGGAGATTAGGAAGTAGCTTAGGTTAGTGACTTTGTGCTAGCTATTGTTTGCCTTGTAAAAAATGACAAGGGAACTTCTTAATCACTTTTTTTGGAACCCTTAACATTGGGGATGAAGGGGGGTTTTTATAGGGGGAGTGCAAGGGTTAGTTAGTGACCAAACATGGCCTTAGGACCAGCCAACAAGGCTGGTCACAACTTGGTGGTGAGGCTAGCCAACAAGGTGAGTGGGAGTGGTTGTGAGGGTGTAGCCTGCCAGAACCCTGTTCAGCTGAGGAAAACGGGGTTCCAGCCCATGTGACACCCAATCATCACAAGTCCAGCTGGATTCTATGAAAGGGACAGGAGAGAACTGTCGCGCGAGTGTTAGAAACCATCGCGCGACGGTCAACAGTCAACAGTTTGACTTTGACCACACCTGGCAAACTGAGTATCGCGCGAGGGACATGAAGGGTCGCGCGACGGTCAAACCTAAACCTAGGGTTTGACTGAAGGTTCAGAGGGGTTCAAAAGGTTCAAGCAGGGTTCTAAGCATTCCAAGCTCAATCCATTCCCAATCCAAGCTCGTTTGATCCGATTTCATCATCGGGCAAAAAAGAAGAACGTAAAATGAAGTAAAACAATTGGGAGATCCAGATTGGGGTGTCTACAGTAGTCCCTCTTTGACGGCACGCGAAGCACCATTGACTGGTACAGGTAACGTCAAAGATTTCTAGACACCCACCAAATCCGCCCAAAAACCGATTAAATGGAAAATGCAGACGAGTATATAAAAATACCGTGCACCGAGGGGGGATTGAAGATCGGACGGATAGATCGCCGCTGATTTGATGATCGGACGGATGGATCATCGCTGATTTGATGATCGGACGGATGGATCGTCGCTGATTGATGATCGGACGGATAGATTGTCGCTGATTTGATGATCGGACGGATAGATCGTCGCTGATTTGATGATCAGACGGATGGATCATCGCTGATTTGATGATCGGATGGTGATCGAACGGATGGATCGTCGCTGATTTGATGACCGGACGGATGGATCGTCGCTGATTTGATGACCGGACGGATGGATCGTCGCTGATTGATGATCGGACGGATGGATCGTCGCTGATTTGATGATCGGACGGATGGATCATCGCTGATTGCGGGCGGACCACTGCTGGGGATGTAAAAGTCTTCGGGCTTGAAGGCGAGGCTTCCAAAATGACCCTCAAATTTATCGTGCAATATATCAAAAGCCATGGACCCCAAAAAGGGAGTAATTGAGATTGGGCCAGACCCCGAACCTGGATTGGGCCTGAGGCCCAAACAAAGTGTCGCGCGACACTTCTAAACCGTCGCGCGAGGGTCTCGAGTTAGGGCTTGGATCTGAACAGGCCCAGACCCGGCCCAAACCCGTTCCACTCGTTTAAACTCCGCGGGACGTTACAGAAACTGTACGAAAGCAGTTTCAAAACTTCAGAACTCCTCCCAACTTTCGTTCCTCTTCTCAAATCTCTTCCAAACTTCGATTTCAAACACGAAATCAACAAAGCCACTCTCGATCGTCCATCCATGGCTGACCACAGGGATGGAGGAGGCGGGGGAGAAGTTGTTGATCAACCGGAGGATCGAGGAGGGTCCATGAGTATCGAAATAGAGGATCAACCGCCAGAAGAGGTCGTCGTGGAGGTTAGTACAGACGCTGGTGCAGTGATGGTAGGCGGCGGCGATGGCGAATAGGGTCGCGAGCAGGCGACTGGTGGTGGCGAGGAGTGTCGCGCGACAGAGCCAGAGGCTCGCGCGACTGAGGAGCCTGGGGCTGTGGGGCACAGGGTCGAGCCATTGGACTCGAGTATGGCCGTAGAAGGGTCAGTGGTGACCGGGGTGAGTCCAGGAGATGCAGGAGAGACTGGTGCTGGCGAGCACCCTCGCGCGACAGAGGAGGAGCCTCGCGCGAGGGTTGAACCTGGAGGAGGTAGTGGCAGTGGGGCAGGAGATGACACTGTTGAGCCGTCCGGGTCCCCGCCGAGGGATTCGGCGAAGGGCAAAGGCGTCGTAGATGCAGAGGAGGAGGTCACAGAGACTCCAGTTGAGGTCCGAGAGGAGGACATATTGTTTCGGCCCGTGGTGACGTTGTCGAGTCATAGGCCGATCACGAAACACGACGTCGCCGAGTTCTTGCCAGACGAGGCACTGGCGAGGCTTCTTGAGGACAACCCCCTGATTGGGGAGTTGGTCTTAAAGGCTAGAGAAGATCGTGCCCGGGCCATTGAGGCGTCGGAGGCCGCAGAGAGAGCCTAGAGAGAGAGACAGGAGAGAGAGGAGCTCTTGAGAGATGTAGAAACCGAGGAGAGGGCCAGAGTCGAGGCACAGGGGCCTAGGGTTACAGCCGTGACGGAGGCGAAGAACACGAGTCGGCCGGGCTTTTCAGCGGAGGCATACGTGCTTCCTACGCCGCACCTCTTTGTGCCGTCGGGCATTGCGGCCCGCATACCGTTGCAGAGCGACTACGACGACGAGTTGGTGCTAAGAGATCCCCGGGTCCACAGTGCAGCGACGTGGATGGAGGTATATTCCCGGAAAACACCCTTTGTAATTTGATTTCGATATTCCTACTTTCCGTAGTTCTCATTCGATACTTGCTTAGAACGCGCCTGAACTTAGAACTTACAAGCCAAACCATGTTAAAAATATGTACTTCTTGTAACGCACACCCAACATGCAATAACTTGAACCAACCATCCGCTGCAGGCTTCATTGATTACCTAGAACTTGAAAATGAAAACTCCGTATGCACGGGAATCTAGAACAGCACACCAAACTCCCAAGTCGAGCCATGGCATAAAACTAAAGCCGAACATGTGTCCTAGGCTTCATTGATTACCTAGAACTTGAGAATGAACTTCTTGTATACTGATGAACCCTTTTGCTGATTGTCTTTGTGTTTGAAATAGGCTGGAGCAGGACAGAGGGATATCCGCGGCTTCGGGGGCGCGTGCATGTCCTTGCAGCTGTACGAGGGGCTGCCGGAGAGAGTGAGGCAGCTGGTGGACGAGGCAGGCTTCGGGGAGTCCGTACGGACTTTGACCCCGGCGAGGATTGACCATGCCGTCCTTGTTGCACTTGCTGAGAGGTGGAGGGATACCACCAATACCTTCCACCTACCTCCTGGGGAGATGACAGTGACGCCTGCAGACTTCGCAGCGATCACGGGGCTTAGGGTTGGCGGTGAGCCCATCCCGTTCGACTCTGGGATCCAGGAGGATCGGGCTGCTCTGGAGTGGTTTCTGGGCAAGGCGCCCAGGATAGAGGAGGGGATGGCGAGGTACGACCAATTCAAGGACTACTTGAAGAAGGAGGTGACGAGTGACCGGGAGGCGGAGCAGATGGCCCGGGTGTTTCTGCTATTCCTGTTTGGTGCCACTCTGTACCCAAACAGACGAAGTAAAGTCCACCTCTCTTACTTGCCAGCGTTGAGGGACTTGAGGACAGCCTCACGCTTCAACTGGGGTGGAGCTGCTCTTGGGACGGCCTACCACTTCTTTTGCCACTTGTCGAGGACGGGTAAGAGCACGGCCGGCTACTGGAGGGTTTAGGAGGTACAAATCTAACCCTTTATTAAGCACAATTTGATTATGCTTTTCCATTGTTTAGTCTGCTTGACTGTTTCAATTTCAAATACTGTATGCCTTGACTAATGTTTGAACTTGTCTAAACATTGCAGCTTTGGGCCTACGTGGTTTTGCGGATGTATCTGCCGGAGTGTAAGCATCCAGACCTGAGCACTCTCCCTCGTGCGCTGAAGTGGAGTAAGGCGAGTACGGGGAAGAAAGAAGGGAGAGGTGAGCTCAACGCCTTCAGACTGTACCTGGACGAGCTTAGGGCCTCACAGGTATGAACACGTAATCATAGGCATTAGACATGTATCCATTTCCTTGCTTTAATGCTGTTGCTGATCAATTGTTCGCATTGCTTGTTTGCCTTGAATTGCAGGTCAATTGGGATCCCTGGAGGAGAGCGGGACCAGAGCCAGAGTACTTGGCCCGGAGCAGGGTTGTTGCAGCTAGCAGGGTGTTACTGGAGTCGGCCTTCGGTTGGCAGTGGTACTTGGGGGATCG
This sequence comes from Rhododendron griersonianum, assembly GCA_018127125.1. NCBI lineage: Eukaryota > Viridiplantae > Streptophyta > Magnoliopsida > Ericales > Ericaceae > Rhododendron > Rhododendron griersonianum. The sequence continues at coordinate 34,836,920 of CM030789.1, forward strand.
AGTGACGCGCCAGTCGCTTGGTTACCCTGAGTTCTGGGTGCCAGGGCCGCTCCCACCTCGAGCTTCACACACGGGAGAGTACACACGGGCTGAGCTGGAGAGGTATACGAGGCCGGATACTGAGCTTGCACGCTACATGCGTCCTGGTAGGGACTACGCTGTTTACCAGAGAGACTTCCTGGCGGGTCCACTGGGGATCCGTGGCCTGAGAGAGGTGAGGGGCCAGGTTGCAGGGGCTGCTGAGGAGAGGCGAGCAGCTGGAGAGGGACGGAGAGGAGGTGAGAGCCGGGTAAGGCGAGCTCTGAGCGGACCGGTAGTTGGTGGACTTCCTGCACTACTTTGGAGGATTCCTGTGGTTGACAGCCAGGGGAATCCTGCAGAGTTACAGCTAGTGCCCGCAAGAGCGGAGCCCACTCCTGTGACTGTTTCGGTAAGACCCAGCTTCCAATATTGCTTTTCAATTCCCAAATACTTGAATCATATGTTGAATAGCCTGAGAACTTGAATTGCATGCAGGTGCCAACTGAGTGGGTGAACGAGGCCGTTCGACGCATGCTGGCATTGGAGAATGTGGTGAGAAGGGCGGCGAGCGGCATGCCATTGGAGTTGCAGTACCAGGTGCCGACACCACAGCCGACTCAGCCAGCTTTCGATACATTCCTGCTTTCGATACATTCCTGCTTTCGATACGTTCCTGCTTTGATAGCTTGATAGACTGTACCTGTTTTCAATACAGAAATACAATATGTACAATAGATACTTATGCTGAAATGAAATGCCAATGCAGGTGCAGGGGAAGATGAACCCTAGGAGGAAGAGTGCGCGAGATCCGCCACCGAAGAAGGCGGCGGCGAAGAAACCCACACCTCCGGCCACTACTACGCGGCGACAGACGAGGGGCTTACAGACGGTGCGCACACGCGAGGAGGAAGACAGACGAGCCGCGAGGCAAGCTGAGCTTCGGTACCAACTCAAGAAGCGCGAGAAGCCGACATTGGAGGAGCCGAGCCTGCGGAAGCGGCTACTCTTGGGTCGTACTTCCGAGGATGAGGAAGAAGAGGATGCAGAGGATGAGGAGGAAGGAGAGGAAGGAGAGGACGAAGAGCATTCGTCCACTAGCAGTGGCTCCGACGACTCCATCGACGATCCGGGGTACAGAGACGATCCCCAGGAGCTACGGGACGATGTGGGTAGCGGTGACGAGCTTTGAGCGCGCAGAGGGCGATGACAAAGGCTCCGCTTACCCTTTCGCATGCTGCTTTTGCTTTTGATTCCGGGCCTGCGTGCCCAAGTAGATAGCTTTTGATAGATACTTTGAGGGCCTGTGTGCCTTTTGACTAGCGGGCGCATGTGCCCTGACTTGACTTGGCGTTTTTGATTGGCCGATGTGCCGTTGATATAGCAGTTGATATGGATAGATCATGGTTGTTCATAGAAATTTTGCATTTTTCAAGTTTATCGTTTCCCGTTACGAATAAGAGAAAGTAAAACCTGCCACTAATACCAAACTTGCATTGACAACACACCGAGACTATTCACAGACACAATATGAGCGTAAAAACTGGTCTAGCTCTGAAAGAAATAGGAAAAATACCCTAGGATACGGCTAGGATACGAGGATACGAGAAATAATGAAATTTTGGGCATTAATACGCCAAAACTCACAATATTCTGTTGAAGACAAAACTGACACTCATGAAAGGTCAACGACGGTCAACACGACTTGTATCAATCAATGGAAATGAACGAAACGTCCCCAGAAAAGACTCATACCGAAAAACGTACAAAATGACGCCAAAATGGCATAATATGTCCAAGAAAGACTCAATTATGTCCCGGACTGAAACCGACACCTCCACACAGTCACTTAAGGTCTAGGTGACCCGTATGGCATGACCAAAATGGGCTAGAGCCTCCATGGCGAGGTTCGACCTCCCGAAACCTCGATTTGAACTTGAAACGGGCCTCTGAGGGTCCAAAATCTTCGTTGAGCATGGCATTTGGGATCCGATGCTTGGATATAGTCATAAATGCTCATAATGACTTGATGGAATCATTAAAAGTGCAAAAAGACCCTTGGAATGAAAATCGACCAAATTGGACTGTAGCTGTTGGAATCTGTCAATACTGCAGATCAACCATCGCGCGATGGTTTGGAACTGTCGCGCGAGTAATCTCTGTCGCGCGATGCTTCGGAAGTGTCGCGCGATAGTCAAGTCCTGCTGAGCTGCCTTGTTTTGACCAAATTATTGCCATTGCCCTATTCATTGCTCCACGTCTTGGGGGCTGTTCTGGGGTTGCAGAAGGAGGTTGTCCTGGGCTGGGCAAGGTGGAGGGACACCTAAGCTCCAATCCCACCAACATTTTGGTTATAAGAAGAAAAATCTTGGGAGGAATGCAGTGTACACCCCTCTTTAATACCAAAATGGGAGATTCATTGATGGAAGCGCTCGACCCTTGGCTACTGAGGGAAGAAACCATAAACTGGGCGAGCCCGCGGTCCCGATGCTTGTCCTCAATTCGAGACCTCCGATTTGCTCGACCGTGCGTCGAGCTCCTCCAAGCCGCATTGCCTTTCTGGGACCCGATCGTGCATGTCTTCCGGTTCCGACAAGACGAGATGTGCCCCACTATAGAAGAATTCCAAGCATATGGCCAGGCTTTGCCAACCTAGACGTTCTTGCAGTGCCGCCCGTTCACGAAGACATGGAGCAAATGCTACGGGCAGAACTCAACATTCCCGAGGCACTGACAGCGAGTATCATTCAGAATGGCGAACTCAATGTCATCCGCCTGATTGAGCTGTACGGGCCCGAGGGAGCCCTGGGAGATTATGTGGGGGAAGCTCACAGACGCTTTGTTTTGTCCATATGCGCACTGGCCGCGTACATGCTGGTTCCTATCGATGGAGGGGTAAGTCCCAAATTGGTGAGCATCGCCTTGCAAATGGTTAACGGGAAAAACATCATGCCCGTGGTTTTAGCGGAAACGCTCCTGGGCTTAGATATGTTGAAACTTGAGCAAGCCGATTCCTTCAGTGGATGTCCTATCCTGCTCCAGGTAGATTCCTATTCGACATACTTTCTTGCATTTTCAGCTTTACCCCCAAACACTTAGGCTGTATTTGATTTCTGACCTGTCCTTTGTTCTCATGCAGCTCTGGCTGGCGGACAAAGTGGGAGTTTTAGAAGAGCCGCAGGCTGGCTTTGAAGGCTTCCCCAGGCTTTTGGTCAAAAGACCAATGTTATTTCCTGACTTGACGGTGGACATATGGTTTGCGTTCCTGAATGATCTGTAGTCCGAGGACATAGTCTGGAGATGTCTCTGGCTAAACCTTCCAGCAATGACGCTTAATTCAGCGGGATTCAAGAGAGTGATAATCGCTGGTCTATCGAGCTTCACATTTTACGTCCCAGGGCGTACACTCCGACAACTCGGGAGAAGCCAAGGATACAAGCGGTATGGAGCGGAAGACTTCGACCTCCCCGTATTCACCTCATGGGACTTGCGCTGCTATAAAGATAACTGGGGCGACAGGACGCTGAAGGAACCAATCCCAGAGTTCAAGACATGGTTGGAGAGTCGTTACATAAGATGGCTTCGCGTTGAAGTCGAAGCAAGGCTGAGGGGATATTTCTGAATCCCGTGGGAAAACCCAAGCTGTAATTAGTAAAACCATCGGGCTGGCTGAACTTCTGGCTCCGCTTTTTTTAATACTTGCTTTGTAAATTGTATGATCCTTTGCCCGGCTTGACTGGCTAAATGACAACTTTAAATCATCCGGCCGTTATTCATTCGAGGGACTGAATTCGTCACCGAACGTGCAATTTGAACAAACAACGCTTCGACGTAGTCATAATCACCCATAATGATCTATTGGAAGCATCGGAATTTCAAAATCTGGCCCGAGTCAAAATCCGGAAAATAATCTCAAAAAGACAGTAGCCTGCCTTATTGTGCCGAATTTAGACTTAACCCTCGCGCGAGCAAACGAAACCATCGCGCGAGTACAAACCGTCGCGCGACAATGCAGGACCATCACGCGATGGAGAACTCCTGTTACAGTGGCTAGCCTTGACCCATTCGGACAGAAAAAGGGGGGCAGGCTTTGTCAGCAGGTCTGGGCTGCAAGGGCTTCTGGCTCCTCCCAGAGGTGTTCCCTTGATTTTTAGTAAGTAGAGGAACACCTTGCATGGACACCTCATCCAAAGGAATGATATTACATCCTTGCTTGGCTTATATAGAAGGAGCAACTCCCTGAATGAAGAGTGTGCTTTCCGTGGAAAATTTCAGGCATTGTTCCCCAAATGGCAAATCATCTTCCCACATTAATCAGCCCATGGCTCGAAGAATTTATCGCGAGTGATTGGCTATGCTTCCGTTCTCACGGGCTGGCCGCCTTTTGCTTCTTAAAAAGTGTAAGGCTCCGCCCCGAAATCCTGAGAGCAGCCCTGCAGTTTTGGGACCGGGACGTCCACGTGTTCCGATTTGGGGACGATGAGCTGTGCCCGACCGTAGAAGAATTTCAGGCATATCTTCAAGGCTTTGCTTCGAGTGTGATTGTCGTGCCACCTTACAGACAAAGCATGTCAAAGCTGTTGAAAACCTGTCTGAACATTTCCAAGGGCGCGGCGGAAGGCCTGCTGATTGGCGGATAGATAAACGTCGTGCGCCTAATGGAATGGTACGGGCCCGACGGCGATCCAGCGGATACTGTTCTGCAGGCTCGACGTCGATTTGCCATGTCAATTGGCATACTGGCCGCATATTTGCTGGTGTCTCCGTATGGACGGCCCGACCCCTTGTTGGTTTACGTGGCTACACAGATGGGTGTTCGAAAGAACGTAGTTCCCATGGTGTTTGCCGAAACGCTCCTTGGTTTGGATTTGGTGGCCACAGGTCAGACGAACACGTTTGGTGGCAGTCCACTCCTGTTGCAGGTAAAATCTCACTCAGCTCACCTTTTTCCGGCTTTCACACAGTCTGCTTTTACCTCGACTCTCGGCTAAGGCTATATAGAAGCTTCTTACTTGTTTTTCTTTCGCTCAGGCTTATGTGGCTTCTTACTTGTCTTTTCGCTCATACAGTTGTGGCTGTGCGACAAACTCGGACTAATTTCGGCTCCTGGAGCGAACTGGCCCCGTCTGCCCGGGCGAATGCATCAAAGGGGAATGCTGTACCCAGAGATGTCTGAGGAGGAGTGGTACACCTTCATGAGAGAGATGTCTCCGGGCGAGATCGTCTGGCGGCACGAAGCCCTGAACATCCCGGACATGGCTATGCACTCTGCAGGTTTTGAGAGAATGGTGATTGCTGGGCTGTCCAGTTTCACGTTCTACATTCCAGGTCGCATTCTGCGGCAATTAGGCATGAGCCAAGGCCTTCATCGAGCTGGGACAGAAGATTTCCAGATTCCAGCATTCACTGCCCAACATCTGGTAGGGTATGAGCGTAACTGGGGCTTGAGAGAACTCGGAGGAGTGGAAGACGACTTCAGCACAAGACTCAAACGCCGCTATGTAGCATGGCTAAGAGAAGAGGTTGCAAGGGGACAAAACACAGACTGACTCCTGACACGACTCCAATGATCTAGAATAAACCGTGAGCCCGTGAGGGCCTCTTAGCATTTCGTTCTGTTTTTTATGCTTTACTGTTTTTCTTAGGGCTCTGCTCAGCCTATGTAATAGAAATAATAGTTTTGAATAAAGGTGAAAGAATAAGAATTTTCCCCTTTTTGGTCCAAGTGTTGAACACCACGTCGTTCGAATGTTGAGGTACACTTTGGAATAAAAACCCTGGATCGAGTTGATGGATTGTGACCGAATCTCACAGAGAGACTGCCTACGTATCCCAAGCTAGGGAATCAGGTCAAAACGTAGTTCAGGCTACGGTTCGATAGAGTATGACCGAGTCCCAAAGAGAGACTGCCTACGTATCCCAAGCTAGGGAATCAGGTCAAAACGTAGTTCAGGCTACGGTTCGCTCGTGTATTTTGGCTCTCCTTTTGCGCTCTAATTTTTGCCTAGAACTGCCTTTGCAGGTTTCCAGTCTAGCGAGCTTTGAATGAATGCCTATGTATTTTTGCCTAAACTGCCCCCTTGGGTTTTCAGTCTAGCAGGCTTGCTCTAATTTTTGCTTGGGACCGCCCACCTTTGTGGTTTTCGGCCTAATGAGCTTCTCTCAAGGATAGTAACATTTAAGTTGATCCAGATTGACCAGAGTGTTGAACTCGTTGCCGTTCAGATCAATGAGCTGAGCCGCCCCACCTGAGAGAATGGTCTTGATAATGTAAGGTCCTGCGCGTTTCGGGCGGAACTTACCACGTAGATCGAAGATGGGAGCCCGGATTTCCTTTGTGACCATATCCCCTTCAGCCAAGTCACGAGACTTCACTTTCTTGTTAAATGCCCGAGCAATTCTGCGCTGATACCCCTGAACATGATACAAGGCGCGGAGCCTCCTCTCGTCAAAGAGCATGAGTTCAACAAATCTCCCGCTAAGCCATTCGGACTCCGCGAGTTCACATTCAGCCATGATCCTCAAAGTTGGTACTTCAAGCTCGATGGGGAGGACGGCTTCCATTCCATAGACTAGGGAAAGCGGGGCGGCCCCTGTTGATGTTCGAATTGATGTACGGTACCCCCAAAGAGCTAGAGGCAGCTGCTCATGCCAGTCCCTAGCGGACTCTGCGGACTTCTTAATGATAGTCTCGATGTTCTTGTTGGCTGCCTCAACCGCCCCATTCGTCTGAGGGCGATAGACCGTTGAGTGATGAACCTGAATCTGGAATTCCTCGAAAAGTTCTAACACCCTGCCTTTGAAATGGACCCTGTTGTCAGAAACGAACGCCTGTGGGACCCCGTACCGATAGATGATGTTCTTTCGGATGAACTGAGCAACCTGAACCGCCGTCAGGGTCTTGTAAGATTCAGCCTCGACCCACTTGGTGAAGTAATCTATTGCCACCAAAATGAACCGATGCCCATTCGAAGCAGAAGGCCTGATCATGCCGATAACGTCGATACCCCAAACAGAAAAGGGCCAAGGCGATGTCATACCGAATAGCTTAGAAGGAGGGACATGCATGAGATTGGCATGGATTTGACACCTATGGCAGCGGCGCACATAATCCACACACTGAGATTCCATGGTAGACCAAAAGTAACCCTGTCGCAGGACAGAGCTTGTGCATTCCGCAGTGAGATCTCCGATACAGCTTCCCTCCGCAGATAATATATTGAGCAGCCAACCTTCGCAGTGCTGTTTGATCCTTCTTAGTGGCGTCAGGCGGGAACTGACCACCTTCAATGAAATTCCAAATATCATGATACCAGGGTAGGCCGTCATCAACATCATCGACGGCGTTGATGTACTGATAAGCAGGCAAGTCCCGTTGTTCAATTAGAATAGGACGAAGCTTGACACCAATCGGAAGCTCGACCATGGAAGCCAGAGTTGCCAGAGCATCAGCGAACTGGTTCTTCATCCGAGGGATGTGCGTGAACGTGACTTTGTTGAAACGAGGAATAAGGTCCTCCAGGTCTTGGTGATAAGGCTTCAATCTGTCCTCCCGAACTTTCCAGTCCCCATTAGTTTGAGAAACAAGGTTGGAATCACCAATGACTTCGAGTTTTTCCACACCAAGCGTAAGAACAGCTTCCATGCCGACAATGCAGGCCTCATATTCAGCTTGGTTGTTCGTGACATCGAAATTGAGTTTAAATGCTAGCGGAATGTGAGCACCTTCGGGGGTTATCAGCAAAACTCCAATCCCGTATCCCTTCTAATTGGCAGCCCCATCAAAATAAAGGGTCCAGGTGTCCTTGACCACCACCATTATCCCTTCATCTGGAAATGCAAAATCTGAGTCCTCTGGTCCATTGACAGGATGATCAGCCAGGAATTCGGCGACCGCGCGTCCCTTGACAGACTTCCTAGTGACATACTCGAGGTCAAACTCTGCGAGTAAAAGCAACCAACGTGCTAGCTTACCAGTAAGCGCAGGCTTCTCAAACAGATACTTGAGAGGATCCATTCGAGAAATCAACTTCACTGGGTAAGCCAGCATGTAGTGTCTTAATTTCTTAGATGCCCAAATAAGAGCCCAACACGTCTTTTCGAGAGCGGTGTAGCGTTCTTCAGCGCCAACCATCTTCTTACTCAGGTAATAAATGGCTTTTTCGACTCCCTTTTCTCCCTCTTGAGCTAGCAAACACCCCATAGATGAAGGATTTACAGACAAGTAAAGTATTAAGGGTTTCCCTGGCACTGGTGGCATTAAAACCGGAGGGTTCTGCAGGTAGGTTTGAATGGAGGTGAAAGCCGCTTGGCACTTGTCTGTCCAAACAAACGGAGTATTCTTCTTTAATAGACGAAACATCGGCTCGCAAGTTAGGGTCAACTTGGCGATGAATCTGCTGATGAACTGTACCTTTCCCAAAAAGCTCCGCACCCCCTTTTCGGAATCTGGCGGTTTCATATCAAGGACTGCTTTGATTTTCGACGGGTCGACCTCAATTCCACGGGAAGTGATCATGAAACCAAGCATCTTACCAGCTGTAACCCCAAAGGTGCATTTCTGAGGATTTAGACGCATACGAAACTTTCGTAATCTCCCGAAGAATTTCCTAAGCACGGGAACATGACCTTCTCGAGTTTTGGATTTGGCGATCATGTCATCGACGTAGACCTCGACTTCTCTGTGCATCATGTCATGCAGGATGGTGGTAGCGGCTCGCTGATAAGTGGGCCCGGCGTTCTTCAGGCCGAAAGGCATGACAAGATAACAATAAGTCCCCCACTCAGTGATAAACGTGGTTTTCTCACGGTCTTCGGGTGCCATGAGAATTTGGTTGTAGCCAAAGAAGCCATCCATGAACGAGAGCAAAGCGTGCCCCGCAGTATTGTCCACAAGCACATCGATGTGTGGCAGGGGAAAATCGTCTTTGGGGCTCGCTTTGTTCAAGTCCCGAAAATCAACGCAAACTCGAATTTGGCCATTTTTCTTAGGAACAGGGACGATGTTGGCGACCCATGTGGGATACTGCGAGACCATGAGAAAGCCAGCGTCAATCTGCTTAGTAACCTCCTCTTTAATCTTCTGAACCCAATCCGGCCTCATCCGTCGGAGTTTCTGCTTCACAGGCTTGGCATCTGGAAACAAAGGAATGTGATGCTCCACGATCTCGGGATCAATTCCGGGCATATCTCGATGAGACCACGCAAAAACATCACTGAATTCGGTGAGCAGCTCTTTGAAATCGCGATGCTCCTCTGGCGAAAGTGTGGAGCCCACTTGAACCATTCGGGGATCGTTTTCATCTTTCAAATTTATAGAAACTATTTCTTCTTTTAATGGCTGAGCATGCCTTTCGTCCTCCCTTTCGATGAAGGCACGGATTTCCTTGGGAATGTCCCCATCGAAATCTGTCCCCTCATCGTCAGGGTCGACACAGTTTATATAAAGATCATTGAAATAGTCAGAAGATGCCTCGTTCATTTCACAAGCCCCTGAAGGGTCACCAAGTACAAGAGAGTCAAACTCGAAATAAAAGCTATGACGTGGAGGGCCTAGAGGCACAAACTCCGACTCAGAGCTAGACTTAGAGGACGAAACAGACTCAGACTCAGACTCAGACTCAGAAGTGTTGTCAATGCAAGTCAGGCATGGCTTGAAAATGCAATTATTCAGAGAGCCCTCGGCTTTCACAATGAGAGAGGTGGGATCCTCGAGGGCGTCGGGCCCGAGCATGAGCACTTCGGCCTCTTCAGCTTCCCCAGCCAAACCCACTTGGGAGAATTCCTGGAACAGCAGCTCCAAATTTCCCTGATTGATAGATCCCAGCCAGTCAGTCTTGATCTTCACCTGATTAAGCTTCCTCTTGAATTCTTCCTTAGCTGGTTCATCATCACTGCTTGACCAGGTGTCATCGGCGAAAATCTCAAACCCAGGCAGCAGCTCCCTGGTTTCGGAATGAATAAAGGGCTCAGCCTGCCCAGTGTAAGCGGCATTTCCCACTTCACGCACAAATTTGGGACCGCTGCAGAGGGTCCGAGGTTTTCCCATATATTTCCTCCGCTTGGCATCTTTGGCAGAGGCGATATACCCCAAACCAAAGCGGCCCTTGTTGAAAGGAAAAGTAGGGAACTCCGGGACCCTTTGACGGCGAGAACCTAAACCAATGCCCGGAAAATAAGACATCCTCCTCATAATGTCCAGCGCGACAGAGCTTATGAGGAAGTTTCCGTCCACATTGATGGCCATCATGGTGCCTGAAGTATCAAAAGAGAAACCTCCAAGATCGACGTCTTCTTCGCCGTGTTGAATTCCCAAAATAGGAGTCCCATCCTCCTTGAGCGGGCGGATGCCAGAGTCCCCGCAGATAATCAAAGTACCAGTAGGTAGTCCCAAAATAACCTTTTGGTGGAGTGTAGATGGCACAGCCATGATGTCGGACCGATGAAGCCACGGCCTGCCCAACAGAAGATTGAAAGTCGCGGGAATATCCACGACATGGAACTCCACGTCCATCTCAAAACCCTCAGCATCGAGTTTGAGCTTTAAAATACCCTCGACGGGTGCCGTCATATGCTTTGACAGCCAGATTAGAGGGTGCCAGATCCTTCTTGGTGAGTCCCAAACGATAAGCGACCCGTAGAGGGCAAACGTTGATGGCGGAGCCGTTGTCAATAAGAACAGTCGGGACCCAGAGTCCTCGACACTTGACGGTGATGTGCAGAGGGCGGTTATGGTCGACACCTTCGACTGGCAGATCCTTGTCCTTGAAGATCACTGTGTGCTTGGAGGTTGGAGGGAGGATAAGAGATATCATCGCCTCTGGCGTGACGTCGGCCTGGACTTCAAGGCGGGATAGGGCATGACACAGCCTCTAACGATGCTCCTTGGATGAACAGATCAGTCCCCAGATAGAAATTGCAGCAGGAATTCGCTCAAGCTGCCGCTGAACTAAATCAGGAATCGGATTGCCAGCTGATACCTCAAGAGGTGCAGACCTCGGGAAAGAAACAGGTTCGTTCCTTTGATTAGCAGGATTGGAAGAATTCCCAGCCTGCAGATTAGCAGGCTGAAAAATCCGTCCACTCCTTGTAACACTGTGAACGTTCCCCAAAGAGGGCACGACTTGAGGGTTTTCCTTCACATCCCAGAGATCAGCAGGGACATCTCCCAGTTTGCGCTTTCCCTTGTCAGTAGTTGGTGTAGAGACGGGCACTTCCATGTCTAAGCCCAGATCCTCAGCCAGATCTTTCATCAGCAAGGAGTCCCAAAAGCTCAAGTCTTTCACAGCAGCAACTTCGGCAACAGGCTCTGGATTTGCAATAAAGGGAACATCCCAAAGACCAGTGTCAGCCACGGTACGATTGACAGCCCAGACTTCATTTCCAACTTGGACATCCACTATGTCGTCCACTTCCCAAAGGTTAACGGGCGGAGCGCGGTCCGTGACCATGATACTGCAATCCCTGTTGTTGGGGTAAGGCACCTGAGGGCGCGGATTTTCCTCATCGACAATGTAGGAACAGGGGTCATGGTCAGTGTCGGGATTAGTGTCACAAATCGAATCAAAGACCGAACCAAAGAGGGAAACGTGGTCCCCCAAGGCCCGTGGATCTTCCTGGACAAGTTCATCCTCAACGTAGTGAAGCATGTAGTCTGGTATAGCATAACCTTGAAGGGGGTTAGGGTCAACGTCCATGGGAGCAAACCAGGTTGGCTCAGGATCCCAGTAATGTTCCGCTTCGGGAACTGAAGGCTCGATTGGGTTGAACAGCATGTACAAGGAGAAACCATCCAGAGGATCGAGCAGGGCTGCTTCATAACCAGCCAACCAGCCATCATACTAGGCTTGATCAAACGGGAGATTTTCGGGTTGTGGAGGAATCCCGTCCATTTCAAAGCTTGACCACTCGTTGAGGAGAGGAGTGGCGTAGTCCCAATTGTCTGCTATGGCCCAGCCAGTAGCTTGCATGTTATTATCCGAGGGAGGCACCCAAGGCTGGTAGGGATCAGGAAACGGGCCAGCGATGGTCGCGTACGGGATGTCAAGCGACGAGGCAGAGCTGATCCGCACAGCAGGGATTGTTTGATGGAAGAGAGAGCTGACAGATTCTTCGGAGATAGGTGATCCCGCTTGTAAAAGTTCTGAAGGTGCATCCGCGTCAACAACCTGGCCTTCAATCACATGTATATAAGAAATCTCGGTGGACGGCTCGAGCGGGAAAGGCACGATGGGCCTGGGTTGATCGGTTGAGGCTATATAGTCAGTGGGGTTAAATATGGTGGAGCTAGGGTTGATATAAGTGGAGCTTAGGGATATCTGGCTGATATGTGGTACGGCGTTGTGTTTGGGAAGAGAGTTGGCAATGACATTGGGTTTCTGAGGTGGTGGAGGGGTTTCCAGCGTGCCATCGTCAATGAGATCCTGGATCACATGACGGAGGCGAAAGCAGGAGTCAGTGAGATGACCCCCTCCTTGATGGTAAGCACAGTAAAGGTTGGCTTTGAAGCTGGGTGAAGGGTTCTTGGGTAGAGGAGTTGGATCCAGGGGCTTCAGATGCCCTGATTTGACCAACTTTTCCAAGACCGAGGATAGAGGTGCCTCGATAGCGGAAAAGCTACGGGGTTGGTTCCGAGGCCGGTTGTTCTGCGGATTTTGAACCTGATTGACATCCGCAATGTGATTAGCAGTGTTGGAGGAAGTGGTGTTGGTACCGGCGGTTGCCGTGTTGGAGTAAGTCCCTGTTCCGAATAGCGCATTCGCGTTCCCAGAATAAGCCCGAGGCTTTGCTTTGGTGGCGTGCGAGGATTCTCCCTTTGATAGAATCCCACTCTGCAGAGCATCTTCGATGGCCAGGCCAGAGTCGAAGAAGGTTTCGAAGTTGGCAGATGCCTGAGCTAGGACCAAATGCCTAGCATAGTCTGGTTGGAGATTGCGGGAAATGATACGGAGCTGATCCTTCTCACTCGGGCGATCAGTCATCTGTGCAGCTTTAGCTCTCCACCTTTTGACAAAGTCCGCAAAGGACTCCTTAGCTTCCATTTTGGTGGATTCAAGTTCCCGGGTGGTCATTTTTAGCTGGGAGTTGTAGTTGTACTACGAAATAAACGCAGTCCCAATGTCCTCCCAAGTCCTCCTTTTGGCAATGTCGAGTGACAAAAACCAATGGAAAGCAGGGCCTGAAAGAGTCTGGGGAAAGAGCTGTGACATGGCCTCCAGCTCGACAGACAGAAGTTTCATAGCGGCATGGTAGCTGTAGAGATGAGTCCTGGGGTCCCCGCTTCCATCGAACTTAGCCAAGTCCGGCATTTTGAACTTTTCAGGAAGTCTGGCATTGGGATATAGGCAAAGGCGATCTAGATCGATCCCTTCGGCACTGATCTTTTCTGTCTTAGCGATGGATTCCTCTAGCTTGGCCATCTTGGCCATGAGTGCGACCACATCCAGGTTCTGAGTTGGCCCTTCTTGGTTCGGAGGCAGTCTACCACCCGCAAGGTATGCAGCGGGTCTGCGGCCCTCCCTCGGGTTCAGCACCATGAGACGTCCTGTATGAAGCGGATCTGGAACCAAGATAGGTTGCTCCTGGTCAGACTCATCGTCCTCGCCTCCTTCTTCGAGAGGGGGCGGAAGGCGAGTGTGGATGAGGTCGTTTAGGCGGGCAATGTTAGCATCCGTCTGAGCCGCCCTCTGTTGCATGGTGGCGATGCTGTCCTGAAGATTCATGAGCATGGTCTCCAAGGTAAGAGGTTCTGGTTGTGGTTGTTCCATCGTGACAGGTGGTTCAGAGCTGCTTGATGCGGAAGCTGGGGTGGTCGGACGTCCTTCCTGTAAGACCGGCGGTGAACCTTCCTGAGAGTCTGACTGTAGAGCAGTCAACAGAGTGTGCGGAGAGTCTTCCGTGGCGACTGACTGGGATCGTAACCTGACGAGCCTTTGAACTGGATTCAGATGCAGACGTTCCCAAGTGGGTTTGGCGACTGGCCTCGATACTTTCCTTGGCGGTGCAATGATTCAGATCTTTGCTTGCAAGGTAAAAGGAGGTTTAATAAGGGTCCTGCAGTAACTTTAATCTAAATAAAAGACTAAAGCGGATGCAACCAACGTCGTCAGTGTCACCCTAGACTCTAGAACCAGAAGACAAGTCTGTCTCGCGACACTTCGGACACTGTTTTAAGCCCTCAGAATTCTTTTCGAAGATGTATCCTTGTTTGGAACGAGCGGTCCTAAAGGATGTCAAAAGGAGTCCAAACCTTTGTCCGTTTCAATGTTCGGGGTTTCAAGTTTTTGAAGCCAGAACAACTCGGTATGAATATCATGATGCCATCCAGATTGACGTGAGCAGCATTGTGCTATTAGCCGGGCGGTGTAAGTGACGGGGCACTTGTTACCTTTTGGTGTAAGCATCATGGCATTTTACTCCGTGGTTCCTCGTTTTTTGTTTGAAACCCTAAACAGGTACACGGGCAAAGGTATAGAAAAGCTTCTGATTTCCTAAAGTCCCCCCGTGAAAGGACTTAAAAGATCATAACGCGCATCACTGAGATGCACGACTCCTCATCGGGCCATGACAGTGTCCTACTAAGCCTAAAGACAGACTCGGAACAGATCGAGAACCTAGGAGCCAACCTCGACATGCTTCTACGCTGAACGAGATGTATGTGCAGTTCATGCGATAAGAAAAGCAGTAACACATAGTCATTTATAGGGTTAGATGCAAGTAGATCTTAACCTGTGGGTACCTGTCCTAGTTTGGAGAGTTCTAATGCTTTGTATATGCAAGAAGGCCGGTTTTGGTTCGTAACAAGTTCCTCGGACTAGGGCCACAGATATACCTCCCGTTACCCGCGTATTCGCAGAGTAACAGTCGAACGGTAGCATGACCCATCATCGTCTAAGGTTGTTGGTCATTCGGGGTCCCCGGGCTCCGGTAAACCGTGCCGGCTTGCCAAAACGATCCAACGAGGCTTTTCCCACATCGATGCAAATGAGATGCTAAAATTTGAAAAGAAGAAGAAGAAACACAAAGTCGTAAAAATGCCTTTTCAAATTTGGCTCACTTTATTTAGTCCATCTTTAGAAAAAACTACGCAAATGAACAACCGGAAAAGCCCCAGATTAGAATGGCCGGACACAAGGTCCTGTTAAATCACCGTTCCAACCTTCGGCAGCGCGAAGCTCACCGTTTTGACAAGCTTTTAAGGGATTGTTCCCAAGCGTATTAAATCCTAAGTATGAATTAATATTGGTTCGATTTATCCCCAGCAGAGTCGCCACTGTGGGCAGCATGCCCTTCGGAGAGAAAGGATTTCGTTCCTTCCCGCCGTTGCGGCCCTTTTTCGAAAAATCGAGGGAGCGCGAGCGCCGGTGGCAAGTGCTCAAAAACACAGAGTCGCCACTTGAGTTTTGAGGGTCCGACACTCAAGGAACCGTATTTCGAAACACCTGCCGCGCTGTTTGTTTGAAAAAGTTAAGGAAACCAGTCTGTCATAACCATATCTGGGTTCGGGAGCCAGGTTACGAGAGAGGAAGGGTTTTATGGCACCCCTCTCGCCCAATCCGGAGATCGGTCTCTACTTAGGCATTTTTATGAAAACTTTTGTGATTCTTCTTCTTTTAATTAATTTTTAGCCAATTAGGGTGGGGGAACAGTTAATCGGGGATTAAAACTGTAACAATTTGCAGGATGTGATCGAATGATAGCATGGATGGATGGCATGACGAGTAATAAATGGGATGAACTTAAAAACAGCGATTAGATGCCAAAACTAGGCTCGGGGTAGATTTGCCCTGCACGATGGCCAACTTGTATGCATGAACAGATCTGCATGCAAGCAAACCATCGCGCGAGTGTTATCATCTCACCACAGTTTCAAATTCATCCCCTTCTGGGCTCGGGAAGGACCAGTGCACACCCAGGAAGCAAACCAAGCAGTTTATATGGAACTGTAAGAATACTAATTATTACAGACTGCTTCAAAAGGAGCCAAATGAAATGAAACACAACCCCTAAACAGAGGGGGGATTAAAACAGAGACCAAGGGACTAGTTGCCCATGCAAGGGCTATTCATGGAAATCAGAGAACTGTCGCGCGACAGAGAGTGAGTCTCGCGCGACATTCCTGACCGGACTTCCAGGAATTGCTTTACATGCTTAGGGTCCTGAGACAGATTCAGGGGATCCCAAGGGCAACCCATGGTATTTAAAACAAATAAACTAGCTACTGTATTTTGTTTTTGCATGCATAACAGTGATCTAAAAATAAAAATAAAGTACAACAGGCATGAATATATTGCAAAACAGACAAGGGCTAGCCTCCCTTCCCCACGAGGTGCATTCTCTTGCTGACACAAGTGTCGCGCGAGTGTGGCAGACCGTCGCGCGAGGGTGTAACTGCCACGAATTCTTGTAACTCTGCTGGCTTTAGGACCATGACATGGTATTAATTACCAGCCTTGGCCCTGTCAGCCCCCTCAGGGATCAAAACAGAAACAGGCATGAATATTATACCTTTGCTTGGAAAGGGTTGGAAAATGGATTGGATTGATTGGTGAGCCTTGCAACTAAGTGTATATGGACACACTAAGTTTAGGAGATTAGGAAGTAGCTTAGGTTAGTGACTTTGTGTAACGCCCCGATTTTCGGACACGTTAATTAAATCATTTTTAATTGATTTAATAATTCATAAAACTGATTTAAGAAATAAATTTTATTAAACAGAGTTTAGCAGCGGAAATATCAAATACCAAATTCAAAACTACTTAATTGTCTTACAACCCAACGAAATAAAACATAGTTTGACAAATGTGATAACACTTTTGGAAATTTCAAATAACAATATTTTAAATTAACAGAGCTTCTAGGGGTAAGGCATCCAAGGCTCGACAAACTCTCCTTCCTCAGCTAGGAGGTCCTCACCCTGGTACTGATCATCTTGAGGAGGATTCTGTTCTTCGGTCTCTTGATTACCTGGCATGAAACGCCAGCCCGAGGGCACTATAATGAGTTTTGAAACTCAGTAGGTAATCCCAACCCTACTAACCCCTTACTCTACAGTTAGCAGTTCAACAATATAAGAATTTGTAATTCACAGAAAGTACAGAATAATAACACATCATCATTTTATTTACTATCCATTAACTTACATGAAATCTAAGGATCATCTCCACGAGATCCTTTCCTCCCACATCCACTAACTACAACCGTCTCATGGGTCCACCCTTCCTCTTGCTTGTCCTGCACCAGGGTCCTAGGTGAGCGCACCTAAGTTATGTACCGAGTATGTTCTCACTTAAGACCATAACAGGAGGATCGAGTCATCCCATGACGCATCGTACATTAGGGTCGGACATCACCTACCACTAACTATAACCGTCTCATGGGACCCATTCTCTTCCTCGAAGAGAAACTTCCCATGACGCATTATACATTAGCGTCACAACATCTCTCAACACTGGGCCCCATTGGTTACCCATTTCAACACAGGGCCCCATTGGTTACCCTTGCCATCACCATGGCTCAAATCACAATCCACACAATCACACTTCCAACACTTTACCAATAAAGATAACGGGCAAGGGAACTTCTCTCTCTAGAGAAGTTCTCCTCCACCGCCCCAACCCATATCCGGCCAGTCCTGGTCCGGCCAAACCCACTGTTTCTGAAACCAAACCCACTGTTTTCTGAAACCATTACAAATCATATTTCTGAAACCAAACCCACCGATCCACGCCCCGTTTCTCTGGCTCGGTCCATCCAAGATCAGGTCTCGGCCATGGCGAGTAGCTCCTAAGTCTACATAGCGGTGGACGGCGTCGGAGAAGTGGGTTCTGGTATGGGCTGTGGGCTCCGGGGTTTCATACCCCCACCGATCCATGCTCTAATCGCAAGAATCTTCATCAAACATCACTAGTATGTGGTATTTCTCACCACCGGACTCACCATGGTCAGCACTCGACGTCGGGCTGTTCTGAGGCCAACTTAGCCTCGCCAGAAGTCTAGCCGCCGACCGCTGATGGGGTTAGCTCAGGCGGAGGCCACAGATCTCAGAACTCAGATTCTAATCCTGCCGGTGGTGGGTTCTCAAAGGGGTTCTTGAACTCAGTCAAAGCCGGCGGTCTTTGTAACCGGCGGCGGGTCAAACTGGACGTCGTGGTACTCAAATGGAGTCTGGAATTACAGAGTATGCTCTGATTCTGATCCAGGACAGTTCAGAGGTAAATTCCAGTTTTCAATCATCTCCGTTAATTTCAGTTCATTCGCGATTGTGGTGTAGCGTGCTGAGCTCCATAGCCATGAGGTTAATTGAAGGTCTGGCATCATTTGAAAGCATTATTTGAAGGCTTGGTAGTGTTCATTATTCATGTGTTTCCCAAGCAGCACAAGGTTCTTTTGTTGGCTGCATAATCATTTGTTGCTGGACTTAGGGCCAGTGTTTGTTAGTAAACTCCATCTTGGGGCTCAACTTGGGGCATGCCTAGTTTGGTTGCCCAAATTTTCGGGCCGATACTGTTTGGTTGCCCAATTTCGGGGCTATGGCTGTAGCATCTATGCTGGGTCAGTTTATAATCCAAGTTTCTTTGCTCCTCTGGGCCGTTTGTTATAGCGTAGTATGTCTGTGACTGTGATAGTTCTTATTAGATTGGTGGTTATGCACTGGTTGAAAAGGATGGTTATAGTTCTTTCTCCAGTTTTGCCTCATTTGTGTAGCCAGATGATTCGGAGATAATGCTCTGTTAATGGCGGTTTATTTCGAGGCCTTTGTACTGTTCCGCTTTTAGGTTAGAGTGAGCCTTGTGTACTAGGTCGAGAGAGTATTAGATCGGTTGGTTTGGGCATGGTGTACAAGGTACTTGGGGAGGTAGCCTTGTCGGATGTCGCATCTCCGGTTCGAGCCTCTCAGAGCCCGGTCCTCTGCAATATCTGTCCCTTAGAAGTGGGTGCTATGCTTGTTATTTCTGTGCTAGGTTGGAGTATTGGAATCTTGGCCTGTTTAATCCTTCTCTGGTGACTAGTGGCTTTGGGTTTTGGATGAGGGCGGGTTGTTTTGGCGATCTTTGGACTTTGGATGAGAGTGTTTTAGACTGGATGGAATGGGCGTGGTGTGCAGGGTTGGGCCCTCTGTCGGATGCCGTCATCTCCGGTTCGAGCCTCTTGGTGCCTAGTTCCTCTGTTGTTGCTGTTCAACCCCCCGATGCCGAGGTGCTTTGTAGCTGCTGTTTTTTTTTTGGGTAATTTAGCTTGAAATTAAAAAAGGTTAACCGAATGTACAGCCTAAGGGGCATACCCCAGGAGGAAAATAAAAGGAAAAAAACAAGAATGACAAAAGTGCGTTAAACCATGCACAACCCGCATGGAGAGTAGATAAAGTAGATACATGAAGATGCCATGTGTACGGTAAGTAAAGTACATAGAGCTACATGAAATAGTACTACCGCCTGGCACAACCCGCCAGGCTAGGAAATAATGTAAGTAACGTAAATAATCGAGGTCAGAGATGACCACATGGTAACCAACACTGGGGAGAAGCCACCGAGTAAGACGGCTACAAAGCAAGCTGAAAGGCTACTACAGAGGAACAAGGCATCGAGAGGCTCGAACCAGAGTTGACGGCATCCGACAAGGCTACTGCTGCTGCTCAGTTCCCTGCTCAACACGCACAATCCTTCCGGCCTACTACTCCCTCATCCAAGCCTAAGGCTCGCCAAAACCTCCTGCTGAAACCAACTACCTAATAACCTCCTCCTCCAAGGCTGGGTTAAGAGAACCAAGAACCTAGTACTTCCATCAACCCCAAAGCTAGCATAATACCCACTCAACAGAAGTCAACTACTACAGAGGGACACGGACTGAGAGAGGCTCGAACTGGAGATGTTGGCATCCGACAAGGCTACCCTGCCAAGTACCCTGCACACCACGCCCATTCCATCCAGACTACTACAAACTCGCCTACATCCCCTAGGCTCGCTAACGACTGAAAGAGGACCAAGCTGCCCCTTTCGATCAGTGAACAACCACCAACCTAGTCAATGACAGCTCCGGCAGCTACCTCGCTCAATCAGAATCCATCCACCAATCTAATCAGTGGCACCCACAGCTGCTGCTACTGCGAACTACCCTTTTCAATCAGAACAAATTCTAATCTAATCAACGATAGCCACACAAACCTCAAGTGGACCGAACTGCTCCTTACGATTAGCGAAGCCACCAATCTAATCAGAAACAGACCGCAAAGCTACCCATTTCGATCAGTGAACAACCACCAATCTAATCAATGACAGCTCCGGCAGCTACCTCGCTCAATCAGAATCCATCCACCAATCTAATCAGTGGCACCCACAGCTGCTGCTACGCGAACTACCCTTTTCAATCAGAACAGATCCCAATCTAATCAACGATAGCCACGACCACAAGAATACTACACACAACCTCAGGGCTAAAAGCACAGGATCTAGGGATATAAAAGGCTCGACCAAGAGCCCGACAACCCCCGATTTCAGTCCAACAGGTGACCGCCTATCGGGGATCGCAGATACTAACAGTAAACTGGCCCATAGGACCAGCAACAAATGACTGTAGACTTGTTCTGTCCAATATTGGACTTGGAATTATGTTTGGAATCCGTGCCACTTTTTTTTTTTTTTTTGAAAGAAATTTAGCCCCAACAATGTTAACCCATGGGCATTCCAACAGTGTTAACCCGATATCAGTCCAAGCAGGTGACTGTACCATCGGGGATCTGACTAGAACATTTAAAAGCGAATATCGAATGACGATAAGAGAAGTGGATACCTCCACTGCCCGAGCCACCCAGCCGGTTTACCTGCCCGGGCTGGCCTGCCATCGGGCGGCTGCCTTCCTTGTGGCTGGACGAATATTGACTCGAATCGCCCGGGCAAAAACCTGCCGCCTAGCCTCTGCCCGAGCAAAACAATCACTAGCAGCCCACTGCTGCCTCAGGCCCGAGCCACTGACGGAAGGCCTGCCCGGGCTGGCGTGCTAAAACTGGGCCGTAAAAGCCCTGATGTGGTTTGGCCGGTCCAATGGTGGCCAGCCGTGGCTGGCCGGAAAAATGGCCGACGTGAACTGAACTGAACCCACCGGCGATGGCAGATCCGGACTCCCCAGATCAAAGCCCCTTGAGGGCCCTCAAATTAGAACAGAAACATGAGTACCCACCTCAGCGTCGGACATGGCTGACCTTAACCCGCAGCTGTGGATCCTTGCCGTAAGGATGGCTCCCGGTTGTACCCACGACTGAAATGCGGCCTGTGGTGGGCTTGGCCGTTGAAGATGATCTCACGGCTGGAATCTTGAACCAGATCTATAGGTCCGACCAAAACTTGGCCGGACATGGTGGATAACGGAGAGAACGAGGTAAGATTGGAGGCGTTGGAGGAGAACTAACCCTAAGGAGGGACGTTCCCTTGCCTGGCTTTTCCCATTACAGTGTTGCTGTTCACCGGAGATGGGGTTGAACGGCCAGAGGGGGGGCTTTCTCTCTCTAGGCTAGAGAGAGAAGCTCCCCACCTTGACCCTGAGCAGTGGTGTTTTGTAGCTGCTGTTATTCAGTTAAGGTTATCATTTGGTCATTTCTGATCGAGACTATGTATTTTATTTCCTAGCCTGGCGGGTTGTGTCAGGCAGTAGTTCGCTTTCATGGTATTTATTCTCGTATCACTACATATCATACCCCGTTGTACTATCCTTCTGCTTCGATGGATAGTGCAACCGGGGTATGATCTCAACACATATGGCAATTTGATTATCTTATTTACTTTACCACACTCTCCATGCGGGTTGTGCATGGGTTATCGTACTTTTTTTTAATCTTGTTTTTTTTCCTTTCTTTTCCTCCTGGGGTATGCCCCTTGTAGGCTGTACATTCGGTTAACCTTTTTTAATTTCAAGCTAATTTACCCAACAAAAAAAAACACTTTACCAATTTCCATTTACTTAACATCGTCTACGTGAGTCACTACTCGTAACCACCCAGGTGAACCTAAGTCCATTCTAACACATACAACATGATACAATTAATAACAGCTCAAACATGATACATTTCAACGAGACAACAGTATAACAATTGATAGGTGCAAATAATTAAACACGAAAGGGATTTGGATTGGGCCGATGCCTTTCGGGTTACTTAAAATTTTATTAAGCATTTCTGTCCTTTAATTCAATTTATTAACCTTGAGGTACAATTAGCAGTTTCGTAGCCCTAGAGTATTAAACAGTATAGATTAATCTAAGTAATTGAGTTTTACCATTTCTGATTTCGTAGACATCAAAAATTTTACTTTTCTTTGTTCCTACAGTAAGTATATTCTTTACTATTAGGTAGAACTAACTTACATAATAAGTAATCTTACTTTATAGTTATACTGGAACACTTTTGTTTTTTTATTCCTTTTACCAAAAATACTAGTCTACTGTATACTAGTACTCCTTTTATTAGGTCCATCCCCAATACTTAATAATTTACCAAGTAGTGTGTTATAGAGAAAGCTTTTGTTTAACCATGTACACTTATGTTTTTTTTGTATAGCTACTGACTATCACATATTAAGTGTAGCTCTTAGACTACTCTAGCATTTTTACTAACTTCTAAGTTTAGATCTTTAAAAATATATTTTTAGAATCAAATAAGTTTTCAACTTCTCCCAGTTTCCTTTCTAAAGTTATCACTTAAAATAAATTCTAGGTTATTGTTAGTTTAAGCTTATTAGTATTATTAATCTTATTCTATATAATTTTTTCCTTTTCTTGTGATATAGTTTGACTGTGAGTCACTCCCACACATTAAATATCATACATGTCAATTGAGAATACAATAGTCATGCATTTATCCCACTGAATAACAATGTAACAGCTAATGGTGGAAGAAGTCAACCACCTTGTTTAGGGTCAAAATTGGGAACTAAAGTAACCACAGGGGCAAATTGCAATTTAGAACATCACTTTAAAGAGAACAACGTGCATGCTACAGTAGTATAATTTCCCACTTCTGCAAAACAGAGCATTTTCCGTTCCCAAACTTCCGATGCATTAACACGATTTTTTTCACCATTATAACTGATCAAAATAAGCTTATAGAAACTAGATATACTTAGGGGAAAGTAGGAGAGCGATTATCCTACCTTGAATCCGGCCGAAAAAGCGATTAATGGGTTCGGTCGATTTTTAGCGATTGGAGAAGATGACGGAATCGGAGAACTCCGGGGCTGCCTCGGAACGAATGGAAGGTGGGCTGTGGATGCTTGATGATGTAGTGGTTGATTGGAAACCCGAATTTGACGTATGGAGTAGTGCTATGTAAGAACCCGTTTTCTTTCTCTCTCTCTTAAAACTCCATGGATGAGTACTCAAGCTCTCTCTCTTTCTCTCTTTTTCTTTCTCTGGACTGACCAACAAAATGGGAAGGAGTAACTGTTTTGATTTTCGGAGGTCTAGAGTTGTATATAGGGAGAATGAGTGGGGAAGTGGGTTGTGAACGTGGTCTGGGATGTAGAGTGAAGTGGGAGTCCTGATTTCCAGCAGGATTGACACAGTACGTGGGTGGTTGAGTGGAAATGAAATTAGAAGGTTTACTGTTTTCTGGATTTTACTCTATTATATTTCTAGGATTATACAGTAACTCCTAAAGTTTTAGTCAAGTGTTTAAACTAATTAATTTAATTGATCATTGAATTTGCACTTAACATTTTGAAAATATTTAATTTTAAAATAAAATAAAATAAAAATAGGAATGTTACACTTTGTGCTAGCTATTGTTTGCCTTGTAAAAAATGACAAGTGAACTTCTTAATCACTTTTTTTGGAACCCTTAACATGGAGGATGAAGGGGGGTATTTATAGGGGGAGTGCAAGGGCTAGTTAGTGACCAAACATGGCCTTAGGACCAGCCAACAAGGCTGGTCACAACTTGGTGGTGAGGCTAGCCAACAAGGTGAGTGGGAGTGGTTGTGAGGGTGTAGCCTGCTAGGACCCTGTTCAGCTGAGGAAAACGGGGTTCCAGCCCATGTGACACCCAATCATCACAAGTCCAGCTGGATTCTGTGAAAGGGACAGGAGAGAACTGTCGCGCGAGTGTTAGAAACCATCGTGTGACGGTCAACAGTCAACAGTTTGACTTTGACCACACCTGGCAAACTGAGTATCGCGCGAGGGACATGAAGGGTCGCGCGACGGTCAAACCTAAACCTAGGGTTTGACTGAAGGTTCAGAGGGGTTCAAAAGGTTCAAGCAGGGTTCTAAGCATTCCAAGCTCAATCCATTCTCAATACAAGCTCGTTTGATCCGATTTCATCATCGGGGAAACAAGAAGAACGTAAAACGAAGTAAAACAATTGGGAGATCCAGATTGGGGTGTCTACAGATACGAGGAAATAATGAAATTTTGGGCATTAATGAGCCAAAATCCAAAACGCCTCGACTTAGACAGAACTGACCCTTCTGCAAGACCGAGCATGCTTAACATGACTTGTACCAATTGACGGAATTGAGGGAAACACCCCGGAAAGAGATTTGGACCGAAAAATGCTCAAAACAACGCAAAAATGGTCTAAAACCGCAAACATGACTCGATTATGTCCCGGACCAAAACCGACACCCCCATACAGTCACACACTACAAGAAAATGCAGAATGGGCAACCCAAATGGCGATGAAATGAAAAACGCATCGCCGTTGGGTATGAATCGGCGATGCACTTTGATAAAGTCATCGGCAATAACTTGTCGCTAATCGCCCATCAGGATTGGCTGAAGGGACTATTTTTGGCGACAAAAGGCTGTAATTTTGGCGATGTGAAAAATTCGTCGGCCGAAAGTTGCACATTTGGCGATTCAATTTTCATCGCGGAAAGGCTAATTTTTTTGGGCGCAGTTCGGTCTTCATTTGGCGCTATTTCTGAATTGTTCAGCGACACAAAAGTGGTGTCGGTGGAGTTAGAACTTAACAAAACGACGTGGTATTGTGTGATGGTATTAATTTTATATTTCTTTTATTTATTAGTAGAATATCTATAAGCCCTAGAGAAATCAATCGTTCCTACATGCTGCTCTCTTTTCCTCCCTCTCTCCCCTCCTTTACCAAGGCGATGTGCAGCCCCCGGCCCCCCACCTTCTCGTCCGCATCTGAAACCTCCTCTATATATATATATATATATATATATATATATATATATATATATATATATATATATATATATATATATATATATATATATATGTCTTTCACTTTGTATCTGTATCTATTTGTATAGTTGTATATGTAGGCATTTTTTTGTGTGGATTTTCTAGGGTTTTTTTGATATGTGATTTGTGTGGAATTCATTCTAGGGTTTTTTGATCTTCGATTATGTAGATACTCCGTTACAGTTATGTCCTATGGGTTTCCTAGAATTTTGAGATTAGGTTTTGATTACGTGCATTGGATGGCGATTATTCGTATGCTTGTGGTGTGCGTGTGTGATTCTTGGTGTTTTCTAGGTATTGGGGATTTGGATTTGAGAAATAAAAGGCGATAAGTTTTTACAACGTTCCTTTATCATCTTCTCTTTTGTGACTTGAGTTAGTGTTCACGCAATAGTGTTGCTTAATAGGTGGAGGAGATGAGTCAGATGACCCAACTGTTGAATCAGACGGTCAAAACACCAAGTTAAAACCATTCTTTTGGGACAAGGTTCTTGCGAATCATGGTTCGGCATGAGCTTAAAATTGGTTTGTTCCAGTAAGGACTTAAACCCGTCCCTTTTTGAATTTGTACTTAGAGAAGTTGTATTAATATGTTAGGATATGACTGACTTGTGCTATGCAGGGTAAATGATGAGATAAGAAAAGTCTACCTGGATATTCCATCGCTGAGAAGAACAAGAATGAGCGTCGTAATGATTCATCTTTTAATTCTCCACAGCAATTTATCCAGATTATTGTGCTTAGAAGTCACCATTTTTGGCAATTTTTTAGAAAGAGTTGAATGTGAGAACAGAACAAGTCTGTGATGAAATGAATGAACACCTTGGTTTAGTCCAAACCCTCACAATACGCTCTCTGCGTCTTAACCCGGTATCTAAATGAGCCCCAGCTATACTCCTTTCCACTATGTTCTAGTACTACCTATTTATTCTCTTTATTAGTTGCAATCAATATGTAGGCTCTCAACCTGCAACCAGTCAAAGCACATCAGAGGCAAATTTTTAAAGTGTCGTGGCATTGCTCACTCCCTCTCCTTAGGTGCATTCGATCAAAATGTCAAGTACACACTATCACTTGAAGTTCTCACTTTTGACATGCTATTTTATGCGATCTCTTGTTTTCTCAATTTTACTTGAGGAGAAAATTGGACTGTTTTTCACTTTTGTGGTATTTCTGTGTCTCTGTATTGGGAAGCTAGACAAATTCAATAACAAGGCAGTAAATACATTATCTTGAATTCTTTGCTGAACTTCCTTGATGTCTTCCCTAACAAAGGATTAACCCTAGTTGCATGCAACGTGCTTTTGTTTTTGGTGTAATTTGTGTGGAACCTAGCATGAAACCTACCTGCTGCAACATGTTTTAAAAGTATTATACTAATTTTGATGCTCCTCTTTTTCTTCAGCCAAAAAATATTTTCTGGGATATCGTATTGAGAGGTGAGTGGGTGACTGGAGGCATTGTTCAAGAGGAGGATTATTTGCTTTTCTCTTGTCAATACATTAGAAGTTTGAGACAATGTTTATTATAATCCTAGATGGGGGAGAACATGACTTAGGTTTTCGTTTCTTAGAAGTCATATCCTAGTTTTTCATCTTTAGAGGCCCTGTTTGATAACCTTATGGAGGAGCTGGTATTGAAGAAGAAATAATTTCATTCAATTAACCGCAGAAGATAGGGAATAAAACATCATAGCATGACGTATTAGTTGTTGTAGGTGAGACTGAGGACCTAAGCTGTTCGTGTTTGTCGTCCAATAGTATTAAAAGCGTACAAAATATCATCCATAACATAACTTCGGAATAACACATGTATAGTGATAATGTAGAGTGGCACCTAAAATGCAAGATTCTTGCTCTAACCTAGCATTAGGTTAAAGGAAGGAGACTCAAAACGCTTAGGAGTTCATTGGGTACATGCATTAACAATGATCCCAAGAGAGAAATGGGGTGAAATGCCCTTAACCATGTTTAAACATGCATGTGACTAGATATGCACAGAGGTTGATGTTTCTTTTTGGCAGATTTAGTCAACCCTATGGTGTTGGGGGTGGGATCCTTTATTGAATTTGCAAAAGCATATGCGGACGAGGTGGTGGAGATTTAGTTCGTAAACAAGAAAGGTAATATGTTGAGATTTAGTTTTTTTTTTTAATGTCTTCTACACTGTTCTTGAATATGTTATGTGCCCATTCCCTTCAAATCTTTACACATGGAGAACTCGTTTTGATTCTTGAACCATTTACCACCTATTCCTTTTTCTCAAGTAAGGAAATATAGTTCAGGAAGAAGAAAGATCTTACCTTTGAGAAAGTCGCAAAGAATTCAAGAAGAGGATGGAGCCCCAAGGGAGCAAACTCAGCTCCGCTAACACAACCGAGAGCTGATCATGCTAAAGGCATATCTGTGGTGGCTGTCCAACCTTCCGGCTCCCCACCTCACTACTGAACATACTCGCAAATTTTCTAGCCCAAAAAGTGTTGTGGGCTTCATGGGTGAGGAAAAATGGTTATTTGAAGTTTTATTGGTTGTCGCAGTGTGTAGTGGGCCGAAATATCCGAGGGTTCAAAGGGTTCAATAGGATGACCTTGTGGACCCATAGTTCAGTTGTCTCAGTTTGTCTGTATGAGAAAAGTCAAACTTAACACGTCACCCCGGTCATCAACCGAACGATAGGTGGCCCTGCGGCTGTTCACCGAGCATAAGCTGACCCTCTAAGCGTAGTGAGGCGCTCTTGTTCGGTGACGGGCTTGTTTATTCGGATAGACGTCTTCCATTCGGACAGAAGGTTGTTCTTCGAACAACTCTCACCCTCGGTAAACTCTTGTGTTCGGAAGGTTTCCTCGGCTGAGGCAATGGAAGAATGTTCTAATGCGGTGGTGGAACGTTCTAGAAGCTCTTTCTGATAGGACCGACGATAAGCAGGTTCGCCTCTCTAATAACCGATGTGACATCTCTGACACTGACTCACATGGGTCTGCAGATCTTGAAGGGCGGCACACATTAAATGCTCCTGACATGTGACGTCATCCGAGCGTAGCAACGCGCGTGCAGTGCACTTCCACCTTGCTCAGCACTCCAGATCTCCGCCTATAAATAGCAGAGTACCCCTTTTAGGGAAAGGGTCAGTTATTCTTCTCCCCTAACATATTTCCTACTAAACTTCTTCTTCTTCTCACTTCCTTCTGATTCTAACTAGATCGTCGGAGCTTCTTCCCGGAGGAACACCACCCTCCGGTTTGCAGGTACACGGCGTCGCCGATCAATCCACCACGGTTCAAACAATAAGAAAGGTCCAGGAGGTTCAAGGATAAATCACCCCCCCCACAATTGGCGATTCTGCTGGGGAACGACTGAGCTTTCCTAGCAAACACAGTGGGTCGTGGTTTACCTCAGGCCTCTTCCTCTCTCCTCCGTACACCGCCACCAATTCAGGTTATGGCACAGCGTCTTCCCCCCCAGGTCCGGAGAATTTCACCCTCGATTTAGCTGGGTTTGGTTCCATAAACGCTGACCCAAGCCAAACCGCAAGAACCACCTTGCCTGTCTCACGGCAACTCTCCTACCCCCCTACCGAGCTTGAGCTTGCCCTGGCGGAGCAAAAACGTCAGGCTGCGGTGATTGCACTCCTCCAGCAACGGCTTGAAGAGCGGGACGGAGGCGTGGCCACGACTCCCGTGCATGGCCACCCTGCCGAACCGAGTCGTCCGAAGAAGTCACACAAACGTAGTAGGAAATCTCGCCAGGCACATACATCCGAAGGTGCTCCATCCGAGCGACGGACCGTCTTTGATAGGCTCGAGCACGCCCCCAGGATCCAACCTACGGCTTCTCGCCCTCGCTTGGAAAGTATCGTTCGTAACAAAAGCACGCGCTCTTCGGCAACAAGCTCCACTGCAGGAACTCGCAGAGTGGGAGCTTCTGGGAGAACATACGACGCTTCCCGGCGGCATCGGGAGCATGCGGATGGGAAAAGACCTCTGGACCTCAATGATCCACCTCGGCAAGCTCGGACGAGCAAACACCCCGAGCGATCCGAGCAATCAAGGTCCCGCACAGAACGTTACCCAGGCGGACGGCGCCGAGCTGGCTCGTCTAGGCATCGCTGAGTGGAAAGTGGGGAAGAACGACTGAGGCAAGACAACACCATTGTCCTGTATGACCAATTTACAGGAATGCCAACGATATAACATCCGGTCGACGAAAACTTCGATCCTCGGCAAGTTCGTCACGGGGGCTCGGGAAACGAGCAGCGGGAACGTTCGGAAGACATTAGGCATCGACAGCAAGAACAAAACGAGCGGCCGCGACATCATCACAGGGAACCTCAGGGAAATCGAACGGTCCGCCTTGATGCTCCACCATCCATTATTCCGATTGTCCCGGAGCCAGTAGATGATTCCAAGCTCGGTAAGGCAAAGGCCTCTCCCTTCATTGATGCTGTACAACAGGAGCGACCTCCCGATCGTTTTGTCTTGCCGAAGCTCAAGCGGTATGAGGCTAAGGAAGACGTAGTCGCGTTCGTTTGCCGATTCAGACAGACGATGAGCCTCCACAACTTTTCTGACACACTTATGTGTAAGATTTTCCCTCTTACTCTGAGTGAACCAATAATGTTGTGGTATAATCAGCTCAAGCCGAAGTCCATTAAGTGCTTCAACGAGCTAGAATTGGAGTTCACTAAGAGGTTCGTCACAAGCAACGTCCAGCCGAAGACGTTGTCGATGCTTGTTAACATGAGGAGGACAACAGGTGAAACCCTTCGGTTGTATACCGAACGATACTGGGAGGTTTATAACCTCATCCCTGACTATGATCAAAGCGTGGCAGCCGAGTCATTCATGAATGGGTTGGATTCAGCTTCTGCGATGTTCAGAGATTTATCCCGGAACCCACCGAAGACGATGGGAGAACTTATGGTGATCATCGAGAAGGATTGTGTGCACGAAGAAGCGGTGGCCGAGCGTAACACTCCGAAGGGAACAGATGCAGCAAAGACAAATGTTGCCATAAAGAAACAAGTAGTTAATGCTCGGCAGGGGCAGACAAGCCAAAATGGCGCTGGAACGAGTAAACCGATCAATCGGAACAAGCCCCCCCAACACCCGCAACAACAACCTCAATGGCAGCAAACGAAGAGGGAGCCGAGGCCGGACGAGTATGTAGCCGAGCGTACTGCGTTCACTGAGCCAATTTATAAGCTGTTGAATACCATTGGGCAATTACCGTTCTTCGTTTGGCCAACGGGGTTCTTAGGAACGATGGGCAATGGCCCTGGGATGTGCACGTTCCACAAAGAGCGAGGCCATTACACAACCCAATGCCAACCATTCAAACGCTACCTAGAGGAGCTTACGGCAGCGGGGCACCTTAATCAGTGGATTGATCTTCGGCGAAATCCACTACCCCCTCCTCCGCCTCTTCCAGCTGGGAATCTTGTTGGGGTTATTCAAGGCATTGTATCCGAAGGACGAGCGGCCGAGTTTTACTCTGAAATTGACAAAGCAGTTGCTGCTCTGGCCGTCTGCAACATTGGTGCTTCACCGAAGCAAAAGTGGATCGAACCTAGTCTCGATGGCCCGATAACCTTCACTTCCGACGATCTGCAAGGAGTCCAAATGCCACACACCGACGCCCTCATCGTCTCGGTTACAGTTGGCACCTCCACTGTTCAACGAGTGTTGGAAGACCAAGGAAGCTCGGCGGAAGTTATGTTCTATTCTACATTCAAAAGCCTTGGGCTCAAACCGGACCAGCTTCGAACAGCAACCATGCCCCTCGTCAACTTCACCGGAGCACCTGTGTGGCCTCAGGGTCTAA
Source organism: Rhododendron griersonianum (assembly GCA_018127125.1). Classification (NCBI taxonomy): domain Eukaryota; kingdom Viridiplantae; phylum Streptophyta; class Magnoliopsida; order Ericales; family Ericaceae; genus Rhododendron; species Rhododendron griersonianum. The sequence continues at coordinate 34,867,952 of CM030789.1, forward strand.
TTACTCTTCCCGTGCGAGCCGGCTCCCGAGTGATTGATGTCGAATTTGTAGTGGTTAGTTCTCCTAGCCCCTACAACATCATCCTCAGTCGAACCTGGCTACATGGAATGAAGGCGGTCCCCTCTACCCTTCACCAGGTCTTGAAGTTTATCGGCTGGAATGGATGGCAGGAGAGCCTTCGGGGAAATCAGATCCAGTCGAAGAAGTGTTATGTCAATACAGTGACTAACGAGCGGAGCTTCTTGGAGGTACAATGTGTTGAGAAGGCCGACATTCCTGAGCTCAAAGAAGTGGGATTGCCTGCCGAGCAAAGGTCAACCGAAGAACTCGTGCGGATGCCAATCACCGAAGATGGAGGAAGATACTTCCTCGTAGGCAGCTCCTTGAGTGAATCCGAGCGTATGGATATGTTCAATTTCCTTAAAGCGAATATAGAAGTATTTGCTTGGACTCCTCAGGAAATGTCCGGGGTGGATCCATCCTTCGCCTCTCATTCTCTCAATGTAGATCCGAACAGACGCCCAGTGGTCCAGAAGGTTCGTCGCTCGGCAGCCTTGCACGTGGAGGCAGTTATGGCTGAAGTGGATCAACTGTTGGCAGCTGGAGCTATTCAGGAAATTCTATACCCGACTTGGCTCGCTAACCCCGTCGTTGTCCCGAAGAAAAATGGGAAGCTCAGGGTTTGTGTCGATTACACCAACCTCAACGATGCTTGCCCGATGGATCGATTTCCCCTTCCTCGAATAGAGCAAATGGTGGATGCGACAGCTGGATACGAGCGACTGAGCTTCATGGATGCATACAGGGGCTACCATCAGATCGCACTTGCCAAAGATGATCAAGAGAAGACGGCGTTCATCTCCCCCCGAGGAACGTACTGCTACAACGTCGTTCCCTTCGGGTTGAAGAATGCCGGGGCAACCTTCCAACGAGCGATCACCAAGATGTTTCTCCTCAAACTCGGCAAAACAATGGAAGCATATATTGACGATATGGTATGCAAAAGCAAGCTCGGCAGAGACCATCTTCGGGATCTCGGGGAGATTTTTGACATCCTTAAGGAACACCAGCTTCGCCTCAATGCCGAGAAGTGTGCGTTCGGCGTGGGTTCAGGAAAGTTCCTCGGTTACATGGTGAACCGCCGAGGGATAGAGGCTGATCCGACCCAACTCACCGCCGTGCAAAACCTCCGAGCTCCAACTACAATCAAAGAGGTCCAACGACTAACAGGGATGGTTGCAGCGTTGAATCGATTTATTCGGCGTTCGAGTGACCTATGCAGACCCTTCTTCCAGGCCATCAAGACTAGTTGGCGTAGGTTTGAGTGGACTGAGGAGTGTGAGCAGGCTTTGCAATCCTTAAAGGATTACCTTTCCCATGCTCCGCTCCTCGTCACCCCCGAACCCGACGAAGATCTGTACCTTTACCATGCTGTTTCAGATCATGCAACGAGTGCTGTGCTCGTTCGAAAAGAAGGAATGAACCACTTGCCGATTTTCTTTTCGAGCAAGACGATGACGGAATCTCAGATGAGGTATCTGCCTATGGAGAAGTTGGCTCTAGCGCTCGTTTCAGCTAAAACGAGCCTTATGCCCTACTTCCAATGCCATAGGATTGTGGTTCTCACTGAGTTTCCTCTCAAGGCCGTTCTTCGGAAGACCACCTCCTCTAGCAGGATCCTGAAGTTCGCACAAGACCTTGCCAATTATGACATCTAGTTCGAGCCACGAACTACAATCAAGGGCCAAGCGTTAGCTGACTTCTTCGCCGAGCTTACCCCTGGGTTGAGGGATGAGGATAACGCGTTGGCAGCTGCTGCTGAGGAGGCTCGGATTGCTAAAGAGGAAGAGTTTGTTGAGTGGAGTAATCCTCCCCCCGAGTCTTCGAGCTCGGTTCACTTTGGGAACGAAGAAGCCGAGGAAGGAATGGAAGTTGTTTTCCAGGGACGCTTGGAGGATGACGGTTGACGGAGCCTCCAATATCCACGGGGCTGGGGCTGGCATTTTTCTTGTCTCTCCGGCTGGGACGATCCACGAGAGTTCGATCTCCATTGGCTATCCCGCCACGAATAACAAAGCCCAGTACGAAGCTCTCATTTTTTTTGGGTAAAACGCGAAGCTCTCATTGCTGGGTTGAAGCTTGCTCTTCGGATGGAAGCCGATTCGGTTCATGTCTTCTATGACTCCAGGCTGATTGTAGGACACCTCAACGACGATTATCAGGCTAAGGACGAACGAATGAACTCTTACGTCAGTCATGTTCTTTCTCTACTCAAACAATTTGGCCGCGTCGAGATAGAGTGGATTGGTCGGGAACACAATGCACATGCTGATGCTCAAGCAGGTCTCGCCTCGGTGTACCGAACTTCGGGCAGTCGCACTATTGTTTTTGACGAGGTCGAGTCACCGAGCTTCGAACCCGTTCCTTGTTCAGTAAATGTTATAAACTTCGGCCCGAGTCAGATGGACCCCATTGTCGCCTATTTGAAGTATCAAACCCTCCCATAAAACAAAAAGGAGGCTCACAAGATTCGTTGCCGAGCAGCAAACTATCTCCTTGATCCGACCGGCAGTCTGTATCACCGAACGTTCATTGGGCCGGATTTACGCGTCGTACATGATGATCAAGTTCAGAGTATCCTGGACGAGCTTCATTCGGGAAGCTGTGGTGGTCACTCGGGAGGCCGAACGATGGCCCAACGAGCGTTAACACAGGGCTATTGGTGGCCTAAGATGGTCAAGCAATCCGAGGAGTATGTGAAACGTTGTGTTCGGTGTCAGAAGCATGCCTCCATCCCTCACCAGCCAGCATTTCCTCTCAAGATGATCACTAGTCCTTGGCCGTTTGCTGTCTGGGGCTTTGATATCGTGGGAAAGCTGCCGAAGGCACTTGGCGGATTTGAGTACATGCTCACTGCCACTGATCTATTCACGAAGTGGGTTGAATCTTCTCCACTGGTGAAGACTACGGCCGGGGATGTCAAACGCTTTATCTGGAAAAACATCATCTCCAGGTTCGGGGTGCCGTACGCTATTCTTTCGGATAACGGTTCCCAGTTCGTCGCTGCGGCAATCCAAAACTTCTACCGAGAGCATCATATCACCATTCATACTTCGTCCGTCACTTATCCCCAAGGAAACGGCCAGGCCGAAGCTTCGAATAAGGCGATTACTCGGGGGCTTAAGCGTCGTTTGGATCGCAAGCTCAGAAAGTGGGTTGATGAGCTTCCCCAAGTTCTGTGGAGCTACCGCACTACTCCTCGGCGTTCCATAGGCCGAACGCCGTTCTCCATGGTGTATGGCATGGAGGCGGTCTTGCCCCTCTCTACCCTTATCCCTACCGTTCGGTCTGAAAATTTCAATCCGAGGGACAATGATGCTTTGGTGGGAGCGGAGTTGGACTTTGCCGAAGAGCTTCGGGATAACGCCAATCTTCGGCACGCTGCCTATCAGCAAGAGGTTGCTCGGGGATATAACAAGAACGTTCGGGCTCGGCCGTTTAACGTCGGTGACTTGGTCCTTCGGATGGTTGTCGAGGCGAAGAAGTTGACAAAATTCAAGGACCCCTACGAAGGCCCCTACCGAGTGGTGCAGAAGATTGGCCACCGCGTCTATAAGCTCGCCGAGATGGATGGTACGCCGATCGCAAACCCATGGAACGCCCAAAAACTTCGGAAATTCCATGGTTAGCCTCGGCGGATCTCCACCCTCTTGATTTTTGGTTCGTTTTGTTTTTGTTCGGATTGTAAGCCTTCGGGCGTTTTTGTTAATGAAAGTTTTCTTTTCTTGCATTCTTGTTTCTTCGGATCCAACACTCGATTTACTGGGTATTCTATCTCGCCCACATCCTTCGGGACTTGGCACTTCCACCCTACATTCGTTCGGATACTCGGTTTGGGCGAAATTCTCTAAGCCTCGGTTTTCCCCGTCGTTGGGGCTCGGCACTCTATGTTACTTCGTTTACCCACTTTCCTGCCTTAGCGTCTTCCTGCTCTTACTTTGGTGATACACTAAGGCAGGGGGGCTCCTATGGGTAAACATAAGGCTGTGCAAATGAACAAGTAAACTAAATCGTATGGGTGGCATCCATCGTTCGGACCCCCTAATGTTCGTCTGGGTGGCATCCATCGTTCGGACCCCCTAATGTTCGGACCCCTTAGTGTGTTCAGTTGGACGAGCAATTATACTTGTGTTTATTTCTGTAATCTGAAAGACGTTCGTGGGCATTTGAAGGCTAGTAAAAATTGTCGAAAGCGAAAGAAACACACACCGAACAATAATACTTGGAAACTTGAAAACTACTTGTTGCAAAAAGGTGCATTCACCGAGCACAAATACTTGGAAATTTTCTAGCATTGTTACCAGGGCATGGCGGGTGGTGCATCGTTCGGTGCCATCCCTGGACAACCTTACCGAGGAGTGGCCATGGTAAATCGTTCTTGGCCACCCTCAACCTGTATTAATTACATAACCACGGCTCGGCTAAAGCCAATTGTTCGGCGCCGACCGTTCCAAACAAAAGTTCAAAAATTCTCAAAAAACAAAAGCAAATTCAAAGGTTTGAAGTCTTATGCTTTGGGAGTAGGAGTGACTGGGGGAAGGTTGGTGGAATCTGGGGCCGGAGTTGTAGCGCTCTCGTGCTCGGCTGGACTGGTTACAGCCTCGTCAACATTGGGCTCTTCGGCCTCAGCTTCGTCGGCAGGAAGGGGAGGAACTTCGATAAGGCTTCTACGCTCATCGTCTGGTTCAACACCGGCTTCATCGAAACCCATGTTGAAACCGAGCTTGAAGCTTCTTCGGTGCTGCGCCTCCTTCATCTCTGTTTGAAATAGCAAATACATGAAGGAAATAAGTAAACAAAAAGATTTGAGCTTACTCTCCCTACGTAGAAGTAGTAATCATTCAACGCAGTCTTGAGGGATGGAGGAGCAGAGATATCCTTCGAAAGCATGAGCCCCGAGTGCAATGTGAAGGCAAGGGAAGGATCCTCGTGAAGGCTGTCAGATCTGAGGATCCACTTTTTGTCTGGAGTGACAAAATTTGGGACCCACGGAATGTCAGTATCCGAGGGAGCTCTTGTTTCATCCTCGGCAGCCTTCTTTTTCTCCTTATCCTTCTCCTTTTCCTCGACCCTCGGGAGGCCGACCCCAGATGTCTTGGTGGCATGAGACTTCGTTCTCTTCACTGGTGGAGCGTCCTCGGATGAGTGAGTGGTGGAAGGGGGCCGCTTTTGTGCCTGTGGAGGAACGAGGCCGCTCTTGCTCGGTGCCGAGCCTGAAGCCCCGGGAGCACCGTCCTTCTTCTGCTCGGCCAGTTGTTTCGCCTGGTCCTCCAGCCTCTTTTGTAGCATGGCCTTCATGCTTCGGGGAGGCATTGTCTCGTCTCCGAAGAAAAGCTCTTTTATCGGCACGCGTAACGTCCCTCGAAGCGGTTTTTCCTTGCTCGGGAGAAGTTCTTCGGGAAGCTTGACCGGCTTTTCTTCAATTGTTTTGTCTACCACCTTTCCTCGGATCCTTCCACCGTATGTGGCGTCATACTGAAGGATCATCGGCGCGTCCCTCTCTTCGCTCGGTATCGTAAGCAACGCCGAGGCTAAGCCGCAACCTCTGGCAACCCTCAGAAGATCCTTGTTGATCTTACTTGTGTTTGCCAAGGCCAAACAGATAGAATTAGAGGTGGCAGATCCATAATAACATAAAAAAAAAAAAAACTACAAGAAGAACCGAACGAGATGATGCGAAGTGTGTTGTGAAATGCTTACAGGGTTCTCCCCTACGAGTAGCAATCTCAAACTGCCCATATTCAAGTGGGGGGTATTGAAACTTGCCCCGGACTTCGATGTAATCCGAAGCCCACTTCTCCGAGTCGTACATGCCCTCGGGAATGATCTTTTCCATGTTCCTCCGAGAACACAAGTAATACCGAGAAAACCTAACGTTTCTCGACATCATGTAGTTCTCGAAGATATGGTAGGCTTCAAGAGGAAACATTTTTACCTCGGCGAGCTTTATTATCGAATGGATGATTCGGTAAGAATTCACACTCAGTTGGCACGGTGTGAGGCCGAAGCGGTGGAGAATCTGTCTTAAGATCTTGTGCATCGGGAACCGAAGCCCACCTTCGGTAATTGCCATTAAGGGAACCGTGACGTGTTCGTCACTGAATAGTATTCGGGGCCCTTCAACGGGCGTAAGCACAACATCGTTCGGGATGTTGTAGGCCCGCCGAAAGAGACTTATCCCTTCCTGGTCCCCGAAACAGTCCCAGTAGGGGCAGGGGTCCTTTCCCGTTCGGTCTGGGATCAGGTCTGGGTCAAGGGGTATGATCTTCCTATTGACCTTCTTCTTCTTCGGAGCCGCGGAAGACGATTCACCGAGGATGGCAGCTTCCTCCTCTGGCCGACTAGATGAAGCAGCAAGCATGTCTCTCTCGGATTGGCCCTCTTCATCCCCATCAGCTGCTTCCTCTTCCATGTCCTTTTCTTCGTCCGGGTCTTCTCCCGCTTTCTCCGAAGAGTCGTCGTCGTCAATCTCAACGACGTCGGGGCCCGTTGACCGAAGAGGCATCACGTTCGAGGGGAAGTCGATCCCCTCGATTCCGGCGTACGGGGATCCGGATCCTTGTACTCAATACTTCCGAGCCTCAGCTCTAATTGCTTCGGCTATACGGGGGTCCATCTCGCCGAAGCCCGGTGCTTCGGAATCGGCCAAATGATAAGACTCTCCCGAGGAAGTTGACGACGATTCCATACCTAAAACAGGTGCATGGGATAAGACCGTTAGCGAAAAGCGAGGTCGTTACTCCTATGGTGCCTAATTTTAGTGTCCTACGTTAACCGAGTAAACACGTCACTCCCGAACCGACTATGTGTCGAATGGGGATTCCGAGCGCGGTTATGCTTCGGAAGCCATTGAGGTTGTGATTTGTTCGGATATATCGTTCGGAGAGGCTTTTGGTTATTATTCTTCGGAGTTATCTGGGTTCGGAGTTAGTTTGTGTTCGGAAGAACATGGGTTGAAGATGAACATGGGCTCGGAAGAACACATGAACATCTTCAACCTGTTCTACAGCGTACAGGAAAGAGAACAGACAAAACGAAAAGGAAAAACCACTTTTGTGGTCGAAACACACTCGAAAACAATTGAAAATACAGGAGAGCATCAAGAGGATCAGAATATACCTGAATATCAAGAGAAATCTGTGATTCGATGTGGTGATCTTCAGATTTATGGCGATGTTTGGGCGAGAACCGTCGTCGAGCAGTTGAGGCGTCTGAAAGAAGGAGAGAAAAAGTGATTTTCTCTCTCCTTCATCGCTTTTTATACCAGGAGAGGAATTCGAAACAGTGCAAAGCTCCCAGCCGTTGGATTGAAGTGAGAGATTGATGTTCCGCGCGATGATTGACACGTGGAGAGTGATGTACAGCGGCGTATTACTACCCAATAAGTTGATGACACGTGTGAAATTTGAAATCGGCGGTTTCAGAAGCATTAATTGCGGGTCCAGAGCTTGTCTACTTCGGGTTACGTGAACGGCTAAAGTTCGGCATGCGCCCGCGTTCGGCTTGAGAGGAAGTGAAGGAGTCGTCGATTGTCAGGATAGCTTTGTTCGGCCACTACTGTCAACTCCTCCTTTCTTCGGAATACACAAAGCAGGAGTTGAAGGGCTATTGTAGTGGGCCGAAATATCCGAGGGTTCAAAGGGTTCAATAGGATGACCTTGTGGACCCATAGTTCAGTTGTCTCAGTTCGTCTGTATGAGAAAAGTCAAACTTAACACGTCACCCCGGTCATCAACTGAACGATAGGTGGCCCTGCGGCTGTTCACCGAGCGTAAGCTAACCCTCCGAGCGTAGTGAGGCGCTCTTGTTTGGTGACGGGCTTGTTTACTCGGATAGACGTCTTCCATTCGGACAGAAGGTTGTTCTTCGAACAGGTCTCACCCTCGGTAAACTCTTGTGTACGGAAGGTTTCCTCGGCTGAGGCGGTGGAAGAATGTTCTAAGGCGGTGGTGGAACGTTCTAGAAGCTCTTTCTGATAGGACCGACGATAAGCAGGTTCGCCTCTCTGATAACCGATGTGACATCTCTGACACTGACCCACATGGGTCTGCAGATCTTGAAGGGCGGCACACATTAAATGCTCCTGACATGTGATGTCATCCGAGCGTAGCAACGCGCGTGCAGTGCACTTCCACCTTGCTCAGCACTTCTGATCTCCGCCTATAAATAGCAGAGTACCCCTTTTAGGGAAAGGGTCAGATATTCTTCTCCCCTAACATATTTCCTACTAAACTTCTTCTTCTTCTCACTTCCTTCTAATTCTAACTAGATCGTCGGAGCTTCTTCCCGGAAGAACACCACCCTCCGGTTTGTAGGTACACGGCGTCGCCGATCAATCCACCACGTTTCAAACAACAAGAAAGGTCCAGGAGGTTCAAGGATAAATCACCCCCCCCACACAGTGAATTTACATTCTATCTTGGAACATGTTCTATTTTTTTCTTCAATTTTTCAAGTTTTTGCATTTTTAATTGGATATCTAGTGCTGAAACTCTATGAGAGCTTGCTTAGTGTTGTCTGCTCATGCTTTGCGTAACCTGATTGTGGAGGAAGTGAGGGCATGCTTATGTTCCCTGAGGAATTTGAAACCTAGAGATCTAGAATAGGCTTCTAGCTAGCGCTTAGAGCCTTAGCTACATGATTTTCTGAGCTCTTTTGCTTCTTGTTGCTTTGTTTTCCTTAGTTGATTAGCTAGGTGGTATTTGGCCTGACTGTTGGATATCTAGTGCTGAAACTCTATGAGAGCTTGCTTAGTGTTGTCTGCTCATGCTTTGCGTAACCTGATTGTGGAGGAAGTGAGGGCATGCTTATGTTCCCTGAGGAATTTGAAACCTAGAGATCTAGAATAGGCTTCTAGGTAGCGCTTGGAGCCTTAGCTACATGATTTTCTGAGCTCTTTTGCTTCTTGTTGCTTTGTTTTCCTTAGTTGATTAGCTAGGTGCTATTTGGCCTGACTGTGCTTGTTTGGATTTCTTCCATTGCATCTGGTTTGTTTGCTTTAATGAAAGGTTAACTTACCAAAACGAACAAAAAAATATTTGCGGTTTAGATGTTCGGATTATAGTTTTATGCTGAATTATGTACTTATGAGCTTAGATGTTGATCCGTACATGCTGGAAATCTCTTGTAAGCTTAAAGTCTGCGTGTGTGCTGAAACGTAGATAGTGGAAGCTAGAGTTGAAAACAAAATACTGAAATATGCGCTTCAAAGTGTTATATTATATGCTACTGCATTTCCTAGTAATGAGCTCGCGTGCTGGAAATATTATTTATGTGCTAGATTGTTCACCTATTAGTACCTGAGATATTGTGGTCTTTACAGGGTCCACGTCACTCTCGAGTATGAAGCGTGTACGGGGTTCAACATGGGGGAAGAATTCGGATGAGATAAGGAAAATACTTGGTCATTCTATTGCGGTTGAGGTCGAGTATTGAACTTCCTGGCTCGTGCTATCAAGGAGCATATACGAGATCATGACTAGCTCGAGACATTGGGTGGGGAAAGATTTGGTTTTAGAGTCCTATTGTTCAGCGAGTTGGTGTATTGTATACTTCTAGAATGGATTAAATTATCGTGTGATTTGGAATGAAGTATCTTTTGTCTGAGTTATTGAATGAGTTTAGATGGATTGAATATATTAACTGGTTGTACATTTGTGATATTTATAAATTTCTAAATGAGCTTGGATGGGATAAATGCATATGGACAGGTTATTGGGAAAATAGGAATTTTAATTAAAAAAATTACATTGAAATACTATCACCGACACGAAGTTGGTCAGCAGTGAAGATTAAGAGGAAACTACACAGCAGTGAAGGTAACTTTCGGCGGCAAACATAGCACATCACCAATTGTTTTTACTTTTGCCGATGCAAAATCATGTAGGCAAAAGTGTTGGAGGTCTTAAATTTTGACCCACTTTTGCCGATGCAGTAGCATTTGTTGACCAAATTTTCTGATGCAGACTTGCATCGTTGAAGCTATCACCTTTGCCCACAAGTGCCAGTTCACATCGGCAAATGTCTTTCCCGATATACTAACACTGACAGGCTGCCGACACAACATTTTTCATCGGCAAAAACCTTCGCCGACACAATTACACTTTTGCCTATGCATTATATTGCATCGCCAAATCTACATTTTCTTGTAGTGACATAAGGTCCAAGTGACCTGTATGGTATGACAACACTTGGCTAGAAAGCTAGAACGAACTTCGACCTCTTAAAACCTTGATTTGAACTTGAAATGGGCCGCCGGGGGTCCAAAATCTTTGTTAATCGCGACGTTTTGAATCCGATGCTTGGATACAGTCACATATACTCATAATGACTTGCTGGAATCATCAAAAGTGCAAAAAGACCTCTGGAACCCAAAATGACCAAAACTGGTCAGTAGCTGTTGTAATCTGTCAAAATTGCAGACAAACCCTCGCGTGATGGAGTAGAACCATCACGCGATGGTAGCTCTCTCGCGCGATGAAGTTGAACAATCGCGCGATGATCAAACCCTGCTAAGCTGCCTTTGTTTGACCAGATCACTGCCAGAAGCCTCATCACCTCCCCAACGTCTTGCAGACTGCTCTGAGGTTGCAGGAGAGGATGTCCTTGCATGGCAAGGTGGTAGGACACCTTGCATGGAGTTATGCCATAGCACGAGAATCGAGGACGATATTTCTGGGTTTTTTCCTATAAATGAAGGGTATGATGAGCAATGTAGGGTATACCCCTCCTCTTATAAGCACAAATCTTCCTCATTACTGAAAATGGAAAGTCCATTAGCGGCCAGGCTCGACCCTTGGCTAATGTCAAAAACCGTCGATTGGGAGGGCCCCCGATCCAAAGGCCTGGCCTCAATTCGTGACCTTCGCCATGCAAGGCGATGCCCTGCGCTTCTCGAAGCGGCCATGAGTTACCGGGATCCAGTTATGCACGTGTTTCGGTTTTATAATGACGAGATGTGCCCGACGGTCGAGGAATTCCAAGCATACCTCCCAGGCTTCGCCGACTCTCATGCACTCGCTATTCCTCCCTTCCAAGAGGACATGGAGCACCTTTTGCGGATGAAGCTTAACATCTCCAAAGAGCTATCATCCAGGATACTCCAAAACAATGAACTCAACATCATTCGTCTAATTGAACTGTATGGTCCAGAAGGAGGCCTTGGGGATTACGTCGGGCCGGCTCAGAGACGCCTCGTGCTCTCAATTTACGCGTTTGCCGCATGTATGCTGATTCCCGCTGACGGGAGGGTTAGTCCCAAGTTGGTGAGTATTGCTTCCCAAATGGTCGCCCGGAAAAATATCATGCCCATAGTCCTGGCGGAAACTCTTATGGGTTTGGACTTGATCAAAAGTGGCCAGGCAGACCTGTTTAGCGGATGCCCTCTCCTGCTCTAGGTAGGCTCTCACTCAACTCACCTTTTTCTATTGCTCACTTTCATTTTACCTCAACGCTCGGGTAAGGACCGCACAAGAAACCTCACTTGTTTTTTCACTCGGGCCATATCTGACTTCTTACTTGTTTTTAACACTCATGTAGATTTGGCTTGCGGACAATTTAGGCGTGCTCGAAGCTCCTGAAGCTAGTTTCGAATACGTCCCCAGAAACTTGGTAGAGAAACCGATGGTGTACCCCGAGTTGTTGGTGGTGGAATGGTATGTCTTCTTGAATGACATGTATCCTGAAGACATTGTCTGGAGATGTCCTTGGCTAAATCTCCCGGAGATGACCGTGAACTCCGCTGGGTTTGAAAGAGTGATGATAGCCGGGTTGACAAGCTTTACCTTCTACATCCCAGGACGCACGCTCCGCCAACTAGGGATTAGCCAAGGAAACAGACGCTTTGGGAGAGAATTGTTCGAGCTTCCGGACTTCAATGCTCATAACCTGCACATATATGGGTACAACTGGGATGAGAGAGAGTTGGAGGAACCAGTCCTGAATTCCGTCACGTTGCTGGAGAGCCATTACGTGAAATGGCTTCTCAAAGAAGTCAAGGCAAGATCGGGGGGAAATTTCTAAATTCCTTGTAAACCAAGCTTGTAACAAGAATAAGCTCAGAAACCGTTAGGCTATCCGGGCTGTTTGCTTTACTTTTGAGTGTTTGCTTTGTAAGCCGTATGGCCTTTTGCCTGGCTCGTGAAATAACAACTTACATAAGAAAAATCCGGATATCATCCATCCGAGGGCTTGAAATTATCACTAACCATGCGATTCGAACAAACGACACTTCGACACATCCATAAACATCCATAATGGCCTGCTGGAAGTGCTAAAAATCCAAAAACTGGGTCAGGACGAAATGTGAAAATCCACCCTCCAAAAGACAGTAGCCTGTTTTTCTTGGCCCAAATAAGCTGATCCATTGCGCGACGAAGTGACACCATCGTGCGAGAATCCCTCAATCGCGTGATATACCCAGACCGTCGCGCGATGGAGACCTATTACAGCTGCCAGCTTTGACTCATTCCAAAGTTAATGAGCTGCAAGCCTTGTCATCACCCTTGGACGTGCAGAAGTCTTCTGGGACATCACAGTAGTGTACTCTTGAATCAAAGGGTAGTGCCACCTTGCATGGATATTTCCCCTAAAGTAAAGGATGTTTCTCCATTCTCTGGCTATAAGAGGGCAACGCCCCGTGAATGAAAGGCACACCTTCAGTAAAAGCTCCATATACACTTCCCCAATGGCAAACCACCTCCCTACACTAATCAACCCATGGCTTGAAGAATTTGCTGCCAACGATTGGCTATGCTTTCGGTCCCATGGCCTGGCTGCCTTTCACTTCCTTAAAAGCATAAGGCTCCACCCCGAAATCTTGAGAGTTGCCCTATAGTTCTGGGATCCGAATGTCCACGTGTTCAGATTCGGGGACAATGAGCTATGCCCGACCGTGGAGGAATTCCAAGCGTACCTCCAAGGTTTCGCTTCCAGTGTGATTGTCGTACCGCCCTACAGGAAAAGCATGCTGAAGCTTCTGAAATCCTGTATGAATATCTCGAAAGGTGCAACTGACAGCCTGCTGACTGGCGGGCAAGTAAACATCATGCACCTGATGGAATGGTACGGGCCTGAAGGTGATCCAGAGGACACCGCTCTGTAGGCTAGACGCCGGTTTGCTCTGTCAATCAACGTATTAGCTGCATACTTGATGGTATCTCTGAATGGACGGGTTGACCCCTCATTGGAGGATGTGGCCGCCCAGTTGGGCGTTCGAAGGAACGTGGTTCCAATGGTTCTTGCGGAAACACTCATAGGTCTGGATTTGGTGGCCGCCGGTCAAACAAACGTATTCAGCGGTAGCCCACTCTTATTACAGGTAAGCTCTCACTCAGCTCACCTTTTTCCAGTTTTCACACAGTCTGTTTTTACCTCAACTCTCAGCTAAAGGCCACATCGGAGCTCTTTACTTGTTTTCTCACTCAAGCTTTATATGGCTCCTTACTTGTCTTTTCGCTGACATAGTTATGGCTGTCAGACAAACTCGGGCTAATTACAGCTCCTGAAGCGAACTGGCCCCATCTGCCCAGGCGAATGCATCAAAGAGGGATGTTGTATCCAGAGATGTCTGTGGAGGAGTGGTACACCTTCATGAATGAGATGTCCCCGCATGAAATTGTCTGGCGGCACGAAGCTCTGAACATTCCGGACATGGCCCTGAACTCTGCAGGCTTTGAGAGGATGGTGATTGCTGGGCTGTCCAGTTTCACATTCTACATTCCAGGGCGTATCCTTCGTCAGCTAGGCATGAACCAGGGTCTGCACCGAGCTGGGATAGAGGACTTCCAAATTCCTGCGTTTACTGCCCAACATCTGACCGGGTATGAGCACAACTGGGGTTTGAGACAACTTGGCGAAGCGGATCCAAACTTCAGCACAGGACTCAAGCGTCGCTACATAGCATGGCTAAGGAAAGAAGGTGCAAGAAGACAACCTGCAGACTGACTCCTGACACGACTCCAATGAACTAGAATAAACAGTGAGCCCTGTAGACACCTCTCAGACAGGGCATCGCCATACAGATTGATCACGTTTGTTTGCTCGATTGGTTGCTTGCTTCATAAACCAAGATCGTGGACATTCCCATGGCTAGGAACATCGCCACACGATAGCGGTCATCATCAAAATAGAGTCGCCACCCAGTTTATTAAAACTGGGAAAACAGATAGAGATTCTGGGTATGGGAGCCAAGAGTATAGTAAGGGGAAGGTGTTAGGCACCCCTCTCTGCCCAGCCGTGAGACTGGCCCATAGTTATTCAACATAAGACATGTAGATGCTTTGTTTAATTCTAACACATAGTCCGTTTAATTATGCCTTTAAACAGTAAATAAGGTGAGCCAATGCGATAAATAAAGCATGCATTAGAAAGCAGAACATGAAAAAACTGTCCCAGGGAGATGGATCCCGTGGCCGGTGAATGGATGTCACGGCCGAGGGATCCCCCTGGTTTTTGTAGACACCCCAATTTGGCCTAACGATTATTTCAAGTCCCACCTGGGGACCATCCCGATGATGAAATGGATACAATGATTGCTGATTGCTTCCTTGAGGACCTTAGGACTTTCGGTGAGAACTTTGAACCACTTAGAGGACCCAATTCAGAGCCATACAGCCTTTCAGACAGAAATACAGAAGCCTAGGAGAATCCATCTGACGGCCGTAACATCGATCTAACGGCCAAAACATCAATTCCTCACCCGAGCAACCTGTTGCCAGCAAAATCTCCCTGAGAGATCAATTCCTCGGCCGCAAGATCTATCCTTCGGCCGAGACATCCATTCCACGGCCGCGACATCCTTTGCTCGGCCGCCAGATCGACCTTTTTCCAGACTCTGGAACGTTCTGTCAGACGTTTGGTTTGATCCAACTACACTACCTTCCCGATGCGTTCGGGTTACGCTCAGAGATTACGACGTAGAGTTAGAGATGCATTGCAATTGCAATTGCCATCTCATGATTTGATTGGCCGGAGTGAGTCACCCCTATGCCTATATAAAGGAGCCTTTGGGCTCCGAAATAAACACACGAAATTGATATACCTTCACACTCTTTCAAGCCTCAAAACTCTGCACAAATACTCTCTCAATCCCATACTTCAAAAGCCCTAACCTCCCAAAGGCAGCCGTCAATCCGGCGATCAAACCCCGAAGTTCAAACCCTAACCCTAGGGTTTTCAATCAAGCAATCAGTCAACCACGCTCAATCCAAAGCAATCAAGCAACTGAGGGATCAAGGTGGTGAGGCCCAACGGCCTCTGGTTTGTCTTATTTACTATCTTTTTGACTAATCGTAGCGTTTTGATTACCTGTTAATCTTTCTGTCTGGTGTGAGGAAGAACACCGACCGGGGCTTCGATCCCTCGGCCGATACATCAAACCAGGAGGATCCCTCGGCCGTGACATCCATTCACCGGCCGCGGGATCCATCTCCCTGGGACAGTTTGTTTGCTTTTCTACTTTCTGATGCATGCTTCAATTATCGCACTGGCTCACTTTACTTACTGTTTAAAGGCTTAATTAAACAGACTATGTGTTTGGAATTAAACAAAGTGTGTACATGTCTTATGTCGAATAACTATGGGCCAGTCTCACGGCTGGGCAGAGAGGGGTGCCTAACACCTTCCCCTTACTGTACTTTTGGCTCCCGTATCCAGAATCTCTATCTATTTTCCCCGTTTTAACAAACTGGGTGGCGACTCTGTTTTGATGATAACCGCTATCATGTGGCAATGTTCCTAGCCATGGGAATGTCCATGATTTTGGTTTATGAAGCAAGCAACCAATCGAGCAAACAAATGTGATCAACCTGTATGGCGATGCCCCGTTTGGGAGGTGTTTACAGTTTTTGGCGACTCTGCTGGGGATATGAGAGCCATAACCAGAAAGTTCAACATAAGACTAATACATGCCTTGTTTAATTCATCTATCATATGCATCGAGCGGGCAACCCGTTGAGTTCACCAGATATCCCGGCATGACACGGGCTATGTTGGGGGTTCCAGCAAACTCCACAGTCACTCGTACGTAGTGGTATATCAAAAAGGGAATCACCCAATCACCGCCTATGATGGGCTGGTGAGAGGATTGGTGCCCTTTGACAACGGAGCACCCTGAGACTACCAAAACCTTGCATGTTTTAGAAAGCCATAGAACTTATCAAACTAAGACAGGAACCTACTTGCATTTTTACTTCCAAGTTCTTCCTCACACCTTGTATCATCTGTTGTTGTAACATCTCTTTCTGTGCAGAAGGGTTAGGGCTTGAACTAAAAGCCCTAACCCTAAGTCTTTATAGCCAAGCACTAATGGCATTGCCTGCAAGGTATATTCTTGGTAAAAAGCATCATTGCTTACTTAACACTCTCGCTTTACTTACAGCACTGCGAAGCATGGATTTCTAGAACGAAATCAAACACTGGCTGCCCCGCCGGCAATTGAACTAGAGGTTGCTCTAGCAATCTTTGCCTTGCAAAGCTAAAGGAAAGAGGGAGTGTAAAGTAGTAGAGCAGGTTATGGATGATTGTATGCAAAGTCAAGGATATTATGGATAGAACTTGCAATACTTATTTCTCCATTGGTGATTCAGCACGACAAGTGCAGGACTTTGGTTCCTATTTTCAAATCAACCTAGCAACCCATCTTTCAAAATTCAAAATTTTGAGCATACTTACCTCAATGAGCTGGTAAAATTTAGGAGGTTGTCAGTGTGCTAGCAAATGATCAAGTGGATTTCAATTACCTCAATCACGTTTTGAGAAAGAATCTTCCTTAACCAAGAATTGAAAGAACTTTCAAAACTTTTTGCAATGCCTAGTCTAATGACAAGTTTTTCTGAAACATTCAAATAGCCGCTAGCACAGCGATGGACTCCGAGTCTATTTTCTGTTATAGTCATATGCTCAACCTTTTCGGTTTGTCTCATAATATGGATTGACTTGGAAGTGGGATCTTAAGTTGCAGCAACGAGTCTTAAGAATCATCCATATCAAAAATGGCTAGCTATCTATAGTATCCGATAAACTCATGCATACAAACGAATTGCAATGCATGACTCATCCATAATCTGTGTAAGTAGCTGTGGTGCTATATATATATATATATATACACATATCATTTTGATTGCCTCTTTCTAACTATGCAGGGGCCAAACCAAAAGAGGAGTCCATCCTCCTCATTTCCTTTATTTGTTCATCGCATGTCATTTGGTTGCACCACCACTAAGGGCAGTTTGCATATTAGAAAATGCGCCGCATGGACAATTAGTTTTGGATATCTCAACTTGAGCATGATTAGGTTTCTCCTTCTCTTAGATTTGGAGTTTGATCTCAGACATGATGGTAATGGCTAACGAAAAATTGAGGTTTTGATCCAACCAAGTTTTAAGCAATGGCAGCCATGTCCATCACGTCTTGGCTTAGATTTTTCATACCTAGCTAACTTTCACCGCCATTTTGGCCCATGTTTTGCTTCTCTTGAAAAATTGATATCATTTTGCTCATCATGGTTTCTGGCCAATTGTCACACTCAGTATGAAATGTGGGTCTTAAATTCAAGTCTCCTTAAATATGAACTACGAATGGCCTGATTCTCTGTTGGGATACGTAGGCACCTTTTGGTCGGCCACAAATTTGAAAATGTTCCCTCCTGTGCTAGTTCGCTGCTTTAGAATGCTCATGATAACATTGAGTATTGAAAACAATCCTTAGGGATTTCAAAGTAATCTCATGGCATCTTTTGGAACACATCATAATCACTTGAATTGTCAAAAGCGCAAAATGAGTTTTTCAAAGCTATGACCCGCATCATTTCTGTTGAGTTAAGAAGGAATTGACACATCTCTGCACCCTCACAGAGATCACTTGTAAGCAAAACATGCTATTGAAGATGAAGAAGGAGAAAGAAGAAAAGAGAGGAAAAATACAGAGAAAAGAAAAAAAAATGATGAGCTCGCTAGATTGAAAACCCGTAAGGGCGGTCTAGGCAAAAGTTAGAGCATGAACAAAGTGAGAAATTAGCCGTGTCTCCATGCATCTACTATGTGTCTCAAAAGATTGTCCTCAATCTTATAAAATTCACTTGGTTAAACCTCGAAGCCCCTAATTTCTTGGTTAGGATCCTTTCCACTTTGTCGTGTGTTTCAAGATGAAGAAAGGCATTCATTTCTCTATCCCAAACACTTATCCCTTGCTAGCCACATCGAGCCTCTGGATAATTTCTTTGAACAGCCTGCTAGGCAGCCATCCCCTACACTGGGGCAAATACAAAAAAATACAAGGAGAGATGAAAGAAAAATCAATGAAAGAATGAGCACCCCGTCATACAAGGGGCACTTTGAAGGAAACATTTCTTCCAATACATACAAAGGACATTTTCGAAGAAACCAGCTCTTTCACACAAAGTGAGACAAGAGACAACAAGAGTTGATAAAAATGTTGAAGATGGCTGCTAACTTTTTAAACCCAAGCGTGAGTAGAAATTAGGTTTGAGCCTTTACATCCGCTTCTTTCTCAACCCAAAACCCCAAGCCTACATTATGGTCCGTAACAAAGTCCTCTCAGATTGGGGAACACGACTTAGTAGCAAGGTCCTAAACACTAGGGGCATCACCAATGTGGAACTTAACACGAAGGGCAAGAATCTTGGAATTTGCATCTTATTAGCAAATCACACAACGTGGAGAGTAACGTGGGACAAGGGACATGGCTATGTTCCCCTTTATGCACTTCTCTCATATGGGTCTCAATAGGCGCCTATCAATCCAACTTAAGTCAGTCAGATCAAGCTCGAAGCAACAAACTCACCTAATTGGCTAAGGACATGGGTTTGCAAAATAATTATGCGTCCTTTGATGATTGAATGACGTGAGTGTAGAACATATAGATGAAATGATATGATTTTAAAATCCTTAAGGAAAAACTTTCAAAATTGATCTTATCTCAAACAATCTTGACACAGCAAATACAAGCACAGTCACTTTTTGCAAATCTCTGAGGAAATAATATGGGTCTCTCATTTCATGAGGAGTGTAGCAATATGGTCCCTTGACCAAACAATGTTTTCAGTGGTGCCGCTATGGCATTGCGGTCTTTCAAAACACCTAGCTAGTATAAGCAATAAGTCACTACCAGTCTCCCTAAAGAGCAAGAGGAAGCATTTGATCAAATACGCGAAAGTTGAGATGTCCAGAATACATCGCAGATTTACATGCATATCAGTATCATCCTGTCTTTTGCATTGATCCCTTGATCCTAGTATTTCATGCGTATATCATTATGGCTGCTTAATGGAAGTGGTTGTTGCACAAACTAACCCCAAGTATGAAGCGTTTTTATACTCAAGCAAGGCAGGTCAATCAAGGCATCATGGCCATCGTCTTTATGCAAAGAGTGAAGTGAGCCATGGATCCAGTTGGGCAAACTTCCTGCGGCCGGCAATCCACCTTGCCTTTGTTGCTAAGTTTACTAACAATTTTGCAGGGGCAACAAAGGAATACACTGTAAAGTCTACCTCCCTGTCAACACGCTTGGCCTTCAAAAAGAAGAAAGCTCAGCCTGAGGGGCATCAACTCTTTTGTGGAATGTTGTCACACAACATTGTCGAGAGCACGCCAAGATCTCTTCCAATCAACAAGAGAAGCATTGCACTCATGTTCATTGTCGCATATATCGCATATCTCTGTACTAGGGGCAATTAGGTTGTGTGGGCTACCTGCTCGAAAAACAAAAATGTTTTTTTGCTTTATTTTTCCGCCGCTTTGAAGAGAAAATACACCGTTTGAAGAGTCGCCACCCGGATTTGCGGTATATCACCCGAGAAACCATATTGTTTGGAAAACCGGATGATTTGAATTGAAAACCAGAGATAGTTTTGAGGGTTCGGAAGCCATGTTACGGGGGGGGAAGGGTTTTACGGCACCCCCCTCGCCCGATTCGAAATCGGTCTCTACTAAACGTTTGTGGGATTTTTCAAAGGGATTTTGTTTCATTAGAGCATTTAGCAAGTATCCACAATTATAACAGGTAAGAAGTGCATGCATGTGCAGTTGTACAGGGGGAAGTGAAATGATGGAGTAACGGTGAGCAAATGCATGAATGACAGAAAATTGGAAACTGCCACTGACTTCACTCTCGAGTGCTCAAGATCGGTCCCGAGCGCTTGGGAGTTCTGACACCCAACCTGCAAGCTTTGTTAGCACCGACAGAATACAATGCTAAAATAGGAACTGAAAAGCTGCTATATACATTACTGGCTCAGCAGAGGATTTGAAAGACTAGGATGAACCCTCAATCTTTCAGACCTTGCATCCCTGCCGTAACAAGACTAAATCTACAAATTTAAAAGAACAACAGGTCACACTTATGCATGCAGAGACCAGATAACACAGCAGACTGGAAAATGGGAAGCAATGGCATGCATGCACTTCCGAGCGCTCTGGAATGGTTCGGAGCGCTTGGGAGTGAGCTGCATGTCAGCTTACTCTCAAACAGGAAATAGTACCATTTTGACATGCAAAGGCCCTTGTTTTGATATTTCCCAAGAGGAGAACCTCTTTTAACTTTGAAAGAGAGAAACCTTGTTCACACATGAAAACTTGTGAGAAAATGTTTATGTTTTTAGGGGAAAACCATTTTCTGTGCATGCATGCCAAAATGAAACCAATTCTTTTATTATTACACTTCATTCTCAACCTACTGTGTAACAAAAGACCATACATGAAACTGGGAACAGTCCCGAGCGCTCTGGAATACTCTCGAGCGCTTGGGAGTGTTTCCAGTAAGGGTTTTATGAAAACATTTTTTTGTGCCCCATTGCTCTTGTTCTTACACTAGGGTCTCCCAACCATGCACCCAGTATTGAAGATTGGGTCAGGCTGAGAGACCCCCCGCAGAAGGGAAGAACAGCCCTTTTGGTTGAGATCAAAGGTGAAAGTTTCTACCTTTTCCTTGAACTTTTGCTCCTTGGAATGACTTTGAAATGTCGGTGAAGAGAGGAGAGTACAAGAGATCAGAAGAGTGTTATGGGTTTCTTGCCCTTTTCCTTGGTGATTTTTAAAACCTTTGGAGTTTGGAAATAGAGTTTGGAGGTTTTTGGTATTTAGCTTAGAGAGAGAAAGAAAGCAGAGAGTAAGGGTTCTGTGGGATGAAAATTTTCGTCCTCTTTCTCAGCTGAAAACCAGTCATATTTATAGGCCATATAACCCATGGTTTTCTTTTGAAATCAAATGGTTTTGATAAAACATTTTTTTAATAGGAAAATCTTTGGCCTGAATATCTGCCACCAGAGGTTGAGTGTGGACCGAGCCATCGGCGGGCTCAAGGTGGTGCTAATGATGAGTTGCAAGGGTAGTGGGTGATACTGCCATCCATTGGGCAACAGAATAGTCTCGAGCGCTTGGGATCACTCCCGAGCGCTTGGGACCTCACTCTCGAGCGCTCGAGAAAGAGCCAGGCCAGAGGTTTTTGGAAAATGGTTTTGAGCGCTTGGGATTGCTCCCAAGCGCTTGAAAATGCTTTTTACCATTTTTAATCCCTCTTCAAATCTTTCAAGGAGCAATGTTCCGATCGATACCAGGCTTGTTTCAATCCGAAGTCATCATCGGGGAGCCTCCGGGCCACGAGTCAAGGAATTTTGAAAAATCCAAATTGGGGTGTCTACAGTTGCCCCTCTTTGGGCGACGCTCAGCATCACATCTAGATACGAGTGCCGTCCAAAGATTGAGACAGCCCAATTCGAGTCAAATCAAATCCTCAACTCAAAATCAAATGCAAGTAAAGACACAAACATTTGATGCATGCGGTCGCATGCGGTCGCGTCTTTTCAGACTGCCTACGTACCCTTTCCTGCAAGGATCAGACCAGCATAGTTCTTTGGGGCAAATGCAAACATGCAGACATGCAGACATGCAAGCAAATGATAGAAAGGTGTCCCTCAGGACAGCGCCAAATCTATGGCGGCGGATGGAGGGTGCCAAATCTATGGCAGACAAGATGGGTGCCAAATCTATGGCGGGGGATGAGGGGTGCCAAATCTATGGCAGACAAGATGGGTGCCAAATCTATGGCGGCGGATGAGGGGTGCCAAATCTATGGCAGACAAGATGGGTGCCAAATCTATGGCGGCGGATGGAGGGTGCCAAATCTATGGCAGACAAGATGGGCGCCAAATCTATGGCGGCGGATGAAGGAGAAAACCGGGGATGAAGGGTGCCAAATCTATGGCGGCGGATGGAGGAGAAAACCGGGGATGAAGGGTGCCAAATCTATGGCGGCGGATGGAGGGTGCCAAATCTATTGCAGACAAGATGGGTGCCAAATCTATGGCGGCGGACGATTGGAGGGTGCCAAATCTATGGCGGGAGACGATTGAAGGGTGCCAAATCTATGGCGGGAGACGATTGAAGGGTGCCAAATCTATGGCGGGAGAGGATTGAAGGTTGCCAAATCTATGGCGGGAGACGATTGAAGGGTGCCAAATCTATGGCGGGAGACGATTGAAGGGTGCCAAATCTATGGCGGGAGACGATTGAAGGGTGCCAAATCTATGGCGGGAGAGGATTGAAGGGTGCCAAATCTATGGCGGGAGACGATTGAAGGGTGCCAAATCTATGGCGGGAGACGATTGAAGGGTGCCAAATCTATGGCAGAAGATGAGCAGTCATGTTGACGAATATGAAGGAAGAAGGCGACCGTGAGAGGTCGAGGTTAGAAAGTGAGACCCGTGTTTCGACTTTTGACAACACTGATGATTTTTTTTTTAGTTTTGAAAAACCACAAAGGACATGTCCGAGTACCCTTTCTGCTTTACTGTTTTTGGCCAGCGGACCGGTATCTTCAGGACCTTGGGATTTGGGATGGAGTTCGTCTTTGGATGGAAATTGGGTTTGAGCTGGAGCTGGTTTGAGTTTGGCTTTGATCAGGGCTTGAGTCCCGAGCATTCATGCCCCAGTCTTGAGGTCGGCTGTACGCTTGCAGTGATTGATAGCATTGTGCTGATGTGCCTCAGTGATTGACAGACCTTAGTTCTGATATCTTTTCCTTGATTCCACTGATAGTTTCGGCAATGAGTTTTGTCATGATCAAAAGTGCGGGCTCTTCCACGTATTGGAGTTTCTCTCACAAGTTGGGACTTTAATGACCTTGTGTGAATTTGGACAAGGCCCAGATGACTCAAAGGACAAGAAAGACCCTTTATCAGAGGACTGACTTTTAATGAAGACCTTGACTGGATGAGGAGTTTGATTATTTGAGGATTTAATGTTTGAAATTGTCATGATAAAATCAAGTTTTGATGACTTTACCATTCTGGGTTTGAAATTGTTTTGGCAAAACACGAGGACTTTTATTAGGAATCATGCCCCAGGTTGCTGACGACAACCCATGGATTTAGAAAATGCCCCAGCTCGGATGTTACAGGATTCATGAAATGCCTTGGCGCTCCTTCTTGTTTTCTCCTATTGTCCAGGATTTTTGTTATCAAGTTGTGTTTTCCAATCTGAAAGGACTTTATTCGGGTTGTCACGTGGCCAAGGTTTTGGCTTAACAAAGAAAGGATAATAGGCTCAAAAATTTTCATTGTCTTTGGGTTTCGAGAGCTAGCAGCCATCTTGCATATTTTTGTGCCTTCTTTGCTTTTGATAGGCGCCTTCTTTCACTTGATTTGCTTCGCCTTTTGTTGTGCCCGATGTGTTTGGCATTTTCATTGATCTTGTGATTTCTCTGATTTTTGTTCGATGTTTTGCATCTCACTGTACCCATGTATTTGGCGCTTTCACGCATTGAATTCCGATGCGCCAATGATAATCATGTGTTTGGCACTTTTGTCTTCCTTATTTCACCCCAGTGTGGGGGATAGCTGCCTAGCTGGGTTCTTTCAAAGAAATTGATTTAGGCTCAAAGGGGGTTATCAATGGATATGTATCTTCAAGCGTGTGATAAAAGAAAAGAATGCCTTTCTTCATTTTGAATTGCACAACTTGATAACTGGATCCTAGATGCAAGTTAAAGGGGTTTGTGTGCTCTAACTTTTGCCTAGATCATATTTTGAGGTTTTGATTTAGCGAGCTTTTTCTCATGCCAAGGCGTTGCTTCTTGATGGCGTCAGGGAGTGGTTCCATGAAATTCTCCTTCTTCAGAGGGCAAAGTATCTCGTGTTTTGATCTCTCAATTGATGGTGAAAAACAATTCCAAGTTAAGGGATTATCACAAAACACGAGTTTATTATCACAATTTCGACTCAAGAGGCTTGACATCAAAAGGCGGGACGGACCGACAAAGGATTGACTCGAAAGATTGTGACCAAATTTTGGGATCGACTCGAATGAACATGACCGGGCCTCGGGATAAGGCTGCCTACGTATCCTTCTTGCAAAGGAATCAGGTCATAACGTAGTTCAGACCCACAAAAACAGACACTGTTTTGGTTTTTCTTTTTTTTTTACTACAAACTTGAAGACATACAGACACGAAAGCATGAAAGACCCAAAGTACAAACTGACTCGAAATTGAACGACAAAGACTTGACTCAAAACTCAAAAGCTTTCCAAACTCGTGAGAAATTCCATCCATGGATTGCTGCACTCAAAATCCTCCTCCCGATCTGAAGTCCGGCACTGGGATGGTTCCTTTGTCGATTAAGTCTTGGATCTTGTGATGGAGACGGTGACAGTCATTGGTAGCGTGACCGGGCATTTGATGGAAGGCGCAGAAGGCATTTGGGTTATGGTAAGCTGGGAGCTTTTGAGGTAGACGAGTTGACAGGAGTGGCTTGATGGTTCTGCTTTCGACCAGTCTTTCGAACACCATGGATAGTGGTACAGAAAACTCGGAAAAGACGCAAGGTTGTTTAGGCTTGGTGGCTTGAGCAACGATCTGGCTAATGGGCTCGGTCCGGACATGGTCGGTATGTCTAGGGTCAGATGGTAAGTCGGTGTAACCATACAACATGTTGCTGCTGTCGGGGTCTACATTTTCTGTCTCTGGGAAGGAATCAGCATTTTCGAGGATGCCCAACTGAATAGCTTCTTCGACGGCCAGGCCTGTTTCGAAGAATGTCTTGAAGTTGGAAGAGGCTTGAGCTAGGATCATGTGCCTGGCAAGTGCGGGCTGGAGGTTTCGGACAATCATCCTAATTTGATCTTTCTCCGAGGGTTTGTCCTTCATCTGAACAGCCTTTGCCCTCCATCTTTGAACAAAATCCATAAAAGACTCCTTCGGTTCCATCTTTATTGATTCCAACTCTCGAGTGGTGACCTCAAGTTGGATGTTATAGTTAAACTGGGCCACGAAAGCCTCACAGATGTCTTCCCAAGATTTCTTCTTTGTCACTTCCAAGGTAGTGAACCAGCGCAAGGCATGTCCAACCAGTGTTTGAGAAAACATTTGGGCCATGGCGTCTTTCTCCAAGCCCCACATGGAAAGTGCCCCAATGTAACTGGTCAAGTGTGCTTTTGGATCACCGGTTCCGTCAAACTTAACGAAGTCGATTGGCTTGAATTTCCTAGGTAGTCTGGCATTCGGGAAAAGGCAGAGTTCGTCGAAGTCGAAACCAATTAAGGTGATTCTTTCGCTTCTGGCTAAGGACAGCTCAAGTTGGGATAATTTGGCTTCGATGGTGGCCATTTCTGGGCTTTGGGGGTTTGGCTCAAAGGGTGGTTCATGATTATTTTCGAGGGGTGTTTCTGGGTTTTGTGGAGGTGGAAGTCGTCTGGCAACCCCGATTATCATAAGCATCAACTGGGTAATCTGGTTGTCTGTTCGTTCACCCATCTGTCGGATAGAGGTTCGAATTTGATCCAACTCGTTCAGAATCCCTACTGGCTGTTCCCCGTTCAGATGTTCCTCATTCAAATTTTCCACCGGCTGCTCCATATCTTCCCACAAATTCTGAGTTTATGAGGGTATGGTTTCGTTGTAGGATGGGTGGCCCAGTGCTGACAGTAAAGCAGAAAGCGAACTCAGAATGTGCCCCTGTTATGATTTATTGAAAAATGCATGCTGAATAAAAGAATTGTTGTTGACGTGTTGTCATTGTCGACTCAAGGGATCAAACTTCACGGATAGTTCCAACAGTCACGAGTAGGTCGGTGTCAGGCTGGTTAAATTCCACACGTTGGGAATCAGAGCCAATCTCCTTATCTAAGACCATCCGAGACAGAGCAATAAGACTGCTGGAAGATGCACTTAAGGCTAGATCGAACTAAAGGGAGCCGTTCGGTCACGGCGAACACCAGAGTTATCCCAAACTCCATGGATTTATGGTCTCCTAGACCCTGACTCAAGAAATGACGTCCTCAGAGATTATTTTGAATGTGTATCCTTCATTCAGAACGACAAATTCTAAGAGATGTCAAAATGAACTAAGTATTCAACTAGTCCTCGTTCGAAGTTTCAATTTTGAACTTGGAATAACTCAGTATAGACGGCGTGATACCCCAACCATCGTGGTGTCAGTGACATGGTGCCATTAGCCAAGGTGGTGTAAGTAAAGTGACATCAAGGCGCCGGTTCCTTTGTTATTCCTTATTCTCCGTTGAAATTTTGATTAGGCATTAGTCAAGGACTTAGTATATTCTGATTTCCCAAAGTCTCCTTGTTCTAAGGACTCATGTAGTTTAACAACACGCACATAGAATGCGTGACTCTTCATCGGGTCTAGGCAACTTCGCGAAGACTGCGCAAGCGAGTCTTAGAATTCTATATGAGACACAAAAAGAAAGCGTAAGATGCAAGGTGCGATGTGCAAGGGTGATAAGATTACGGTCTTTCGAAGGTTGCCTGATTCCTCAGAATTTCTTTTAGGGTGTATCCTTCGTTTAGAACGACAAATTCTAAGAGATGTCAAAATGAACTAAGTATTCAACTAGTCCTCGTTCGAAGTTTCAATTTTGAACTTGGAATAACTCAGTATAGACGGCGTGATGCCCCAACCATCGTGGTGTCAGTGACATGGTGCCATTAGCCAAGGTGGTGTAAGTAAAGTGACATTACGGCGCCGGTTCCCTTGTTATTCCTTATTCTCCGTTGAAATTTCGATTAGGCATTAGTCAAGGACTTAGTATATTCTGATTTCCCAAAGTCTCCTTGTTCTAAGGACTCATGCAGTTTAGACAACGTACACCGGGGTGCACGACTCATCATCGGGCCTTGGCAACCTTCTACAGACCGTGCGAGCGAGATTAAAAGCACAGGACCCGAAATTGGACGGACAGCATGACGGCATGACATGGATGATATGCATGGCGAGATACAGAAAGCAGTAACATGTAGACAGGATATAGCACATAGTCCTACCCTGCGGGTCCCTGTCCTAGTTTGGAAGGTTCTATTGCTTTCTAAACACGTATAGAGGCCGGTTTTGGTTTGAAGAGGGTTCCCCGGACTAGAGTCAAAGTATACCTCCCATTATTGAGCGTACACCCAATAATGGTACAAACGGTAAAGATGACTCATCACGGTCGAGGGTTGCTGAGCATTCCGGGATTCCCCATCACCGGCAAGCCGGGTAGGATTGCCAAAACACAACAGCGGGGCTGCACAAGATATATACAAGAGATAGACAATGAAACAAAATCCCTTTGAAATCCCACAAACGTTTTTCAAGCTTGGCTCACAAGTTTAATTGGTATTCAAGAAAAGCGGGCCATTTTATCAACAAACCAATTTTTTCTCAAGTATTAATTAAACATCCCCAGCAGAGTCGCCACTGTGGGCTACCTGCCCGAAAAACAAAAATATTTTTTGCTTTATTTTTCCGCCGCTTTGAAGAGAAAATACACCGTTTGAAGAGTCGCCACCCGGATTTGCGGTATATCACCCGAGAAACCGTATTGTTTGGAAAACCGGTTGATTTGAATTGAAAACCAGAGATCGTTTTGAGGGTTCGGAAGCCATGTTACGAGGGGGGAAGGGTTTTACGGCACCCCCCTCGCCCGATTCGAAATCGGTCTCTACTAAACGTTTGTGGGATTTTTCAAAGGGATTTTGTTTCATTAGAGCATTTAGCAAGTATCCACAATTATAACAGGTAAGAAGTGCATGCATGTGCAGTTGTACAAGGGGAAGTGAAATGATGGAGTAACGGTGAGCAATGCATGAATGACAGAAAATTGGAAACTGCCACTGACTTCACTCTCGAGCGCTCAAGATTGGTCCCGAGTGCTTGGGAGTTCTGACACCCAACCTGCAAGCTTTGTTAGCACCGACAGAATACAATGCTAAAATAGGAACTGAAAAGCTGCTATATACATTACTGGCTCAGCAGAGGATTTGAAAGACTAGGATGAACCCTCAATCTTTCAGACCTTGCATCCCTGCCTTAACAAGACTAAATCTACAAATTTAAAAGAACAACAGGTCACACTTATGCATGCAGAGACCAGATAACACAGCAGACTGGAAAATGGGAAGCAATGGCATGCATGCACTTCCGATCGCTCTGGAATGGTTCGGAGCGCTTGGGAGTGAGCTGCATGTCAGCTTACTCTCAAACAGGAAATAGTACCATTTTGACATGCAAAGGCCCTTGTTTTGATATTTCCCAAGAGGAGAACCTCTTTTAACTTTGAAAGAGAGAAACCTTGTTCACACATGAAAACTTGTGAGAAAATGTTTATGTTTTTAGGGGAAAACCATTTTCTGTGCATGCATGCCAAAATGAAACCAATTCTTTTAATATTACACTTCATTCTCAACCTACTGTGTAACAAAAGACCATACATGAAACTGGGAACAGTCCCGAGCGCTCTGGAATACTCTCGAGCACTTGGGAGTGTTTCCAGTAAGGGTTTTATGAAAACATTTTTTTGTGCCCCATTGCTCTTTTTCTTACACTAGGGTCTCCCAACCATGCACCCAGTATTGAAGACTGGGTCAGGCTGAGAGACCCCCCTCAAAAGGGAAGAACAGCCCTTTTGGTTGAGATCAAAGATGAAAGTTTCTACCTTTTCCTTGAACTTTTGCTCCTTGGAATGACTTTGAAATGTGGGTGAAGAGAGGAGAGTGCAAGAGATCAGAAGAGTGTTCTGGGTTTCTTGCCCTTTTCCTTGGTGATTTTTAAAACCTTTGGAGTTTGGAAATAGAGTTTGGAGGTTTTTGGTATTTAGCTTAGAGAGAGAAAGAAAGCAGAGAGTAAGGGTTCTATGGGATGAAAATTTTCGTCCTCTTTCTCAGCTGAAAACTAGTCATATTTATAGGCCAAATAACCCATGGTTTTCTTTTGAAATCAAATGGTTTTGATAAAACATTTTTTTAATAGGAAAATCTTTGGCCTGAATATCTGCCACCAGAGGTTGAGTGTGGACCGAGCCATCGGCGGGCTCAAGGTGGTGCTAATGATGAGTTGCAAGGGTAGTGGGTGATACTGCCATCCATTGGGCAACAGAATAGTCTCGAGCGCTTGGGATCACTCCCGAGCGCTTGGGACCTCACTCTCGAGCGCTCGAGAAAGAGCCAGGCCAGAGGTTTTTGGAAAATGGTTTTGAGCGCTTGGGATTGCTCCCAAGCACTTGAAAATGCTTTTTACCATTTTTAATCCCTCTTCAAATCTTTCAAGGAGCAATGTTCCGATCGATACCAGGCTTGTTTCAATCCGAAGTCATCATCGGGGAGCCTCCGGGCCACGAGTCAAGGAATTTTGAAAAATCCAAATTGGGGTGTCTACAGGTTGTCATTGTCATGCACAATTAAGCTAGAATCAAGCATCCATTGCCTAAACAGGGGGCTTCTACTTCTTCCTGAATGTTCAGTTCAGTATGCATATATGTGTTGCATTGCAATCTATGTCACCCAAAATCGTTCAAGCTCTTGAACTAGGGTTCTTCAAATGTGATGGTCTTGCCCCTAGCAGTCAGCATAAAAGGACTTTGGCCCGTGGTTGACTCCAAACCTGTTACATGTTGTTTTCCTATCCATTGCTGTTTTCTAAACTATTCAAATGTGGATGGCAGGATTCTCTTGGATTTCGGTCCTTGAACTGACCATACCAAGCTTTGTATCTATGACCGACAGAGCCAAGTCAAAGAAGCTAAAAGATAGCCTCGTAACTAGTCCTGAGCAAACTCTACAAATAGCACCATGTTAACAACATTAAAGTGGCTTCGCACTTCACATCTCCACAGCTCCCTCTCAGTAGTAGCTCTACTCAGCAGCCCTGCACTTACTATCAGCAGCACCGTGCTTCAAGCTCCATATTCACTATCATGGCGGCTCCACGCCGACAAACTCATTGGGGATATGCCCATATTCACCTTCTCAGCGGCTCTATGCCCATACTCGAGCCATCTCAACACTCACCTAAGTCAAGATATCAATCTTCATAAAAATCTTGATCAGCCAAGAGACGTCAACATGACTACGCGAGTGAAGAGGGGGCACCTTGCCCAAGAACCACTCCAAATCCCCTACTCGCTCCCAAAGCCTAGGGTTAACCCAAAGAGGAGCTCCACCTACTCATAGGCCAGTAAGCAAAGAAAAATCACCTGGCGTGATCGTCATCTCGCCAACAGAAGGAAAGTGGAACGTGTTGGGAGTATCCCACCACCTTTCAACCAGCAAGGTCATCAACGACCAATCCATCTTCGGAAGATTGAGGCCCAAAACAAATGGCTCAAGACCAGCAGCGCATACTAACTCCCGAGCCTGCTCCGGCAACGTCACAAACCACTTGTGCAGTAAAGGCCTCCACCACGAGCCCCCAGTCTCCTGTTTCTCTACCAAGGACAAAAAGGGAGAAGCTTACCAAAACATTGAGGACGCTCAAGTGCTGCTCAGCGGCTCTATGCCCACACCTCAACAGCCCTATGCCACGCTATGTGCACAACCTCGCGCTCAGCAGGCCAGCAAAACAATCCTGTGGCTTCCACTCAATGCACCCTCCGGAAGGCGTTTATATTGCTAGCTTCCAGAAAGCGTTTATGTTGCCAGCTTACAGAAAGCATTTAGCCACCAGAAGACATTTGAGTCGCTAGAAGGCGTTTGGCCTCCGGAAGGCACTCCCAGCAGTGGAGGTAATGGAAATCTCCCTAACAAACTGGAATATGGTCAAGAACTAGCCTTGGGGGCAATCCCGAGCATACTCAGAACTAGCCTTGGGGACAATCCTGAGCATGTGGAATCTAGCATTGGGGACAGTCCCGAGCATGTGAAATCTTGCCTTGGGGGCAATCCCGAGCATACACAAAACTAGCCTTGGAAACATCCCAAGCATAAGGAACCAATCAAACCCCGTGGAAGATGGAAGATGGAATACTCAACAGCTCAGCAGTTCTACAAGCCCATCACCTCAACAGGCTCGAAGCCTGTATCTACTATCTCAAATGGCTCCAAGCC
This sequence comes from Rhododendron griersonianum, assembly GCA_018127125.1. Lineage (NCBI taxonomy): Eukaryota > Viridiplantae > Streptophyta > Magnoliopsida > Ericales > Ericaceae > Rhododendron > Rhododendron griersonianum. The sequence goes on from CM030789.1 coordinate 34,899,335, forward strand.
GTAACCATCACCTCAACAGGCTCGAAGCCTGTATCTACTATCTCAACTGGCTCGAAGCCGTAACAACCAACTCAGCGGCTCTAAGCCCATTGTCTCAACTGGCTCGAAGCCGTACACAATCAAGTTCTTAACAGGCTCGAAGCCTGTGTTCATCATCTCAACTGGCTCGAAGCCGTAACAAACAATCTCAGCGGCTCCAAGCCCATTATCTCAACTGGCTCAAAGCAGTAAACAAGCAACAGGCTCTAAGCCGCCCCAATAATCAAGACATCTATTCTTAGGCTCTACGCCTGAATGCTCAAAAATCTAACATTTTTTGAATGCTCAAGCTCTACGCTTGGATGCCCAACCACTGTGTACTGGATGCTCAAGTTATACACTTGAATGCTCAAGCTCTACGCTTGGATGCCCAACCACTGCGTACTGGACGCTCAAAGCCTGTACTTTGAATGCTCGGATTCTGCCGCCCGAATGCTCGAGCTCTACGCTCTGAATGCTCAAGTCCGGAACTTGATAGAAGCTCTAAGCTTAAATCAACACACACGCACCGGCCCATGCACATTTGCATCAATTGCATCACCATTATCACATCGAATCTGCATCATCATATCTGTTCACATCTAACAACCATCATCACACATATACACTCTGCATATCTCTCATGAAACAGGTCAACCCTGCAATCAACTGGCACTATGCCTCGATTTTATTGATCGGTTCAGTGCCTCGATCCTTTGGCTCCACGCCAACACTTATGATGAGAAAGCTCCGTGCACAGACCATCAGAATACAACCAGCTTCGCGCTTCGGTTCATTACGTCAAGCTCAAAGCTCTGACACCACAGGCTCTCATCCTGATCAATACCAGCTCCGCACTTCGGTCTCATCAAGCTCTAAGCTCACCTCAGGCCTCCGCCTCATAAACCTCATCAGGCTCCACGCCTCGATCCAGTCACCTCAGGCTCTCGCCTTATGATCAGTACCAGCTCCGCGCTTCGGTCCTATCAAACTCAAACGCTCCGACACCTCAGGCTCTCACCTTAAGATCAACACCAGCTCCGCGCTTCGGTCTTATCAATCCCATCCCCTCAGGCCTTCGCCTTATGACTACAACCGGCTCCGTGCCTCGGTTCCCTCATCTACAAAAGCTCCGTGCTCTATGTTACTGGCCCTGCGCCCTCTACATCTCAAAAGCAAACTGGCGTCCAACTCATCCCCAGCAGATGGTTTGGATTCCACCCCATTACATCAATTCCTTCCAGCTCATTCGCAAGGATAGGCTACTCTACCGAGCTCCTTTCAGTCAAAGTAAGGATGATCAAGAAAAGTAAACGCACCTGCAGTGTACTGATCTACCCCAAAATACTAAGGAAGCTCTCCGAAAAAAAAACTCCCCAGGCAGTCCTGCGCTCCTTCAACTATCTTTCGCCAAAACCCTGGCTCAGTATAGGTACGTCACACTACGGCTTTTTAAGCCCTAAGGTACGTCTTCTGTCTCTAACCCTCCAAACTTTTTACTTTTGTTTTATTTGCCCGAACTACGATTGGTCTGAATTTCCCTTGTGGAATACGTAGGCAGCCTCCCGGCCCGACCATAACAAAACCTTTTTCGAAAACCCCTTGGAATAGTGGTTGGACCAAATTGAGTTGCTTTTTACAGCTTTGACTCTTACTCAAACATGTCTCGCGATCCGTCTGAGTTCAGTCAAAGAGGGGCATCTGTAGACACCCCAATTTGGCCTAACGATTATTTCAAGTCCCACCTTGGGACCATCCCGATGATGAAATGGATACAATGATTGCTGATTGCTTCCTTGAGGACCTTAGAACTTTCGGTGAGAACTTTGAACCACTTAGAGGACCCAATTCAGAGCCATACAGCCTTTCAAACAGAAATACAGAAGCCTAGGAGAATCCATCTGACGGCCATAACATCGATCTAATGGCCAAAACATCAATTGCTCACCCGAGCAACCTGTTGCCAGCAAAATCTCCCTGAGAGATCAATTCCTCGGCCGCAAGATCTAGCCTTCGGCCGAGACATCCATTCCACGGCCGCGACATCCTTTGCTTGGCCGCCAGATCGACCTTTTTCCAGACTCTGGAACGTTCTGTCAGACGGTTGGTTTGATCCAACTACACTACCTTCCCGATGCGTTCGGGCTACGCTCAGAGATTACGACGTAGAGTTAGAGATGCATTGCAATTGCAATTGCCATCTCATGATTTGATTGGCCGGAGTGAGTCACCCCTATGCCTATATAAAGGAGCCTTTGGGCTCTGAAATAAACACACGAAATTGATATACCTTCACACTCTTTCAAGCCTCAAAACTCTGCACAAATACTCTCTCAATCCCATACTTCAAAAGCCCTAACCTCCCGAAGGCAGCCGTCAATCCGGCGATCAAACCCCGAAGTTCAAACCTTAACCCTAGGGTTTTCAATCAAGCAATCAGTCAACCACGCTCAATCCAAAGCAATCAAGCAACTGAGGGATCAAGGTGGTGAGGCCCAACGGCCTCTGGTTTGTCTTATTTACTATCTTTTTGACTAATCGTAGCGTTTTGATTACCTGTTAATCTTTCTGTCTGGTGTGAGGAAGAACACCGACCGGGGCTTCGATCCCTCGGCCGATACATCACACCAGGAGGATCCCTCGGCCGTGACATCCATTCACCGGCCACGAGATCCATCTCCCTGGGACAGTTTGTTTGCTTTTCTGCTTTCTGATGCATGCTTCAATTATCGCACTGGCTCACTTTACTTACTGTTTAAAGGCTTAATTAAACAGACTATGTGTTTGGAATTAAACAAAGTGTGTACTTGTCTTATGTCGAATAACTATGGGCCAGTCTCACGGCTGGGCAGAGAGGGGTGCCTAACACCTTCCCCTTACTGTACTTTTGGCTCCCGTATCCAGAATCTTTATCTATTTTCCCCATTTTAACAAACTGGGTGGCGACTCTGTTTTGATGATAACCGCTATCATGTGGCGATGTTCCTAGCCATGGGAATGTCCATGATTTTGGTTTATGAAGCAAGCAACCAATCGAGCAAACAAATGTGATCAACCTGTATGGCGATGCCCCGTTTGGGAGGTGTCTACAGTTTTATGTACCGGCCGAGGGATCGAAGCCCCGGTCGGTGTTCTTCCTCACACCAGACAGAAAAGCTAGCAGATAACTAAATGCTATGATTAATCATAAATACGATAAGTAAAACAAACCAGGGGCCGTTGGGCCTCACCACCTTGATCCCTCAGTTGGTTGATTGCGATTGACTGATTGCTTCTTTGAAAACCCTAGGGTTAGGGTTTGAACTTTGAGGTTTGATCGTTGGATTGATGGCTGCCTTCGGGAGGTTAGGGCTTTTGAAGATAGGGTTTGAGAGAGTGTTTTAGCAGAATTTCGTGGCTTGAGAGGGTGATTTCACTTGTTAATTTTCTTGGTCTTTATTTTGGAACCCAAAGCCTCTTTATATAGGCAATTGGTGACTCACTCCGGCCAACCAAATGGCACGATTGCAATTGCAATTGCAATGCAATTCAAACTCTTCATTGCAATCTCTGAACGTAGCCCGAACGCATCGGAGAGGTAGTGTAGTTGGATCAAACAATCGACAGAATGTTCCAGAGTCTGGAAAAAGGACGATCTGGCGGCCGAGCAATGGATCTAGCTACCGAGGAATGGATGTTGCGGCCGAAAGATAGATCTTGCGGCCGAGGGATTGATCTCTCAGGGAGATTTTCTAGCAACAGGTTGCTCGGGTGAAGAAATGATGTTAAGGCCGTGAGATCAATGTCACGGCCGACAGATGGATTCTCCTAGCTTCTGTATTTTCTGTCTGAAAGGCTGTATGGCTCTGGATTGGGTCCTCTAAGTGGCTCAAAGTTCTTACCAAAAGTCCTAAGGTTCTCGAGAAGGCAATCAGCAATCACTGTATCCATTTCATCATTGGGATGGTCCCCAAGGTGGGACTTGAAATAATCGTTAGGCCAAATTGGGGTGTCTACAGATGCCCCTCTTTGACTGAGCTCAGACGGATCGCGATACATGTTTAGTAAAAGTCAAAGCTGTAAAAAGCAACTCAATTTGGTCCAACCACTATTCCAAGGGGTTTTTGAAAAAGGTTTTTGTTATGGTCGGGCTGGGAGGCTGCCTACGTATTCCATAAGGGAAATTCAGACCAACCGTAGTTCGGGCAATAAAGAAAAATAAAAAGTTTGGAGGGTTAGAGACAGAAGACGTACCTTTGGGCTTAAAAAGCTGTAGTGCAACGTACCTGGACTGAGCCAGGGTTTTGGCAGAAGATAGTTGAAGGAGCGCGGGGCTGCCGGGGGAATTTTTGCGGAGAGCTTCCCTAGTATTTCTGGGTAGATCAGTACGTGGCAGGTGCGTTTGCTTTTCTTGATCATCCATACTTTGACTGAGAGGAGCTCGGTAGAGTAGCCTATCCTTGCGAATGAGCTGGAAGGAATTGATGTAATTGGGGTGGAATCCAAGCCATCTGTTGGGGATGAATCGGATGCCGATTTTGAGATATGGGGGGCGCAAGGCCAGTAACTAAAGCACAGAGCTTTGGGGATGAGGGAACTGAGGCACGGGGCCGGTTGTAGTCATGAGGCGAGAGCCTAAGGTGATAGAATTAAGGCGTAGAGCCTGTTGTGGTTTATGAGGCCTGAGGAGATTGGATGGAGAAGTGGAGCCTGTTGCAATCTTGAGGCGAAGGCCTGAGGTGAGCTTAGAGCCTGATGGAACCGAAGCGTGGAGCTGGTATTGATCATAAGGCGAGAGCCTGAGGTGTCAGAGTTCAGAGCTTGGCGTGTTTGAACCGAAGCGTAGAGCTGGTTGCATTCTGATGGTCTATGCACGGAGCTTTCTCATCATAAGTTTTGGCGTAGAGCCAAAGGATCGAGGTACTGGACCGATCAATAAAATCGAGGCGTAGAGCCGGTTGATTGCAGGGTTGACCTGTTTCATGAGAGATATGCAGAGTGTATATATGTGTGATGGTTGTTAGATGTAAACAGATATGATGATGCAGACTCGATGTGAAAATGTTGATGCAATTGATGCAAATGTGCACGAGCCCGTGCATGTGTGTTTGATTTTTAAGCTTAGAGCTTCTATCAAGTTCCGGACTTGAGCATTCAGAGCGTAGAGCTCGAGCATTCGGACGGCAGAATCCGAGCATTCAAAGTACAGGCTTTGAGCATCCAGTACGCAGTGGTTGGGCATCCAAGCGTAGAGCTTGAGCATTCAAGTGTAGAACTTGAGCATCCAGTCAACAGTGGTTGGGCATTCGAAGAGTTTCGCGCATTCAAAATGTTAGATTTTGAGCATTCAGGCGTAGAGCCTGAGAATGATGTCTTGTTGATTGGGGTGGCTTAGAGCCTATTGGAATTTGCTTGTTTACGGCTTCGAGCCAGTTAAGATAGCGGGCGTAGAGCCTGTTGCTGTGATAGCGAGCGTAGAGCTGCTGAGTTGATGGCTTGGAGCCGCTGAGATTGCTTAAGTATGATTATAGCCGTAGATCCTACTGTCGGGATGGTGAGCGTAGAGCTGCTGAGTCGAGGGCTTGGAGCCGCTGAGATGGCAGATATGGGTGTAGAGCTACTGAGATGGTGAATACGGGCGTAGAGCTTGTTGAGTTGATGAAGCTGCTGGGGTGGCAAGCGTAGAGCTGCTGAGATAGTCGTTTACGGCTTTGAGCCAGTTGAGATAGTGGGCTTGAAGCCGCTGTGGGTGATTGGGCTTAGAGCCATTATGACAATGGGCTTGGAGCCGCTGAGTTGATAGAGATGGAACTGTTGGGGTAGCGAGCATGGAGCTGCTGAGTCGAGGGCTTGGAGCCGCTGAACGTTGGGCTTCAAGCCGCTGAGTGGTGGGCGTAGAGCCGTTGAAATGATGGTTGTTATGGCTTAGAGCCAATTGAGATGGGCATAGAGCCTATTTGGACAGTGGGCTTTGGAGCTGTTGAATTGATTGGCGAGTGGGTGAATACAGTAATGGGCTTCGAGCCGCTGAATAATGGGCATGGAGCCACTGAGTTGTTTGATAGAGATGAGTTCGAAGTTGCTGTTGGGGGTGAGCTTAGAGCTTAGTTTGGACAATCTTTAGTGGTCAAGTGACCAGTTGTTGTGGAGCGAGGAATCTTCGATGCTCGAGTGTGCCCCCAAGGCTAGTTTTGATCACGTTGCATCGGCTCGGGGGTGCCCCCAAGGCTACTTTGTTGATCGAAGATTCAGAAGTCCATGATTGCTTGAATTGGTACACTGAGCAAAATCCACTAGGGCTGAAGAAAACTGATTGAAGGGCCAGGAGATCGATCTCTCAGCCGAAGGATTGATGTCTCAGCCGAGGAATTGAAGTCTCGGCCGTGAGAACGCCAAAAGTCAGAAAATCGATTTAAGTTTGATTTAATCGATCTCACAGGTCATTTAATCTTTTCTCCTTCCTCTACGTTCCTCTCGTTTGACGACCACCACCGCTCGCCGCCGTCTTCTTCCTTCACCGTCGGCCACCGTTATTTCCGGCAACTGTCACCTCCGGCCACCGCTGCTATTTTTTCCTCTTTTCCTCCTGTTTTTGGACGTGATGGCCACGCCATCCTCGGGCGTTGTGGGTTCGTCCTTGCATCCTCCATGTAGGTGTGAGTATCCGTCTTCCGACGAGGAGGCGATCGAGGAGCCCGGTTTGTTCAACGTTGCTACCTACGCTCTTCCTTCGCGTAGGTTGGGTTTTGGCGGTTTCTTGCAGTACCGCCCTCTTGTCGGCGGCCCTGGGGCCGAGGTGATTCGCCGGGAACCTGAACTCCACTTGAGTGTTCTAAATGTACCGGTGAGTTTCCTGAAAAGCAAAAGTTAGCTTTAGTTCGGAGTTTAATCTTGTGTGGTTTTTTAAAAATGAATTTCTTATTTGTGGGATGAAATCCCTTTCAGCTAGGGGCGCGAATGAGTTGGAATTGTTTTGTTTAAAGAAACTAAAATAACCGTGCCCCCTATTTAGGCAATGCATGCTTTTTAAATGTTAATCTGATGCCCCTAGCTTTTTATTTGTTTATGCAATCATGAGATTTACTCCCTTTTCGTCTTTGGCAGAGAAATAGGAGGCTGGAAGCTCGCAGTGGAGGCAAGGAGGTGCATAAGTGGTTCTTGGTATTGCTAGAGCAGGCTCGAGATCTGGTACGTGCTGCTGGTTTCGAGGCATTCGTTCTGGGCCTCAATGTTCCGAAGATGGACTGGTCGTTGATGACGTCGCTGGTTGAGAGATGGTGGGATACTACCAATACATTCCATCTTCCTTCTGCTGGCGAGATGACGATCACTCCTGGTGACTTCTCTCTGTTGACTGGCCTGCGGGCAGGTGGAGCTTCCCTCCGAGTTGATCCCAGGCTTTGGGAGCGAGCAGGTGCTTTGGAGTGGTTTTTGGGCAAGGTGCCCCCTGTTCGTTCTCGAGGTCATATTGATCTTGCTTGGCTGAGCAAGACTTTCATGATGGCTGACATCTTAACCCAGGTAAGTGTCGAGCAGCTGACGCGGGCTTTCCTTCTTTATCTCATTGGGCAAACATTGTTTGCCAACAAGGATGGTTCGGTGCATACATAGTTCCTGGCTCCTCTGCAGCATTTAGGGGCCATTAGAGAGTTTGACTGGGGATCGTCTGCTTTGGCCACCTTGTATGGCAATCTTGGAGCTTGCTCTCAGGACAAGAGTCCCATCCTTGGTAGTCATTACCGAGTGCTTGAGGTACATCTTTCCCCTTCCACTTCCTTCCCTGTGTTTTTCTTTTCCTTTTCTTTTCTTTTATTGAATTTCGTTTGCTAATCTGTTCTTCAGCTCTGGGCTTTCGAGCATCTCCTTTAGTTTCCTACAGACACCAGGCACGGGAATGCGAACTGTATTCCCTGCTACGAGTGATGGCTGACGGGGCATCGGAAGCCACGGTCGCCCGTTTTGAGTCTTCCCGAATGGCGGCGAGTCTTGGACCGGTTGACGGTCGATCAGGTACTCTTCTTGCATTTCTTGCCCCTAGATTTCCATATCTCTATGCTATAGCTGATTCACCTTTGTCTGTAGGTGCGGTTTGATCCTTGGGAGGGTGTTCTTGAGGATACCCCTCTTACGCACTCCAGAGTTCTAGACCGGACCCGTAGCCTACTTGAGGGTCCTTTTTGTCGAGCCTGGTACTTGGGTGACCGGGTGGCTAGTCAGTGGCGCCCGCGTGCTGAGGTGCTCCAGTTTGTTCCTCCTCCTCCTCCAGTGTCGATGAGGTCTACTTCTTCAATGTCCAAGGAGGATTTGAAGAATGCTCGGATCAGGGATTGGGCAGGCTTGCTCCTCCAAGCGGGTGACTACACGGAGTACTGCCATTTTTTCTTGGCTTCCCCTATTGTAGCTCCTCCTGTTGCTCCTGTTTGGCCACGGGCCCCTTCTTTTGTCTCTTTCCACTCAGATGATGGAGAGGAGGAACGTCTAGTGCTGATTCCTTGCGCGACCCAGCTTTATACCTTGATAGCTGGGGCCTCACAGGTATCTTTTAGCTTTTCATTCTAGCTTTCGTTGCTTTGCATTGTATTCTTTGCCCAGATGTTTGTAATGTTTGATTGTTCCACAGGTACCTGCTGAGATAGTGCAGGAATGGCTCCACGCCTATCAGAGTGCGGAGGCCTTGGTTCGGAGGCAGCGCCATCGGATCCTCGAGGTATGATTTTTCCCATGCATCTTGGTTTACTTTACATCATTCCTTTAATCTGAGCGTTTGTATCCTCTTTTGGTTGCAGCTTGAGGCTGAGCAAGCACCAGCTGCTGGTAGGGAGGATGTAGGAGCCAGCGAGCAGTTTCCTTCTTAGAGACCGTCTCAGAGATGCCGTCATGACTAGCTTTTAGGATTTTCTCTTTTCCTGTCCATAGTTAGTAAAAAGAGGCAAGCAGAAATTGTATAGTGAAAGTAACCACAGCGAGAATTTTGTAACTAAACTTTTGTTCATGAAATGAAAAGAGCTTTTCGTGCCCCTAAATGCATGTGATAGTCAAAACATGGCTTTTTGAACAAGTATTTACTGACAGACAGTAATCTGTGTGAAATGGAGTATTGGCCGAAGAATCGATTGTTCGATATTGTGGCCGATGTATCAATTCTTCGGCTGTTATTTTGATTTTCCAAAGGTAAATTTTGCTTTGGCCAAGTGGCATCCCCTTTTCTCTTCCTTCTTATGCTTGGTTTGGATTTTCCGTCTTTTGCCTTTGCCATGTTCCATAGTCTGGTTGCCAAACTCGAGAGTTTTCGAGGTATCTTGCTCATTGTGTTAATGACCTTTAGGTTAGAGGGGATGAACTATAGCTCCCGTGTCTATTGCTGTTGTCAATTCCTCGAGAAAAGCATACTCATCTTTTGCGAGCTCAATACGCAGGGTTAGATGTGCCCATCGTTGAGCACAAATCTTTTGATGTCTTTCCTTCTCTCCAAATGTTTGGGCCGCATCTCGGCGTGAGATTGCCTACGTATCCCAATCAGGGAATCAGGCTTTTATGTAGTTCCAAGATCTCCACCTTTGAGGTTGGGTTTCCACTCTTGGTTTTTCTTCTCACGTGCTCTAAATTTTGCTTAGGTTACCTGATAGAGGTTGAGCCCCTAGTGAGCTTTTGGATGCCTTATCTTTTGCCTAGGCTGCATTTTTTGCATTTTCTTGTCCTAGCAGGCTTTGCTCTTACTTTTGCTTGGGTGCTTAGGTTACCCAACGAGCATTTTTCTCTCAAGAGGCTTCCTGTGTGTTGGGGAGGAATTTGATGGAGATATTTTGCTAAATCTCCTGTCGTATTTGTACTTTTACATTGGGTAAGCTAACCCTAAGTGTTCTCACGGAGATAGCGTCCTCTTTCTAAGTTTTGACAAAAACCTAGTTTCTAAGCAACTAAGGTTCATCCTTTCCTTCCCTTTTGTCAGAGACACGAAGAACTTGATTTCCTTGAATTTTCCTTTGTTTGGCAAAGAGACTACAGTGTATTGACAATTGCAACTTTTGGAATTTAGATTGTTAGATAAGCATAATCTGGAAGATGAAATAGGAATTTGCTTAGCAGAAATAAAGTGCCCAAACAGGGGCCCAAAACATATTCTAGTTACAATGTTTTAATGTTCTTTGCCATGTTGTGACTTCTCAGCTACTGTTGCATTTCGGGGTTGTCCTGTTTTCCTTTCGCAGCTTTATACTCTTTTCCACCCTCTTCCTTGCCAAACAGGGCCTTTGGAATAATTGAGCGATGAGCTCATCATTCAAGCCCATTGGCTTCAGGGTGTTGATAACGTGGCGAACATGACTGGTAGGGTTGCCAGTTCCATTGAACTTCTCGATGTTTGGCATTTTGAAATTCTCAGGTAGTTTGGATTCTGGGAAGAGGTAAAGTCCTTCAAAATCCAAAATTTGGAGGTCGGCAATAGTGGCGTCGTTGTCTGCCATGACGGTAGAAGGTTTGCTTGACGAGGCTTGGGATTTGGTAGATGACGGGGTCTGTTGAGAGGATGACCGGGAAGTTTCTGGAAGCGGTTGGGACCGTTGTGGTGAGGGTGTTTTGGCAGATGAGGACGACAGACGGGATGGCTGCAGAGACCTCTGTTTGGTGTAGCTTCGGGTGTTATAAGAGTATAAAGTTGGCTGTGGTTGCTTCTTTGATTTACCTATTGTGCCTGCTTGAAAAGTAGAGTACCTGAAAGTCAGTATTTGGCTCGTGTAGGGTTAGGATTTGGGTTGAAAATCCCAACCCTTCTTCACAGAAAGAGTTATTTACAATAACAGATGATACAAGGTGTGAAGAAGAACTTTTGCAAGTAAATGCAAGTAGGTTCCTGTCTTAGTTTGATAAGTTCTACGGCTTCTTAAAACATGCAAGGTTTAGGTAGTCTCAAGGGTGCTCCGTTGTCAAAGGGCACCAATCCTCTCACCAGCCCATCATAGGCGGTGATTGGGTGATTCCCTTTTTGATATACCACTAGGTACGAGTGACTGTGGAGTTTGCTGGAACCCCCAACATAGCCTGTGTCATGCCGGGATATCAGGTGAACTCAATGGGTTGCCCGCTCGATGCATATGATAGATGAATTAAACAAGGCATGTATTAGTCTTATGTTGAACTTTTTGGTTATGGCTCTCATGTCCCTAACAGAGTCGCCAAAAACTGTAGACACCTCCCAGACGGGGCATCGCCATACAGATTGATCACGTTTGTTTGCTCGATTGGTTGCTTGCTTCATAAACCAAGATCGTGGACATTCCCATGGCTAGGAACATCGCCACACGATAGCGGTCATCATCAAAACAGATAGAGATTCTGGGTATGGGAGCCAAGAGTACAGTAAGGGGAAGGTGTTAGGCACCCCTCTCTGCCCAGCCGTGAGACTGGCCCATAGTTATTCAACATAAGACATGTAGATGCTTTGTTTAATTCTAACACATAGTCCGTTTAATTATGCCGTTAAACAGTAAATAAGGTGAGCCAATGTGATAAATAAAGCATGCATTAGAAAGCAGAACATGAAACAAACTGTCCCAGGGAGATGGATCCCGCAGCCGGTGAATGGATGTCACGGCCGAGGGATCTCCCTGGTTTTATGTACCGGCCGAGGGATCGAAGCCCCGGTCGGTGTTCTTCCTCACACCAGACAGAAAAGCTAGCAGATAAATAAATGCTATGATTAATCATAAATACGATAAGTAAAACAAACCAGAGGCCGTTGGGCCTCACCACCTTGATCCCTTAGTTGCTTGATTGCTTCGGATTTGATTGCGATTGACTGATCGCTTCTTTGAAAACCCTAGGGTTAGGGTTTGAACTTCGGGGTTTGATCGCTGGATTGATGGCTGCCTTCGGGAGGTTAGGGCTTTTGAAAAGAGGGTTTGAGAGAGTGTTTTTGTAGAGTTTTGTGGCTTAAGAGGGTGATTTCACTTGTTAATTTTCGTGGTCTTTATTTTGGAACCCAAAGCCCCTTTATATAGGCAATTGGTGACTCACTCTGGCAAATCAAATGGCACGATTGCAATTGCAATGCAATTCAAACTCTTCGTTGCAATCTCTGAACGTAGCCCGAACGCATCGGAGAGGTAGTGTAGCTGGATCAAACAATCGACAGAACGTTCCTGAGTTTGGGAAAAGGATGATCTGGCGGCCGAGCAATGGATCTAGCGGCCGAGGAATGGATGTTGCAGCCGAAGGATAGATCTTGCGGCCGAGGGATTGATCTCTCAAGGAGATTTTCTAGCAACAGGTTGCTCGGGTGAGGAAATGATGTTAAGGCCGTGAGATCAATGTCACGGCCGACAGATGGATTCTCCTAGCTTCTGTATTTTCTGTCTGAAAGGCTGTATGGCTCTGGATTGGGTCCTCTAAGTGGCTCAAAGTTCTTACCGAAAGTCCTAAGGTTCTCGAGAAGGCAATCAGCAATCACTGTATCCATTTCATCATTGGGATGGTCCCCAAGGTGGGACTTGAAATAATTGTTAGGCCAAATTGGGGTGTCTACAAGCCCGTTAGGGCTTCTAGCATTTCATTCTGTTTTTATGCTTAACTGTTTTTAAAGACTCTGCTCAGCCTGTGTAATAGAAATAGTAGTTTGAATAAAAGTGAAAGATTGAGAACTTTCCCCCTTTAGTCCAAGTGTTGAACACCGCGCCGCTTTGAATGCTGAAGTACACTCTGGAATGGGCAACCGTGGATCGAATTGATTGATTGTGACCGAATCTCACAGAGAGATTGCCTATGTATCCCTTTTCAAGGAATTAGGTCACACGTAGTTCAAGCTAAGGTTCGCTCGTATATTTTGGCTCTCCTTTTACGCTCTAATTTTTGCCTAGAACTGCCCTTACAGGTTTTCAGTCTAGCGAGCTTTGATTGAATGCCTATTTATTTTTGCCTAGACTGCCCCCTTGGATTTTCAGTCTAGCAGGCTCGCTCTAATTTTTTGCTTGGAACCGCCCACCCTTGTGGTTTTCGTCCCAACGAGCATCTCTCAAGGATAGTAACGTTTGAGTTGATCCAGGTTGACCAGGGTGTTAAACTCGTTGCCGTCCAGATCAATGAGCTGAGCCACTCCACCCGAGAGGATGGTCTTGATAATGTAAGGTCCCGCGCGCTTTGGACAGAACTTACCACGTGGATCAAAAATGGGAGCCCGGATTTCCTTCGAACCATATCCCCCTCAACCAAGTCTCGAGACTTCACTTTCTTGTTGAATGCCCGAGCAATTCTGCGCTGATAGCCCTGAACATGATATAAGGCACGGAGCCTCCTCTCATCAAAGAGCATGAGTTCAACGAATCTCCCACTAAGCCATTCGGATTCCGTGAGTTCACATTCTGCCATGATCCTCAATGTCGGTACCTCAAGCTCGATAGGGAGCACAGCTTCCATCCCATAGACTAGGGAAAAGGGGGTTGCCCCTCTTGATGTTCAAATCGACGTACGATACCCCCAAAGAGCTAAAGGCAGTTGCTCGTGCCAGTCCCTAGCGGACTCTGTGGATTTCTTGTTGATTGTCTCGACGTTCTTGTTAGCTGCCTCGACCGCCCCATTCGTCTGAGGGCGATAGACTACTGAATGATGGATCTGAATTTTGAACTCATCGAAAAGTTCCAAAACCCTGCCTTTGAAATGAACCCCATTGTCTGACACGAAAGCCTATGGAACCCCGTATCGATAGATGATGTTCTTCCTGATGAACTGAGCGACCTGAACTGCAGTTAAGGTTTTGTAGGATTCAGCTTCTACCCACTTGGTGAAATAATCTATTGCCACCAAAATGAACCGATGGCTATTTGAGGAAGAGGGCCTGATCATGCCGATAACGTCGATGCCCCAAACAGAAAAGGGCCAAGGTGATGTCATGCCAAACAAATTAGAGGGGGGAACATGTATGAGATTGGCATGAATCTGGCACTTATGACAACGACGTACGTAATCCACACACTGTGATTCCATAGTAGACCAAAAGTAACCCTGTCGCAGTATCTTCCTGGCGAGCATGACTCCACTCATATGAGGCCCACAAACTCCCTCGTGAATTTCTTCCATTATCCTGATGGCCTCAACACCATTGACACAAAGCTTGTGCATCCCACAATGAGATCTTCAGTAGAGCTTCCCTCCACAGATGATGTATTGAGCAGCCAACCTTCGCAACGCAGTTTGATCCTTCTTGGTGGCGTCTGCCGGATACTCGCCTCTCTCAACAAAATTCCATATGTCATGGTACCAGGGTAGGTCGTCATCGACATCATCGACAGCGTTGACGTACTGATAAGCAGGCAAGTCTCGTTGTTCAATAAGGATTGGACGAAGCTTGACACCCAGCGGGAGCTCGACCATGGAGGCTAAAGTTGCCAAGGCATCAGCAAATTGATTCTTTAGACGAGGAATATGTGTGAACGTCACTTTGTTGAAACGGGGAATGAGATCTTCCAGGTCTTGATGATAGGGTTTCAGTCTGTCTTCCCGAACTCTCCAGTCCCCGTTGGCCTGAGATACAACAAGATTGGAATCTCCAATGACTTCGAGCTTTTCGACACCCAAAGTGAGTGCAGCTTCCATGCCAACTATACAGGCCTCATACTCAGCTTGATTGTTCGTGACATCAAAGTTCAGTTTAAACGCAAGCGGAATATGAGAACCATCGGGAGTTATCAACAAAACCCCAATCCCGTATCCTTTTTGATTAGCCGCTCCATCAAAGTAGAGAGTCCACGTGTCCCCGACAACTGCTAGCACCTCTTCATCTGGAAACACAAAATTCGAGTCTTCTAGCCCATCGACAGGGTGATCAGCCAGGAATTCTGCGACCGCACGTCCTTTGATAGACTTCCTCGTGACATATTCGAGGTCAAACTCGGCGAGCAAGAGCAACCAACGTGCTAGCTTACCAATAAGTGCAGGCTTCTCAAACAGATACTTGAGAGGATCCATTCGAGAAATCAACTTTACTGGGTAAGCCAGCATGTAGTGTCTCAATTTCTTAGAAGCCCAAACAAAAGCCCAACATGTCTTTTCGAGAGCAGTGTAACGTTCTTCAGCACCAACCATTTTCTTGCTTAAGTAATAAATGGCCTTCTCAACTCCCTTATCTCCTTCTTGAGCCAGCAAACACCCCATAGACGAAGGATTCACAGACAGGTAAAGTATCAAGGGCTTCCCCGGCACAGGTGACATCAAAACCGGAGGGTTCTGTAAGTAGTTCTGAATAGAGGTGAAAGCTGCATGACACTTGTCTGTCCAAATGAACGGGGTGTTCTTCTTGAGTAGATGAAACATCGGCTCGCAAGTTAAAGTTAACTTGGCGATGAATCTGTTGATAAATTGGACCTTCCCCAAAAAGCTTTGCACTCCCTTTTCAGACTCTGGTGGCTTCATATCGAGCACCGCCTTAATTTTAGACAGATCGACCTCGATCCCACGAGAAGTGATCATGAAACCAAGCATCTTGCCAGCTGTAACCCCAAAGGTGCATTTCTGGGGATTAAGACGCATGCAGAACTTGCGCAGCCTCTCGAAGAACTTCCTAAGCACAGGAATGTGGCCTTCTCGAGTTTTGGATTTGGCGATCATGTCATCGACGTAGACCTCGACCTCTTTGTGCATCATGTCATGCAGGATGGTTGTAGCAGCCCACTGATAGGTAGGTCCGGCATTCTTCAAACCGAATGGCATGACCAAATAGCAATAAGTCCCCCACTCAGTGATGAACGTGGTTTTCTCACGGTCCGCGGGCGCCATAAGAATCTGGTTGTAGCCCGAAAAACCATCCATGAACGAAAGCAAAGCATGCCCCGCAGTATTATCCACAAGCACATCGATGTGTGGCAAGGGAAAATCATCTTTGGGGCTTGCTTTGTTCAAGTCCCTGAAGTCAACACAGACTCGAATCTGTCCATTCTTTTTAGGAACTGGAACAATGTTGGCCACCCATGTGGGGTACTGAGAGACCATGAGAAAACTAGCATCGATCTGCTTAATGACTTCCTCCTTAATCTTCTGAACCCAATCCGGCCTCATTCGTCTGAGTTTCTATTTCACAGGTTTAGCATCCGGCAACAAAGGAAAGCGATGCTCCACAATCTCAGGGTCGATGCCGGGCATGTCTCGATGAGACCATGCAAAGACATCACTGAATTCGGTGAGTAGCTCTTTGAAACCACGATGCTCCTCTAGCGAAAGCGTGGAGCCCACTTGAACCATTCGGGGATCGTTCTCATCTTTCAAGTTTATAGAAACTACTCCTTCTTTTAATGGCTGAGCATGCCTTTCATCTTGTAACGCCCCCATTTTTGGGTACGTTAAATAAACATTTTATTGATAAAATCAAATGGAGTCTGGCTCGTTATTACAACAAAAACTCCAACAAGAGTTCAATATTTACACAATGAAGGGGTTCTAGGGTTCCGAACTACAGCTCCGCTTGCTCCTCCATCCTAGCTACGCCTCCAAGGTGTACTGTTCATCTTGATCATCTACAAAGTCTGACACATTATACCAGCATCGCCACCGATATAATACGTCAGGGTCACCAAAGGTAACACCATGAGCCACAAGAGCTCAGCAGAATAATCCTATACCCACCAACCCTTAACTTACAATCAAGAACATATAGACAATTACACATGCTCATTCAATAACAAAGTTTAACAATTACACATCCACATTCGTTATCTTCCTATCGTTGGTGTCATGATTTTCTGTGTTTCTCCTACGCGACTCATCGTAGACTGTGTCATCAATTTTCCACTTTATTAACACTTCCAAAATCATTTCGAAAATCACATTTTTTTAACACACCCAACCTCGATTCCGCTGCGCCGGGTTCTCGAGTATCCTCACAATGGTTCCGCCGCGCCGGGTTCCCATTGGGGCACACACATAACATCACACAATGGGCAAGTCCGGCCACATTGCGGTTTTCAAAATCCACACAAGGGCTTTCACGCCAGGTCCTTATTGAGTGTATAGATAAATCATGTTACCAATGAAGCTACCACGTCCGACGTCATTGGTGACACACACACAATGAGCTACCAAGTCCGGCCACATTGCTGCTTTCAAAATCTATCCACACAATGAGATGCCACATTTGGCCACATGAGGTTTAAAACACACCCAACCTCGGTTCCACCGCGCCGGGTTCCCGAGTATCCTCACAATGGTTCCGCTGCGCCGGGTTCCCATTGGCACACACCCAACCTCGATTTCGCCGTGCCGGGATCTCGAGTATCCTCACAATGGTTCTGTCGCGCCGGGTTCCCATTGGCACACAAAACACACCATACTCCCATAATGACTCCCATTCTTGGTCATTATGTAGTTTCAAAAATATTTTACGCACGCACGCACACCACACAATGGGCAAGTCCGGCCACATTGCGGTTTTCAAAAACACAAATTGTCTTTAACACACCCTAGGTGTCATGTTTCTAACTCTTCTCGGTTTTTGTGTCTCGTCATCATGCATAGACTCGGCGGCAGGACTTTTCATGTAATCATAGTAATCTTGAAACTAAACTAGCAAGATCATTCTACTCTATATCAAATATCATGCTCGCTTTATCACATCTTCATGCTCAACATTTAATCACACAAAGTAAAGCATAGTGCCACATGGACGGACACCTTAGGAGTGGTAAACCTGTAACGCCCCCATTTTCGGGTTCGTTAATTAAACATTTTATTGAATTAAAAGACTAAGAGTCAAGCTCATTATTACAACATAGATCCTACTAGAGTACTTTTTATTACACAAAGGATGGAAATTCTAAGGCATTCTATTACTCCGCTTCTTCCTCCATCCTAGCAAGCTCCTCGGCTCCAAAAGCCTCCAATGTGTATTGTTCACCTTGCTCATCAATCAACTCTGACACATTATACCAGCGTCGCCCCAGTATAATATGTCAGGGTCACCAAAAGGTAACACCGTGAGCTACAAAGCTCAATAGAATAAACCATACCCACTAACCCTTAACTTATAACAGAAAGAGATTTATAACCAATTACACATGCTCATTCAACAACATAGTTAAATAATGACACGCCCACATTCGATATCTTATTAGCGTTGGTGTCATGCCTTTTCTTGAGTTTCTCCTACGTGACTCGTCGTAGACCGTGTCAACCTTTTCACCTTTACCAAATCCACAATTTCCAAAGTTTCAATAACAAATTGCTACTAACGAGGCTACCAAGTCCGGCTTCATTAGTAACAGACACGATGGCTACCAAGTCCGGCCATATCGTGGTTTTCAAAACATACTCTTTCAAATCATGCATTGGCTCCTCTCTTCGGATAACCAAGCCATACTACCAATGAAACTACCACGTCCGGCCCCATTGGTAATCTTCACAATGGGCTACCAAGTTCGGCCTCATTACGGTTTTCAAACACTCACACAATGACTACCAAGTCCGGTCATTATGTAATTTCAAAATATTTTCCGCATGTTAATCCCATCCTTTCTTTAACCACACCCTAGGTGTCATGTTTCTAACTTTCTCGGTTTTTGTGTCTCGTTTGCATGCCATGACTCCGCGGTAATTCTTTTCACACTTTAAGAAACCTTGAAACTAAATTAGTAAGATCATTCAACTCTATATTAAATAGCATGCTCACTTTATCACATCATCATACTCAACATTTAATCACACAAAGTTAAGCATAGTGCCACATGGACGGACACCTTTGGAGTGATAAATCACTTATGCTCAACACATATCGACAATAAGACAAGTAAACATATAAACATGCTCATAATCATTCGAGGATCAAAATGCAATTTCACTACAAGAAAATGTGGCATTAACGGCATTTTTCTTACCGGCATGTGTTAAAATGCCACTAATACTAGTTATTCCCGGCATTAATACTAATGCCGAAAAATATTATTTTTAAACGGCACTAGTTATAAAATGCCGGTAAAAATTAATCAAAAACGGCATTATTTGTAGAAAATGCCGTTTTTAGTTTCCTTATGGACGGCAAAATTACCACGAACGCGCGCAATTTATTCTCCCCTCCTGTAACGACGTCGTCTGGTGTACTGTGAAGCATTCCATCGTACTTTTTCCCTCCTTACTTTTTCCTTTTTCCCTCTTATTTTTTTCTTTTCCGTCTCTCGGTCCTCACTCGATTCACTCCTGAAACCACTTAAAATCAAAATCCCCCAAATTCAAAACCCCCAAAACGGAAGCCCTCGAACGGAGGCCCCCGAAACCCGGTGAGCGATCTCTCTGCAAACAAGAACCTGGTGATCGATCGATCTCTTTGCATGATATCTCACGGTTCTCACCATCACAGGTACACTATTTCTTCTTGATTGAACAAATTTGCATTTTGGGTTTGATCTGCGTCTGGGTTTGAACTTTGCATCCCCTCTCTCTATTTTGAGTTTTGAGTTTACAAAATTTCTTCATTTGTTCACATTTGAACCTTGAATCCCGTTTCTCTGTTTAGGGTTTCAAAAATTATTATTTTTTTGCTCGGCAGTTTAGGGTTTCAGAATTGCATGCTCATAGTTCCAAAATTGATGTATTGTGTAGAGGTTTTTGCTGTGGGATTGATTTCTTTTTGGAAATGAAATTGCATTGTTGAACTGATTCAATTCTGTGTGTCAGCTGCCAGTTATTCTATGGACCATTGTCCACCCCTTGAGTCATGTTTTCAGGCCGTGTTCTTCTTAAGAAGTTGTTTTGGTATTTTCCCTCGTCATTTCGTTAGCTTGGGTTGGTTATACGTCTCAAGCGAGGGTAGTCTGAAAAGGAAAATTTGCGACCGAAGAAGTTTAAAGTTCATCAAAAACAGAATTTTTTTGAAACATTTGTCTTTTTTCCTTTTAGTGTTGTCCTGTGTGAATTTTTTTTTTTTTGAAATTCAATTTATTTTTTAGAGATTTTTCTGATTCCTTTCGTTGAACCGAAGGATTGCTCCTAACTTTTTTAACAAAAAGCTGAGCAAAAAACTCAGTGAAAGTAAATAATACCGAAGAAAAATACGAGAACAATTCTTTAGGACGATCAAGGTTACTTAATTTGAGTGGAAGATCCATTTCGTTTAAAAGGCAGGCTAACCCACATTTAAGCATATAGTTGACTAAAAGCGGCGATAGACCATATTGTAAGCATTATACAAAATGCGCAGCGCACATCTTTGTAAAAGTTTCATTAGCAACAGAATGGTAAATTTGGAAGTTACAGAGAATCCTTGAATTTGGGTCTTGACCATGGAGCTGAGTCTTCACTCAAGCTTGAGATTGAGCAAGGGTTTGATCTTTGAGGTTCTGTTAGGGTTTATAGCTGCTGCTTTTGGTTTTTTACCATATAAATTTACTTAATGTAGGAATCTCTGTTGCTCGATGCTTATACTTTTCTTTTATTCTTCTGTGTATGACATCCAGTTGCACAGGGAACCGATCACGAGTTATATCTTGAACGTTTTTTCCTCCTCTTAGGCGAATGGATGGTTTTTGGTTGCTTTAGTTATGGAGTTACTTGCTTCAGCGACTCTGAGAGCAAACCTCAACCCTCCTGACCTTCACATTTGGAAAATCAAACTACTAGGGAAAAAAATCATGAAACCACCAAACCCCTCTAGGTCTAGGAGATCATCTCTATCACTATCAAAGACGGCTCACTTACCTCCCAAACCCCCCTATAACTTTCACTCATATAGCTAAGATTTCTAATTGTTAACTTCTATGAAAACAGCCTAAAGTTCGGCTTCTAGGTCCTTATCAGATAAGAATAAAGAATATGATTGTAAGGATTACTAGGTATCATTACTATATTACAAATCTGAAATATTGGGTGGAGACCATCTCGATTTTGTGTATAGATAGATGTGGGTCTTTCAAAGACGCATATACAGCTGACTAAATATGATAAATGCTTTTTATTGCCGGTGTTTCAGAACATGAAAAGCTCAGACTTTGTAACCTTATGGGTTTTCAACTTGGTTCTCTTCCTGTGAGGTACCTTGGGGTCCCTCTTCTCTCTACCAAACTCTCTGCATCTGATTGAGCTCCTCTTATTACTACGATTTCTGCTAAGATTGATCATTGGGCCACTAGAACTCTGCCTTATGCTGGGAGGCTTCAGCTTATTGCCTTTGTCATTTTCAGTTTGCAAGTTTTTTGGTCTATGCATTTTATTCTCCCCAAGGCTGGGAAGTATATTGAGCTCCTTTTGAGGAACTTCCTTTGGTAAGGATCTACCAAGTATAATCACTCCCATAAGGTTGCTCGGGAGCTCTTTGTTGTCCTAAAAATAAGGGAGGTCTTGGTATTAGGAGGATTAGGAATTGGAATTACGCTGCAATGGCTAAACATCTATGGGCCATCTGCTCTCATCAGAATTCCTTATGGCCAAATGGAGTTATCTGTATATCATCAAGAATCAATGCCTTTGGTCAATGACCATTCCCTCTTCTTGCTCATGGACATGGAGAAAGTTACTTCAGCTTAGACCTAAAGTGAGACCCTTTATCAGATACATCATTGGTGATGGATCTTCTACTTATTTTTGGCATGATAATTGGCACCTTGCTGGGCCTCTTCTTGATTACTATGGCCATCACTTTCAGTTGGATTATGGTATTCCTATGGCATCTAAAGTTTCTTGCAAGATATATAATGATATCTGGACTTTGCCTTCTCTCTCTTTTCCTTGTCTTGATTTCATGCCTCATCCCAATGTTCTTGACTCTATCATTTGGGATGGTTCCCCTTCATCCAAGTATCAGGCCTCTCATGCTTGGAATGCTTTTAGGATTCACCATCCTATAGGTCCCTCGCACAAGGTTGTAAGTTTGGTTCTCAAAAAATATTCCAAGGCCTCATACTATGGATGGCTGTTAAAGGGAGCTTACGAACCAAAGATAAGCTCCACAGTTGGGGAGTTATTGCTAGTTCTACTTGTTCTCTATGTCATCAGCTCTCTGAGACTCTGAATCACATTCTCTTTGACTGTCCCTTCTCCAGTCAAGTGTGGTCTGCCATTGCTAATCTCTGCCGCATCC
Organism: Rhododendron griersonianum; assembly: GCA_018127125.1. NCBI lineage: Eukaryota > Viridiplantae > Streptophyta > Magnoliopsida > Ericales > Ericaceae > Rhododendron > Rhododendron griersonianum. Next base: position 34,921,374 of record CM030789.1, read on the forward strand.
CCCTCGGTCCTGCCCTTTGGTCTCAAAAGATTGCCTGGTTCTGTTCTAATCTCAAAGGGAAGGGTTTTCCTAATCTTCTAAGGAGACTTGCTTTTGTTGCTGCAGTTTATTATTGTATGGCAAGAGAGGAATCATAGAATTTTTCGAGGCATTCAAAAGCCTCCTTCAGCTGTTATAGGAAAAGTCAAATTCGATGTCAGGTTGAAAGCTTCCCAAAGCAAGAATGTGAAGCCTACAGCTTTATCCTCCTAGCTCAGTCAGAATTGACACATTTCTCTCTAGTTGTTTTCTTTTGTATAGGCTCTAGTTTTCAGTTGTGGTATATCCTTGTATAGGCTCATGCCTTTGATTCTTTGTACCTCATATGCAGGAAAACACAACCGCACCAGATGCTTATAAGCATAATTGTCTGATGTCCGTTGGAAAGAAATGGAAGGATTGGAAAGATGAGCTTAAAAGAACTATTTATAACCTATATGATAATGATGAAGACCGTTTGGCAAATTGTTCGAATAGGGTCGATCCTGATCAATGGAGAGTTCTTGTTCAATTTTGAGGCACTAAAACCGCCAAGGTGATGCATGTCAATTCTTCTTCCTCTTTCTAATGAATATGAACACATATACACGGATAAGTAATACTGGATTTTGTTTGTTATAGAGACGAAGTAAAACCAACCGTAAAAGCAGACACGAACAAAAAATGGGACACACGAGTGGGAGGAAGGGCCATTGTCGTGTAAGGGATGAGGTAATTAACTAACTAACGTGCAGAACTAAATTTAATTCAATGCATTTATATATCAAATGTGTTACTGAATACTTTAGCTTCTTGTATGCTAATAAAGTTGACACAGATTAAGGATGGAGTAGTAGTAGAGCCCTATCGTATATAGGTATTCATTAAGACGCATACGAAGAAAGATGGACAACCCGTTGATGAACATCAGCTTTGGCCATAGTATGTATATTTACTTGGTTCATTTTTGCATCTATTTAGGTTCATTTTAATGGTATGCTTCTTTTATGTCTATTTACATAATAAAATCTTTGCTTTTGTTCTTTTACTTACCATAGATAGGTTTCATTTATTTCAGCGTCGTCTTAATGAGGTAGCCTCTCAGATTCCTGAGTCCTCAGAGTCACCTGCTTTATGGGAGGAGTTATTCACTAGCGTACTAAAACCTGATAGGAATGGACGTGTGCGTACCTATGGCCTGGGTCCTTGTCCGAGTCAAGTGTTTGGGACTAGATATACCCGATCTCAGGAGCAACGTGTCAAGGATCAGTTGCGTGCGGAGTTGCGTGCTGAGTTGGGTGCAGAGTTGCTAAGAGACGTTAGTGATGAAATCACTCAATTGAAGAACCAATATGCAACCGTGGCAGCTTATATGAAAAGTGCAGGACACCCTTTGCCTCCATCACCAAATGGAGCTGGAAATGGAGATGGAGATCACACACCGTCACTAATGGAGCACAATGGACAGGTAAATTGTGTTTTTTCATGGTACTTTTGAGGCAATGAGAATAGAGTTGGCCATTTTATTGATTGAAAATACACTTGCCTCTTATATTGATTGATCAGTGTTGTTGCCAAGGATTAGTTATGTGATTGTTAGGCTTGGTAATGCAGATTTAGTGCTGTTTTTAGTCTAGATTTAAGTCTAGTTGTTGTACAATGGGTAGTTGGAGTTGCATTCCTTTGTTTTTGGTTTATGAGATTACTGGGTTGTGAATTGATATGTGCTTAGTTGTTTTTGTTTGAGTTTTTTTTCCTTCTATCCAATTTCAGTGCAGGTTATTCAAATCTGTTTTCAGTGCAGGTTTAGCACTTATTGAAATCTGCATTTTCAGGTTATTGATACAAAGATGCACTTTGGTTCAAATCTGTTGGAATGAAACCTGCATTTTTTGTAGTGAAACCAGCATTTTTATAAGTTCAGTTCCGTTTCTTTTTGCTGTGAGTTCATTTCTATTTCTGTTATGCATAAAGCAGAACCAAAGTAATGAAAGCTGTTGGAATGACTTTGGTAGTGAAACCTGCGTTTTTGCTGCAGTTTTTGGCATACTCTGTCCAAATTTCCTGCATACTCTATCCATGTTATGAAGCACAAAATCAAGGCATTAAACTTGATGGCAATGACTACCGTAATTTCATTCATAGCATAAAGGGTGAATACAGGTGTAGTTTGGGAATGATGTATTTTTGTGGAATGTGTTGAAATGAGTAAATGAATCTTCAGTTGGGTTTGATGGGGGTGGTGAGTCATGAATTCCCATGTATGCTGGAGTGCATTGGCTTGAAACTTTGAGAGAGAGGGAGGGAGGCTAGTATACTCTATTTTTTCCCACAGCTTTTTGTATATAATAATAATGGGTGTATATTTCACATTTGGAGGGAAACAGATGTAAAGTTGGTGCCCATGGGAAAGAAGAATCCTCCTGCTCGACATAGGAAGGAGATAAGTTTATAGAGAGAGAGAGAGAGAGAGAGAGAGAGAGAGAGAGAGAGAGAGAGTATGATCAATATTGCTTCCTCTGACCATTTTAACATGATCAGTCTTTAATCTGTATCCTTCCAAGGAATCTTTCCATGTACGAGTTAGAATTCCCGTGTCCGTGTTCGTGCATCATACCTCAGGATATTGTCATTGCATTGTGAAGCTCATTTAGTTCCTTCTTTTCTTTTTTGCTTTCGTTTCATGGAAGAAAGTAGAAATCCGTTTGTTTCATTTTTTGTGGAGAGAAGACTTGATGAAAACAGGTATTGGACATAAGCTTAACAAACTATTGATAACATTTGCTTCCACTCCAATTGGTATATGGAATTAAAGGCTTCAGAACTGAAGCTTTTACTTGTGGAGATTAGAATACACCCGGTTAGTACCCATTAGTGAATGTTGAAGAGTGATAGACTGTGTACAGATTGTCCTTTTACATTAACTACACCATGTGGCTGTTCTCAGGCTCAAATCCACAACGTAGAGGTTAGTAGGCTGAGTTTTTGACAACTGATCACTTGAACCAATAGTCACCTTTGTGTTAGGAAAAGTATTCTTGTTGGAAATGGCAGGACGTTTCCTTGTATATATAGGGTAATGGCAGATAGCACAATGAAATTTATGTGTCTTTCAGTATAGCTTGTAGCTGTTTACACTTCTGCAACTTGTATACATAAATGTGTTAGGTATACCAATTGCCTAATCTTCGATTAATCACATACAACGTGTATGACATAATATAGTATTCTGTTGTTAGATTAGATGCAGTTGCTTGAATTGGATATCTGGTATTTAGTTGGAATGTTCAATAAGGCGGGTAGACTTGACATGGAACCAAATTGGATCTGACTACTACTCCTGCCCATGTAATATCGTATCGCGTACCTAAAAAGATTTCTTGATAAGATTCTAGGTATAGTTCCAACTTTGTTCCGACTGAACTGAAATAGGTAGGCATTAGTCTTTAGATTGGTATCTGTGTGACTTGTAGATAGTAAGTCTTTTGGATCAGTTTTTATGAAAACTTGTTTTGTGTCTACAGCATAGTTGTCAAAATCCACCTATGTATAAACGTGTAATTGTTTCTTGTATTTGCAGGTTGATAGGACGTAGACGGACATGGAAGACATGCAATAGGAATGACGGAAATTCTTCTTGATAATGAAAATTGTTTTTGTTCTTTTTGTTTTGGAGGTTCGCAACCAAAAGCATGTTTTGGGCCTTTGTGTTGCTTAGGTTACTATGATCTTTTGTTTTTGGAGATACACTTGCAATTGAAACTTATATTTTGACGCTTTGGGTTTAATTTTCGCATTGGCATTCTATGCCTCGTATTGTTATTTTTTGTTTATATATGGAACTTGCGTTTTGGTTATATATGGAACAACTTGCATTTTGGTTTTTGCTAGTGGAACTTCAAATTGTTTTGGTTAGTTACAATTTTGTATGCAGGAAATGTGTTATAAAAAATGAAAGCTAGCAAAAAAAAAAAAAACTTTTAGTGGCGGTTTACAAATGCCGGTAAAAGCAATGGAAAGAAAAAATCAAGATATAAAAATGGCATTTGGAAAATGCCGGTAAAAGCTACAAAAAAATACTGCATTTATAAAATGCCAGAAAAGGTATATAAAAAGGGCATTTGAAAAATGCCGGTAAAAGTTATAAAAAAATACGGCACTTATAAAATGCCGGTAATATTATATTTTCCTGCATTTGCACCACCCGCCGGTAATAAATGTATATTCGGCAATTCTTTTTCCGGCACTTTACAAATGCCGGGAAAACTAGTAACAAACGCCGGTTTTATTTCCGGCATTTGTACAAATGCCGTTTTTGTATTACCGACACTTGTTTGAGCGGCATTTTTTATTTTCGTCAACAAATGCCGGGAATACTATTACCGGCATTAATTTCATCTTTACCGGCGTTTATGAAATGCCAGAAAAAGCTTAATTTGGCGTAGTGTTTCTTCTATCCAAGTTAATCTTTCATAAAATAAGTTCTTTCTTTCCTTAAGGAAGTTCAAAAGAGCATAAGTCTTTATAGAAGTGAAAGTCTATTATTCATCATGCTCATACTTTCATTAGCATAATTATCATGCATTCCAACGTTCAAGTGTTATACAATAAGTTTAGAGTATTCTACGTTCATTTCAACATTCGTATACCAAGATCTATACCTAGAGTTTAGGAGGTATAGGAAAAATTCTACGTACACATAGGAATAGCGGGGACGGAGAATTCTACATGATCATACTACTATCTATACTTAGGAAAATGAGTAGAGATTAATCTACCATTCTTCTTGGCGGTAGTGATGACTACGGAGGAAAGGTGGTACGTCGGTAGTTGGACGGAGTAACGTCGTAAGAATGGCTTCGATAGCTTCAAAAGAGAAAGGTTTCTCTCGAAACTTGATCTTGACTAAAGCTACTAAAACTTTTGGATCGATATGGTGGTCATATGGTGGTTTAGTGGCGGCACTAGAAGAGTTTCTTGAAGAACTAAGGAAGAACCTCAAGAACAACTAAGAACTAAGCAAGAACAACAAGAACACTAGACTTTCTAGAGAGAAGTTGGAGCAATGAAAGGTGTGAGTTGAAATGGGAAGGAATGGGTGCTATTTATAGCCAAAGGGTGACCTATTATCCAATGGGTAAAATTTCCCCTTGCATTTGTTATCCAATGGTTAATAGAATGACTAGATTTGATGGTACTTGGATTGGGTGAGGTGTTTGGCCAAAGGACATGACTAGGCTTATTTGTACACTTTGCACACATCACACAATCTCTCTCTCCCTCTCTCCCGGCCTCTCTCTCTCCCTCTCTCTCTCGGCCATTTCTCTCTCTCTCTCTCTCTCTCTCTCTCTCTCTCTTTGGTCCAATGTACTAAAGTACAAGGGTTGAAAGACTACAAGATTTTCCTTGTTCTTTCTTCCAAATCTAGGACAAGGTTTATGTTTATTCTTTGGGGTTTTTGTCTAGTCTAGTACTTGAAAGAATAAGAAAACTAGATATGGTTGTCCTTAGAGTTGAAAGAGTAAGAAACCCTAGATATGGTGGTACATGGTGATGCAATAGGATGACCAAAAGCTAGATATGGGAGTACACTAGTCACACACATCACACTCTCTCTCCCTCTCTCAACCGGCCATCTGTCTCTCCCTCTCCCTCTCATCTCTCTCTCGGCCACTCCCTCTCTCTCTCTCTCTCTCTCTCTCGGTTCAATGGACACCTAAGCTTGAAAGGACAAGGGGTTGGTGTTTGACTTAGAAAGGGTAAGGGATTGTGTTGTAAGGTTGCAAGAGATTTTTGGTACCCTAAAGTCTATTTCAAAGACTTCATATCTTCTTCTTTCATTAGTACAAGTACTAAAGTATATATATATTAGGATTTGAAAGAAAACAATCTAAGAGTACACCATATCCTCCTTCTCTCTCCTATCTCTCTCTCTCTCTCTCTCCCTCCCTCCCTTGATTAGTTTAAGAATATAAAATGATGACTAACCTTAAAGGACAATTGTACTACATGATTCTATTCTAGATTTTTAGGTCAAAATTCCCAATAGAATAAGCCTAAATGCCACCTATGTACTTATATACTATATTCTAGGACTTTAAAATCTTAGAATAACATAAACATATCTAATACTTTAAGTAAATAGGTACATATCATATCTAGTAAGTAATTAACTAAATTTAACCTAGTACTATAGCTTGACTTGGCCTTATTGACCAGTGGACCATAATTCCCCTAACTTTTATTACCCAATGGTTAATGGATGGAAGTACTATGCTTATATAATCTATCTATATTAGTACAATGACTCATGGTGAATCTAATTAAACTAATAGATCTTGTACTAGGTGGAAAGACTAACCTATTGTCCAATGGTTAACAATTCTCCTAACTTTTATTATCCAATGGATAAAGATGGTAAGTAATATATAATCATATAAAGTGTACCTAACAATCTAGTCACAATATCCTAGGTGGAAACCTATGGTCCAATGGATAAAGATTATCCTAGCATTTATCGTCCAATGGGTAAAGATCAAAGGTTGACTTTGGTCAAAAGGGTTTGTTTAGGGTTCAAATGGTTCACGGAGATTAAAGGTTCGATTAGGGTTCCCTAACGATTAGTTAGAAGCTAACTAGGTTTGCTAAGTAGGATTTCTAGCCAATAAATGTAACCTTAGGGTTTACTATCTCACTCGTTTTTAGAAAATGACTATATTGCATAGCGACGAAGAAACTAGATTTGAATTGAATAAATCTAATTATGACGGATTATAAGAAATCAAGAATTTTATAGAGTCATTAAAATAAGCAACGAGATTTTTATTCACTGAAAATCGGAGTTGTTACAAAACCACTTATGCTTTATCAGCAACAAGTAGACAAGTAAACACATAAACATGCTCATAATTTTTCTAAGATCAAAATACGAATACTTAAAGTTAAGTTACAAACATTATCTTTTGAAGTTCATTCTTGTAGACACCCCAATTTGGCCTAACGATTATTTCAAGTCCCACCTTGGGACAATCCCAATGATTAAATGGATACAATGATTGCTGATTGCCTCCTTGAGAACCTTAGGACTTTCGGTAAGAACTTTGAGCCACTTAGAGGACCCAATTCAAAGCCATACAGCCTTTCAGACAGAAAATACAGAAGCCTAGGAGAATCCATCTGTCGGCCGTGACATCGATCCCACGGCCCTAACATCATTTCCTCACCCGAGCAACCTGTTGCTAGCAAAATCTCCCTGAGAGATCAATCCCTCGGCCGCAAGATCTATCCTTCGGCCGAGACATCCATTCCTCGGCCGTGATATCCTTTACTCGGCCGCCAGATCGACCTTTTTCCAGACTCTGGAACGTGTTCTGTCAGACGTTTGATCCAATTACACTACCTTCCCGATGCGTTCGGGCTACGCTCAGAGATTGCGACGTAGAGTTAGAGGTGCATTGCAATTGCAATTGCAATCGTGCCATTTGATTGGCCGGAGTGAGTCACCAATTGCCTATATAAAGGGCCTTTGGACTCCGAAAATAAACACACGAAATTCATTAGAGAATACACTCTCTCAAGCCACGAAACTCTGTCAAAATACTCTCTCAAACCCACTCCTCAAAAGCCCTAACCTCCCGAAGGCAGCCGTCAATCCGGCGATCAAACCCGAAGTTCAAACCCTAACCCTAGGGTTTTCAATCAAGCAATCAGTCAATCACGCCCAATCCAAAGCAATCAAGCAACTGAGGGATCAAGGTGGTGAGGCCCAACGGCCTCTGGTTTGTTTTACTTATCGTTCTTACGCTTAATCATAGCTTTCTGATCATCTGTTAATCGTATAGTCTGGTGTGAGGAATAACACCGACCGGGGCTTTGATCCCTCGGCCGGTATATCAAACCAGGAGGATCCCTCGGCCGTGACATCCATTCACCGGCCGCGGGATCCATCTCCCTGGGACAGTTTGTTTTGTTCTGCTTTCCTGACGCATGCTTTACTTATCGCATTGGCTCACCTTACTTACTGTTTAAAGGAATAAATAAACAGACTATGTGTTAGAATTAAACAAAGCGCGTATATGTCTTATGTTGAATGATTATGGGCCAGTCTCACGACTGGGCAAAGAGGGGTGCCTAACACCTTCCCCTTATTGTACTTTTGGCTCCCGTGCCCAGAATCTCTGTCTATTTTCCTAGTTTTAATAAACTGGGTGGCGACTCTGTTTTGATGATAATCGCTATCATGTGGCGATGTTCCTAGCCATGGGAATGTCCATGATTTTGGTTTATGAAGCAAGCAACCAATCGAGCAAACAAACGTGATCAATCTATATGGAGATGCCCCATTCGGGAGGTGTCTACAATTCTTCCTTTTCAAAAGTTTAAAACAACACGTGTTTATTGAAATTCTACGTATACTAGAGTAAGTAAGTAGGGTTAAGATCATTCTACATATGCTTAGAGATAGAGGTCAAGATCCATCTACATTCATTTCAACAACATAACTTCATACACATACTATTTATATTTAGAGTTAAAGGTCATAGGAAAAGTCTACCGTTCTTCTTGGCAGTAGTGACGACTACGGAGTAAGGAAGGTACATCGGCGGTCGGACGGAGTAACTTCCTACAGTAAGCTTCCGGTAGCTTCGAAAGAGAAAGGTTTCTCTTGAAACTAAATCTTGACTAATATTACTAGACTTTTTGGATCGAAAGGGTGGTTGAGTGGCGGTTTAGTGGCGGTCTTGGATGAGTTTCTTGAGGACTTGGGAAGAACTTCAAGAACAAGCAAAAACACCAAGAACAAGCAAGAATGCTAAGCTTTCTAGAGAGAGAAGTTGTAGAATGAAAGGTGTGAGTTGAAATGGGAAGGAATGGGTGCTATTTATAGCCAAAGGGTGGCCTATTATCCAAGAGGTAAATTTTCCCCTAACATTTGTTGTCCAATGGTTAATAGTATGACTAGATTTGATGGTACTTGGATGAGGTAGGATGATGGCCAAAGATCTAGACTAACTTTTATTACCCAAGGGATAAGGTTTTCCCTAGCATTTATTGTCCAATGGACAAAGGTTTGCTTGGCTAGAATTGGTACTTTAGATTTGATTTGGTAATATATTGGAAGGTTTGTACAAGATTTAGTAATTTTCTAAAGGGTTTCTAGTCTTGTCTAGTACTTGAAAGAGTAAGAAATTGAGATATGGTTGTCCTTAGATATGAAAGAGTAAGAAAACCCTAGATTTGGTGGTACAAGATGATGTATGAAGATTGGCCAAGGATTGGACTAGATTTGGAAGAGTACACTTGCACACATCACACACTCTCTCTCCCTCTCTCATCCGGCCTCTCCCTCTCTCACTCTCTCGGCCTCTCTCTCTCTCTCTCTCTCTCTCTCTCTCTCTTTCTTTGGTACAAAGTACATATGTATATATATATCTAAGTATGGAAGGACAAAGGGTTGGTGGTTGACTAGGAAGATTATAGGATTTGTTGTAAGACAATCTTGTACTCCTAAATCTATCTCATATCCACCATATTTCTCTTCTTTCACAAGTACATGTACTTACATATAGATATATTGGATTTGGTAGAAGAATGACCAAGGGTACAACACATCTTGCTCCCTATCTCTCTCATCTCTCTCGGCTCTCTCTCCTCTCTCACTCTCGGCTTCTCTCTCTCTCCCTCTCTCTCGAATTCTCTCTCCCTCTCTCCCTCTCTCTCTTTCTCCCTTGATTAATATATATATGTATATGTGAAAGAATACAAGTACACTAGTACTTACATGATCTTCCTAGATTTTTAGGTCAAAATCCCCCATGACAAATGGGCACATGATCTTAGTATAAAATAGAATTAGGGTACATAGAAAATCTAGGTACAAATCTAGGTACAACTCTTATTTCTTTAATAGAATATCTCATGGGAAAATCTAGATAATGAATTAACCAATATATCTTAGTACTTAGTTCTATTATTCAATGGATATCCATTTCCCTTGTAGTTATTAACCAATATGTAATATTTCCCCTAACTTTTGTTAACTAATGGATAAAGAAATAAAGTAACATATACTTAGAATAATATATACATGTACTTTAACAAGTGTTTATAAAACTATAAACAAATATATATATATATATATATGTAATTATCACATCTATCACCAAATTTTCTTAAATAGAAAATCTAGGGTTTCTATTATCCAATGGATAAAAATCTCCCTAACCTTTAGTAACCAATGGGTAGAAGACAAGGGTGATATGGTCAAGATTCTCTATAATAATCCAAGAGGTACTAGTACTTATATAATTATATAGTGTACTTAGAATCTAGGAAAGTAAATTCTTTAAGTTTATAAGTACATGGAAAATCTAGGAAGTGATTTTATTTAATAAACCCTAGTACTTGTTGAAAGATTAACTCTATTATCCAATGGGTATCTCCTAACTTTTATTGACTAATGGTTAAAGAAGCAAAGAGTGTATATATATATATATATATATATATATATATATATATATATATATATATATAGATGTATTGACCAAGTATACAAAAGTACATAGTACTACATGACCTCACTAGATCTTCCAAGTCAAAATTCCCTATTAAACTAAGTCAATATGGCACATGTCTTATTATAAAACTATATTTGGGTACATAGAATCCTAGGACAAGATATCATATCCATTTCTTTAATCTATTAGGTACATGGCATATCTAATTAAACTAATAAGTCCTAGTACTAGGTAGAAAGACTAGCTTATTATCCAATGAATAATATTTACCCTAACTTTTATTATCCAAGGGTAAAAGATGGAAGGTACTATATATATATATATTCCACTTCTTATAAGGGCGCCCTTACCGTATTACGGTAAGGGCTTTCCCTTTTCTCCCATTTTCCGACCAAATTTTGAAGATCCGAGCCGCTCAATGTGTTCAGAACGTGATTTTAAGGGTACCCGCGAGAAATCAGCAAAAAAAATGACCGGAAAAGGCTTGATTTGAGTAGTTTTTATCTGAACCGTTAGATAAAATACAAACAAAAACTGCTTGGATGAAGCCCTTCCCGGTCTTTTTTTTTGCTGATTTCAAGCGAGCACCCTTAAAATCACGTTCTGCACACATTGAGCGGCTCGGATCATTGCAAATTGGTCGGAAAAGGGACGTCCTTACCGTAATACGGTAAGGGCGCCCTTATAAGAAGTTTTGTGTATATATATATATATATATATATATATATATATATATATATATATATATATATATATATATAAGTAATTCACACAAAGGTGAATCTATTAAACTAATAAATCTTGTACTAGGTAGCAAGACTAACCTATTGACCAATGGGTAACAATTCTCCTAACATTTATTATCCAATGGATAAAGATGGCAAGTACTATGCTTGCATAATGTATATATATAAGTACAATGAATCATGGTGAATCTATTAAACTAATTGGTCTAGTACTTGGTGGCAAGACTAAGCTATGGACCAATGAGTAATATTCTCCCTAACTTTTATGGACCAATGGGTAAAAGGGCAAAGTATAACATTGGATTATTATATATACATCTTCCTATATAATACTTTATAGGTGTACTTTGGGCAAATCTAATAAAATAACTTAGGTGAAAAGCCTATTGTTCAATGGATAAAGATTTCCCTGACATTTATCGTCCAATGGGTAAAAGGTCAAAGATGACTTTGGTCCAAAGGGTTCCTTTAGGGTTTGGAAAGGTTCAAAAGGTTCAATTAGGGTTGGAAGTGCAATTGGTGGTCAGGTTACCTCAATGAATTGGTTAGAAGCTAACTAGGCTTGCTAAGTAGGATTTCTAGTCAAGAAATATAATCTAAGACTTAATTTCAATAATTAGGAAAAATATACTAACACACTTGTCTTCAGAAAATGACCCTATTGCTCGGAGTGAAGAAATCTAATTTTATAAGTCTAGAATTTAGTAACGACGGATTTTTGGGTATTTTAAAAGAAATTTTAAAAGAAGTCCAAGTAATTAAAATAAAATTCAAAATTTTAACGAAATTTTTACTGACCAAAAATCAGGGTCATTACACATCTTCCCTTTCAATGAGGGCACGGATTTCCTTGGGAATATCCCCATCGAAATCTATTCCTTCATCGTCGGGGTCGACACAGTTTATATAAAGATCATTGAAGTAGTCAGAAAATGCCTCATTCATTTCACAAGACCCTGGAGGGTCGCCAAGTACAAGGGATCAAACTCAAAATAAAAGCTATGACGTGGAGGGCCCAGATGCACATACTCCGACTCAGAGCTAGACTTAGACGATGTAACAGACTCTGTATCTGACTCAAACTCGGACTCAGACTCAGACTCAGAGGTGTCGTCAATGCAAGTTAGGCGTGGTTTGAAAATGCAATTTTTATGGCTACCCTTGGCTTCCACAATGAGAGAGGTGGGGTCCTCGAGGGCGTCGGGCCCGAGCATGAGTACTTCGGCCTCTTCAACTTCCTCAGCCAAACCCACTTGGGAGAACTCCTGAAACAGCAGCTCCAAACTTTCCTGATCAACGAATCCCAGCCAGTCAGTCTTGACCTTCACCTGATTAAGCTTCCTCTTGAATTCTGCCCTTGCTGGCTCATCATCACTGCTTGACCAGGTGTCATCAGTGAAAACTTCAAACCCCGGCAGCAGCTCCCCAGTTTCAGAGTGAATAAATGGCTCAGCTTGTCCGGTGTAAACGACATTTCCCACCTCACGCACGAAATAGCTGCTAGGATCTCCATAGAGGGTCAGAGGTTTTCCCGCATACTTCCTCCTCTTGGCATCTTTGGCAGAGGAGATATATCCCAAACCAAAACGGCCCTTATTAAAGGGAAAAGTAGGGAGTTCCGGGACCCCTTGTCGACGAGACCCTAAGCCTATGCCGGGAAAATAAGACATCCTCCTCATAATGTCCAGCGCGACAGAGCTTATGAGGAAGTTCCCGTCCACGTTGATGGCCATCACAGTACCAGAAGTGTCGAAAGAGAAACCCTCGAGGTCGACATCCTCCTCGCCGTGCATAATTCCCAGAATGGGAGTCCCATCTTCATTAAGCGGACAAATTCCAGAGTCCCCGCAGATGGTTAAAGTACCAGTAGGCAGTCCCAGAATGACCTTTTGATGGAGAGTAGATGGCACGGCCATAATGTCGGGTCGATGGAGCCACGGCCTGCCTAGCAGAAGGTTGAAGGTAGCAGGAATGTCCACAACATGGAACTCAACGTCCATCTCAAAGCCCTCAGCATCGAGCTTGAGCATTAAAGTGCCCTCGACCACACGACGGGTGCCGTCATATGCCTTGACAGCCAGATTGGAAGGTGCAAAGTCCTTTTTAGCCAACCCCAGACGATAGGCAACCCTTATAGGGCAGACATTGATTTTTGACCCATTGTCGATGAGAACAGTTGAAACCCAGAGTCCTCAACACTTGACGGTGATGTGCAAAGGGCGATTGTGGTCGACTCCTTCGACTGGCAGATCCTTATCAGTAAAGACCACAGTGTGCTTGGAGGTTGGAGGGAGGATGAGAGATACCATCGTCTCAGGTGTAACATCAGCCTGAACCTCGAGGCGAGATAGAGTGTGACATAGCTTCTGACGGTGCTCTTTGGATGAACAAATCAGACCCCAAATTGATATAGCAGCGGAATCCGCTCAAGCTGTCGTTGGACGAGGTCGGCGGCTGGAGGACCGGTCGATACCTCAAGAGGTGTAGACCTTGGGAAAGCAACAGGTTCGTTCCTTTGGTTAGAAGGGTTGGACGAGCTTCCAGCTTGCAGATTCGTAGGCTGAAAAATCCGTCCATTCCTTGTAACGTTGTGAACGTTCCCCAAGGAGGGCATGACTTGAGGGTCTTCGTTCACATCCCAGAGGTTAACAGGAACTTCTCCTAGTTTGCGTTTTCCTCTGTCAGTGGTTGGCGTAGAAGCAGGTACTTCCATGTCTAGGCCCAAATCTTCAGCCAAGTCTTTCATCAGTAGAGTGTCCCAGAAGTCCAAGTCCTTGACAGCAGCCACTTCAGCAATGGGCTCCGGATTCGTAATGAAAGGAACATCCCAGAGACCACTGTCGGCCAAGGAACGATTAACCGCCCATATTTTAGCCCCAACTTGGACATCCACTATGTCATCAACTTCCCAAAGGTTAGCAGGTGGGACAAGGTTCGTAACCATGATGCTACAGTCCCGGTTACTTGGATAAGGCACTTCAAGGCACGGGAATTCCTCGTCAATAATGTAGGAGCAGGGATCGAGATCAGTATCATAGACTGAATCAAAGGCGGAGTTGAAGAGGGAAACATGGTCTCCCAAAACCTGTGGGTCTTCCTGGACAAGATCATCCTCCGCGTAGTGTAGCATGTAATCCGGTATGGCGTAGCCTTGGAGGGGGGTAGGGTCCAAATCCATGGGAGCCTGCCAAGTCGGCTCGGGGTCCCAGTAATACTTTACTTCAGGACCAAGGGTTTAGGCTGCTGAAATAGCATGTACAAAGAGAAGCCATCCAGAGGATCTAGCATTGCTACTTCATAACCGGCCATCCAGCCATCATACCAGGCTTGATCGAACGGGAGATACTCAGGCTGCTGGGGGAATCCATCTAATTAGAGACTTGACCACTCGTTGAGTAAAGGGATGGCATAGTCCATGTTGTCTGCGATGGCCCAACCCGTGGCTTGCATGCTGGTTTCCGCCGGAGGCTCATTAGACCGAGAGCGATCCAATGGACTGAGAGGTGGGTTAGTGTCATACGGGCTGTCAAGAGAAGAGGCAGAATTGAGCTACACAACGGGAATTGACTGATGGAAGAGGTAGCTGACAGAGGCATTGGGGACAGTCGCCCCATTTTGTAAATGCTCCAGAGGTGCATCAGTATCAACAATCTGGCCTTCCACCAAGTGTATGTAAGAGACCTCGGCACAAGGCTCAAGTGGAAAAGGTACTATCGGCCTGGGCTGATCGGCTGAGGCTATATGGTCAGTTGGGTTGAATATGGTGGAGTTGGGGTTGATGTGAGTGGGGCTGAGAGATATCTGGCTGATGTGTGGAACAGCATTGTGCTTGGGAAGGGAGTTGGCGATGACGTTGGGCTTCTGAGGTGGTGGTGGTGTTGCAAGCGTGCCATCGTCAATGAGATCCTGAATCGCATGACGGAGGCGAAAGCAGGAGTCAGTGAGATGACCCGCCCCTTGATGGTAGGCGCAGTAGAGGTTGGCCTTGAAATTGGGTGATGGGTTTTTGGGTAAAGGAGTCGGATCCAGGGGCTTGAGATGCCCTGACTTGACCAACCATTTGAAGACCGAGGACAGAGGTGCCTCGATAGCAGAAAAGTTGCGGGGCTGGTTACGCGGCCGATTATTCTGCGGAGTCTGCACCTGATTGACATCTGCGATGTTGTTGGTTGTGTTGGAGGAAGTGGCGTTAGTACCACTGGTTGCTGCATTGGAATAAGTTCCTCCCCCAAAGAGCACATTCGTATTCCCAGAGTATGCCAGAGGCTTTTATTTAGGAGGATTAGAGGATTCCCCCTTTGCCAGAATTCCACTTTGCAGCGCATCCTCGATGGCCAGGCCAAAGTCGAAGAAGGTTTCAAAGCTGGCGGATGCCTGAGCAAGGACCAGATGCCTAGCATAGTCTGGCTGGAGATTGCGAGAGATGATGCGGAGCTGATCCTTCTCGCTGGGGCGGTCAGTTATTAGAGCGGCCTTAGCTCTCCATCTTTTGACGAAGTCTGCAAAGGACTCATTTGCTTCCATCTTGGTGGATTCGAGTTCCCGGGTGATCATCTTCAACTGGAAGTTGTAGCTGTACTGCGAAATAAACGCAGCCCCAATGTCCTCCCAGGTCCTCCTTTTGGCGATGTCGAGTGACAAAAACCAATGGAAAGCAGGGCCTGAGAGAGCCTGAGGAAAAAGCTGTGACATGGCCTCCGGCTCAACAGAGAGAAGTTTCATGGCGGCATGGTAACTGTAAAGATGGGTCTTGGGATCACCACTCCCGTCAAATTTAACCAAGTCTGGCATCTTGAATTTTTCGGGAAGCCTGGCGTTGGAATACAAGCAAAGACGATCCAAATCGATTCCCCTAGCGTTGATCTTTTTTCAGTTTTGGAAACGGATTCCTCCAGCTTGGCGATTTTGGCCATGAGTGCGGTCATGTCGGGGCTCTGAGCTGGCCCTTCTTGAGTTGATTTACCAACTACGAGATTTGCAGTAGGCCTGCAGACTTCTCTTGGTTTCAGTGCAATGAGACGTCCTGCGTGATTCGGATTTGGAACCAAAACGGGTTGTTCCTGGTCAGACTCATCATCCTCGCCTTCCTCTTCGAGAGGAGGGGGAAGGCGAGTGTTGATAAGGTCATTCAGGCGGGTGATATTGGTATCTGTCTGAGTTGCCCTCTGCTGCATGGCGGTGATGCTGTCTTGCAGGTTCATAAGCATGGTTTCCAAAGTAAGAGGCTGTGGCTGCGGTTGCTCTGTCATGACAGGAGGTTCGGAGATGCTTGATGTGGATGATGGGGAGGCTGGTCGCCCTTCCTGTAAGATTGGCGGTGAATCTGACTGTGATCCTGACTGAGAGTCTGACTGTCGTGCGGCCGATAGTGAATGCGGAGAGTCTTCCGTGATGACTGACTGGGATTGTAGCCTGACGAGCCTTTGAACCGGATTGAGATGCAGACTTTCCCAAGTGGGTTTGGCCACTCGCTTCGATACTTTCCTCGGTGGTGCAATGATTCAGAACTTGCAGCAAAGTAAAAGATGGCTCAATAGGGGTCCTGCGGAGACTTTAATCTAAATAAAAGACTAAAGTACATGTGCAGCCAACGTCGTCAGTGTCGCCCTAGACTCTAGAACTAGAAGACAAGTTTGTCTTTAAACTGTTCGGACATTGCTTGAGGCCCTCAGAACTCTTTTCGAAGATGTATCCTTGTTTGGAACGAGCGATCCCAAAGGATGTCAAAAAGAAGTCTAAACCTTTGTCCATTCCGTCGTTTTGGGGTTTCAAACTTGAAGTCAGAACAACTCGGTATGAATATCATGATACTATAACCAGATTGGCGTGAGCAGCACTGTGCTATTAGCCAGGCGACGTAAGTGACGAGGCACTTGTTACCTTTTGGTGTAAGCATCATGGTATTTACTCCGTTGTTCCTCATTTTCTGTTTGAAGCCCTAAACAGATATATAGACAAGGGTGTTGAAAGGTTTTTAATTTCCCAAAGTCCCATTGTTCGCAGGACTTGAAAATTCAACACGTGCACCATCGAGATGCATGACTCCTCATCGGGCCATGTCAGTGTCCTAATAAACTTAAGACAGACTCGAAAGACCGAAAATCTAGAAGCCACCCTAAACATGCTCCTACGCAGAACGAGATGTATGTACAGTTCATGCAATAGGGAAAGCAATAATACATAGACAGTACATGGGGTTAGATGCAAATAGATCTTAACCTGCAGGTTCCTGTCCTAGTTTGGAGAGTTCTAATGCTTTTGTATATGCAAAGGCCGGTTTTGGTTCATAACAGGTTCCTCGGACTAAGGCCACAGATATACCTCCCGCTGCCCGCGTGATCGCAGTGCAACAGTCAAACGGTAGCATGACCTATCATCGTCGAAGGTTGTTGGTCATTCGAGGTCCCTGAGCTTCGGTAAACCGCGCCGGATTGCCAAAACGATCCAACGAGGCTTATCCCACATCGATGCAAATGAGATGCTAGAAATTGATTAAGAAGAAAAAGAATCAAAAAATTTGCAAAATGCCTTTTCAAATTTAGCTCACTTTATTTGATCCATCTTTAGAAGAAACTACACAAGTGAACAATCGAAAAAGTCCCAGATTAGATTGGCCGGACACGGGGTCCTGTTAAATCACCATTCCAACCTTCGGCAGCGCGAAGCTCACCGTTTTGACAGACTTTTAAGGGATTGTTCGCTAGTGTATTAAATCCTAAGTATGAATTAATATTGGTTCGATTTACATCCCCAGCAGATTCGCCACTGTGGGCAGCATGCCCTTGGAAAAAGGATTCCGTTCCTTTTGCCAACTTGGCAAGCCCTCGGAATCGAGGGAGCGCCAGCGGAGAAGCAAGCGCTCGTAAATACAGAGTCGCCACTCAGGTTTTGAAGGTCCGACACCCAAGGAACCGTATTTCGAAGCACTTGCCGCGCTATTTGATTTGAAAAAATGACGGAAACCAGTCCGTCATAACCATATCTGGGTTCGGGAGCCAGGTTACGAGAGGGGAAGGGTTTTAAGGCACCCCTCTCGCCCAATCCGGAGATCGGTCTCTACTTAGACATTTTGAAAACATTTACGATTCTTCTTTTATTTAATCAATTTTTAGCCAATTAGGGCGAGGGAACAGTTAATCGGGGATTAAAGCTGTAACACTTTTGCAGGATATGATGTAAGATGGCATGGATAAATGGAATGATAAATAATAAATGGAATAAAGTTCAAAACAATGCTTTGTATGAGATTGACACAAACAATGGCCAACTTGCATGCATGGATCAACCTGCATGCAAGTGAACCATCGCGCGACAGTCCCATGCACTCGCGCGAGTATTGATGCCTCTCTTGCAGCCTGAACTTTATTCCCTTCTGGGCTCTGGAAGGACAATGCACACCCAGGGGGCAAACCAAGCAGTTTATATGTGCGGGAAGGTAAATAATATTACAAACAGACTAGAAATAAATTGAAAATACGCCCCTAAATAGTGGGGGAGAAATAAACAGAGGCCAAAGGCCTAGTTGCCCATGCAAGGGCAATCTCTGGAAATCAGTGACCCATCGCGCGACAGAGTAAGACACTCGCGCAAGGCTCCAGACTGGACTTCCAGGAATTGCTTTGCATGCTTAGGGCTCTGACACATATTCAGAAGCAACCCAAGGGCGTTCCAAATCAAATGATTGTAGACACCCCAATTTGGCCTAACGATTATTTCAAGTCCCACCTTGGGGACCATCCCAATGATGAAATGGATACAGTGATTGCTGATTGCCTTCTCGAGAACCTTAGGACTTTCGGTAAGAACTTTAAACCTTAGAGGACCCAATCCAGAGCCATACAGCCTTTCAGACAGAAAATACAGAAGCTAGGAGAATCCATTTGTCGGCCGTGACATTGATCTCACGCCATACAGCCTTTCAGACAGAAAATACAGAAGCTAGGAGAATCCATTTGTCGGCCGTGACATTGATCTCACGGCCTTAACATCATTTCCTCACCCGAGCAACCTGTTGCTAGAAAATCTCCCTGAGAGATCAATCCCTCGGCCGCAAGATCTATCCTTCAGCCGCAACATCCATTCCTCGGCCGCCAGATCCTTTGCTCGGCCGCCAGATCGTCCTTTTTCCAGATTCTGGAACGTTCTGTCAAACGTTTGATCCGATCACAAAACCCTAGCAGCCAAATTCCGATGCGTTCGGGCTACGTTAGAGGATTGCCATGAAGAGTTAGAATCACACTCTAACTCTAATTTTGATCGTGCATTTCGATTGGCCGGAGTGTGTCATCCCTATGCCTATATAAAGGAGCCTTTGGGTTCCGAAATTAACAAGTGAAATCACCCTCTCAAGCCACGAAACTCTGCAGAAACACTCTCTCAAACCCTCTCTTCAAAAGCCCTAACCTCCCGAAGGCAGCCATCAATCCGACGATCAAACCCCGAAGTTCAAACCCTAACCCTAGGGTTTTCAAAGAAGCAATCAGTCAATCGCAATCAAATTCGAAGCAATCAAGCAACTGAGGGATCAAGGTGGTGAGGCCCAACGGCCTCTGGTTTGTTTTACTTATCGTATGTATGATTAATCGTAGCATTTAGTCATCTGCTAACTTTTCTGTCTGGTGTGAGGAAGAACACCGACCGGGGCTTCGATCCCTCGGCCGGTACATAAAACCAGGAGGATCCCTCGGCCGTGACATCCATTCACCGGCCGCGGGATCCATCTCCCTGGGACAGTTTGTTTTGCTTCTCTGCTTTCTAATGCATGCTTTGATTATCGCACTGGTTCACTTTACTTACTGTTTAAGACTTAATTAAACGGACTATGTGTTAGAATTAAACAAAGCATCTATATGTCTTATGTTGAATAACTATGGGCCAGTCTCATGGCTGGGCAGAGAGGGGTGCCTAACACCTTCCCCTTACGGTACTATTGGCTCCCGTACCCAGAATCTCTATCTACTTTCCTAGTTTTAATAAACTAGGTGGCGACTCTGTTTTGATGATAACCTCTATCGTGTGGCGATGTTCCTAGCCATGGGAATGTCCACAATCTTGGTTTATGAAGCAAGCAACCAAACGAGTAAACAACGATCAATCTGTATGGCGATGCCCCGCTCCAGGGAGGTGTCTACAGTTTTTGGCAACTCTGCTGGGGAATTGAGAGCCATAACCAGAAAGTTCAACATAAGACTAACACATGCCTTATTTAATTCATCTGTCATATGCATCGAGCGGGCAACCCGTTGAGTTCACCTGATATCCCGGCATGACACGGGCTATGTTGGGGGTTCCAGCAAACTCCACAGTCACTCGTACCTAGTGGTATATCAAAAAGGGAATCACCCAATCACCGCCTATGATGGGCTGGTGAAAGGATTGGTGCCCTTTGACAACGGAGCACCCTGAAACTACCTAAACCTTGCATGTATTAGAAAGCCATAGAACTTATCAAACTAAGACAGGAACCTATAGGCTAGGAACCTACTTGCATTCGCTTGTAAAAGTTCTTCCTCACACCTTGTATCATCTGTTGTTGTAAATAACTTTTTCTGTGCAGAAGGGTTGGGATTTTCAACTCAAATCCTAACCCTACACAAGCCAAGCACTGACTTACAGGTACTCTACTTTTCAAAGCAGACATAAGTAAAACAAAGAAGCAACCACAGCCAATTTTATACTCTTACAACACCCAAAGTCACGCCAAACAGAGGTCTTTGCAGCCATCCCATCTGTCACCCTCACCGGCCAAAACACCTGCACTGCAACGGTCCCAATCACTTTCAGGGACTTCGCGGTCATCTCCTCAACAAACTCAATCATCTACCAAATCCTAAGCTTCATCAAATAATCCTCCCACTCTCATGGCAGAAGAGAAATCGGTGGAAGATGAGAATCCTCATTAAATGGTGTTGGCCGAAAGTCCCGAATTGGCCAGGCAAGTCAAAGAAAATCAAACACATTCTGGCTCGTTCACAAGGGGACCAAATTCTGGACTTCGAAGGATTTTGCCTTTTCCTAAGAATCTCAACTGCCTGAGCGGTTCAAAATGCCAAGAAAAAGCCGCCAAGGTGAAGATTCGCCCCTCTGAGGAAAATCAAGTGAGAATAGTTGTCAAGAGTTTGCAGCCTAAGTACCTCACGCACATTTACACTCGGGCTATCACTGATTTCAAGCGCCTGCATGCTACTGGGCTGCAGATTGAAGAGGAGATCAAACTAGGCCTCATTGGGAAAGAAAAAACTCCTCCACCCAAGAAAACCTTCCTAACCCGTACATCTCCTGCCTCCGTCAACACCCTTAACTTAACCTTACCACATGACCCTTTTCAAATTAGCTCATCCCGAAGCTCAAATCGCCCCCGTCGTAACTTTGACCCTCTCTATATGACCTCATCTCACCTGATGTGCAAGCCAATCCACTTCCTACTCACAATGCTGAACCACCACCCCGAAACATCGATCTCGTAAACCTATCTCACAACCCCACATACAATCCTGGCCAATACATTGTCCAAAACAACCAAGCCAAGCTAACCTTTACCTTCCCATAAGAGGATGAATGTTTCATAATGGAGGAGGAAGAAAACAATGAGTCCGATCAATCAGAAGTGATCAATCCCGGCATGTCTGACAAAAGTAATGAAGAAGAACAAGCAAAGGGGAAAGTGACTTTGACGAAGTGGAAGGAGAATGCGATGATCCACTCGATGGAATCTCTTTAACATCACTATTCAGCCAAGTGGAAGTAACTAATCTCTCTTATGACTTCACAATCAACAAGGAGGAAGAAGAGGTGATGAAAAACCAGACTGACATTTCCATTTGGGGACTACTCATGTCTCAAAGAGGTAGCCACCGTGCAAGCCGTGAAGATGGATCCAGTTCAAAGGCTCTGTTTGGCAAAGAAGAGGGTGGAAAAGAGTATAAAGTTGCGAAAGGTAAAGGTTTTCAAGACAACCCCGAAATGCTACAGTAGCTAAGAAGTCACAACATGGCAAAGAACATTAAACATTGCTTTTATTTTCTAAATCAAACTAAAACATGTTTTGGGCCCCTGCTTGAGCATTTTATTTCTGCTAAGTGAATCCCTATTTCATCTTCTAGACTATGCTTATTCAATGATTTATTTCCTAAATTGCATTTGCCAAACACTATAGTTTCTTTGCCAAACAAAGGAAATTTCAAGGAATCAAGTTCTTTGTGCCGCTGACGAAAAGGAAGGAAAGAATGAACTCTGGTTGCTTAAGAAACTAGGTTTTTGTCAAAACTTAGAAAGAAGACACTATCTCCGCGAGAACACTTAGGGTTAGCTTGTCAATTATGAAGGTACAAACACAAGGGAGATTTAGAAAAATAACTCCATCAAATTCCTCTCCGAAACGCAGAAAGCCTCTTGAGAGAAGCGCTCGTTGGGTAACCTGAAAACCCAAGCAAAAGTAAGAGCAAAGCCTGCTAGGGCAAGAAAATGCAAAAACGCAGCCTAGGCAAAAGTGTAGGCATTCAAAGAAAAGCTCGCTAGGGACTCAACCTCCATTAGGTAACCTAGCAAAATCAAGAGCATGTGAGAAGAAAAACCAAGAGTGAAAACCCAACCTCAAAGGTGATGATTTTGGAACTGCGTAAAAGGCCTGATTCCCTGATTGGGATACGTAGGCAATCTCACATCGAGATGCGGCCCAAACATTTGGAGAGAAGGAAAAACATCAAAAGATTTGTGCTCAATGATAGGCATAGCTAACCCTGCGTATTGAGCTCGCAAAAGATGAGTATGCTTTTCTCAAAGAATTGGCAACAACAATAGACACGAGAATTATAGTTCATCCCCTCTAACCTAAAGGTCATTGACACAATGAGCAGGATACCTCGAAAACTCTCAAGTTTGGCAACCAGACTATGGAACATGACAAAAGCAAAGGCAGGAAAACCAAAACCAAGCATAAGATGGAAGAGAAAAGAGGGTGCCACTTGGCCGAAACAAAATCTACCTTTAAAATCAAAGTAACGACCGAATAATGGATATATCGGCCCCAGCATCGATCCTTCAGCCGAATAATCGATTCTTCGGCGAGTATTTCATCTCACACAGACTAATTATTTATCAGCAAATACTTGTTCAAAAAAGCCATGTTCTGACTATCGCATGCAAATTCGAGACATCTAGGGGCATAAAAAGCATTTCTCATTTCATGAACAAAAGCTTGCCTACAAAATCATCACTGTGGTTGCTTTCACTATACAAATACAGTTTCTGCTTCTCTCTTTGCTAACCATGAACAGGAAGGAAAAAGAAAATCCTAAAGCCGGTCCTGACGGCGTCTTCGAGACGATCTCTGAGATAAAGAAGGGGATTGCTAGCTATCCTCCCCACTGACAGCTGGTGCTCACTCAGCCTCAAGCTACAAGGAAAAGGATACAAAACAAGGGGCAAGCACCAAGCGCTCCTCTTCTCCGTCATCAGAGTGGATGGAGATAAAGGAAAGGGCCTGTGGCCAAACAGGAGCAACTGAAGGAACATAACCAAGGAAAAATGGCAGTACTCCATACAGTCACCTGCCTAAAGAAGCAAACCCGCCCAGTCTCTGATCTGAGCATTCTCCAAGTCTACTTTAGATATCGAAGAAGTAGATCTCATCAACGCCGGAGGAGGAGGAGGAACAAACTGAAGATCCTCAACACGCGGGCGCCACTGGCTAGCCACCCGATCACATGATTACCAAGCTTAACAAACGGGACCCTCGAATAGGCTACGAGTACAATCTAGAACCCTGGAACGTGCAAGAGGGGTGTCCTCTGATACACCACTCCAAGGGTCGAACCTCGCCTGCAAACAAAGTCTAAATCAGCCACAGCACAGAGGAATGGAGATCTTAAAAATAAGGAATGCAAGGGGTACCTGGTCAACCGTCAATCGGTCCAAAACTCGTCGCCAAGGCTCAAAATTGGCGACCGTGGCTTCCCTTGGCCCACTAGCCATCGCTCACAGTGAGAAACACAGTTCACATCCTCATGCTTGGTATCAGTTGGAAACTGAAGAGAAAGGAAGTACAGAAGAAGGATATACCTTAAGCACTCGGTAGTGACCGCCAAGGATAAAACTCGTGTCCCGTGGGCAAGCTCCAAGATTGCCATACAGGGTGGCCAAAGCGGATGATCCCCAATCAAACTCCCTAACGGCCCCCAAATGCTGCAAAGGGGCCAAGAGCTGTGTATGCACTGAACTATCCTTGTTGGCAAACAATGTCTGCCCGAGGAGATAGAGAAGGAAAGCCCGTGTCAACTGCTCAATACTCACCTAAGTCAAGATATCAGTCTTCATGAAAGTCTTGCTCAGCCAAGAGACATCAACTTGACCTCAGAAGTGAAGAGGTGGCATCTTGCTCAAGAACCACTCCAAAGCCCCTACCCGCTCCCAAAGCCTGGGGTCAACCCGAAGAGGAGCTCCACCTATTCGCAGGCCGGTCAACAATGAGAAGTCACTTGATGTGATCATCATCTCACCAGCAGAAGGAAAATGGAAGATTGAGGCGAGGTCATCAACGACCAATCCATCTTCTGAAGATTGAGGCCCGAAACAAAAGCAGCGCATACTAACTCCCGAGCCTGCTCCGGCAACGTCACAAACCACTTGTGCACCTCTTTGCCTCCACCGCGAGCCTCCAATCTTCTGTTTCTCTGCCAAGGACAAAAAGGGAGTTAATCTCACGATTGCATAAACAAATAAAAAGCTAGGGGCATCAAATCGACGTTTAAAAAGCATGCATTGCCTAAACAGGAGGCACAGTTATTTTAGCTTCTTTAAACAGAACAACTTCGACCCAACCACGGGTCCTCTGGGGAGGGCTGGGAGCTTCTCTCTCTAGCCTAGAGAGAGAAAGCTCCCTCCGGCCAAGCAGCCAGGCCTCCTCCGGCCAATCACGTTCTGGCCTGTCCATCTTCGGTCATCCCAAGGGCAAGGGAGCCCCTCTCTCGACAGGGGCTCTCCTCCACCGCCCATACCGTCACTAACCGGCTACCCACGGGCCCGGCCTTCCACCACCAGATCTGGTCCGGCAACAGCTCCGGTGGCTGCCGCCTTTAACAGCAGCAGCGGCCACAACCCACCTCAAACCGGCCACCTCTGGTCCGGACTCCTAAGGCCAGTCACTCCGGCCATAGATCGACTTTCAACTTGTCTTCAACATATCAGTCGGAATCCTCGGGTCATAACAGATCCGCCGCCGCCGCTGGTCTTCAAACATCTAACCGGAGCGGGCAGCAGCTCGTCTTCCGCCGGCCGCCGCTGGTCTTCCGCCGCTGGTCTTCCGCCGGCCGCCGCCTATCAACCCCAATCGGAGCCCACGGGTTCACTACCCTCGGCTCCCTCAGATCTATCTCGTAGCCACGGCTACCCAAAGCGGGCCAGGCCATCAACTGGCCCAGCCACCGTGGGCCAGGCCACCAGACATCAGCCGCCGTGCAGACGTGGGCCAGTCTGGGGCCAGGCCTTCAACAGAGGCCAGCCTGCTGGTAGCAGCCAGCCCGTTGGGGCAGGCCGTCGGGCGCAGCCTGCCTTCAGCCCGTCGGGCACAGCAGGCCTGGGCCAAGCAGCAGGCAGCAGCAAGGCAGCACCATGGTCGGAGGTAGGTGCAGCCCGGAGTCAGTCCGGCCGTCACAGATCATGGCCCGGCACGGGCCTTACGTCATCGCGCAGTCCTTGCAGGTCAGGGCCAGTCAACCGGCCCAAGCCAGTCAACCCCAAGCAGCCAGCCCGGTATCCCGGCTTGGCTGAAAATCATCGCAGCCAGTGTGCTCATCGTTATTCAATGTGCAATTTGCAATTATCTTCTACTGTGCACTGGCTGTTATTGTTATCGTTTATGTTTTCAGTTGTATGAGTTGCGAGGACTTCGAGGGCCTCGGATTGTACCCTATACCGATAGGTTGTGTCGGGTATTTACTGCTTTTGCCACGCCCGTGTCTAGGTTCCCTGTTGTACGTTCCATTCCTTGGGATAGATTGTTCGACGGGGGCATGAACACGGGCAACCCATGTAGCCACTTGGCGCTCTTTATATTTTTGCTTTGTCTTACCTGGGGTATGCCCCTTGTAGGCTGTACATTCGGTTAACCTCTTTTATTTTCAAGCTAACCGCCCTAGGGCTTTACCCAAAAAAACCACGGGTCCTTCTCATTCACGCCCCTAGCTAAAAGGGATTTCATCCGACAAATAAGAAGTTCACTCTTACATCATACAAAATAAAAAAATCTGAACTAAAGCAAACTTTTTGCTTTTCAGGAAGCTTACCGAAACATTGAGGACGCTCAAGTGCTGCTCAGCGGCTCTACGCCCACACCTCAGCAACTCTATAATTGGCACCATGTCAACAGCATTAAAATGGCTCCGCACTTCGCATCTCCTTGCTTCGTGCAATCATCAAGCAAATCCAGCAGCTCTACGCCAACCAACTTAGCGGTTCTATGTCCACAATCATTTAACGGTCTCACTCACCTAGCAGCAGCCTCAAGCTCATCACTCCAACAGTCAGGCTCATTCAATAGCTCCAACTAATCACCTGGCAACACCATGTGCTCCTTGTTCGCCATCTCAGACAGCATCATAACTCAACGACTCTCTAGTATTCAAACTCAGTGGCTCAAACGCCCATGAAAACACTGTCTCTGCAAGCGCCATACTTCTTGCACCATCAGGTCACTCAGCAGCACCATGTGCTCACTTTTCAAGCTGTTCAACAGTTCTACGCTAATCCCTGTGCTCAAAAGCTCTATACCCATTATCACCTAGCAGCTTTAGGCTCACTATCAGCAGCTCTGTGTTCGTCCAGCAGCCCTGTGCCCAAGTCGCTCAAACAGCTCCGCGCTCACCTCAACAGCCCCGTGCCTGCTATCTCAGTCATTCAGCAGCTCTGTAGCTACCCCGAGCTCACGTCTTAAAGATAAGCAGCCTCACCACTTCCAGGCCGGTGAAATAATCCTGTGGCTCCCGCTTTAATGCACATTTATGCAGTTCTGGCCCAACGCACCCTCCGGAAGGCACGTAATGGGAAATCTCCCTAACAAAGTTGAATCTACCTAACAAGGAGGCAAAGGAAATCTCCTAGGCATGCATAAGGATCACCTCATCAGATGGTGGAAATCTCCCAAAACAAGTTGAATTTGCCAAAGGAGGCGATGGAAATATCCTAGAGCGCATGCGTGAATCACCCCATCAGTGGAGGTAATGGAAATCTCCCTAACAAAGTGGAATATGGTCAAAAACTAGCCTTGGAGACAATCCCGAGCATGTGGAAATCTAGCCTTGGGGGCAATCCCAAGCATACTCAGAACTAGCCTTGGAGACAATCCCGAGCATGTGGAGATCTAGCCTTGGGGGCAATCCCGAGCATACTCAGAACTAGCCTTGGGGACAATCCCGAGCATATGGAAATCTAGCCTTGGGGACAATCCCGAACATACTCAAAACTAGCCTTGGAAACATCCCGAGCATGTGGAATCTAGCCTTGGAAACATCCCAAGCATAAGAAACAAGTCAAACCCCGTGGAAGATGGAAGATGGAATACTCAACAGCTCAGCAGCTCTACACTCACTATCCCACCAATTCAGCGGCTCCAAGCTCACTATCTCAGCAGCCCTGAGCTCATTACCACAGCAGCCTATAATCATCAGCAGCTCTAAGCTCACTCAATAGCTCAGGGCTCATCATCATATCCACCATCATTACGAACTATTCAGCGGCACTACGCCCGTGCTCACCGTCCCAGTGGCTCTATGCCCGCATCTTTCATCCCAGCAGCCTCACATCTATCAGCTCAACGGCTTTATGCCCCTATCTCAATTGGCTCGAAGCCGTAACAAGCTCTATCAGCAACTCTACGCCCGCCATCTCATCAAACTCAGCGGCTCTAAGCCCACCATCTCAACTGGCTCGAAGCCGTAGACAATCAGCTCTCAACTGGCTCCACGCCGCCCCAATCAACAAGACATCATCTATTCTCAAAGCATGTACTTTGAATGCTCAAAATCTAACATTTTGAATGCTCGAAGCCCTTCGAATGCCCAACCACTTTGTACTGGATGCTCAAGTTCTACACTTGAATGCACAAGCTCTACGTTTGAATGCCCAACCACTGCGTACTGGATGCTCGAACTCTATGTTCGAATGCTTAAGGTTTATACCTTGAATGCTCAAGCTCTACGTTTGAATGCCCAACCACTGTGTACTGGACACTCAAAGCCTGTACTTTGAATGCTCGGATTCTGCCGTCCGAATGCTCGAGCTCTACGCTCTGAATGCTCAAGTCCGGAACTTGATAGAAGCTCTAAGCTTAAAATCAAACACACACGCACGGGCCCGTGCACATTTGCATCACCATTATCACATCGAGTCTGCATCATCATATCTAACAATCATCATCATCACATATACATACTCTGCATATCTCTCTCATTCCACAGGTCAAAATCCTACAATCAACCGGCTCTATGCCTCGGTTTTATTGATCGGTCCAGCGCCTCGATCCTTTGGCTCTACGCCGAAACTTATGATAAGAAAGCTCCGTGCACAGACCATCAGAATGCAACTAGCTCTACGCTTCGGTTCAAATCAAATCAAGCTCCAACCCCTTTGGCTTCAAGCCGAAATTTATGATGAGAAAGCTCCGTGCACAGACCATCAGAATGCAACCAGTTCTACGCCTCGGTTCAAATCACGTCAAGCTCTAAGCTCCGACACCTCAGGCTCTCGCCTTATGATCAATACCAGCTCCACGCTTCGGTTCTATCAAGCTCTAAGCTCCGACACCTCAGGCTCTCGCCTTATGATCAATACCAGCTCCGCGCTTCGGTTCTATCAAGCTCAAAGCTCCGATCTCCTCAGGCCCTCGCCTCATGACCACAACAGGCTCCACACCTCGATTCTATCACCTTAGGCTCTCGCCTCATGACTACAACCGGCTCCGTGCCTCGGTTCCCTCATTCCCAAAGCTCCGTGCTCTAGTTACTGGCCTCGCGCCCCCCATTTCTCAAACCGGCATCCGATTCATCCCCAGCAGATGGCTTGGATTCCACCCCAGTTACCTCTATTCATTCCAGCTCATTTGCAAGGATAAGCTGCTCTACCGAGCTCCCCTCAGTTAAAGTAAGGATGATCAAGAAAACCAAACGCACCTGTAGTGTACTGATCTACCCCAAAATACTAAGGAAGCTCTCCGCAAAAATCTTCCCCGGCAGCCCAGCGCTCCTCCAACTATCTTCCGCCAAAACCCTGGCTCAGTCTAGGTACGTCGCATTACGGCTTTTTAAGCCCGAAGGTACGTCTTCTGTCTCTAACCCTCCAAACTTTTTATTTTTCTTTACTGCCCGAACTACAATTGGTCTGAATTTCCCTTGTGGAATACGTAGGCAGCCTCCCGGCCCGACCATAACAAAAACCTTTTCCAAAAAACCCCTTGGAATAGTGGTTGGACCAAATTGAGTTGCTTTTTACAGCTTTGACTTTTACTCAAACATGTCTCGCGATCTGTCTGAGCTCAGTCAAAGAGGGGCATCTGTAGACACCCCAATTTGGCCTAACGATTATTTCAAGTCCCACCTTGGGGACCATCCCAATGATGAAATGGATACAGTGATTGCTGATTGCCTTCTCGAGAAACCTTAGGACTTTCAGTAAGAATTTTGAGCCACTTAGAGGAGCCAATCCAGAGCCATACAGCCTTTCAGGCAGAAAATACAGAAGCTAGGAGAATCCATCTGTCGGCCGTGACATTGATCTCACGGCCTTAACATCATTTCCTCACCCGAGCAACCTGTTGCTAGAAAATCTCCCTGAGAGATCAATCCCTCGGCCGCAAGATCTATCCTTCGGCCGCAACATCCATTCCTCAACCGCCAGATCCTTTGCTCGGCCGCCAGATCGTCCTTTTTCCAGATTCTAGAACATTCTATCAAACGTTTGATCCGATCACAAAACCCTAGCAGCCAAATTCCGATGCGTTCGGGCTACGTTAGAGGATTGCCATGTAGAGTTAGAATCACACTCTAACTCTAATTTTGATCGTGCATTTCGATTGGCCGGAGTGTGTCATCCCTATGCCTATATAAAGGAGCCTTTGGGTTCCGAAATTAACAAGTGAAATCACCCTCTCAAGCCACGAAACTCTGCAGAAACACTCTCTCAAACCCTCTCTTCAAAAGCCCTAACCTCCCGAAGGCAGCCATCAATCCGACGATCAAACCCCGAAGTTCAAACCCTAACCCTAGGGTTTTCAAAGAAGCAACACTACGCCAAATTTTAGTATTAGCGGCATGAGAAAACTGCCGTTAATAGTCCCAAAACCACTGGTAATACTCAAAACCGCAGGTAAAAGTTCAAAAACCGCCGGAAATAAACCGACGGGAAAACAATTGTCAGAAAAACAAAAGCGGCATTAGAAAACCGCCGGTAATACTAAAAACGGCGGTAAAAAAAACCGCCGGTAATAATACCGCCGGCAATAAAATCGGTGGTTAATTTTTTTTGTTCTCCCAGGAATCGAACCCGGAACCTCCAGATCCTATAGCGCGCTTGCTACCAACTGGGCTGACCCGCATTGTAACGCCCCCAAATTCGGGTACGTTAAAAGGATAATTTTATTGAAAGATAAATAGAGTCAAGCTCATTATTACATCATAAACCTTACAAAAGTACTTTTATTCAATAAGGGCAGGTACTAGGGTTCCTATCGACTACTCTTCGGTTTCCTCCATCCTTGCCAGTTCCTCGGCTCCAAAGGCTTCCAAAGTGTAGAGTTCACCCTGTTCGTCTATGAGGTCTGACACATTATACCGGTGTCGCCACCAATATAATATGTCAGGGTCACCAAAGGTAACACCGTGAGCCATAACGCTCAATAGAGAAATCCATACCCACTAACCCTTAACTTACACAACCAGTCATACAGATAACGATATCAATACAATACAAGTAATGAAACGTACTCAACAATAACATAACCACAGTCTCTATTAACTAGCGTAAGTGTCCGTGTCATCAGAGTTTCTCCTACGCAACGTTTCGTAGACCGTGTCGCCAATTTCACTTTACTTTTACCCATTTAACATTCTGAAAATCATTTTAACACACCCAACCTCGATTCCGCTGCGCCGGGTTCTCGAGTATCCTCACAATGGTTCCGCCGCGCCGGGTTCCCATTGGCACACAAAACTTGCATTGGCTCCTCTCCACGGATAACCAAGCCACACACCCAACCTCGATTCCGCCGTGCCGGGTTCTCGAGTATCCTCACAATGGTTCCGCCGCGCCGGGTTCCCATTGGCACACACACACATAATGACTCCCACATTGGTCATTATGTAATTTCAAAAATATTTTACGCACGCACACACACCACACAATGGGCAAGTCCGGCCACATTGCGGTTTTCAAAAACACACCTTGTTTAACACACCCTAGGTGTCATGTTTCTACTTTCTTGTTTTCGTGTCTCGTATTCATGCATAGACTCCGCGGCAGTAAGTATTGACTCTTTGAGATTAAACTAACAAGATCATCCAACTCTATATTACTTAGCATGCTCATTCTAACCATACTCGAACATTTAGCACACACATTAAAGCATAGTGTCACATGGACGGACACCTTTGGAGTGGTAAACCACTTATGCTTTATCAACAACAAGTAGTCAAGCAATCATACAACAAGCTCATCACCATCCTTATAATTGTAACCAAGCGATAATTTCCTATCTTTTAAAAGTCGTTCTTTCTTTCTTTTAAGGAAGTTCAAAACAACATATGTTTATTGAGGATAAGGTTTGTTAATCAACATGCATTTGGACAATAAGTGAGGTATTATTTTTCATCAAGCGTATAAAGATAATTCTACGTTTCAAAAGTATACATATTTCTAATTATATTTAAGGAAAGTAGATATGAAAATCTACCGTTCTTCTTGGCGGTAGGTCGATCTAAGGGATTGGTCGTCGGTTTTGGTGGATCAGCGGCGTAACGGCTCCGGATTGCTTCGAAAGGAAGAGAGATGGATGTTCTCTTCCTAGAAACAACTTTGCTAACTAAACTAGACTACTTTAGAGATCTAGGGGTGGTTTTGGAAGTGGTTTGGTGGTTGCTCTTCAAGAACAAGGAAGAACACTCAAGAACAACAAAGAACAAGCAAGAACATTATGCTTTCTAGATAGAGAAGTTGTAGAATGAAAGGTGTGAGTTGAATGGTGAGAATGGGGTGCTATTTATAGGCAAAGCCTTGGCTCTCCCCTCCCTCTCTTGGCCGGCCCTCTCTCTCTCTCTTGTCCTTTGGATTTTGCTCCATGGCTTGTCATTTCAATCATGCAAGCATGCCAAGGCTTGTCATTTCCAACGTTTTAGGCTTAGGGCTAAAATCCTAGGTTATCATGTAAGGTTCAAGGTCTTGTCTTGTCTAGAATTGGTTGGCTTGTAAGAAGAGATCTCATCATTGGCTTTGGAAAGACTAGAATGGTGACACATGGAGTTTTAAGAGGAATCGAAAGGAATTTACAAGGGCACTAAAGAAGAATAAAAGGATTATCAAATAAACAACGAGATTTTTATTTACTGAAAATCGGAGTTGTTACACGCATATTGTGTCATATAGGATAAATAATAATATTTATATTATACGGGTCGGTATTATTATAAGCGGCATTAATAAACCGCGGTATTAAAAAAACCGTATATTCTATTTTTTCCTGCGGTATTTTAAAAAACTGCCGGTAAAAGTTTACAAAAATGGCATTCTTAAAAAAACCGCCGTTTTAGGTAGTTATTCCCGGCGGTTTTACTAACGCCGGTAAAAGTAGCTTTTAACGGCAGTTTTTTTACCGCCGGTAATAATACCCTCGGCAAAAGCGATATTTGGCGTAGTGCAATCAGTCAATTGCAATCAAATCCGAAGCAATCAAGCAACTGAGGGATCAAGGTGGTGAGGCCCAACGGCCTCTGGTTTGTTTTACTTATCGTATTCATGATTAATCGTAGCATTTAGTCATCTGCTAACTTTTCTGTCTGGTGTGAGGAAGAACACCGATCGGGGCTTCGATCCATCGGCCGATACATAAAACCAGGAGGATCCCTCGGCCGTGACGTTCATTCACCAGCCGCGGGATCCATCTCCCTGGGACAGTTTGTTTTGCTTCTCTGCTTTCTAATGCATGCTTTGATTATCGCACTGGTTCACTTTACTTACTGTTTAAGGCTTAATTAAACAGACTATGTGTTAGAATTAAACAAAGCATCTATATGTCTTATGTTGAATAACTATGGGCCAGTCTCATGGCTGGGCAGAGAGGGGTGCCTAACACCTTCCCCTTACTGTACTCTTGGCTCCCGTACCCAGAATATCTATCTACTTTCCTAGTTTTAATAAACTAGGTGGCGACTCTGTTTTGATGATAACCGCTATCGTGTGGCGATGTTCCTAGCCATGGGAATGTCCACTGATAAGTAGGATAAAAGCTGGTAAGGCCAGCTCAGTAAGAAGTGCGGACCTGGGGAGTAGGTGTCAGCTTTGCCCAAGCTCCCCAGGAAAGCAACACCTGCAGCAAGGTAAGAGGGTGCCAGCTACGCCCATGAGGCGGAGCTGGAATAAGGTCTAAGGACCAGCTTTGACACAAAGCTAAAACAGGATAAGTAATACTCACGGAATATACTCATTCCTATCAAGATACCACTCAATAAACCTAAACCCTACGGGATAAAGGAGGAGGAGCCGATAAGATAAACATAAAATGCTTATCTTAATCATTATTATCATCGGATAAGGATTCCATGCTAAGACAAAGTGCTCGTGGAGTTCCAGCTAAGGCAGTCCTACTAGGACTCAACCTCGGAATGCTTATCCCCGGAATGCAGTCCTACTAGGACTCAACCTCCTATCAAATGCCTATAAAAATGACGGTAGAACTCCAATAAAGGTACGCACCACTAAGACCCGAGAACCTGAATTCTGATACTACATAACAAGTTCTATACTGACTTAGGCATCGGAGGGTGGTTGGCACGCCACCACACCGGTGACTTTAGCTTCAGCTTTGTTTTGCAGGATCAGGTCTGCACCGGGTCCAAAACTGCTTCATCAGCTGGCGCCGTCTGTGGGAAACGACTTTTTCCTTATGATGAACAGTTTTGTATGGTAGAGACTCGATCGAACAGAACGACGATGGCTTCAGACCCCCCACAACCGGGTTTTGACGACGCCACCAAAGCCGCCGCTGAAACGGCCAAGGCCGCGAAAGCTGCCAAGGCCGCCCTAGCCGTCGACAAGGCCGCCCTAGCCACCGACAAGGCCGCCAAGGCGGCGGAAGCAGCCAATGCTGCCGCAGCACTCAGAATCGGGGCTGATCAGATGACCCCCGAGGCATTTGCTCAGATGCAGGAGCAAATAAAGACGTTAACCCAAGGGTTACAAACTGCGATGCACGAAAACACGGACTTGCGAAGGCAGATCTTCGAACCAAGCATCTTAAATTCACGACATACTCGATTGGATGAAGAAGATGACGGAGAAAAGAGCGAATCCAGCGAAAAGGAAAGCCAAAATTGAAGGAAGGGTGGTAAGCCGCCCACGGAGAGGTCCCCCCATGACCAAGAAGCATTGCACAAGATGCAAGACCAGATTGATGGATTAATGAAACATATCAAAGCACAAACTCCCGCCATGGTAGAAGAGTTGGTAAAGAACACGGATTCACCTTTCACATCTGAAGTCATGGGATTACCGCTCCCCAGGAAATTCAAGATGCCCCATCTGGAAACATTCAATGGTTCCACGGACCCATTGGATCATCTAGAGACGTATAAATCCCTGATGCATTTACAAGCAGTACCAGACGAGGTGATGTGTCGGGCATTCCCTGTCACTCTCAAAGGAAGTGCTCGAGCATGGTTTAACAAACTCCCACCAGGAAGCATACGTAGTTTCAAAGAGCTTAGCACGAGCTTCGTAAGCTACTTCATTACTGGTCAACGCTACGGCAAACCAGCGACACACCTCTTGACAGTGAAACAAGGAAGATGGGAATCGTTAAGAGAGTACACCACCAGATTCAATCAAGAAGTGGTTCAGATTGACGAAGCTGACGATAGCGTAAGCATACTGCGTATATAGCTGGACTATACTCAGGATAGTTTTTATACCTCTTATCTCAAGAGCCACCCAAGACTTTGGCAGAACTTATGCTCAGGGCACAGAAGCATATGAATGCAGAGGAGGCCGTTTACGCAAGGCGCACACGTGATGGCTTTGATTCCTAAACAGGGCCATCACAAGTTGGTGAGTTTCCTCCCCCGATAGGAAGAGGAGAGAATCCACTCACAAGACAAGAGGGGAACCAAAGAACAAGAAAGTGGACTCAAGATCCTCCCCGAAACGAGGAGGAGCGGGAGGACCACCCCAAGGCCGGTACAAGCAGTTCACACCGCTCATAGCTACGGCAGAGCAGATCCTTAGCAACCTACAGGATGATCCGGACCTCAAGTGGCCCGGAAAGCTGAGGACTGATCCCAATAGGAGAGCTAAGGACAAATACTGTAGATTCCACAAAGACCACGGTCACAACACCGACGATTGTATTGACCTAAAACAGCAAATTGAAGACCTGATTCAAAGAGGGAGGCTTCAACTTTTTGTAACGAAGAAGCACCAAAAGCCATTCAGAAGGGAAGATACCAGCAAAGAGGGTAGAGATGGCACCACACATCGGCCAGGTCCCATTGGAGAGATCAAGGTCATCCATGGAGGATTCACCGGAGGAGGGGAATCTAACAATGCTAGAAAAATGCACCTCAGAAAACTAAGAACGAAGGAATACCTGGAGGTCAATACGGTTGGCCGTCCAAACAAATTCCAGAAAAAGGAGGAAATACCCATCATTTTCTCAGAGGAAGATATCAAGGGGGTCCAGATCCCTCATGATGGCCCGCTGGTTATAACCATTGTCATAGCAAACTACCTCACACGTAGGGTACTGATCGACAGTGGAAGCTCAGCTGACATCCTCTATCTCCATGCGTATGACCAACTAAAAGTGGGACGAGAAAGGCTAAGGCCCATGACATCCCCACTAGTTGGATTTGCAGGTACGCCCGTTTATCCAGCTGGTCAAATAGCCCTGCCAATTACCATGGGGGAAGAAGGAAGTCAAATTACACGCATGGTGGATTTCATAGTAGTTGACTGTCCTTCAGCATACAATGCGATACTGGGGAGAACAACTCTGAATAAAATTGGAGCAATAATCTCCACACATCATTTGATGATAAAGTTCCCAACACCGGAAGGAGTTGCTAGCGTCAGAGGAGATCAGAAGGCAGCACGGGAATGTTATGTCACCTCACTCAGGGGGGCTAACATTACCATGAATGTAGAAAGTCTAGATACTCGAGATGAAGAGAAGCTCCAACACAGAGAGCCAGTGGA
This sequence comes from Rhododendron griersonianum, assembly GCA_018127125.1. Classification (NCBI taxonomy): domain Eukaryota; kingdom Viridiplantae; phylum Streptophyta; class Magnoliopsida; order Ericales; family Ericaceae; genus Rhododendron; species Rhododendron griersonianum. Next base: position 34,958,101 of record CM030789.1, read on the forward strand.
AGAACTTGTGGACGAGCTCCTGGAACCAGGGCAACCTGGAAAAATAGTAAGGATTGGAACAGGGTTGAGCTCGGTAGCAAGAACGGAGCTGTTGCAGTTCCTGAGGAAGAACAGAGATGTCTTTGCATGGTCCCACGAGGACATACCCGGGATCGACCCAAGGGTCATATCTCACAAACTCAACGTGGATCCCACCATTCGCCCTGTCAAGCAGAAGAAGAGAACTTTCGCTCCAGAACAAAACGAGGCTGCGGCCAAAGAAGTAAAAAAGCTCATTCAAGCAAGATCCGCCCGCGAAGTTCTCTATCCCGATTGGCTAGCCAACGTGGTTATGGTGAAGAAGGCCAATGGCAAATGGAGAATGTGTGTAGACTTCACAGACCTCAATATAGCATGTCCAAAGGATAGCTTCCCTCTGCCTAGGATTGACTCCTTGGTGGATTCTACAGCTGGGCACAAGCTCCTCACCTTCATGGATGCATTTTCAGGATATAATCAAATCCAAATGGATGAAGAAGACCAAGAGAAAACTTCATTCATCACCGATCGGGGACTATATTGCTACAAAGTGATGCCCTTCGGTCTTAAGAATCCAGGGGCAACATACCAAAGGCTGGTCAACAAAATGTTCAAGCAACAGATTGGTCGCAACGTAGAAGTATACGTGGATGACATGCTGGTCAAAAGTGCCAAGGCACGAGATCATATAGCAGATTTGGAAGAAACTTTTCATGTCCTCAAAAAATACAAGATGAAACTCAACTCAACAAAATGCGCTTTTGGAATCTCCTCAGGAAAGTTCCTAGGCTTCATGGTGTCCCAAAGAGGAATTGAAGCAAACCCTGAGAAGATTCAGGCCATACTCACCATGAAGTCACCCCAGAACATTAAGGAGGTCCAGAAGCTAACCGGACGGGTTGCAGCTCTAAGCAGATTCATCTCATGAGCAACTGATAAGTGTCAAACATTCTTTAAGGTTTTGAAAAAAGCCTTTGAATGGACTACTATAGAGGAAGCAACTTTTAACCAACTGAAGGAATACTTGACGTCCCCACCACTGCTTAGTAGGACTCAAGAAGGAGAGGTTCTATTCTTATACCTTGCTGCCTCCCCCCACGCTATCAACGCAGTCTTGGTAATGGAGGAGCAGGGAACGCAGCTTCCAGTATACTACATCAGTAGGGCGTTGCGAGGAGCTGAGCTGAGATACCCTAGAGCTGAAAAAATAGCCTTTGCTATGGTAATAGCTGCTAGAAGGCTACGGCCATACTTCCAAGCTCATTCAATCAAGGTACTAACGGATCAGCTACTTCAAAGAATTCTCCACTGCCCAGAAACTTCAGGCCGGCTAATTCAATGGTCAATAGAGCTTGGTGAATTTGATATAGAATACAAGCCACGGATTGCCATAAAGGCTCAAGTACTTGCAGATTTCCTTGCGGAATACACGTATCCAGAACCAGAAGTGCTCCCCAAGGAAGAACCTAAACCTTGGATCCTACAGGTGGATGGATCAACAACCAGAGAAGCAAGCGGAGCTGGTTTAGTTCTAACTTCCCCAAAGGGTCAATGCCTAAGCTACGCGCTCAGGTTTGAGTTCAAAGCAACCAACAACGAGGCTGAATATGAAGCTCTCGTGGTTGGTTTGGACCTGGCTAAGGCCGTCGGTGCTAACCATGTGTTGGCAAAAAGTGATTCACAGCTGGTAGTAGGACAAGTCCTAGGGGAGTATACCGTGAAGGAAGAAGTAATGCAGAAGTACTTGGATAAGGTAAAAGCCCAAATTGCAAAGCTACAAAGCTTTAGCATTGTCCGAATCCCAAGGGAGGAGAACATTGAAGTTGATTACTTGTCAAAGCTGGCCACGGCCAAAGAGGGTGCTATTCCACCAAATGCACCGATGCAATACTTAGAGCTACCCAGTATCTTTGCCATGGACGTACAGGTACAAGCTATCGACTACAGCAACTCATGGACAGGTCCCACAGTCGACTACATAACGAATGGGACACTACCAGATGATAATATCAAAGCTAGGCAACTCAAAATTAGAGCTGCAAAGTACCTGATGATGGGAGATGTGCTCTATAGAAGAAGCTTTTCATTACCATACCTTAGGTGCCTGACTACGCCGGAATCCACAAGAGCTATGGAAGAGGTTCACCAAGGAGTATGTGGGGATCACCAAGGTGGCCGTATGTTATCCTACAAACTCCTTAGGTTGGGATATTATTGGCCAAGTATGCAGAAGGACTGCAAGTCTATGGTCCAAAAAATGTGAGAAGTGCCAGCGTTTTGCGAATATCATTCATGGGTCACCCATAGTCTTAACTCCTATGAAAGGACCCTGGCCATTTGCCCAGTGGGGAGTAGACCTAATTGGTCCACTTCCAATGGCAGCAGGCCAGGTCCAGCATGCCATTGTAGCTGTGGATTACTTTACAAAATGGGTCGAAGCTAAGGCACTGGTCACAATCACAGCAGAGGTTGCGATCGACTTCTTGCGGAAATTCATTATAAGCCGATTTGGATTACCACGAGTGATAGTCACCAATCGAGGGAAGCAATTCGACAATGCCCAACTCAAAGAGTACTGTGTTTCCAAGGGAATACATGTACACTATGCCTCCAAGGCTCACCCAAAGGCAAACGGCCAAGTGGAAGTTACAAATCGAACAATCAAGAAAGGAATCAAGAAAAGGCTTCGAGAAGCCAAAGGAGCTTGGCCAGACGAGCTTTATAACGTGCTATGGGCATATCATACAACGCCCCAAACAGCAACCGGAGAGACTCCATACTCTCTTACATTTGGGGCCGAAGCAGTAGTCCCAATCGAAGTCGAACTCCTCAATTACAGGACCGTAAGCACAGACCCCCAAGAGAACCAAGAAGATCTCAGCGCCGAGCTGGACCTTTTGGAAGAGACGAGGGAAACATCCATGGCCAAGCTGGCCCTCTACCAACAGAGAATGGTCAAGTACCACGAAGCACGGGTTAGGCCAAGAGATTTTCGAGCTGGTGATCTGGTTTTAAGGAAGGTTGATCCTACGGGAAATAAGGTAGGCAAACTCGGCCCAAACTGGGAAGGACCCTACCAGGTTTTGCACCATATCAAAGCTGGTGCATAAAGACTCGCAACCCTAAGGGGAAAAGAGCTACCAAACTCGTGGAATGCAGAGCAACTCAAAAAGTACTACAAGTAGGTGTTTGCAATCCGAATTTATTTCCATTTCAAGGAAGTTTATTTCTATTTTTAGGAAACTCTCTGTTTTCAATAAGACTTTAGCAATCGAGTTGTTTTTAGTTAGGATCATGTGTTCTTTCCGTTTGCTAGCCCTAGTGGCCAATAAAATTCCTCACGAGGGATGTTTGTTCCAATTTCCAATATGCACGATATGGTTTGGTTTTCCTGTATGCATGAAATGGAAAGACAATAGAAAGATAAAATTATCAAAAAATTTATTAATAAATCCACACCCCAAGGGATGTGGACAGCTGTTACATAAAAACTTTGTGGGTAAACCAACAAAGTTGCAACCTAATCACTACCCCCCTCCCTCGGAGGGGAAGGAACTGGTGGTGCCGGTTGACCTCGAAAAGCCTCCAACTGTTCCCAGTTGGCTATCAGCACCATGCGGACCGTCTTCTCCATGACGGAAATGGAATCCGCCATGGCTTCCATTTTCAAGGTCAGCCCAGTAATGGCTGCCTTCAGGCTCTGCAGCTCTTGGCATAACTCGGTGATACGATCACTGCTTGCCATTAGCGATTTAAATTTGATCGAGGAATGGGGAGTAATCCCTAAACATCTACAGATATTTATAGCCCAATTGGGCGGTTCACTAACCGCTTGCTAAGCCAATCAACACGATCACAATCAAATTTGTAATTAAAACCGCTTGGGATAATGGGAAGTTACAAACCCCACTACCTCGAATAGTTGAAACGATAGCTTACGATTAAATGCAGATGGCTTGAACCCTGCAATCCAACCTCTCACGTCATTGGAAATTATGATATTCTAAGGAAATAATTATCAAACTTGAGAGATATCCTACGGGGTAATCGAAGTAAGCATATTAATTATTCGGACACGAACAACCAACAGACGTAGCACAGCTATGCATTGATTAAACAGCTTAGGAAAAATTTCCAAGCTCAAACAGACGTAGCACAGCTATGCATTGATTAAACAGCTTAGGAAAAATTTCCAAGCTCAAACAGACGTAGCACAGCTATGCAGTCTACAGAAATGTAACTCACCCAGTAAAAACCTAAGGGTAAACTTAAATGTCTTAATTGCTTGGACGCAAGCATTTAACACACTTAGGGGAGTAAGAGACGTAGTATAACTATACAGAGAAGACACAACAAGGGAAAAATAAAATTCCCAGAATGGACGTAGCACGTCTACCCAAATTAAACAAGCTCAGAATAAATTCCCAGAATGGACGTAGCACGTCTACCCAAATTAAACAAGCTCAGAATAAAATTTCTAGCTACACAATTGGGTACTGCAAAAGGAATACCTCTGGCAAAGATACCAGGACACAAGTGTTTGACACAACAATAATAAAGGGCAAGAATTGGCAAGACCAATAAAAGCCAGTATGCATAATGTGCACAAGGGCCATCAGAAACTACCTTAATAAGAAGCATTTTTTCGTCAAAACCTGCACCTGTCACGATTTCGAGCAGATAACCTTCGAGAAGGCCCAAAAATATGATCTCATATAGATCACTTCCAGCAGTCGACAACACAAGTTTCTCCAACCAAAAAGGGATTTAAGGCCAAACCAGCAGGCCACTCCCAAACAACACAGTTAAAAAGTACGACAGTATTTAAAATGTGTTAGTTACAGACCCAAATAAATTACGAGTTTTTGAAAGGCCATTCAAAGGCCCAGGGAGGAATTATCAACAGTTTGCCCATCACCAGATGACGGGCCAAGGGGTGTTGCAGCTGGGGTTGAAGCTTCAAGAGGAAGGGAGACTTTTTCAGGAGTTTGGACAAGGGATGCAAGGGAAGAGCTCGGAATGGATGTATCTTTGGATGTAGCATCATCGCCTTCATCCTCTTCCTTCTGTCCTCCATCAAGACATGAGGGACCTTCCTCATCATCAACTTCAAACTTGGAAAAATCCAAGTTTGGATAAGCTAAGGCTGCACGGCTCCTCATGGCCTCAAACCCGTCAAAATATTGCTGGGTAATGTCTTGATGATACTTAGGAGACTGCAGGAAGAGTTCAATGGCATCTCTACGAGCATTCTTCACCTTCTCCAGCATCCCCAAGCTCGTGGTTTTACACTTCTCCATCTCCCTATCCTAGTCAAGAATATTCAGCTCCAAACTTCGAGCAATCGCCACGGCGGTATCTCTCTCCTCCTCCAAACCTCTCTTTGACTTCAGGGCGGTGTCCCTCTCGGTTGTCACCTTCCGACGCTCCGCAACCATGGTAGCACTTTGCTTAGAGGGCCTCACGTTGGTCTCTGAGAGTGTAACCACTTGTTTCCCCAAACCAAGGCTTTGGGAAACAAGATACCGGCCACGAGCCGTAGCCTGCAATAAGAGAGAAAGGATTAATGAAGAAACAACTGGAAAAGCAAGTTGTCAAAAGATATAGAAAGGGAAAACCCACCATGGCCAACTTGACCAGCATAAGTTCCCCCATCGCCTGGAGAGACATCTCCGCCATTGAGTCATTATCAGCTGCACAGAGTAACCCAGAAGCACGCTCCAAAGCTTCCTGGAAATTAGCCAGTGTGGAAGGACCAACAGCAACTTTTGTTTTCTTGGAGGAAGGGGTACCCTCCACAGCCGTACCTTTTGCCTTTCTCTTCAAATTCTCAGCACCACCCACTTCAAGCGGCTCAACCACTAAGTCAAGGGCAGGGTCCTTTGAGAGGTCAGCATCCAAGAAACTATCAACATTTAGCTCCTTCCGGAGACGAGAGCTCTTCCTTTTTGGAGCCACGCCTCCAGATGATTGCTTCACCCTCTCAGCCTTTAATTGAGCCAGCAAGTTTTTGTCCATCTTTGGTGCCATTTCTGTGTCTTCTCCTTCTTCTTCTGAAAAGAAATGAAAGGAGAACAATAAGAAAAGTCAGCGGGCAATTCGATACCTAAACAAAAGCTGGGAATACCTCTCGAAAGAGCTAAGGCCTCACGAGATGTTTCTGGACCCAACAGATAAGTAGCCAAAGACTCCGGAGTCACAAGCAACCCCCAGCTATGGATCTCGTAGCTCCAGGCTAACTTCAGTTCTGCCTCTATGGCATGGGTCAGAGGGATATGAAGCACGGGCTGCACAAAAGCACAGAACAGAAACCTTTAAGAAATAAAGAAATTCTAAACAATATTCAAGAAGGAAAAAGAAAGCCATGGCTTACAACTGGCAATTGGTTCCCCCCATCTATTGGGAACATGCTGTGTATAGGACCCAACCTCCCAGTTCGAAAGTTCCCATCCATCTCCCCCAACGAAGAAAAATTTATCCTTCCAATTCTTATGAACATTGGGAAGATCGGTGACCAACTCTCCTCCGCCAGGTCTTTTTGTAAAATAATACCATCCTACACCCCCAGGAGCCTCTTTTACTTGGAGCTGATTAAGAAAGGGCCCTTTTGTCTACGGCATAAGACCATTTGACATGGCTCCCCAAAGAGCAGCACAGCCGATCAGTAAACGCCAAGAGTTTGGAACAATTTGGCCAGGAGCCAAACCCAAGAAGCTCAGCACCTCCCTAGCCACGGCAGGAAAAGGCAGACGAAGACCCCCTTCTAAAGCCCCAACATAAATGCATGTTTCGTTCTCAGCAAAAGAACAGGCTCGCTCAGACCCTAAAGGCTTCCTGAGGGTTACAGAAGATGGAATCGAAAATCTAACCCTAAGAACGGCCAACTCCTCGTTCGTGATTGTCGAAGGTATGGTGGAAGCAGAAAAGCTTGGAACCCTACGGGGACCCTTCGAGGACGACGGGGGAGATAAGGGCTTAACACCGCCAGAATGACCCACATGCGACGAGGCCCTGGCCACATTACTGTGACGCAACGGGACCTCTTCGTCCACCGACGATTGTTCCACCTGGAGAATCGAGGAAAAATCGATAATACCCCCCGACATTAGGGTTACAGTGGATGATCGTGGGTGTGAGGAAGCTATTAACCCAAAGAGATTGCGAAAAACCCTATCTTGAAGAACAATAGAATAAGGGGCGAAGTCTTCTATAACAGGAGGAATAGGGTTGGCAGAGGCGAAACCAGTTAATCTAGCATAAACGAACTTCCCTAGAGTAGCCCACTCTGGGCTTGGAATCTCTACACCAGGAAAAGGGGAATCTAACATGAAAAGAAGGCAAAGAACAGCAAGAAGGAGAAAACGTACCTACGAGAGACGGGCTCTAACACGACGACGAAGGAGGAACGAAGAAGAAGGGTTTCACGCAAGAAATCACCTGGGATGATTCGGATGCCTCTTTGAGAAAGTTTTGATCAGAACAGGGGTAAGCTTAAGCGCCGCAGCACCAATCCCGATAAACGCTCCTGAATCTTCGTCGTCCACCTCTGAGCACCGGAGTAGCAAAAATATTGACACCTGTCCTACGATGCAACACGCATTTAAAACCCCAAGAGAAGAGAAAAAGCGGCAACCGCCACACAGGTCTGGACTATGTTTCTAACCTCCAGCCAAGAGCTGGAGATTGGAAACAGGGGAGTACCTGATAAGTAGGATAAAATCTGGTAAGGCCAGCTTAGTAAGAAGTGCGGACCTGGGGAGTAGGTGTCAGCTTTGCCCAAGCTCCCCAGGAAAGCAACACCTACAGCAAGGTAAGAGGGTGCCAGCTACGCCCATGAGGTGGAGCTGGAATAAGGTCTAAGGACCAGCTTTGACACAAAGCTAAAACAGGATAAGTAATACTCACGGAATATACTCATTCCTATCAAGATACCGCTCAATAAACCTAAACCCTACGGGATAAAGGAGGAGGAGCCGATAAGATAAACATAAAATGCTTATCTTAATCATTATTATCATCGGATAAGGATTCCATGCTAAGACAAAGTGCTCGTGGAGTTCCAGCTAAGGCAGGACTCCACCCACCTCGTTAAAGCGATCCAGAAATCCCCGGAATGCAGTCCTACTAGGACTCAACCTCCTATCAAATGCCTATAAAAGCGACGGTAGAACTCCAATAAAGGTATGCACCATTAAGACCCGAGAACCTGAATTCTCATACTACATAACAAGTTCTATACTGACTTAGGCATCGGAGGGTGGTTGGCACTCCACCACACCGGTGACTTTAGCTTCAGCTTTGTTTTGCAGGATCAGGTCTGCGCCGGATTCAAAACTGCTTCATCATCCACGATCTTGGTTTATGAAGCAAGCAACCAAACGAGCAAACAACGATCAATCTATATGGCGATGCCCCGCTCCAGGGAGGTGTCTACAATGATATGGTAAACTAAACTACTGAGTGGATTTTAGCATGCAACACAGTGATTTAGACACCAAAATAAACTAAATAACAGCCATAACATAAATAAAACAAGAAATGACCAGCATCCCTTCCCCATGTGGACCAATCTCTTGCTGACAGAACTGTTGCGCGAGTATACGGGTCCATCGCGCGATGGTGTGCTTGATCACAGCTTCTTGTAACCCTGCTGACTTTAGGGCCAGGACTGGTATTGATTACCAGACTTGGCCCTGCCTGTAACGACCCTGATTTTTGGTTAGTAAAAATCTCGTTAAAAATTTGAATTTTATTTTAATTTCTTGGACTTCTTTTAAAATTTCCTTTTAAATACCCAAAAATCCGTCGTTACTAAATTCTAGACTTATAAAACTAGATTTCTTCACTCCAAGCAATAAGATCATTTTCTAAAGACAAGTGTGCTAGAGTATTTTCCTAATAATTGAGATGAAGTCTTAGAATTATATTTCTTGACTAGAAATCCTACTTAGCAAGCCTAGTTAGCTTCTAACCGATTCATTGAGATGACCTAGCGACCAATTACACTTTCAACCCTAGTTGAACCTTTTGAACCTCTCCAAAACCCTAAGGGAACCCTTTGAACAAAGTCATCTTTGACCTTTACCCATTGGACGATAAAAGTTAGGAAAATCTTTATCCGTTGGACAATAGGCCTTCCACCTAAGTTATTTTATTAGATTTGACCAAGGTACACTTATATAGTATTATATAGGCTTATGTACACATATTTGAAAGATGTATATCTAATATCCCAATATTATACTTTACTCTTTATCCATTGGATAATAAAAGTTAGGAGAATTGTTGCCCATTGGACAATAGGTTAGTCTTTCTACCTAGTACAAGATCTATTAGTTTAAGTAGATTCACCATGAGTCATTGTACTAGTATAGATAGATTATATAAGCCTAGTACTTTCTATCTTTAACCTTTGGATAATAAAAGTTAGGAGGACTATGACCCATTGGTTAATAACTACTAGGGGAATTATTACCCATTAGATAATAGGACTAGTACTAATGTATGTTGGTTGGTAGCATTACCCAATTTTCCCATGGGATTCTCTAGTGAAAGAATAAGACTTATACTTATATATATATTTCCATAGGATTCTATATGTACCTAAATTTTTTAATAAGGCAAGTGTATACCTACCCTTAATTAAAATATAGGAAGTACACATGTGCCAAATCCAATTGTTTATTAGGAAAATCTTACTCTTTCTAAACCCCATTGTTTATTCTTCTTTTGTCCTTCCATATCTAGTAAGTATACATATATTATACATAGGAGTACAAAAGGGAGAGAGAGAGATTTCCGAGAGGGAGAGAGAGAGAGAACCCGAGAGAGGGAGAGGGAGAGAGAGAGAGAGATAGGATAGAGAGAGGGATTTGATGTACAAGTACTAGATTTTCTTCTACCAAATCCTAGTTATATAAACATATAAGTACTTGTACTTTGAAAGGAGAAATATAGGGAGATATGGGAGAGATTTAAAAGTACAAGATTTTCTTACAAAACCTTACAACACAATCTCTTACTCTTTCAACCCTTGTCCTTAAATATATATATACATTGTACTAAGAGTGAGAGAGAGACAGAGGGAGAGAGAGGCCGAGAGAGATGGAGGGAGAAAGAGAGAGAGAGAGGGCCGGATGGAGAGGGAGAGAGAGGGAGTGATGTGTGCACTTGTACCCTTCCAAATCTAGTCCAATCATTGGATCATCTTCTTGCATCATCATGTACCACCAAAATCTAGTCTTTCTTGCTCTTGGATATCTAAGGACAACCATATCACCATTTCTTACTCTTTCAAGTACTAGACTAGACTAGGAAACCCTTAGAATTGCTTACACTTGTCCTAGATTGGAAGAAAGAACAAAGAAAGTCTTATAGTCTTTCAACCTATGTACTTACATTGTACCAAAGAGAGAGAGAGTGAGAGAGAGAGAGAGAGAGAGAAATAGCCGAGAGAGAGAGGCCGGGAGAGAGGGAGAGAGGGAGAGAGAGATTGTGTGATGTGTGCAAAGTGTACAAATGAGCCTAGTCATGTCCTTTGGCCAAACACCTCACCCAATCCAAGTACCATCAAATCTAGTCATTCTATTAACCATTGGATAACGAATGTTAGGGGAAATTTTACCCATTGGATAATAGGTCACCCTTTGGCTATAAATAGCAATCTTCCCTTCCCATTTCATCTCACACCTTTCATTGCTCCAACTTCTCTCTAGAAAGTTTAGTGTTCTTGTTGTTCTTGCTTAGTTCTTAGTTGTTCTTGAGGTTCTTTTCTAGTTCTTCAAGAAACTCTTCTAGTGCCGCCACTAAACCACCATACGACCACCATATCAATCCAAAAGTTTTAGTAGCTTTAGTTAAGATCAAGTTTCGAGAGAAACCTTTCTCTTTCGAAGCTATCGAAGCAATTCTTAAGCCGTTACTCCGTCCGACGTACCATTTTCCAAATCCGTAGCCGCCTACTACCAAGAAGAACGGTAGAATTCTCCGTCCCCAATATCCTAAGTATACATAGAATTTTTCCTATACCTCCTAAACTCTAGGTATAGATCATGGTATACGAATGTTGAATTGAATGTAGAATACTCTTATACGCTATTTTTAAGTATATGAAGAACATCTTGTCTTACTTACTCTAAACTTATTGTGTAACACTTGAACGTTGGAATGCATGTTAGTTATGCTAATGAAAGTATGAGCATGATGAATAATAGACTTTTACTTCTATAAAGACATATGCTCTTTTGAACTTCCCTAAAGAAAGAAAGAATGAATTTTATGAAAGGTTAATTTGGATAGAAGAATTTGTATTTTGATCTTAGAATGATTATGAGCATGTTTACGTGTTTACTTGTCTTAATGTCGATATGTGTTAAGCATAAGTGATTTATCACTCCAAAGGTGTCCATCCATGTGGCACTATGTTTAACTTTGTGTGATTAAATGTTGAGTATGATGATGTGATAAAGTGAGCATGCTATTTATTATAGAGTTGAATGATCTTGCTAGTTTAGTTTCAAGATTTCTTAAAATGTGAAAAGAACTACCGCGGAGTCATGGCATGCGAACGAGACACAGAAATTGAGAAAGTAGAAACATGGCACCTAGGGTGTGGTTAAAGAAAGGATGGGATTAACATGCGGAAAATATTTTGAAACTACATAATGACCGGACGTGGTAGTCATTGTGTGAGTATGTTTTTGAAAACCGTAATGAGGCCGGACTTGGTAGCCCATTGTGTAAAGAGATGTTGGAAAACCGCAATGTGGCCGGACTTGGTAGCCCATTGTGCGGTGTGTGTTGCCAATGGGGCCGGACGTGGTAGTCTCATTGGAGGTGATTTAAATGTTTGTGAAAACCGCGATGTGGCCGGATGTGGTAGCCCATCGTGAAGATTGCTAATGTGGCCGGACGTGGTAGCCTCATTGGTAATATGGCTTGGTTATCCACGGAGAGGAGCCAATGCAAAGTTTTGTGTGCCAATGGGAACCCGGTGCGGCGGAACCATTGTGAGGATACTCAGGAACCCGGAACGGCGGAACCGAGGTTGGGTGTGTGTTTTGAAAACCGCGATGTGACCGGACATGGTAGTCCATCGTGTGTGATATTTGAAAACCACAATGTGGCCAGACTTGCCCATTGTGTGGTGTGCGTGTGTAAAAGAAACGATTTTTGAAATGTTGATTTGGCAAATGAAAAGTGAAATGGCGACACGGTCTACGAAACGCTGCGTAGGAGGAACTCTGATATCACAGACACCAACGCCAGAAAGATATCGAATGTGGATGTATCATTGTTTAACTATGTTGTTGAATGAGCATGTGTAATTTGTTTATATGCTTCCTTGCTGTAAGTTAAGGGTTCGTGGGTATGGTTTATCCTATTGAGCTTTGTAGCTAACGGTGTTACCTTCTTGGTGACCCTGACGTATTATATTGGTGGCGACGCCGGTATAATGCGTCAGACCTTATAGATGAATAGGGTGAGCTGTACACCTTGGAGGCTTTTGGAGCTGAGGAGCTGGCTAGGATGGAGGAAGAGGCAGAGTAGTAGATAACCTTAGATTTTCCCATCCTTCGTGTAATAAAAAGTACTCTAGTAGGAGCCATGATGTAATAATGAGCTTGACTCTTAGTCTTTTGATTCAATAAAATGTCTACTTAACGTACCCGAAAATGGGGGCGTTACAACATGGTATCAGAGCTCTAAGCTCAACACTCAGCCATGGGTAGAATGGGTAGACCATGAGATAGTTTGACCGTTGCACAGACGTGAATTGAGTTTAAGTTTACCGTCCCAAATTGGGTGGAATTCTGGCACAACAATCTTCGGATTGAAGCAAGGTGTGGAACTGGCAATACCACTGAGCTGGGAATTCCCGAACAATTGGATGATGACTTAAATCAAGAATCAAATGTGGGACTTAGAAACTTGAAAACTTCCTATTTAGATTAAACCTTGTCTTAAAACGTGACTAATTGAGGTTTAAAACTTTCCTTGTAGATGAGTCACCTGATTAACCTGTTAGCTGGAATCTACCAACTCAAGATCGCCATGGAAACCACGACAACTCAACTACTTAAGAACCCCGAATTTGTCCCTGCTACCCTTACTGAGATACGAGATTTCAAGAGGGTGCAACGAAGTACCCCAATCCCTGTAGAAGAGGACCCCTGGTTCTCTGGAATGTTCCCGATCCTGTATGCCCTACGTGGAATCTTTGGTACCTTACCCATGATGGAGAGCGTGGGAATTGATGATGAGGAAGAGAGAAATGGTGACAAGGAGAATGCCAATGATACCACCCTAGAGGAAGATGAGACCCCGTAGTAAAAGAAGCCAATAAGGTGTACTTTAGATCGGTATGGAATAAATTGTAATCCTTCAAGATATGTAGGATGTAGAAAATTAGGGCCACCACCCCTTGTTTAGAATTTCTCTAAGCAGTACTTTCTCTATGTTGGCAATAATAAGCTTACCTATGTAATAGGAGACTTAGGCCAATATGAGCCATCTCTGATGTATCTATTCCTTTTCATGTAATGGAAGATGTGTATGTGTCCTTTCCATGATCACTATTTATATGCATACTCATACTCGATACGTGACCACCCCTTTACACTGTTAAAATCCAAAGTATAACCCTCTTGAATATTTTAGATGTCAAACAAGAAACAAGGAGGACGCCCGCCCTTTTCCCCAAAGGTCTTGGCCAACTATCGGTCATTACTAGTACCTGAGTACACGGGACCAACACCTTTATCTGAGGACGACACGGAACTCTACAAAGTACCAATCACTTGGGAGACTCCAACATCGTCCGTGGACCACGAATATCTTCCACCTACCAAAATCTCTGCACCATATGTAAAGGACTTCGAGCAACCATTTAACTTCCCTATATATGACATAGAGACTAACCCTGAAATGGAAACTGCAATACTGGACTGTTCTCAATACTACTTAGAACCATTGGAGGAACCACCTGTCCTAACGGAAGAGGAATATCATGAGCAAGGATATAAACTCCTCGAGGAAACCGTGGCCGGAGCCAAAAGAGACTACAAAGAGAGACTGAGAAAGATGTTTGGAATTATCCTACCTTAGGAGTAATAACATTAGAATAAGGTCGTGGTAGTAGTAGTTGCACTTGTGGCACTCGTAGACTAACCAAACCATGTAATAAGAATCATATGTGGAATAAGAGTAGGATCGTTCCAACTTGTACTAGGAAAATCTGCTTTGTGTGTATGTTATGCTTACGTTGTAATCCTTGCTTATCTATGCAAAAGTTTACTTTATATTATAGAATAATATTGCATCCTGTTTAAATTATTGCTTTCAATCTTAGGAAGAAAACGAATTACAAAAACGAAAATTGATCGTTAGGCTAAAACCTCCCCCTTTACAATTGTTACTCATAGATGGTGAACCGACGCAGTGGAGTAGGATACGAGGCCGGAGAATCCTCTAACGCAAAGCCCAACCTAACCCAAATCATGCAAGCATTTGTGGCTGCTTTGAATGCCAACCGCCAAAACCCAAACCGCGACGACGGACCAATGACTCGAACCCGAGCGATGAATGAATTCTGCAAACGCCGACCCCCGACGTTCCACGGCGATACCAACCCTACTGTAGCTGAAACCTGGCTGAAAGAAGTCAAGGCGATCCTGGACACCTTGGAGATTACCCGCGATGGAGATCGTGTGGCCCTAGCCTCGTACCAACTGAAGGGGGAAGCCCGCTATTGGTGGGAATTGATGGAGGCAACCCATGCCATAGCCACCATGACCTTCGCTGAGTTTGAAACCTTGTTTCTTGACAAGTATTTTACCACCCCCATTCGCCTAGCCAAGGAACAAGAATTCATGAACCTGAAGCAGGGAACAATGACCGTTACCCAATATGCGGCCAAATTCGAGGAGCTGTCTCGTTATGCCCCAACCGCCGTAGCAACGGAGGATAAGAAGGCAAGAAGATTCGAGTGGGGGCTGACAACTGCTCGAAGGGCCATGGTAGCACAAGCCTTTACCACGTACTCTGGTGTGGTGAAGTGTGCTCTTCGACTAGAGAGTGAGGAGGCTGATTTCAAAACCCGATGGAGGAAGGCAATCGGCAATACCGGTGGACCAATTTGAACCCAAGCGGCCAACAGCAACCGGGGACCTTACCCTACCAAACCCTTGCCCTCGTCTCTAAACGACCAAGCTTGGAAGACTGCTGCACCGGGACGTGGTGAACCACAGAGGAGTGGCCAAAACAGGGCAACAGTTCAGTGCTACAACTGTCAGGCCATAGGCCACTACAAGCATGAGTGCCCTCAACCACTGAGGGAGAGAATTGGAAGTTTTGGAGGTCAAAGGACTCAAAACCCTAGATCAGTCAGTTCTGTGAAGCAGAATCTGAGAGGCTCACTACAGCAACAAAATGGGCAAAACCAAGGCAAGCAGCCTGTGGGAATCCAGCATGGCACTGGAGGGCGCATATTTGCACTACAGACTGAGGAGCAAGAATCGGATCCCTCCGTGATCCAAGGTACGCTACTATTGTATAGTACGTATGTACAAGCCTTGTTTGATTCCGGAGCATCTCATTCTTTTATACCGATTGCATGCGTTACTACTCTAGCACTAGAAACGGAACCCCTTAAGTCTAGTACGAAAGTAGCATCACCATTGGGGGGTAGTATAACTATTAGTCTAGTGTGTAGAGGGTGCGAATTAGAAGTAGCCAATTTACGCTTAACCTGTGACCTCAGAGTGATCGACTTGGCAGACTTCAACGTAATCTTTGGAATGGACTGGCTATCCGCACACCGTGCAGTCATAGACTGTCATCAGAAGCGGTGACGGCTTACACCTCCGATGGAACTCGTTTCCGTTTTAAGGGGGATAGACAAGTGGCGAGTCTGACGACGAAGAGATCTAGGTAACAGAACCAGCTGTTTGGATGACTAGATAGCATCCAATTGGAAAAAGCCGATAGAATGGAAGTGGGATTACAACACCTCGTTTGCGAGTACGCCGATGTTTTCCCTGAAGAACTTCCTGGCTTACCAACCCAAGGAAAGATAGACTTCTCTATAGAACTCCAACGGTACCGTACCAAATGGCCCCGCTAAGCTAAAGGAGCTCAAGACCCAATTGCAAGAGCTTTTGGACGAAGGATTCATCAGGCCAAGTACACAACCATAGGAAACCCCAGCATTATTCGTGAGAAAGAAAGAAGGGTCGTGATAAGAAAATGATTGTGAGATACGAGTCCGCATGATGATTTGGTAGAGGTTTTGCATTTGGCGTTGGTGTTTACAAGGGAAATGTTATCAAAGGTCGATAACAAGGCAAGCTGTTCGACAGCTGAAGTAACTTCAACCCCGCCTTGTTAAGCAAGTGATGAGGCTTAATTTGATTAACAAAACCCGTAGAAAATTGTGAGAGATGCCTGAAACGATGTCGTATAACTCCGTAACACTTCGAGAACCTGTCGGAGCCGTTGGGCTATGACCGAGTGATGTCAAGCCGTCTTGAAGGATGCCAGAGTATTCGAATCTTATCAAACCTACCGTCAATGGCAAAGATGATTACCTCGACACCACGCTAGTAAAGGAAGTGATGATAACCTGCTTCTTTTTAAGGGGGATAGATGACGATTCCAAGGCCGGTATAGTAACAAGATCCAAACCGTAGCCGCGCACCAATTTCGAGGACGAAATTATTCTAAGGGGGATAGGTTGTAACGACCCTGATTTTTGGTCAGTAAAAATCTCGTTAAAATTTTGAATTTTATTTTAATTACTTGGACTTCTTTTAAAATTTCCTTTTAAATACCCAAAAATCCGTCGTTACTAAATTCTAGACTTATAAAACTAGATTTCTTCACTTTTAAGCAATAAGATCATTTTCTAAAGACAAGTGTGCTAGAGTATTTTCCTAATAATTGAGATGAAGTCTTAGAATTATATTTCTTGACTAGAAATCCTACTTTGCAAGCCTAGTTAGCTTCTAACCGATTCATTGAGATGACCTAGCGACCAATTACACTTTCAACCCTAGTTGAACCTTTTGAACCTCTCCAAAACCCTAAGGGAACCCTTTGAACAAAGTCATCTTTGACCTTTACCCATTGGACGATAAAAGTTAGGAAAATCTTTATCCGTTGGACAATAGGCCTTCCACCTAAGTTATTTTATTAGATTTGACCAAGGTACACTTATATAGTATTATATAGGCTTATGTACACATATTTGAAAGATGTATATCTAATATCCCAATATTATACTTTACTCTTTATCCATTGGATAATAAAAGTTAGGAGAATTGTTGCCCATTGGACAATAGGTTAGTCTTTCTACCTAGTACAAGATCTATTAGTTTAAGTAGATTCACCATGAGTCATTGTACTAGTATAGATAGATTATATAAGCCTAGTACTTTCTATCTTTAACCTTTGGATAATAAAAGTTAGGAGGACTATGACCCATTGGTTAATAACTACTAGGGGAATTATTACCCATTGGATAATAGGACTAGTACTAATGTATGTTGGTTGGTAGCATTACCCAATTTTCCCATGGGATTCTCTAGTGAAAGAATAAGACTTATACTTATATATATATTTCCATAGGATTCTATATGTACCTAAATTTTTTAATAAGGCAAGTGTATACCTACCCTTAATTAAAATATAGGAAGTACACATGTGCCAAATCCAATTGTTTATTAGGAAAATCTTACTCTTTCTAAACCCCATTGTTTATTCTTCTTTTGTCCTTCCATATCTAGTAAGTATACATATATTATACATAGGAGTACAAGAGAGAGAGAGAGAGAGAGAGAGATTTCCGATAGGGAGAGAGAGAGAGAACCCGAGAGAGGGAGAGGGAGAGAGAGAGAGAGATAGGATAGAGAGAGGGATTTGATGTACAAGTACTAGATTTTCTTCTACCAAATCCTAGTTATATAAACATATAAGTACTTGTACTTTGAAAGGAGAAATATAGGGAGATATGGGAGAGATTTAAAAGTACAAGATTTTCTTACAAAACCTTACAGCACAATCTCTTACTCTTTCAACCCTTGTCCTTAAATATATATATACATTGTACTAAGAGTGAGAGAGAGAGGCCGAGAGAGATGGAGGGAGAAAGAGAGAGAGAGGGCCGGATGGAGAGGGAGAGAGAGGGAGTGATGTGTGCACTTGTACCCTTCCAAATCTAGTCCAATCCTTGGATCATCTTCTTGCATCATCATGTACCACCAAAATCTAGTCTTTCTTGCTCTTGGATATCTAAGGACAACCATATCACCATTTCCTACTCTTTCAAGTACTAGACTAGACTAGGAAACCCTTAGAATTGCTTACACTTGTCCTAGATTGGAAGAAAGAACAAAGAAAGTCTTATAGTCTTTCAACCTATGTACTTACTGTGGGCTACCTGCCCGAAAAATTATTATATTTTCCCCATTTTGAAGAAAAAATATATGGTTCGAAGAGTCGCCACCCGGATTTGCGGTTAATCACCCGAGAAACCATTTTGTTTTGAAAATGGTTGATTTGAAATTAAAAACCAGAGATCAGTTTCAAGGGTCCGGAAGCCATGTTACGAGGGGGGAAGGGTTTTACGGCACCCCCCTCGCCCGATTCGAGATCGGTCTCTACTAAAGGTTTGTGGGATCTTTCAAAGGGATTTTGTTTCATTAGAGCATTTAGCAAGTATCCACAGTTATAACAGGTAAGAAGTGCATGCATGTGCAAGTGTACAGTGGAGGGTGAAATGGTTGTGCATGCAACACATGATAACAGAAACTGAGGATCTGTCACTGACTTCACTCTCGAGCGCTCGGGAGTGATCCCGAGCGCTTGAGAGTTCTGATACCCAACCTGCAAGCTTTGTTAGCACAGACAGAATATAATGCTAGAATAGGAACTGAAAAGCTGCTATATACACTACTGGCTCAGCAGAGGATTTGAAAGACTAGAATAAACCCTCAATCTTTCAGATCTTGCATCCCTGCCTTGACAAGATTAAATCTACAAATTTAAAAGAGCAACGGGCCCCATTCGTGCATGCAGAAACCAGATAACTCGGCAGACTGGAAAATGGGATGTAACGGCATGCATGCACTCCCGAGCGCTCTGGAAGGGTTCAGAGCGCTTGGGAGTGAACTGGGTGTCAATTCTCTCTCAAACAGGAAATGGTACTGTCTTAGCATGCGAAAACCCCTACTTTGATCTTTCAGAAGGGAAAATAGTCTTTCGAGCTTGGAAATCTTGGGTTTTAGATGAAAAACTTGTAAGAGGTGTTTCTGTCTCAAGATAACTGATTTTCTGTGCACGCATGCTAGAGTAACACCATCTTATTTGAGAGTGCACCTCATCCCCAGCCTATTGCTTACCAAAATGCCATGCATGGGACTGGAAACAGTCCCGAGCGCTCGAGAGTGTTTCCAGTAAGTGTTTCCAGTGAGGGTTTTGTGAAAATATTTTTTTGTACCCCATTGCTCTTGTTTTTACACTAGGGTCTCCCAACCATACACCCAGTATTGAAGACTGGGTCAGGCTGAGAGACCCCCCTCAGAAGGGAAGAACAGCCCTTTTAGTTGCGATCAAAGGTAAAAGTTTCTACCTTTTACTTGAACCTTGCTCCTTGGAATGGCTTTGAAATGTGGATGAAGAGAAAAGAGTGCAAGAGATCAGAAGAGTATTCTGGATTTCTTGCCCTTTTCCTTGGTGATTTCTAAAACTTTTGAAGTTTGGAAGGTGAATTTGGAAGTTTTTGGTTTTTAGCTAGAGAGAGAAAGAGAGCAGAGAGTAAGGGTTCCTCAGGAATGAAATTTCGTGGCCCTCCTCCTCAGCTGAAAGCCAGTGGTATTTATAGGCCAAATAACCTATAGTTTTGAAAATCAAATGGGTTTAATAAAACATTTTTTTTAATAGCAAAATCCTTGGCCTGAATCTCTGCCACCAGAGGTTGAGTGTGGACTGAGCTACCAGCCGGCTCAAGATGGTGGTAATGATGAGTTGCATGGGTAGTGGGTGATACTGCCATCCATTGGGCAGCAAAGAAGACTCGAGCGCTCGGGATCACTCCCGAGCGCTTGGGTCTTCACTCTCGAGCGCTCGAGAGTGAGCCAGGCCAGAGGTTTTGGAAAACGGTTTTGAGCGCTCGGGACTTCTCCCAAGCGCTTGAAAATGCTTTTGACCATTTTTAATCCCTCTTCAAATCTTTCAAGGAGCAAAGTTTCGATCGGTACTAGGCTTGTTTCAATCCAAAGTCATCATCGGGGAGCCTCCGGGCCACAAGTCAAGGAATTTTGAAAAGTCCAAATTGGGGTGTCTACAGTTGCCCCTCTTTGGGCGACGCTCACCATCATTTTGGGATACGAGTGCCGTCCAAAGATTGAGACAGCCCAATTCGAGCCAAATCAAATCCTTAACTCAAAATCAAATGCAAGCGAAGACACAAACATTTGATGCATGCGGTCGCGTCTTTTCAGACTGCCTACGTACCCTTTTCTGCAGGGATCAGACCAGCGTAGTTCTTCGGGGCAAATGCAAACATGCAGACATGCAAGCAAATGATAGAAAGGTGTCCCTCAGGACAGCGCCAAATCTATGGTGGCGGAGAACCTGGAGAAAACCGGGGAGATGTCCCTTAAGACGGTGCCAAATCTATGGCAGAAGATGATTGAAGGATGCCAAATCTATGGCGGGAGATGATTGAAGGGTGCCAAATCTTATGGCGGGAGATGATTGAAGGGTGCCAAATCTATGGCGGGAGACGATTGAAGGGTGCCAAATCTATGGCGGGAGACGATTGAAGGGTGCCAAATCTATGGCGGAAGAAGATTGAAGGGTGCCAAATCTATGGCGGGAGACGATTGAAGTGCCAAATCTATGGCAGACAAGATGAAAGGGTGGCGAAGAGACCTGAATCTGAAAAGCTTGAATTTTTAAAAGAAGCTTGAATTTTAAAAGAAGCTTGAATTTTGAAGGAAGCTTGAATTTGAAAAGCTTGAATTTTTTTTGGAAGAAGCTTGAATTTTGAAGGAAACTTGAATCTGAAAAGCTTGAATTTTTGGAAGAAGTTTGAATTTTGGAGGAAGCTTGAATCTGAAAAGCTTGAATTTTTGGAAGAAGCTTGAATTTTGGAGAAAGCTTGAATTTGAAAAGCTTGAATTTTTGGAAGAAGCTTGAATTTGAAATTAAAGGGTGTCTCTCAGGACAGCGCCAAATCTATGGCAAGAGATGTGCAGTCATGTTGACGAATATGAAGGAAGAAGAAGGCGACCGTGGGGGGTCGAGGTTAGAAAGTGAGACCCGTGTTTCGACTTTTGACAACACTGATGATTTTTAGTTTTGAAAAACGACAATGGACATGTCCGAGTACCCTTTCTGCTTTACTGTTTTTGGCCAGCGGACCGGTATCTTCAGGACCTTGGGATTTGGGATGGAGTTCATCTTTGGATGGAAATCGGGTTTGAGCTGGAGCTGGTTTGAGTTTGGCTTTTATCAGGGCTTGAGTCCCGAGCATTCATGCCCCAGTCTTGAGGTCGGTTGTACGCTTGCAGTGATTGATGGCATTGGGCCGACATGCCCCAGTGAGTGACAGTCCTTAGTTCTGATCCTTTTCCTTTGATTCTACTGATAGTTTCGGCAACCATTTTTGTCATGAGCACAAGTGCGGGTTCCTCCATGTACTGGAGTTTCTCTCACGAGTTGGGGCTTCAATGACCTTGTGTGAATTTGGACAAGGCCCAGACGACTCAAAGGACAAGAAAGACCCTTTATCAGAGGACTGACTCTTAATGAAGACCTTGACTGGACGAGGAGTTTGATTATTTGAGGATTTAATGTTTGAAATTGTCATGATAAAATCAAGTTTTGATGACTTTCCCATTCGGGGCTTTGAAATTGATCTTGCTTTATCAAAACACGAGGGTTTTTATTAGGAATCATGCCCCAGGTTGGATTTTTGCAAGATTCACAAAATGCCTTGGCGCTCCTTCTTGTTTTCTCCTATTGTCCAGGATTTTTGTTATCAAGTTGTGTTTTTCAATCTGACAGGACTTTATTCGGGTTGTAACGTGGCCAAGGTTCGGTTTAACAAAGAAAGGATAATAGGCTCAGACTTTTTTCATTTTCCTTTGGGTTTCGAGAGCTAGCAGCCATCTTGAATAATTTTGTGCCCTTTTGCTTTTGATGGGCGCCTTCTTTCACCTGACTTGCTTCGCCTTTTGTCGTGCCGATGCGTTTGGCATTTTCATTGGTCTTGAGCTTTCTCTGATTTTTGTTCGATGTTTTGCACCTCATTGCGCCCATGTATTTGGCACTTTCACGCTTTGGATTCTGATGCGCCGATGATAACCAGGTGTTTGGCACATTTGTCCTCCCTTATTTCATCCCGGTGCGGGGGATAGCTGCCTAGCTGGGTTCTTTCAAAGAAATTGATTTAGGCTCAAAGGGGGTTATCAATGGATATATATCTTCAAGCGTGTGATAAAAGGAAAAGAACGCCTTTCTTCATTTTGAATTGCACAACTTGATAACTGGATCCTAGATGCAGTTTAAGAGATTTGTGTGCTCTAACTTTTGAGGTTTTGATCTAGCGAGCTTTTTACTTGGGCCAAGGCGTTGCTTCTTCACGGCGTCAGGGAATGGTCCCATGAAATTCCACTTCTTCAGAGGGCAAAGTATCTCGTGTTTTGATTTCTAATTGATGATGAAAAACAACTCCAAATTAAGGGATTATCACAAAACGCTAGTTTATTATCACAATTTCGACTCAAGAGGTTTGACATCAAAAGACGGGACGGACCGACAAAGGATTGACCCGAAAGATTGTGACCGAATCTTGGGATCGACTCGATTGAACATGACCGGGCCTCGGGATAAGGCTGCCTACGTATCCTTCTTGCAAAGGAATCAGGTCATAACGTAGTTCAGGCCTACGAAACTGACTCTGTTTTTTGGTTTTTCTTTTTTTTTTTTTACTACAAACTTGAATTTGAAAACATACAGACACGAAAGCATGAAAGACCCAAAGTACAAACTGACTCAAAATTGAAAGACAAAGACTCGACCCGAAATTCAAAAGCTCTCCCAAACTCGTGAGCAACTCCATTCATGCTTTGCTGCACTCAAAATCCTCCTCCCGATCTGAAGTCCGGCACTGGGATGGTTCTGTCATCGATTAGGTCTTGGATCTCGTGGCGGAGACGGAAGCAGTTATTGGTGGGATGGCCGGTATATTGGTGAAAGGCACAATAGACGTTTGGGTTGTGGGACGCCGGGAGCTTTCGAGGCAGGGGAGTTGGCGGGAGCGGCTCGATGAGGCCGGCTTCGAGGAGCTTCTCATAAACTGAGGACAAAGGTACAGGAAAGTGGGAGAAGATCCTTGGTGGGATTTTGCAGCCGGGTTGAGGGTTCATGGTGGTGCCGAGGGGGCCTCTGGTGAAAGCCTTGCTTGCTTCACAGCTGCATAACACTCCTTTGTTTTTGGGGTTGATCTTATCAATGTGCACATCCTGCCTTTTAGCACTAGCTTCAGACAAGGATCCAATATCCTTATTTAAGCGATTCTTGGCATCATGGAATTCCACCAAGTCTTTGAACATGTCCGAGAGTTTCACTTTTGAGCATGGCTTGATTCTGGCGGTTGGAGGGTGGTAGGTTTGTGGGGTTTCTTCGATCCTGGCCTTACCAGCATTCAGTCCCAGATCTGGATTTGACATGGCGGAGGTGAAAATGTCAATCAGCCCTTGCAATAGAGCCGTCAGCTTATCCATTTTCTGACTCATTTCTTCTACAGCCCTTTTCAGCTCAACCAGCTCTGTTTGCCCTGTCATTTTGAGGTGGTCGAAGGAGGTGGTATGGCTTTGTGTAGGATGGGTGGCCCGGTACTGATAGTAAAGCAAATGAAAACGATCTCAGGACGTGCCCCTGTCATGATTTATTAAAAAAAAATGTGTACTGAATAAAAGAGTTGTTGTTGGCGTGTTGTCATCGTCGACTCAAGGGATCGAACTTTACGGGAAATTCCAACAGTCACGGGTAAGTCGATGTCAGGCAGGTTAAATTCCACACGTTGGGAATCAGAGCCAATCTCCTTATCTAAGACCATCCGAGACAGAGCAATAAGACTGCTGGAAGATGAACCTAAGGCTAAATTAAAGGGAGCCGTTCGGGCACGGCGAACACCAGAGGTATCCCAAACTCCATGGATTTATGGTCTCCTAGACCCTGACTCAAGAAATGACATCCTATGAAGGATTGCCTTAGTCCTCAGAGATTCTTTTGAATGTGTATCCTTTGATTAGGAGTGACAAGATTTGAGAGATATCAAGACAAATTAAGCCTTTAACATTTTTTTTTGAAATTTTTGTTTTGGTTTCAAAAATCGTTTAGCGTAAATGACATGATACCGTAACCGGGGTGGCGTAAGTGGCATGGCGCCATTAGCCTAAGCAGTGCAAGTGACTTCGCACTATAACCTGGATGGTGTAGGTATCACGGCATTGTAGCCTAATTGTTTTGTTAATTTTCATTGAATCCATGTATTGAAAACTTGTATTGAACACTTAATGAACTTTGATATCCCCAAAACCTCATCATTCCAAGGACTAATTAATTTCAACAACGTGCCTTTAAAAAGCACGACTCATCATCGGTTCAGGCAATCCTAAACAAGCCGCGCGAGCGAGTCTAAGAGTTCTATATGAGACACGAAAGCAAGCGTAAGATGCAAGGTGCGATGTGCAAGCGGGATAAGATCACGATTTTTCGAAGGTTGCCTAATTCCTCAGAATTTCTTTTAGGGTGTATCCTTTGTTCAGAACAACAGATTCTAAGAGATGTCAAAATGAACTAAGTATTCAACTAGTCCTCGTTTGAAGTTTCAATTTTGAACTTGGAATAACTTAGTATAGACGACGTGATACCCCAACCATCGTGGTGTCAGTGACTTGGTGCCATTAGCCAGAGTGGTGTAAGTAAAGTGGTATCACGGCGTCGTTTTCCTTGTTATTCCTTATTCTCCGTTGAAATTTCGATTAGGCATTAGTCAAGGACTTAGTATATTCTGATTTCCCAAAGTCTCCTTGTTCTAAGGACTCATGTAGTTTAGACAACGTACACCGGGGTGCACGATTCATCATCGGGCCTCGGTAACCTTCTACAGACTGTGCGAGCGAGATTAAAAGCACAGGACTCGAAATTGAACAGACAGCGTGACGGCATGACATGCATGAGATGCATGGTGAGATGCAGAAAGCAGTAACATGTAGGCAGGATATAGCATATAATCCTACCCTGCGGGTCCCTGTCCTAGTTTGGAAGGATCTATGGCTTGCTAAGCATGTACAAAGGCCGGTTTTGGCTTGAAAAGGGTTCCCCGGACTAGAGTCAAAGTATACCTCCCACTAGTGAGCGTACACCCAATAATGGTACAAGCGGTAGGGATGACTCATCATGGTCGAGGGTTGCTGAGCATTCCGGGATTCCCCATCACCGGCAAGCCGGGTAGGATTGCCGAAACACAACAGCGAGGTTGCACAAGATATATACAAGAAATAGACAATGGAACAAAATCCCTTTGAAAATCCCACAAACGTTTTTCAAGCTTGGCTCACAAGTTCAATTGATATTCAAGAAAAGCGGGCCGTTTTATCAACAAACCAACCTTTTCTCAAGTATTAATTAAACGTCCCCAGCGGAGTCGCCACTGTGGGCTACCTGCCCGAAAAATTATTATATTTTCCCCGTTTTGAAGAAAAAATATATGGTTCGAAGAGTCGCCACCCAGATTTGCGGTTAATCACCCGAGAAACCGTTTTGTTTTGAAAATGGTTGATTTGAAATTGAAAACCAGAGATCAGTTTCAAGGGTCCGGAAGCCATGTTACGAGGGGAGAAGGGTTTTACGGCACCCCCCTCGCCCGATTCGAGATCGGTCTCTACTAAACGTTTGTGGGATCTTTCAAAGGGATTTTGTTTCATTAGAGCATTTAGCAAGTATCCACAGTTATAACAGGCAAAGAAGTGCATGCATGTGCAAGTGTACAGTGGAGGGTGAAATGGTTGTGCATGCAACACATGATAACAGAAACTGAGGATCTGTCACTAAATTCACTCTCGAGCGCTCGGGAGTGATCCCGAGAGCTTGAGAGTTTTGATACCCAACCTGCAAGCTTTGTTAGCACAGACAGAATATAATGCTAGAATAGGAACTGAAAAGCTGCTATATACACTACTGGCTCAGCAGAGGATTTGAAAGACTAGAATAAACCCTCAATCTTTCAGATCTTGCATCCCTGCCTTGACAAGATTAAATCTACAAATTTAAAAAAGCAACGGGCCCCATTCGTGCATGCAGAGACCAGATAACTCGGCAGACTGGAAAATGGGATGCAACGGCATGCATGCACTCCCGAGCGCTCTGGAAGGGTTCAGAGCGCTTGGGAGTGAACTGCGTGTCAATTCTCTCTCAAACAGGAAATGGTACTGTCTTAGCATGCGAAAACCCCTACTTTGATCTTTCAGAAGGGAAAATAGTCTTTCGAGCTTGGAAATCTTGGGTTTTAGATGAAAAGCTTGTAAGAGGAGTTTCTGTCTCAGGATAACTGATTTTATGTGCACGCATGCTAGAGTAACACCATCTTATTTGAGAGTGCACCTCATCCCCAGCCTATTGCTTACCAAAATGCCATGCATGGGACTGGAAACAGTCCCGAGCGCTCCGGAGTACTCTCGAGCGCTCTGGAGTGTTTCCAGTGAGGGTTTTGTGAAAACATTTTTTTGTACCCCATTGCTCTTGTTTTTACACTAGGGTCTCCCAACCATACACCCAGTATTGAAGACTGGGTCAGGCTGAGAGACCCCCCTCAGAAGGGAAGAACAGCCCTTTTAGTTGCGATCAAAGGTAAAAGTTTCTACCTTTTACTTGAACCTTGCTCCTTGGAATGGCTTTGAAATGTGGATGAAGAGAAAAGAGTGCAAGAGATCAGAAGAGTATTATGGATTTCTTGCCCTTTTCCTTGGTGATTTCTAAAATTTTTGAAGTTTGGAAGGTGAATTTGGAAGTTTTTGGTTTTTAGCTAGAGAGCAGAGAGTAAGGGTTCCTCAGGAATGAAATTTCGTGGCCCTCCTCCTCAGCTGAAAGCCAGTGGTATTTATAGGCCAAATAACCTATAGTTTTGAAAATCAAATGGGTTTAATAAAACATTTTTTTTAATAGCAAAATCCTTGGCCTGAATCTCTGCCACCAGAGGTTGAGTGTGGACTGAGCTACCAGCCGGCTCAAGATGGTGGTAATGATGAGTTGCATGGGTAGTGGGTGATACTGCCATCCATTGGGCAGCAAAGAAGACTCGAGCGCTCGGGATCACTCCCGAGCGCTTGGGTCTTCACTCTCGAGCGCTCGAGAGTGAGCCAGGCCAGAGGTTTTGGAAAACGGTTTTGAGCGCTCGGGACTTCTCCCAAGCGCTTGAAAATGCTTTTGACCATTTTTAATCCCTCTTCAAATCTTTCAAGGAGCAAAGTTCCGATCGGTACTAGGCTTGTTTCAATCCAAAGTCATCATCGGGGAGCCTCCGGGCCACAAGTCAAGGAATTTTGAAAAGTCCAAATTGGGGTGTCTACACTTACATTGTACCAAAGAGAGAGAGAGTGAGAGAGAAAGAGAGAAATTGCCGAGAGAGAGAGGGAGAGAGAGAGAGGCCGGGAGAGAGGGAGAGAGGGAGAGAGAGATTGTGTGATGTGTGCAAAGTGTACAAATAAGCCTAGTCATGTCCTTTGGCCAAACACCTCACCCAATCCAAGTACCATCAAATCTAGTCATTCTATTAACCATTGGATAACAAATGTTAGGGGAAATTTTACCCATTGGATAATAGGTCACCCTTTGGCTATAAATAGCACCCTTCCCTTCCCATTTCAACTCACACCTTTCATTGCTCCAACTTCTCTCGAGAAAGTTTAGTGTTCTTGTTGTTCTTGCTTAGTTCTTAGTTGTTCTTGAGGTTCTTTTCTAGTTCTTCAAAAAACTCTTCTAGTGCCGCCACTAAACCACCATACGACCACCATATCGATCCAAAAGTTTTAGTAGCTTTAGTCAAGATCAAGTTTCGAGAGAAACCTTTCTCTTTCGAAGCTATCGAAGCCATTCTTAAGCCGTTACTCCGTCCGACATACCATTTTCCAAATCCGTAGCCGCCTACTGCCAAGAAGAACGGTAGAATTCTCCGTCCCCGCTATCCTAAGTATACGTAGAATTTTTCCTATATCTCCTAAACTCTAGGTATAGATCATGGTATACGAATGTTGAATTGAATGAAGAATTCTCCGTCCCCGCTATCCTAAGTATACGTAGAATTTTTCCTATACCTCCTAAACTCTAGGTATAGATCATGGTATACGAATGTTGAATTGAATGTAGAATACTTTTATACGCTATTTTTAATTATATGACGAACATCTTGTCTTACTTACTCTAAACTTATTGTGTAACACTTGAACGTTGGAATGCATGTTAGTTATGCTAATGAAAGTATGAGCATGATGAATAATAGACTTTTACTTCTATAAAGACATATGCTCTTTTGAACTTCCCTAAAGAAAGAAAGAATGAATTTTATGAAAGGTTAATTTGGATAGAAGAATTTGTATTTTGATCTTAGAATGATTATGAGCATGTTTACGTGTTTACTTGTCTTAATGTCGATATGTGTTAAGCATAAGTGATTTATCACTCCAAAGGTGTCCATCCATGTGGCACTATGCTTAACTTTGTGTGATTAAATGTTGAGTATGATGATGTGATAAAGTGAGCATGCTATTTATTATAGAGTTGAATGATCTTGTTAGTTTAGTTTCAATATTTCTTAAAATGTGAAAAGAACTACCGCGGAGTCATGGCATGCGAACGAGACACAGAAGCCGAGAAAGTAGAAACATGGCACCTAGGGTGTGGTTAAAGAAAGGATGGGATTAACATGCGGAAAATATTTTGAAACTACATAATGACCGGACGTGGTAGTCATTGTGTGAGTATGTTTTTGAAAACCGTAATGAGGCCGGACTTGGTAGCCCATTGTGTAAAGAGATGTTGAAAAACCGCAATGTGGCCGGACTTGGTAGCCCATTGTGCGGTGTGTGTTGCCAATGGGGCCGGACGTGGTAGTCTCATTGGAGGTGATTTAAATGTTTGTGAAAACCGCGATGTGGCCGGACGTGGTAGCCCATCGTGAAGATTGCCAATGTGGCCGGACGTGGTAGCCTCATTGGTAATATGGCTTGGTTATCCGCGGAGAGGAGCCAATGCAAAGTTTTGTGTGCCAATGGGAACCTGGTGCGGCGAAACCATTGTGAGGATACTCGGGAACCCGGAACGGCGGAACCGATGTTGGGTGTGTGTTTTGAAAACTGCAATGTGGCCGGACATGGTAGTCCATCGTGTGTGATATTTGAAAACCACAATGTGGCCGGACTTGCCCATTGTGTGGTGTGCGTGTGTAAAAGAAACGATTTTTGAAATGTTGATTTGGCAAATGAAAAGTGAAATGGCGACACGATCTACGAAACGCTGCGTAGGAGGAACTCTGATATCACAGACACCAACGCCAGAAAGCTATCGAATGTGGATGTGTCATTGTTTAACTATGTTGTTGAATGAGCATGTGTAATTTGTTTATATGCTTCCTTGCTGTAAGTTAAGGGTTAGTGGGTATGGTTTATCCTATTGAGCTTTGTAGCTCACGGTGTTACCTTCTTGGTGACCCTGACGTATTATATTGGTGGCGACGCCGGTATAATGCGTCAGACCTTATAGATGAATAGGGTGAGCTGTACACCTTGGAGGCTTTTGGAGCTGAGGAGCTGGCTAGGATGGAGGAAGAGGCAGAGTAGTAGATAACCTTAGATTTTCCCATCCTTCGTGTAATAAAAAGTACTCTAGTAGGAGCCATGATGTAATAATGAGCTTGACTCTTAGTCTTTTGATTCAATAAAATGTCTACTTAACATACCCGAAAATGGGGGCGTTACACTGCCAGCCCCCCTCAGGGATCAAACAGGAAACATGTAATAAGTTATACCTTTACTTGAATGGTTTTGAAATAGATTGGACAAGGTGGTGTAGCTTGCAAAATAAGTGTATGGAGAGCACAATAGTGAAAGAGTAACAAGTGTGGTTAGGGTTTTTTGAACTTTGTGCTAGATATTGATAACCTTTTTTGTAACCCTTGGACTTGAAAGACCAATGGGGATATATATAAGAGGATGGAAAGGTGCTAGGTTGGTAGCAAACTCGGCTTTGCAACTAGCCAACAAGGCTGGTCAACCTTACTTGGTGGAGAAACAAGCCACCAAGGTGAGTGGGAGTGGTTGTGTGGGTGGTGCACCCCCAAGCCTGCAGAATACTGTTCTGTCGACGAAAACGGGGTTCTAACCCCACATGGCACCTGATGATCACAAAAATCCAGCTGGAAAAAGGTGAAAGTGATAGGCCAGAAGCATCGTGCGATAGATTGGGAGTGTCGCGCGAGTGTGTGCACCAACGCGCGATGGTCAAAGACCATTTTGACCACCACCTGGCAACTACACTCTCGCGCGAGTAAACCAAAGAATCGCGCGATAGTCAAACCTTGGCTAGGGTTTTGACCAAAGGTTTTGAGGTTCAAAAGGTTCAAGAAGGGCTATACACATTCCAAGCTCAATCCATTTCATTCTCAAACTGTTTGATCCAATTTCATCATCTGGGAAACAAGAAACCGAAAAACAAAGTAAAACAAATGGGAGACCCATATTGGGGTGTCTACAGGAAGTTGGAAGAATTGAGCCTTCTGACCCCTGGGGCACCCAAGAAGAAGAAATAGGTCACCTCACTCGAAGCGGAAGAGTGTACAAACCTCCTAAACTAAGTAGGGAAAGTTCAACCTCAACACGAGTAATGGAAGAAGAAGAGGAGGAAAGCCGAAGGATTGAACCTGAGGAAGACAGAGTGCTGAGACAACTGAAGAAAATCCAAGCTGATATCTCTATCTGGGGATTGCTTATGTCCTCCTACGAGCATCGCAATTCCTTCTTCAAAACCTTGGGAAAAGCTAAAGTTCCCGTCGACATCACCCCCGAAGATCTGGTAGGCTTCATAATGACGTCAAAAGCTCTAAAGCCAACAATAGCTTTCACTGACAAGGATCTGCCTCCTGAAGGACCTGCACACAACAAACCTCTCTACATTTCACTTCAATGTCTCACTAAATGGATCCCACTGGTCTTGGTGGATAATGGGTCTGCTTTAAACGTATGTCCTCAAAGGACCCTCGACAAGTTAGGGGTAGGCGCCGCCGACATATGCCCTTCAAGCCAAGGTGTAAGGGGCTATGACAACTCAAAGAGAAGAGTGGTCGGGTGCGTCACACTGCCAGTAGAAGTGGAAAAGATCAAAAGAGACGTAGAGTTCCATGTGATGGATATACCAGCCACCTTCAATCTTTTACTAGGAAGACCTTGGTTACATGACGCTGGGGCAGTGCCTTCCACTTTGCATTAGAAAGTCAAATTTGCAGTAGATGGAAGAGTCATAACCATTCTAGGGGATTCATCAATCCGAGCTCATTCCGACACACCTGTCCAAGAGGTTGGGACTAAGGAAACCTTCCTTACTGGATTCAGTCTTGAGTAAGCAACTGTTGTGCAAGCCTTGATGGCTGAAAGAAGCTTCTACATAAGCACCCCTGCCATATGGATGATGAAGAAACAAAACTACTTCCCTGGATTGGGTTTAGGCAAAAGATCACAAGGCATCCCGCAAATGATTGATCCTCCGCATAATCAATACGCCTTTGGTCTTGGCTACATGACCCTGACAGAAGCCGATATAGAAAAGAAGAGAAGCATGGAAAAAGCTAAAACAAGAGGAAGCAGGATCAAAGAAGAGAAACTCATGGTCCCAAAAACACACAACGGTTGGTTTGTAAGAGAAGGAAAAGACTTCCCATTCTGCGGTTTCGCAGAAACATGGGAAGATGAAACTACCAAACAAAGGTATATATCCTGGAATGCAAATCTTCTTTGATCAAGAATGGACTGACAGTGATATATAACCAACGAATTCGTCTCCCATACCCGAAGACTGGATCGAGGTGCTAGCTGAGTTTGACCTAAGGATTCTGTTTGGCAAAGAAGAGGGTGAAGAAGAGTATAAAACTGCGAAAGGCAAGGAAAAAGGAGCCACTCCCGAGATACTGCAGTGAATCGCATGACGAAAACATTGCTTTCATTTCCTAAAGACAAGCTGGGACACGTTTTGGGCCCCTGTTTGGGCATTTTCTATAGCTAAATAAATTCCCATTTTTTTTCATCTTATGCTTGTTAAATGATTCAATCTTTAAATGCAATTGCTATGCGCTACAGTCTCTCTGCCAAAGATGAAAGGGTCTTAAGAATCTAATTCTTTATGTTGCTAACAAAAAGGAAAGAAGGGACGAACCCTGATTACTTAGAACTAGGTTTTTGTCAAAACTTAGGAAGAAGACGCTATCTCTGTGAGAACACTTAGGGTTAGCTTATCCATTGTGAAAGTACAAACGATTCGTGAAAGCATCTCCGCTAAATTCCTCTCCAAAATACGGAAAACCTCTTGAGAGAAATGCTCGTTGGGTAACCTAAGCACCCAAGCAAAAGTAAGAGCAAAGCCTGCTAGGGCAAGAAAACGCAAAATCGCAGCCTAGGCAAAAGTTAAGGCATTCAAAGAGAAGCTCGCTAGGAACTAAACCTCCATCAGGTAACCTAGGCAAAATTTAGAGCATGTAAAGAGAAAAACCAAGAGTGGAAACCTAGCCTCAAAAGTGATGATCTTGGAACTACGTAAAAGGCCTGATTCCCTGATTGGATTACGTAGGCAATCTCACGTCGAGATACGGCCCAAACATTTGGAGAGAAGAAAACATCAACAGATTTGTACTCAACGATGGGTATAGCTAACCCTACGTACTGAGCTCGCAAAAGATGAGTTAGTCATTTTTCAGAGAATTGACAAGGACAAAAGCGCGTAAGAATCATCGCTCGTCCTCTCTGACTCAAAGGTCATCAACATAAAGGACAAGATGTCCTAAAAATCCCAAAACACGGCAACGAGACTGTGGAAACAGCAAAAGCAAATAAAAGGCATGAATCGAATTCAAGCATAAGAAGGAAGGAATGCCACTTGGCTAAAATAAAAGTCCAGCTTCTTTAGGAAATAGAAGCAGCGGCCGAAGAAGGGAATTCTCGGCCGAGCAATCCATTCCTCGGCCCATGTTTTAATCTGTTACAAAATTGCTTTAACACTCATAAAGCTTTAAACCATTGCATACAAATCTGAAGTATCTTGAGACAAAGCACAAATCATAATATTTTGCCGAACATGCCGAAGTTACTTCATAAAAATACAATATCATTATCTGTTTTTAGAACTAACGAATACAGGTACAAAGAAAAGGGCAACCTACTGCCCGCGACCCCTCTTGGACGCATGATGAGTAGAAGAAGGACGAAAACGCTCAGGAACTGGGACGCTGATCCTCTGTCCCTCGCCTCCATCATCAGCTCCAGCATCTCCATCACCAGCCCTGGTACTCCCACCCTTTCTCACACCAGCACTCTGAGTAACTGACACCGTTGGCACCCGCTCTGCTTCAAGCTGCAAAACATAGTTTGTGGACATTCAGGTTCACATAAAACATGGGATGGAGAAAGAAGAGATCAAATGACATATACCGCAACTATCCGGCTTCGTTGCCGTCGAGCCAAGGCCTCTGCACTCTGGAATGCACGCAACCACTCCTGAACAACATCAGCAGGCACCTACAGAGGAAATAGTCACATATATAGCAAAGCAAGGGAAGAATACTGAAGGAAACTAAAGCAAAGTATGCAATATTACTTGTTGAACTCCGGTAGGAAGCACGTAGAGTTGAGTAGCACACGGGGTCAGCGTTAGGCGTTCCTCTTCTCCATTAGCATTGTGGAAAGAGATGAAGCTGGGGGCCCGTGGCCAAACAGGAGGAGCAGCAGCAGTGGTAGTAGTAGGTAGGGTCAGCGAGGCCAAGCGAAGGGCTGAGTAATCTCCCGCTACAAGAAAACCCATGGCTGGTTGTCTCTCAAGAGCGAGAAGCAAACCCTCTCCTGTCAAGAGGTGAGTCGACCTCATGCTGACTGGAGGAGGAAGGGGAACAAGCTGCAACGCCTCGGAATATGGGAACTACTAACTCGCCACCCTTTCACCAAGATACCAAGCCCTCGAGAAAGGTCCTTCCAGGAGGAAGTGCTGGCTGTCCAAAGCCCAAGCTGAGGTCAATTCCAAAGGAGCATCGTCAAGCAAAGTGCCCCATGGATCGAATCGCACCTGCAATAAGGGAAATAACATCAAAATAACAAAATGAAGAAATCACATGAAAATCAAAGAATAGGATGCAACATACCTGATCCAGTGTCAAGCGGTCCAAAACTCGCCTCCAAGCCAGTAAGTCCATAGCAGGCGATCGTGACTTCCAAACTCCTTTCAACCAACGGGCTGCCCGTGGAACAAACCTATGCTCTCAATGCCTGGTCGGAGGAGGGAACTGCAACAAGTGCTCAAAAGCCCAGAGCTACAAACAAAGACGAAAAAACAAACATGAGTTACAGAGATAAAAGCAATAAAGGAACAACACAGGAAGTCGAATTATGTACCTCAAGAATACGGTGGTGTCCACCAAGCGACAAACTAACCCCCCGGGAACAAGCACTGAGGTGCCCGTACAGCGTGGCTAGAGTAGGGGTTCCCCAATCAAACTCTGCTATGGTCTCCAAGTGCACCAAGGCAGCCAAAAACTGGACGTGCACCGAGTTTTCCTTGTTGCAGAACAAGGTTTTGCCAAGGAGGTAAAGGAGAAAAGCCCTCACCAATTGTTGCACCGACACCTCAGATTTTATGCCTACACAATCAAATTGTTCCCGAAGCCAGGAATATGTGATGTGACCGCTCTCTGACACAACAAGAACCTTCCCCAAAAGATATTCAAAAGCACCTTCCCGCTCATGAATCCGGGGATCGATCGGAAGAGGATCGCCGCCGACCCTCAGACCTGTAAGCAAAGCAAAGTCACCTGGGGTGATCGTCATCTCTCCAGCTTCGGGAATATGAAAAGTGTTGGTGGTATCCCACCATCGCTCTACCATTGCTATGGTCAACCCCAACTCCGCCTTCGGAAGGTGAAAGCCAAATATCAAAGACTCAAAGCCAGCCAAAGCAACCGCGTCCTTGGCATCCCGAGGAAGCCTCTCGTGCCACTCAAACACCTGGGGACAGCTTCCCCACACGCGCAACCTCTCATTTGCCTGACAAAATACAAAGAAGAGATCAATACAAAAACATTGCCTATACAGGGGGCAACTTCTAGAGCTCAAATTCCTTATCAAATATCAAATTATCGCTTTGCGAAATCTTATATACAAAAACCATTTGACAGGATAAAATTTGAGCTTCCTATTGGTGAAACTAAAGTGCTGCTCCGGCTCTCTGTGCAAGACCTCAGGTGGGACATCACTGAGAGGAGGACGATAACGCAACGAACCGCCACGTCCAATCATGTGAACCTGAGGGGCGTATGTGGCAGCATCAAACGGCGGTAAAGCACCAACGCCTGCATCAATAGAAACCTCGGGCTCTGTCTCAGGAGGAATGGGTTGTGAGGAGCTCCCTCCAACAGTGGCTCTGCGCCGACTCGAACGTAGGACGTGGGTACTCGAAACCCCGCCAAGAATCGCGGCCTCAACGGCCGGAGATTTGCCCGTGTCCCTAGACGCGGCAGGAACATCAGATGACGAAGGAGGAGGTGGTGACGAAGCCATGACAGCTGAGGAAAACAGCGGTCGGAACCCCGGTGGTCGGGAGAATGACGAGGACAAGGGGACAACGGTAACCGGAGAAAGAAGGATAGAGGAGATCGCTCGAATGAGAGAAAGAGAGGAGGAAGGAAAAGATCGAATGGGCCATGAGATCGATCGAATTTAACTTAAATTGATTTTCTGACTGTTGGCTATCTCACGGCCGAGACACCGATTCCTCGGCCGAGACATCAATCCTTCGGCCGAGATATCGATCTCCTGGCCCTCCAATCAATTTCCCTCAGCAAACATCAGATCTTGCTCAGTGCACCAAAATTCAAGCAAATATGAGGTTCTGGGTCCATGACCAACAGAATCAAGATCAAGTCAGCCTTGGGGGCATTCTCGAGCAAATGCAACGTAATCAGAACTAGCCTTGGGGGCACGTACTACGTACTAGAAAAAGTGTTAAAGATCTCAGTTTTTGGGTGTGATCTTTCACTTTTAACCTCAGTTTCAAAACCGTGGTCTATCAAGGTGTAACCAAAAGTCCATATCTTTTAACCACAGTTTAGGGCCGTGATTAAAACTCATTAAAACCATGATCTTTACTTCTTTCCATCTCAGTTTTCTCCTAAAAGCGTGATCTTTACCATTTTATCATCTCAATTTTACCTAAAACCGTGGTTATTGCAAAAAAAAGAGACCACACTTTTACATAAAACCGAGATTATTTTTTCCCATATGCAGTCTCACTTCTACAAAAGAGGTACTTTCTTGAATAGATTTTTTTCATGAATTAGATAACACCCAACGTCTACAATTAAATTATGACAACATAAGTAAATCAAAAAAATATATTAGCTGACAAATTGATCGTACATTTTGAATTAGGAACATTTGGTACATCCATAACCTAACAAAGAGAGTAGAAACTATACAATGAAAACTGAAAAATAACATACAAAATAACTACCCTAACAAGTAATCTAATCCTGGTGACACGTCCATGTGCACAATTGCTCCAAACGATCCTTACAACTAGCTCCATTCAAAAGGGCATCTACTGCATTTGCCTGAATAATAACAAATAATAAAAAAGGGATCAATGAACTTCCAAGTCTATGTTCCGACGAGGACTAAAAGAAAATTATCAACATATAACAAGACAGAATATGAAAGAATCTATGATGCTTAGCTTAGAATAGATAATAGGTTTAGTAACATCCAACTTCTAAAATTATACGCAATCTCACTTGCACATTAAAAGGCATTTTTTGGTTAGATGTGCATGGAAAAGATATGTAGGGAAGTTCTTTATACAAATGCATGGCTTGTTTCCTGCACCCCTGCCCAGTTATGTTAGAATCTGTAGAGGGAAAAGAAAATGTATCGGCAAACTATATATCTATCCCTTTTTTCCACTCTCAACAAATATGATCCAAACGGCCTTAAGGTATTATCACAACGAATGCTTTCTACACGGGACAAAACAAAAATTGTGGCATGAATTCCAAAACCTGGAGTAAACCTTCATTTTGTCCTCCACCAGTATAAGAAATCTTCAGTTTGTGATGGTCACCTCATCTTTGAATTCAAGCAGCAAGTACGAGCTAATATCTGCTATGACAAAATCTGTTGCTGAAAGTCACTCTTAATTGCAGTTTACCAACATCTTGAATACAAGAAAGAACATTGCACGATAAAGTATGTCTAATAATTTTCCATAACAATTAGCATTGGAACTTTTACCTTTGAGCGTGTATGACCCATATTCTTATCTAAAGATACCTTAGTATCTCTGCTACTTGTTGCCTTCAAGACCTGCAATGCACCAGCATCCACACCAAGACAGTAAGCATGCCTTGTAAAAAACAGCTACTCACCTAAAAGTAGAGCACAAGAATACAAGCGAAAGACGTCGTTCAAAAAAAAAGGTAGCAAAAAGCATACAGTATCTGGATTCAAAGGAGGATTCCAGAGAACAAAGAGCTTTCGACCAGAAGGGCTACCATCATTCTGAATCAACTCCATTGTTGGTAGATTAGCAAGTTCCTAACGTAGGAGAACATATGTTTGGAATGAACCATGTAGTGTTAATGAATCTCATAAAAAACTAAAGTTACCAAGTGGGAGAGAGACTGAAGCAGTTTAATGTGGTACAAAATAAGGAGAATAACAACTCACCATAGCATGTTCACGAGGGTTTCCAGAAGTTGCAGTACAAAATACAAAAGAAGGGTCACTACCATACACTGCATGAGTAAGGAGGTTCAGAAGATAAGCTCCGCATTACAGAGATAAGGAAAAATTAATTATAAGAAAATCGTGCATCGTTTGCACACCATACAGGGAAAAATTATCATGGGAACAAAGCCGACGAAGTCTCCTCAATATCAGAGCGGTATGACATCCAAATGCACCTTTATATTCATGGGCTTCATCAATGACAACAAACCTGATTAATAAAAAGAAAATGACACTCATAATTAAATAACAAGAACTAGATTAAGAAATAAAAAATACATACTGATTCTGTCAATAAGAAAAGACATTGTGATGAAGAAATCAAGTTTAGACACAAACAAATTCTTTTAGTCACTCCATAAGCAAAACGAGAAATTAGACTCAAAATAGATACCTCAGATTTGATAAAATTCGCTACAACTAGTTTCCACAAAATTAAGTACAAGGTGAATTTTGCAATTCAATTTTATCCAACAAACCCACCGGTAGACCACAAATAATGAAACTATCAAATTAATGATGAAGATGTATCGCTATGAAAGTGGTAGAGAGCACATGCTGACAAATTCTGGATCAATACTTCAAGAACCGACAGATTGTAGCAAAGAGACTTCCCACTGGATGTCATTGTCGCCACAGCTTCATTCTTGCCAGCAAGGGAAGTCCGAACAGACTCTGCCTTCATATACAGAAATAGTTAAAGCAGATAGGGAATTCTGCCTAGGAAAAAGGGTTAGCAGTTCAAGACACCACTCATACCTGATGCCTATACAATTTTAGCTAACAAATTTACAGATAGACTAGCAAAAATTCAAAAGCTAGTTTTCGGCAAGTTCCCCAAGTTTGAGGGTTAATAAGACTTACCAATCATTTGATAAGCTCTCAAAAGAGTTGGAACTGCTATAATGTGAAGACTTTGAGAGATCCTAAGTCCTATCTTGCATATAACGAATCAATTTTATCACATATTAGAACATCTATATGACTTAATAGTGGCTTTGACCATAAAGAAAGCATTAGAAGTAAGATGAAAATACCAAAAGTATAAAAGCAAATGACTGATGTAAATTCTGATGGCATAGTTCTCTTACCCTGAAATTTCTCGTCCTGCTCAGCATCACTCATTCTTCTCCATTATCCAAGAAATTTGCTTTACAATATATATAAGCCTACAACACTCGCAAATCTTCTTCTAACAGTATATCATACCAAAAGCCAATTATAAAACAGAGCTTTTTGATCCACAAACCTGAAACATAGTCGGTGATCAATCCAATTGCATCAAGAGTACCCCAGGCTGTAGCTTCTTCCCTCATAAATATGTGTGGGCAGCATGCCCTCGGAGAAGGGATTCCGTTCCCTTTCTGACAACTTTTCGGGCAAGGCCCTCTCGGACAGTGGCGGCTCCAGGAATTTGTAATAAAGTGTTCATAAATTACCTTAACTCCACTAGCTGGTGTATTGACCAATAATATATGTGCAAAACCTCGTATATTAGTATAAATAGTGCGGATAAAAAAACGTAACCTCTATTCTAAAACAATTAACTACGAGGCAAAATGAGAACTTAAAAATATACACTATATTATTAAACAAAAATTTAAACTTTTTTTAAGTTTTCGTATTGCGTAGTAAACAGTATTGAGACTGACCTTTTCGAAAATATGTTGTTCGTTTGGATGACATGATGAGATTTTTTATTGTAGCCTTAAAGTCGAAGGAATATCATTCAAGTTAACTAGACAAAAAATAATAAAGCAGTTATTGTTACGAATGCAAAATTAACACAATTATACCATAATTACCCAAAAAAAACACAATTATACCATTGACAATGGAGATGGATAGAGAACGCAGAGCATAATACATAAACCGCTAGATTCTTCTTTTTCTCTTCATTTTTTTACTACAATATTTTTTTTTTCCATTAGGATTGTGAATTTTGTTTGAGGTAACATGTTAAGTGTTTAAGTATGAATTGCCTGGATTGATGGGTTGTAATTGCGTTGTGATTGAGTGTTCCAATTAGTTGTTGGGTGTTCAATTGTCTTTGGGTTAGATGTTCAAGATTATTAGAATTGAGTGTTCATTGATATTTGAGTTGGGTGTTCAAAACAAGACTAGCACATAATTTTTATATATATTCTAAGCAAAAAATAAAATTTAGGGTGTTCATGTGACCATGGATTGCTCCATGTAGAGCCGCCTCTGCTCTCGGAAATCGAGGGAGCGCGAGCGGAGAGGCAAGCGCTCGTAAAATACAGAGTCGCCACTCGGGTTGTGAAGGTCCGACACCCAAGGAACCGTATTTTGAAGCACATGCCGCGCTATTTGAAAAAGTTTAAGGAAACCAGTCCGTCATAACCATATCTGGGTTCGGGAGCCAGGTTACGAGAGGGGAAGGGTTTTAAGGCACCCCTCTTGCCCAATCCGGAGATCGGTCTCTACTTAGGCATTTTGAAAACATTTGTGATTCTTCTTTTTTATTAATCATTTTTTAGCCAATTAGGGCGGGGGAACAGTTAATCGGGGATTAAAACTGTAACACTTTGTAGGATATGACCGTAAATAGCATGGATGGATGGCATGACAAATGAAAAATGGAATAAAGTTCAATATGTTGCTAAAACACCAAAACAGTGCCTGGCATGGTTTTTTCACCAACAATGACCAACTTGTATGCATGGATCAACCTGCATGCAAGGGAACCATCGTGCGACAAAACCATACACTCACGTGAGGATTGATGATTTACCAACAGTCTGAATTTTATCCCCTTCTGGGCTCTGAAAGGACCAGTGCACACCCAGGAGGCAAACCAAGCAGTTTCATATGTATTGAATGAAAATAATTATTACAGACATAATGGAATAAGAAGGAAACACAACCCCTAAACAGTGGGGGAGAAATAAGCAGAGGCCAAAAGCCTAGTTGCCCATGCAAGGGTAGTTTCTGGAAATCAGGGAACCATCGCGCGACAGAGTGAAACACTCAAGCGATGCTCCTGACTGGACTTCCAGGAATTGCTTCACATGCTTGGGGCTCTGAGACATGTTCAGAGGCATCCCAAGGGCATTCCAAGCCAACCTAAAACGGCAAATTAAGCTACCGTTTTCATTTTAGCATGCACATCAGTGATCTAAATCAAAACAAGATTACAACAGACATGCACATGGCTAAAACAAGAAATGACCAGCCTCTCTTCCCCACGTGGACCAATCTCTTGCTGACAGAACTGTCACGCGAGTCTTTGGGTCCATCGCATGAGGGTTTAGCTGATCACAG
Source organism: Rhododendron griersonianum (assembly GCA_018127125.1). Lineage (NCBI taxonomy): Eukaryota > Viridiplantae > Streptophyta > Magnoliopsida > Ericales > Ericaceae > Rhododendron > Rhododendron griersonianum. The sequence continues at coordinate 34,999,497 of CM030789.1, forward strand.
TTTCTTGTAACCTTGCTGACTTTAGGGCCAGGACTGGTATTGATTACCAGCCTTGGCCCTGCCAACCCCTTCAGGGATCAATACAGGAACAGGTAAAATCTTATACCTTTGCTTGATTGATTTTTGAAATGGATTGATTAGGTGATGTAGCCTTGCAAATGAGTGTATGGAAAAACACAAGAGTGTAGGATTAGGGAATGAGGTTAGGGTTTGTAACTTTGTGCTAGAATAACTTGATCACTTCTTTTTTATAACTTGGTAACCCTTTGGAAGAACAACCAATGGGGGTATATATAGGAGGAGTGAGAGTGCAAGGTTGGTGCAAGACTAGGCCCAAAGACCAGCCAACAAGGCTGGTCATCCTTGCTTGGTGGAGAGGCTAGCCACCAAGGTGAGTGGTTAGAGTTGTGTGGGTGGTGCATCCCCCAAGTCTGCTCAACATTGTACAGTCGACGAAAACGGGGTTCTAGCCCCACATGGCCCTGATGATCACAAAAATCCAACTGGATCACGGTGAAAGTGACAGGTGTAAACCGTCGCGCGAGGGTTTGGGACCGTCGCGCGAGGGTTCAAATCATTGCACGAGGGTCAACAGTCAACACCTTGACTTTGACCAACACCTGGCAAACTGACTATCGCGGGAGTAACCAGAAGCATCGCGCGACGGTCAAAACTTGGCTAGGGTTTTGACTGAAGGTTTCAAGGGTTCAAGGGGTTCAAGAAGGGTTCCAAACACTCCAAGCTCAATCCATTCCAAACTCAAGCCTGTTTGATCCGAACTCATCATCGGGGAAACAAGAAACCGTAAAAATAAAGTAAAACAATCGGGAGACCCAGATTGGGGTGTCTACAGTAGTCCCTCTTTGACGGCACGCAAAGCACCATTGACTAGTACGGGTAACGTCAAAGATTTCTAGACACCCACCAAATCCGCCCAAAAGCCGATTAAATGGAAAATGCAAACGAGTATGTAAAAATACCGTTCACCAAAGGAGGAGATTTTGATAAGTGGACGGATGGATCGTCGCTGATTCGAGGTTGGACGGATAGATCGTCGCTGATTGAAATTGGACGGTTAGATTGTCACTGATTGAAATTGGACGGTTAGATCGTCGCTGATTGAAATTGGACGGTTATATCGTCGCTGAGTTGAAAGTGGACGGATGGATCGTCGTTGAGTTGAAATTGGACAATTTGATCGTCGCTGATTGAGATAATTGGGCGGTTAGATCGTCGCTGATTGAAATTGGACGGTTAGATCGTTGCTGATTCGAGATTGGACGGATAGATCGTCGCTGATTGAAATTGGACGGTTAGATCGTCGCTGATTCGAGATTGGACGGATAGATCGTCACTGATTGAAATTGGACGGTTAGATCGTCGCTGATTCGAGATTGGACGGTTAGATCGTCGCTGATTCAGGGTGGACCACAGCTGGGATGCAAAAATGCTCCAGGGTGAAGGCAATACTTCCATACCGACTCCCAAGTCTTGCTATGAGAACATGTCAAGAATCCATGGACCCAAAATGAGACCGGGCCCGGCCTAGAACCTGGATTGGGCCTGAGGCCCAAAAGAATTGTCGCGCGATAGTTACAAACACTCGCGCGAGGGTTCCTGGTTAGGGCTTGGACCTGAAAAGGCCCAGACCCGGCCCAAACCTATTCTATTCGTTTAAACGTCCGCGGGACGTTACAGAAACAGTACACAGGCGGTTTCAAAACTTCAAAACCCTCCCAAACTCTCATATCCTCTCTTAAATCCCACTCAATCCATAGAATCCCTTCCAAAACCAACCAACTCAAACCTACCCATTCACCCATGGCAGACCACGACGGCAATGGTGGCGGGGGAGATGTGATTGATCATCCAGAGGATGAGGGAGGACCCATGGATGCTGAAATAGAGGATCAACAACCAGCGGCGACCACCACAGAGGCCGGTGCAGTGATTAGAGGCGACAGCGGTGAAGAACAGGGCCGCGAGCAGGAGACCAGTGGCGAAGAGTACAGTCGCGTGATAGAGGCGAAGCCTCGCGCGACAGAGGAGATTAGGGCCGTAGGGCCCACTGTACAGCCATTAGACTCGAGCATGGCCGTGGAAGGCTCGGTGGTGACGGGGATGACTACAGGAGATGATGGTGGCAGAGGACTCCATCGCGCGACAGAGGAGGAGCCTCGCGCGATGGATGATGCTGGGGGTAATAGTGGCAATGGGGCAGGAGGTGATGCCGTTGAGCCAATTGGGCCCCCGCCGAGGGACTCGGCGAAGGGTTAGGGGGCTACTATCGAGGAGGAGGCCACCGAGGTGCCCTATCGAGAAGAGGATATATTGTTTCGGCCCGCGGCGACGTCGTCGAGTCATAGGCCGATCACAAAACACGACGTCGCCGAGTTTTTGAGTGACGATGCTTTGGCGAGGCTCCTTGAGGATAACCCCGCAATCGGGGAGTTGGTCTTGAAGGCCAAGGAGGATCGAGCTAGGGCCATTGAGGCATCAGAGGCGGCCGAGAGGGCCGAGAGGGAGAGAAAGGAGAGAGAGGAGCCTTTGAGGGATGCCGAGGCCGAGGAGAGGGCCGGAGTGGAGGCATTGGGACCTAGAGTGACTGTAGTGGCAGAGGCGAGAGCTGTGACATGCCCTGGTTTTTCAGCAGAGGCGTACGTACCTCCCACACCACACTTGTTCATGCCGTCGGGCTTCGCGGCTTACGTACCGCTACAAAAGGATTATGACGACGAGCTCGTGTTGAGGGACCCCCGGGCCCATATTGCAAGTGCTTGGATGGAGGTATATTCTCAGAAAAACTCCCTTTATAGTTCAATCTTGATATTTGCTCTTCATAGTTCAATTTCGACATTGGCTTAGAAACACTTGAACTTAGAATTGCACGTGACACTTATGAGCCAAGCCATGGCAAAACATTATACTCCTTGCAACGTATACCATGCATGAAATAACTTGAACCAAACATCTGTCGTAGGCTTCATTGATTACCTAGAACTTGAAAATGAAATCCCTGTATATTGATAAGATCTCTTGCTACCTGTCTTTGTGTTTGAAACAGGCGGGAGCGAGTCAGAGAGACATCCGCGGCTTTGGGGGCGCGTGTAGGTCCTTAGAGCTGTACGAGGCCTTGCCAGAGAGGGTGAGGCAGTTAGTAGACGAGGCGGGCTTTGGAGAGTTTGTACAGACGCTGACACGAGCGAGGAACGACCACGTGGTCCTGGTTGCACTTGCGGAGAGGTGGAGGGACACGACAAATACCTTCCACCTACCTCCTGGGGAGATGACAATGACGCCTGCGGACTTCGCGGCGATCACCGGGCTGAGGGTTGGAGGAGAGCCCATCCCGTTTGACTCGGGGATTCAGGAGGACAGAGCGGCCCTGGAGTGGTTTCTGGGAGAGGTGCCCAAGATTGAGGATGGGATGGCGCGGTATGACCAGTTTACGAGGTACCTGAAGAAGAAGGTGACCAATGACCGGGAGGCAGAGCAGATGGCCCGGGCATACTTGTTATACCTGTTTGGTGCTACCTTGTACCCAAACAGGCGGAGCAAAGTGCATCTCTTCTACTTGCCGGCATTGAGGGATTTGAGGGGAGCCTCACGCTTTGACTAGGGTGGTGCAGCGTTGGGTGCAGCTTACCACTTCTTTGGTGACTCGTCGAGGACGGGACAGAGCACTGCTGGCTACTGGAGGACCTGGGAGGTATAATTCTAACCATTACAAAGCATAAATTTGATTATACTTGTCCATTCGATTGCTTAGCTTGCTTGATTGCTTTAATTTCAAATGTTTCATATCCTGTGACTAATGCTTGCACTTGTCTAAACATTGCACAGCTTTGGGCTTACGAGGTACTGCGGATGTATCCACCGCAATGGAAGCATCCAGACTTGAGCACCCTCCCCCGTGCGCTGATATGGAGCAAGGCCAATATGGGGAAGAAGGAGGGGAGAGGTGACCTCAATGCCTTCTGTAGCGGGCCGAACATGGTTTGTTCGCATGACGCGGACCATACCTGCCGTGGTCCGATCGCAGGCCTCGTGCGCGGCAAGCCGACAATGACTCGTCGTGTATATCCGGTTTGCCTCAGGCTCGGCAGCGGACAGACCCGCGCTCGGATTGTGCCGTCGACGGAGTCCGCGGCGGCGTTACCTCCTTCATTGAACGCATGGCTATGCTCGGCGGTTCCCGCGGTCGGCTACCTTCAGAGCACGGCGTGCAGCCGACGGCGGCTGGCTGTAAAGCCACGCGTCCTGCCACGTGCAGAAGCGGTTACAACAGAAGATGATCACGGGCGCACATGGGTGTGCCAGCTCAGCCCTGAAGACGGTTATCAGATCTATTTCTCGACGTCACTATGATGTCACTTGGCCCGTGGAAGGCACGCGATGGTACTTGGAGGGCAAGTCAGAAGGCACTATAAATACCTAGAGATGGTAACCCTAACGGGTACACGCTACTGAATACTCACACTTACTCCCTCTCCAGAGCTTTCTGCTTCCTCTCTGCGCTATACTCATCCTCTCGCCGGAGGGCCTTGCCGGGACAACCCCCGGCCAGGTCTTAGTCGTGCGTTCCTTGTGCAGGCTAGGAGAAGAAAGCTAACCCACCATCAAACCACCTACGAAGGATCGAGGACCGGAGGATCACGGGCCACACAATTGGTGAACCCGACGTGAACTTCCTTCTGATCTCAGCGGCTCTCTCATCCTCCAAACTTCCCTCGCTCCTCCGTAAGACAGCAACCAAACTACTCACCATGGGCGGAGACATAGCGGACGCCACCATCTCAGGGGCCAAAGACGCAGGTGGAAACGTCAATTCCACGCCAACCGTCGACAGGCACATGTCCCTCTCTCTCGCCCCTGGATCCGGGCTCTCACCGGTCTCGGACGACGTCGCTTCAGCCTACATCCGCCTGTTGCAGCGTCGCGACGACGAACGCGACAACGAGCTGGCGGCACTAAGGGCGGAAGTGGCCCAAATGAAGCGACATATGCAGCAGGACGCCACTCCTGCCGCATCTCGATCTGGTGGAGACAAGGGTAGAGGTGGGCAAACACCGCCTCCACCTCCACCTCCACCACCGCAAGGGCGTCAGAACGAAGGAGGTCAACGCGGGTCCGTGAAAGACCGCCTAGGCTTCACCCCAGCACAAGATGACGCCAGGGGAATGATCCTCTATAAGCAACCCACAGTATCTGGGACGCATCGTTCCAGAAGCCATCACGATGGAACCAGAACAAGGGACACCGAGTCGTTTACAAGTACGTACTCGACCGGTCGCGCAGAGTTCTCTCGCACGACGGCCTCGCACCGTAGCCGAGACTCGGCCCGAACCAGACCCATCTCTGAGCGCCTGGGGAACATCCCGATAGGAAACAAAGACGATGAGCAATACGCTCGGCGCAACGGGAAAGACGTACGCGTCGACGGCGCAAACGACGAGAACAAAACCCGACGCCACAACGACAAAACAGTCGACGGCCCACGCCGAACGGAGAAAGACCTGCGAGACAAGCTTCGCCGAAGGGAAGCGGAGAAGACGGCGGCGAAGGAACAAAAAGACAGGGATTCAAAGCGACCGAAAACGGATGAGCACGGCAAACCGCCGCGCCCAAGATTCGAAAGGCAGCTAAAAGATCTCGGCGTCTCCCCATTTACCTCCCACATAATCAACACGCCGCCGGAACCCACCTTCCACCTACCCAAGTTCACTAAGTTCGATCCATCAACGTGTGAGGCCTACACTCACCTCATCCATTTCAGACAAACCATCGAACTCTGCACAAGTAAAGATGAGGTGAAATGCAAGGCGTTCCCGTCCAGCCTCGGCTCCTTAGGGCTCCAGTGGTTCAACAAATTGCCCGCCGGATCCGTAAGGACCCTGGCCGACCTCGAACGCGCCTTCAACACTCGCTTCATCACAAGCAACAAAACGGCTAAAGAGCCCGAATCGCTGTCACAGATGAGGAAACTATCATCGGAAACACTCAGGCAATATGCCGAGCGCTACTGGCAGCTGTTTAACGAGATTCCCGGAATCGATGAGTACTGGGCCGCACGCACCTTCAAGAACGGCCTGGAAACCTGGGAGCAAGATCTTAGACGAACTCGCCATTCGCCCACCACACGGCATGGGTGAACTGATGCGTGTAGTGGAAAGATTCTGTGCTCTCGAAGAACTCTACGCAGACAGAGCCGCACAGGGAATCCCGAGCTCTAACAATCCGTTCTCCTCGACCGTGCACCAGCTGCCGGTACAAACGGCGACCCAACAAGTGCAGCCGAAGAAGCAAGTGCACAACATTAAAAAGGGGAAGGAACGTCAGCCAAAGGAGCATGACCACGTGGCCGAAACCACTCACTTCAAAGAGCCAATCTGGTCTTTTCTGAAGGAAATAATGAGACAACCGTGGTTTGAGTGGCCAACGACCAAGCTCGGGACTGACACCGGCCAACCGGATCAAAACCCAAGGAAGAAATGCACTTACCACAATGAGCTCGGCCACTACACGACTGCTTGTGCACCGTACAAGGCTCTCCTTGAAAAGCTTGCCGCTCAAGGCCATCTCGATCAATACATTGATCGAGCAAAGACGCCCGCCCGGCAGACAAGTCCCAACCCCAACGGACAACGACCATTGATCCACGTCATCCATGGACCGGTAACAAAAGCATTCGAGACCACCCTCAGAGCCGACATCGATCAAGCCTCAACTTCAAAAGAGATACTCTCCGTCGGCTGCGGATCCAAACGCTCCCGACCACAAGACTTGCCCAAATGGACCATCAGCTTTACCGAACGCGATCTTGAACACGTTCAGACTCCACATTCGGATGCACTCGTTGTCACCGTCCAGATTGGTGTCCATGATGTCAAACGTGTCCTCATCGACCAGGGAAGTTCGGCTGAGGTCATGTACTATGACCTCTTCAAGAAGCTGGACCTACCAGAGTCAGCTTTGCAACCCACCGAGGTACCTCTCATTGGCTTCAGCGGAGCTCCTGTCTGGCCGATCGACCGAATCTTTCTGCCTGTCGTCGTCGGCTCGAAGACAATCACTGTCGAATTCATAGTTGTCAATGCGCCGAGCCCATACAACGCTATCCTCGGCCGAGCTTGGCTTCATGAAATGCAAGCCATCGCTTCAACATACCACCAAGTTGTCCGCTTCATCGGCACAACAGGCAGACAAGAAGACTTGCGAGGGGACCAAATTGCATCCAAGAAATGCTATGTCTCCGCCGTCCACAGCTCCTCAAAGGCAAAACAAGTGCAATGGGTTGAAGTCCCAGACATGGCCGTCATTGACGACGTCGGTCAAAAAGCCGAAGACAAAGCCGAAGAGGAACTGGTAAAAATGCCCATCAACGAGGACGGATCACGCTTCTTCTTGCTTGGCTCCTCACTTTCTGACGCCGAGCGAGAGGAGATGTTCCTGTTCCTCAAACAAAATCTTGAAGTTTTTGCATGGACCCCGGAGGAAATGCCAGGAGTGGATCCCAACTTTATCTGCCACTCCCTCAACATAAAAAAGGACGCCAAACCAGTCATTCAACGGGCTCGACGTTCGGCACCAGAGCACGCTGACGCCGTGATAGAAGAAGTCAACCGGCTACTAGACAACAACGCCATTCAGAAAGTACAATACCCAACCTGGCTCTCCAACACGGTGGTCGTCAAGAAGAAGAATGGAAGGTGGCGAGTCTGCGTCGACTACACGAATCTTAACGACGCCTGTCCCAAGGACTGGTTTCCACTACCGAAGATCGACCAGCTCGTAGACGCAACTGCCGGCCATGCTCGGCTTAGTTTTCTGGACGCCTACCGTGGCTATCACCAGATTGCTATGGACCCGGCCGACATGGAGAAAACAGCATTCATAACTCCTCATGGAATTTTCTGCTATAGGGTGATGCCGTTCGGCCTCAAGAACTCCGGAGCAACATTCAACAGAGCGATCTTCAAGATGCTCTATGCCCAAATCGGCAACATCCTGGAAGCATACATTGACGACCTCGTCGTCAAAAATCAAAAGGAGCACAACCATTTGAAGGAGCTGGCCGAGGTCTTCGAGATCCTTAAGTTCCACAAGCTACGTTTAAACCCGGAGAAATGCGCGTTCGGCGTAAGCGCCGGCAAATTCCTTGGCCATTTGGTCACACGGAGGGGCATCGAAGCCGACCCCAACCAAATCAAGGCAGTGGCAGATCTTCGGCCACCAAGATCAATCAGAGAGGTGCAAAAACTAACTGGAATGGCAGCGGCTCTCAATCGCTTCATCAGCAAGTCATCCGACAAGTGCCACTCCTTCTTTCACGCTCTCAAAGGGAAAAGCCGACGAAGTTTTGAGTGGACACCGGACTGCGACAGAGCGTTGGCCGAACTTAAAGATTACCTGAGTTCATCACCACTAATGGTAAAGCCCAAAGAGTACGAAAATCTCTATCTTTACCTTTCAGTCTCGGGCCACGCAATTAGCTCAGCACTTGTTCGGCGAGAAGGGGCCGACGACATGCCAGTGTATTTCACAAGCAAGACACTCCTCCCAGCCCAGACTCGGTACCTTCCACTGGAAAAACTTGCACTCGCCCTGGTCTCCGCGGCGAGGAAACTTCTGCCATACTTTCAGGCGCACACCATAACGGTGTTGACCGAGCACCCTCTCAAAGCCCTATTTCGAAAAGCCGACCTCTCAAACAGAGTCTCAAAATGGGCGGTCGAGCTAGCGAACTTCGACATCCGTTTTGAACCGAGGACAGCAATAAAGGGGCAGGTCCTCGCCGACTTCATTGCTGAACTCACACCGGAAGACTCGGAGATCCTACACAATCCTCCCAACCAACAGTTTGCCGAACACCAACCAAAAGAGGACCGGTGGCTCCTATTCCAGGGAGACACTTGGCGGATGCAAGTCGACGGTGCCTCCAACAACAACGGAGCCGGTGCCGGAGTCGTTTTGGTCTCTCCCTGCGGAACTCTTCACGAAAGTGCCATCAGCATCGATTTCCCCGCCACCAACAACGAAGCTGAATACGAGGCTTTGCTTGCTGGCCTACGCTCGGCAATCGCGATGAAAGTTGACAACCTGGCCGTATTCTGTGATTCTCAACTTATAGTCAATCAAGTACTTGGGGACTACGAAGCTAGAGACCCACGGATGATGAAGTACCAGGCCACGGCAGCAGAACTCATTACTCGCTTCAAAACTTTCAACATCGAACAAATCAACCGCGAGCACAACGCCCACGCCGACGCACTTGCTGGCCTCGCCTCGGCATCAAAAGCATTTGAGTTCCGAACCATAAATTTTGGCAACATCGACAACCCAAGTTTCGATACAACTCCAGAGGTACTCAACATCAACCTTGGTCCAAGTTGGATGGATGAAATCGTGGCCTTCCTCAGGAACGACACCTTACCCGACGACAAAAAGGAAGCCTTCCGAATCAGAAATAAGGCCGCATACTACGGGCTCTCTGAGAGTGGCCAGCTCTATAGAAAATCCATTTCAGGACCTTATCTTCTTGTCGTCCACCCAAATCAAGTTGCCGAGATCCTTGACGAACTGCACTCCGGAAGCTGCGGCTGCCACTCTGGTGGACGTTCGTTGCCAGCGCGCGATGAGTCAAGGATACTTCTTGAAAAACATGAAGAAAGACTGCGAGGAAATCGTACGCAGGAGCCGACCATGCCAACTCTTCTCACCTATCCCAAGGCAGCCAGCTCAGAATCTCTCTCCAATCACAAGTCCATGGCCATTCGCACAATGGGGGCTCGACATCGTCGGGAAACTCCCAACAGCACCTGGGGGCTTCAAATTCCTGATCACAGCAACAGATTACTTCTCCAAGTGGGTCGAGGCCGAGGCCCTCGTCACCATAACAGAAGCAGACGTCCGACGATTCGTATGGAGAAACATCGTGACAAGGTTCGGCGTACCCTACGCCATCGTCTCCGACAACGGCACCCAATTTGTCGGGGACGGCCTCACGAGTCTCTGTGAAGAGTTCGGCATCAGATTCTTCAACTCAACACCAGCCTACCCTCAGGGAAACGGCCAGGCCGAAGCCTCAAACAAAACGGTCTGTGCAGGGATAAAACGAAGACTGAATTCAAAGAGGGGAAAATGGGCAGAGGAACTCCCCAGGGTTTTATGGGCTTACCGCTCCACTCCCCGCCGTTCTACAGGCCAAACACCGTTCTCAATGGCGTTCGGCATGGAGGCCGTAATCCCACTAGAATCAAGGTTCCCAACCCTTCGAACGGAGAACTTCAATCCTCAGTCCAATGACGAAGCCGTCGAGCAAGAACTAATTTTGGCTGAGGAAAAACGCGATGATGCTCGGCTAAAGCTGGCTGAGTATCAACAGACTGTTGCCAAGGGCTACAACAGAAGTGTCAGAATCAAGAAGTTCAAGCCCGACGACTTAGTTTGGCGAAAGGTTGTCCAAGCAAGCAAAAAGAAAAAGTTCATGCCTAATTGGGAAGGGCCATTTCGTATCGTGAAGGTTGCTGGTGAAGGGGCTTACACCCTCGAAGACATGCACGGCAAGGTGCTCACCAACCCGTGGAATGCCCAGAACCTCAGAAAGGCCTACATGTGATGCTGCACTCAGACAGCTACCTTCGGCCAACACTTCATGCATACCGAGTTTCTGTTTTCTTCAGCATCGGCATAACTCTTTTACATTTTCCTTTTTCATTCCAAAGAAGGGCCTCGACCCACTGTTACTGTTTTTTCTACTTTCCTTGTATTTCGTAAAAATATCAATGAAATGACAATCTTTTTATTCAAAAGTCTTCTATAACATTTCATGCATTCATTCCACTCTCGGCTAAGAATGCCACACACAAACGATGACTTCGGTCACACCCTCCAAACGGCTCCTTAAAAAGCCCTTTGCTTCGGCCAATTTCACCGCCCAGAGAAGCAATCACTGGACATATGGTCCGCCGAGCCTGAAATACACTTTTGGAACTCAGGCTTCGTCTCGGATTGGCAAGACACTATGGTCGGCCACCGAAAGGTTACACTCGCAATTTGGCGAGCAGACCACCCACAAACAATCGCTACTCTCAAACGTCCCTCTGCTATGGCCTGGGGCTGACTCATGAGCCGAGCCCCATCCACAAGGCAAGGGGGCAACTCACACTCTTACACTAAGTCGAAGGATTGGTCAAATCTGACCACAACAAATCCATGTTCGGCTACCTAGTACCTACGGCCATAATACTTTGGTCTGGGCTCGGCTGCAATATCTATACTTAACCATTTCGATCACGATATCCTCTCAGCTATTCTGCCGAACCCAAACCAAAGTGGGGGCTACGGACAACTACACATTCACAAACATGCAAGGACTACAAAATTTCTATGAAGACATGAAGGCAACAAGACAAGCTCGGCAATAATAGAGACGCTGCGAAAGAAGCCATGCATTATAAAGACAAGTGTTTGAAAGATCCTAAACCGGAAGGCACGGCGTAGTAAACCGTTCGGTGCCGACCCTCAAACAACTATTACATCTGGCACGGTAAAACTCCCAAGTTTGGAGCCGTCCAGTCCAACAAAACCTCAAAAGAAATATAAACCCTAAATTCTAAGGTTGTGGCGGATCACCCTCGGCTGCAGCTTCAGTTTGACCAGCAACATCGCCCTCGGCTTCAACAACCACTTCGTCATTCTTTTGAACTGGCTCGGGGTCTTGCTCGGCATTGTCAGCCTCACCCTTCTTTTCCCCAGTTGAACCATCCCCTCCACCTTCAGCATCGGCGATCGTCATATCTTCAACATCGTCCTCACTATCGGGAAACTCCTCCGGAGCAAGTGGGGCACATTCCTCCTCCGTGTACGGCAGCACAAGCTCGGGTACGTCGGCTACGGGGATTGACTTCATCAAGTTCATATCCGGCTCCAGCTGCATGACCCCACACGCAGCTCTCACCCCATCCTTGTACCCAGTCCGGTACGCGATCGGCAGCTTCTTAGCAAGTTCCTCGTTGACCATCGACCGAGCCTCCTGGACGTACTCAGCGCCGGCTCTGTCGTACCCAGCCTGAAAAGCCTTCTCATCCACCTCCTTCATCTTCCTCTTTTCCCTACGGACAACCTGCCCGAGCTCACGTTCGGCAGTCTTTGCATTCTCCAGGGCCTCATCCCTCTCTTTCTCGAGTTCGGCGACCCTCGACTTGGCAAACCTCAAGCCGTTCTTTGCAGCCTTGGCCTTTTCACGCTCGCCTTTCGCTTCATCGCGGTAACATGTCCTCTCAGCGGCCAAGAGTTCGGCTTGCCGAGAAGCACGCAGCACAGCTTGCCCAGCCTACACAAGATCAATTCATCAGCCTCGGCAACATGTCAAAATGCAAATTAGAAAACCAAGTCAAAACGTACCTGAACGAGATATGCACTAGTGTGGACTAGGCTCGGCTGGAGCTCCCCTGGAATCCTGTCCATATCCTTTGGAAGAGCAAGCCCATGCAGCATGGTCACAGCAAGGCCAGGCTCCTCCTTGACGCTGTCCTCCACCGTGACCACTCTGCCGTCGGCCATCGCGAACGATGGTGCGAACTCCGAGACGATCACACGCCCATCAGAACCTGCTGCCCTCTCCACGGCCTTAGAGCCTCCCGCCGCCGAAGACTCGCTTTGGTCCTTCTCCTTTGGAACTGGCGTCGGCGGCCTGGCAGGGAAGAAGTCGTGTACTTTCTGCCTCTTAGCAGGACTTTCGGTGGGAGAAGGAGCAGCTACCTTCTTGCTGACAGCAGCTGCCTCCTTAAGGTTCATCCTCACCACGTTTCTCCTTCCCATATCGTCGGCAAATTGAGGAATTAAGGTTCGGATTGGAGGGATATGGGTACCTTGAAGGTCGGCTGGCTGACTTTCCTGAAACCAGAAATCAGCTGACTTTTGAAATGTAGGAAACTTCACCCTCGGCTCCTTCACCTTCTTGCTCGGCTTTGGGACTTGGTCGCCAACGCCTACCTCAGTATCTGACTTTTTACCCTTAGCCTTCGTGCTCGGCCCCGGCTCCTTATCCTTCTTCTTCCTCTTCAACTTTCCCCTGTAAGAGGGAATATAGTTAAGCAGCGTCGGTGCGTCGCGAATGGGGTGAGCTCTCAACTCCTCGACGTGAGCCTCGACGGATAAAGATTGCTGCGTCTTGGTTATTGCTCGGTGATCTTGCAAAAAAAAACGAGAACGTTGGCAAAAACATCAACAACATAAAGAGTAAATCATGTTCGGCAATATGAAGAGATAAAAGTGGACCTCGGAAGTCCTTTATCTTCGGTACAGAGTGCAGCCGCGTCAATTGGCTGCCGAACTCGTAATTTCCGCTAACCTCAACATAGAGTTTAGCCCATTTATCGGTATCAGGAAGCCCGTTTATCAGGGGCTCCTTGCCACCACGCGTAGACAGATACCTACGCTCGGTACCGCCGTGCCTGGACATGATGTACGTATGAAATAGGTCGGCCACGGTGAAGTCAAGATTATGCAGCTCTTTCATCCTAATTACGGACATCACAATCCTGTAACTATTTATGGCGAAATAATGAGGTACTATGCCGAACCTAGTCAGCAATTCCCTCAGAAATGGGTGAAGGGGGAAGCGGAGCCCGGCCTCACAGATGGCCATTAGAGGGACTGTTATGTGTTTGGGTTGATCTCCCCTTTTATCCCTTATCCTATTACTAGCTACCTGGTGGACGACGACGTCGGTAGGGATGCGATACGTTCGGCAGAAGTTGGCATATTCATCCGGACGCCCACTAAAGTAATGGGCATGGGGACAGACCTGCCCTTTTTCTCAAAAAGATCAGCAAGCTCCCTGTTCTCGGAAGAAGTCTCGGCAGGGGCAGCTCGGGACGAAGTTGCGGCTCCATCCTGTTGACAAAGCTTGGACTCGGCCTCGGGCCCAAGTTCGTGCTCGGCTTCGGATTCTGTGCTAGTGGAGAAGGTTATCTCTGGGTCGGTGTTGAAACCACCGTATTCGTGGTCAAGCTCGGCGTTGGAATCATCGGAACCTGACATGTTCGAGGCGATGGAAGAGGTTTGACGTCGGCTTCTGTGTAACTCCAAATACTCTCGGATCACAAGGTTCGCAGAATCGTCCCCTGAACTTTCAGAGTCGGATGAGATGACGACAATTGGGGGAGCCAGACCTAACAAGTCAAAAACAAAATCATGAGACCCCGTCGTCGGCTATAAAATAGTCGCCTCACTACGCTCGGAATTCTAAATGGCCCCCCATCATCGTTCTCAAGGCTCGACCAAACCGTGTTCGGATGGAGCCTACCAAACAAACAGAGATTGGGGCTCGGCCTTGTCCATCAACGGCCAAGCCCAGAACTCCTTGGAGGTTCCATACTCGGAAGAACAGGTTGAAGAAGGAGATGAACAGTCGTCCATCTCTAGGGTGCACTGTTCACTTAGAACAAAAAATGCCCCAAGAATCCAGAAAAGCAAAGGAAAACGGACTGAAAACTGCAGAAAGTTAGAGAGAAGCAAGAAACGAACAAATACTGGATTTGTGGCGAGATCTGGTAGCAGAATCTACTGGAAATCGAAGATGAAAGACGAACGGCTGCTTTGGAGCTCTGACAATGGAGGTCTGGAGAGAGAGAGAGAACGAGAGCTTTCTCTCTCCTCGCGTCTCCCCTTATATAGGGCTAGGGTTGGGAATTCGAAAATCCCGCCCATCATTGCACCGCCGAACGACTGACCACTCAGCGCGCGACACATGTCATTGATAAGACGGTTTGCAGGGCTTGCCAGCCCACCTCTCGCCTGCCGTACCCAGCCACAAGGTGACATCTGGCGTCCAACCATTGGAGTACTTCATCGACAGTCGAGACTACTCCTGAGGATGAAACGGTTCAGGCTCGGCTGGAACTTATCTTCATCAAACAAATGTACGCTCGGCGGTTTGACGAGTTCGGCCTAAGGCTCAACTTCAACCCCTACCATGCGTACAGCATCGGCAGGAATTGAGGGGCTATTGTAGCGGGCCGAACATGGTTTGTTCGCATGACGCGGACCATACCTGCCGTGGTCCGATCGCAGGCCTCGTGCGCGGCAAGCCGACAATGACTCGTCGTGTATATCCGATTTGCCTCAGGCTCGGCAGCGGACAGACCCGCGCTCGGATTGTGCCGTCGACGGAGTCCGCGGCGGCGTTACCTCCTTCATTGAACGCATGGCTATGCTCGGCGGTTCCCGCGGTCGGCTACCTTCAGAGCACGGCGTGCAGCCGACGGCGGCTGGCTGTAAAGCCACGCGTCCTGCCACGTGCAGAAGCGGTTACAACAGAAGATGATCACGGGCGCACATGGGTGTGCCAGCTCAGCCCTGAAGACGGTTATCAGATCTATTTCTCGACGTCACTATGATGTCACTTGGCCCGTGGAAGGCACGCGATGGTACTTGGAGGGCAAGTCAGAAGGCACTATAAATACCTAGAGATGGTAACCCTAACGGGTACACGCTACTGAATACTCACACTTACTCCCTCTCCAGAGCTTTCTGCTTCCTCTCTGCGCTATACTCATCCTCTCGCCGGAGGGCCTTGCCGGGACAACCCCCGGCCAGGTCTTAGTCGTGCGTTCCTTGTGCAGGCTAGGAGAAGAAAGCTAACCCACCATCAAACCACCTACGAAGGATCGAGGACCGGAGGATCACGGGCCACACACCTTCAGAGTGTACCTGGACGATCTCAGGGCCTCACAGGTATATCAGAACACGAAACTTCCAATATGCATTCTTTTCCTTGACTTTAATGATGTCGCTGATCAATTGCATGCATTGGCCGTTTGTCTTAACTGCAGATCAACTGGGATCCCTGGAGAAGAGCAGGGCCAGAGCCTGAGTACTTGGCCAGGAGCAGAGCTGTCACGACTAGCCGGGTGCTGTTGGAGTCGGCCTTCAGTTGGTAGTGGTACTTGGGGGACCGAGTGACACGCCAGTCACTTGGTCACCTTGAGTTCCAGGTGCCATGGCCACTTCCACCCTGGGCTTCACACACGGGAGAGTACACGCGGGCCGAGTTAGAGAGGTTCACGTAGCCGGATGTTGGGTTGGTACACTACATGCGTCCTGAAAGGGACTACGCCACTTACCGGAGAGACTTCTTGGCAGGCCCGCTGGGGATCCGAGGCCTTAGAGAGGTGCGGAGCCAGGCCGCAGGAGTTGCTGAGGAGAGAAGAGCTGCCGGAGAGAGACAGAGAAGAGGTGAAGGCCGTGTGAGGCGAGGCCTGAGCGGACCTGTGGTTGGCGGACCTCCTGAGCTGCTTTGGAGGATCCCTGTGGTCGACAGCCAAGGGAATCCTGTAGAGTTACACCTAGCACCTACGAGAGCCGAGCCCACTCCCGTGACCGTGCCGGTAAGGCTTAGCTTCCATTATTGCTTTTCAATTCAATATATTTGAATTACTTGTTGACTGGCCTAATAATCCCAAATGCATGCAGGTGCCGACTGAATGGGTGAACGAGGCCGTCCGACGCATGTTGGCCTTGGAGAATGTGGTGAGGAGAACGGCGAGCGGTATGCCATTGGAGTTGCACTACCCGGCACCGATACCACAGCCGGCTCAGAGGGCTCAGGTATCTGAAATGATACATTCCTTTGCTTTCGATACATTCCCTCTTTCGACATATGCATGCCTTGATAGCTTTCAATAAATGATAGAATATACCTGTTTTTGTAACAACTCCAATTTTCAGTGAATAAAAATCTCGTTGCTTATTTTAATGACTCTATAAAATTCTTGATTTCTTATAATCCGTCATAATTAGATTTATTCAATTCAAATCTAGTTTCTTCGTCGCCATGCAATATAGTCATTTTCTAAAGACGAGTGAGATGGTAAACCCTAAGGTTACATTTGTTGACTAGAAATCCTACTTAGCAAACCTAGTTAGCTTCTAACTAATCGTTAGGGAACCCTAATCGAACCTTTAATCTCCGTGAACCATTTGAACCCTAAACAAACCCTTTTGACCAAAGTCAACCTTTGATCTTTACCCATTGGATGATAAATGCTAGGATAATCTTTATCCATTGGACCATAGGTTTCCACCTAGGATATTATGACTAGATTGTTAGGTACACTTTATATGATTATATATTACTTACCATCTTTATCCATTGGATAATAAAAGTTAGGAGAATTGTTAACCATTGGACAATAGGTTAGTCTTTCCACCTAGAACAAGATCTATTAGTTTAATTAGCTTCACCATGAGTCATTGTACTA
This sequence comes from Rhododendron griersonianum, assembly GCA_018127125.1. NCBI lineage: Eukaryota > Viridiplantae > Streptophyta > Magnoliopsida > Ericales > Ericaceae > Rhododendron > Rhododendron griersonianum. Next base: position 35,016,764 of record CM030789.1, read on the forward strand.
ATATAGATAGATTATATAAGCATAGTACTTCCATCCATTAACCATTGGGTAGTAAAAGTTAGGGGAATTATGGTCCATTGGTCAATAAGGCCAAGTCAAGCTATAGTACTAGGTTAAATTTAGTTAATTACTTACTAGATATGATATGTACCTATTTACTTAAAGTATTAGATATGTTTATGTTATTCTAAGATTTTAAAGTCCTAGAATATAGTATATAAGTACATAGGTGGCATTTAGGCTTATTCTATTAGGAATTTTGACCTAAAAATCTAAGATAGAATCATGTAGTACAATTGTCCTTTAAGGTTAGTCATCTTTTTTATTCTTAAAACTAATCAAGGGAGGGAGAGAGAGAGAGAGATAATTCGGGAGAGGGAGAGAGGGGAGAGCCGAGAGAGATGGGAGAGAGAGAGAGAGAGAGAGATTTGAGAGAGGAGGATATGGTGTACTCTTGGATTGTTTTCTTTCAAATCCAGTATATAGATACTTAAGTACTTGTACTAATAAAAGAAGAAGATATGAAGTCTTTGAAATAGATTTTAGGGTACCAAAAATCCTTACAACCTTACAACCCAATCTTTACTCTTTCTCAAGTCAAACACCAAACCCTTGTCCTTTCAAGCTTAGGTGTCCATTGTACCAATGAGAGAGAGAGAGAGAGAGAGAGAGAGGGAGAGGCCGAGAGAGAGATGAGAGGGAGAGAGAGAGATGGCCGGTTGAGAGAGAGAGAGGGAGTGTGATGTGTGTGACTAGTGTACTCCCATATCTAGTATTGGTCATCCTATTGCATCACCATGTACCACCATATCTAGGGTTCTTACTCTTTCAACTCTAAGGACAACCATATCTAGTTTTCTTATTCTTTCAAGTACTAGACTACACAAAAACCCCATAGAATAAACATAAACCTTGTCCTAGATTTGGAAGAAAGAACAAGGAAAATCTTGTAGTCTTTCAACCCTTGTACTTTAGTACATTGGACCAAAGAGAGAGAGAGAGAGAGAGAGAGAGAGAGAGAGAGAAATGGCCGAGAGAGAGAGGGAGAGAGAGATTATGTGATGTGTGCAAAGTGTACAAATAAGCCTAGTCATGTCATTTGGCCAAACACCTCACCCAATCCAAGTACCATCAAATCTAGTCATTCTATTAACCATTGGATAGCAAATGCTAGGGGAAATTTTACCCATTGGATAATAGGTCACCCTTTGGCTATAAATAGCACCCATTCCTTCCCATTTCAACTCACACCTTTCATTGCTCCAACTTCTCTCTAGAAAGTCTAGTGTTCTTGTTGTTCTTGCTTAGTTTTTAGTTGTTCTTGAGGTTCTTCCTTAGTTCTTCAAGAAACTCTTCTAGTGCCGCCACTAAACCACCATACGACCACCATATCGATCCAAAAGTTTTAGTAGCTTTAGTCAAGATCAAGTTTCGAGAGAAACCTTTCTCTTTCGAAGCTATCGAAGCCATTCTTACGACGTTACTCCGTCCGACTACCGACGTACCACCTTTCCTCCGTAGTCATCACTACCGCCAAGAAGAACAGTAGATTAATCTCTACTCATTTTCCTAAGTATAGATAATAGTATGATCACGTAGAATTCTCCGTCCCCGCTATCTCTAAGAATACATAGAAATTTTCCTATAGGTATAGATCATGGTATACGAATGTTGAAATGAATGTAGAATACTCTAAACTTATTGTATAACGCTTGAACGTTGGAATTCATGATAGTTATGCTAATGGAAGTATGAGCATGATGAATAATAGACTTTTACTTTTAAAAAGACATATGCTCTTTTGAACTTCCTTAAAGAAAGGAAGAACGAATTTTATGAAAGATTAACTTGGATAGAAGAAATTGTATTTTGATCTTAGAATGATTATGAGCATGTCATTATGTTTACTTGTCTTATTGTTGATGTGTGTTAAGCATAAGTGATTTATCACTCCAAAGGTGTCCGTCCATGTGGCACTATGCTTAACTTTGTTTGATTAAATGTTGAGTATGATGATGTGATAAAGTGAGCATGCTATTTAATATTGAGTTGAATGATCTTGTTAGTTTAGTTTCAAGATTTCTTAAATTATGAAATGAGTTACCATGGAGTCATGGCATGCAAACGAGACACGAAAACCGAGAAAGTAGAAACATGGCACCTAGGGTGTGGTTAAAGAAAGGATGGGATTAACATGCGGAAAATATTTTGAAACTACATAATGACCGGACTTGGTAGTCATTGTGTGAATGCTTTTGAAAACCGTAATGAGGCCGGACTTGGTAGCCCATTGTGAAGATTACCAATGGGGCCGGACGTGGTTGTTTCATTGGTAATATGTCTTGGTTATCCGAGGAAAGGAGCCATTGCAAGATTTGAAAGAGTATGTTTTGAAAACCATGACATGGCCGAACTTGGTAGCCATCGTGTGTGTTACTAATGAAGCCGGACTTGGTAGCCTCGTTAGTAGCAATTTGTTATTGAAACTTTGGAAATTGTAGATTTGGTAAAGGTGAAAAGGTTGACATGGTCTACGACGAGTCACGTAGGAGAAACTCAAGAAAAGGCATGACACCAACACTAATAAGATATCGAATGTGGATGTGTCATTGTTTAACTATGTTGTTGAATGAGCATGTGTAATTGGTTATAATTCTCTTTCTGTTATAAGTTAAGGGTTAGTGGGTATGGTTTATTCTATTGAGCTTTGTAGCTCACGGTGTTACCTTTTGGTGACCCTGACATATTATACTGGGGGCGACGCTGGTATAATGTGTCAGAGTTTATTGATGAGCAAGGTGAACAATACACATTGGAGGCTTTTGGAGTCGAGGAGCTTGCTAGGATGGAGGAAGAAGCGGAGTAATAGAATGCCTTAGAATTTCCATCCTTTGTGTAATAAAAAGTACTCTAGTAGGATCTATGTTGTAATAATGAGCTTGACTCTTAGTCTTTTAATTCAATAAAATGTTTAATTAACAAACCCGAAAATGGGGGCGTTACAACTTGGTATCAGAGCTTTAGGTTCAAAACCTCGGCCATGGGTAGAATGGGTAGAACCACGAGATAGATTGACCGTTGCACAAACGTGAATTGAGTTTAAGTTTACCATCCCAAATTGGGTGGAATTCTGTCAAAGCAATCTTCGGATTGAAGCAAGGTGTGGAACTGGCAATACCACCGAGCTGGGAATTCCCGAACAATTGGATGATGACTTAAATCAAGAATCAAATGTGGGACTTAGAAACTTGAAATTTTCCTATTTAGATTAAACCCTGTCTTAAAAACTTTTCAATAGTTTAAACCTGTCAAACACTTCTTACTAATTGAGGTTTAAAATTTTCCTTGTAGATGGAACCACTGGACTTTTATCAAATCAACCTACTAGCCGAAGCTCGACAACTTAGAAGCACCATAAGAGCCATGACTAATCAACTCGTAGAGGATCCCTACTTTCCTTATACCTTTCCCTACATCCACGACTTTTACCACGAGCACGGTGCCGTCCCACTTCCCGACGTTGAGGAGGAGGACGATGAAGCAGCAGCACCTGTCCTAGTTCAAATAGCACCCCCTGACAATGTGGAAATTGTAGTCGAGGAGGAACCGGAAGAGGATCCTGAAGAAGATCCCGAAGAAGAACCCTTAGAATTCAACGACCCACCGGAGAACGAAGCCGATTGGCAACACTTGATGAATGGACCAAACCCAGACTTACCATCTGACGATGAGGAGCCAATGGACGATGAAGAGCTGTCTGATGATGAGGAGATAGAGATTTGGAAGGAGGACTTCATGGATTTCAACACCGACCCCGGTGACGTGCCACCGCCACCCTTTGAAACCGATATAGGTGCCTACAAGGCCCACTTTCCACCTATCTTCTAGATCCATAGGGAGAACATGTCACAAATAGGACTTTTGTTGTAATATAACCAAAATAGAATGACATGTCGTAAGTAGGACTTCTGTTGTAACTTAACTGTAATAGGAGGTAGTTGAACTATGGTTGTAAATAGAGTAGGAAGTTTAGGCTGTTATAAGCCATCTATGTTGTACTTGCTTCGTTTATGTAATGAAAATCATGTGTTTCCTTTCTATCTTGTGATCACTACTTATGTGCATACTTGTGCGCGACTACCACTTTCACACCGTTAAGTCTAATATATAATTTTCTTATTGTAGATATGGATAGCCGTACCTTTGCTGCCCCAACCACTGTTGCAGACCTGATACTCTACAAGGCCGTACTAGCACCTGAGAGCCTTACCCCGATACTGGCTGCCAAATGTACGAGTTTGTCGTGATGGCACCCCTCACCAACAAGAACCGACTCATGGAGGTGGAGGAGTTAGCCGAGGAAATTCGTCGAAAGGGAGAGCTTTGGCTCGAGAGGAGGGAGAAGGAGTGGAAGGAGCAATTGAGAGAGTACTTCGGACTTATCCCACCTAGTCAGTAGTATGGTAGTACTAGAATAAGGTTTCGGAAGTTGTGATTGCACTTGTGGCACGCGTAGACTAACCAAACCATGTAATAGAAACTATGTAGGATCGTTTCAACTTATAGTAGGAAATCTGTCTTGTGTTTTAAGTAGGATTTGAACTCTATGCTATGTTGTAATCCTTTGCTTATCTATGGAAAAGTTACCTTATTTTATGGTATAATATTGCATCCTGCTTAAATTACTGCTTTTAATCTTAGGGAGAAAACCGAGTTTCAAAAGAATTGTTCAATAGGACTAAACCCCCCCTTTACAATTTTTACTCGTAGATGGTGAACTGACGCAATGGATTAGGATACGAAACCGGAGAGTCCTCCAATGCAAACCCTAACCTAGCCCAAGTCATGCAAGCACTCGTAACCGCTTTGAATGCCAACCACCAAAACCCTAACCGCGATGACGGACCAATGACTCGAACTCGAGCCATGAATGAGTTCTGCAAATGCCGACCCCCGACTTTCCACGGAGATACCAACCCCACCGTGGCCGAAGCATGACTGAAAGAAACTAAGGTGATCCTGGACACCTTGGAAATTACCCGCGATGGAGATCGTGTAGCTTTATCCACATACCAACTAAAGGGAGAAGCCCGTTACTGGTGGGACTTGATGGAGGCAACCCACACCATAGCCACCATGACCTTCGCTGAGTTTGAAACCTTGTTCCTAGATAAGTATTTTCCTACACCCATTCGCCTAGCCAAGGAACAAGAATTCATGAACCTGAAGCAGGGGACGATGACCGTTACCCAATACGCGGCCAAATTTGAGGAGCTGTCCCGTTACGCCACGGACGCTGTGTCAACTGAGGACAAAAAGGCGAGAAGATTCGAGTGGGGGTTGACGACCGCTTGTAGAGCCGTGGTGGCACAAACTTTCCCCACCTACTCTGGTGTGGTAAAGTGTGCTCTTCGATTGGAGAATGAGGAGACTGACTTCAAGAATCAATGGAGGAAGGCAACCGGTGGACCAATCCGAACCCAAGTAGCCAACAACAACCACGGACCCTATCCCACCAAACCCTTTGCTTCATCTCAAAACAACCAAGCCTGGAAGACCGCTGCACCAGCTCGTGACAAACCACAAAGAGGTAGCAGAGATCTGTCGACAGTTAAGTGTTACAACTGTCAGTCTATGGGCCATTACAGCCGCCAATGCCCACAACCCCAGAAGGAGGGAAATGGGAATTTTGGAAATCGGGGAGCTTAACCTGGTCAAGCCGGATTTGCAAAGCCAACTCTTGGAAATTCATCTCATCAATAGAATGGACAGAACAAGGGAAAGCAACCCGTGGGAAACCAACAAAACAGTGGAGGGCGTATCTTTGCGCTACAGACTGAGGAACAGGAGCAGGATCCCTCTGTGATCCAAGTTACGCTACTGTTATATAGTACCTGCGTGCAAGCCTTGTTTGACTCTGGTGCATCTCATTCATTCATATCTACTGCCTGCGTAACTGCTCTAGCACTAGAAACAGAACCCCTTAATGCAAGTACGAAAGTAGCATCACCGTTGGGGGGAAGTATAACTGTTAGTCTAGTGTGTAGAGGGTACGAAATAGAAGTAGCCAACTTACGCTTAACCTGCGACCTCAGAGTGATCGACATGGCAGATTTCGACATGATCTTAGGAATGGACTGGCTATCAACACACCGAGCAGTCATAGATTGTCATCAGAAGACCGTGACGGCCTATGCCCCTGATGGGACTCGTTTCCGTTTTAAGGGGGATAGACAAGTGGCAAGTTTAATGGTAAAAAGATCTAGGTGGCAGAATCAACTATTTGGATGGCTAGCTAGTCTCCAAATGGAAGAAACTGACAGGATGGAGATGGGATTACCACACATCGTTTGCGAATACGGCGATGTTTTCCCTGAAGAACTTCCTGGTTTACCACCTCAGAGAGAGATAGACTTCTCTATCGAGCTCCAACCGGGGACAGCCCCAATTTCTATGGCACCTTACCGTATGGCCCCTACGGAACTAAAGGAGCTCAAAACCCAATTGTAAGAGCTGTTGGAGAAAGGATTTATTAGGCCTAGTACGTCACCATGGGGAGCACCTACATTGTTTGTAAAGAAGAAAGAAGGGACACTCCGACTATGCATCGACTACCGGAAGCTAAACCAAGTCACCATCAAAAACCGGTACCCCCTGCCTAGAATTGATGATCTATTTGATCAATTGAGAGGAGCAACCTGTTTCTCAAAAATCGACCTCGATCGGGATACCATCAACTCAGAATCCGAGATGAGGACATCTCCAAGACAGCCTTCCATACCAGATATGGACATTACGAGTTTATAGTAATGCCATTTGGGCTGACAAACGCTCCGGCAGTTTTCATGTGTCTCATGAACAAGATCTTTCAACCCTACTTAGACAAGTTTGTAGTGGTGTTCATTGATGACATTTTGATATACTCCACCAATAAGGAGGAGCACGAGGGACACCTTCGGATAGTACTACAAGTACTCCGAGATAGCCAACTCTATGCCAAGGCAAGTAAATGCGAGTTTTGGCTGGAAGTGGTTAAGTTCTTAGGGCACGTAGTATCCAAATATGGAATAGCCGTGGACGAAAGTAAGGTGGAAGCGGTACTGAATTGGAAGCAACCAACCTCAGTGTTCGAAATCAGAAGTTTCCTAGGATTGGCTGGATACTACCGAAGATTCATACCCGACTTCTCAATTCTCGCCAAACCAATGACGAGACTAACCCAGAAAGGAGTGAAGCTGGATTGGACTGAAGTCTGTGAGAAATCTTTTCAGGAGTTGAAAAGAAGGCTGACCAGTGCACCGATACTTATCATCCCCGAGCGAGGCGTGGATTATACTGTTTATTGCGACGCGTCGAGGGATGGCTTGGGATGCGTGCTGATGCAGAATGGAAAGGTCGTAGCTTATGGATTGCGACAACTCCGACCACATGAGAAGAATTACCCTACTCATGACTTAGAATTGGCCGCAGTAGTATTCGCCCTCAAAGCCTGGCATTACTACCTGTGGGGAGAACAATTCGAGGTCTTCACCGACCACAAGAGCCTCAAATACCTTTTCACTTAGAAGGAGTTGAACATGAGGCAGCGCCGATGGATGGAGTATTTGGAAGATTACAAGTTTACAATGCAGTATCATCCTGGCAAGGCCAACGTGGCGGCTGACGCCCTGAGTCAAAAGGACAGGGCACAGAAAGTCAAAAATGCCATCAAGGAGTGGGAAATGGTGGACACCCTCAACGAATTCAACCTGAAACCTTCATCAGAAAGTTTGAATATCAGACTATTTGCTCTTGTTGCAGAACCAGCACTTCACCAAGAGATCTTGCTAGCTCAAACCACTGAACAAGATTGCGAGTTCATTCGGTACCGAATCCGAGAAGGAAAGGCGATACCAAGATGGACGATCGAGGGAGACAATAACCTGAGATTCAAAGGAAGGATTTTCGTACCTAATATTGGAACTCTTCGAGAAGCTGTACTCCGAGAAGCACACCATTCAAACTTTGCAGTTCATCCTGGCGGTACAAAGATGTACCATGATTTGTGAAGAACGTACTGGTGGGAAGGGATGAAGAAGGACGTAGCCCGCTTTGTATCAACCTGTCTTGTGTGTCAGCAAGTCAAAGCCGAACATCAGAAACCAGGAGGCGACCTCCAACCCTTGCCAATCCCGACTTGGAAGTGGGAGCACATCTCAATGGACTTCGTGACCGGACTACCAAGAACCGCCAAGGCCAACACTGCTATATGGGTGATCGTGGACCGACTCACCAAATCCGCGCATTTTCTGCCTGTTAAGATGATAGAAAACGTGGAACAACTGAGCCTATTATACATTCAAGAAATTGTACGTCTACACGGAGTAACCATCTCAATTGTATCAGACAGGGACCCACGGTTTGTGTCACATTTCTGGAAAGGATTACAGAAAGCTTTGGGAACAGACGTAAGGCTTAGCACAGCCTACCACCCGCAAACCGATGGCCAAATGGAGAGAACGATACAGACCTTGGAGGATATGCTGAGAGCCTGCGCTTTGGATTTCTCTGGAAACTGGGAACAGCACTTACCATTGGTAGAGTTTGCCTACAACAACAGTTATCAAGCAAGTATCAGAATGGTACCCTACGAAGCTCTATACGGACGACCTTGCCGATCCCCAGTCTGCTGGACAGACGCTGGAGAAACGGGATTGATTGGACCTGATATAGTACGTGACACCACGGAGAAGGTCAAAACCATCAGACAAAGGATCCAAACCGCTCAGAGCCGACAGAAGAGCTATGCGGATAAAAGAAGCCGACCATTAACCTTTGCCGTAGGAGACCACGTGTTCCTGAAGATCAGACCGAAGAAAGGAGTCGTCAGATTTGGGAAAAAGGGAAAACTGTCGCCACGCTACATCGGACCCTTCGACATCGTGGAGAAGATCGGAAAAGTTGCGTATCGTCTAGCCCTACCACCATAGCTGGATAGAGTACATGACGTGTTCCATGTTTCAATGCTCCGCAAGTACCTCGCCCTACCCACACATGTTCTCAACTGGGAAGACATTACCATCGAGGAAGATGCGACGTACGAAGAGGAACCAATAGAGATTCAAGACCGGAGCGAGAAGACAATCCGAAACAAGACAATCAAACTGGTGCAAGTCCTGTGGAAACACCAGGGAGCTGGAGAGACCACATGGGAAAGGGAGGAGACTATGAAAGCGAATTACCCTCACCTGTTTGAATCCAAGCGTACATCTAATTTCGAGGATGAAATTGTTTAAGGGGGATAGGTTGTAACAACTCCGATTTTCAGTGAATAAAAATCTCGTTGCTTATTTTAATGACTCTATAAAATTCTTGATTTCTTATAATCCGTCATAATTAGATTTATTCAATTCAAATCTAGTTTCTTCGTCGCCATGCAATATAGTCATTTTCTAAAGACGAGTGAGATGGTAAACCCTAAGGTTACATTTATTGGCTAGAAATCCTACTTAGCAAACCTAGTTAGCTTCTAACTAATCGTTAGGGAACCCTAATCAAACCTTTAATCTCCGTGAACCATTTGAACCCTAAACAAACCCTTTTGACCAAAGTCAACCTTTGATCTTTACCCATTGGACGATAAATGCTAGGATAATCTTTATCCATTGCACCATAGGTTTCCACCTAGGATATTGTGACTAGATTGTTAGGTACACTTTATATGATTATATATTACTTACCATCTTTATCCATTGGATAGTAAAAGTTAGGAGAATTGTTAACCATTGGACAATAGGTTAGTCTTTCCACCTAGTACAAGATCTATTAGTTTAATTAGATTCACCATGAGTCATTGTACTAATATAGATAGATTATATAAGCATAGTACTTCCATCCATTAACCATTGGGTAATAAAAGTTAGGGGAATTATGGTCCATTGGTCAATAAGGCCAAGTCAAGCTATAGTACTAGGTTAAATTTAGTTAATTACTTACTAGATATGATATGTACCTATTTACTTAAAGTATTAGATATGTTTATGTTATTCTAAGATTTTAAAGTCCTAGAATATAGTATATAAGTACATAGGTGGCATTTAGGCTTATTCTATTAGGAATTTTGACCTAAAAATCTAAGATAGAATCTTGTAGTACAATTGTCCTTTAAGGTTAGTCATCTTTTTTATTCTTAAAACTAATCAAGGGAGGGAGAGAGAGAGAGAGAATTCGGGAGAGGGAGAGAGGGGAGAGCCGAGAGAGAGAGGGGAGAGAGAGAGATAGGAGAGAGAAGGAGGATATGATGTACTCTTGGATTGTTTTCTTTCAAATCCTAGTATATATATACTTAAGTACTTGTACTAATAAAAGAAGAAGACATGAAGTCTTTGAAATAGATTTTAGGGTACCAAAAATCCTTACAACCTTACAACCCAATCTTTACTCTTTCTCAAGTCAAACACCAAACCCTTGTCCTTTCAAGCTTAGGTGTCCATTGTACCAATGAGAGAGAGAGAGAGAGGGAGGGGCCGAGAGAGAGATGAGAGGGAGAGAGAGAGATGGCCGGTTGAGAGAGGGAGAGAGAGTGTGATGTGTGTGACTAGTGTACTCCCATATCTAGCATTGGTCATCCTATTGCATCACCATGTACCACCATATCTAGGGTTCTTACTCTTTCAACTCTAAGGACAACCATATCTAGTTTTCTTATTCTTCCAAGTACTAGACTAGACAAAAACCCCATAGAATAAACATAAACCTTGTCCTAGATTTGGAAGAAAGAACAAGGAAAATCTTGTAGTCTTTCAACCCTTGTACTTTAGTACATTGGACCAGAGAGAGAGAGAGAGAGAGAGAGAGAGAGAGAAATGGCCGAGAGAGAGAGGAAGAGAGAGAGGCCGGGAGAGAGGGAGAGAGAGATTGTGTGATGTGTGCAAAGTGTACAAATAAGCCTAGTCATGTCCTTTGGCCAAACACCTCACCCAATCCAAGTACCATCAAATCTAGTCATTCTATTAACCATTGGATAACAAATGCTAGGGGAAATTTTACCCATTGGATAATAGGTCACCCTTTGGCTATAAATAGCACCCATTCCTTCCCATTTCAACTCACACCTTTCATTGCTCCAACTTCTCTCTAGAAAGTCTAGTGTTCTTGTTGTTCTTGCTTAGTTTTTAGTTGTTCTTGAGGTTCTTCCTTAGTTCTTCAAGAAACTCTTCTAGTGCCGCCACTAAACCACCATACGACCACCATATCGATCCAAAAGTTTTAGTAGCTTTAGTCAAGATCAAGTTTCAAGAGAAACCTTTCTCTTTCGAAGCTATCGAAGCCATTCTTACGACGTTACTCCGTCCGACTACCGACGTACCACCTTTCCTCCGTAGTCATCACTACCACCAAGAAGAACGGTAGATTAATCTCTACTCATTTTCCTAAGTATAGATAATAGTATGATCACGTAGAATTCTCTGTCCCCGCTATCTCTAAGAATACATAGAAATTTTCCTATAGGTATAGATCATGGTATACGAATGTTGAAATGAATGTAGAATACTCTAAACTTATTGTATAACGCTTGAACGTTGGAATGCATGATAGTTATGCTAATGGAAGTATGAGCATGATGAATAATAGACTTTTACTTTTAAAAAGACATATGCTCTTTTGAACTTCCTTAAAGAAAGGAAGAACGAATTTTATGAAAGATTAACTTGGATAGAAGAAATTGTATTTTGATCTTAGAATGATTATGAGCATGTCATTATGTTTACTTGTCTTATTGTCGATGTGTGTTAAGCATAAGTGATTTATCACTCCAAAGGTGTCCGTCCATGTGGCACTATGCTTAACTTTGTGTGATTAAATGTTGAGTATGATGATGTGATAAAGTGAGCATGCTATTTAATATTGAGTTGAATGATCTTGTTAGTTTAGTTTCAAGATTTCTTAAATTATGAAATGAGTTACCACGGAGTCATGGCATGCAAACGAGACACGAAAACCGAGAAAGTAGAAACACGGCACCTAGGGTGTGGTTAAAGAAAGGATGGGATTAACATTTGGAAAATATTTTGAAACTACATAATGACCGGACTTGGTAGTCATTGTGTGAATGCTTTTGAAAACCGTAATGAGGCCGGACTTGGTAGCCCATTGTGAAGATTACCAATGGGGCCGGACGTGGTAGTTTCATTGGTAATATGTCTTGGTTATCCGAGGAAAGGAGCCATTGCAAGATTTGAAAGAATATGTTTTGAAAACCATGACATGGCTGGACTTGGTAGCCATCATGTGTGTTACTAATGAAGCCGGACTTGGTAGCCTCGTTAGTAGCAATTTGTTAATGAAACTTTGGAAATTGTGGATTTGGTAAAGGTGAAAAGGTTGACACGGTCTACGACGAGTCACGTAGGAGAAACTCAAGAAAAGGCATGACACCAACGCTAATAAGATATCGAATGTGGATGTGTCATTGTTTAACTATGTTGTTGAATGAGCATGTGTAATTGGTTATAATTCTCTTTCTGTTATAAGTTAAGGGTTAGTGGGTATGGTTTATTCTATTGAGCTTTGTAGCTCACGGTGTTACCTTTTGGTGACCCTGACATATTATACTGGGGGTGACGCTGGTATAATGTGTCAGAGTTGATAGATGAGCAAGGTGAACAGTACACATTGGAGGCTTTTGGAGCCGAGGAGCTTGCTAGGATGGAGGAAGAAGCGGAGTAATAGAAAGCCTTTGAATTTCCATCCTTTGTGTAATAAAAAGTACTCTAGTAGGATCTATGTTGTAATAATGAGCTTGACTCTTAGTCTTTTAATTCAATAAAATGTTTAATTAACAAACCCGAAAATGGGGGCGTTACAGTTTTCAACACTTGAAATACAATATGCACAATGTATACTCATATTTTGAAATGAAATAACAATGCAGGCACAGGGGAGGGCGGCTCCTAAGAGGAAAAGCATGCGAGACCTGCCGCAGAAGAAAGTGGCGGCAAAGAAGCCTATACCTCCAGCCACCACTACGCGGCAACTGACCAGGAGTTCACAGCCGGCAGCTGCGAGCCGGGAGGCAGCTAGACAAGCCGTTAGACGCGCTGAGCTGCAATATCAAATCAAGATGCGAGAGAAGCCAACGCAAGAAGAGCCAGTGGATAAGAAACGGCTGATTTTGTCGGAGTCTCCCGAGGAAAAAGAGGAAGAAGGGGAGGATGAGGAAGAGGAAGAAGAAGAAGAAGAGGGAGAAGAAGAAGAGGAAGAGCGACGTCCTTCCTCTAGCAGCGGCTCCGAGGACTCTGCTGATGATCCTCCATACAAGGACGATCCCCGGGAATGAGTGGAGAGCGATGACTGGCTTGGAGAGCACTGAGGGTCGCTATGAAGCCTTCTTTGCATTTTGATTTCTGACTCTGGGCCTACGTGCCCAAGTAGATAGCTTAGTTGACATAGGTTTTTTTTTTTTTTTGAGGGCCTACGTCCCCTTTTGATTAGCGGGCGCATGTGCCCTAACTGATGTGATGGCTTTTGATTGACCGAAGTGCCATAGATACAGTAGTTCCCTTTTGTTGAAATGGATGGATCACGGTTTAGCTATAAAATTTGCATTTTCGGGTTTATTGTTTCTCGTTATGAATAAGAGAAAGTAAAACCAACCACTAACACCAAACTCGCATTGACAACACACCAAAACTGCTTACAGACACACGTGTACGTACAAAACGTGACTAGACTGCAAGGAAAATAGAAATATACCCTAGGACACGGCCAGGATACGAGGATACGAGGAAATAATGAAATTTTGGGCATTAATGAGCCAAAATCCAAAATAACCCGATCCAGACAAAACTGACTCTTCGACAAGACCGAGCATACTTAACATGACTTGTCCCAATCGACGGAATTGAAGAAAATGCCCCGAAAAGAGATTTGGACCGGAAAATGCTCAAAAGAACGCAAAAATGGCATAAAACGTCCAAGAACGACTCGATTATGTCCCGGACTGAAACCGACACCTCCATACAGTCACATAAGGTGTAAGTGACTTGTATGGCATGACAACACTTAGCCGGAACCTTCGGAACGAGTTTCGACCTCTTGAAACCTCGATTTGAACTTGAAATGGGCCGCCGAGGGCCCGAAATCTTCGTTAAACGCGACGTTTTGAATCCGACGCTTGGATACAGTCACATATACTCATAATGACTTGCTGAAATCACCAAAAGTGCAAAAGAACCTGTGGAACCCAAAGTGACCAAAACTGGACAGTAGCTATTTTAAACTGTCAAAAATGCAGACAAACCCTCGTGCGAGGGAGTGGAACCATCGCGCGAGGAAAGCTCTCTCGCGCGACGAATTGAAACAGTCGCGCGATGGTCATACCCTGCTAAGCTGCCCTTGTTTGACCAGATCACTGCCTGAAGCCTTAACACCTTCCCACGTCTTACAGACTACTCTGTGGTTGAAGGGGAGGATGTCCTTGGTTTGGCAAGGTGGTAGGACACCTTGCATGAAGTTAAGCCAAGGCACGGAAACCGACGACGATATTTACGGGGTTTTTCCTATAAATGAAAGGTATGAGGAGCAATGTAGGGCATCCCCCTCCTCTTATAGACACAAATCCCTTCTAATTATCAAAAATGGAAAGCCCGTTTGCAGCCATGCTCGATCCTTGGCTAATGTCGGAAACCGTTGATTGGGAGGGTCCCCGATCTCGAGGCCTGGCCTCCATCCGTGATCTTCGCCATGCTAGGCGATGCCCTACGCTTCTCGAAGCGGCCATGAGTTATTGGGTTCTAGTCATGCATGTGTTCCGATTTTATAATGACGAAATGTGCCCGACGGTAGAGGAGTTTCAAGCCTATCTTCGGGGTTTTGCTGACACCAATGCTCTCGCCATTCCACCATTTCAAGAAGACATGGAGCAACTCTTACGGATGAAACTCAACATCTCCGAAGAGTTGTCCTCCAGCATACTCCAAAACGACGAGCTCAACATCGCTCGTCTCATCGAATTGTATGGCCCGGAAGGAGGCCTTGGAGATTACGTCGGGCCGGCTCAACGATGCCTCGTGCTTTCCATTTGCGCGCTGGCCGCCTATATGCTGATTCCCGCTGATGGGAGGGTTAGTTCCAAGCTGGTGAGCATTGCCTGCCAGATGGTTGCCCGAAAAAACATCATGCCCATCGTCTTGGCGGAGACTCTTATGGGCTTGGATTTAATAAGAAGTGGCCAGGCGGCCGTGTTCGGGGGATGCCCCCTCCTACTCCAAGTAGGTTCTCACTCAGCTCACTTTCATTTTACCTCGACACTCGGGTAAGGATCGCTCGATAAGCCTTACTTGTTTTTTTTTTTTTCGCTCGGGCCATATCTGACTTCTTACTTGTTTTTTTACTCTCATGTAGATTTGGCTTGCGGACAAGGTAGGGGTGCTTGAAGCTCCTAAGGCTGGTTTCGACTTTGTCCCTAGAAACCTGGTGGAAAGGCCGATGGTGTACCCTGAGTTGTCGGCCGTGGCATGGCATGTCTTCTTGAATGACATGTATCCCGAGGATCTCGTCTGGAGATGTCCGTGGCTGAATCTCCCGGAGATGACCGTGAACTCCGCTGGGTTCGAGCGAGTGATGATAGCAGGGCTGACAAGCTTCACCTTCTATATCCCAGGACGCGTGCTACGCCAATTCGGGATTTGCCAAGAAAACAGGCGCTTTGGAAGGGAATTGTTCGAGCTTCCAGACTTCAACGCCTGCAACCTGTACATCTATGGATACAGCTGGGACGAAAGAGAGCTGGAGGAACCAGTCCCGGATTCGGTTACATGGCTGGAGAGCCGTTATGTGAAATGGCTTCGCAAAGAAGTCAAGGCAAGATCGGGGGGAAATTTCTGAATCCCTTATAACAAGAGTAAGCTCGGGAGCCGTCGGGCTGTCCGGGCTGTTTGTCTTTACTTCATGTGTTTACTTTGTAAGTGGCAAGACCTTTCACCTAGCTTGTAATATAATCGACTTTTCATAGTAGAAATCCAAACTTCAACCGTCAAAAGGCTTGAAATTACCACCAATTATGCGACTCGAATAAACAAAGCTTCGACGTAGTCATAATCATAATCATCCATAATAACCTACTGGAAGCATTGGAAATCCCAAAACTGGCCCGGGGCAAAATGCGAAAAACCACCCTTTAAAAGACAGTAGCCTGCTCCTCCTGGCCGAAATAAACTTATTCCTCGCGCGACAAATTGAAACCATCGCGCGAGCATCACTCAATCGCGCGATACTCCCAAACCGTCGCGCGATAGAGAGACCCTGTTACAGCTGCCAGCCTTGACTCATTCGGAAATTAAAGTGTGGCAGGCTTTGCCACCAGCTCTGGACGTGTAGGAGTCCCTGGGATATCCAGAGATGTGTCTTTGAATTCAAAGCATGAAGGCCACCTTGCATGGACACTTCATCCAAGGCAAAGGATATTTCATCCTTCTCTGGCTATAAAAAGGGCAGTGCCTCCTGAATGCAAGGCACAATCCTCAGTAGAAGAAGTCCCAAACACAATTATCCAATGGCAAATCACCTCCCTGCACTAATCAGCCCATGGCTCGAAGAATTCGTTACAAGTGACTGGCTATGCTTCCGTTCTCACGGGCTAGCCGCCTTTCGCTTCCCCAAAAACATAAGGCTCCGCCCCGAAATCCTGAGAGCGGCCCTGCAGTTCTGGGACCCGGATGTCCACGTGTTCAGATTCGGGGACAACGAGCTGTGCCCAACCGTGGAGGAATTCCAAGCATACCTCCAAGGTTTTGCTTCCAGCGTGATTGTCGTGCCACCCTATAGAAAAAGCTTGCCGAAGCTCCTGAAATCCTGTTTGAAGATTTCGAGGGGAGCGGCGGACGGCCTGCTAGTTGGTGGGCAAATAAATGTCGTGCGCCTGATGGAATGGTACAGGCCTGATGGTGATCCAGAGGATACCGCCCTGCAGGCCCGACACCGATTTGCCCTGTCAATTGGTGTACTAGCTGCATACCTGCTGGTGTCTCCGTATGGACGGGCCGACCCCTCATTGGTGGACGTGGCCGCTCAGATGGGCGTTCGAAAGAACGTGGTTCCTATGGTGCTTGCAGAAACACTCATTGGTCTGGATTTGGTGGCGGCCGGCCAAACAAACACATTCGGCGGCAGCCCACTCTTATTGCAGGTAAACTCTCACTCAGCTCACCTTTTTCCGATTTTCAAACAGCCTGTTTTTACCTCAACTCTCAGCTAAAGGCTATATCGGAGCTCCTTACTTGTTTTCTCACTCAAGTTTTATATGGCTCCTTACTTGTCTTTTCGCTCATACAGTTATGGCTGTCCGACAAACTCGGGCTAATTGTGGCTCCTGAAGCGAGCTGGCCCCATCTGCCCGGGCGAATGCATCAAAGAGGGATGCTGTACCCAGAGATGTCCGAGGAGGAGTGGTACACCTTCATGAGGGAGATGTCTCCGCGTGAAATTGTCTGGCGGCACGAAACCCTGAACATTCCGGACATGGCCCTGAACTCTGCAGGCTTCAAGCAGATGGTGATTGCTGGGCTGTCCAGTTTCACGTTCTATGTTCCAGGCCGTATCCTTCGGCAATTAGGCATGAACCAGGGTTTACACCGAGCTGGGGTAGAGGATTTCCAGATTCCAGTGTTTACTGCCCAGCATCTGACGGGGTATGAGCACAACTGGGGTTTGAGAGAGCTTGGCGGAGCGGATCCAGATTTCAGCACCGGACTCAAACGCCGCTACGTAGCATGGCTAAGGGAAGAAGTTGCAAGGAGACAAAATACAGACTGACTCCTGACACGACTCCAATGAACTAGAATAAACTGTGAGCCTGTGAAGGCCTCTAGCATTTCGTTCTGTTTTTTATGCTTAACTGTTTTTAAGGACTCTGCTCAGCCTATATAATAGAAATAACAGTTTTGAATAAAAAGTGAAAGACCGAGAATTTTCCCTTTCTGGTCCAAATGTTGAACACCGCGCCGTTTCGAACATTGAAGCACACCCTGGAATGAAAACCATGGATCAAGTTGATTGATTGTGACAGAATCTCACGGAGAGATTGCCTACGTATCCCTTTTCAAGGAATCAGGTCGCACGTAGTTCAAGCCAAGGTTCGCTAGTGTATTTTGACTCTCCTTTTGCGCTCTAATTTTTGCTTGGAACTGCCTTCACAGGTTTTCAGTCCAGCGAGCTTTGATTGAATGCCTATTTATTTTTGCCTAAACTGCCCCCTTAGGTTTTCAGTCTAGCAAGCTTGCTCTAATTTTTGCTTGGAACCGCCCACCCTTGTGGTTTTCGGCCCAACGAGCATCTCTCAAGGATAGTAACGTTTGAGTTGATCCAGGTTGACCAGAGTGTTGAACTCGTTGCCGTCCAGATCAATGAGCTGAGCCGCTCCACCCGAGAGGATGGTCTTGATAATGTAAGGCCCCGCATGCTTTGGGCGGAACTTACCACGTGGATCGAAAATGGGAGCCCGAATTTCCTTTGTGACCTTATCCCCTTCAGCCAAGTCTCGAGACTTCACTTTCTTGTTGAATGCCCGAGCGATTCTGCGCTGATACCCCTGAACATGATACAAGGCACGGAGCCTCCTCTCATCAAAGAGCATGAGTTCAACGAACCTCCCACTGAGCCATTCGGATTCCGTGAGTTCACATTCAGCCATGATCCTCAAAGTCGGTACCTCAAGCTCGATGGGAAGCACAGCCTCCATCCCGTAGACTAGGGAAAAGGGGGTGGCCCCTATTGATGTTCGAATCGACGTACAATACCCCCAAAGAGCTAGAGGGAGTTGTTCGTGCCAGTCCCGGGTGGACTCTGCGGACTTCTTGATGATTGTCACAACATTTTTGTTGGCTGCTTCGACTGCCCCATTCGTTTGAGGGCGATAGACCGTCAAGTGATGAGTCTGAATTTTGAACTCATCGAAAAGCTCTAAAACCCTACCTTTGAAATGAACCCCATTGTCTGACACGAAAGCCTGAGGTACCCCGTAACGATAGATGATGTTCTTTCTGATGAACTAGGCGACCTGAACCGCAGTTAAGGTCTTGTAGGATTCAGCTTCTACCCACTTGGTGAAATAATCTATCGCCACCAAAATGAATCGATGACCATTTGAAGCCGATGGCCTGATCATGCCGATGACGTCTATACCCCAAACAGAGAAGGGCCAAGGTGATGTCATGCCAAACAAATTGGAAGGGGGGACATGTATGAGATTAGCATGGATTTGACACCTATGGCAGCGGCGTACATAATCCACACATTGTGACTCCATAGTAGACCAAAAGTAACCCTGTCGCAGGATCTTCCTGGCGAGCATGACTCCACTCATGTGAGGGCCACAGACCCCCTCGTGAATTTCTTCCATTATCTTGATGGCCTCAGTCCCATTGACACAAAGCTTGTGCATTCCGCAGTGAGATCTCCGGTACAACTTCCCTCCACAGATAATGTATTGTGCAGCCAACCTTTGTAACGCCGTTTGATCCTTTTTAGTGGCGTCAGCCGGAAAACTACCGTTCTCAAGAAAATTCCATATGTCATGGTACCAGGGTAGGCCGTCATCGACATCATCGACGGCGTTGACGTATTGATAAGCAGGCAAGTCCCGCTGTTCAATAAGGATTGGACGAAGCTTAACACCTAGCGGGAGTTCGACCATGGAAGCTAAAGTTGCCAAGGCATCAGCAAACTGATTCTTTAGACGAGGAATGTGCGTGAAGGTTACCTTGTTGAAACAAGGGATGAGATCCTCCAGGTCTTGATGATAAGGCTTTACTCTGTCCTCCAGAACTTTCCAATCCCCATTGGCTTGAGATACAACAAGATTAGAATCGCCAATGACTTCAAGCTTTTCCACACCAAGCGTGAGGGCAGCTTCCATGCCAACAATGCAGGCCTCATACTCAGCTTGGTTATTTGTGACATCAAAGTTAAGTTTAAACGCAAGCGGAATATGAGAACCATCGGGAGTTATCAACAAAACCCCAATCCCATATCCTTTCTGATTAGCTGCCCCATCAAAGTAAAGAGTCCAGGTGTCCTCAACAACCGCTAGCACCTCCTCATCCGGAAACACAAAGTCTGAGTCCTCTGGCCCATCAACAGGGTGATCAGCCAGGAACTCTGCAACCGCACGCCCTTTGACAGACTTTCTCGTGACATATTCGAGGTCAAACTCGGCGAGCAAGAGCAACCAACGTGCTAACTTACCAGTGAGCGCAGGCTTCTCAAACAGATACTTGAGAGGATCCATTCGAGAAATCAACTTCACTGGGTAAGCCAGCATGTAGTGTCTCAATTTCTTAGATGCCCAAACGAGAGCCCAACACATCTTTTCAAGGGCGGTGTAACGTTCTTCAGCACCCACCATCTTCTTGCTTAAGTAATAAATGGCCTTCTCAACTCCCCTATCCCCTTCCTGAGCCAGCAAACACCTCATAGACGAAGGATTCACAGATAGGTAAAGTATCAAGGGCTTCCCAGGCACAGGTGGCATCAAGACCGGAGGGTTTTGCAAGTAATTCTGAATAGAGGTGAAAGCCGCTTGACAATTGTCTGTCCAAACAAACGGGGTATTCTTCTTGAGTAGACGAAACATCGGCTCACAAGTTAAAGTTAACTTGGCGATGAATCTGCTGATAAACTGAACCTTTCCCAAAAAGCTGCGCACTCCTTTTTCAGATTCCGACGGCTTCATGTCGAGCACCGCCTTAATCTTCGATGGATCAACCTCAATCCCATGAGAAGTGATCATGAAACCGAGCATTTTGCCCGTCGTGACACCGAAGGTGCACTTCTGAGGATTAAGACGCATGCGGAACTTACGTAACCTCTCGAAGAACTTCCTAAGCACAGGGATGTGGCCTTCTCGAGTCTTGGATTTGGCGATCATGTCATCGACATATACCTCGACCTCTTTGTGCATCATGTCATGCAAGATAGTTGTAGCAGCCCTCTGATAAGTAGGTCCGGCATTCTTTAAACCGAAAGGCATGACCAGATAGCAATAAGTCCCCCACTCAGTGATGAACGTGGTTTTCTCACGGTCCTCTGGCGCCATAAGAATCTGATTGTAGCCTGAAAAGCCGTCCATGAACGAGAGCAAAGCATGCCCTGCGGTATTATCCACAAGCACATCGATGTGTGGCAAAGGAAAATCGTCTTTGGGGCTTGCTTTGTTCAAGTCCCTGAAATCAACACAGACCCGAATTTGCCCGTTCTTTTTAGGAATAGGAACAATGTTGGCCACCCATGTGGGATATTGAGAGCCCATGAGAAAACCAGCATCGATCTGCTTCTTAACTTCCTCCTTAATCTTCTGAACCCAATCCGGCCTCATCCGTCTGAGTTTCTACTTCACAGGTTTAGCGTTTGGCAACAAAGGAATGTGATGCTCCACAATCTCGGGGTCGATACCAGGCATATCTCGATGAGACCATGCGAAAACGTCACTGAATTCAGTAAGTAGTTCTTGGAAATCACGATGCTCCTCTGGCGAAAGCGTGGAGCCCACTTGAACCATTCGGGGATCGTTTTCATCTTTCAAGTTTATGGAAACTACTTCTTCTTTTAATGGCTAAGCATGCCTTTCGTCTTCCCTTTCAATGAAGGCACGGATTTCCTTGGGAATATCCCCATTGAAATCCATCCCTTCATCGTCGGGGTCGACACAGTTTATATAAAGACCATTGAAATAGTCAGAAGACGCCTCGTTCATTTCACAAGACCCTGAAGGGTCCCCAAGTACAAGGGAATCAAACTCGAAATAAAAGCTACGACGTGGAGGGCCCAAAGGCACAATCTCCGACTCAGAGCTAGAAATAGATGACGCAACAGACCCTGTATCTGACTCAGACTCAGACTCAGAGGTGTCATCAATGCAAGTTAGGCGTGGTTTGAAAATGCAATTTTTAAGGCAACCCTTGGCTTCCACAATGAGAGAGGTAGGGTCCTCGAGGGCATCGGGCCCGAGCATGAGCACTTCGGCTTCTTCAGCTTCCCCAGCCAAACCCACTTGGGAGAACCCCTGGAATAGCAGCTCCAAATTCCCTTGATCAATGGATCCCAGCCAGTCAGTCTTGACCTTCACTTGATCAAGCTTCCTCTTGAATTCCGCCCTTGCTGGTTCATCATCACTGCTTGACCAGGTGTCATCAGCGAAAACTTCAAATCCAGGCAGCAGCTCCCCAGTTTCAGAATGAACAAACGGCTCGGGCTGTCGAGCATAAGCGGCATTTCCCACCTCGCGCACAAAGTAGCTGTCGGGACCACCGTAGAGGGTCCGAGGTTTTTCCGTATATTTCCTCCTTTTGGCATCTTTGGCAGAGACGATATACCCCAAACCAAAACGGCCTTTATTAAAAGGAAAAGTAGGGAACTCCAGGACCCCTTGTCGGCGAGACCCTAAGCCTATGCCCGGAAAATAAGCCATCCTCCTCATAATGTCCAGCGCGACAGAGCTTATGAGGAAGTTCCCGTCCACGTTGATAGCCATCATAGTACCGAAGTGTCAAAAGAGAAACCCCCGAGGTCTACATCCTCCTCACCGTGCATAATTCCCAGAACGGGAGTCCCATCCTCCTTGAGCGGGCGAATTCCAGAATCCCCGCAGATGGTCAAAGTACCGGTAAGTAGACCCAGAATGACCTTTTGGTGGAGGGTAGATGGTACGGCCATGATGTCGGGTCGATGGAGCCATGGCCTGCCTAGCAGAAGGTTGAAGGTTGCGGGAATGTCCACAACATGGAACTCAACATCCATCTCAAAGCCCTCAGCAACGAGCTTGAGCATTAAAGTGCCCTCGACCACACGACGAGTGCCGTCATACGCCTTGACAGCCAGGTTGGAAGGTGCAAGATCCTTCTTGGCGAGCCCCAAGCGATAAGCAACCCTCAGGGGGCAGACATTGATCGCCGAGCCGTTGTCAATGAGAACAGTCGGAACCCAGAGTCCTCAACACTTGACAGTAATGTGCAAAGGGCGATTGTGGTCGACCCCTTCGACTGGCAGGTCCTTATCAGTAAAGACCACAGTGTGTTTGGAGGTTGGAGGGAGGATGAGAGATACCATTGCCTCCGGCGTGACATCCGCTTGAACCTCAAGACGAGAAAGAGCGTGACAAAGCCTCTGACGGTGCTCCTTGGACGAACAGATCAGTCCCCAGATCGAAATAGCAGCTGGAATGCGCTCCAGCTGTCGTTGAACCGAATCAGCAGTCGGTGGCCCAGCCAAAACCTCAGGAGGTGCAGACCTTGGGAAAGCAATGGGTTCGTTCCTTTGGTTAGAAGGATTGGACGAACTCCTGGCTTGCAGATTAGCAGGCTGAAAAATCTGCCCACTCCTCGTAACGTTGTGCATGTTCCCCAAAGAGGGCACGACCTGAGGGTCTTCATTCACGTCCCAGAGATTAGCAGGAACTTCTCCCAGTTTGCATTTTCCTCTATCAGTAGTTGGTGCAGAGACGGGCACTTCCATGTCTAGGCCTAAATCCTCAGCCAGATCCTTCATCAGCAAAGAGTCCCAGAAGTTCAAGTCTTTCACAGCGGCCACTTCAGCAACAGGCTCCGGATTTGTAATGAAGGGAACATCCCAAAGACCACTGTCGGCCAGGGAACAATTGACTGCCCAGACTTCAGTCCCAACTTGGACATCCACTATGTCATCAACTTCCCAAAGGTTGGCAAGCGGGACAAGGTCCGTAACCATGATGCTGCAGTCCCTGTTGTTCGGATAAGGCACTTCAGGGCGTGGGAATTCCTCGTTAATGATGTAGGAGCAGGGATCAAAATCAGCGTTGCAGACCGAATCAAAGACTGAGCTGAAGAGGGAGACGTGGTCACCCAGAACCCGTGGATCTTCCTGGACAAGTTCGTCCTCTGCGTAATGCAACATGTAATCTGGTATAGTATAGCCTTGGAGGGGGTTAGGGTCAACGTCCGTGGGAGCCTGCCAAGTTGGCTCGGGATCCCAGTAGTACTCTTCTTCAGGAACCAGAGGCTCGGCTGGGTGAAGCAACATGTACAAAGAGAAGCCATCCAAAGGATCGAGCATAGCTGCTTCATAACCGGCCATCCAGCCATCATACCATGCTTGATCAAATGGGAGATTTTCGGGTTGTGGTGGAAACCCATCCGCTTCGAGACTTGACCATTCGTTGAGCAAAGGGATGGCGTAGTCCAGGTTATCCGCTATGGCCCAGTCGGTGGCCTGCATACTGATATCTGAAAGAGGCACCCAAGGCTGGTGTTGATCCACAGAATCAGAAGACGGGTTGGCATTGGTTGTATACGGGCTGTCAAGTGATGAGGCCGAAGTAAGCTGCACGGCAGGGATCGACTGATGGAAGAGGTTGCTGACAAAGTCATTGGAAACAGTCGGTCCATCTTGCAAGTGTTCTGGAGACACATCAGTATCGGTAAGATGACCGTCCACTACGCGTATGTAAGAAACCTCGGCAGAAGGTTCAAGCGGAAAGGGTACCATTGGCTTGGGCTGATCGGCTGAGGCTATATAGTCAGTTGGGTTGAATATGGTGGAGTTGGGGTTGATATGAGTGGAGCTAAGAGATATCTGGCTGATGCGTGGGACAGCATTATGTTTGGGAAGGGAGTTGGCAATGACGTTAGGCTTCTGAGGTGGAGGTGGTGTTTCCAGCGTGCCATCGTCAATGAGATCCTGAATCGCATGACGGAGGCGAAAGCAGGAGTCAGTGAGATGACCCGCTCCTTGATGGTAGGCACAGTAGAGGTTGGCCTTGAAGTTAGGCGAAGGGTTTTTGGGTAAAGGAGTCGGATCCAGGGGCTTGAGATGCCCTGACTTGACTAGCCTTTCCAAGACCGAGGACAGAGGTGCCTCGATAGCGAAAAAGCTGCGAGGTTGGTTGCGAGGCCGGTTATTCTGCAGAGTCTGCACCTGATTGACATCCGCGATGTGGTTGGTTGTGTTGGAGGAAGTGGCGTTAGTACCACTGGTTGCCGTGTTGGAATAAGTTCCTGTCCCAAACAGCGCATTTGCATTCCCGGAGTATGCTCGAGGCTTTGATTTAGGAGGATTGGAAGGCTCCCCCTTTGCAAGAATTCCACTTTGGAGCGCATCCTCGATGGCCAGGCCAGAGTCGAAGAAGGTTTCAAAGCTGGCGGACGCTTCGGCAAGTACTAGATGCCTAGCATAGTCTAGCTGAAGGTTACGGGAGATGATACGGAGCTGATCCTTCTCGCTGGGGCGATCAGTCATTAAGGCGGCCTTGGCCCTCCATCTTTTGACGAAGTCTGCAAAGGACTCCTTTGCTTCCATCTTGGTGGACTCAAGTTCCCGGGTGGTCATCTTCAACTGGGAGTTGTAACTGTACTGCGAAATAAACGCAGCCCCAATGTCCTCCCAGGTTCTCCTTTTGGCAATGTCGAGTGACAAAAACCAATGGAAAGCAGGGCCTGAAAGGGTTTGAGGGAAAAGCTGAGACATGGCCTCCGGCTCAACAGAGAGTAGCTTCATGGCGGCATGATAACTGTAGAGGTGGGTCTTGGGATCACCGCTCCGGTCGAATTTGGCCAAGTCGGGCATCTTGAACTTCTCGGGAAGCTTGGCGTTGGGATATAAGCAAAAGCGGTCCAGATCGATCCCCCCAGCGTTGATCTTTTCAGTTTTGGAAACGGATTCCTCCAGCTTGGTATTTTGGCCATGAGTGCGATCATGTCAGGGTTCTGAGTTGGCTCTTCTTGGGCGGTTCTACCAACCGCAAAGTTTGCAGCAGGCCTGCGAACTTCCCTTGGATTCAGTGCAATGAGACGTCCCGCGTGAAGCGGATCTGGGACCAAAATGGGTTGTTCCTGGTCGGACTCATCGTCCTCGCCTTCCTCTTCGAGAGGGGGCGGAAGGCAAGTGTTGATAAGGTCATTCAGGCGGGCAATGTTGGTGTCAGTATGAGCTGCCCTTTGCTGCATGGCAGTGATGTTGTCCTGAAGGTTCAAAAGCATGGCTTCCAGGGTAAAGGGTTCTGGCTGCGGCTGCTCTGTCATGACGGGAGGTTTGGAGACGCTTGATGTGGATGATGGGGAGGTTGGTTGCCTTTCCTGTAAGATTGGTGGTGAATCTGACTGTGACCCTGACTGAGAATCTGACTGCTGTGCGGCCGATAGCAAATGCGGAGAGTCTTCCGTGACAACTGACTGGGACTGTAACCCGACAAGCCTTTGAACCGGATTGAGTTACAGACGTTCCCAAGCGGGTTTGGCCACTTGCTTCGATACTTTCCTCGGCGGTGCAATGATTCAGAACTTTGCAACAAAGTACAAGAAGGCTTAAAAGAGGTCCTGCAGGAACTTTAATCTAAATAAAAGACTAAAGTACGAATACAGCCCACGTCGTCGGTGTCACCCTAGACTCTAGAACTAGAAGACAAGTCTATCTTAAGAAGTTCGGACACTGCTTGAGGCCCTTAGAATTCTTTTCGAACATGTATCCTTGTTTGGAACGAGCGGTCCTAAAGGATGTCAAAAGGAATCTAAACCTTTGTCCGTTCCGCCGTTTGGGATTTCAAACTTGAAGTCAGAACAACTCGGTATGAATATCATGATGCTATAACCGGATTGGCGTGAGCAACACTGTGCTATTAGCCGGGCGGTGTAAGTGATGAGGCACTTGTTACCTTTTGGTGTAAGCATCATGGTATTCTCTCTGTTGTTCCTCATTTTTCGTTTGAAATCCTAAACGGGTATATAGGCAAGGGTGTAGAAAGGCTTCTGATTTCCTAAAGTCCCAATGTTCAAAGGACTTGAAAAAACGTGCATCATCGAGATGCACGACTCCTCATCGGACCATAACAGTGTCCTAATGATTTTAAAGACAGATTTGAAGAGATCGAGAACCTAGGAGCCGCCCTAGACATGCTTCTACACAGAACGGAATGTATGTACAGTTCATGCTATAGGGAAAGCAGTAACACGTAGACAGTATATGGGGTTAGATGCAAATAGATCTTAACCTGCAGGTACCTGTCCTAGTTTGGAGGGTTCTAATGCTTCGTATATGCAAAGGCCGGTTTTGGCTTGTAACAGGTTCCTCAGACTAGGGCCACAGATATACCTCCCGTTACCCGCGTAATCGCAGAGTAATAGTCGAACGGTAGTATGACCCATCATCGTCGAAGGTTGTTGGTCATTCGGGGTCCCCGAACTTCGGTAAACTGTGCCGGATTTCCAAAACAATCCAATGAGGCTTATCCCACATCGATGCAAATGAAATGCTAGAATTTAATTAAGAAGAAGAAAAATCACAATTTTCAAAATGCCTTTTCAAATTTGGCTCACTTTATTTGGTCCATCTTTAGAAGAAACTACACAAGTGAACAATCGAAAATGTCCCAGATTAGATTGGCCGGACACAGGGTCCTGTTAAATCACCATTCCAACCTTCGGCAGCGCGAAGCTCACCGTTTTGACAGACTTTTTAAAGAATTGTTCGCAAGTGTATTAAATCTTAAGTATGAATTAATATTGGTTCGATTTATCCCCAGCGGAGTCGCCACTGGGGATAAATCGAACCAATAAGATGAACGGCGGCGGAAAGATCTGGTGCGCCAAGCAAGCACCAGATTAGACAGTCTGTTCGGCTAAGGTGGCCCAGTGACATGAGAAGTCATTAGTTGAGACAGTCTGTTCGGCTGAGGTGGCCCGGAGACATGAGAAGTCATTTGTTGGTACAATCAGTTCGGTTGAGGTATATGCCGAACAGATAGAGTCGTCTTGAAGAAAATAGCCTTAAGAGATAAGGTGGAGGAAGTGTTCTAAAAGAAGAACCCAGTATCCGGTGGAGATAAGAAAAAAGACAGTCCTATGATAGGACGAGTTCCATAAACAAGAGAGTCCCTATGAGTGAGGGATCTCGGTTGATTGGGCAAAGGAACCCCCGGAAAAGCCAAGTTTCCTATACGTAACAGGAGACTTGGGCAATAAGGATGCTTGAGGAGCAAGCAAATGGATATTTATAAATACAAGGTAAACCTAGAGGAAAAATGTACGCAAGAAGTTGCATTCATTCCATATTTTCCTACTGATAATTAGGGTTTCGATACAGTACGAGATACTAACTTAGGCATCGGAGGGCCTTTGCCACGAGAGGCAAAGGTGCGCTCACCCCTTGTCTATTTTACAGGTTAGGGTTCAGGCGAAGATATTAGGGTTCCGATTAGACAGCACGTGAAGGAAGTAGATTCAGCGCTGTTCTAGGTACTGTTTATTTTTCTCCACCTATAATTGGCGCCGTCTGTGGGAAACGAAAAAGTTCCCTTTTGAAATACGACCATGGTGGAAGTAGATCCAGTCACACCGCTCGCTGATAAGAACCAGGCTGGTGGGGGAGGAGATAAATCCCCACCAGGTGCTCCGAGAAAGCCTACCAGCGG
This sequence comes from Rhododendron griersonianum, assembly GCA_018127125.1. NCBI lineage: Eukaryota > Viridiplantae > Streptophyta > Magnoliopsida > Ericales > Ericaceae > Rhododendron > Rhododendron griersonianum. The sequence continues at coordinate 35,045,175 of CM030789.1, forward strand.
GCATGATAAGAGGACGACAAGCAGAGATCCTCTCACTATCCAATATAACTCCAAGAATAAGGAGGGCAGAACGGCTATAACCTCCACGCGAAGGAGCAAATCCCATCAAAGGGGAGAATCGGTTGCACATTCAAAGAGTGTGCATAGCAACGAGGATATCCTCGACAAGAAGAGGCAGGAAGTCGAGGAATATGCTCGACTAATTCGGAAAAGGGAACACGAGATCCGAGAGTTAGAGCGGATCCGAGAACATCCTGAGGACTCTGGATTGTCGCAAAGGAAATCCAGGAGAGACGGGCTGGCCATGGTGGAGTACACAAAGGCCCCTTCACGAAGAAGGAGGAGCAAGTCCAGGAGCCCCACTCCTGGAAGGAAAAGGGTTTCTTCGCGAAAAAGAAGGAGCAGGAGTCCGAGCACGCAAAGAACTCCCCCACATCACAGGAGGAGCAGGAGCCGAAGCTCCTTACCCGAGGAAGGCATTAGAAAACACCATAGGGACAGGTACGAGAGACCTGATAATGATTGGAACAGGGCAGTGGCCCATGAATCCAAAAAATGAGAAGATGGGTCCATGACTGCACGAGAAGCAGCAAGGCAGGCCCTGAGTAATATAGCGACATCACCCTTTTCAAAAAGGCTACAGGACGCGCGCTTGCCGAGCAGAGTGAAGCATGGGACGTTCGTACTTTACGAGACAAATGCGGACCCCGTTGCTCACATACAACATTACCAACAGGCTATGTTCATGCATGATGGGGATGATGCCATTATGTGTAAGATGTTCCCTTCAAGCTTGGGAAATGTGGCCTTATCATGGTTCCATAAGTTGGAACCACGCTCCATACGAGGATGGACGCAGTTAGCAGAAGAGTTCACTGCTCGGTTCTTGACGAGTAGAAAGGCTCCCAAGACATTCGAAAGTCTCTCAATGATGAAGTAGGAGGACAGTGAGCCAATCAGAGACTACGCAAAGAAGTACTGGGAGACTTTCAACGAGATAGACAGTTGCAGTGAGGAGTATGCGATTGCAACGTTCAAAACTGGCCTGCCTGTTCGGGGCGAGCTACGCCGGTCATTGAACAAACATTCGGTCGCATCGTTGGCAAGGCTAATGGAGCGTATTGAACAACACGCCAGAATGGAGGATGACATACTCCAGGAGGAAGGCAGAGTTGTTGCCGAACAACCAAAGACCCCAGCGAAGAAGGCGGATAAACCAGAGCCCAAAACTTACCGTGAGAGGAAGGAGTACGGGCAGGTTAAGAAAGAGCCATATAAGGAGAAACAGGCACCTGACCCTAAGTCATTCTTTTCAATAACCACAGTTTGGAAAGAGCCAATCTATAGGATTCTTTATTGAATAAAGAATCAGCCTTACTTCAAATGGCCCCCAAGTCTAGGTGGAGATAAGGATGCAAAACGTGCTACGAATCAGCACTGCAGCTACCACAAAGATTGGGGCCACATGACTGAGGATTGTGAAATGTACAAGAGACATCTCGACGATTTAGTCTCTCATGGTTACCTTAAGGAATTCATTCAAGAAGATCCCAAAGATAAAGGGAAAGGGAAAGCGATGGAGTTGGATTACGAACAAAATCCTAAGGGGGTAATCCATATGATACATGGATTGGCTGCACCTTATACGAGGAATGAGGTGAGGCTACTCCAGAGGCAAGCCAAACATGACCAGCATGTTATGCGATTGGGAAACAAAAGAGGGCGAGAGAATGACATGTCCAACGAAAGCATAGTCTTTACAGATGAAGATCTGGGAGAAGTCCAGGTGCCCCACAACGATGCATTAGTCATAACCCTACGAATTGGGGAATACGACATTGAGAGAATCCTGGTAGACTCAGGGAGCTGTACAGAGAAGTTGGGGCTGAAGCAGACAGATTTGGAACAATCTATTACACCCTTGGTTGGATTTGGTGCAGGTGCAGTGTGGCCCCTCGGGAAAGTCACGCTGCCTGTTCGGGCTGGGACAGTGGTCTTAAGGACTGACTTCTTGGTTGTAGATGTACCATCCTCCTATAATGCAATTATAGGAAGAACTTGGTTACATAAGATGAGGGCTGTTTCTCCTACATATCACCAGATGGTGAAATTTCTAGGGTCTAACGGGATCGAGAAGATCAGGGGAAATCAAAAGTCAGCACAACAATGCCTAATTTTCATCATCAAGAAAGTTCCAAAGGCCCATCAAGTTCATACGGTAGAAGTACCAGATCAACCGACTGTTGAGGATGTCGGAAGAGATCCAGCAGAGAAAGTAGTGGAAGGCCTAAAGAAGATACAGATCAACGAGACTGATCCTGAGAGGTATTTTCTAATTGGGGAATCACTGCCGGATGAGGAAGAATCCGAACTAGTGGGCTTCTTGAAAGAACATGTTGATGTATTTGCTTGGGTACTAGAGGAAATGCCTGGAGTGGATGCAGATGTGATCTGCCACCACCTAAATGTTGACCCGCAGCATAAGCCCGTTATTCAGAAGAAAAGAAGGGCAGCTGTACAGCATGTCGACGCTGTTATTGAAGAAGTGGATCATTTGTTAAAGGCCAAAGCGATACGAGAAGTCTATTACCCAGAGTGGCTGTCCAACACTATGGTTGTAAAAAAGAAGAATGGGAAATGGCGTGTCTGTGTGGATTTCACAGACTTGAATAAAGCATGTCCTAAAGATAGCTTCCCTCTCCCAAGGATTGATCAATTGGTTGACGCCACTGCTGGGTACGAGCGGATGAGTTTCCTCGACGCATATCGGGTGTATCATCAGATTGCCATGTTTGGGCCTGATCATGAAAAGACTTCTTTTATTACGCCACGAGGGCTGTACTGTTACAGTGTTATGCCTTTTGGGCTAAGAAACGCAGGAGCAACTTACCAGAGGCTGGCAACGATCATGTTCAAGAAACTTCTTGGCCAAACTATGGAGGTATACATAGACGATATGGTGGTCAAAAGCAAAACCCGGCAAGGGCATATTCTGGACTTGAAAGAAGCCTTTGAAATTTTAAGGAAATACAAGTTGAAACTCAACGCCTCGAAATGTGCGTTTGGGGTGGGTTCTGGAAAATTCCTGGGCCACCTGGTAACTCTGAGAGGGATCGAGGCAAACCCTGATCAGATAACGGCCTTATAGAAGCTACAAAGTCCCAAGACTACAAAGGAGGTCCAAAGGCTAACTGGGATGGCTGCGGCTCTCAATAGGTTCATTAGCCGTTCAAGTGATAAGTGTAGGCCCTTCTTCCAGTTGCTAAAGAAAAGAGAAGGATTTGAATGGGGAGCAGAATGTGAGCAGGCATTCCAAGATTTAAAGAAGTATTTGGCTCAAGCCCCCCTCTTGTCAACTCCAAACCCAGGTGAGACTTTGGTTTTATATTTAGCAGTTTCTGAACATGCTGTGAGTGCAATTCTGTTAAGGGACAAGGGGCCCGAACAAATCCCAGTTTATTATGTGAGCAAAACACTGCTGGACGCAGAAACGAGGTATCTGCCCCTCGAAAAATTGGTCCTTGCTTTGAGGACAACAACGAGAAAATTGCCTCATTACTTCCAGAGCCACAGAGTTGTGGTCTATACTGAATTTCCATAAAGATCACTGCTACGAAAGGCAGATTTCTCTGGGCGGATCTCAACTTGGTCTGTTGAGTTAAGTCAATATGATATTGACTTCCAGCCGCGCACTGTAATAAAGGGCCAAGTGTTGGCAGATTTTGTGGCAAAATTCTCACCAACAGTAGCACCTTAGCCTCCTGCGAGACAGGAGCAGAAAGTTGAACTGTCAAAAAGGAAAGGTAAGGCGCCTGCCGAACAGAACCCTTTGGAATGGAAACTATTTGTCGACGGTTCTGCCTGCAACACTAGTTCAGGTATTGGTATTGTTTTGTTCCCTCCCGGAGGGGTTATGTTGGAACAGTCTGTTCGGCTTGGCTTTAGTGCATCAAATAATGTAGCAGAGTACGAGGCTCTCTTGGTCGGCTTGAACAGTGCAAAAACTCTGAAGGTTAAAAGGATCAGGGTTTATTGTGATTCACAACTGGTGGTAAACCAACTGTCCAGCGAGTATGAAGCTCGAAATGAGAAGATGGCAGCCTACGTGGAGGCGGCCAGAGGTTTACTTAATACCTTCGAAAGGGTATTTATAAAGCAGATAAGCTCTAGACAGAATTCTCATGCGGATTCTTTGGCTTGGCTGGCTGCAGCTGTTCCAACTGAGTTTAAACGAAAAGTAGGAGTTGACTACTTGGCCGAGCCGAGCATCGGCAGAAGTATAGACTTAGTCCTGGACGTGAACCAAGGACCAAGTTGGATGGATCCAATCGTGGAGTTTTTACGAGATGAAACACTCCCTTCAGATAAGAAGGAAGCACATAAAATCAAAACCAAGTCTGCAAGGTTTTGGCTGTCCCCCGAGGGGAAGCTATATAAAAAGTCCTTCACTGGGCCATATTTGCTTTGTGTACACCCCGAGATGGTGCAGAAATTCCTCCATGAGATACACGAAGGAACATGTGGAAGCCATGCTGGGGGCAGATCTATTGCCCACCGAGCAATTACCCAAGGATACTGGTGGCCACACATGCAGAAGGATGCCAAGGTCTATGTTAAGATCTGTGAGAAATGTCAGAAGTTCTCACCTATGATAAGAACACCAGCCGAAGACCTGGTGCCTTTGACTAGCCCCTGGCCATTTGCCCAGTGGGGAATGGACATCGTGGGTCCACTCCATAAAGCAATAGGAAATCGAAAGTTCCTGTTGGTGGCCACTGATTACTTCACAAAGTGGATCGAGGCAGAGCCCTTGGCCAAAATCACTGAACCCATGATAGAAAGGTTTGTATGCAAGAGTATCATTACTCGCTTTGGGGTCCCTTACTCTTTGATCACAGATAATGGGGCACAGTTCCAGAAAAAGTTCAAGGCTTTCTGTTCCCAGTATGGAATAAGGAACTATTACTCAACCCCTACTTACCCTCAGAGCAATGGGCAAGCAGAAGCTTCCAACAAAACCATTCTCGATGGGATCAAGAAAAGGTTGGACAAAGCAAAAGGCAAATGGCCTGATGAACTACCACTGGTGTTGTGGGCTCACCAAACAACGCCTAGGAGGTCTACGGGAGAGACCCCCTATTCATTAGCATATGGTACAGAGGCAGTTATACCCCTGGAAGTTGGCCTTCCAACCAACAGGACTGCATTGGTTGAGAGTGGGGGTAATGACAGGGCCCTAGAGATTGAGCTTGATCTGGCCGAAGAAAGGAGAGAAAGGGCCCTGGTCCACCTGGCCTCATACCAGGAACAGCTAATGAAAGGCTACAACAAACATGTCCACCCTCGAGAATTTGGTATTGGGGACCTTGTGCTTCGAAAGTACTTAGCAATACCAAAGTGGCAAATGAGGGAAAGCTAGGAGCAAATTGGGAAGGTCCGTATCGAGTAACTGAAATTGTGGGCATTGGGGCTTATAGGTTGGCAGACCTGGACGGGAACCCGGTGCCAAGGCCTTGGAATGTCCACAATTTAAGAAAGTTATTTGTTTAAAAAGACTTCTTGGTTTATCATTTATTCTGTTTTAGGATTGCGTAATTGTGTGGGAATTACGAAGAAAATTCCTTTGTTTTTACTTCTGTTAGTTGCAAGGGGTACGCATAACGACTCCTTGAGTTTGCGAACTATGAATAAAAGTTATGTTTTTGCAACATATTTGATTTTTCAGAAATTTTGTTTCTTCTGGTATATGGTTGTTTTTTAACTTATGAATACGAACAATGGCCAAGCTACCCCTTCTTCGTATTGGGGAGCAGGTAATGAGTATAAACGCCTTAGAACGTACGAATTCGCGTATCAATTATCTTAGTACGAGAAACTTAGATTAACTAAGTACGAAAAACTTAGAATAAGGATGAATGCCTTGTAACGTACGAATATACGTATTACTGTCTAAGCACAAAAAAATACGTAGACTATACATGTACGAGAGAAACTTGTATGCACGGATTGTTAAGTACGACAAACTTAACCTTCTGTTCAAGTACAAGAAACTTATAAGAAGTACGAAATACTTGCTTATTTTTCCCAAGTATGAAATACTTGGATAAGAGACTTATGAATTCGGTAAGTATGATTTTTAACCTACGTTAGGGTTAGATAAATGTGTGATGTAGGACACTTGAAGGCTACGAAGAGCCGAGCAAATATTAAGGCCGTACAGGGCCACAGGACAACTGATAAAGTACGAAAGACTTAATTTCCTGTTTAAGTATGAGAAGCTTAAACATGCATGAATCAAGTGATTCCAAAGTATGAAACACTTGGAACAAGACATACTGAAATTATGTCTACAAATGATTGACCAGGTATGAATAAAACTGGTATTAGATATTGTGTGAATGAAAATCGTAGAATTTACAAGATATTTGTATCGCATACGTGTAAATGCACAGATTCTTTTTGAGTACGATAAAACTCAAAATTTCTGGTTAAAGTATGAGAAACTTATAAGCAGGAACGAAATACTTGCCTCTTTCCTAAGTATGAAACACTTGAATAGAGACATTAATACATCAGGTATTCAACTAAGTATGAAATACTTAGAGTCAGGCTTAAAAATAAGAAACTTGAAACAAGCAAACATACGAACAGATGTTTCCAAAAATTTCAGAAACGAGAATTTATGCTCATGGAGTGCCGAGCAAAACATAATGTATAGTGATGTGCCACAAAGGGCCGAATACCTGTGTTAAACAAAAGTATGATTATACTAATGCCACGCAGGGCTAAAAAAAACGGTCACACAGGACCAGCCAAATGTTTTGGAATGCTCGAGAGGATGGATTAAAACTTACCAAATTAGTCCAAATTCTGGACCTCAGGTGTGGTGTCATTTGGAACATCAACAGTTGCTTCAGTGTTTGAACCTCCGCCAGCAGCTTGCTCCCCCAGATTGATGGTTTCATTAATGGTCTCATCAACAACAGGGCGTTCAGTTGAGACGTTCTGAGTCTCCATCTGTACGTCTTCTTCAGCATCTTCAAAACCATCAATTTGCTGCTCGATATCATCTACTTGGGGCTCTTCATTTTCGACAGAGGCTAAAGCACGACGGCTTGGCAAATCGTTGTCCACCCAGTAGGGAGAATCATCTGCAGTCCCAACCTTGGTTAGGTAGGCTTCCCAGCTTGCTACCCAGATTTGATCTTGTATGGCCGGCATCTGTTCCACGTAGCTCGCTGTTGCCGCATCAAAACCCTTTTGATGTCCGTCATCATATGCGGCCTTTTTGGTAGCATCAATCTCCGCCAGAGCTTGTTTGAGATTCTCTTCCGCTGCCTCCATTTTGGCTTTCATTTCATCAGCCTCAAGCCTTGCTTTATCCCTCTCCCTCTCCAGCCTTGTTATGGTCTGGAGCTGTTTGGTGTTGTCCCTCAGGAGTCTGTTCCGTTCGGGCTCAATCTCCTGCAGTTTCTGGCCAAGTGCAACCATCTTCTGGATAAACTAAATAAGATTAAAACAAGGATGAATCAGTATACATAAGAGAGAAGTGTACTAAGATCTTGTTAAAGTAATGAGAATACTTTACCTTAACCCCACTCACGAGCCCAGTCGCCACTAGCCGGTCAAATGAGGAGGCGGCTTCCTTTTGCATGTCCACAGGCAGCAGCAGTGCCTGCGCGACGGCCAGAGCAGTCTCTGATGAGCTGGCACTGTCCCCTATGTTCACAGGCCGGTCACCTCTGATGAGTTGAGGGGTCCAGGCCTCGTGAGTAATTTGGGTGATCGGCAAAAGGGTTTCTAGGGTAGATGCGGCCGCTTAGGCATTTGAGGCCCCGGCTTCTTGATTCCTGGGGCGTTTGTCCCGATGGGCATCCGAAGCCTCAAGGGAACCTTCTTGTTCCCGAGGAGATGAGGATCGTGTTGAACCCCCCCTGTTTCGGCGGGGTGGAGGAGGAGCTTGACCAGTGGATGACACCCGGCCAGTGGAACCTCGCCCCCGTGAAGGGATGGTAAGTAGGGTACTGAGGTTCAGAGGTTGACGAGACATAGTACCTGAGTCTTGAGGTGACTGAGAGTATCCTGGAGAGGAAGACTGACTGGTATCACGTGTAGAAGCTGGCTGTTCGGGCTGTTGTGGAGAAACAGCCCGTCTGCGAGACGATCTTCTGAGAACCAACCGGGGCAATGGGACCCCTTCGGGAATTGGAATCTCACCTGGCTGTCCGGCAATAGTTCCAGTGTTTGACCTTGAGCTTATAGGCTGGGGAGCAGTCGAAGTAGAGGCGGCGCTGATGCTCGGATGGGCTAGTCTTCTGTCTATAAAGCCCCTATAAGACGGGTCGTAGCCCAAAAGCACGCTTGCGTCACGACCCCTACCAGCTGTTCGGGTACCAGGCTCGCCAGTGTATTTCAAAATCCTGTTGATCTCTGCTGTTCGGACGTAACTAGGCTCTCGTCCGGGACGCTTGTTAGCGTTAGTCGCTACAGATTCAAAATACAGGTGTGAATTAGTGATGCAAAGAAACAAATGGGAAAGCAGTAAACAATAGTGGAGTAAATTAGGAGCATACGTGGGTGGCCCCATTTGTGGGGGCAATGGAAGCCCACCACTTGGCCATCTTCCCCGAATGGCTCGATGGCACCAGTGACATACAAGAAGTCCATTTCATGATCACGAGCAGAATCTGGCAAGTTTAGCACGAGACGCTTTTCTGCTTTCCTTACTTTGAAATAGTAGGTGTTGTATTCAGGGTTCAGCACGATGCTATACCACCATTGGATGTCCCATAGTCCTATTTGGGTGCCTAAAATTCTATTTAGGACTATGATTCCCATCACTAGTCTGAAAAAAATTAGTGGATACTTGCATGGGAGTAAGTTTGTACCAACTGAGGACCCGACGAAGTAAGGGGTCAAGGGGAAAACGAACCCCACCCTCGACAATGGCTACGATAGGGATGCACTGCCTGTCCCATGTTCCAGCATCCCTGATTGCACATAATGGGGCAAGCTCAAGCCCAACGTTCGCAGGGACGTTATAGTCCGCCCTGAATGCCGCCATAACAGCAGGGGTTTCACAGAGCTTTCTAAATTTTCCTGGTTTAGGGCCACTATCAGCTTCATCCGCCATGGATGAACTCGAAAAACACTAAAACAGAATGAAATCTGGAAATGGGATCAAAACCCTAGACACAGGAGAATCTAGGGAACAAGAATCTCAGAATGAATGGAAAAAGAAGTGAGAGTAAGAGTCTTACAGGAGTGTTGAGAAGATTTCCTGGGATGAAATCAAACTCGAAGACGACAGCAATGGTGGATGAAAGTTGAGTATTTTCGCCTAGTTTTAGAGAGAGAAGAAAGGAAATTCGAAGTTTTGAGTGGCGGAACCCCAAAAAGGTCTCTTTTTGGGATTAAGAGCAAGAGACGGAGACGAACCGTCTCCGCTTACGCCGTTATATAAAAAGTAACGTTCAGACTGAGGTCTGGTGGATGCTATCCTAACGGCGCCAGACGAAACGTCAGTTCAAATTAAATGAGGAGCGTACGAAACACGCCACGTGGAGTCATTATTTCGAGGAAATTATGACTAAACCGCCAAAAGACATCAATGGGAACCCAATGACTATATCTGCACGGGATCTGATCTGTTCGGCCTCAAGTTCATTTCTTTGACCTTTACTCATCATTTTCGAGTAATAGTAATGAGCAGAAGCTGGGGAGCAACTGTAGGGAGGTGTTCCCGAACAGGTACAGATAGTGACCGAACACGTGGTATGCCAGATCCGTGTAATGAGGAAAGTGATATGGGACTCCATATAAGATGAACGGCGGCGGAAAGATCCGATGCGCAAAGCAAGCACCAGATTAGACAGTCTGTTCGGCTGAGGTGGCCCAGTGACATGAGAAGTCATTAGTTGAGACAGTCTGTTCGGCTGAGGTGGCCCGGAGACATGAGAAGTCATTTGTTGGTACAATCTGTTCGGTTGAGGTATATGCCGAACAGATAGAGTCGTCTCGAAGAACATAGCCTTAAGAGATAAGGTGGAGGAAGTGTTCTAAAAGAAGAACCCAGTATCCGGTGGAGATAAGCAAAAAGACAGTCCTATGATAGGACGAGTTCCATAAACAAGAGAGTCCCTATGAGTGAGGGATCTCGGTTGATTGGGCAAAGGAACCCCCGGAAAAGCCAAGTTTCCTATACGTAACAGGAGACTTGGGCAATAAGGATGCTTGAGGAGCAAGCAAATGGATATCTATAAATACAAGGTAAACCTAGAGGAAAAAGGTACGCAAGAAGTTGCATTCATTCCATATTTTCCTACTGATAATTAGGATTTCGATACAGTACGAGATACCAACTTAGGCATCGGAGGGCCTTTGCCACGAGAGGCAAAGGTGCGCTCACCCCTTGTCTGTTTTACAGGTTAGGGTTCAGGCGAAGATATTAGGGTTCCGATTGGACAGCACGTGAAGGAAGGAGATTCAGCGCTGTTCTAGGTACTGTTTATTTTTCTCCACCTACAGGAAGGGTTTTAAGGCACCCATTTCGCCCAATCCGGAGATCGGTCTCTACTTAGGCATTTTGAAAACATTTGTGATTCTTCTTTTTTATTAATCAATTTTTAGCCAATTAGGGCGGGGGAACAGTTAATCGGGTATTAAAACTGTAACACTTTGCAAGATATGACCGTAAATAGCATGGATGGATGGCATGACAAATGAAAAATGGAATAAAGTTCAAGATGTTGCTAAAACACCAAAACAGTGCCTGGCATGGTTTTTTCACCAACAATGACCAACTTGCATGCATGGATCAACCTACATGCAATGGAACCATCGTGCGACAAAACCATACACTCGCGCAAGGGTTGATGCTTTACCAACAGTCTGAATTTTATCCCCTTCTGGGCTCTGGAAGGACCAGTGCACACCCAGGAGGCAGACCAAGCAGTTTCATATGTATTGAATGAAAATAATTATTACAGACAGAATGGAATAAGAAGGAAACACAACCCCTAAACAGTGGGGGAGAAATAAGCAGAGGCCAAAGGCCTAGTTGCCCATGCAAGGGCAGTTTCTGGAAATCAGGAAACCATCGCGCGACAGAGTGAAACACTCGCGCGATGCTCCTGACTGGACTTCCAGGAATTGCTTCACATGCTTGGGGCTCTGAGACATGTTCAGAGGCATCCCAAGGGCATTCCAAGCCGACCTAAAACGGCAAATTAAGCTACCGTATTCATTTTAGCATGCGCCATCAGTGATCTAAATCAAAACAAGATTACAACAGACATGCACATGACTAAAAAAAGAAATGACCAGCCTCCCTTCCCCACGTGGACCAATCTCTTGCTGACAGAACTGTCGCGCGAGTCTTTGGGTCCATCGTGCGAGGGTTTAGCTGATCACAGTTTCTTGTAACCTTGCTAACTTTAGGGCCAGGACTGGTATTGATTACTAGTCTTGGCCCTGCCAACCCCCCTCAGGGATCAATACAAGAACAGGTAAAATCTTATTCCTTTGCTTGATTGATTTTTGAAATGGATTGGATTAGGTGATGTAGCCTTGCAAATGAGTGTATGGAAAAACACAAGAGTGTAGGATTAGGGAATGAGGTTAGGGTTTGTAACTTTGTGCTAGAATAACTTGATCACTTCTTTTTTGTAACTTGGTAACCCTTTGGAAGAACAACCAATTGGGGTATATATAGGAGGAGTGAGAGTGCAAGGTTGGTGCAAGACTAGGCCCAAAGACTAGCCAACAAGGCTGGTCATCCTTGCTTGGTGGAGAGGCCAACCACCAAGGTGAGTCGTTAGAGTTGTGTGGGTGGTGCATCCCCCAAGTCTGCTCAACATTGTACAGTCGACGAAAACGGGGTTCCAGCCCCACATGGCCCTGATGATCACAAAAATCCAGCTGGATCACGGTGAAAGTGACAGGTGTAAACCATCGTGCGAGGGTTTGGGACCGTCGCGTGAGGGTTCAAATCATCGCACGAGGGTCAACAGTCAACACCTTGACTTTGACCAACACCTGGCAAACTGACTATCGCGCGAGTAACCAGAAGCATCGCTCGACGGTCAAACCTTGGCTAGGGTTTTGACTGAAGGTTTCAAGGGTTCAAGGTGTTCAAGAAGGGTTCCAAACACTCCATGATCAATCCATTCCAAACTCAATCCTGTTTGATCCGAACTCATCATCGGGGAAACAAGAAACCGTAAAAATAAAGTAAAACAATCAGGAGACCCAGATTGGGGTGTCTACAATATGTTAGTGACTATACAACACATATATCTCCTTGTCTATGGAAAGTGAATGGTGAGGCTGAAATTCATGACAAATTGAATGCTTTAGAAGAAAGTTCCCAAACATACAAGACCTCTTGTTTCTCTCACATTGAATACAAAGTTCAAGGTTCATAAAACGACACAAATTATTCAAACCTAGTGTCAAACCCCCAAAACCCTACATATCCATACCGAGAGACAGGCACATGAGAAATTAACGTACAACAGGAGCCGAATCTTCACCCTAAACCTTAGATCGAAAAAGTGACGAATCGAGAGAAGAGAGAGATAAACCAAGTAAAACATTTTTATATACACAACTAGGGTTTACAATGAACCCGTAGAAATTGAACGATGGCCCTGTGTGCTTGTGCGTGTATAACTATCAATCAAGAGAGATCTAGAGAGAGAGATGAGATGAAATACCTGGTGATCGAGAGAGAGAGGAAATCGCACAGTGGACGCTTCTTCAACGCAGAAATCGTCTTCAAGATTTTTTGGGGTTGACACGAACGAGAATGGGGACGGTATTTTGACATTTATTTAGACGAACGAGAATGAGATTTTTTTTTGTATTCTTACGATCTCGGTTTTTAATGACTGAGATTAAAAGTTCTTTTTATCTCGTTTTTATAAGACGAGATATATACTTTCATATACAATCTCAGTTTTTTAAAAACGAGATCTATTCTTCAAGTTACAATCTCACTTTTTAAATTACTGAGATTAAAAAATCTTTCCATCTCAGTATTTTTTATAACTGAGATTAAAATTATAGTCTATGATATTTTATTACAAAAACTGAGATCTTTTTAGTTTTTAGACCGTGATCTTTATGCTATTTTGTAGTAGTGACACCCGAGCATAAAACATTATCAAGACTCTCTCTATCCCAGCAAAGCTCGCCATTACTAGCCACTTGGCTACCAAAGATTGTCAGCCCCGAGCTCTCAAAATCATACCATTCAAACAGCAAGCTCCACGCTCACTGTCCTAGCAACCCCATCGTCATAGGCAACTCGCTCGCCACCTCAACAACCTCGTGCATACTATCTCAGTCATTCCGCAGCTCTGCATCCATGCCCCGAGCTCATTATCTCAGCAGCCCTGCGCTTACCATCAACAGCACCATGCTCATTGCTTCGAGCTCCATATCTACCAACTCAGCGGCTCCAAGGCCTATTATCTCAGCGGCTCTACGCCCACCATCTCATCACTTAGCGGCTCGAAGCTCATTATCATAGCGGCTCTGTGCCCATATTCACCATCAGCAGCTCTAAGCTCGTCAACCCAGCAACCATATATCCATCAACTCACTCAACGGCACTCTACGCCCATTACTCAGTGGCTCGAAGCCCATTATCACCAAACGGACTCTATGCCCGTATTCACCATCTCAGCGGCTCTACGCCCACTATCTCAACTGGCTCTACGCCGCCTCAATCAACAAGACATCATCAATTCTCAAGCTCTAAGCTTGAATGCTCAAAATCCAACATTTTGAATGCTCGAAGCTCTTTGAATGCCCAACCACTGTGTACTGGATGCTCAAGTTCTACACTTGAATGCTCAAGCTCTACGCTTGGATGCCCAACCACCGCGTACTAGATGCTCAAAGCCTGTACTTTGAATGCTCGGATTCTGCCGTCCGAATGCTCGAGCTCTACGCTCTGAATGCTCAAGTCAGGAGCTTGAAAGAAGCTCTAAGCTTAAATCAAACACACACGCACGGGCCTGTGCACATTTGCATCAATTGCATCACCATTATCACATCGAGTCTGCGTCATCATATCTGTTCTCATCTAACAACCAACATCATCACATATACACACTCTGCATATCTCTCATGAAACAGGTCAATCCTGTAAATCAACCGGCTCTACGCCTCGGTTTTATTGATCGGTCCAGCTCCTCGATCCTCTGGCTCTATGCCAAACTTATGATGAGAAAGCTCCGTGCACAGACCATCAGAATGCAACCGGCTCTACGCCTCGGTTCAAAATCACGTCAAGCTCTAAGCTCCGACACCCCAGGCTTTTGCCTTATACCAGCTCCGCGCTTCAGTTCTATCAAGCTCAAAGCTCCAATCTCCTCAGGCCTTCGCCTCATGACCACAGCAGGCTCTACACCTCAATCCTATCACCTCAGGCCCTCGCCTCATGACTACAATCGGCTCCGCGCCTCGATTCCCTCATATCAAACGCTCCGTGCTCCAGTTACTGGCCTCGCGCCCCCATATCTCAAAAACGGCATCCGATTCGTCACCAGCAGATGGCTTGGATTCCACCCCATTACATCAATTCCTTCCAGCTCATTTGCAAGGATAGGCTACTCTACCGAGCTCCCCTCAGTCAAAGTAAGGATGATCAAGAAAAGCAAACTCACCTGCCGTGTACTGATCTACCCCAAAATACTAAGGAAGCTCTCCGCAAAAATTCCCCCGGCAGCCCCGGGCTCATTCAACTATCTTCCGCCAAAACCCTGGCTCAGTCTAGGTACGTCACTCTACGGCTTTTTAAGCCCGAAGTGTAGACACCCCAATTTGGCCTAACGATTATTTCAAGTCCCACCTTGGGACAATCCCGATGATGAAATGGATACAATGATTGCTGATTGCTTCCTTGAGGACCTTAGGACTTTCGGTAAGAACTTTGACCACTTAGAGGACCTAATTCAAAGCCATACAGCCTTTCAGACAAAAATACAGAAGCCTAGGAGAATCCATTTGACGGCCGTAACATCGATCCCACGGCCACAACATCAATCCCTCACCCGAGCAACCTGTTGCCAGCAAAATCTCCCTGAGAGATCAATCCCTCGGCCGCAAGATCTATCCTTCGGCCGAGACATCCATTCCTCGGCCGTGAAATCCTTTACTCGGCCGCCAGATCGACCTTTTTCCAGACTCTCGAACGTTCTGTCAGACGTTTGGTTTGATCCAACTACACTACCTTCCCGATGCGTTCGGGCTACGCTCAGAGATTACGACGTAGAGTTAGAGATGCATTGCAATTGCAATTGCCATCTCGTGATTTGATTGGCCGGAGTGAGTCATCCCTATGCCTATATAAAGGGGCCTTTGGGTTCCGAATTAACACACAGAAATTGAGATACCTACACACTCAATCAATCCTCGAAACTCTGCACAAATACTCCCTCATATCCACCCTTCAAAAGCCCTAACCTTCCGAAGGTAGCCGTCAATCCGGCGATCAAACCCCGAAGTTCAAACCCTAACCCTAGGGTTTTCAATCAAGCAATAAGTCAATCACACCCAATCCGAAGCAATCAAGCAACTGAGGATCAAGGTGGTGAGGCCCAACGGCCTCTGGTTTGTTTTACTTATCGCGTTTATGGCTAACCGTAGCATTTAAATCATTTGCTAAACTTTTCTGTCGGTGTGAGGAAGAATCGATTCCTCGGCCGATAAATAAAACCGGGAGGATCCCTCGGCCGTGAGATCCATTCGCCGGCCGCGGGATCCATTTCCCTGGGACAGTTTTGTTTGTTTCCTGCTTTTTTGTGCATGCTTTCAATTACAGTCCTGGCTCACCTTTATCTGTTTAAAGGAACAAATAAACAGACTATGTGTTAGAATTAAGCAAAGCATCTATACGTCTTATGTTGAATGATTATGGGCCAGTCTCACGACTGGGCAAAGAGGGGTGCCTAACACCTTCCCCTTATTGTACTTTTGGCTCCCGTATCCAGAATCTCTATCTATTTTCCCAGTTTTAATAAACTGGGTGGCGACTCTATTTGACGATAACCGTTATCATGTGGTGATGTTCCTAGCCATGGGAATGTCCATGATCTTGGTTTATGAAATGAGCAACCAATCAAGCAAACACAACGTTAGGAATCTGTATGGCGATGCCCCGTTTGGGAGTTGTTGGCGACTCTGCTGGGGAATATGAGAGCCATAACCAAAAAGTTCAACATAAGACTAATACATGCTTTGTTTAATTCGCCTATCATATGCATCGAGCGGGCAACCCGTTGAGTTCACCTGATATCCCGGCATGACATGGGCTATGTTGGGGGTTCCAGCAAACTCCACAGTCACTCGTACCTAGTGGTATATCAAAAAGGAAATCACCCAATCACCGCCTATGATGGGCTAGTGAGAGGATTGGTGCCCTTTGACAACGGAGCACCCTGAGACTACCAAAACCTTGCATGTTTTAGAAAGCCATAGAACTTATCAAACTAAGACAGGAACCTACAGGCTAGGAACCTACTTGCATTTTTACTTCCAAGTTCTTCCTCACACCTTGTATATGTTGTTGTAACATCTCTTTCTGTGCAGAAGGGTTAGGGCTTGAACTAAAAGCCCTAACCCTAAGTCTTTATAGCCAAGCACTAATGGTGTTGCCTGCAAGGTATATTTTTGGTAAAAAGCATCATTGCTTACTTAACACTCTCGCTTTATTTAAAGCACCGTGAAGCATTGATTTCTAGAACGAAATCAAACACTGGCTGCCCTGCCGGCAACTGAACTAGAGGTTGCTCTAGCAATCTTTGCCTTGCAAGGCTAAAGGAAAGAGGGAGTGTAATGTAGTAAAGCATGTTATGTATGCAAAGTTAAGGATATTATGGATAGAACTTGCAATACTTATTTCTCCATGGATGATTCAGCATGACAAGTTTAGGACTTTGGTTCCTATTTCCAAATCGGCCTAGCAACCCATCTTTCAAAATTCAAAATTATGAGCATGCTTACCTCAACGAGCTGGTAAAATTTAGGAGGTTGTCAATGTGCTAGCAAATTATCAAGTGGACTTCGATTACCTCAATCACGTTTTGAGAAAGGATCTTCCCTAACCAAGAATTAAAAGAACTTTCAAAACTTTTTGCAATGCCTAGTCTAATGACAAGTTTTTCTGAAACATTCAAAATAGCCGCTAGCACAGCGATGGACTCCGAGTCTACTTTCTGTTGTAGCCATACGCTCAACCTTTTTCGGTTTGTCTCATAATGTGGATTGGCTTGGAAGTAGGATCTTAAGTTGCAGCAACGAGTCTTAAGAACCATCCATATCAAAAATGGCTGGCTATCTATAGTATCCGATAAACTCATGCATGCAAACGAATTGCAACATATGACTCATCTATAATCTATGTAAGTAGTTGAGGTGCTATATATACGTATCGTTTTGATTGCCTCTTTCTAACTATGCAGGGGCCAAACCAAAAGAGGAGTCCATCCCCCTCATTTTCTTTCTTTGTTCATCGCATGTCATTTGGTTGCATCACCACTAAGGGCAGTTTGCATATTAGAAAATGCACCGCATGGACAATTAGTTTTGGATATCTTAACTTGAGCATGATTAGGTTTCTCCTTCTCTTAGATTTGGAGTTTGATCTCAGACGTGATGGTAATGGTTGACAAAAAATTGAAGTTTTAATCCAGCCAAGTTTTGAGCAATGGTAGCCATGTCCATCATGTCTTGGCTTTAAAACAATCTTTTCATACCTAGCTAACTCTCGCCGCCATTTCGGCCCATGTTTTGCCTCTCTTGAAAAATTGATATCATTTTGCTAATCATGGTTTCTGGCCAATTGTCACACTCAGCATGAAATGTGGGTCTTAAATTCAAGTCTCCTCGAATATGAACTACGAATGGCCTGATTCTCTGTTGGGATACGTAGGCACCTTTTGGTCGTCCACAAATTTGAAAATGTTCCCTCCTGTGCTAGTTCGCCGCTATAGAATGCTCATGATAACATTAAGTATTGAAAACAATCCTTAGGGATTTCAAAGTAATCTCATGGCATCTTTTGGAACACATCATAATCACTTGAATTGTCAAAAGCGCAAAATGAGTTTTTCAAAGCTATGACCCGCATCATTTCTGTTGAGTTAAGAAGGAGTTGACACATCTCTGCACCCTCACAGAGATCACTTGTAAGCAAAACATGCTATTGAAGATGAAGAAGGAGAAAGAAGAAAAGAGAGGAAAAATACAGAGAAAAGAAAAAATGATGCGCTCGCTAGATTGAAAACCCGTAAGGGCGGTCTTGGCAAAAGTTAGAGCATGAACAAAGTGAGAAATTAGCCGTGTCTCCATGCATCTACTATGTGTCTCAAAAGATTGTCCTCAATCTTAGAAAATCCACTTGGTTAAACCTCGAAGCCCCTAATTTCTTGGTTAGGATCCTTTCCACTTTGTCGTGTGTTTCAAGATGAAGAAAGGCATTCATTTCTCTATCCCAAACACTTATCCCTTGCTAGCCACATCGAGCCTCTGGATAATTTCTTTGAACAGCCTGCTAGGCAGCCATCCCCTACACTGGGGCAAACACAAAAAAATACAAGGGGAGATGAAAGAAAAATCAATGAAAGAATGAGCACCCCGTCATACAAGGGGCACTTTGAAGGAAACATTTCTTCCAATACATACAAAGGACATTTCGAAGAAACCAACTCTTTCACACAAAGTGAGACAAAAGACAACAAGAGTTGATAAAAATGTTGAAGATGGCTGCTAGCTTTTTAAACCCAAGCGTGAGTAGAAATTAGGTTTGAGCCTTTACATCCGCTTCTTTCTCAACCCAAAACCCCAAGCCTACATTATGGTCCGTAACAAAGTCCTCTCAGATTGGGGAACACGACTTAGTAGCAAGGTCCTAAACACTAGGGGCATCACCAATGTGGGACTTAACACGAAGGGCAAGAATCTTGGAATTTGCATCTTCTTAGCAAATCACACAACGTGGAGAGTAACGTGGGACAAGGGACATGGCTATGTTCCCATTTATGCACTTCTCTTATATGGGTCTCAATAGGCGCCAATCAATCCAACTTAAGTCAGTCAGATCAAGCTCGAAGCAACAAACTCACCTAATTGGCTAAGGACATGGGTTTGCAAAATAATTCTGCGTCCTTTGATGATTGAATGACGTGTGTGTGGAACATATAGATGAAATGATATGATTTTGAAATCCTTAAGGAAAAACTTTCAAAATTGATCTTATCTCAAACAATCTTAACACAGCAAATACAAGCACAGTCACTTTTTGCAAATCTCTGAGGAAATAATATGGGTCCCTCATTTCATGAGGAGTGTAGCAATATGGTCCCTTGACCAAACAATGTTTTCAGTAGTGCCGCTAAGGCATTGCGGTCTTTCAAACACCTGGCCAGTAAATAAGTCATTATTGGTCTCCCCAAATCAAGGGGAAGCATTTGATCAAATACGCAAAAGCTGAGATGTCCAGAATACATTGCGAATTTACATGCATATCGCTATCACCCTGTCTTTTGCACTAACCTCTTGTCGTGATTGCACAAGCTAAATATGAGGTGTTTCTTATGATCAAACAAATCATCAAGGCATCATGGCCATCATCTCTATGCGAGGAGTAAAAGAGCAACAAAGGGACGCACTGTAAAATCTACCTCCCTGCCAACACACTCGGCCTTCAAAAAGCTCAGCCTAAGAAGCGTCATATCCTGGGAGAACACCTCAACTCTTTTGTGGAAATGCTGTCACACAGCATTATCAGGGGCATGCCAAGATTTCTGCCAAACAGAAAGAGAAACATTGCACTCACATTCATTGCTGTTTACATCGCATGTCTCTATGCTAGGGGCAATTAGATCATTGTCATCATGCACATTTGAGCTAGGATCAAGCATTCATAGCCTAAACAGGGGGCTTGCGTTTCTTTTTAAATACTCAAATGCATATATGTCGCGTTGCAAACCATGTTACCCGCAATCGTTCAAGCTCTTGAACTAGGGTTCATTAAGTGTGGTGGTCCTGCCCCTAGCAGTCAGCATAAAAGGACTTTGGCCCGTGGTCGACTCCAAGCCTGTTGCATGTTGTTTTCTTATCCATTGCTGTTTTCTAAACCATTCAAATGTGGATTGCAGGATTCTCCTGGATTTCGGTCCTTGAACCGACCATACCAAGCTTGGTATCTATGACCGACAGAGCCAAGTCAAAGAGGCTGAAGACAGCCCCAGCAAACTCTACAAATGGCACCATGCCAACAGCATTAAAGTGGCTTCGCACTTCACATCTCCATAGCTCCTTGCTTCGCGCTTTCAATCTCCATCTTAGCAGCTCTGCCTTCATAAAATCAGAAGCCTCACACTTGCTCTTCAGTAGCACCATACACGCGCCTTGTCGTATTCGCGGCCTTATCTGGCTTTTCAAGAACTCCGAGCAACTCTACACTCAGGCCTCGCTGTATAGCAGGTTCCTTCTTAACAGTGCAGTGCTTACTTTAGCTGCCCCGAGCTCACATCTTGAGGTTAAGTAGTCTCACCACTTCCAGGCCAGCGAAACAATCCTGCGGCTTCCACGTAATACATTGAGTGAACAGCCAACAAGAAAAAGCACCTGTATAAAGCTTGCACACTCCAGCCCTTCAGAAGGCATCTATCCTCCAAAAAGGGCATCCGTGTTGATAAAGCCCTCCAGAAGGCGTTTATGTTGCTAGCTTCCAGAAAGCGTTTGTATAGCCAGCTTCTAGAAAGCATTTAGCCTCCAGAAGGCACCCCGTCAATGGAGGCGATGGAAATCTCTGAAGTCATTAATGGCCGAAGCATTTAACAAACCTTATGGCACTTTGGGTCAACAAGTCAACAAAGTCAAAGGGGAATATGGTCAAGAACTAGCCTTAGGGGCAATCCCGAGCATACTCAGAACCAGCCTTGGGAGGCATCCCAAGCATGTGGAAACTAGCCTTAAGGGCACCCCAAGCACGTGGAATCAATCCTCTGACTCCTGGCGTTCCCACGCCCGATAAATCAACTTCGCAGCTGCTGCATCCTTCTTCAAAATCTCCTCTTTCAAAGGCAATCGATTTGAATCCAGGCACCAACAAAGCATTCGTGGTATTCTGGGCCCATAATCAAATCCAGCCTTGGGAGCATTCCTGAGCGTGCATGATATCAAGCACCAGCATCAGAATAAATCAAAAGCCTTGCATGGGCTGTCAAGTGTCTGCCAGAAGCACTTAGTCTAAGACTCAAGATCATTCCGAGCATGAGGAAATTAGCCTTGGGAGCATTCTCAAGCTTAAGAAGAATCAAGCAATGACAAAAGCCTTACAGGGGTTACCAAATGCACGCAATCTAGCCTTGGGGGCAATCCCGAGCAACTGAAATATAGCCTTGGAGGCAATCACGAACATGAGGAATCTCAAGCACCAATGTTGGACCCGCTTCGGGACTTTTTCGGAGCTCTCTCTGAAGTAGCAAGTTTGCAACTACTGGTCACTTGACCTTTGAGGATCATAGACTGTGAACTCTTGCTCGCAAAACCCAAAAGATCCTTCAGACTCTACACCCCAGTTACTGTACTCCGGAAGTACGACAGCAATCACCAAGCTCTATGCTCATCGTCACCCAGCAACTCCATGTTCACGCCTACAGCAATTAAGACACTCGACGACTCTGCTATTCATCCCTATCAAGTCACTCAACAGCTACATGCTCGCTACTATCAAAGCCAGTCAATGGCTCCCCCGCCTCAGCAGTACCCCGTGCTCAATAGCTCCATACTTAAGTCACTCAGCAAGCTATCCCAACATCTCTATATCCAACAGCTTCAGCGGCTCTATGCCCATACTCGCTAGCGCCCAGCAGCTTTAGGCTCACTATCAGCAGCTCTGAAGCTCACTCAGCGGCCCTATGCTCACCATCATGATCACTTAGCAGCTCCGTGTCCATTCAACAACTCTGCAACCAAGCCCCGAGCTCATTATCTCAACAGCCCTATGCTTACTATCAGCAACACCATGCTCCTTGCTTCAAACTCCGCAGCTTCAAGTTTGCCATTGCTTAACACAGGTTCTACGCCTGTAATCATCTTAGCAGCTCTATTCAACGGCTCCAAGCCCATCATTTCAACGGCTCCAAGCTTATCATCTCAGCAATACCGTGCTTCTTGCACCATCACCACTTCAGCAGCTCTAAGCTCGCTATCAAGCTATTCAATTGGCGCCACGCTCATCATCTCAGCACATCGCCTAATATCGTAAGCTCAGCAGCTCCAAGCTCGCTACCATTCAGCTATTACCAGCAACCCTATAGCTCCGTAGCTCCATCTGCTACAACAAGCTCCGAGCTCATCACTATCAAAGCAATCCAACGCTTACCTCAATGGCTCTGCACCTGTCAAATCGGTGGCTCCACGCCCATCTATCAAACAGGCCCCTCGCCTATCATCCCAGCAGCTCCACACAGGCTCCTCGCCTACCTTCTCGACGGCTCTACGCCCGTACCAATCATCTCAGCAGCTCCGAGCTCGCTACTCAGTGGTTCAACGCCCGCACCCAACTATCTCAACGGCTCCGTGCCTATGGTCACTCACATCAACTCATACAGCAGCTCTATGCTCGCTATCACTCAACTTGGCGGCTCCAAGCCCATTATCTCAACTGGCTCAAAGCCATAACAACCATTTCAGCGGCTCGAAGCCAGTTACTTCAGCAGGCTCGAAGCCTGTGTCTACTATTTCAACTGGCTCGAAGCCGTTACAAACAATCTCAGCGGCTCAAAGCCCATTACCTCAAGTGGCTCCAAGCCATTACCTCAACAGGCTTGAAGCCTACGTCTACTATCACCCAGCGGCTCGAAGCCCTTTATCTCAGCAGCTCTATGCTCGCTATCACGGCAACGGGCTCTACGCCTGTAATTACTCAACTTGGCGGCCCCAAGCCCCTTACCTCAACTGGCTCGAAGCCGTACACAATCAAGTTCTTAATAGGCTCGAAGCCTGTGTTCACTATCTCGACTGGCTCAAAGCCATAGCAATTGCGGCTCCAAGCCCTCGACTCAGCAGCTCTACGCGCGCTATCACAACTCAGCGGCTCGAAGCCCACTATCTCAACTGGCTCGAAGCCGTAAACAAGCAACAGGCTCTAAGCCGCCTCAACAATCAAGACATCTATTCTTAGGCTCTACGCCTGAATGCTCAAAAATCTAACATTTTTGAATGCTCAAGCTCTACGCTTGGATGCCCAACCACTGTGTACTGGATGCTCAAGTCATATACTTGAATGCTCAAGCTCTACGCTTGGATGCCCAACCACTGAGTACTGGACGCTCAAAGCCTGTACTTTGAATGCTCGGATTCTGCCGTCCGAATGCTCGAGCTCTACGCTCTGAATGCTCAAGTCCGGAACTTGATAGAAGCTCTAAGCTTAAAAACAAACACACACGCACGGGCCCGTGCACATATTGCATCAACATTCTCACATCGAGTCTGCATCATCGTATCTGTTCACATCTAACGAACAAGCATTGCACATATACACTCTGCATATCTCTCATGAAACAGGTCAATCCTACAAATCAACCGGCTCTATGCCTCGGTTTTATTGATCGGTCCAGCGCCTCGATCCTTTGGCTCCATGCCAACACTTATGATGGAAAAGCTCCGTGCGCAGACCATCAGAATGCAACCAGCTCTACGCTTCGGTTCATATCACGTCAAGCTCTAAGCTTCGACAACTCAGGCCCTCGCCTAAAGACTGCAGCAGGCTCCACGCCTCAGTTTCTTCATCTCAGGCCCTTGCCTTATACCAGCTCCGTGCTTCGGTTCATCACGTCAAGCTCAAAGCTCTGACACCACAGACTCTCATCCTGATCAATACCAGCTCCGCGCTTCGGTCCTAT
Organism: Rhododendron griersonianum; assembly: GCA_018127125.1. Lineage (NCBI taxonomy): Eukaryota > Viridiplantae > Streptophyta > Magnoliopsida > Ericales > Ericaceae > Rhododendron > Rhododendron griersonianum. Next base: position 35,069,099 of record CM030789.1, read on the forward strand.
CCAATCTCCTCAGGCCTCCGCCTCATAAACCACAGCAGGCTCCACGCCTCAATCAATCACCTCAAGCTCTCGCCTTATGATCAACACCAGCTCCGTGCTTCGGTCTTATCAATCACCTCAGTCTCTCGCCTTATGATCAACACCAGCTCCGCGCTTCGGTCCTATCCAATCTCCTCAGGCCTTCGCCTCAAGATTGCAACAGGCTCCACGCCTCGATTTCATCACTCTCCAGGCTCTTGCCTCATGACTACAACCGGCTCCGCGCCTCGGTCCCCTCATCGCCAAAGCTCCGTGCTCCAGCCACTGGCCCTGTGCCTTCCCAACATCTCAAAAAGCAGCCGGCATCCAACTCATCCCCAGTAGATGGTTTGGATTCCACCCTACTACATCAATTCCTTCCAGCTCATTCGCAAGGATAGGATACTCTACCGAGCTCCTTTCAGTCAAAGTAAGGATGATCAAGAAAAGCAAACGCACCTGCAGTGTACTGATCTACCCCAAAATACTAAGGAAGCTCTTCGCAAAAAAACTCCCCGGACAGCCCCGCGCTCCTTCAACTATCTTCCGCCAAAACCCTGGCTCAGTCTAGGTACGTCACACTACGGCTTTTTAAAGCCCTAAGGTACGTCTTCTGTCTCTAACCCTCCAAACTTTTTGCTTTTCTTTATTGCCCGAACTACGATTGGTCTGAATTTCCCTTGTGGAATACGTAGGCAGCCTCCCGGCCCGACCATAACAAAACCTTTTTCGAAAACCCCTTGGAGTAGTGGTTGGACCAAATTGAGTTGCTTTTTACAGCTTTGACTCTTACTCAAACATGTCTCGCGATCCGTCTGAGTTCAGTCAAAGAGGGGCATCTGTAGACACCCCAATTTGGCCTAACGATTATTTCAAGTCCCACCTTGGGACAATCCCGATGATGAAATGGATAAAATGATTGCTGATTGCTTCCTTGAGGACCTTAGGACTTTCGGTAAGAACTTTGACCACTTAGAGGACCTAATTCAAAGCCATACAGCCTTTCAGACAGAAATACAGAAGCCTAGGAGAATCCATCTGACGGCCGTAACATCGATCCCACGGCCACAACATCAATCCCTCACCCGAGCAACCTGTTGCCAGCAAAATCTCCCTGAGAGATCAATCCCTCGGCCGCAAGATCTATCCTTCGGCCGAGACATCCATTCCTCGGCCGTGAAATCCTTTACTCGGCCGCCAGATCGACCTTTTTCCAGACTCTCGAACGTTCTGTCAGACGTTTGGTTTGATCCAACTACACTACCTTCCCGATGCGTTCGGGCTACGCTCAGAGATTACGACGTAGAGTTAGAGATGCATTGCAATTGCAATTGCCATCTCGTGATTTGATTGGCCGGAGTGAGTCATCCCTATGCCTATATAAAGGGGCCTTTGGGTTCCGAATTAACACACAGAAATTGAGATACCTACACACTCAATCAATCCTCGAAACTCTGCACAAATACTCCCTCATATCCACCCTTCAAAAGCCCTAACCTTCCGAAGGTAGCCGTCAATCCGGCGATCAAACCCCGAAGTTCAAACCCTAACCCTAGGGTTTTCAATCAAGCAGTCAGTCAATCACAATCAAATCCGAAGCAATCAAGCAACTGAGGGATCAAGGTGGTGAGGCCCAACGGCCTCTGGTTTGTTTTACTTATCGCGTTTATGGCTAACCGTAGCATTTAAATCATTTGCTAAACTTTTCTGTCTGGTGTGAGGGAAATGGATCCCTCGGCCGATAAATAAAACCAGGAGGATCCCTCGGCCGTGAGATCCATTCGCCGGCCGCGGGATCCATTTCCCTGGGACAGTTTTGTTTGTTTCCTGCTTTTTTGTGCATGCTTTCAATTACAGTCCTGGCTCACCTTTATCTGTTTAAAGGAACAAATAAACAGACTATGTGTTAGAATTAAGCAAAGCATCTATACGTCTTATGTTGAATGATTATGGGCCAGTCTCACGACTGGGCAAAGAGGGGTGCCTAACACCTTCCCCTTATTGTACTTTTGGCTCCCGTATCCAGAATCTCTATCTATTTTCCCAGTTTTAATAAACTGGGTGGCGACTCTATTTGACGATAACCGTTATCATGTGGTGATGTTCCTAGCCATGGGAATGTCCATGATCTTGGTTTATGAAATGAGCAACCAATCAAGCAAACACAACGTTAGGAATCTGTATGGCGGTGCACCGTTTGGGAGGTGTCTACACGAAGGTACGTCTTCTGTTTCTAACCCTCCAAACTTTTTCTTTTTCTTCACTGCCCACCCGAACTACGATTGGTCTGAATTTCCCTTGTGGAATACGTAGGCAGCCTCCTGGCCCGACCATAACAAAAATCTTTTTTGAAAACCCCTTGGAATAGTGGTTGGACCAAATTGAGTTGCTTTTACAGCTTTGACTCTTACTCAAACATGTCTCGTGTAACGCCCCCATTTTCGGATACGTTAATTAAACATTTTATTGATAAAATGAACAGAGTCTGGCTCATTATTACATTGTTAATCTCACAAGGGAGTACATTTATTCAAAACGGGAGGGAACTAAGGTTCCTAACTACAGCTCCGCCTGCTCTTCCATCCTAGCCAGCTCTTCGGCTCCAAAAGCCTCCACAGTGTACATCTCACCCTGTTCGTCTATAAGGTCTGACACATTATACCGGCGTCGCCACCAATATAATATGTCAGGGTCACCAAAGGTAATACCGTGAGCTTACAAGGCTCAATAGAATAAACCATACCCACTATCCCTTAACTTACAACAAGAAGCAGATAAACAATTACACATGCTCATTCAAAAACATAGTCTAGCAATTACACATCCACATTCGCTATCTTTCTAACGATGGTGTCATGCCTTTTTGTGTTTCTCCTACGCGACTCATCGTAGACCGTGTCACCATTTAACACTTCCAAATCATATTTCAAAAATCCTTTTTAACACACCCAACCTCGATTCCGCCGTTTCGGGTTCTCGAGTATCCTCACAATGGTTTCGCCGTCCCGGGTTCCCATTGGCACACATCTTGCATTGGCTCCTCTCCACGGATAACCAAGCCACACACCCAACCTCGGTTCCCCCGTTCCGGTCTCCCGAGTATCCTCACAATGGTTCCGCCGTCCCGGGTTCCCATTGGCACACACACACACACACAACTCATAATGACCACCACAAACGGTCATTATGTAGTTTCAAAAATATTTTACCAAGGCCATGCCTTTAAACACACCCTAGGTGTCATGTTTCTAACTTTCTCAGTTTACGTGTCTCGTTCTCATGCATAAACTCCGCAGTAAGACTTTCATGTAATCATAGAAATCTTGAAACTAAACAAGCAAGATCATCCAACTCTATATTAAATAGCATGCTCACTCAATCACATCATCATGCTCAACATTTAATCATATAAGGTAAAGCATAGTGCCACATGGACGGGCACCTTTGGAGTGGTAAACCACTTATGCTTTATCAACAACAAGTAGTCAAGTAATCACATAATCATGCTCATACTCCTTCTAAGATCAAAATACGAATACTTAAAGCTAATCTATGAACGTTATCTTTCAAAACTCATACTTCCTTTTCAAATTTCAAAACAACATATGTTTATTGAGATTCTACATTTATTTCAATACGCATACCATACTTTATACTTAGAGTTTAGGAGGTATAGGAAAATTATACTTAGGATTCGAAGGTATAGAATAGTCTACCGTTCTTCTTAGCGGTAGTGACGACTACGAAGGTTGGAAGGTACGTCGGTGGTCGGACGGAGTAACTTCTTAAGGATGGCTTCCGGTAGCTTCGAAAGAGAAAGGTTTCTCTCGAAACTTAATCTTGACTAACACTACTAAAACTTTTCGATTGATAGGGTGGTGGAGTGGCGGTTTAGTGGCTGCCTTGGATGAGTTTCTTGAAGAACTTGGGAAGAACTTCAAGAACAAGCAAGAACACCAAGAACAAGAGAGAATGCTGAGCTTTCTAGAGAGAGAAGTTGTAGGATGAAGGTGTGAGTTGAAATGGGAAGGAATGGGTGCTATTTATAGCCAAAGGTTGGTTTATTATCCAAGGGGTAAATTTTCCCCTAACATTTGTTGTCCAATGGATCAAGAATTGACTAGATTTTGTGGTACTTGGATGAGGTAGGATGATGGCTCAAAGGACATGACTAGGCTCAAGAGTACACATGCACACATCACACAATCTCTCTCTCCCTCTCTCCCTCTCTCCTGGCCTCTCTCTCTCTCTCTCTCTCTCAATTAGAATATGCATATGAAGCATGACTAACTTAAAAGGACATTTGTACTACATGATCTTATTCTAGATTTCTAGGTCAAAATTCCTAATAGAATAAGCCTAAATGCCACCTATGTACTTATAAACTATATTCTAAGTCTTAGAATCTTAGGATGCCATATTCATATCTAATACTTTAAGTAAATAGGTACATATCATATCTAGTAAGTAATTAACTAAAATAAACCTAGTACTATGGCTTGACTTGGCCTTAGTGACCAATGGACCAAAATTCCCCTAACCTTTATTATCCAATGGTTAATGGATGGAAAGTACTATGCTTATATATTTTATCTATACAAGTACAATGACTCATGGTGAATCTTAATTAAACTAATAGACTTGTACTAGGTAGAAGACTAACCTATTGTCCAATGGTTAACAATTCTCCTAACTTTTATTATCCAATGGATAAAGGTGGTAAGTACTAGACTTGTATAATGTATGTGTGGGCTACCAGCCCGAAAAATATATTTCCGTTTTGAGAAAAATGATTTGAAGAGTCGCCACCCGGATTTGTGGTATATCACCCGAGAAACCGTTTTCATTTGAAAACCATTGATTTGAAATTGAAAACCAGAGATCGTTTTGAGGGTCCGAAAGCCATGTTACGAGGGGGGAAGGATTTTACGGCACCCCCCTCGCCCGATTCGAAATCGGTCTCTACTAAACGTTTGTGGGATTTTTAAAAGGGATTTTGTTTCATTTTAACCAGCTAGCAAGTATCCACAGTAATACCATGTAGGAAGTGCATGCATGTGCATGTGTATAGGGGGGATGAAATAGCCATGCAAAATACAAGATAACTGAAAATGCAGCCCTGCTACTGTATTCACTCTCGAGCGCTCGGGAGTTGTCCCGAGCGCTTGGGAGTTCTGACACTCTAATCCTGCAAAACTTTGTTAGTGTTGACAGAATATAATGTAAAACTGGAATTTGAAATGGATTTAAGCACGCTAGGGGCTCAACAGAGGACCTGACAGACTGAGATAAGCCCTCAATCTCTCAGATCATGCATCCTTGCCTCAACAAGACTAGATCTACAAACTTAAAAGAGCAACAGGCTGCACTTAGCCATGCATGAAGTCATGCAACTCAGAAAACTGGGAGAATGGAAAGCAGTAACATTCATGAACTCCCGAGCGCTCGGGAATGGTCCAGAGCGCTTGGGAGTGAGCTGCATGTCAGGTTTGTTTTAAACAGGAAATGATATTGACTGGACATGCAAACACCCTTGTTTTGATATTTCCCATGAGGAAATCATCTTTTAACTTTGGAAAAACTTTATTTTACATGAAAACTTGTAAGAAATGTTTCTGTTTTGGGGGAAAATGATTTTCTGTGCATGCATGCCAAAATGAAACCACTTATTTTAAGAGTGCACCTCATTCCCAGCCTACTGTATGACAAAGATCCATGCATGAAACTGGGAACAGTCCCGAGCGCTCGGGAGCACTCTCGAGCGCTCGGGAGCACTCTGGAGCGCTCGAGAGTGTTTTCAGTAAGGGTTTTGATAAAACGTTTTTTTTTGTACCCCATTGCTCTTGTTTTTACACTAAGGTCTCCCAACCATGCACCCAGTATTGAAGACTGGGTCAGGCTGAGAGACCCCCCTCAGAAGGGAAGAACAGCCTCTTTGTTTGATCAAAGGTAAAGATTTCTACCTTTTGTTTGGACTTAGCTCCTTGAAAAGCTTTAGAAAAGAGGATGCAGAAGGTAGACCAGATACTAGAAGCTTGTAGTATTCTGGATTTCTGCTCTTTTGCTTAGTGATCTTTCAAAACCTTTGAAGTTTGGCAAAATGAGTTTGAGTTTGGAAAACCCTTGTCTTGGACAAGAGAGAGAGAAGAGTGGTTCTAGAGAGAGGGAATTTTCGTAGCCTTCCAGCCCCTTGCTCTGAAACCAGGCCCTCCTGTTTATAGGCTAAAATAACCTATAGTTTTGAAATCAAATGGTTTTGAATAAAACATTTTAAAATGGGAAAATCCTTGGCCTGAAGATCTCTGCCACCAGAGGTTGAGTGTTGACTGAATCATCAGCCGGCTCAAGATGGTGGTAATGATGAGTTGCATGGATAGTGGGTGATACTGCCATCCATTGGGCAACACATCAGTCTCGAGCGCTCGGGAGAAGTCTCGAGCGCTCGGGAGAAGTCTCGAGCGCTTTGGACTTCACTCTCGAGCGCTCGAGAGCGAGCCAGGCCAGAGGTTTTGGAAAATGGTTTTGAGCGCTCGGGACTACTCCCAAGCGCTTGGAAATGCTTTTGACCATTTTTATTCCCTTTTCAAATCTTTCAAGGAGCAAAGTCTCGATCGGTACGAGGCTTGTTTCGATCCAAATTCATCATCGGGGAGCCTCCGGGCCACAAATCAAGGAATTTTGAAGAGTCCAAATTGGGGTGTCTATAGTTGCCCCTCTTTGGGCGTCGCTCAGCATCATGTCTGGATACGAGTGTCGTCCAAAGATTGAGACAGCCCAATTCGAGCCAAATCAAATCCTCAATTCAAAACACAAATTCAAGCGAAAACACAAACATTTGATGCATGCGGTCGCGTCTTTTCAGACTGCCTACGTACCCTTTCCTGCAGGGATCAGACCAGCGTAGTTCTTTGGGGAAAATGCAAACATGCAGGTGCAAGCAAATGGCGGAGAAGGGTGTCCCTTAGGACGGAGCCAAATTTATGGCGGCGGAGAACCTGGGGGATGTGTCCCTTAGGACGGTGCCAAATTTATGGCGGCAGAGAAACTGGAGGGGGTGTCCCTTAGGACGGTGCCAAATTTATGGCGGCGGAGAAACTTGAGGGGGTGTCCCTTAGGACGGTGCCAAATTTATGGCGGCGGAGAAACTGGGGGTGTCCCTTAGGACGGTGCCAAATTTATGGCGGCGGAGAAACTGGAGGGGGTGTCCCTTAGGACGGTGCCAAATTTATGGCGGCGGAGAAACTAGGGGGTGGTGTCCTTTAGGACGGTGCCAAATTTATGGCTGCGGAGAAACTGGAGGGGGTGTCCCTTAGGACGGTGCCAAATTTATTGCGGCGGAGAAACTGGAAGGGGTGTCCCTTAGGACGGTGCCAAATTTATGGCGGTGGAGAGAATGGGGGGGCGTCCCTTAGGACGGTGCCAAATTTATGGCAGCGGAGAGACTGGGGGGGCGTCCCTTAGGACGGTGCCATATTTATGGCGGTGGAGAAACTGGGTCCCTTAGGACGGTGCCAAATTTATGGCGGCGGAGAAACTGGGGGGCGTCCCTTAGGACGGTGCCAAATTTATGGCGGCGGAGAAACTGGGGGGGGGGCGTCCCTTAGGACGATGCCAAATTTATGGCGACGGAGAAACTGGGGTGTGTCCCTTAGGACGCTGCCAAATTTATGGCGGCGGAGAAACTGGAGGGGGTGTCCCTTAGGACGGTGCCAAATTTATGGCGGCGGAGAAACTGGAGGAGGTGTCCCTTAGGACGGTAACAAATTTATGGCGGCGGAGAAACTGGGGGGTGGTGTCCCTTAGGACGGTGCCAAATTTATGGCGGCGGAGAACCTTGGGGGTGGTGTGCTTTAGAACGGTGCCAAATTTATGGCAGCGGAGAACCTGGGGGGTGTCCCTTAGGACGGTGCCAAATTTATGGCGGCGGAGAAACTGGGGGGTGTCCCTTAGGACGGTGCCAAATTTATGGCGACGGAGAAACTGGGGTGTGTCCCTTAGGACGCTGCCAAATTTATGGCGGCGGAGAAACTGGAGGGGGTGTCCCTTAGGACGGTGCCAAATTTATGGCGGCGGAGAAACTGGAGGAGGTGTCCCTTAGGACGGTAACAAATTTATGGCGGCGGAGAAACTGGGGGGTGGTGTCCCTTAGGACGGTGCCAAATTTATGGCGGCGGAGAACCTTGGGGGTGGTGTGCTTTAGAACGGTGCCAAATTTATGGCAGCGGAGAACCTGGGGGGTGTCCCTTAGGACGGTGCCAAATTTATGGCGGCGGAGAAACTGGGGGGTGTCCCTTAGGACGGTGCCAAATTTATGGCTGCGGAGAAACTGTGGGGTGGTGTCCCTTAGGACGGTGCCAAATTTATGGCGGCGGAGAACCTGGGGGGTGGTGTCCTTTAGGACGGTGCCAAATTTATGGCTGCGGAGAAACTGGAGGGGGTGTCCCTTAGGACGGTGCCAAATTTATTGCGACGGAGAAACTGGGGGGGTGTCCCTTAGGACGGTGCCAAATTTATGGCGGCGGAGAAACTGGGGGGTGTCCCTTAGGACGGTGCCAAATTTATGGCTGCGGAGAAACTGAGGGGTGGTGTCCCTTAGGTCGGTGCCAAATTTATGGCGGCGGAGAACCTGGGGGGTGGTGTCCTTTAGGACGGTTCCAAATGTATGGCTGCGGAGAAACTGGAGGGGGTGTCCCTTAGGACGGTGCCAAATTTATTGCGGCGGAGAAACTGGAGGGGGTGTCCCTTAGGACGGTGCCAAATTTATGGCGGCGGAGAAACTGGAGGGGGTGTCCCTTAGGACGGTGCCAAATTTATGGCGGCGGAGAAACTGGGGGGTGGTGTCCTTTAGGACGGTGCCAAATTTATGGTAGCAGATGAGCAGTCATTTTGACGAATATGAAGGAAGAAGGCGACCGTGAGAGGTTGAGGTTAGAAAGTGAGACCCGTGTTTTGACTTTTGACAACACTGATGATTTTTAGTTTTGAAAAACAACAATGGACATGTCTGAGTACCCTTTCTGCTTTACTGTTTTTGGCCAGCGAACCGGTATTGTCAGGATTTTGGGATTTGGGATGGAGTTTGTCTTTTGGATGGAAATTGGGTTCGAGTTGGATCCAGGGCTTGAACGGGGGTTGGCTTGAGTTTGACCTTGATCAAGGCTTGAGTTTACACCATTCATGCTCCAGTCTTGAGGTTGGCTGTATGCTTGCCGTGATTGATGACATTGGGCTGATGTGCCCCCGTGTGTAATAGACCTTAGTTCTTATCCTTTTCCTTGATTCCACTGATAGTTTCGGCAACCAGTTTTATCATGAGTGCAAGCGCGGGTTCTTCCATGTATTGGAGTTTTTCTCACGAGTTGGGGCCTCAATGACCTTGTGTGAATTTGGACAAGGCCCAGATGACTCAAAAGATAAGAAAAACCCTTTATCCGAGGACTGACTCTCCATGATGACCTTGACTGGACAAGGAGTTTGATTTGACCGGACGAGTGGCTTGATTACTTGAGGATTTGATGTTTGAAATTGTCATGATAAAATCAAGTTTCGATGATTTTCCCATTCGGGGCTTTGAAATTGATCTTGCTTTATCAAAACACGAGGATTTTACCAAGAACCATGCCCCAGGTTGAAATTTTGCAAGATTCACAAAATGCCTTGGCGCTCCTTCTTGTTTTCTTCTATTGTCCAGGATTTTTGTTATCAAGTTGTGTTTTTCAATCTGACAGGACTTTATTGGGGTTGTAACGTGGCCAAGGTTTGGCTTAACAAAGAAAGGATAATCGGCCCAAAATTTTTCATTTTCCTTGGGTTTCGAGAGCTAGCAGCCATCTTGAATATTTTTGTGCCCTTTTTGCTTTTTGATGGGCGCCTTCTTTCACTTGATTTGCTTTGCCTTTTGTTGTGCCAATGTGTTTGGTACTTTCGTTGATTCTGAGCTTTCTCTGATTCTTTTTCGATGTTTTGCATCTCATTGTGCCCATGTATTTTCACGCTTTGAATTCTGATGCGCCGATGATAACCATGTGTTTGGCACATTTGTCATCCTCGTTTCACCCCGGTGTGGGGGATACCTGCCTAGCTGGGTTCTTTCAAAGAAATTGATTTAGGCTCAAAGGGGGTTATCAATGGATATGTATCTTCAAGCGTTTGATAAAAGAAGAGAATGCCTTTCTTCATTTTGAATTGCACAACTTGATAACTGGATCCTAGATGCAAGTTAAGAGATTTGTGTGCTCTAACTTTTGCCTAGATCATATTTTGAGGTTTTGATCTAGCGAGCTTTTTTTTTTCTCGAGCCAGGGCGTTGCTTCTTGACGGTGACAGGGAGTGGTCCCATGAAATTCTTCTTCTTGCAAGGGCAAAATACCTCGTGTCTTGATTCCTCAATTGGTGGTGAAAAACAATTCCAAGTTGCGGGATTATCACAAAACGCGAGTTTATTATCACAATTTCGACACAAGAGGCCTGATGTTGACTTCAGAAGACAAGACTTGACCCATAAAGGATTGACTCAAAAGATCATGACCAAATTTTGGGGTCGACTCGAATAAACATGACCGGGCCTCGGGATAAGGCTGCCTACGTATCCTTCTTGCAAAGGAATCAGGTCATAACGTAGTTTAGGACTACAAATTGACTCTCTTTTTGGTTTTCTTCTTTTTTTTTTCTTTTAAAAACTTCAATTTGAAAACATACAGATACGAAAGCATGAAAGACTCAAAGTACAAACTGACTCGAAATTGAAAGACAAGGACTTGACTCGAAACTCAAAAGCTTTCCAAACTCGTGAGAAATTCCATCCATGACTGGCTGCACTGCATTAGCCATTCTTCTTCAGATCAGAGGTCTGGCGTTGGGATGGTCCCAGTCCTTTCACACTATCTCAGGCATTATTCGGATTTTGATCCACCCTCAGATTCTATGTCGGCTTGGAGCGTATAGCTAAGGCACTGAGCATATTAAGGGTTGGAACGACGAGCTCTGGCAGCCAATTGTCGATAATGCACTGGAGTGGACGGATTTTGATGCCATTGCTGTTGACAGTTTGGTTGCTCAGAAGTCGTCCAAAGGAAGCATGTCCCATCGAGTCATTGACCTGGCCAACCTTGAACTCCTCAAAGGTCAGAGGATGGTTTCCCACAGCAGAACTTGGGTTTGGAAGTGGAGGTGAGATGGTTCCATCATCGATGAGATCTTGGATTTTGTGGCGGAGACGGAAGCAGCTATTAGTGGAATGGCCGGTACATTGGTGATAGGTACAATAGGCGTCTGGGTTGTGGGATGACGAGAGCTTCTGAGGTAGGGGAGTTGGAGGGAGCGGCTGGATGAGACCAGCTTCGAGGAGTCTCTCATAAACCAAAGACAAAGGCACAGGAAAGCGGGAGAGGAACCTTGGTGGGATTTTGCAGCTGGGTTGAGGGTTCATAGTGGTGCCAAGTGGGCCTTGTAGACAGCTCCCAAACGGGGCATCGCCATACAGATTGATCACATTCAGTTTGCTCGATTGGTTGCTTGCTTCATAAACCAAAATCATGGACATTCCCATGGCTAGGAACATCGCCACATGATAGCGGTTATCATCAAAACAGATAGAGATTCTGGGCACGGGAGCCAAAAGTACAGTCAGGGAAAGGTGTTAGGCACCCTTCTCTGCCCAGTCGTGAGACTGGCCCATAATTATTCAACATAAGACGTATAGATGCTTTGTTTAATTCCAACATATAGTCTGTTTATTTATTCCTTTAAACAGTAAGCAAAGTGAGTCAGTGCGATAAATAAACATGCATTCAGAAAACAGGGAAAACAACAAAACTGTCCCAGGGAGATGGATCCCGCGGCCGGTGAATAGATGTCACGGCCGAGGGATCCTCCTGGTTTGATGTACCGGCCGAGGGATCGAAGCTCCGGTCGATGTTCTTCCTCACACCAGAATATACGTTTAACAGATGATCAGAAAGTTATGATTAGTTATAAACGCGATAAATAAAACAAACCAGAGGCCGTTGGGCCTCACCACCTTGATCCCTCAGTTGCTTGATTGCTTTGGATTGGGCGTGATTGATTGATTGCTTGATTGAAAACCCTAGGGTTAGGGTTTGAACTTCGGGGTTTGATCGCCGGATTGACGGCTGCCTTCGGGAGGTTAGGGCTTTTGAAGAGTGGGTTTGAGAGAGTATTTGTGCAGAGTTTCGAGGCTTGAGAGAGTGTATACTCTGATAATTTCGTGTGTTTATTTTCGGAGTCCAAAGGCCCTTTATATAGGCAATTGGTGACTCACTCTGGCCAATCAAATCATGAGATGTCAATTGCAATTGCAATGCATCTCTAACTCTACGTCGTAATCTCTGAGCGTAGCCTGAACGCATCGGAAAGGTAGTGTAATCGGATCAAACGTCTGACAGAACACGTTCCAGAGTCTGGAAAAAGGTCGATCTGGCGGCCGAATAAAGGATATCACGGCCGAGGAATGGATGTCTCGACCGAATGATAGATCTTGCGGCCGAGGGATTGATCTCTCAGGGAGATTTTGCTAGCAACAGGTTGCTCGGGTGAGGAAATGATGTTAGGGCTGTGGGATCAATGTCACGGCCGACGGATTGATTCTCCTAGGCTTCTGTATTTCTGTCTGAAAGGCTGTATGGCTTTGAATTGGGTCCTCTAAGTGGCTTAAAGTTCTTACCGAAAGTCCTAAGGTTCTCAAGGAAGCAATCAGCAATCACTGTATCCATTTCATCATCGGGATGGTCCCAAGGTGGGACTTGAAATAATCGTTAGGCCAAATTGGGGTGTCTACAGATGCCCTTCTTTGACTGAACTCAGACGGATCGCGAGACATGTTTGACTAAGAGTCAAAGCTGTAAAAAGCAACTCAATTTGGTCCAACCACTATTCCAAGGGGTTTTCGAAAAAGGTTTTGTTATGGTCGGGCCGAGAGGCTGCCTACGTATTTCACAAGGGAAATTCAGACCAATCGTAGTTCGGGCAATAAAGAAAAATAAAAGTTTGGAGGGTTAGGGACAGAAGACGTACCTTAGGGCTTAAAAAGCCGTAGTGTGACATACCTAGACTGAGCCAGGGTTTTGGCGAAGAGTAGTTGAAGGAGCGCGGGGCTACCTGGGGAGTTTTTGCGGTGAGCTTCCTTAGTATTTTGGGGTAGACCAGTACACGGCAGGTGCGTTTGCTTTTCTTGATCATCCTTACTTTGACTGAAAGGAGCTCGGTAGAGTAGCCTATCCTTGCGAATGAGCTGGAAGGAATTGATGTAGTGGGGTGGAATCCAAACCATCTGCTGGGGATGAATTGGACGCCGGTTGTTTTTGAGATATGGGGGCGCAGGGCCAGTAACTGGAGCACGGAGCTTTGGTGATGAGGGAACCGAGGCACGGAGCCGGTTGTAGTCATGAGGCGAAGGCCTGAGGAGACTGGATAGGACCGAAGCGCGGAGCTGGTGTTGATCATAAGGCGAGAGTCTGAGGTGATTGGATTGAGGCGTGGAGCCTGCTGTGGTTATGAGGCAAAGGCTTGAGGTGAGCTTAGAGCTTGATGGAACTGAAGCGCGGAGCTGGCATTGATCATAAGGTGAGAGCCTGAGGTGTCAGAGCTTTGAGCTTGACGAGATGAACCGAAGCGCGGAGCTGGTATAAGGCAAGGGCCTGAGGCGTGGAGCCTGAAGTGATTGAGGCGTGGAGCCTTCATGCAGTCTTGAGGTGAGGGCCTGAGTTGTCGGAGCTTAGAGCTTGACGTGATATGAACCGAAGCGTAGAGCTGGTTGCATTCTGATGGTCTGTGCACGGAGCTTTCTCATCGTAAGTGTTGGCGTGGAGCCAAAGGATCGAGGCGCTGGACCGATCAATAAAATCGAGGCATAGAGCCGGTTGATTGCAGGGTTGACCTGTTTCATGAGAGGTATGCAGAGTGTATATGTGTGATGATGGTTTGTTAGATGTGAACAGATATGATGATGCAGACTCGATGTGATAATGCAATATGTGCACGGGCCCGTGCGTGTGTGTTCGTTTTAAGCTTAGAGCTTCTATCAAGTTCCGGACTTGAGCATTCAGAGCGTAGAGCTCGAGCATTCGGACGGCAGAATCCGAGCATTCAAAGTACAGGCTTTGAGCGTCCAGTACGCAGTGGTTGGGCATCCAAGCGTAGAGCTTGAGCATTCAAGTGTATAACTTGAGCATCCAGTACACAGTGGTTGGGCATCCAAGCGTAGAGCTTGAGCATTCAAAAATGTTAGATTTTTAAGCATTCAGGCGTAGAGCCTGAGAATAGATGTCTTGATTGTTGGGGCGGCTTAGAGCCTGTTGAGGTTTGCTTGTTTACGGCTTCGAGGCAATTGAGATGATGGGCTTGGAGTCGCTGAGATTGTTTATTATGGCTTTGAGCCATTTTAGATGGTAGATACAGGCTTCGAGCCTGTTGAAATAATGGGCTTCGAGCCGCTGAGTTGCGATAGCGAGCGTAGAGCTGCTGATTCGAGGGATTACAGGCGTAGAGCCTGTCGATAATGGGCTTCGAGCTGTTGAAATTGGTTGTTTACGGCTTTGAGCCAATTGAGACAGTGGGCTTAGAGCCGCTGAGTGAATGATAGCGAGCATAGAGTTGCTGGGATTGGTTGTTTACGGCTTCGAGCCAGTTGAAACGGTGGGCTTAGAGCCGGAGGGCTTGCTACTTGCTCTTGAGAGACAGCCAGCCATGAGTTTTCTCGTAGCGGGAGATTACTCAACCTTTCGTTCGGCCTCATTGACCCTTCCTACCGCTACTGCTGCTCCTCCTGTTTGGCCGTGGGCCCCCAGTTTCATTTCTTTCCACAATGCAAATGGAGAAGAGGAGCGTTTGACACTGACACCGTGTGCTATGCAGTTCTACGCCCTTCCTGCCGGAGTTCAGCAGGTAATATTATAGATTCTGCTTTGGTTTCCTTCAGCATTCCTTGCTTACTTGATTGTATATGCAATTGCTTCCTCTGCAGGTGCCCGCTGAGATGGTTCAGGAATGGTTGCGTGCTTTCCAGAGTGCAGAGGCTTTGGCTCGACGGCAGCGTGGCCGAATAGCTGCGGTATACATCCTTTGATCTTTTCTTTTTCCATCCTACGTTTCATGTGAAACTGAATGCCCATATCCTGTGTCTCTGCAGCTTGAAGCGGAGCGAGTACCGACAGTGTCAGTTACTCAGAGTGCCGAAGTTAGCGAGGGTGGGAGTATTGGAGCTGGTGATGGAGATGCCGAGGCTGGTGAGGGACAGAGGATCAGTGTCTCAGTTCCTGAGCGTTTTCGTCCTGCGCCCAAGATGGGTCGTGGGCAGTAGCTAGCTTTTCCTTTCTTGTACCTGTATTTGTTAGTTTTAAAAATAGATAATTTCATATTTGTATTTTTTGTTTGTGTTGGAAGCATCCTCAGCATGTACTAGAAATTAGATACTTCTATGCAATATTTTTCAAAGTTTAGTGAATGTTTGGTTTTAAACATGGGCCGAGGAATGGATCGCTCGGCCGAGGATTCCATTCTTCGGCCGCTACTTCTATTTCCTAAAGAAGATGGATTTTCGCTTTAGCCAAGTGGCGTTTTTCCCTTCTTACACTTGAATTTGATTCAGGCTCTTTATTTGCTTTTGCTGTTCCTACAACCTCTTTGCCATGTGTGGGCAGCATGCCCTGGAAATTTCGGTTTCCAAAAATGCAAGGGCCCGGATCGAGGGAGCGCGAGCGTAGGTGGCAAGCGCTCGAATATACAGAGTCGCCACTCGGGTTTTGAAGGTCCGACACCCAAGGAACCGTATTTCGAAGCACCTGCCGCGCTGTTTGATTTGACAAAGTTAAGGAACCAGTCCGTCATAACCATATCTGGGTTCGGGAGCCAGGTTACGAGAGGGGAAGGATTTTATGGCACCCCTCTCGCCCAATCCGGAGATCGGTCTCTACTTAGGCATTTTGAAAACATTGCGATTCTTCTTTTATTAATCAATTTTTAGCCAATTAGGGCGGGGAACAGTTAATCGGGGATTAAAACTGTAACAATTTGCAGGATGTGATAGAAAGCATGTTTGCTCTATTGAAACAGTTTGTATAGGATGAGAACAGACTCCTGTGGGAGTTTAAACAGACTGGAAAGCTCCTGTCTTGGAGTGTCGTGCACAGGAAGAAACCAGTATGCACTGATCAAGTCAATGCATGCTGACCAAACCTGCGCACGCTACTACAAGACTTGCGCGCGCCGGTAAGCCTAAGCCCACAGCTCTTATTCTCAAACCCTCTGGGCTCTGGAAGGACCAGTGCACACCCAGGACAAACCAAGCAGTTTAAACTCTCTGGGCTCTGGAAGGACCAGTGCACACCCAGGACAAACCAAGCAGTTTATGCAGTCATAATATACAGTTTAAAGGCTGAAAAGCCTAATAAATAAACAAAAACACCCCATAAACAGTGTGGGGACAAAATAATAGCCTGAAATCAAGTTAAACATACAAGGCCAGCCACTGATCGGGTACAAACAATCGCGCGAGGGTTCCAAACTGTCGCGCGACAATGCGCCCGGGCGCGCGATGGTTGCGCCTTGGCGCGCGACGATTGCGCCCTGGCGCACTGGTCAAATGGAGCGTTGACCATCGCGCGATGGTTTGGGTGCAGCGCGCGCGGGTTCAAGCCAACTTTCCAGTGTCTGGTTTTGCTCGTTCCTGGTTCTGGGACAGATCCAGAATGATCCCAGGGGTACTCCAGCAGAACAGAAATGAGCATTGAAATGCAAGCTAGCAATTTAAGCTCTCAGAAAAGCAGTAAACTGATTTTAACATGCATCAACAGTGAGCTAATACTTAAAACACTTGAAAGTGACTATGAATACAACAAGAAATTTAAAGACCAGCTTCCCTTCCCCACGTGGTCCATTATCGTGCAAACAGAACTGTCGCGCGAGTGAGTGGGACCATCGCGCGAGGGTTTGCTTGGCCACGGTTTTTGAAACCTTGCTAGCTTTAGGGCCATGACTGGTATTGATTACCAGCCTTGACCCTGCCAGCCCCCCTCAGGGATCAGAACAGAGAGCAGAACAAAGGTAAGATATACCTTTGAATTTTGAGGTTTGAAAAGTGTTTGAGCTTTGAGTTGAGGTTGAGGTTGTTTGTGGTGTTTGAGTGGAAGAATAAGCTATGTTCTTAGGGTGTCTTTGTATCTCTTTTATTAGCTTAAAAGAGTACAAAGCAAAGACCCTTTGATTGCCAAAATTTGTTAACCTTTTTAAAGGTGAACAAGGGGGGGGTTTTATAGGGGGAGCACCTTCCATTAATGGAAAGGCAGCTCTGGTCCAAAGAATGGAGGCCAGTCAGCCACGAGGCTGGCTGGGGGTTACTTGGTGATTAAGCTGGGGACAGGTTCTGACCGTCGCGCGAGGGTTCCAAACTGTCGCGCGACAATGCGCCCTGGCGCGCGATGGTGCGCCCTGGCGCACGATGATTGCGCCCTGGCACACATCAATAGGGTTTTTTGGCTTTTGGAAGTGGCTTAAGACTAGGTTAGGTTCAAGGGTTTTGCAAACACTCAAAGCTCAAACACTCGACATTCCCGGGGTGTTCTTGATCCGTTTCATCATTGGGGAATCAAAAATCGTAAGTAAACTAATTTGGAAGCCCAGATTGGGGTGTCTACAGTAGCCCCCTGTGACGGCACTTAGAGCACCATTGACTTGGTGCAAGTAACGTCAAAGGTTTCTAGACACCCCTCAAGGCAATCCAGAGCAGAACATGCTAGCAAAGTAGACACGAATACTTAAAGAACCTGATTGGTTGAATGGACGGACGGACCGTCGCTGGGGATAGAAGTAGAAGTGGACGATTGCATCGCCGCTTGTTGATTGAATTTGGACAGGACAGGCTGTCGCTGCAGATTTGGACGGGACCGGCCGTCGTTGCTGGGGATCAAGCTATCCTCGGCACAAAGTATTCCAACAAACACGGGTAGGTCGTGCCAGGCAGGTTGAATTCCATCTGTAGGGAATCAGAGCCAATCTCCTTATCAAAGACCATCCGAGACAGAGCAATAAGCCTGCTGGAAGATGCACTTTCGGCTAGACTGAGGGTGATTGTCGTTCGGGACAGGCTGAGACGGACTCTCCTGGGGAACAATCAGTTGCGGATGAACGGACCATCGAACGATGTTCTGGTCGTTGTTTGTGGATTTGACAGGACCGGCTGTCGTTGATTAGTTTGTCAATGCCACAACACCGACTGAAAAATGCCTCAACGCACTTTGATTTGCCAATGCCTCAACACTGACTGAAGAACGCCTCGACGCTGATTTGATTTGCCAATGCCTCAACACTTATTGAAGGACGCCTCAACGCGCTTCGATTTGCCAATGCCTCAACACTGACTGAAGAACGCCTCGACGCTGATTTGATTTGCCAATGCCTCAACACTGACTGAAGGACGCCTCAACGCTGATTGGATTTGCCAATGCCTCAACACTGATTGAAGAACGCCTCAACGCGCTTCGATTTGCCAATGCCTCAACACTGACTGAAGAACGCCTCAACGCGCTTTGATTTGCCAATGCCTCAACACTGACTGAAGAACGCCTCAACGCGCTTCGATTTTTGAACGGATAGATCATCAGTACAAATGATCGAACCGTTGATTACTGGAATGGAGGATCATCAGTATAAATGATCGAACCGTTGGGGGAATTGACAGGATCAGCTGTCGGTGAAAGCAGACGGGGAGATCATTGTGCCGAGTGATCAAGCCGTTGGGGGAATTGACAGGATCAGCTGTCGTTGATTTGAACTGGCGGATCGCTATAAAAAGTGATCGAGCCATTGGAAGTTGGACAGGACCGGCTGTCGTTGATTTGAACTGGCGGATCGCTATAAAAAGTGATCGAGCCATTGGAGATTGGACAGGACCGGCTGTCGTTGATTTGAACTGGCGGATCGCTATAAAAAGTGATCGAGCCATTGGGGTTGGACCGGATCGGCTGTCGTTGTGTTGATCCAAGTAGCACAAACAGTGGATATCATGGATAGAAGCAAGGCGGACTGCAGTTGGGGAGAAATTGGTGACAACTGCTGGGCTGTTTACTTGCTGCCTTCGATACCGAGCAGGCTTGCTTTGTCGCTTGATGGATTTTTCCTGTGTTCAACATTTGATATACACACAATATGCAATGACATGTATAAAATATTGAAAATGTAGATGCAAGCTTAGGGCGGCTCCTAGAAGGACGACGACACCTAAGGACTACCACTGAGCCTCATTATTGTACTGTCTGTGCTTCTGAGATATGCACCCAGATAGATAGGCATTGAGTGGGCCAGTGTGCCCCAGTTGACGTTTAGTAATGGAATTGGGCCTGCGCGCCCTATCTTTGATGCTTCAGCAGGTGTGCCCCAGAGATGCTTTGCTTGGCCCTAGGCTGACATGCCCTATTGCTTCAAGAGATTCTGCTGCTTGCGGATTACAGATACTAGGGTAGCAATGTAATAATTGCATTTTCCAGTTTATTGACTCTTTTTTGCAAGTGTTGAAGAGAATGCAAAAACTAACCACTAATATCTACTTTGCATTGACAAGTGCTTTGAATCGACACACAGACATGCACACATATGTACAGACTCGCCTAGCTCGAAATGAAAAGGGAGAAAAAGAACCAGGGTATAATGCGAACCCTTAGACACACGGAATACAATGAAATTTTGGGCATTAATGGGCTAAAACTCACAATATTCCTAAACAAGTGAAACTGACACTTATGAAAGACGCAAATAGGTACAAAGATCGGTACAAACAAAATCGAGAAAAACACCTCGAAATGACAATTGATTGAAAAGCTGGAAAAATGCCGCAAAAACGGACATAAGACGCCAATGATGACTTGTATAGGCCCGGACTGAAACCGACACCCCCGTGCAGTCACATTAAGTCCATATGACTTGCACAGCATGACAAGACTTGGCAAAAGCCCCTGGAACGACATTCGAGGGTAGTAGCAGACTGCTACTGTCTGTTGCAAGAAGAGTGCGTAGGTTTGAGACCAACGCGCATCGCTTTGAACAAACGTGCTGCGGTAGCTTACACCAGATTTCGCTGAAATTAGAATAAACTGTGAGCCTTTTAAGGCCTCGCCAGCATTTCGTTCTGTTTTTGATGCTTCAATTATTTTTTAAGACTTATGCTCAGCCTGTAAATTGAAGAAGCAGTTTGTAATAAAATTGAAAGACAAAGGTTTTCCCCCTTCTGGTTCCTCCAATGAAGCTTGATCTGATCTTCAATCCTCTCCGAGCTTTGATGTGTACCAAAACGTCAACCATTGATCCAATTGATAGATTGTGACCGAATCTCATAGAGAGACTACCTGCGTATCCCAAGCTAGGGAATCAGGTCAGAACGTAGTTCAGGCCAAGGGTTAACTCTCGAGTATTTACCTCTCCTTTTGCGCTTTAACTTTTGCCTAGTACCGCCCATTCGGGTCTTCAGTCTAGCGAGCTTTTGAATATTGCCTATTCATTTTTGCCTAAACCGCCTTCATAGGTTTTGGTCTAGCAGGTTGCTCTAACTTTTGCTTGGAACTGCCCACCCTTGGGGTTTTCAGCCCAACGAGCTTCTCACAGGGAAAAGCAACATTTGAATTGATCCAGGTTGACCCAGGGTATTGAATTTGCTATCGAGGTCGAAGACCTTTGGTTGTAGCCTCAGATAAATGGCTTTGATAACAAAGAGTCAAGGGTGCTTCGGTTGGAAATGTCTTGCTCCGGGCCGCTTTGCACACTTCCTCATTTGTACTTGGCGGAACGCCACTATTATTGCTTTGAACATGGTACAAGGCCCGGAGCCTTCTGTGCTTCTGCTTTCTGGATTGGCACCCGGTAGCAGGGGATTGATACTTCTTTGTCTCAAAATCAAACTCAAGGCGTGACTTGATGAGACCATGCCAAGACGTCTATGAATTCTTCGAGCCTGTCTGACCGGGCATAATGCTCCTCTGGGGGCGGCTTTGAACCAATTGAACCTTTCGGGAGGTTATACTTGTCTTTCAAGTTTATTTGAAATTACTTCTTCTTTTAATAGGCTAAGCATGGCTTTCGTCTTCCCTTTTGGCGAGGGAACACATTTCCTTGGGAATGATCCCATCGAAATCTATCCCTTCGTCATTAGGGTTGACACAGTTTATATAAAAGCCAGCGAAGCATGTAGAAGCAAGATGATGCATATCATAAAAATCCTCGGGGTTTGCCAAGTACAACAGACTCAAAACTTGAAACAAAAGCTACGACGTGGAGGGCCAAGAGGCACAACCTCCGACTCAGAGCTAGACTTAGACAAGTGCAAAAGACTCTGTGTCAGACTCAGACAAAATGCCAATGCAAACTAGATGCGGTTTTGAAAATGCAATTGTTAAAAAGTTACCCATAGCTTTCATAAAAAGAGGTAGGATCCAGCGGGTGTCAGGCTCAAGCAACAGCACTTTGGCCTCCTCAGCTTCTTCGACCAAACCTACTCGATGCTCCTCTGATCAATGGACCTCAACCAGTCGGTCCTTTCCTTTGTAAGCCTCTCATCACTGTCAATCCAGGTGTTGGCAGAGAAAGCTTCGACTGCCCAACCTATAGCCATCATGTTAACCTCCGGTTCAGACGGGATGGATACGATGGGTTTGGGTTGGTTTGCTGGGATGATATAGTGGCTAGGGTTGAATATGGTGGAGCTCGGGTTGATTTGAGTGGAGGTGATAGATACCTGACCAACCAGAGGGTCAGGCCCGTGTTGAGGCAAGGAGTTGGAAATGACGTTGGGCTTTGGTGGAACTTGAAACGTGCCATCATCAATTAGATCTTGTATCTCGTGTCGGAGACGCAAGCAGTTATCAGTGAGATGGCCAGGCATTTGGTGGAAGGCACAGAAATGGTTGGCATTGTAGTTGGCTGGAAAGACTTTGGGTGGAGAAGTTGGGGTCAAAAGTTTGAGGTGCCCAGACTTGACGAGTTTCTCCATTACTGCAGATAGAGATACCTTTAAGACAGAGAAACTCCGGGGTTGTGTTCGAGATCGGAGGCCTTGAGCGCTTCGAATTTGGTTGATATCGGCTGTTGATGGAGGTGGAGTTGTGATGATACCACAATCGACAAGATCTTGAACGGCATGACGAAGCCAAAAACAGGCATTGGTAGAATGGCCAGGCATTTGATGGTAGGTGCAATAGAGGTTATGCTTGAAATTGGGTGATGGATTTTTGGGTAGAGGAGTTGGATCGAGGGGCTTGATGGAACCAGCATCGAGGAGCTTTTCATAAATTGAGGCTAAAGGCGTAGAGAAGCATGAGAAAGTCCTTGGTGGGTTCCGGCGAGTGAACTGAGAATCCGAAGCGAAACCCTTGTCTGCTTTGCAGTTTGCCTCATCAACAGGATGCATTCTTTTGCCTTCAGGGCTGAATTCATCACTAAGCATGTCCTCCCCTTTGGTAAAGGCTTTGAACAAGGAATCAGCATCCTCCTTCGAGTGAGTCCTGGCCTCATGAAACTCAGTCAGGTCTTTGAACATGTCTCTTGAGCACAGCTTGATTCCAACTGCAGGAGTGTGGCAGGCTTGAGAAGGTTCTGTGACTAGCCCCATATCTGGCTGCGGGGCTGTGGGGGTAAAAAGGCCAACCAATCCCTGGATCATAATCATTTGTTTGTCCATCTTGTGACTCAATTCCTCTACAGCTTTCCTGAGCTCAGTCAGCTCCATTTGTACTGCCATTCTGAATTGATGAACAGGGTAGGTGATATAACCTTGAAAGCGAAGGTGTAATAGCCCCGGCAGACTCTCCCAAGCAGGTTTGGCTCTTCTTTTTGGTATTCTCTGACGATGCAAAGGCCCGAAGCTTTGACAGTAAAGTAATGAAAGCTCAGTGACGCCCTTTCAGCAGTTTATTGAAAGAATTGAAAGAACGAAAATGCAGAGATCATCGTTGTCAGTGTCCTCCTAGACTCTAGAACTAGAGACGAGTCTGTCTCATAATGTTCGGATGCTGCCAAAATCCTCGGATTTCTTTTCGAGGGTGTATCCTTTGGAAAGATCAAACTGATCCTAAGAGATGTCAAAACAGACTAAATCTTCGAATAGTCCATTTTGAAGATTCAACTTTGAACTTGGAACAACTCGGTATTGATGGCGTGACACCTTTAACCTGGGTGGCGTGAGCGACAACGCGCTTTAGCCGGGGCGGTGTACGTGCGAAGCACGATAACCAAAATGACATCAATATCACGACATCAATACTTTGTGGTTCCTTATCTTCGGTTGAATCCTTAAACGGGCCTGAGCCAAGGACTTAGTAAGGTTTGATTTCCCAAAGTCTCGCTGATCTAAGGACTTTGAAAAATTAACAACATGCACCATCGAGATGCACGATTCTTCATCGGGTCATAGCAGCATCCTAATAAGCATAAGACAGACTTGAAAGCTAGAGACAACTTAGAAGCCCCCCTAAACACGCTCCTACGCAGAACAGAATGTATGCATGCATGTACAGAACTAGAGACGAGTTTGCCTCACAAGTTTCAGACATTGCCGGAATCCTCAGAATTCTTTTCGACGATGTGTCCCTGAGTAGATCGATAGATCCTAAAAGATGTCAAAATAGACTAAATCTTTGGCTAGTCCCTTTTGAAGATTCAACTTTGAATTTGGAACAACTCGGTGTTGATGTCATGGCACCTTAACCTTGAACACGGCGGTGTATAGTGACAACGCACTTCAACCTGGGTGGCGCCAGTGACACGGCATCACTACCTTGTTGTTCCTTATTGTCGGTTGAATCCTTAAACGGGCATGAGCCAAGGACTTAGTAAATTTTGATTTCTCAAAGTCTCATTGAACTAAGGACTTTGCGATTGATAACGAACATTCAACAGAATGAATGACTCCTCATCGGGTCCAAAAACGTCTTAGACAGCGCAAGACAAACTCGAAAGACAAAAACAGCCTTAAGCATGCTCCTATGCATAAACAGTGCATGCGGTAGGGAAAGCAGTAACACATAGGCAGTTACGGGGTTAGATGCAAATAGATCTTAACCTGTGGGTACCTGTCTTAGTTTGGAGAGTTCTAGTGCTTTGTATATGCAAAGGCTGGTTTTGGCTTGTAACAGGTTCCTCGGACTAAGGCCACAGATATACCTCCCGTTACCCGCGTATTCGCAGAGTAACAGTCGAACGGTAGCATGACCCATCATCGTCGAAGGTTGTTGGTCATTCGGGGTCCCCCGGGCTCCGGTAAACCGTGCCGGATTGCCAAAACGATCCAACGAGGCTTATCCCACATCGATGCAAATGAGAATGCTAGAAATTGATTAAGAGAAGAAGAATCGCAAAATTGCAAAATGCCTTTTCAAATTTGGCTCATTTTATTTAGTCCATCTTTAGAGGAAACTACGCAAGCGAACAATCGAAAAAGCCCCAGATTAGAATGGCCGGACACGAGGTCCTGTTAAATCACCATTCCAACCTTCGGCAGCGCGAAGCTAACCGTTTTGACAGACTTTTAAGGGATTGTTCACAAGTGTATTAAACTCTAAGTGTGGATTAATATCGGTTCGTTCATCCCCAGCAGAGTCGCCACTGTGGGCAGCATGCCCTGGAAATTCTGGTTTCCAAAAATGCAAGGGCCCGGATCGAGGGAGCGCGAGCGCAGGTGGCAAGCGCTCGAAAATACAGAGTCGCCACTCGGGTTTTGAAGGTCCGACACCCAAGGAACCGTATTTCGAAGCACCTGCCGCGCTGTTTGATTTGAAAAAGTTAAGGAACCAGTCCGTCATAACCATATCTGGGTTCGGGAGCCAGGTTACGAGAGGGGAAGGGTTTTATGGCACCCCTCTCGCCCAATCCGGAGATCGGTCTCTACTTAGGCATTTTGAAAACATTGCGATTCTTCTTTTATTAATCAATTTTTAGCCAATTAGGGCGGGGAACAGTTAATCGGGGATTAAAACTGTAACAATTTGCAGGATGTGATAGGAAGCATGTTTGCTCTATTGAAACAGTTAGTATAGGATGAGAACATACTCCTATGGGGGTTTAAACAGACTGGAAAGCTCCTGTCTTGGAGTGTCGTGCACAGGAAGAAACCAGTATGCACTGATCAAGTCAATGCATGCTGACCAAACCTGCGCACGCTACTACAAGACTTGCGCGCGCCGGTAAGCCTAAGCCCACAGCTCTTATTCTCAAACCCTCTGGGCTCTGGAAGGACCAGTGCACACCCAGGACAAACCAAGCAGTTTAAACTCTCTGGGCTCTGAAAGGACCATTGCACACCCAGGACAAACCAAGCAGTTTATGCAGTCATAATATACAGTTTAAAGGCTGAAAAGCCTAATAAATAAACAAAACACCCCATAAACAGTGTGGGGACAAAATAATAGCCTGAAATCAAGTTAAACATGCAAGGCCAGCCACTGATCGGGTACAAACAATCGCGCGAGGGTTCCAAACCATCGCGCGACAATGCGCCCTGGCGCGCGACGATTGCGCCCTGGCGCACTGGTCAACGCTCCATTTGACTATCGCGCGAGGGTTCGGGTCCAGCGCGCGATGGGCCAACTTTCCAGTGTCTGGTTTTGCTCGTTCCAGGTTCTGGGACAGATCCAGAATGATCCCAGGGGTACTCCAACAGAACAGAAATGAGCATTGAAATGCAAGCTAGCAAATTAAGCTCTAAGAAAAGCAGTAAACTGAATTTAACATGCATCAACAGTGAGCTAATACTTAAAAGACTTGAAAGTGACTATGAATACAACAAGAAATTTAAAGACCAGCTTCCCTTCCCCACGTGGTCCATTCTCGTGCAAACAGAACTGTCGCGCGAGTGAGTGGGACCATCGCGCGAGGGTTTGCTTGGCCACGGTTTTTGAAACCTTGCTAGCTTTAGGGCCAGGACTGGTATTGATTACCAGCCTTGACCCTGCCAGCCCCCTCAGGGATCAGAACAGAGAGCAGAACAAAGGTAAGATATACCTTTGAATTTTGAGGTTTGAAAAGTGTTTGAGCTTTGAGTTGAGGCTGAGGTTGTTTGTGGTGTTTGAGTGGAAGAATAAGCTATGTTCTTAGGGTGTCTTTGTATCTCTTTTATTAGCTTAAAAGAGTACAAATCAAAGACCCTTTGATTGCCAAAATTTGTTAACCTTTTTAAAGATGAACAAGGGGGGTTTTTATAGGGGGAGCACCTTCCATTAATGGAAAGGCAGCTCTGGTCCAAAGAATGGAGGTCAGTCAGCCACGAGGCTGGTTGGGGGTTACTTGGTGATTAAGCTGCCCAGCTGAATAAAGGTGATGGGGACAGGTTCTGACCGTCACGCGCCAGGGCACATTGTCGCGCGACAGTTTGGAACCCTCGCGCGACGGTCAGAACCTATCCCCATCACCTGTCCCCGGGAATGTCGATTGTTACACCCTGGCGCACGATGATTGCGCCCTGGCACACATCAATAGGGTTTTTTGGCTTTTGGAAGTGGCTTAAGACTAGGTTAGGTTCAAGGGTTTTGCAAACACTTAAAGCTTAAACACTCAACATTCCCGGGGTGTTCTTGATCCGTTTCATCATTGGGGAATCAAAAATCGTAAGTACACTAATCTGGAAGCCCAGATTGGGGTGTCTACACCATGTTTTGGGATCGTTAGAATGCTTTGTCCCTTATGTCGACGACTTTTGAGTCAGAGAGGACGAACGATGATTCTTACGTGTCTTTGTTTTTGCCAATTCCCTGGAAAATGACTAACTCATCTTTTGCGAGCTCAATACGCAGGGTTAGCTATGCCTATCATTGAGTACAAACCTTTTGGTATTGTCTTTCTTCTCTCTAAATGTTTGGGCCGCATCTCGATGCGAGATTGCCTACGTATCTCAATCAGGGAATCAGGCCTTTTACGTAGTTCCAAGATCACCACCTTTGGGGGTTGGGTTTTCACTCTTGGTTTTTCTTTCTCTCATGCTCTAAGTTTTGCCTAGGTTACCTTATAGAGGTTGAGTCCCTAGCGAGCTTTCCTTCAAATGTCTTAACTTTTGCCTAGGCTGCTTTTTCTGCTTTTTCTTTGTCCTAGCAGGCTCTGCTCTTACTTTTGCTTGGGTGTATAGATTGCCCAACGAGCATTTTTCTCTCAAGAGGGTTTTAGTGTTTCAGAGAGGAATCTGATGGAGATGTTTTTATGAATCTCCTGTTGCGTTTGTACTTTCACAATGGGCAAGCTAACCCTAAGTGTTCTCACGGAGATAGCGTCTTCTTCCTGAGTTTTGATTAAAAAAAACCTAGTTCTAAGTAACCAGGGTTCGTCCCTTCTTTCCTTTTGGTTGGTAACATAAAGAATTAGATTCTTAAAATCCTTTTATCTTTGGCAAAGAGATTGTAGTGTATAGCAATCACTTTTTAAAGATGGAATCATTTGTCAAGCATAGAAGTGATAAAATGGGGATTTATTTAATCGTAGATAATGCCCAAACAGGGGCCCAAAACATGTCCTAACTTGTCATTAGGAAATGAAAGCAATGTTTTTGTCATGCGATTTACTGCAGTATCTCGGGAGTGGCTCCTTTTCTTTTTTTTTTTGGGTAAATCAGCTTTAAAATTTAAAAAAAGGAACCAGAGATACAGCCTACAAGGGGCATACCCCAGGAGGAAAACAAAACAAAGAAAGAATGGAAGATAGAGAAAATGGAAAGGTAGGCCAAATGGCTACATGAGGAGGGATACTGAATAGATGGAAACAAAACAAAAGGGTATACATTGTTTCCTATCCATCTACAAAAGGGGGATAACATTGGCATAACAAGGCAGATTTCAACACAGGTTTCTGAACAGCAGCAGCAGCATGAACTGATGCAGATGAGCTGATGCAGACCATAGCTAACAACACAATACACTTGGAGAAACATAGAGAACTGATGCAGAACTAAGGCAGAACTGCAACATTACATATCCAACTACAAAAGGCTACATTACACTACACTGTTGCATAACTGATGCATAATGCAGAACTGGGCCACAGGTTGTGTAATAACAGCCTCTTGCCTAACACAGAACTGCTATCACTGAAGACAGGCCACCATGCAAAGACAGGCCACCATGTAACAGGTTGTAACAGGTTGTAACATTCAGCAGCAGAACTTCTAAACTTCCAAATCAGAACTGCAGCAGCAAACTGTGTCCGAGTGGCTCCTTTTCCTTTTGTAGTTTTATACTCTTCTTCACCCTCTTTGCCAAACAGAGTCTTTAGGTCAAATTCAGCTTGCACCTCAATCCAGTCTTTGGGAGTAGGAGATGAATTGGTTGGTTCTTCTTCCAAATCACTGTCAATCCATTCCTGATCAAAGAAGATTTGCATCCCAGGGTACCTTTGCTTGGTAACTTCGTCTTCCCATGTTTCTGCGAAGCCACAGAATGGAAAGTCTTCTCCTTCTCTTACAAACCAGCCATTGAGTGTTTTTGGGATCACGAGTTTCTCTTCTTTGACCCTGCTTCCTCTTGCCTTAGCCTTTTCCATGCTTCTCTTCCTTTTTACCTCGGCTTCTGTCGGGGTGTAGCCAAGACCAAAGGCGTATTGATTATGCGGAGGATCAATCATTTGCGGGATGCCTTGTGATCTTTTGCCTAAACCCAACCCAAGGAGGTATTTTTGCTTTTTCATCATCCATATGGCGGGGGTGCTTATGTAGAAGTTTCTTTCAGCCATTAAGGCTTGCACAGCAGTTGCTTCCTCAAGACTGAATCCAGTAAGGAAGGTTTCCTCAGTTTCTACCTCTTGGACAGGCGTATCAGAATGAGCTCGGATTGACGAATCCCCCAGAATAGTTATGACCCTTCCATCTACCGCGAATTTGACTTTCTGATGCAAAGTGGAAGGTACTGCCCCAGCGTCATGTAGCCAAGGCCTTCCTAGTAAAAGATTGAAGGTGGTTGGTATATCCATCACATGGAACTCCATGTCCCTTTTGATCTTCTCCACTTCTACTGGCAGTGTGACACACCCAACTACTCTTCTTTTTGAATTGTCATACCCCTTTACACCCTGGCTTGAGGGGCGTACGTCGATTGCGTTTACCCCTAGCTTGTCGAGGGTCCTTTGAGGACATACGTTTAAAGCAGACCCATTATCCACCAAGACCAGTGGGATCCATTTAGTGAGACATTTAAGTGAAATGTAGAGAGGTTTGTTGTGTGCAGGCCCTTCAGGATGTAGATCCTTGTCAGTGAAAGCTATCGTTGGTTTTGGAGCCTTTGATGCCATTATGAAGCCCACCAGTTCTTCGAGGGTGATGTCGATGGGAACTTTGGCTTTCCCCAAGGTTTTGAAGAAAGAATTACGATGCTCGTAGGAGGACATGAGTAATCCCCAAATAGAGATATCAGCTTGGATTTTCTTTAGTTGTCTTAACACCCTGTTTTCCTCGGGTTCGGTCCTTTGGCTTTCTTCTCCTTCTTCTTCTTCCATTACTCGTGTTGAGGTTGAACTTTCCCCACATAGTTTAGGAGGTTTATATACCCTTCCGCTTCGGGTGAGGTGACCCACTTCTTCTTCATGGGTGCCCCAAGGATCAGCAGGCTCAATTCTTCCAACTTTCCAATCACTTGGCAGGGCTTGACGCATATCCAACCACCAATCCCCATCATCAATGGCATAGATGTAGGGTTCTCCTCCCGTTGCAAAGCATTCATCATTCTTAGAGAAGATCAGGGATGGTTTGGCTTGGTTGATGTGTAGGGTAGGATTATATGTGGGGCTATTGGATAGGCTTATGAGATTGATATTTTGAAATGGTGGTTCATTGTTGTGAGCGGGAAGTGGATTGGTTTGTACATTAGGCTTAGGAGGTTTTATGGCTTGACTATCGATGAGATCCTGGATGTCATGGCGAAGACGCATGCAGCGGTCTGTCTCATGTCCAGGGTGTTGGTGGTATGCACATTGCTTATTGGCATCATAGCTTGGGCCATAAGGTGGCTGAGGAGGTGAATTATTCAAGAGCCTGAGGTGCCCTTGACGGCTTAGGATGGCTAAGGCTTGGGATGGAGACATATAGAGTGGGTCGAAATTGCGGCGAGGGCGATTCGTGTTTCTAGATGAGCTAGCTTGAAAAGGGTCTTGTGGCAAGACTGAGTTAAGGGTGTTGACAGAGGCAGGAGATGCACGGGTTGGAAAGGTTTTTCTGAGTGGAGGGGTTTCTACTTTCCCAATAAGTCCCAGCTTGATCCCATCTTCAATTTGTAACCCAGTGGCGTGTAGACGTTTGAAGTCAGTGATAGCCTGAGTGTAAATGTGGGTGAGGTACTTGGGCTGTAGGTTCTTGACAACTATCCTCACTTGATCTTCCTCGGAAGGGCGGCTTTTCATCTTGGCAGCCTTTTCTCTCCATCTTGCCACAAAGGTAGCAAAGTCCTCATTGGATTCTTGTTTAGTCATCTCCAAATCTCGGGTAGTTAGCTCAATTTGGACATTGTACGCATACTGCTTGATAAAAGCGTTGGCAATTTCTGGCCAAGTTTAATAGTGCACAAATTCCAAAGTGAGAAACCAATCGAGGGCGTTTCCAGTAAGAGTTCTTTGAAACAATTGGGCGATGAGCTCGTCGGTCAAGCCCATAGGCTTCAGAGTGTTGATGACATGGCGAACATGGCTAGTAAGGTTACCAGTCCCGTTGAACTTCTCGATGTTTGGCATTTTGAACCGTTCAGGCAGTTGAGATTCTGGAAAGAGGCAGAGTCTTTCAAAATCTAGAATTTGGTCTCCTTGTGAGCGAGCCAAAGCGTGCTTGATCTCCTTGACCTGTTTGACCAATTCAGGGTTTTCTACAATTTCATGAGGATTTTCCGCTTCCTCCTCATTTTTCTTGTCTTCAGCATCTCTTGCTGCTTTCTCAGCTTGTAAATAGGCAATTTGGGCTCGGAGCTCGGTGATGGTAGCATCATTGTCTGCCATTTTTGGGATGTAGGCAGAGGGATTGCTTGGTGAGGCTTGGAATTGGGTAGATAATCGGGTTTGTTGAGGAGACGACCACGAAGTCCCTGAAATTGATTGGGACCGTTGCGGTGAGAGTGTCTTGGTAGACGAAGGTGACCGATGAGATGACTGTAAGGACCTCTGTTTGGCGTGACTTCGGGTATTGTAAGAGTATAAAACTGGCTGAGGTTGCTTCTTTAACCTACCTATTGTGCCTGCTTGAAAAATAGAATACCTGGAAGTCAGTATTCAGCCTGTGTAGGGTTAGCATTTGGGTTGAAAATCCCAACCCTTCTGCACAGAAAGAGTTAATTACAACAACAAGTGATACAAGGTGTGAGAAAGAACTTTTGCAAGTAAAATGCAAGTAGGTTCCTAGCCTGTAGGTTCCTGTCTTAATTTGATAAGTTCTATGGCTTTCTAAAACATGTAAGGTTTTGGTAGACTCAGGGTGCTCCGTTGTCAAAGGGCACCAGTCCTTTCACTAGCCCATGATAGGCGGTGATTGGGTGATTCCCTTTTTGATATACCACTAGGTACGAGTGACGATGGAGTTTGCTGGAACCCCCAACATAGCCCGTGTCATGCCGGGATATCAGGTGAACTCAACGGGTTGCCCGCTCGATGCATATGATAGATGAATTAAGTAAGGCATGTATTAGTCTTATGTTGAACATTTTGGTTATGGCTCTCAAATCCCCAGCAGAGTCGCCAAAAACTGTAGACACCTCCCAAACGGGGCATTGCCATACAGATTGATCACATTCAGTTTGCTCGATTGGTTGCTTGCTTCGTAAACCAAAATCATGGACATTCCCATGGCTAGGAACATCGCCACATGATAGCGGTTATCATCAAAACAGACTCGCCACCCAGTTTATTAAAACTGGGAAAACAGATAGAGATT
This sequence comes from Rhododendron griersonianum, assembly GCA_018127125.1. Classification (NCBI taxonomy): domain Eukaryota; kingdom Viridiplantae; phylum Streptophyta; class Magnoliopsida; order Ericales; family Ericaceae; genus Rhododendron; species Rhododendron griersonianum. The sequence continues at coordinate 35,100,990 of CM030789.1, forward strand.
CTGGGCACGGAAGCCAAAAATACAGTCAAGGGAAGGTGTTAGGCACCCCTCTCTGCCCAGTCGTGAGACTGGCCCATAATTATTCAACATAAGACATATAGATGCTTTGTTTAATTCCAACATATAGTCTGTTTATTTATTCCTTTATACAGTAAGCAAAGTGAGCCAGTGCGATAAATAAACATGCATTCAGAAAACAGGGAAAACAACAAAACTGTCCCAGGGAGATGGATCCCGCGGCCGGTGAATAGATGTCACGGCCGAGGGATCCTCCTGGTTTGATGTACCGGTCGAGGGATCGAAGCCCCGGTCGATGTTCTTCCTCACACCAGAATATACGTTTAACAGATGATCAGAAAGTTATGATTAGTTATAAACGCGATAAATAAAACAAACCAGAGGTCGTTGGGCCTCACCACCTTGATCCCTCAGTTGTTTGATTGCTTTGGATTGGGCGTGATTGACTGATTGCTTGATTGAAAACCCTAGGGTTAGGGTTTGAACTTCGGGGTTTGATCGCCGGATTGACGGCTGCCTTCGGGAGGTTAGGGCTTTTGAAGAGTGGGTTTGAGAGAGTATTTGTGCAGAGTTTCGAGGCTTGAGAGAGTGTATACTCTGATAATTTCGTGTGTTTATTTTCGGAGTCCAAAGGCCCTTTATATAGGCAATTGGTGACTCACTCCGGCCAATCAAATCATGAGATGGCAATTGCAATTGCAATGCATCTCTAACTCTACGTCGTAATCTCTGAGCGTAGCCCAAACGCATCGGAAAGGTAGTGTAATCGGATCAAACGTCCGACAGAACACGTTCCAGAGTCTGGAAAAAGGTCGATCTGGCGGCCGAATAAAGGATATCACGGCCGAGGAATGGATGTCTCGGCCGAAGGATAGATCTTGCGGCCGAGGGATTGATCTCTCATTGAGATTTTGCTAGCAACAGGTTGCTCGGGTGAGGAAATGATGTTAGGGCCGTGGGATCGATGTCACGGCCGACAGATGGATTCTCCTAGGCTTCTGTATTTCTGTCTGACAGGTTGTATGGCTTTGAATTGGGTCCTCTAAGTGGCTCAAAGTTCTTACCGAAAGTCCTAAGGTTCTCAAGGAAGGAATCAGCAATCACTGTATCCATTTCATCATCGGGATGGTCCCAAGGTGGGACTTGAAATAATCGTTAGGCCAAATTGGGGTGTTTACAGGCCTCTGGCAAAGACATTGCTTGCTTCGACACTGCATGATGCTCTCTTGCCTTTGGGGTTGTGCACATCCTGCCTTTTAGCACTAGTTTTAGGCAAGGATCTAGTACCTTCCTTTGAGCGATTCTTGGCGTCATGGAATTCGACCAAGTCTTTGAGCATGTGAGAGAGCTTCACTTCTGAGCGTGGCTTGATTCCGACGGTTGGAGGGTGATAGGTTTGTGGAGTTTCTTTGATCCTGGCCTTACCAGCATTCAGTCCCAGATCCGGGTTCGACATGACGGAGGTGAGAATGTCAATCAGCCCTTGCAATAGAGCCGTCTGCTCATCCATTTTTTGACTCATTTCCTCTACAGCCTTTTTCAGCTCAACTAGCTCTGTTTGCCCTGCCATTTCGAGGTAGTCGGGGAAAGTGGTATGGCTTTGTGTAGGATGGGTGGCCCAGTGCTGACAGTAAGTAAGAAAGCGAACTCAGAATGTGCCTCGGTTGCGGTTTATTGAAAAATGTGTATGAATAAAAGAATTGTTTATTCGCGTGTTGTCATCGTCGACTCAAGGGATCAAACTTTACGGATAGTTCCAACAGTCACGGGTAGGTCGGTGTCAGGCAGGTTAAATTCCGCACGTTGGGAATCAGAGCCAATCTCCTTATCTAAGACCATCCGAGACAGAGCAATAAGACTGCCGGAAGATGCACTTAAGGCTAGACTGAACTAGAGGGAGCCGTTCGGGCACGGCGAACACCGGAGTTATCCCAAACTCGAAGGATTTATGGTCTCCTAGACCCTGACTCAAGAAATGACATCCTATGAAGGATTGCCTTAGTCCTCAGAGATTCTTTTGAGTGTATCCTTTGTTTGGAACGACAAGTTCTAAGAGATGTCAAAATGAACTAAGTATTCAACTAGTCCTCGTTCGAAGTTTCAATTTTGAACTTGGAATAACTTAGTATAGACGACGTGATGCCACAACCAGAGTGGTGTCAGTGACATGGTGCCATTAGCCAGAGTGGTGTAAGTAAAGTGGCATCACGGCGTCATTTCCTTGTTATTCCTTATTCTCCGTTGAATTTTCGATTAGGCATTAGTCAAGGACTTAGTATATTCTGATTTCCCGAAGTCTCATTGTTCTAAGGACTCATGTAGTTTAGACAACATACACTAGGGGTGCACGATTCTTCATTGGGCCTCGGCAACCTTCTACAGACCGTGCGAGCGAGATTAAGAACACATGACTCGAAATTGAATAGATCGACAGCATGATGGGATGACATGGATGAGATGCATGGTGAGATGCAGAAAGCAGTAACATGTAGGCAGGATATAGCATATAATCCTACCATGCGGGTCCCTGTCCTAGTTTGGAAGGTTTTATTGCTTTCTACACACGTATAGAGGCCGGTTTTGGCTTTGAAGAGGGTTCCCCGGACTAGAGTCAAAGTATACCTCCCACTATTGAGCGTACACCCAATAATGGTACAAACGGTAGGGATGACTCATCACGGTCGAGGGTTGCTGAGCATTTCGGGATTCTCTATCACCGGCAAGCCGGGTAGGATTGCCGAAACACAACAGCGAGGCTGCACAAGATATATACAAGAAATAGACAATAAAACAAAATCCCTTTTGAAAATCCCACAAACATTTTTCAAGCTTGGCTCACAAGTTTAATTGATATTTAAGGAAAGCGGGCCGTTTTATCAACATACCAATTTTTTCTCAAGTATCAATCAAACATCCCCAGCAGAGTCGCCACTGTGGGCTACCAGCCCGAAAAATATATTTCCGTTTTGAGAAAAATGATTTGAAGAGTCGCCACCCGGATTTGTGGTATATCACCCGAGAAACCGTTTTCATTTGAAAACCATTGATTTGAAATTGAAAACCAGAGATCGTTTTGAGGGTCCGGAAGCCATGTTACGAGGGGGGAAGGGTTTTACGGCACCCCCCTCGCCCGATTCGAAATCGGTCTCTACTAAATGTTTGTGGGATTTTTAAAAGGGATTTTGTTTCATTTTAACCAGCTAGCAAGTATCCACAGTAATACCATGTAGGAAGTGCATGCATGTGCATGTGTACAGGGGGGATGAAATAGCCATGCAAAATACAAGATAACTGAAAATGCAGCCCTGCTACTGTATTCACTCTCGAGCGCTCGGGAGTTGTCCCGAGCGCTTGGGAGTTCTGACACTCTGATCCTGCAAAACTTTGTTAGTGCTAACAGAATATAATGTAAAACTGGAATTTGAAATGGATTTAAGCAAGCTAGGGGCTCAGCAGAGGACCTGACAGACTGAGATAAGCCCTCAATCTCTCAGATCATGCATCCTTGCCTCAACAAGACTAGATCTACAAACTTAAAAGAGCAACAGGCTGCACTTAGCCATGCATGAAGTCATGCAACTCAGAAAACTGGGAGAATGGAAAGCAGTAACATTCATGAACTCCCGAGCGCTCGGGAATGGTCCAGAGCGCTTGGGAGTGAGCTGCATGTCAGGTTTGTTTTAAACAGGAAATGATATTGACTGGACATGCAAACACCCTTGTTTTGATATTTCCCATGAGGAAATCATCTTTTAACTTTGGAAAAACCTTATTTTACATGAAAACTTGTAAGAAATGTTTCTGTTTTGGGGGAAAATGATTTTCTGTGCATGCATGCCAAAATGAAACCACTTATTTTAAGAGTGCACCTCATTTCCAGCCTACTGTATGACAAAGATCCATGCATGAAACTGGGAACCGTCCCGAGCGCTCGAGAGTGTTTTCAGTAAGGGTTTTGATAAAACGGTTTTTTTGTACCCCATTGCTCTTGTTTTTACACTAAGGTCTCCCAACCATGCACCTAGTATTGAAGACTGGGTCAGGCTGAGAGACCCCCCTCAGAAGGGAAGAACAGCCTCTTTGTTTGATCAAAGGTAAAGATTTCTACCTTTTGTTTGGACTTAGCTCCTTAAAAAGCTTTAGAAAAGAGGATGCAAAAGGTAGACCAGATACCAGAAGCTTGTAGTATTCTGGATTTCTGCTCTTTTGCTTGGTGATCTTTCAAAACCTTTGAAGTTTGGCAAAATGAGTTTGAGTTTGGAAAACCCTTGTCTTGGACAAGAGAGAGAGAGAAGAGTGGTTCTAGAGAGAGGGAATTTTCGTAGCCTTCCAGCCCCTTGCTTTGAAACCAGGCCCTCCTATTTATAGGCTAAAATAACCTATAGTTTTGAAATCAAATGGTTTTGAATAAAACATTTTAAAATGGGAAAATCCTTGGCCTGAAGATCTCTGCCACCAGAGGTTGAATGTTGACTGAATCATCAGCCGGCTCAAGATGGTGGTAATGATGAGTTGCATGGATAGTGGGTGATACTGCCATCCATTGGGCAACACATCAGTCTCGAGCGCTCGGGAGAAGTCTCGAGCGCTTTGGACTTCACTCTCGAGCGCTCGAGAGCGAGCCAGGCCAGAGGTTTTGGAAAATGGTTTTGAGCGCTCGGGACTGCTCCCAAGCGCTTGGAAATGCTTTTGACCATTTTTATTCCCTTTTCAAATCTTTCAAGGAGCAAAGTCTCGATCGGTACGAGGCTTGTTTCGATCCAAATTCATCATCGGGGAGCCTCCGGGCCACAAATCAAGGAATTTTGAAGAGTCCAAGTTGGGGTGTCTACAGTATGCATATAAGTACAATGACTCATGGTGAGTCCATTAAACTAACAAGTCTTGTGCTAGGTGGCAAGACTAGGTTATGGACCAATGGGCGATGGTTTCCCTAACTTCTATGGACCAATGGATAAAAGGGTAAAGTATACTATTCATATGTACATCTTCCAAATGGGTTTATAATACTATAGAAGGGTACCTTGGTCATAGATAACTTAGGTGGAAGGCCTATCGTCCAATGGATAAAGATTTCCTGAGCATTTATCGTTCAATGGGTATTAGTCAAAAATGATCTTGGCCCAAAGGGTTCCTTTAGGGTTTGGAAAGGTTCACGAGGTTCACTAGGGTTGAGATTGGTCGTTAGGTTATCTCAATGAATCGGTCAGGAGCTAACTAGGCTTACTAAGTAAGATTTCTAGTCAAGAAATATGATTCTATGACTTCTAGACACTTGTCTTTAGAAAATAATCTTATTGCTGGAGTGAAGAATCTAATCATGGCGGATTACTAAGATCGATCCAAGGTTTTGAGAGGAAATCGAAAGGAACTTTCAAGGGCACTCAAGAAGAGCGAAAGAGTTATCGAATAAACAACGAGATTTTTATTTACTGAAAATCAGAGTTGTTACATCTCGCGATCCGTCTGAGCTCAGTCAAAGAGGAGCATCTGTAGACACCCCAATTTGGCCTAACGATTATTTCAAGTCCCTGTAGACACCTCCCAGACGGGGCATCGCCATACAGATTGATCACGTTTGTTTGCTCGATTGGTTGCTCACTTCATAAACCAAAATCATGGACATTCCCATGGCTAGGAACATCGCCACATGATAACGGTTATCATCAAATAGAGTCGCCACCCAGTTTATTAAAACTGGGAAAACAGATAGAGATTCTGGATACGGGAGCCAAAAGTACAATAAAGGGAAGGTGTTAGGCACCCCTCTTTGCCCAGTCGTGAGACTGGCCAATAATCATTCAACATAAGACGTGTAGATGCTTTGTTTAATTCCAACACATAGTCTGTTTATTTATTCCTTTAAACAGTAAGTAAGGTGAGCCAGTGCGATAAATAAGCATGCATTAGAAAGCAGAGAAAGCAAATAAACTGTCCCAGGAGATCGATTACTCAGCCGGTGAATGGATGTCACGGCCGAGTAATCACACTGGTTTGATGTACCGGCCGAGGGATCGAAGCCCCGGTCGGTGTTCTTCCTCACACCAGAAAATACGATTAACAGATGATCAGAAAGTTACGATTAATCAGAAAAGCAATAAATTAAGACAAACCAGAGGCCGTTGGGCCTCACCACCTTAATCCCTCAGTTGCTTGATTGCTTTGGATTGGGCGTGATTGACTGATTGCTCGATCGAGAACCCTAGGGTTAGGGTTTGAACTTCGGGGTTTGATCGCCGGATTAACGGCTGCCTTCGGGAGGTTAGGGCTTTTGAAGTGTGGGATTGAGGGATTATTTGTGCAGAGCTTTGAGGCTTGATTGAGTGTGTAGGTCTATCAATTTCTGTGTGTATTTCGGAGCCCAAAGGCTCCTTTATATAGGCATAGGGATGACTCACTCCGGCCAATCAAATCATGAGATGGCAATTGCAATTGCAATGCATCTCTAACTCTACGTCGTAATCTCTGAGCGTAGCCCGAACGCATCGGGAAAGTAGTGTAGTTGGATCAAACCAAACGTTTGACAGAACGTTCCAGAGTCTGGAAAAAAGTCGATCTGGCGGCCGAGCAAAAGATGTCGCGGCCGTGGAATGGATGTCTCGGCCTAAGGATAGATCTTGCGGCCGAGGAATTGATCTCTCAGGGAGATTTTGCTGGCAACAGGTTGCTCGGGTGAGGAATTGATGTTTTGGCCATTAGATCGATGTTACGGCCGTCAGATGGATTCTCCTAGGCTTCTGTATTTCTGTCTGAAAGGCTGTATGGCTCTGAATTGGGTCCTCTAAGTGGTTCAAAGTTCTCACCGAAAGTCCTAAGGTCCTCAAGGAAGCAATCAGCAATCATTGTATCCATTTCATCATCGGGATGGTCCCAAGGTGGGACTTGAAATAATCGTTAGGCCAAATTGGGGTGTCTACAGATGCCCCTCTTTGACTGAACTCAGACGGATTGCGAGACATGTTTGAGTAAGAGTCAAAGCTGTAAAAAGCAACTCAATTTGGTCCAACCACTATTCCAAGGGGTTTTCGAAAAAGGTTTTGTTATGGTCGGGCCGGGAGGCTGCCTACATATTCCACAAGGGAAATTCAGACCAATCGTAGTTCGGGCAAAAAAAAGAAAAATAAAAGTTTGGAGGGTTAGAGACAGAAGACGTACCTTAGGGCTTAAAAAGCTGTAGTGTGACGTACCTAGACTGAGCCAGGGTTTTGGCGGAAGATAGTTGAAGGAGCGTGGGGCTGCCTGGGGAGTTTTTGCTTAAAGCTTCTTTAGTTATTTTGGGGTAGATCAGTACACTGCAGGTGCGTTTGCTTTTCTTGATCATCCTTACTTTGACTGAAAGGAACTCGGTAGAGTAGCCTATCCTTGCGAATGAGCTGGAAGGAATTGATGTAAAGGGGTGGAATCAAAACCATCTGCTGGGGATGAGTTGGACGCCGGTTTGCTTTTGAGATGGAGGAGGGGCGCAGGGCCAGTAGCTGGAGCACGGAGCTTTGGAGATGGAAGAACCGAGGCACGGAGCCGGTTGTAGTCATGAGGCGAGAGCCTGGAGAGTGATGGAATCGAGGCGTGGAGCCTGTTGCAATCTTGAGGCGAAGACCTGAGGTGAGCTTAGAGCTTGATGGGACCGAAGCGCCGAGCTGGTATTGATCAGGATGAGAGCCTGTGGTGATTGATAGGACCGAAGCGCGGAGCTGGTGTTGATCATAAGGCGAGAGCCTGAAGTGATTGAGGCGTGGAGCCTGCATGCAGTCTTAAGGCGAGGACCTGAGCTGTCGGAGCTTAGAGCTTGACGTGATATGAACCGAAGCGTAGAGCTGGTTGCATTCTGATGGCCTGTGCACGGAGCTTTCTCATCATAAGTGTTGATGTGGAGCCAAAGGATCGAGGCGTTGGGCCGATCAATAAAACCGAGGCATAGAGCCGGTTGATTGCAGGGTTGACCTGTTTCATGAGAGATATGCATAGTGTATATGTGCAAATGCTTGTTAGATGTGAACAGATACGATGATGCAGACTCGATGTGAAAATGCAATATGTGCATGGGCCCGTGCGTGTGTGTTTGTTTTAAGCTTAGAGCCTCTATCAAGTTCCGGACTTGAGCATTCAGAGCGTAGAGCTCGAGCATTCGGACGACAGAATCCGAGCATTCAAAGTACAGGCTTTGAGCGTCCAGTACGCAGTGGTTGGGCATCCAAGCATAGAGCTTAAGCATTCAAGTGTATGACTTGAGCATCCAGTACACAGTGGTTGGGCATCCAAGCGTAGAACTTGAGCATTCAAAAATGTTAGATTTTTGAGCATTCAGGCGTAGAGCCTAAGAATAGATGTCTTGATTGATGGGGTGGCTTAGAGCCTGTTGCTTGTTTACGGCTTCGAGCCAGTTGAGATGTTGGGCTTTGAGCCGCTGAGTTTATGGCTTCGAGCCATTTCAGATGGTAGATACAGGCTTCGAGCCTATTAGAGTAATGGGCTTGGAGCCGCCGAGGTGATAGATATAGGCTTCGAGCCTGTTGAGATAATGGGCTTCGAGCCACTGAGGTAATAGACATAGGCTTCGAGCCTGTTAAGAGCTTGATTGTGTACGGCTTCGAGCCAGTTTGAGACAAAGGGCTTAGAGCCGCTGGGTTGGTTGTTACGGCTTTGAGCCAGTTGAGATAATGGGCTTGGAGCCGCTAAGTTGAGTGATTACAGGCGTAGAACCTGTTGCTGTGATAGCGAGCATAGAGCTGCTGAGATAAAGGGTTAGAGCCGCTGGGATTGCTTGTTTACGGCTTTGAGCCAGTTGAGATAGCGGTCTTGGAGCCGCTGAGTTGTGTAGAGACGATGGGCACAGGGCCGCTGAATTGATACGGGCGTAGAGCCGCTATGATAAAGGGCTTCGAGCCGCTGGGTGATAAAGGCTTTGAGCCTGTTGAGGCAAATGGGCTTCGAGCCGCTTGGTTGATTGTTATGGCTTCGAGCCAATTCAGATGGTAGATACAGGCTTCGAGCCTGTTGAAGTAATGGGCTTTGAGCCGCTGGAGTAGACTTGTTACGGCTTCGAGCCAATTGAGATAGCAGGCTTGGAGCCGCTGAGTTGTATAGAGACGATGGGCACAGGGCTGCTGAATTGGTAGGTGGGGGCGTAGAGCCGCTGAGTTGCGTAGAGATGATGGGCTTTTAAGCCTGTCAGGATAGTGGGCGTGGAGCCGTTGAATTGTAGGCGTAGAGCTGCTGAGTGAGCGAGTATGGGCGTAAAGCTGCTGGGTGTTTCAACTTGCTTTGGCCAGCAGTTTGTGGAGAGAGAGCTTCGATGCTTGGGCATGCCCCCAAGATTAATTTTGATCACATTGTATTGGCTTGGGGATGCCCTCAAGGCTGTTTGGTCGGTTGAGGACTTAGAAGTCTATAGTGGCTTGAGCTAGTGCACTGAGCAAAATCTGCCGTTGCTGAGGGAATTTGATTAAGGGGCCAGGAGATCGATCTCTCGGCCGAAGAATTGATGTCTCGGTCGAGAAATTGATGTCTCGGCCGTGAGAACGCCAAAAGTCAGGAAATCGATTTAAGTTTAGTTAAATCGATCTTACGGGTCATATCATCCTTTCCATTCCTCATTCTCTTCTCTCATCCAAACAATCGCCACCGATCTCTCCTCTCTCTCTTCGTCGGCCGCCGCCATCCCCCACCTTACCGCCGCCGTCCCTTCCGACCATACGATTCCAGCTGTCATGTCTTCATCACCGCCTCCTCCTCCGTCATCTGATGTTCCTGCCGTGCCTAGGGACACGGGCAAAGCTCCGGCCGTTGAGGCCGCAACTCTTGGTGGGATTTCAAGTTCTCGCGTTCTTCGTTCAAGTCGGCGCAGAGCCACTGTTGGGGGAAGTTCCTCGCAACCCATTCCTCCCGGGGTTGAACCCGAGGTTTCTACTGATGTGGGCGGTGATATTCTTCCACCTTTTGACGTTGCTACTTACGCTCCTCAGGTTCACTTGGTCGGGCGTGGTGGTTCTTTGCGATACCGTCCTCCCCTCAGTGACACCCCACCTGAGGTCTTGCACAGGGAGCCAGAGCAGCACTTTGGTTTCACCAACAGGAAGGTAGAATTTTATCCTGTCAAATGATTTTTGTATGTGAGATTTCGCAGAGTGATAGTTTGATATTTTGATAGGGAGTTTGAGTTCTAGAAGTTGCCCCCTGTATAGGCGATATCTTGTGTATTTGATTCCTTCTTCGTATTTTGTCAGGCAAACGAGAGGCTGCGCGTGTGGGGAAACTGCCCCCAGGTTTTTGAGTGGTATGAGAGGCTTCCTCAGGAAGCCAAGGATGCGGTTGCTTTGGTTGGCTTCAAGCCCTTGATACTTGGTTTCCATCTTCCGAAGGCGGAGTTGGGATTGACCACATCCTTGGTCAAGCGGTGGTGGGATACCACCAACACTTTCCACCTTCCGGAGGCTGGGGAGATGACGATCACTCCGGGTGACTTTGCTTTGCTCACAGGCCTAAGAGTAGGCGGCGATCCTCTTCCAATTGACCCGCGGATCCATGAGCGGAAGGGTGCCCTTGGATATCTTTTGGGGAAGGTTCCCATTGTGTCAGAGAGTGGCCATATCACATATACCTGGCTTCGGGAAGAGTTTGATCAAGTTGATATCCTGACGGAGATTCCCCTTTCTCAGCTGGTACGAGCTTTCCTGCTTTATCTCCTTGGGCAAACTTTGTTTTGCAACAAGGAGAATTCGGTACATGTTCAGTTCTTGGCTGCTTTGGTGCACTTAGAGACCATAGCAGAGTTTGATTGGGGAACTCCTGCCCTAGCCATGTTGTATGGACACCTCAGTGCTTGTTCCCGGGGAGTTAGTTTGTCGCTTGGTGGACACCATCGTATTCTTGAGGTATACATTTTGATTTCTGCATTATCCTCTTGTTGCTTCTATCTTTGTTATTCATGTTTTCCTTCTTTGCTTGTAGCTCTGGGCTTTTGAGCACTTGTTGCAGTTTCCTCCTCCGACTAGGCATAGTGAGCCTAGGTTTGTTCCTCGGGCAGCCCGTTGGTTGAAAGGGGTTCGGAAGTCACGGTCGCCTGCCATGGACTTGCTGGCTTGGAGGCGAGTTTTGGATCACCTAACGGTGGATCAGGTATGACATCTCTTTATCCTCTGATTTTCGTGCAATTTCCTCATCCTGTCATTTTGATGCTATTTCCCTTGTTGTAGGTACGTTTTGACCCATGGGGCGTGCTACTTGATGATGCTCCTCTGGAGTTGACCTCTGCTCGGGCATTAGACAGCCAACACTTCCTTCTGGAAGGGCCATTTTCGAGAGCCTGGTATCTTGGAGAGAGGGTAGCGAGTCAGTACTTTCCACATTCCGAGGCGTTGCAGCTTGTTCCTCTCCCTCCTCCTGTTGGTATGAGATCGACCCATCTTTTGACCGGGGAGGGCTTGCTACTTGCTCTTGAGAGACAGCCAGCTATGAGTTTTCTCGTAGTGGGAGATTACTTAGCCTTTCTGTAGACACCCCAATTTGGACTTTTCAAAAATCCTTGATTTGTGGCCCGGAGGCTCTCCAATGATGACTTTGGATTGAAACAAGCCTGGTACCGATCAGAACTTTACTCCTTGAAAGATTTGAAGAGGGATTAAAAATGGTTAAAAACATTTTCAAGCGCTTGGGAGCAATCCCAAGCGCTCAAAACTGTTTCACAAAACCTCTAGCCTGGCTCTTTCTCGAGCGCTCGAGAGTAAGGTCCCAAGCGCTCGGGAGTGATCCCAAGCGCTCGAGACTATTCTATTGTCCAATGGATGGCAGTATCACCCACTCACCATGCTACTCATCATTATAACCACCTTGAGCCCGCCGATGGCTCGGTCCACACTCAACCTCTGGTGAAAGATATTCAGGCCAAAGATTTTCCCCTTAAAAAAATGTTTTATCAAAACCATTTGATTTTCAAAAACCATTTAAGGTCTTGGCCTATAAATATGACTGGTTTTTCAGCTAGAAAGAGGGACAAAAATTTTCACTCCACCAGAACTCTCATCCTCTGCTCTCTCTCTCTCTCTAGCACAAAACCAAAAACCTCCAAACTCTCTTTCTAAACTTCAAAGGCTTTGCAAATCACCAAGGAGAAAGGGCAAGAAATCCAGAATACTCTTCTGATCTCTTGTACTCTCCTCTCTTCATCCACACTTCAAAGGCACACCAAGGAGCAAGGTTCAAGGAAAAGGTATAAAACTTTACCTTTGGTCACAACTAAAGGGCTATTCATCCCTTCTGAGGGGGGTCTCTCAGCCTGACCTAGTCTTCAATACTGGGTGAATGGTTGGGAGACCCTAGTGTAAAAACAAGAGCAATGGGGCATAAGAAAATGTTTTCACAAAACCCTTACTGGAACTACTCCCAAGCGCTCGAGAGTACTCCTGAGCGCTCGGGACGGTTCCCAGTTTCATGCATGCCCCCTTTGTGATGCAGCAGGTTGGGAATGATGTGAGATATTAAAAGAATTGGTTTTGTTTTGGCATGCATGCCCAGAAAATGGTTTTCCCCCTAAAAACATAAACATTTTCTCACAAGTTTTCATGTGTGAACAAGGCTTCTCTCTTTCAAAGTTAAAAGAGGTCCTCCTCTTGGGAAATGCCAAAGCAAGGGCCTTTGTATGTCAAAATCAGTACCATTTCCCGTTTGAGAGCAAGCTGATATGCATCATAATCCCAAGCGCTCCGGACCATTCCAGAGCGCTCGGGAGTGCATGCATGTCATTGCTTCCCATTTCCCGGTCTGCTGTGTTATCTGGTCTCTGCATGCTTTAGTGTGGCCTGTTGCTCTTTTAAATTCATAGATTTAGCTTTGTTAAGGCAGGGATGCATGATTTGAAAGAATTGAAGGCTTAGCTCAGTCTTCCAAGTCCTCTGCTGAGCCAGTAGTGTACTTAATATCATTTCTGTTTCCTATTTTAGCATCGTATTCTGTCTGTGCTAACAAAGCTTGCAGGTTGGGTATCAGAACTCCCAAGCGCTCGGGACTGCTCTCGAGCGCTCGAGAGTGAAGCCAGTGACAGATCTTCAATTTCTGTGATCATGCATTTTGCTCACTTTCAGTTAATCATCCACTGTACATCAGCACATGCATGCACCTCCTACATGATATTACCGTGGATACCTGCTAGTTGATCTAATGAAACAAAATCCCTTTGAAAAATCCCACAAATGTTTAGTAGAGACCGATTTCGAATCGGGCGAGAGGGGTGCCGTAAAACCCTTCCCCCCTCGTAACATGGCTTCCGAACCCTCAAAACGATCTCTGGTTTTCAATCTAAATCAATCATTTTTCAATATAAAACGGTTTCTCGGGTGATTAACCACAAATCCGGGTGGCGACTCTTCAAACCACATTTTTCTTCAAAACGGGAGCCAAATATATATTATATTTTTCGGGCTGGTAGCCCACACTTTCGTTCGGCCTCGTTGACCCTTCCTACCACTACTGCTGCTGCTGCTCCTCCTGTTTGGCCACGGGCCCCCAGTTTCATTTCTTTCCACAATGCAAATGGAGAAGAAGAACGTTTGCCACTGACACCGTGTACTACGCAGTTCCACGTGCTTCCTGCCGGAATTCAGCAGGTAATATTGTAGATTCTACTTTGGTTTCCTTCAGCGTTCCTTGCTTATTTGATTGTATATGCAATTGCTTCCTCTGCAGGTGCCCGCTGAGGTGGTTCAGGAATGGTTGCGTGCTTTCCAGAGTGTAGAGGCTTTGGCTCGACGGCAGCGCGGCCGAATAGATGCGGTATGCATCCTTTGATCTCTTCTTTTTCCATCCTACGTTTCATGTGAAACTAAATGCCTATATCCTGTGTCTTTGCAGCTTGAAGCAGAGCGAATACCGACAGTGTCGGTCACCCAGAGTGCTGGAGTTAGCGAGGGTGGGAGTACTGAGCTGGTGATGGAGATGCCGCGGCTGGTGAGGGACAGAGGATCAGTGTCTCAGTTCCTGAGCGTTTTCGTCCCGCGCCCAAGAGGGGTCGTGAGCAGTAGCTAGCCTTTCCTTTCTTGTACCTGTATTTGTTAGTTCTAAAAACAGATAATTTGACATTTGTATTTTTTGTTTGTATTTGAAGCATCCTCAGCATGTATGAGAAATTAGATATTTATGCAATATTTTTCAAAGTTTTGTGAATGTCTGGATTTAAACATGGGCCGAGGAATGGATCACTCGGCCGAGGGTTCCATTCTTCGGCCGCTACTTCCATTTCCTAAAGAAGTTGGATTTTTGCTTTTAGCCAAGTGGCGTTTTTCCCTTCTTACACTTGAATTTGATTCAGGCTCTTTTATTTGCTTTTGCTGTTCCTTCAATCTCTTTGCCATGTTTTGGGATTGTTAGAATGCTTGGTCCCTTATGTCGACGATTTTTGAGTCAGAGAGGACGAACGATGATTCTTATGTGTCTTTGTTTTTGCCAATTCCCTGGAAAATGACTAACTCATGTTTTGTGAGCTCAATACGCAGAGTTAGCTATGCCTACCATTGAGTACAAACCTTTTGATATTGTCTTTCTTCTCTCCAAGTGTTTGGGCCGCATCTCGACGCGAGATTGCCTACGTATCCTAATCAAGGAATCAGGCCTTTTACGTAGTTCCAAGATCACCACCTTTGGGGGTTGGGTTTTCACTCTTGGTTTTTCTTTCTCTCATGCTCTAGGTTTTGCCTAGGTTACCTGATAGAGGTTGAGTCCCTAGCGAGCTTTCCTTTGAATGCCTTAACTTTTGCCTAGGCTGCGTTTTCGCTTTTTCTTTGTCCTAGCAGGCTTTGCTCTTACTTTTGCTTGGGCGCATATTTTACCCAACGAGCATTTTTCTCTCAAGAAGGTTTTGGTGTTTTGGAGAGGAATCTAATGGAGATGTTTTTATGAATCTCCTGTTGTGTTTGTACTTTCACAATGGGCAAGCTAACCCTAAGTGTTCTCACGGAGATAGCGTCTTTTTCCTGAGTTTTGATAAAAAGCCTAGTTCTAAGTAACCAGGGTTCGTCCCCTCTTTCCTTTTGGTCGGTAACATAAAGAATTAGATTCTTGAAATCCTTTTATCTTTGGCAGAGAGATTGTAGTGTATAACAATCACATTTTAAAGATGGAATCATTTGTCAAGCATATAAGTGATAAAATGGGGATTTATTCAATCGTAGATAATGCCCAAACAGAGGCCCAAAACATGTCCTAACTTGTCTTTAGGAAATGAAAGCAATGTGATTTACTGCAGTATTTCGGGAGTGGCTCCTTTTCCTTTTGCAGTTTTATACTCTTCTTCACCCTCTTTGCCAAACAAAATCTTTAGGTCAAATTCAGCAAGCACCTCAATCCAGTCTTCGAGAGTAGGAGATGAATTGGTTGGTTCTTCTTCCAAATCACTGTCGGTCCATTCCTGATCAAAGAAGATTTGCATTCCAGGGTACCGTTGCTTGGTAACTTCGTCTTCCCATGTTTCTGCGAAGCCACAGAATGGAAAGTCTTCTCCTTCTCTCACAAACCAGCCATTGAGCGTTTTTGGGATCACGAATTTCTCTTCTTTGACCCTACTTCCTCTTGCTTTAGCCTTTTCCATGCTTTTCTTCCTTTTTACCTCGGCTTCTGTCGGGGTGTAGCCGAGGCCAAAGGCGTATTGATTATGCGGAGGATCAATCATTTGCGAGATGCCTTGTGATCTTTTGCCTAAACCCAACCCAGGGAGGTATTTTTGCTTCTTCATCATCCATATGGCAGGGGTGCTTACGTAGAAGTTTCTCTCAGCCATTAAGGCTTGCACAGCGGTTGCTTCCTCAAGACTGAATCCAGTAAGGAAGGTTTCCTCGGTTTCTACCTCTTGTACAGGCGTATCAGAATGAGTTCGGATTGATGAATCCCCCAGAATGGTTATGACCCTTCCGTCTACCGCGAATTTGACTTTTTGATGCAAAGTGGAAGGTACTGCCCCAGCGTCATGTAGCCAAGGCCTTCCTAATAAGAGATTGAAGGTGGCCGGTATATCCATCACATGGAACTCCACGTCCCTTTTGATCTTCTCCACTTCTACTGGCAGTGTGACACACCCAACCACTCTTCTCTTTGAATTGTCATACCCCCTTACTCCCTGGCTTGAAGGGCGTATGTTGGTGGCGTTTATCCCTAGCTTGTCGAGGGTCCTTTGAGGACATACGTTTAAAGCAGACCCATTATCCACCAAGACCAGTGGGATCCATTTAGTGAGACATTTAAGTGAAATGTAGAGAGGTTTGTTGTGTGCAGGCCCTTCAGGAGGTAGATCCTTGTCAGTGAAAGCTATCGTTGGTTTTGGAGCCTTTGACGTCATTATGAAGCCCACGAGTTCTTCGGGGGTGATGTCGATGGGAACTTTGGCTTTCCCCAAGGTTTTGAAAAAGGAGTTACGATGCTCGTAGGAGGACATAAGCAATCCCCAAATAGAGATATCAGCTTGGATTTTCTTTAGTTGTCTTAGCACCCTGTCTTCCTCAGGTTCGGTCCTTTGGCTTTCTTCTCCTTCCTCTTCTTCCATTACTCGCGTTGAGGTTGAACTTTCCCCACGTAGTTTAGGAGGTTTATACACCCTTCCGCTTCGGGTGAGGTGACCCACTTCTTCTTCTTGGGTACCCCAAGGATCAGCAGGCTCAATTCTTCCAACTTTCCAGTCATTTGGCAGGGCTTGACGGATGTCCAACCTCCAATCCCCATCATCAATAGCATAGATGTGGGGTTCTCCCCCTGTTGCAAAGCATTCCTCGTTCTTGGAGAGGATTAGGGATGGTTTGGCTTGGGTATTTGGAATAATGTGTAGGGCAGGATTATATGTGGGGCTATTGGATAGGCTTATGAGATTGATATTTTGAGGCAGTGATTCGTTGTTGTGAGCGGGAAGTGGATTGGTTTGTACATTAGGCTTAGGAGGTTTTATGGCTTGACTATCAATGAGATCCTGGATGTCATGACGAAGACGCATGCAGCGGTCTGTCTCATGTCCAGGGTGTTGATGGTAAGCACATTGCTTATTGAGATCATAGCTTGGGCCATAAGGTGGCTGAGGAGGTGGATTATTCAAGAGCCTGAGGTGCCCTTGACGGCTTAGGATGGCTAAGGCTTGGGATGGAGTCATATAGAGTGGGTCGAAATTGCGGCGAGGGCGATTCGTGTTTCTAGATGAGCTAGCTTGAAAAGGGTCTTGTGGTAAGACTGAGTTAAGGGTGTTGATGGAGGCAGGGGATGCACGGGTTGGAAAGGTTTTTCTGGGTGGAGGAGTGGCCTCTTCTTTCCCAATGAGTCCTAGCTTGATTCCATCTTCGATTTGCAACCCGGTGGCATGCAGACGTTTGAAGTCGGTGATAGCTTGAGTGTAAATGTGGGTGAGGTATTTGGGCTGTAGGTTCTTGACAACTATCCTCACTTGATCTTCTTCGGAAGGGCGGCTTTTCATCTTGGCAGCCTTTTCTCTCCATCTTGCCACAAAGGTAGCAAAGTCCTCATTGGATTCTTGTTTAGTCATCTCCAAATCTCGGGTAGTTAGCTCAATTTGGACATTGTACGCATTGCTTGACAAAAGCATTAGCAATTTCCAGGCCAAGTTTGATAGTGCACAAATTCCAAAGTGAGAAACCAATCGAGGGCGCTTCCGGTGAGAGTTCTTTGAAACAATTGAGCGATGAGCTCGTCGGTCAAGCCCATAGGCTTGAGTGTTGATGACATGGCGGACATGGCTGGTAGGGTTACCAATTCCGTTGAATTTCTCGATGTTTGGCATTTTGAACCGTCCAGGCAATTGAGATTGGAAAGAGGCAGAGTCCTTCGAAATCTAGAATTTGGTCTCCTTGTGAGCGAGCCAAAGCGTGCTTGATCTCCTTGACTTGTTTGACCAATTCAGGGTTTTCTGTAACTTCATGAGGATTTTCTGCTCCTTCCTCATTTTTCTTGTCTTCAGCATCTCTTGCTGCTTTCTCAGCTTGTAAATAGGCAATTTGGGCTCGGAGCTCGGTGATGGTAGCATCATTGTCTGCCATTTTTGGGGTGTAGGTAGGGAGATTGCTTGGTGAAGCTTGGAATTGGGTAGATAATCGGGTTTGTTGAGGAGACGACCGCGAAGTCCCTGAAACTGATTGGGACCGTTGCGGTGAAAGTGTCTTGGTAGACGAAGGCGACCGATGAAATGACTGTAAAGACCTCTGTTTGGCGTGACTTCGGGTATTGTAAGAGTATAAAACTGGCTGAGGTTGCTTCTTTAACCTACCTATTGTGCCTGTTTGAAAAATAGAATACCTG
Source organism: Rhododendron griersonianum (assembly GCA_018127125.1). NCBI lineage: Eukaryota > Viridiplantae > Streptophyta > Magnoliopsida > Ericales > Ericaceae > Rhododendron > Rhododendron griersonianum. The sequence continues at coordinate 35,119,281 of CM030789.1, forward strand.
GAAGTCAGTATTCGGCCTGTTGTAGGGTTAGGATTTGGGTTTGAAAATCCTAACCCTTCTGCACAGAAAGAGTTAATACAACAACAAATGATACAAGGTGTGAGGAAGAACTTTTGCAAGTAGAATGCAAGTAGGTTCCTATCCTGTAGGTTCCTGTCTTAGTTTGATAAGTTCTATGGCTTTTTAAAGCATGCAAGGTTTAGGTAGTTTCAGGGTGCTCCGTTGTCAAAGGGCACCAATCCTCTCACCAGCCCATCATAGGCGGCGATTGGGTGATTTCCTTTTTGATATACCACTACGTATGAGTGACTGTGGAGTTTGCTAGAACCCCCAACATAGCCCGTGTCATGCCAGGATATCAGATGAACTCAACGGGTTGCCCGCTCGATGCATATGATAGATGAATTAAACAAAGCATGTATTAGTCTTATGTTGAACTTTTTGGTTATGGCTCTCAATTCCCCAGCAGAGTCGCCAAAAACTGTAGACACCTCCCAAACGGGGCATCGCCATACAGATTGATCACGTTTGTTTGCTCGATTGGTTGCTCGCTTCATAAACCAAAATCATGGACATTCCCATGGCTAGGAACATCGCCACATGATAACGGTTATCATCAAATAGAGTCGCCACCCAGTTTATTAAAACTGGGAAAACAGATAGAGATTCTGGATACGGGAGCCAAAAGTACAATAAAGGGAAGGTGTTAGGCACCCCTCTTTGCCCAGTCGTGAGACTGGCCCATAATCATTCAACATAAGACGTGTAGATGCTTTGTTTAATTCCAACACATAGTCTGTTTATTTATTCCTTTAAACAGTAAGTAAGGTGAGCCAGTGCGATAAATAAGCATGCATTAGAAAGCAGAGAAAGCAAATAAACTGTCCCAGGAGATCGATTACTCGGCCGGTGAATGGATGTCACGGTCGAGTAATCACACTGGTTTGATGTACCGGCCGAGGGATCGAAGCCCCGGTCGGTGTTCTTCCTCACACAAGACAGAAAGATTAACGGATAATCAAAATGCTACGGTTAGTCAAAGATACAGTAAATTAAGACAAACCAGAGGCCGTTGGGCCTCACCACCTTGATCCCTCAGTTGCTTGATTGCTTTGGATTGGGCGTTATTGACTGATTGCTCGATCGAGAACCCTAGGGTTAGGGTTTGAACTTCGGGGTTTGATCGCCGGATTGACGGCTGCCTTCGGGAGGTTAGGGCTTTTGAAGTGTGGGATTGAGGGATTATTTGTGCAGAGCTTTGAGGCTTGATTGAGTGTGTAGGTCTATCAATTTCTGTGTTTATTTCGGAGCCCAAAGGCTCCTTTATATAGGCATAGGGATGACTCACTCCGGCCAATCAAATCATGAGATGGCAATTGCAATTGCAATGCATCTCTAACTCTACGTCGTAATCTCTGAGCGTAGCCCGAACGCATCGGGAAGGTAGTGTAGTTGGATCAAACCAAACGTCTGACAGAATGTTCCAGAGTCTGGAAAAAGGTCGATCTGGTGGCCGAGCAAAGGATGTCGCGGCCGTGGAATGGATGTCTCGGCCGAAGGATAGATCTTGCGGCCAAGGAATTGATCTCTCAGGGAGATTTTGCTGGCAACAGGTTGCTCGGGTGAGGAATTGATGTTTTGGCCTTTAGATCGATGTTACGGCCGTCAGATGGATTCTCCTAGGCTTCTGTATTTCTGTCTGAAAGGTTGTATGGCTCTGAATTGGGTCCTCTAAGTGGTTCAAAGTTCTTACCGAAAGTCCTAAGGTCCTCAAGGAAGCAATCAGCAATCATTGTATCCATTTCATCATCGAGATGGTCCCAAGGTGGGACTTGAAATAATCGTTAGGCCAAATTGGGGTGTCTACAGTCCCACCTTGGGGACCATCCCGATGATGAAATGGATACAGTGATTGCTGATTGACTTCTTGTGAACCCATGGACTTATGGTAAGAACTTTGAGCCACTTAGAGGACCCAATCCAGAGCCATACAGGCTTTCAGACAGAAATACAGAATCCTAGGAGAATCCATCTGTCGGTCGTGACATTGATCTCACGGCCTTAACATCCTTTCTTCACCCGAGCAACCTGTTGCTTGAAAATCTCCCTGAGAGATCAATCCCTCGACCGCAAGATCTATCCTTCGGCCGCAACATCCTTTCCTCGGCCGCCAGATCCTTCCTACGGCCGCCAGATTGTCTATTTTCCAAACTCTGGAACGTTCTGTCAATTGTTTGATCCAACTACGCTACCTCCCCGATGCGTTTGGGCTACGCCCAAAGATTACCACGAAGAGTTTGCATTGCAATTGCAATTGCAATCATGCGTTTTGATTGGCCGGAGTGAGTCATCAATTGCCTATATAAAGGGCTTTTGGGTTCCGAAAATACAACAACGAAATCATCAAATTCATATACTTTCACACCCTCTCAAGCCACGAAACTCTGCAGAAATACTCTCTCAAATCCCCTCTTCAAAAGCCCTAACCTCCCGAAGGCAGCCATCAATCCGACGATCAAACCCCGAAGTTCAAACCCTAACCCTAGGGTTTTCAAAGAAGCAATCAGTCAATCACCATCAATCCGAAGCAATCAAGCAACTGAGGGATCAAGGTGGTGAGGCCCAACGGCATCTGGTTTGGTTTATTAACTGTATTTATGCTTAATCGTAGCGTTTTGATTATCTGCTAACTTTTTTGTCTGGTGTGAGGAAGAACACCGACCGGGGCTTCGATCCCTCGGCCGGTACATAAAACCAGGAGGATCCCTTGGCCGTGACATCCATTCACCGACTGCGGGATCCATTTCCCTGGGATAGTTTGTTTTGCGTTCTGCTTTCTGATGCATGTTTCAATTACAGTCTTGGCTCCCCATTAACTGTTTAAAGGCTAAAAACAGACTACATGCTAGAATTAAATAAAACAAGTACATGTCTTATGTTGAAAAACTATGGGCTAGTCTCACGACTGGGCAGAGAGGGGTGCCTAACACCTTCCCCTTACTGTACTTTTGGCTCCCGTACCCAGAATCTCTATCTATTTTCCTAGTTTTAATAAACTGGGTGGCGACTCGGTTTTGATGATAACCGCTATCGTGTGGTGATGTTCCTAGCCATGGGAATGTCCACAATCTTGGTTTATGAAGCAAGCAACCAATCGAGCAACAAACGATCAATCTGTATGGCGATGCCCCGTTTGGGAGGTGTCTACATTATGTTTAGTCCCTTTTGATTATCACTTGCTTAGATGATATTTGATTTGAGATTTGGCCTTAGTGAGAAATCACTGGCATTTGTCATGATTAAGACCTCAACGGGCGGGTCAGGGTCGTGACAGCAACTTTGCAATTACTGCAGCATCTCGAGGCTTGCTCCTTTGCCTTTCACAGTTTTATACTCTTCTTCACCCTCTTCTTTGCCAAACAGAAGCTTTAGATCAAACTCAGCTAACACCTTGATCCAGTCTTCGGGGACGAGAGATAAGTTTGTTGGTTCTTCTTCCGTGTCACTGTCAGTCCTTTCTTGATCGAAGAAGATTTGCATCCCAGGATGCCTTTGCTTGGTGGTTTCGTCCTCCCATGTTTCTGCAAAACCACAAAATGGGAAGTCTTCGCCTTCTCTTACAAACCAACCGTTAAGCGTCTTTAGAATCACGAACGCCTTTTCTTTTATTATGCTTCCTTTTGCCCTAGCCTTTTCCATGCTTTCTTTTCTCTTTTCTTCTATTTCAGCCTCCAAAGGCGTACTGATTGTGTGGGGGATCAATCATTTGCGGGATGCCTTTTGATCTTTTGCCTAAACCCAATCCAGGGAAATAGTTCTGCTTCTTCATCATTCGTATAGCGGAGGTGCTTATGTAGAAACTTCTTTCAGCCATCAAAGCTTGCACTGTAGTTGCTTCCTCGAGACTAAACCCAGTAAGAAAAGTTTCCTCTGCCTCGGCCCCCACCTCTTGCACAGGCGTATCGGAATGAGCTCGGATTGATGAGTCTGCTAGGATGGTCACAATCCTTCCATCTGCTGCAAATTTGACCTTTTGATGTAAAGTGGAAGGAACCGCCCCAGCATCATGTAGCCAAGGTCTTCCTAGCAAAAGATTAAAGGTGGCTGGTGTGTCCATTACATGGAATTCCACGTCTCTCTTCATCTTTTCTACTTCTAATGGTAGGGTAACACACCCAACCACTCTTCTCTTTGAATTGTCGTATCCACTTACGCCTTGGTTTGAAGGGCGTATGTTTGTAGCGCCCACTCCCAGCATGTCAAGGGTTCTTTGAGGGCACACATTCAAAGGAGATCCGTTATCCACCAAGACTAGCGGAATCCATTTAGTGAGAAAGCACAACATTGCTAAAAAAAAAAAGGTCACTGATAGTTTGGGAGCTTCTCTCTCTAAGCTAGAGAGAGAAAGCTCCCCCCCGGCCAAAAGCAGGCAGCAGCAGCCAGCCACGCCTGGCTCAGCTCAGCCCAGTCCAGCCTAGCCACGCCGGCCATCCAACGGCAGTAGTCCTCGGGCAAGGGACCCCCTCGCACGACAGGGGCTCTCCTCCACCGCCCCTTCTAAATCCCAGATCTGGAATCAAGCAAGTTCCAGCCCTCCTACCCGGCCAGCCCACAGCTGGCCTTCGATGGCCTTTTCAACCCACAGCCGGCTGTCCAGGCCCGGCCAGTATAGCAGCTTAGCCCTCGTGGCTGAGTTGCCTTTATCTCCGGCAAGTTCTCTTACCGGCTTTTCGGATCTGGAAGTGCGCCGGCCATGTCAGGCGTTACTGTTCATCGTCTTCAACGAACAACCCACAACATCCACTGATTAATCGGTGGACAATCAATTCCGACCAGCGGTAGGGACAATCAACAAAGGGCGTATCAATCGTTGCCGGTCTTCTCAATGGCAGGGACTGCCATGGCCGGACCCAGCCGTCGCCTCGGCCTTCATCCGCCGTGGCTCAACAGCCATGGCTCATTCACAATCGTGGGAGGGTGATTCACCTCCTACGGTGGCCATCAACATCAAGCCAGTCAGCTAGCCTGGCGTGGCCAGCCTAGCGCCCTACCAGCCCCTTCTAGCCAGCCCGGGCACTCAGCCCGAGCAGCCAGCCAGCCTGGGCAGGCCATCCTTGAATGGCTCGGGCGGGGGGCAGCCGTGGCTGTGAATGCTTGTTTTGCTCGGGCGGAGGCTAGGCAACAGCTTATGCCCGGGCAACTCGAGTCAATCCCCGTCCAGCAGCAGCTAGCCCGGGCAAGCAGCAGGCGGCAGCAGCTCCCGGTAGCAGCAGCGGGCAGCGGCATCAGCAGGCAGCAGCCACCCGATGGGAGGCCAGTCCGGGCAGGTAAGCCGGCAGGATGGCCCGGGCAGTGGGGAAGTTTTATGTTTGTCAAGCAAAATTTCTTTAAAAAAAAAAAAAAAGTGGCACGGATTCCAAAAAAAAAAAGTGGCACTCGACACTGTTCATATTGTTTGTTGCTGGACCTATGGGCCAGTTACTGTTAGACTCTGCGATCCCCGATAGGCGGTCATCTGTTGGACTAAAATCGGGGGTCTGGCTCTTCGTCGAGCCATTATATCCCTTGAGCCTGCGTTTTTAGCCTTGAGGTGTTGCGTAGTATTCTTGTGGTTGTGGCTATTTTGAGTAGATTAGATTCTGTTCTAGTTAAGGGGTAGTCTCGCAGTAGCAGCAACTGTGGATATCGATGATTAGATTATGAATGGAGTCTGATTGAGCAAGGTAGTTGCCGAAGATATCATTGACTAGTTTGGTGGATTCTCTCTGATCGAAAGGGGTAGCTTTGCAGTCTGTTTCTGACTAGATTGGTGGTTTGCACTGACCGAAAGGAGGAGCTTGGTCCACTTGAGGTTCGAGTGACTACTTTTGGTGGCCTCTCGTTCTGTTCCGCTTTTAGTCGTTAGCGAGCCTAGGGGATTTGGGCGAGGTTGTACTAGTCTGGTTGGATTGGGCGTGGTGTGCAGGGTGCTTAGCAGGGCAGCCCTGTCGGATGCCGTCATCTCCAGTTCGAACCTCTCTCAGTCTGAGTCCCTCTGTAGTAGTTGACTTCTGTTGAGTGGGTATTATGCTAGCTTTGGGGTGAAGGAAGACATGGCTCTTGGATTTCTTAGCCCAGCCTACGAGGAGGAAGTTCTCTCCTCAGCGCTGGTTATCATGTGGTCATCATTGACCATGACTATCTACCTTATTTACTTTATTTCCTAATCTGGCGGGTTGTGCCAGTACGTACTTCATTTTCACCTCATTTATTTCATGGTTCTATTCAGATCCATTTGTATTTCATATGTCACTTTATCTCACTTTCCATGCGGGTTGTGCATGGTTACCGTACTTTTTCAATCTTGTTTTTTTTCTTTTTCTTTTCCTCCTGGGGTATGCCCCTTGTAGGCTGTATATTCGCTTAACCTTTTTTAATTTCAAGCTAATTTACCCAAAAAAAAAATCCATTTAGTGAGACACTTGAGGGAGATGTATAGGGATGTATAGGGATGTATAGGGGCTTGTTATCTATAGGGCCTTCAGGAGGCAGATCCTTGTCAGTGAAGGCTATTGTTGGTCTCAGGAATTCGGATGTCATTATGAAGCCTACCAAATCCTTAGGGGTGATATCGATGGGAACTTTAGCTTTTCCCAAGGTTTTGAAAAAGGAATTGCGATGCTCATAAGAAGACATGAGCAGCCCCCAAATAGAGATATCGGCTTGGATCTTCTTCAATTGCCTGAGTACCCTGTCATCCTCAGGTTCGATCCTTTGGCTTTCCTCTTCTTCTTCCTCCATTACTCGGGTTGTAGTCGGGCTTTCTCCGCTGAGCTTGAGTGGTTTGTACACTTTTCCGCTTCGAGTGAGATGACTTATCCCTTCTTCTTGAGCGCCCCAAGGGTCAGCAGGCTCGATTCTTTTAGTCTCCCAATTGCTTGGCAGGGCTTGGCCCATTTCCAACCACTAGTCTCCATCATCAATTGTACAAATGTAAGGGAAATTGAACTCCTCTTTTGTCACAAGACACTCATAATTCTCAAGGAAAGTCAGAGGCGGTTTGGCTTGGGTATTTGGGATGATGTGGGATTATATGTGGAGTTGTTGGATAGGCTTATAAGATTGATGTTTCGAGGTGGCGGTTCAGCATTGTGACTGGGGAGAGGGTTGAATTGCACATTGGGCTTGGGTGGCTTTATGGTTTGGCTGTCAATGAGATCCTGGATGTCATGGCGAAGACGCATGCAACGGTACGTCTCATGCCCAGGGTGTTGGTGGTAAGCGCACTGTTTGTTGGTATCATAGTTTGGGCTGTAAGGTGGCTGAGGAGGTGGGTTATTTAAGGGCTTGAGATGCCCCTGACGGCTTAGAATGGTTAAGGCTTGGGATGGGGTCATATAGAGAGGATCAAAGTTGCGGCGGGGGCGATTTGAGTTCTGGGATGAGTTAGCTTGGAAAGGGTCTTGAGGTAAGGCCGGGTTAAGGGAATTAACAGAGGCATGAGAGGTACGAGTAGGGAAGGTTTTCTTGGGTGGAGGAGTTTCTTCTTTCCCAATGAGCCCTAGTTTGATCCCTTCTTCAATCTGCAGCCCAGTAGCATGCAGGTGTTTGAAATCGGTGATGGCTTGAGTGTAGATATGCCTAAGATACTTAGGCTGCAAATTCCTGACGACTATTCTCACTTGATCTTCCTCAGAAGGGCGGTTCTTCAATATGGCGGCCTTTTCTCTCCATCTTGCTACGAAGGTAGCAAAGTCCTCACTCGACTCTTGTTTAGTCATTTCCAAGTCTCGAGTGGTTAACTCGATCTGGATGTTGTACGCATATTGCTTGACAAAAGCATTGGCAATTTCTGGCCAAGTATGATAGTGCACAAATTCCAAAGTGATGAACCAATCAAGAGTGCTTCCGGTGAGAGTCCTTTGAAACAATTGAGCGATGAGCTCATCATTCAAGCCTATTGGCTTCAGGGTGTTGATGACATGGCAGACATTGCTAGTGGGGTTGCCAGTTCCATTGAACTTCTCGATGTTCGGCATCTTGAATTTATCAGGCAGTTGAGATTCCGGAAAAAGCCAAAGTCCTTCAAAGTCCAGAATTTGGTCCCCCTATGAACGGGCCAGAGCGTGTTTGATCTCCTTGACTTGTTTGGCTAATTCAAGGTTCTCTGCCACTACCACTTCTTAAGGATTTTCTGCTTCTTCCTCATCTTTCTTGTCTTCAGCATCTCTTACTACTTTCTCGGCAAGTAAATAGGTAATTTGGGCTCGGAGCTCAGCGATAGTGGCGTCATTGTCTGCCATTTTGGGAGTGAGAGGATTGCTTGGTGAAGTTTGAGACTTGGTAGATAATCGGGTTTGCTGAGAAGATGACCACGAAGTCCCTGGAACTGATTGGGACCGTTGCGGTGAAAGTGTCTTGATAGGCGAAGGTGATAGACGAGGCAGCTGTAAAGACCTCTGTTTGGCGTGACTTCGGGTGTTGTAAGAGTATAAAACTAGCTGAGGTTGCTTCTTTATTCTACCTATTGTGTCTGCTTTTAAAATTAAAAATACCTGCAAATCAGTATTTGGCTGTATAGGGTTAGGATTTGGGCTGAAAATCCCAACCCTTCTGCACAGAAAGAAATATTACAACAATAAATGATATAGGGTGTGAGAAAGAACTTTGAAGTAAAATGCATGAAAATTTCCTTAACTTGTGGGTTCCTGTCTTATTTTAATAAGTTATATGGCTCTCTAACACATGTAAGGTTTGGGTAGTCTCAAGGGTGCTCCATTGTCAAAGGGCACCAATCCTTCTGCCAGCCCATCATAGGCGGTGATCGGATGATTCCCTTTTTGATATACCACTAGGTACAAGTGACTGTGGAGTTTGCTGGAACCCCTAACATAGCCCGTGACATGCCGGGATATTAGGTGAACTCAACGAGTTTGCCCCCTTGATGCATATGATAAATGAATTAAATAAAGCATGTATTAGTCCTATGTCAAACTTTCTGGTTTTGGCTCTCAAGTCCCCAGCAGAGTCGCCAAAAACTGTAGACACCTCCCAAAGCGGGGCATTGCCATACAGATTGATCGTTGTTTGTTTGTTTGGTTGTTTGCTTCATAAACCAAGATCGTGGATATTCCCATGGCTAGGAACATCGCCACACGATAGCGGTTATCATCAAACAGAGTCGCCACCTAGTTTATAAAAACTAGGAAAAACAGATAGAGATTCTGGGTACGGAAGCCAAAGGTACAATAAGGGGAAGGTGTTAGGCACCCCTCTTTGCCCAGTCGTGAGACTGGCCCATAGTTGTTCGACATAAGACATATACATGCTTTATTTAATTCTAACACGTAGTCCGTTTTTAGCCTTTAAGCAATTAAGGGTGTGCCGAGACTGTAATTGAAAGCATGCATCAGAAAGCAGAACAAAACAAAATTGTGCCAGGGAGATGGATCTCTCGGCCGGTGAATTGATGTCACGGCCGAGCAATCCTCCTGGTTCAATGTATCGGCCGAGGGATCGATTCCCCAGCCGATGTTCTTCCTCACACCAGACAGAATAATTAGCAGATAACTAAAACGCTATGATTAAAGTCTATGGACAGAAAATAAATCAAACCAGAGGCCGTTGGGCCTCACCACCTTGATCCCTTAGTTGCTTGATTGCTTTGGATTGAATGGGATTGACTGATTGCTTCTTGAGAACCCTAGAGTTTGGGTTTGAACTTCGGGGTTTGATCGTCGGATTGGTGGCTGCCTTCGGGAGGTTAGGGCTTTTGTAGAGGAGGTTTGAGAGTGTATATTGATAGAGTTTCGTGGCTTGAGAGGGTGTGAAGATATATCAATTTCGTGGTTGAAGTCCTCTTTATATAGGCATAGGGATGACACAACTCGACCAATCAAAGCACACGATTGGAATTGGAGTTAGAGAGTGATACAAACTCTTTATGGTGATCTCCTGACGTAGCCCGAACGCATCGGAAAAAGGCTGCTAGGGTTTTGTTGATCGGATCAAACGATCGACAGAACATTCCAGAATCTGGAAAAAGGACGATCTGGCGGCCGAGCAAAAGATCTTGCGGCCGAGGAATGGATGTTGCGGCCGACGGATAGATCTTGCGGCCGAGTGATTGGATCTCTCAGGGAGATTTTCATGCAATAGGTTGCTCGGGTGAAGAAATGATGTTAAGGCCGTGAGATCAATGTCATGGCCGACAGATGGATTCTCCTAGGATTCTGTATTTCTGTCTGAAAGGCTATTTGGCTCTGGATTGGGTCCTCTAAGTGGCTCAAAGTTCTTACCATAAGTCCATGGGTTCACAAGAAGTCAATCAGCAATCACTGTATCCATTTCGTCATCGGGATGGTCCCCAAGGTGGGACTTGAAATAATCGTTAGGCCAAATTGGGGTGTCTACAGATGCCCCTCTTTGACTGAACTTAGGCGGATCGCGAGACATGTTTAAGTAAGAGTCAAAGCTTTAAAAGTAACTCAATTTGGTCCAACCACTATTCCAAGGGGTTTTTGAAAAAGGTTTTTGTTATGGTCGGGCCGGGAGGCTGCCTACGTATTCCATAGGAGAAATTTAGACCAACCGTAGTTTGGGAGGGTAGTAAAGAAAAAGAAAAAGTTTGGAGGGTTAGAAACAGAAGACGTACCTTCGGGCTTAAAAGCCGTAGTGCAATGTACCTGGGTTAAGCCAAGGTTTTGGCGGAGGATAATTGAAGGAGCGCGGGGCTGCTGGGGGAATTTTTACGGAGAGCTTACTTAGTATTTTAGGGTAGATCAGTACACGACAGGTGCGTTTACTTTTCTTGATCATCCTTACTTTGACTGAGGAGAGCTTGGTTGAATAGCTTATCCTTGCGAATGAGCTGGAAGGAATTGATGTAATTGGGGTGGAATCCAAGCTATCTACTGGGGATGAGTCAGACGCCGGTTTTTGAGATATGAGGGGCGCGAGGCCAGTAACTGGAGCGTGGAGTGTTTGAGATGAGGGAACCGAGGCGCGGAGCCGGTTGCTGTCATGAGGCGAGAGCCTGAGGGGTTGGAGCTTGACTGAACCGAAGCGCAGAGCTGGTTTTGATCATAAGGCAAAAGCCTGAGGTGTCGGAGCTTAGAGCTTGACGTGATTTGAATCGAGGCGTGGAGCCGGTTGCATTCTGATGGTCTGTGCACGGAGCTTTCTCATCATAAATTTTGGCGTAGAGCCAGAGGAGTCGGAGCTTAGAGCTTGATTTGAACTGAAGCGTAGAGGTGGTTGCATTCTGATGGTCTGTGCACGGAGCTTTCTCATCATAAGTTTTTGGCGTAGAGCCAAAGGATCGAGGCGCAGGGGCAATCAATAAAACCGAGGCTTAGAGCCGGTTGATTGCAGGATTGACCTGTTTCATGAGAGATAGATATGCAGTACATGTATATGTTGATGATGTTTGGTTAGATGATGTAATTGATGCAGACTCGATAATGACAATGGTGATGCAATTGATGCTTATGTGCACGGGCCCGTGCGTGTGTGTTTGATTTAAGCTTAGAGCTTTTATCAAGTTCTGGACTTGAGCATTCGAAGCGTAGAGCTCGAGCATTCGGATGGCAGAATCCGAGTATTCAAAGTACAGGCTTTGAGCATCCAGTACGCAGTGGTTGGGCATTCAAGCTTTGAGCTTGAGAATAGATGATATCTTGTTGATTAGGGCAGCGTAGAGCCTGTTGAGATAGTTGTTACGGTGTAGAGCCAGTTGAGATGGTGGGCGTGGAGCCGCTGAGTGATATAGATGGTGAATACGGGCGTAGAGCCGCTATGATAATGGGCTTAGAGCCGCTGAGATGGTGGGCTTGGAGCCGCTGAGATGGGGAATACGGGCATGGAGTCGCTGAGTGGTGAATATAGGCGTAGAGCCGCTGAGCAATGGGCTTGGAGCCGCTAAGTGAGCATAGGGCTGCTGGTAGTGAATACGGGCGTAGAGCCGCTGAGTAGAGCCGTTGAAATGATGGTGGATATGATGATGAGCTCTGAGCTGTTGAGTGAGCTTAGAGCTGCTGATGATGATAATGAGCATAGGCTGCTGTGGTAATGAGCTCAAGGCGGCTGAGATGGCTTGAATACGGGCTTGGAGCCGCTGAGTAGTGGGCTTGGAGCCTCTGAGATAGTGGGCTTGGAGCAGTTGAATTGGTGGGATAGTGAGTGTGTAAGGCTGTTAGAATAATTGAGGGCATAGAGCCACTGAGTGATTTGGGCACAGGGCCACTGAGATAATGTTTTCGTGGGCGTCGAGCTGCTTAGCTGAGTACTAGAGAGTTGCTGGGTGATGATGTGGTGGCTTGACTACCATAGGCGGGTATGGAGCAAGAGCTTGGGTTTGATAATTGATCAGCGTCTGGTAAGCTTGCTATAGCTTTTGACAATTTTCATGCTTGGGCATGCCCCCAAGGCTAGTTCTGATCACGCTGTATTTGCTCGGGGGGTGCCCCCAAGGTTATTTTGTTGGTTGGAGCTTAGAGCTGCATAACTACTTGAGTTGGTGCACTGAGAAAAATCCACTGGGGCTGAAGGAATTGATTAGAGGGCCAGGAGATAGATTTCTCGGCCGAGCAATTGATGTGTCAGCTGAATTATCGATGAACCGGCCGAGTAAGCGCTTCATTTCCAGAGCTCTATAAAGCCGAGGCCTCGGCGTTCTTTTATTTCATTTTCTTCTCTTCTCTCTCCATACTCTTCTGCTGAGAAATCTTCCGAAGACCTTTCGCCTTCTCAGCCTCCTCCTCCTTGATTCCCGTCGGGTCCGGGCTATGGGTGATATGTCAGCATGGCTGGCGTACATGGAGGGAGACCGGGCTGTTTTTGGTCCTGTCTTGATGCTTGATTAGGGACCCTTGCATGGGTGGCTTGCTTCCGTGACGCGGAACTCCTGGGATGGTGCTTGTACGTGATATGGTGGTTTTTCTGTGCCATTCGGTGTCTTTCTTGCACCACAGTGCTTCTTTGGTACACGCCGTCCTGGGGGCGTCCTCTTCTTTTTTGCAGCTGGCCTCAGGTGTTCGGACCACCAGAGGATTCAGCATCGTCTTCTCCTTCTTTTTCTGTTTTTCTTCCTGCATAGGTTAGTCTGACAGGAAACCAATGTATAGTTCGTTTAGGAAATGTGGGATGATCCACCTTGTGATGTAAAAAGCTTTCGTTATATGAAACAAACCCTTTTGCTCTGTTATGTGATTGTGTATGCTTTTGTTTACACCGTTTGTATTGCATTTTGACAATTCGGTGAAGATTTGGTGAATTGAACAGAACCGTGGAAATACTCTGTTTTTGAGTCATTCTGGCGGTCGAACCATCGATCTGGCGGCCGACGAATCGATTCCTCTTTCTGAGGTTGACTCTGAGTCAACCTTGATTTTCTTGGGCCGGGGAATCGATCCTACGGCCGTTATATCGAAGTGCCGGCCGAGAGACCGACTTGGTTGATGTGTGATTTTAGAATCCGATTCCGATTCAAACTGGGACTCGACCAAGCCTATAAGTATGCGTTTCATGAACTTGATAGCATCGTCAACAACAGTTGTTTACACATGGCACAACCAGTCCTTGATCTGTGGTTGAATTCCTTTAACGGCCTCGACCGTTTGCATTTCAAGTCCTTTGGTATGGACTTTCTATTCTCCCTTCGTCAAATTCCTGTGAATTTTGCTTTCCTTAGGGCAGCCACTAGCTTGTGGGATCCTGCTTTTCATGTCTTTCGATTTAGAAGAGAAGAACTGTGTCCTACTATCGAGGAGTTTGGGGCCATCATGGGTCATTCGGATAGAGAAGGTCTCATTGTCCCTAACCCTTTGTTCAACCGTGGTAATCTTTTGAAGGATTTGCTCCAAGTTCAGAAACATGAAGTTAGGTTTTTCATGGTGAATGGAAGGCTAGAAACCCTACAGTTTGTTCAGCGTTTTGGTACAGCTGAAGCTCATCGTCAAGTTTCTCAACAGAAGGCGTGCTTTCATGCATTGTGCATCTGTCTTCTCCATTATTACTTGCTTGTCCCTTCCTCTGGCTATGTTGATTCCATGCTGCTTGATTTCGCTCAACAAATTGGAAACCGTGTAGGTTTTGCTGGCTTAGTGTTGGCAGAGACCTTGATGGGTCTTGACGTGGTGAAGGGTGATCCTACAGCCCAGTTCTCGGGCAGTCCTTTGCTACTACAGGTTCGCTCTTTGTTTGTTCATTTGTCAAGTTATCTTTTTTCACTCAACACTCTTTTGTTTTGACTCACGTGTTCTCTCAACTCACGATTTTCCCTTGTTCTCTAGGTATGGTTATTTGAGAAGCTAAGGGTATGGGATGTGCCAGAGCGACTTCCCTATAGTTCAGACCACTATACGGAGCGTCGTGTGATCAGGCAGTTTACAACTGAGGTTGCTTGGGAAGCATGGATGAAGACTCGCAGGGGCGATCGGATTCAATGGGTTTGCCCCTAGTATGGTGTTGAGCGTATGACCGCGAGTACCATGAACCATTTTGGTGTAGCAGTGATTGGCATCACTCGAGTCGTTTTCTACTTTCCCGCTCGTTTTCAAAGGCAGTTTGGGGTTGAACAAACCGCAATCCTGGGCGACCCTGAGTATGTTGTTTCCAAGGTACATGATGCCAGCTTTCGTCGTAATGTGCTGCGCTTTTGGCCAAATAGGGTGATGCAGGAGGTTGCTGAGAACTTTGCTGATAAGCTATCAAGTTCTTATAAGCACTGGTTGAAGAAAAAGCTTTTGGAGGACAAAAGTGCAAAGAAAAGGAAGACCTAGAGATTGACACTTTGCTTATGTTTTTCAAAAGATGTTGTTTGATTATAGCTTTCATAGATTGAGAATTGTTTAAGTTTGCTTTTCCTTTTTCTTTGGAAACAATAAAACATTTGGCCGTTTTATTTGAAGATGTTATTGCTATGGTTTGATAATGAACATGCTTTAGGATAGACCTAGAAATTTTGGAAGTGAGGATGATAGCAGTGGCCGAATCTCAATCTAGAGATTGCCTACGTATCCCATGGAGGGAATCAGGCCATAAACGTAGTTCCAACAAACGATATTTGTTTTGTTTTGGTCAGGGTTCACTCGGGTATTTTCCTCTCCTTTTGTGCTCTTAATTTTGCCTAAACCGCCCTTGCGGGTTTTCGATCTAGCGAGCGTTTTATTTATGCCTTAGTTTTTGCCTAAGCCGCCCTTGCGGGTTTTCGACCTAGCAGGCTGCTCTAATTTTTGCTTGGGTCCGCCCACCCTTGTGGTTTTCGGCCCAACGAGCATCTCTCATGGGTAATACTTCCTCAGCTTGTCAATGTTGACTGGTGTTGCGAATTCCATTCCATCTAAGTCTGCGATGTAGGCTGCTCCTCCAGACAGTATGCATTTGTTAAGGTAGGGGCCCCCCCCAGTTTGGTCTAAACTTGCCCATTGGGTCTGAAACGTGGCGACGAATTGCTTTGAGCACCATGTCTCCCACTTTGATGTCTCTTGGTTTTACCTTTTTATTGAATGCTCGTGCGATGCGGCGTTGATACCCTTCCACATGGTATAACGCTCTCAGCCTCCTTTCGTCCAATAATGCTAACTCGTCGTAGTGATTTTGAACCCAGTCCTCTTCGATCATTCCAGTTTCAGCCAGAACCCTTCGTGAAGGTAGCTCCAGCTCGATAGACAAGACAGCTTCCATTCTATAAACCAGGGAGTAGGGAGTAGCTCCCGTTGAAGTCCTTTCGGTTGTTCGATAACCCCATAGTGCCAGAGGTAGCATTTCTGGCCAGTCCGTGTAGGTGTCAGTAGTCTTCCGTAGAATCCTCTTGATGTTCTTGTTTGCAGCCTCAACTGCTCCATTAGTTTGAGGTCGATAAGTAGATGACCGGTGATTCTGTATCCCAAATTCGGCAAAAAATTTCTTCGTTGCCCCCTTGAAGTGTGATCCATTATCACAGATGAAATCGTGAGGTACACCATATCGATAGATGATATTGGTGCGAATAAACTTGGCCACATGAGTGGCTTTGAGGGTATCATAAGAAGCTGCTTCTACCCACTTGGTGAAGTAGTCGATAGCCACTAGAATGAATTGATGGTTGTATTTTCCCTTTGGATTTATACTTCCAATGACGTCTATCCCCCAGGTGGAGAATGGCCAAGGGGATGCCATGCTATATAATTCCGTAGGGGGGATACGCATGCGGTCAGCGTGAGTTTGGCATTTGTAACATCGGCGGACATAGTCAGCACAGTCGGCCTCCATTGTGGTCCAGTAATATCTCTAACACAAGATCTTCTTTGCCATTGTTGTCCCATTCATGTGTGGCCCACAAATTCCTTCGTGTGTTTCCTCCATTATCTTGTGGCTGTCCTCCGTTGTGACGCAAAGTTGACTTGGACCCAAGTATGCCCTTCGATATAATGCTCCTCCGCAGATTACAAATCGGGCGGCAAACTTTCGCAGAGCCATTTTGTCCTTTGAGGTGGCCTCGGATGGGTATTCTCCTTCCTCCAGGAATTTCTTCACGTCTTCGTACCATGGCTTGCCATCGTCTTCACCTTCTTCGGTAAAGGTACACTCGCATGCTGGTTTGACCTTTTGTTCGATCATGAGCGGCCGCATCGTGAACCCCAGGGGTATTTCGACCATAGACGCCAATGTTGCCAGTGCATCTGCAAATCTATTGCTCACTCGGGGAGTATGCGTGAAGATAATGGAATCGAATTGTGGAATTAGATCTTCCAACACAGAGTGATATAGTTTCAGTGTGTCTTCCTTGACCTTCCAATCTCCTCTTGCTTGAGATACCACCAGGTTTGAATCCCCAATGACCTCTACCCTTTTTGCCCCTAGTTCCAGGGCTACCTCCATTCCAGCAATGCAGGCCTCGTATTCAGCTTGGTTGTTGGTGACCTCAAACCTTTGTTTATATGACAAAGGGATATGAGAGTTGTTTGGGGAAACTAGCAATACCCCTATGCCATATCCACATTGGTTTGATGCTCCATTGAAATAGAGCTGGCAGGTGTCATCTAGGAGACATAAGATGTCTTCGTCGGGGAACATGAAGTCCTCTGTTTCGGCCTCTATCACAGGGTGATCTGCCAAGAACTCTGCCACAGCCCTTCCTTTCACTGATTTTCTTGTCATGTATCTGAGATCGAATTCTGCTAGCAGCAGTAACCACCTAGCTAGCTTTCCGATAAGTGCTGGCTTCTCGAAAAGATATTTGATTGGGTCTAAACGGGAAACCAGCACTACCGGGTGTGCCAATAAGTAGTGCCTTAGTTTCTTTGTGGCCCATACAAGGCCCCAGCAGGTTTTCTCGAGGGGAGTGTACCTTGTTTCTAGTCCATCATTTTTTTGCTGAGATAGTATATGGCGCACTCAATTCTGGCGTCGTTTTCTTGCGCTAGCATGCATCCCATGGATGTGTCTGTTACTAAGAGATACAGAATCAATGGCTTCCCAGGGATGGGTGGCGACAGCACAGGTGGATTCTGAAGATATTCTTTGATTGCCTCAAACGCTTGCTGACAGTCTTGGCTCCATTCAAAATCAGTACCTTTCTTCAGGAGGTTGAAAAGAGGTTCACAGGTGGTTGTGAGTTTGGAAATGAACCTGCTGATGAACTGTACTTTCCCCAGAAAGCTTCTTACCTCTTTTTCTGTCTTTGGTGGTGATATTTCCATGATAGCCTATATCTTGGAAGGATCTACCTCGATTCCTCTTTGAGTGATGAGAAACCCCAACATTTTACCAGCCGTTACCCAAAAAGTGCATTTTTGAGAATTAAGACGTAGCTTGTATTGCCTAATCCTCTCGAAAAACTTTTGAAGTGTTTCATAGTGTCCTTCCCTTTCCTTTGATTTGACTATCATATCGTCGACATATATCTCGACTTCTTTGTGCATCATGTCGTGCAGCAGTGTTGTCGCCATCCTCTGGTAAGTGGCTCCAGCGTTCTTTAACCCGAATGACATCACTCGGTAGCAGTAGGTTCTCCACGGCATAGTGAAGGTGGTCTTCTCTCTATCCTCAGGAGACATAAGAATTTGATTATACCCAGAAAACCCATCCATGAAGGATAGCAATGCATGGTCTGCGGTGTTGTCCACTAGCTCGTCTATGTGGGGTAATGGGAAGTCATCTTTTGGACTGGATTTGTTGAGATCTCGGAAATCTGCACAGACCCTGATTCCTCCAGTTTTCTTCGGTACTGGAACGATGTTAGCTACCCATTGTGGACATTCGGTGACTATGAGAAAACCGGCGTTGATTTGCTTAGTGACTTCTTCTTTTATCTTTAAGACCCAGTCAGGGCGCATACGTACGTCTTAACTTTTGTTTAACAGGTTTTGCATCTGGGTGGAGGGGAATTTTATGCTGAACAATTTTAGGGTCTATTCCAGGCATGTCCTCGTAAGACCAAGCAAAAACATCTTTGTATTCTTTTAGCAAAAGGATTAGTTTTGTAGGTGGAGAAAAACAGAGAGTACCTAGAACAGCACTGAATCTTGTCTCTTCACGTGCTATCCAATCGGAACCCTAATACCTTCGCCTGAACCCTAACCTGTAAAACAGATAAGGGGTGAGCGCACCTTTGCCTCTCGTGGCAAAAGCCCTCCGATGCCTAAGTTAGTATATCGTACTGTATCAAAAACCCTGATTATCAATAGGAAAGTATAGAATGAATGCAACTTATTGCGTACCTCTTTCCTCCAGGTTTACCTCGTATTTATAATCATACGACTGCTTTCTCTTCAAGCATCCTCACTGCCCCAGGTCTCTTGCCTTCGTATAGGAAGCCTGGCTTTCTTGGGGATCTCTTGCCCAATCAATCGAGATCCCTTACTCATAGGGTCTCTTCTCACTATGGAACTCGTTCCACAATAGAACTGTCTCCTCACTTATCTTTACCGTATATTGGGTTCTTATTCTAGAACACCTCCTCCACCTTATCTCTTAAGGTTACGTTCTTCGAGTCGATTCTATTTGTTCGGCACGTACCTCATCCGAACAATCTGTACCAACAGATGACTTCTCATGTCTCCGGGCAACATCAGCCGAACGGACTGTACCAACTAATGACTTCTCCTGTCACACTGGGCCACCTCGGCCGAACAGACTGTCTAATCTGGTGCTTTCTTGGCGCACCGGATCTTTCCACCGCCGTTCATCTTATATGGAGTCCCATATCACTTTCCTCATTACACGGATCTGGCACACCACGTGTTCGGTCACTATTTGTACCTGTTCGGGAATACCTCCCTACAATTGCTCCCCAGCTTTTGCTCATTACTACTACTCGAAGATGATGAGTAAAGCTCAAAGAACGAACTTAAGGCCGAACAAACCAGATCCCGTGCAGATATAGTCATTGGGATCCCTTTGATGTTTTTTGGCGGTTTAGTCATAATTTTCTCGAAATAATGACTCCACGTGGCGTGTTTCGTACACCTATCATTTAATTCGAACTGACGTTCCAGTCCAACGGCGTTTAAAACGTTATTCCCCCTTTAGTCCATTCTCCGTTACTTTCCATGTAACGGCGTGAGAGGAGACGGTTCGTCTCCGTCTCTCTCCCTTAATCCCAAAAAAGGGATCTTTTTGGGTTCCGCCACCCAAAACTTCGAATTTCTTTTCCTCTCTCTAAAACCAGGCGAAAAATACTCAGCTTTCATCCTCCATTGCCGTCGTCCACGAGCTTGATTCCATTCCAGGAAATCTTCACAACACTCCAGTAAGACTCTCATTCTCACTTCTTTTTCCGTTTCATTCTGAGATTTTGTTCTCAGATTCGCCCTTAGTTAGGATTCTATTCCTTCCCATTTTTAGATCCCGTTCTGTCATCGTAGAATCCTCTCTAGTATTCATGGCAGATGACGATAGTGAACCCAAACCTGGAAAGTTTAGGAAGCTCTGTGATACCCCGGCTGCAATGGCAGCTTTTAGGAAAGATTACAACATCCCAGATACTGTGGGTTTAGAACTCGCCCCTCTGGGTGCGATTAGGAATGCCTGTAAGTGGGATAGAACGTGTATCCCAATCGGGGCCATTGTCAAGGGTGGAGTTCGTTTCCCCCTCGACCCACTACTTCGTCGAACTCTTAACTGGTACCGACTCAATCCCATGCAAGTGTCCACTAATTTTTTCAAATTAGTAATGGGGGTTGTAGCTCTAAACAGAATTCTGGGGACCCAGTTAGGAATCTGGGACATCCAGTGGTGGTACAGTATTGTATTAAACCGAGAATACAATACTTACTACCTAAAAGTGAGAAAGGCATAGAAGCGCTTCGTGCTTAACCTGCCAGACTCTGCTCGGGATCACGAGAAGGATTTCCTTTACGTAACTGGAGCTTTCGAGCCCATGGGGGAAGACGGTCAAGTGGTGGGTGTCCACGTTCCCCATGAATGGGGCTTCCCACGTACGCCTCTAATTTTGCTCTTCTGTTTATTCAATCATTTATTCTTCTATACTGAAGCTGTTCCACTAAATGTTTCCCTTGGTTTGTTGTTTCAGCCACAAACGCTAACAAACGACCAAGCAGGGAACCAAGCTACATCCGAGCAGGGGACATCAACAAAGTTCTGAAATATAAAGGGGTGCCAGGTACACGAACTGCTGGACGGGGACGCGATGCAAACGTTTTGCTAGGCTACGATCCAGCCTATAAGGGCTTTATTGACAGAAGACTTACTCGCCCAAGCACCAGTGGCGCCTCAACTTCGACTGCTCCCCAAGCCAGAAGTTCGAGGACAAGTGCTGGTGTAACAATCACCGGACAGCCAGGAGAGGTTCCAATTTCCGAGGGGATCCCTTTACCTCGCTTGATACTCAGAAGGTCCTCTCGTCGACAAGAGACCAATCAACAGCCAGAGCAATCAGCCCCTCACCAACACACAAGTCAATCATCCTCTTCTGGATATTCTCCATCCCCTCCAGGCTCAGGTACCATGTCTCATCAACCACTAAACCTCAGCACTCTTCTCACTATTTCTCCACGAGGTCGTGGTGCCCCGGGCAGGGCAGCATCTACTGGCCAAGCTCCCCCGCCGCCCCGTCGTACTAGGGGTCCCTCAACACGATCCTCCTCTTCTCCTCGGGAACAAGACAGTTCCGTTGAGGTTAGTGATGCCCACCGGGACAAACGCCCTAGGCACCAAGAAACCGGAGCCTCAGATTCACAACCTACTACTTCGAACCTAGAGACTCCCACCCCGATCACCCAGGTAATCCATGAGTCCTAGGCCCCTCATTTCATAAGGGGGGACCGTCCTTTGAATGTTGGGGACACTGCAAGCTCTTCAGAGACTGCGGTGGCTCTTGCTCAAGGGCTGCTGCTACCCGTGGACATGCAGAAGGAATCCTCAAATTCTTCTGAACGGCTCGTATCCACTGGACTCGTCAGTGGAATCAAGGTAATTTTTAGGTGTTACCTCTGCTTTAAATCCTATCTTTGTTGTTTTAAGAATGTCTGATTGCAAATCACGTTTGTCAATTCTTTTAGTTCATCCAAAAGATGATTGTATTGGGCCAGAAGTTTCAAGAAGCAGAGGCTGAGAGAATCAGACTGTTGAACGAGAATAATTCGATCAGTCTCAAGGTTGGAGAGAGAGAGAGACAAAGCTAAACTGGAAGCTGATGGGATGAAGGTGAAACTGGATGCTGCCGAAGACAACCTTCGCCAGGCGCTATCTGAAATTGACAGCACCAAAAAGACAGCCCATGAAGATGGATTCAAGAAAGGTTTTGATGCTGCCACAGCAAGCTATGTGGAACAGATGCCTGCCATCCAGGATCAGATTTGGGGTGTATGCTGGGAGTCGTGTCTGACAAAAGTTGAAGTCCCAGAAGACTCCACTCTCTGGGTAGATAATGATCTACCGAGCAAACGTCTCCACTCATCCCAAATCTCTGAGGAGCCCCTTCTTGACAATATCGAGGAACAGATCGACGATTTTGCAGATGCAGACGAGGAGATGCAAATAGAGTCTCAGAGCATCCCAATTGAATCTCATGACGCACATCCTGATCAGACAGAAATTGAAGGAGCATCTACTGAACCTATCAACCTGGAGGGGCAAACTACTGATGGTAACACAACTGCCGAGGTTGCAAGAGACACCCCCCATAGGTTCAGAACCTGGACTGAGTTTGGTAAGCCTCTTTCTGCTCTCTCTGACTATAACTGCAACAGTTTTTGAGAGGTCCTGCGTGGCCGTTATCTCTCAGCCCTGCGTGGCATCAGTCTTTACTTACTTTAACTAAAACAGGTATTCGGCCCCTTATGGCACACTACTATGTTTTATGCTTTGCTCGGTGCTTCATGAACATAATTTCTCGTTTCAGAATCTTTTGGGAACTTCCCTTCGTTATGCTATTCTTTTCTGAGTTTCTCATACTTGGAAAGTTAAGTCTTGTCGTACTTAGCAGTCTGTTCAATTGTCTTGCATTGCCTGCATATTTGTTCGGCTTCACGTAGCCTAACCTTAACGTAGTCTCAGTGTTAAGTTCTTCATACTTAAATAGAGGCCTAAGTTTTTCATACTCAGCCAAATTTCATAGATCTTTTATCGAAGCAAGTATTTCGTTCCTGCTTATAAGTTTCTCATACTTTTAACCAGACTTCTTAAGTTTTTTCGTACTTTAAGAAGTATCTATGCATATTCACGTATGCAATATAAGTGTATTACATGCTTTTTATTCACACAATATCCAATACCAGCTTTGTTCATACCTAGTCAATCATTTGCAGACATAATTTCGTTATGTCTAGTTCTTAAGTGTTTCATACTTTGGAATCACTTTATTCATGCATGTTTAAGTTTTTTCATACTAAAACAGATTGTTAAGTTTTGTCGTACTTAGCAATCCGTACATACAATATTTTTGTTTGCTGCAAGGCATTTCATACCTTTTTCTAAGTTTTTCGTACTTAGCAGTTTTTCTTACTTGAACAGAATGATAAGTTTTGTCGTACTTAGCAATCCGTACATACAAGTCCCTCTCGTACTCGTATGGTCCGAGTGTCCTTTTTTCGTGTATATTCGTATGTTTATAAGGCTTTTATCCCTATTACCTGCTCCCCAATACGAAGAAAGGACAGCTAGGCCATTATTCGTATTTATAAGATAAAAAACAACCATAAGATATATGAAACAAAATCTCCGAAAAAATCAATATGTTGCAAAAAACATAACTTTTATTCATAGTTCTTGAACTCAAGGGGGCGTTACGCGTACCCCTTGCAACTAACAGAAGTAAAAACAAAGGAATTTTCTTCGTAATTCCCACACAATTACACAATCCTAAAACAGAATAAATGATAAACCAACAGTCTTTTTAAACAAAGAACTTTCTCAGATTGTGGACATTCCAAGGCCTTGGCACCGGGTTCCTGTCCAGGTCTGCCAATCTATAAGCCCCAATGCCCACAATCTCAGTTACTCGATATGGGCCTTCCCAATTAGCCCCCAACTTTCCCTCGTTAGCCACTTTGGTATTGCCCAATACTTTTCGAAGCACAAGGTCTCCAATACCAAATTCTCGAGGGTGGGCATGTTTGTTATAGCCTTTCATTAGCTGTTCCTGGTATGAGGCCAGATGGACCAGAGCTCTTTCCCTCCTTTCCTCGGCCAGGTCAAGCTCGATCTCAAGGGCTCTGTCGTTGCCCCCACTCTCAACCAGAGCAGTACGGTTTGTTGGGAGACCAACTTCCAGTGGGATGACTGCCTCTGTACCATAAGCTAAGGAATAGGGGGTCTCTCCCGTAGACCTCCTAGGTGTCGTGCGATGTGCCCATAACACAAGTGGTAACTCATCAGGCCACTTTCCCTTTGCCTTATCCAACCTCTTCTTGATCCCATCAAGAATGGTCTTGTTGGAAGCCTCTGCCTGCCCATTACTTTGAGGGTAAGCTGGGGTCGAATAGTAGTTCCTTATTCCATACTGGGAACAGAAAGCCTTGAACTTTTTCTGGAATTGTGCCCCATTATCTGTGATCAAAGAGTAAGAGACCCCAAAGCGAGTAATGATACTCTTCCACACAAACCTTTCTATCATGGGTTCAGTGATTTTGGCCAAGGGTTCTGCCTCGATCCACTTTGTGAAGTAATCAGTGGCCACCAACAGGAACTTTCGATTTCCTGTTGCTTTATGGAGTGGACCCACGATGTCCATTCCCCACTGGGCAAATGGCCAGGGGCTAGTCAAAGGCACCAGGTCTTCGGCTGGTGTTCTTATCATAGGTGAGAACTTCTGACATTTCTCACAGATCTTAACATAGACCTTGGCGTCCTCCTGCATGTGTGGCCACCAGTATCCTTGGGTAATTGCTCGGTGGGCAATAGATCTGCCCCCAGCATGGCTTCCACATGTTCCCTCGTGTATCTCATGGAGGAACTTCTGCACCATCTCGGGGTGTACACAAAGCAAATACGGCCCAGTGAAGGACTTCTTATATACCTTCCCCTCGGGGGACAGCCAAAACCTTGCAGACTTGGTTTTGATCTTATGTGCTTCCTTCTTATCTGAAGGGAGTGTTTCATCTCGTAAAAACTCCACAATTGGATTCATCCAACTTGGTCCTTGGTTCACGTCCAGGACCAAGTCTATACTCCTGCCGATGCTGGGCTCGGCAAAGTAGTCAACTACTACTTTTCGTTTAAACTCAGTTGGAACAGCTGTAGCCAGCCAAGCCAAAGAATCCGCATGAGAATTCTGTCCATAGCTTATCTGCTCTATACATACCCTCTCGAAGGTATTAAGTAAACCTCTGGCCGCCTCCACGTAGGCTGCCATCTTCTCATTTCGAGCTTCATACTCGCCGGACAGTTGGTTTACCACAAGTTGTGAATCACAATAAACCCTGATCCTTTTAACCTTCAGAGTTTTTGCACTGTTCAAGCCGACCAAGAGAGCCTCGTACTCTGCTACATTATTTGATGCACTAAAGCCAAGCCGAACAGATTGTTCCAACATAACCCCTCCGGGAGGGAACAAAACAGTACCGATACTTGAACCAGTGTAACAGGCAGAACCGTCGACGAATAGTTTCCATTCCAAAGGGTCCTGTTCGGCAGGCGCCTTACCTTTCCTTTTTGATAGTTCAACTTTCTGCTCCTGCCTCGCAGGGGGCTGAGGTGCTACTGTTGGTGAGAATTCTGCCACAAAATCTGCTAATACTTGGCCCTTTATTGCAGTGCGCGGCTGGAAGTCAATATCATATTGACTTAACTCAACAGACCAAGTTGAGATCCGTCTAGAGAAATCTGCCTTTTGTAGCAGTGATCTTAAAGGAAATTCAGTATAGACCACAACTTTGTGGCTCTGGAAGTAATGAGGCAACTTCCTCGTTGCTGTCCTCAAAGCAAGGACCAATTTTTCGAGGGGCAGATACCTCGTTTCTGTGTCCAGGAGTGTTTTGCTTACATAATAAACTGGGATTTGCTCGAACCCCTTGTCCCTTAACAGAACTGCACTCACAGCATGTTCAGAAATTGCTAAATATAATACCAAAGTCTCACCTGGTTCTGGAGTTGACAGGAGGGGGGCTTGAGCCAAATACCTCTTTAAATCTTGGAATGCCTGCTCACACTCTGCTCCCCATTCAAATCCTTCTCTTTTCTTCAGCAGCTGAAAGAAGGATCACTCAAACAGCTAATGAACCTATTGAGGGCCGCAGCCATCCCAGTTAGCCTCTGGACTTCCTTCGTAGTCTTGGGACTTTGTAGCTTTTGCAAGGCTGTTATTTGATCAGGGTCTGCCTCGATCCCTCTCAGAGTCACCAGGTGGCCTAGGAATTTTCCAGAACCAACCCCAAACGCACATTTCGAGGCGTTGAGTTTCAACTTGTATTTCCTTAAAATTTCAAAGGCTTCTTTCAAGTCCAGAATATGCCCTTGCGGGGTTTTGCTCTTGACCACCATATCGTCTATGTATACCTCCATAGTTTGGCCAAGAAGTTTCTTGAACATGATCGTTGCCATCCTCTGATAAGTCGCTCCTGCGTTCCTTAGCCCAAAAGGCATAACACTGTAACAGTACAGCCCTCGTGGTGTAATAAAAGAAGTCTTTTCTTGATCAGGCCCAAACATGGCAATCTGATGATACCCCCGATATGCGTCGAGGAAACTCATCCGTTCATACCCAGCAGTGGTGTCAACCAATTGATCAATCCTTGGGAGAGAGAAGCTATCTTTAGGACATGCTTTATTCAAGTCTGTGAAATCCACACAAACACGCCATTTCCCATTCTTCTTTTTTACAACCACAGTATTGGACAGCCACTCTGGATAATAAACTTCTCGTATTGCTTTGGCCTCTAACAAACGATCCACTTCTTCAATAATAGCGTCGACATGCTGTACAGCTGTAATGCCCCCAAATTTTGGGTACGTTAAAAGGATAATTTTATTGAATAATCAAAGAGAGTCTGGCTCTTTATTACATCACAATTCCCATCAGAGTGCCTTCATTACATAAAGGGAAGGAAATCTAGGGTTCCTAACTACAGCTCCGCCTGCTTCTCCATCCTAGCCAGCTCTTCTGCTCCAAGGGCTTCCAAGGTGTACAGCTCCCCTTGATCATCTACAAAGTCTGACACATTATACCAGAGTCGCCACCGATATAATATGTTAGGGTCACCAGAGGTAACACCATGAGCTACAAAAGCTCAGCAGAATAATCCTATACCCACCAACCCATAACTTACACGAAACAAGTCATACAGATAAGGATATATATGCAGTGCATGCTTATTCAACAACTATCAACAATAACACATCCGCATTCTCTATTAACTATCGTTGGTGTCTGTGACATCAGAGTTTCTCCTACGCAGCATTTCGTAGATCGTGTCATCATTTTCACTTTTCATTTACCAAATCAACATTTCGAAAAGTATTTTAACACACCCAACCTCGGTTCCGCCGTTCTGGGTTTCCGAGTATCCTCACAATGGTTCCGCCGCACCGGGTTCCCATTGGCACACAAAAAACATTGAATTTGGCATTGGCTCCTCTCCACGGATAACCAATCCACAATTCAAACCCTCGGTTCCGCCGCTCCGGGTTCCCGAGTATCCTCACCATGGTTCCGCCGCTCCGGGTTCCCATGGGAAATTTTGAAAATCATTAAAACAATTGCGTTGGCTCCTCTCCACGGATAACCAAACCACAATTCATCCCTCGGTTCCGCCGCTCCAAGTTCCCGAGTATCCCCACAATGATTCCGCCGCTCCGGGTTCTCATTGGGTTTTTCACAAATCTTTCTTTTACACACGCACACCACACAATGGGCAAGTCCGGCCACATTGCGGTTTCAAAACATGCCTTGTCTTTAACACACCCTAGGTGTCATGTTTCTAACTTTCTCGATTCTCGTGTCTCGTTTTCATGCATAGACTCCGTGGCAGGACTTTTCGCACAAGCAAACATAAATCATTCATTGAAATCTTGAAACTAAACTAGCAAGATCATCCAACTCTATATTACTTAGCATGCTCAATCTATCCTTAGCTTCACGAAATCATGCTCAAATAATCAACACACCAAGCAAGGCATAGTGCCACATGGACGGACACCTTTGGAGTGGAAAACCACTTATGCTTTACGACAAGTATCGCAAGCAATCATACAACAAGCTCATCACCATCCTTATGATTGAAACTAAGCGATAAATTCTTATCTTTCAAAAGTCGTTCCCTCTTTCCTTTAAGGAAGTTCAAAACAGCATATGTTTATTCGAAATGAAGTCCATTATTCAACATGTTCATGCTTCCTCGTTCAAAATAATCCATTATCATACATTAGACATACAAGTAAGGTATCATTTTTCATCAACGGCCATCCTTAAGATCAAAATACAAATACTTCTTATCAAGTTCATATTTCGAAAATCCATTCTTTCTTTCTTTTAAGGAAGTTCAAAACAACACATGTTTATTTGGAAAATAAAGTCGATGTTTTCAACATACTCCCCTTCCTTTTCATTTCCTTTAGTAAAACACTTTTCAAGTTCTCATGTATTTCAAGCGATACAAGTAATAAACACATTTCAATTTATATTTAAGGAAAGTAGATATGGAAATCTACTGTTCTTCTTGGCGGTAAGTCGATCTACAGGATTGGTCGTCGATTTTGGTGGATCGGCGGCGTAACGGCTCCGGATTGCTTCGAAAGGAAGAGAGATGGATGTTCTCTTCCTAGAAACAACTTTGTGAACTAAACTAGACTACTTTAGAGATCTAAGGGTGGTTTTGATGGTGGTTCTTCAAGAACAAGGAAGAACACTCAAGAACAAGAAAAGAACAAGCAAGAACATTAAGCTTTCTAGAGAGAGAAGTTGGAGGTTAGAGGTGTGAGTTGAATGGCTTGAGAATGGCTCCTATTTATAGCAAAAATTTGGCTCTCCCCTCCCTCTCTTGGCCGGCCCTCTCTCTCCCTCTTTGTCCATTGGATTTTGCTCCATGGCTTGTCATTTCAAGCATGCAAGCATGCCAAGGCTTGTCATTTCCAACCTTTTAGGCTTAAGGCTAAAATCCTAGGTTATCATGGAAGGTTCATGGTCTTGTCTTGTCTAAAATGGTTGGCTTGTAAGATAGGATCTAATCATTGGCTTTGGAAAGACTAGAAATGGTTGACACATGGGGCTTTTAGACTTAAGGCTACTCTTATAGCTTGATGGAGTGTCCATCACACAAGCACACACCTCACCCTCTCTCTCTCCCTCTCTCTCTCGGCTCACTCTCTCTCTCTCTCCCCCCTCCTTGGCCGAAATTTCCTCTCTCCCTCTCTCCCATTGCCTTGTCAAATCATGCTTGAAAGCATGCCAAGCATGGCTTCCATTTTTAGGTTAGGTCTTAGGTTATCATAAGGGGTTTTGGGCTTAGTCATAAAAGGTAGGACAAGTGGCAAGGCTAGATTGTGCTTTTGAAAGACTAGGATGAGTTGGCTTGCAAAAGAACAAAAGAAGTCATAAAAGGGTTGTACTTTGGTTAGCTAAAGTAAGGAGATTACTTGCATGAGTGACCAAACACAAGCACACACAATCTCACTCTCTCTCCCTTCCTCTCGGCCTCTCTCTCTCTCTCCCTCTCTCTCTCTCTCTCTCTCTCTCTCTCCTACTTGGCTAAATACATATATATATAAGCCTATATATGGAAAGACTAAGGAAAGACTAAAGGGGTGAAATGATTAAAGATGAAATCTTACTTTCCTAGAAAGTAACTTGTCATAAAAGCAATGATTACTCCAAGCCATGCGTTCTACTTTTGGCATCTCATGATTGTTTCTATTGACCAATGGTTCTAAATTGTTAGGGAAATGTAACTAAGTCAAATGGTACTTAGGTTAGGCTAACTAACTAGTTGGAAGCTAATTCTACTAGTCAAGTTGGATTTCTAGTCAAGAAGTATAATTAAAAGACATTATTTACTCACTAGGAAAATATACAAGTGCTTTTATAAGCATACTTGTCTTTAGAAATGACTAAATAATTTTATATGAAGAAAACTATTTTTATAAGTCTAGAATCAATAACGACTGATTTTTGGGATTTAAAAAAAAGAAATTTTAACTGGAACCCAAGTAGTTAAAATAAAATTCAAATATTTAACGAAATTTTTATTTACCAAAAATTAGGGTCGTTACAACAGCTGCCCTTCTTTTCTTCTGAATAACGGGCTTATGCTGCAGGTCAACATTTAGGTGGTGGCAGATCACATCTGCATCCACTCCAGGCATTTCCTCCGGTACCCAAGCAAATACATCAACATGTTCTTTCAAGAAACCCACCAGTTCGGATTCTTCCTCATCCGGCAGTGATTCCCCAATTAGAAAATACCTCTCATGATCAGTCTCGTTGATCTGTATCTTCATTAGGCCTTCCACTGCTTTCTCTGCTGGATCTCTTCCGACATCCTCGACAGTCGGTTGATCTGGTACTTCTACTGTATGAACCTGATGGGCCTTTGGAACTTTCTTGATGATGGAAATTAGGCATTGTTGTGCTGCCTTTTGATTACCCCTGATCTTCTCGATCCCGTTAGACCCTGGGAATTTCACCATCTGGTGATATGTGGAAGAAACAGCCCTCATCTTATGTAACCAAGTTTTTTCTATAATTGCATTATAGGAGGATGGTACATCTACAACCAAAAAGTCAGTCCTTAAGACCACTGTCCCAGCCCAAACAAGCAGCGTTACTTTCCCGAGGGGCCACACTGCACCTGCACCAAATCCAACCAAGGGTGTTATAGATTGTTCCAAATCTGTCTGCTTCAGCCCCAACTTTTTGAATGCATCGTAGTATAACACCTCTGTACAACTCCCTGAATCCACCAGGATCCTCTCAATGTCGAATTCCCCTATCCGTAGGGTTATGACCAGAGCGTCATTGTGGGGCACCTGGACTTCTCCCAGATCTTCATCCGTAAAAACTATGTCCTCGTTGCATAGGTCGCTTTCTTGCCCTCTCTTGTTCCCCAGTCGCATAACATGCTGGTCATGTTTGACTTGCCTCTGGAGTAGCCTCACCTCATTCCTCGTATAAGGTGTGGCCAATCCATGTATCATATGGATCACCCCCTTAGGATTCTGCTCGTAATCCAACTCCATTGTTTTCCCTTTATCTTTGGGATCCTCTTGAATGAATTCCTTAAGGTAACCACGAGAGACTAAATCGTCGAGATGTCTCTTACACATCTCACAATCTTCAGTCATATGACCCCAATCCTTATGGTAGTTGCAGTGCTGATTCGTAGCACGTTTTGCATCCTTATCTCCACCTAGACTTGGGGGCCATTTGAAGTAAGGCTGATTCTTTATTCGATAAAGAATCCTATAGATTGGTTCTTTCCAAACCGTGGTTATTGAAAAGAATGACTTAGGATCAGGTGCCTGTTTCTCCTTATATGGTTCTTTCTTAACCTACCCGTACTCCTTCCTCTCGCGGTAAGTTTTGGGCTCTCGTTTATCCGCCTTCTTCGCTGGGGTCTTTGGCTGTTCGGCAACAACTCTGCCTTCCTCCCAGAGTATGTCATCCTCCATTCTGGTGTGTTGTTCGATACGCTCCATTAGCCTTGCCAACGATGCTACCGGATGTTTGTTCAATGACCGGCATAACTCGGCCCGAACAGGCAGGCCAGTTTTGAACGTAGCAATCGCATACTCCTCACTGCAACTGTCTATCTCATTGAAAGTCTCCCAGTACTTCTTTGCGTAGTCTCTGATCGGCTCACTGTCCTCCTGCTTCATCATTGAGAGACTTTCGAATGTCTTGGGAGCCTTTCTACTTGTCAAGAACCGAGCAGTGAACTCTTCTGCTAACTGCGTCCATCCTCGTATGGAGCGTGGTTCCAACTTATGGAACCATGACAAGGCCACCTATCCCAAGCTTGAAGGGAACATCTTACACATAATGGCATCATTCCCATCATGCATGAACATAGCCTGTTTGTAATGTTGTACGTGAGCAACGGGGTCCGCATTTGTCTCGTAAAGTACGAACGTCCCGTGCTTCACTCTGCTCGGCAAGTGCGCCTCCTGTAGCCTTCTTGAAAAGGGGGATGCCGCTATATTACTCAGGGCCTGTCTTGCTGCTTCTCGTGCAGTCATGGACCCATCTTCTCATTTTTTAGATTCGTGGGCCACTGCCCTGTTCCAATCATTATCAGGTCTCTCGTACCTGTCCCTATGGTGTTTTCTAAAGCCTTCCTCGGGCGAGGAGCTTCAGCTTCTACTTCTCCTGTGATGTGGGGGAGTTCTTCGCCTGCTCGGACTCCTGCTCCTTCTTTTTCGCAAAGAAACCCTTTTCCTTCCAGGGGCTCCTGGACTTCCTCCTCCTTCTTCGTGAAGGGGCCTTTGTGTACTCCACCATGGCCAGCCCGTCTCCTCTGGATTTCCTTCGCGACAGTCCAGAGTCCTCAGGATGTTCTCGGATCCGTTCTAACTCTCGGATCTCGTGTTCCCTTTTCCGAATTAGTCGAGCATATTCATCGACTTCCTGCCTCTTCTTGTCGAGGATATCCTCGTTGCTGTGCACACTCTTTGAATGTGCAACCAACTCTCCCCTTTGATGGGATTTGCTCCTTCGCGTGGAGGTTGTAGCCGTTCTGCCCTCCTTATTCTTGGAGTTATCTTGGATGGTGAGAGGATCTCTGCTTGTCGTCCTCTTATCATGCTCGCTGGTAGGCTTTCTCAGAGCACCTGGTGGGGATTTATCTCCTCCCCCACCAGCCTGGTTCTTTTCAGCAAGCGGTGTGACTGGATCTACTTCCACCATGGTCGTATTTCAAAAGGGAACTCTTTCGTTTCCCACAGACGGTGCCAATTGTAGGTGGAGGAAAACAGAGAGTACCTAGAACAACACTGAATCTTGTCTCTTCACGTGCTGTCCAATCGGAACCCTAATACCTTCGCCTGAACCCTAACCTGTAAAACAGATAAGGGGTGAGCGCACCTTTGCCTCTCGTGGCAAAGGCCCTCTGATGCCTAAGTTAGTATATCGTACTGTATCAAAAACCCTGATTATCAATAGGAAAGTATAGAATGAATGCAACTTATTGCGTACCTCTTTCCTCCAGGTTTACCTCGTATTTATAATCATACGACTGCTTTCTCTTCAAGCATCCTCACTGCCCCAGGTCTCTTGCCTTCGTATAGGAAGCCTGGCTTTCTTGGGGATCTTTTGCCCAATCAATCGAGATCCCTTACTCATAGGGTCTCTTCTCACTATGGAACTCGTTCCACAATAGAACTGTCTCCTCACTTATCTTTACCGTATATTGGGTTCTTATTCTAGAACACCTCATCCACCTTATCTCTTAAGGTTACGTTCTTCGAGACGATTCTATCTGTTCGGCACGTACCTCATCCGAACAGTTTGTACCAACAGATGACTTCTCATGTCTCCGGGCAACATCAGCCGAACAGACTGTACCAACTAATGACTTCTCCTGTCACTGGGCCACCTCGGCCGAACAGACTGTCTAATCTGGTGCATTCTTGGCGCACCGGATCTTTCCGCCGCCGTTCATCTAATATGGAGTCCCATATCACTTTCCTCATTACACGGATCTGGCACACCACGTGTTCGGTCACTATTTGTACCTGTTCGGGAATACCTCCCTACAAGTTTTTCACTTTCTTGAGAAGATAGTGTTGCGCCAATTTTAACCATTTTGGGCTCGTTTTCAGAGCCTATGTTTGCCATGGTTATTGTAGGGAGGTATTCCCGAACAGATACAATTGGTGGCCGAACACGTGGTAAGCCAGATCCGTGTAATGAGAAAAATGATATGGGACTCCATGCAAGGTGAACGGGCAGCAACAAGATCCAGTGGTACGAGAAGGCACCGGATTAGATAGTCTGTTCGACTGAGATGGGCCAAAGACATGAGAAGTCATTAGTTGGCACAGTCTGTTCGGTTGAGGTATGTGCCGAACAGATAGAGTTATCTGGAAGAACGTAACCTTAAGAGATAAGGCGGTGGGAATATCCCAAAGAAAGAACCCAGTATTCAGTAAAGATAAGCGAGATGACAGTCCTATTATGGAACAAGTTCCATAAAAGGAAGAGACCCTATGAGTAAGGGATCTCGATTGATTGGGCAAGAGACTCCCAGGAAGGCCAGGCTTCCTATACGAGGCAGGAGACCTGGGGCAATAAGGATGCCTGAAAAACAAGCAAACGTATGTTTATAAATACAGGGTAAACCTAGAGGTAAAAGGTACGCAATAAGTTGCATTCGCTCCATACTTTCCTATTGATAATTAGGGTTTGATACAGTACGAGATACTAACTTAGGCATCGGAGGGCCTTTGCCACGAGAGGCAAAGGTGCGCTCACCCCTTGTCTGTTTTACAGGTTAGGGTTCAGGCGAGGGCATTAGGGTTCCGGTTGAACACCACATGAGGAGACGGGATTCGGTGCTGTTCTAGGTACTGTTTGTTTTTCTCCACCTACAATTAGCGCCGTCTGTGGGAAACGAAGGAGTTCCCTTTTGAAAAACGACCATGGTAGAAGTAGATCCAGTCACACCACTCACTGAAAAGAACCAGGCTGGTGGGGGAGGAGAAAAGTCCCCACCAGGTGCTCCGAAAAAGCCTACTGGCGGGCATGGCAAGAGGACGACAAGCAGAGATCCTCTTACCATCCAAGATGACTCCAAGAATAAGGAGGGCAGAACGGCTACAACCTCCACGCGAAGGAGCAAATCCCATCAGAGGGGAGAGTCGGTTGCACATTCAAGGAGTGTGCATAACAACGAGGACATCCTCGACAAAAAGAGGCAGGAGGTCGAGGAATATGCTCGATTAATTCAGAAAAGTGAACATGAAATCCGGGAGTTAGAACGGATCCGAGAACATCCTGAGGACTCTGGGCTTTCACGAGGACATTCCAAAGGGAACAGAGGGGCTATTGTGGCGTATAAAGCAGCTCCCTCGCAAGGAAGAAGCAGGAGTCCTGCTCCAAGGAAGAAAAGAGCTTCTTCACGAAGAAAGGGAAGTAGAAGCCCGAGCAGGAGTCCCTGCAGGAAAAGATCTTCTCCACGAAAAAGGAGAAGTAGGAGCCGAAGCTCCTCGCCTGAGGAAAACACTCGCAAACACCATAGGGATAGGTACGAGAGACCTGATTCCCATTGGAATAAGACTGGGGCTCGAAAAACCAAAGAGAGTGGAGAAGGGGCCATGTCTGCACGAGAAGCAGCAAGGGAAGCCCTAAGTAACATAGCAGCTTCCCCGTTCTCAAGGAGGTTGCGGGATGCACAATTACCGAGCAGAGTGAAGCACGGTACATTCATTCTGTACGAGACAGATGCGGATCCCGTTGCTCACATACAGTATTATGAACAAGCTATGTTTATGCATGATGAGGATGATGCCATCATGTGCAAGATGTTCCCGTCCAGTTTGGGAAAGGTTGCTCTGTCTTGGTTCCATAAATTAGAACCACGTTCCATACGTGATTGGGCCCAACTGGCGGAGGAGTTCACCGCTCGGTTTTTGACGAGTAAGAGGGCCCCTAAAACATTCGAAAGCCTCTCCACGATGAAGCAGGGGGAAAGCGAGCCTATCAGGGACTACGCTAAAAAGTATTGGGAAACTTTCAATGAGATTGACAGTTGCAGTGAGGAATACGCAATTACTACGTTCAAGACTGGCCTACCTGTTCGGGGGGAGCTACGACGATCATTGAACATGCATCCTGTGCAGACTTTGGCAAGGCTGATAGAGCGAATAGAGCAACACGCCAGAATGGAAGATGACATACTCCGAGAGGATGGTAAGGTCATAGCCAAACAGCCAAAAACCCCAGCAAATAGGGTAGATAAGTAAGAGCCCAAGACCTATAGAGAGAGGAAAGAGTATGGGCAGGCTAAGAAAGAGCCATACAAGGAAAAGTAGGCACCTGATCCTAAGTCCTTCTTTTCAATTACCACTGTTTGGAAGGAGCCCATCTATAGGATTCTTTATCGAATAAAGAATCAGCCTTACTTTAAATGGCCCCCAATTCTAGGAGGAGATAAGGATGCAAAACGTGCTACGAACCAGCACTGCAGTTACCACAAAGATTGGAACCACATGACTGAGGATTGTGAAATGTACAAGAGACATCTCGATGATTTAGTCTCTTGCGGTTACCTTAAGGAGTTAATTCAGGAAGATCCCAAAGATAAAGGGAAAGCAATGGAGTTGGATTACGAGCAGAATCCTAAGGGGGTGATCCATATGATACATGGATTGGCTACACCTTATATGAGGAATGAGGTGAGGCTACTCCAGAGGCAAGCCAAGCATGACCAGCATGTTATGCGATTGGGGAACAAAAGAGGGCGAGAGAATGACATGTCCAATGAGGGCATAGTTTTTACAGACGAGGATCTGGGAGAAGTCCAGATACCCCACAACGATGCATTGGTCATAACTCTACGAATTGGGGAATATGGCATTGAGAGAATCCTGTGGATTCAGGGAGCTGTACAGAGGTGTTGTACTATGATGCATTCAAAAAGTTGGGGCTGAAGCAGACAGATTTGGAACAATCTATTACACCCTTGGTTGGGTTTGGTGTAGGAGTAGTTTGGCCCCTTGGGAAGGTGACACTGCCTGTTCGGGCTAGATCAGTGGTCTTAAGGACTGATTTTTTGGTTGTAGACTGATCCTGAGAGGTATTTTCTAATTGGGGAATCACTGCCGGATGAGGAAGAATCCGAACTGGTGGGTTTCTTGAAAGAACATGTTGATGTATTTGCTTGGGTACCGGAGGAAATGCCTGGAGTGGATGCAGATGTGATCTGCCACCACCTAAATGTTGACCCGCAGCATAAGCTTGTTATTCAGAAGAAAAGAAGGGCAGTTGTTCAGCATGTTAACGCTGTTATTGAAGAAGTGGATCATTTGTTAGAGGCCAAAGCGATACGAGAAGTCTACTACCCAGAATGGCTATCCAACACTGTGGTTGCAAAAAAGAAGAATGGGAAATGGCGTGTCTGTGTGGATTTCACAGATTTGAACAAAGCATGTCCTAAAGATAGCTTCCCTCTTCCAAGGATCGATCAGTTGGTCGACGCCACTGCTGGATATGAGCGGATGAGTTTCCTCGACGCATATCGGGGATATTATCAGATTGCCATGTTTGGGCCTGATCAGGAAAAACTTCTTTTATTACAACACGTGGGTTGTACTGTTATAGTGTTATGCCTTTTGGGCTAAGGAATGCAGGGGCAACTTATCAGAGGCTGGCCACAATCATGTTCAAAAAACTCCTTGGTCAGACTATGGAGGTATACATAGACGATATGGTGGTCAAGAGCAAAACCCGGCAAGGGCATATACTGGATTTGAAAGAGGCCTTCGAAATCTTGAGGAAATACAAGTTAAAACTCAACGCCTCGAAATGTGCATTTGGGGTTGGTTCTGGAAAGTTCCTAGGCCACCTTGTGACTTTAAGGGGAATCGAGGCAAATCCTGATCAGATAACGGCCTTACAAAAGCTACAAAGTCCCAAGACTACGAAGGAAGTCCAGAGGCTGACTGGGATGGCTGCGACCCTCAATAGGTTCATTAGCCGTTCAAGTGATAAGTGTAGGCCCTTCTTCCAGTTGCTAAAGAAAAGAGAAGGATTTGAATGGGGAGCAGAGTGTGAGCAGGCATTCCGAGATTTAAAGAAGTATTTGGCTCAAGCCCCTCTTCTGTCACTCCAAACCCAGGTGAGACTTTGGTTTTATATTTAGCAGTTTCTGAACATGCTGTGAGTGCAATTCTGTTAAGGGATAAGGGATCCGAGCAAATCCCAGTTTATTACGTGAACAAAACACTCCTGGACGCAGAAACGAGGTATTTGCCCCTCGAAAAACTGGTCCTTGCTTTGAGGACAGCAACAAGAAAGTTGCCTCATTACTTCTAGAGCCATAAAGTCGTGGTCTATACTGAATTTCCGTTGAGATCACTGCTACGAAAGGCAAATTTCTCTGGACGGATCTCAACTTGGTCTGTTGAGTTAAGTCAATATGATATTGACTTCCAGCCACGCACTGCGATAAAGGGCCAAGTGTTGGCAGATTTTGTGGCGGAATTCTCACCAACAGTAGCACCTCAGCCCCCTGAGAGGAAGGAACAGAAAGTTAAACAGTCAAAAAAGGAAAGACAAGGCGCCTGCCGAACAGGACCCTTTGGAATGGAAGCTATACGTCGACGGTTCTGCTTGCAACACCGGTTCAGGTATTGGTATTGTTTTGTTCCCTCCCGGAGGGGTAATGCTAGAACAATCTGTTCGGCTCGGCTTTAGTGCGTCGAACAATGTGGCAGAGTACGAGGCTCTCTTGGTCGGCTTGAATAGTGCGAAAGCTCTGAAGGTAAGAAGGATCAGGGTTTATTGTGATTCACAACTTGTAGTGAACCAACTGTCCGGCGAATAAGAGGCTCGAAATGAGAAGATGGCAGCCTATGTGGAGGCAGCCAAAGATTTACTTAATACCTTCGAGAGGGTATGTATTGAACAGATAAGCTCTGGACAGAATTCCCACGCGAATTCTTTGGCTTGGTTGGCTGCAGCTGTCCCAACTGAGTTTAAACGAAAAGTAGCAATTGACTACTTGGCTGAGCCGAGCATCGGCAGGAATATAGATTTGGTCCTGGACGTGAACCAAGGACCAAGTTGGATGGATCCAATTGTGGAGTTTTTACGAGATGAAATACTTCCTTCAGATAAGAAGGAAGCACATAAGATCAGAACTAAGTCTGCAAGGTTTTGGCTGTCCCCAGACGGGAAGTTGTATAGAAAGTCCTTCACTGGGCCATATTTGCTCTGTGTACACTCCGAGATGGTGCAAAAATTCCTCCATGAGATACACAAGGGAACATGTGGAAGCCATGCTGGGGGCAGATCTATTTCCCACCGAGCAATTACCCAGGGATATTGGTGGCCACACATACAGGAGGATGCCAAGGTCTATGTTAAGATTTGTGAGAAATGCCAGAAGTTCTCACCTATGATAAGGACACCAGCCGAGGATCTGGTACCCTTAACTAGCCCTTGGCCATTTGCCCAGTGGGGAATGGACATCGTGGGTCCACTCCATAAAGCAACAGGAAATCGAAAGTTCCTATTAGTGGCCACAGATTACTTCACGAAATGGATTGAGGCAGAACCCTTGGCCAAAATCACTGAACCCATGATAGAAAGGTTTGTGTGGAAAAGTATCATTACTCGCTTTGGGGTCCCATATTCTTTGATCACAGATAATGGGGCACAGTTCCAGAAGAAATTCAAGGCTTTCTGTTCCCAATATGGGATAAGAAACTATTATTCGACCACAGCTTACCCTCAGAGCAATGGGCAAGCAGAAGCTTCCAACAAAACCATTCTTGATGGGATCAAGAAAAGGTTGGATAAGGCAAAAGGCAAATGGCCTGATGAATTACCACTTGTGTTATGGGCTCATCGTACAACACCCAGGAGGTCTACGGGAGAGACCCCATACTCCCTGGCTTATGGTACAGAGGCTGTCATTCCACTGGAAGTCGGTCTCCCAACCAACAGAACTGCTTTGGTGTGGAGGAAATGACAGAGCCCTTGAAATTGAGCTCGACCTGGCCGAGGAAAGGAGAGAAAGAGCTCTGGTCCATCTAGCCTCATACCAGGAACAGCTGATGAAGGGTTATAACAAACATGTCCCCCCTCGAGAATTTGGTATTGGAGACCTGGTGCTTCGAAAAGTACTGGCCAATACCAAAGTGGCCAACGAGGGAAAGTTGGGGGCTAATTGGGAAGGCCCATATCGAGTAACTGAAATTGTGGGCATTGGGGCCTACAAGTTGGCAGATCTGGACGGGAACCCGATACCAAGGCCTTGGAATGTCCACAATTTGAGGAAGTTCTTTGTTTAAAAGACTTTTGGTTTATTTTTTATTATTCTGTTTTAGGACTATGTAATTGTGTGGGAATTACGAAGAAAATTCCTCTGTTTTTACTTTTCATTAGTTGCAAGGGGTACGCATAATGCCCCCTTGAGTTCAAGGATTATGAATACAATCACGTTTTCTGCAAAATATTG
This sequence comes from Rhododendron griersonianum, assembly GCA_018127125.1. Lineage (NCBI taxonomy): Eukaryota > Viridiplantae > Streptophyta > Magnoliopsida > Ericales > Ericaceae > Rhododendron > Rhododendron griersonianum. Next base: position 35,158,814 of record CM030789.1, read on the forward strand.
ACTTTTTGGAAATTTTGTTTCCCGTATAATGTGGTTGGTTTTTGTCATATAAATACGAACAATGGCCTAGCTTTCCCGTCTTTGTATTGGGGAGCAAGTAATAGGTATGAATGCCTTAGAACGTACGAATATACGTGCTAACAATCTTAGTACGAAAAACGTAAGATTATCTAAGTACGAAACACTTAGAATAGGCACGAATGCCTGGCAGCATACGAATGCACGAAAAAAGCTTACAGGCACGAATTGCTAAGTACGAAACACTTAAAATAGGCATGAATGCCTTCTAACGTACGAATATACGTATTAATTGTCTAAGCACAAAAACATACTTAGACTATACAAGTACGAAAGAAACTTGTATGCACGGATTGCTAAGCATGACAAAACTTAACACTCTGTTTAAGGTACGAAAAAACCAAGCAGGCGAGTACGAAATACTTGCTTCTTTTTCCTAGTACGAAATACTTGGATAAAAAACATAGTGACATATGTTAGAAAAATTCAAATAAGTATGAAATACTTAGGGTTCAATTTTGCATGGCTTCCTAAGTATGAAAACACTTAGGCTTTTATCTAAGTATGAAGAACTTAGAAGCATATGAGCAAATACGATTTTGCTAAGTATGATTCTGAACCTACGTTAGGGTTAGGCTGCGAAGAGCTGAGCAAATATGCAGGTCGTGCAAGCCACAGAGACATATTGCTAAATACAATAAAGACTTAGATTTCCAAGTATGAGAAACTTAGGAAAACTAGCATACGAAGGGATGTTCCCAAAACATCAGAAATGTGCCGAGCAAAACTTAAAACATAGTAATATGCCATAAGGGGCTGAATACCTATTTAAATTGTGTAACTAATGTTGCCACGCAGGGCTGAAAGACTACGGTCATGCAGGACCTTCCCAAAAACTATTTGTGAAACTGAAAGGAACTTACCAAAGATCAGTCCAGGTTTTGGACCTCTGGGGGGGTATCTCTGGCAACCTCTGCAGTGTTGCCATCCCCAGCTGCTTGTTCCTCCAGATTGACAGGTTCGGTGGTTGTTCCTTCAATGGGTGGTTGTTCAGGATGAGCTTCTTGAGACCCAGATTCGGCACCTTGAGACTCTATCTGCATCTCCTCATCTGCATCTGCAAAATCATCGATCTGTTCCTCGATATCAAGAGGGGGCTCCTCAGAGTCACGGGATGGCTGGAGACGTTTACTCGATAAATCATTATCTACCCAGAGGCTGGAATCTTCTGGGACTCCAACCTTTGTCAAACACGCCTCCCAGCCTGCACCCCAAATCTAGTCCTGTATGGCAGGCATCTGTTCCACGTAGCTCGCTGTTGCAGCATCATAGCCTTTCAGGTATCCATCATCATAAGCATCCTTCTTGGTGGTATCGATCTCGGCCAGCGCCTGTCTGAGATTGTCTTCAGCAGTTTGGAGTTTGTTCATTGCCTCCTCAGCATCCAGCTTTGCCTTGTCTCTCTCCCTCTCCAGCCTCGTGATTGTTTGCAGCTGCCTCGTGTTGTCCCTCAAAAGTCTGTTTCGTTCGGGCTCGATCTCTTGCAGCTTCTGGCCCAACGTGACCATCTTTTGGATAAACTAAGGAATATCGAACGAAGTAAAGAAGTTAGAATTTCTTAAAATTCAACAAGGAAGGTAAGATTAAATTAAGATAGCAACTGAGTTACCTTGATTCCACTGACGAGTCCAGTGGATACCAGCCTGTCAGAAGGAGATGAAGACTCCTTTTGCATGTCTACAGGCAATAGCAGTGCCTGGGCAAGGGCCAGAGCAGTCTCAGACGAGCTGGCACTGTCCCCCACGCTCACTGGCCGGTCACCCCTGATGAGTTGAGGGGTCCAGGGTTGAGGAGATGTCTGAGTGCTCGGGGTAAGGGTCTGTTCACCTACCCCAGCGGCTTGAACTGTCTCATCCCCGGTGGATTGATGTCTGGGACGATTGTCCTGATGGGCGTCTCCAACTTCCAAGCTTGTTTCAGATTCCCGAGGAGACGAGTTGCTCCTGTTCGACGCCCCCCTGGTGCGACGGGGAGGCGGGGGAGCGTTGCCAGTAGAAGGAGCCCATCCCGAGGAACCACGTCCTCGGGATGAGACAATGAGAAGGGAGCTCAAGTTCAAAGGCTGTCGAGACATTGTACCTGAATTTGGTGGTGATGGGGAATACCCAGATGATGAGGATTGACTGGTGCCGCGTTCAGGTGCTGGCTGTTCGGGCTGCTGTTGAGTAGTAGCCTGTCTTTGAGAGGATCTTCTAAGTACCAAACGAGGCAGCAGGATGCCTTCAGATACTGGTACCTTGTCCTGTTGTCTGGTGTAGACACCTCTCAAACGGGGCATCGCCATACAGATTGATCATGGATTGCTCGATTGGTTGCTTGCTTCATAAACCAAAATCATGGACATTCCCATGGCTAGGAACATCGCCACACGATAGTGGTTATTATCAAAATAGAGTCGCCACCTAGTTTATTAAAACTAGGAAAATAGATAGAGATTCTGGGTACGGGAGCCAAAAGTACAGTAAGGGGAAGGTGTTAGGCACCCCTCTCTGCTCAGTCGTGTGACTGGCCCATAGTTATTCAACATAAGACATGTACATGCTTTATTCAACTCTAACACATAGTCTATTTAATTAAGCCTTTAACAGTGAATAAGGTGAGCCAGGACTGTAATTGAAAGCATGCATCAGAAATAAACAAAACAGACAGGCTGTCCCAGGAAAATCGATCTCTCGGCCGGTGAATGGATTTCACGGCCGAGGGATCCCACTGGATTGATATATCGGCCGAAGGATTGATCCCCCAACCGATGTTCTTCCTCACACCAGAACAGATATCTTACAGATAATCAAAACACTATGATTAATGCATAAAAACGTAAAAGAGATCAAACCATAGGCCCCCGGGCCTCACCACCTTGATCCCTCAGTTGCTTGATTGCTTCGGATTGGGTGTGATTGACTGATTTACTTCTCAAAAACCCTAGGGTTAGGGTTTGTACTTCGGGGTTTGATCGTTCGGGATGCGGCTGCTTTCGGAAGGTTAGGGCTTCTATAGAGGGAGTATGTGAGATGGTTTCTGCAGAGCTTGGAGGTATGAGATGGAGGAATTGAATGTTAATTTCGGAACCCTAAGGCCTCTTTATATAGGCAATTGATGACTCACTCCGGCCAATCAAATGGCGTGAATCAAAAAGGAATTCTAGGGTTCAAAGATCTCTAGACGTGATCTATTTCGTAGCCCGAACGCATCGGAAAAAGGCTGCTAGGGTTTTGTGCGTCGATCAAACGACTGACAGAACATTCCAGAATTCTGGAAAAAGACGATCTGGCGGCCGAGGGATCGATCTGGCGGCCGAGGAATCGATCTGGCGGCCGAAGAATCGATCTGGCGGCTGAGGAATGGATTTGACGATCTGGCGGCCGAGGAATAGATCTGGCGACCGAGGAAACGATGTTACGGCCGAGGAATCGATCTTACGGCCGAGGGATTGATCTCTCAGGGAGATTTTCTAGCAACAGGTTGCTCGGGTGAGGAAATGATGTTAAGGCCGTGAGATCGATGTTACGGCCGACAGATGGATTCTCCCAGGCTTCTGTATTTTCTGTCAAAAGGCTATATGGCTGTGGATGGGGTCCTCTAAGTGGCTCAAAGTTCTTACCGAAAGTCCTAAGATTCTCAAGGAAGCAATCAGCAATCACTGTATCCATTTCATCATCGGGATTGTCCCAAGGTGGGACTTGAAATAATCGTTAGGCCAAATTGGGGTGTCTACAGATGCCCCTCTTTGACTGAACTCAGACGGATCGCGAGACATGTTTGAGTAAGAGTCAAAGCTGTAAAAAGCAACTCAATTTGGTCCAACCACTATTCCAAGGGGTTTTCGAAAAAGGTTTTGATATGGTCGGGCCGGGAGGCTGCCTACGTATTCCACAAGGGAAATTCAGACCAATCGTAGTTCGGGCAATAAAGAAAAATAAAAAGTTCAGAGGGTTAGAAACAGAAGACGTACCTTAGGGCTTAAAAAGCCGTAGTGTGACGTACCTAGACTGAGCCAGGGTTTTGGCGAAGAGTAGTTGAAGGAGCGCGGGGCTGCCGGGGAGTTTTTGCGGAGAGCTTCCTTAGTATTTTGGGGTAGATTAGTACACGGCAGGTGCGTTTGCTTTTCTTGATCATCCTTACTTTGACTGAAAGGAGCTCGGTAGAATAGCCTATCCTTGCGAATCAGCTTGATGGAATTGATGTAATTTGGGTGGAATCCAAGTCATCTGCTGGGGATGAATCGGATGCTGTTTTTGAGATATGGGGGTGCAAGGCCAGTAAATAGAGCATGGAGCGTTGGAAATGAAGGAACCGAGGCGCGGAGCCGGTTGGAAGAGCTTGATTGAACCGAGGCATAAAGTCGGTTGCATTCTGATGGTCTGCGCACGGAGCTTTCTCATCATAAGTTTTGACATAGAGTCAAAGGATAGAAGCGCCGGGTCGATCAATAAAATCGAGGCGTAGAGCCGGTTGATTTGCAGGATTGACCTGTTTCATGAATAAGAAATATGCATAGTGTGTATATGATGATAGTGGTTAGATATGAGCAGATATGATGATGCAGACTCGATGATAACAATGGTGATGCAATTGATGCTTATGTGCACGGGCCCGTGCGTGTGTGTTTGATTTAAGCATAAAGCTTCTTTCAAGTTCCGGACTTGAGCATTCGGAGCATAGAGCTCGAGCATTCAGAGGGTAAAGTCCGAGCATTCAAAGTACAGGCTTTGAGCAGGACGCAGTGGTTGGGCATTCAAACGTAGAGCTTGAGCATTCAAGGTATAAACCTTAAGCATTCGAACATAGAGTTCGAGCATCCGGTGCAATGGTTGGGCATTCAAACGTAGAGCTTGCGCATTCAAGTGTAGAACTTGAGCATCCAGTACACAGTGGTTGGGCATTCGAAGGGCTTCGAGCATCCAAAGTGTAGAACTTTGAGCATTCAAACATGGAGCTTGAGAATAGATATCTTGCTGAGTAGTGAGTTTGTAGAATTGCTGAGTTGTTGAGTATTCCATCTTCCATCTTCCACGGGGTTTGATTTGTTCCTCATGCTTGGGATTCTTCCAAGGCTAGTTTCCACACGCTCGGGATGCTTCCAAGGCTAGTTCTGAGTATGCTCGGGATTGTCCCCAAGGCTAGTTCTGAGTATGCTCGGGATTGCCCCCAAGGCTAGTTTTTTGAGTATGCTCGGGATCGTCCCCAAGGCTAGTTCTGAGTATGCTCGGGATTGCCCCCAAGGCTAGTTTTTTTAGTATGCTCGGGATCGTCCCCAAGGCTAGTTCTTGACCATATTCCACTTTGACTTCGTTGACTTGTTGACCCAAAGTGCCATAAGGTTTGTTAAATGCTTCGGTGATTAATGTCTTCAGAGATTTCCATCGTCTTTGCTGACAAGATGATCCTCATGCACGCCTAGGAGATTTCCTTCGCCTCCTAATTTCAACCTTGTTAAGCAGACTTTCAACTCCCCTACTGAAGGGATGCTTTCCGAAGTGTGCGCTGGGCCAGAATTGCATAAATGTGCATTAAGTGGGAGTCACAGGATTGCTTCACCGGCCTGGAAGTGGTGAGGCTGCTTATCTTCAAGATGTGAGCTCGGGGTAGCTACAGAGCTGCTGAATAACTAGTAGGCACGAGGCTGTTGAGGTGAGTGCAGAGCTGTTTGAGTGACTTGGGCACAGGGCTGCTGAGTATGAGTGTAGAGTGGTTGGTAGTGATAGTGAACTTAGAGTTGTTGATAATTACTTGAACTCAAAGCCGTTGGAGGAGTGAATACGGAGCTGATGAGCGACTTGGGCACAAGGCTGCTGAATGTAAAAGGGGCTATTGAGTGATCATGATGGCGAGCACAGGGCCGCTGAGTGGGCTTAGAGCTGCTGAGCCTAAAGCTGCTAGGTGATAGTGAGCATAGGCATAGAGCTGCCGAGTTTCTGAAGTTGAGTGACCTGAGTATGGAGCTTTTGAGCACGGGGTGCTACTGAGGTGGGGGAGCCATTGACATGTTTTGATGGTAGCGAGCATGTAGCTGCTGAGATAATAGGTGCAGGGAGCTGCTGAATTGAGCTACTGTTGAAAGGGAGTCGTGGAGATTGGACCTGCTGAGCGCAAGGCGACCTGTGCATAGAATTGCTCGGAGCTTATGAAACCCAACAAGGTCGTGAATATGACAAGGCATGCATACGGTGCTACTGAAGAGCAAGTGTGAGGCTTCTGAGTTATGAAGGCAAAGTTGCTGATGCAAAGTAAGGAGCTATGGGGGTGTGAAGTGCGAAGCCACTTTAATACTGTTGATATGGTGCCAATTGTAGAGTTTGCTGAGGCTATCTTTCAGCTTTTTTGACTTGGCTCTGTCAGTTATAGATACCAAGCTTGGTATGGTCGGTTCAAGGACCGAAATCCAGGAGAATCCTGCAATCCATATTTGAATAGTTTTAGAAAAACAGCAATGGATAGGAAAACAACATGCAATAGGCTTGGGATCGACCACGGGCCGAAACCCTTTTATGCTGACTGCTATGGGCAGGACCATCACTTTTAAAGAACCCTAGTTCAAGAGCTTGAACGATTTTGGGTGACATAGATTGCAATGCAATACATAGGCATGTTAATTTGAGTATTTAAAAAGAAATGCAAGCCCCCTGTTTAGGCCATGAATGCTTGACCCTAGCTCAATCGTGCATGATGACAATGATCTACTTGCCCCTAGCATAGAAACATGCGATGTGAATAACAATGAACGTGGGTGTAATGTTTCCGTTCGGCAGAGGTCTTGGCATGCCCTTGACAGTGCTGTGTGACAGCATTCCACAAAAGAGTTGAGGTGTTCCCCCAGGATATGACGCTTCTCAGGCTGAGCTTTTTTTTCAAGTGTGTTGGCAGGGAGGTATACTTTACAATGCATCCCTTTATTGCCCTTTATTCCTTGATGGCCATGATGCCTTGATGAACCTGCCTTGTTTGAGCATAAGAACACCTCATACTTGGGGTTAGATCGTGCAACCAAGGCAACTAATTTTGCTAAGCAAACATAAGGATGTACACATGAAATACTAGGTGCAAAAGACAGGGTGATGATGATATGCATGTGAACCCGCAATGCATTCTGGACATCTCAACTTTCGCGTATTTGATAATGGCTTATTGCTTATACTAGCCAGGTGTTTGAAAGACCGCATTGCCCTAGCGGTACCACTGAAAACATAGTTTGGTCAAGGAACCATACTGCTGCACCCTTCATGAAATGAGAGACCCATGTTATTTCCTCAGAAATTTGCAAAGAGGTGACTGCGCTTGCATTTGCTATGTTAAGAATGCTTAGGATAAAACCATCTTCGAAAGCTTTTCCTCGAGGATTTCAAGGTCATATCATTCCATCCATGTTCCACATTCACGTCATTCAATCATCAAAGGACGTAGAACTGTTTTGCAAATCTATGCCCCTAGTCAATTAGGTGAGTTTGTTGCTTCGAGCTTGATTTGGTTGACTTGAGTTGGATTGATAAGCACCTACTGAGACCCACACAAGAGGTTGGATACTTTTGAGAGAAGTGCATAAAGGGGAACATAGCCATGCCCCCTGTCTCACGTGACTCTCCATGTTGTGCAATTTGCCAAGATGATGCAAATTCCAAAGATTCTTGCCCTTCGTGTTAAGTCCCACACTGGTGATGCCCCTAGTGTCTAGGACCTTGCTACTAAGTCGTGTTCCCCAATCTAAGAGGACTTTATTATGGACCATAATGTAGGCTTGGGGTTTTGGCTTGAAAAAGAAGCGGATGTAAAGGCTCAAACCTAATTTCTACTCACGCTTGGGTTTTAAAAGCTAGCAGCCATCTTCAACATTTTTATCAACTCTTGTTGTCTCTTGCCTCACTTTGTGTGAAAGAGTTGGTTTCTTCAAAAATGTCCTTCGTATGTATTGGAAGAAATGTTTCCTTCAAAATGCCCCTTGTATGACGAGATGCTCATTATTTCATTGATTTTTCTTTCATCTCTCCTTGTATTTTTTTGTGTTTGCCCCAGTGTAGGGGATGGCTGCCTAGCAGGCTGTTCAAAGAAATTATCCAAAGGCTCGATGTGGCTAGCAAGGGATAAGTGTTTAGGATAGAGAAATGAATGCCTTTCTTCATCTTGAAACACACGACAAAGTGGCAAAGATCCTTACCAAGAAATTAGGGGCTTCGATGTTAACCAAGTGAATTTTCTAAGATTGAGGACAATCCTTTGAGACACATAGTAGATGCATGGAGACATGGTTGTTTTCTCATTTTGTTCGTGCTCTAACTTTTGCCTAGACCGCCCTTACAGGTTTTCAATCTAGCGAGCTCATCATTTTTTTCTCCTTTCTTTTCTTCTTTCTCCTTTTTCCTACTCTTCATCTTTGATAGCATGTTTTGCTTACAAGTGATCTCTATGAGGGTGCAAAGATGTGTCAACTCCTCAACAGAAATGACGCGGGTCTTAGCTTTGAAAAACTCGTTTTGCGCTTTTGACAATTCAAGTGATTATGATGTGTTCCAAAAGATGTCATAAGATTACTTTGAAACCCTTGTGGATTGTTTTCAACGTTTGATGTTATCATGAGTATTCTATGGCAGTGAACTAGCACAGGAGAAAGCATTTTCAAAATTTGTGGCCGACCAAAAGGTGCCTACGTATCCCAATAGAGAATCAGGCCATTCGTAGTTCAAGTCTAAGGAGATTCACATTTCATGCTAGGTGCAACAAGCGGATTTATGACCAAAATAAACTCAAGACGTAGACCTTTTAAAAAGGAAACAAATATGGACCAAAATAGTAGCCAAAAATAGCTAGATAAGACTCCTCAAAAGATTGACTCTTAGCCTAAGACGTGACAGGTATGGATGCTACTGCTGCCCAGTGATCAAACTCAGCTGGATCAATCTTCTCTTGATCGATGAGGTCTTGGATCGCATTCTTGAAAGCCCCGCATTCTCTGATAGAGTGACCACTTACTTGGTGGTACTTGCAATACCCTCCGCCTTTTTGTATAAAGTTTGGAAACTTTGGCTGTAACGGCCTCAATACCCCTTTTGCTTCCAAGATGCAGAACATCTTTTCCAAGTTCATTCTAAGAGGAACAAAGTTTCTCTTTTGTCTGCGGTCGAGATGGGATCCCACCATTTTAATATTACTGTTGCTTATATTCATCTTACATCTGTTTTTCTCTTTGAGAGATTCCTGGTTTAGATCGATGGTATTGAGAAGAAGTTGATTTTCATGTTGCTGCTGCAGATCATTCACCACCATTTCAATTTGGTTGTCCTTAGCGGGATAAGTTTCTTTTTGAGCTGCCTTTTTCGTCCATCTAATAGGGGGAGGTGGAGGTGGAGCTTGTGGAAGACTTCTTCGCAAACTGTGAACAATGGTGGCTAGGGCAGCCACTAATTCAGCCAATACATCAACTTTAGCAGCCAGAGCTTCAATCTTCTTGTCAGCCATTGCTGTCACGTCTAAGACCAAACCCAAAATTTAGAAAAAGCAAGAACTTAGCTACGCTTAGGTTGAGATGTCCAAAATCAAGTGTCTATGTAATGCACACATCAAACACACTTATTGCCCTTAAAATGCAAATCTATCATGATGGGGTGGCTTAACCAAATGATAATCGATGTTGACACGTGATCATGCAATGTGCTATAGGAAGAAATGAGGGTGATGGATTCCTCTCTTGGTTTGGCCCCTGCATAGTTAGAAAAAGGCAAGCAAAATGATATACAAAGCACCATAGCTACCTTCACAGATTATGGACGAGTCATGCATAGCAATTCGTTTGTATGCATGAGTTTGTCAGATATTATAGATAGCCAGCTATTTTTGATATGGATGATTCTTAAGACTTGTTGCTGCCACTTAAGATCCCACTTCCAACCCAATCCATATTATGAGATAAACCGAAAAGGTTGAGCATATGACTACAACAGAAAGTAGACTCGGAGTCCATCACTGTGCTAGCGGCTATTTGAATATTTTAGAAAAACTTGTCATTAGACTAGGTATTGCAAAAAGTTTTTAAAGTTCTTTCAATTCTTGGTTAGGGAAGATTCAAAACGTGATTGAGGTAATTGAAATCCACCTGATTATTTGCTAGCACATTGACAACCTCCTAAATTTTACCAGCTTGCTGAGGTAAGCATGCTCAAAATTTTGAATTTTGAAAGATGGGTTGCTATGCCGATTTGGAAATAGGAATCAAAGTCCTAAGTTGAATCACTCATCGAGAAATGAGTATTGCAAGTTCTATCCATAATATCCTTAACTTTGCATACAATCATCCATAATCTGCTCTACTACCTCACACTCCCACTTTCCTTTAGCCTTGCAAGGCAGAGATTGCTAGAGTAACTTCAGTTCAATTGCCGACGGGGCGGCTTCTTTTTTTTTTTTTTTTGATGTTTGATTTTGTTCTAGAAATCCATGCTTCGCGGTGCTTCAAGCAAAATGGGAGTGAGAAATAAGCAGTGGTGCTTTCAACTTACTAAAAACATACCTTGCAGGCAATGCTATGCTTCAGTGCTTAGCTATAAAGACTTAGAGTTAGGGCTCTTAGTTCATGCCCCAACCCTTCTGCACAGAAAATGATATTACAACAACATATGATACAAGGTGTGAGGAAGAAAATGATTTTCTAGCAATAGGTTGCTCGGGTGAGGAAATGATGTTAAGGCCGTGAGATCGATGTTACGGCCGACAGATGGATTCTCCTAGGCTTCTGTATTTTCTGTCAAAAGGCTATATGGCTCTGGATGGGGTCCTCTAAGTGGCTCAAAGTTCTTACCGAAAGTCCTAAGGTTCTCAAGGAAGCAATCAGCAATCACTGTATCCATTTCATCATCGGGATTGTCCCAAGGTGGGACTTGAAATAATCGTTAGGCCAAATTAGGGTGTCTACATCCGGCGACCGTCATGCCAGCACTGGATCTCGAAGTCCTCGGCTGGGGAGCAGATGAGGTGGAAGCACCACTAGCACTAGGGTTCGCGAGCCTTCTATCTATAAACCCCTTGTAAGTAGGGTCATAGCCTAGCAAGACGTTTGCGTCGCGTCCCCGTCCAGCAGTTTGTGTGCCTGGCTCCCCTTTATATTTGAGAACCTTGTTGATGTCCGCTGTTCGGACGTAGCTTGGTTTCCTACTTGGGCATTTATTAGCGTTTGTTGCTGAAATAACAAACGATGGGGAACATTTAGAGGTACAGCTTAGGTATGGAAGAAAGAGTAAACGGACTGAAACACAAAATAAAGAGCAAAAATTAGAAGCGTACGTGGGAAGCCCCACTCGTGGGGACAGTGGACACCCACCACCTGGCCATCTTCCCCCATGGGCTCGAAAGCTCCAGTTACATAGAGGAAGTCCATCTCATGATCACGAGCAGAGTCTGGCAGGTTAAGCACGAAACGCTTCTCTGCTTTTCTCACTTTTAAGTAGTAAGTGTTGTATTCTCGATTCAATACAATATTGTACCACCACTGGATATCCCAGATTCCTAACTGGGTCCCTAAGATTCTGTTTAAGGCTACAACTCCCATCACTAATCTGAAAAAATTGGTGGACACTTGCATGGGGTTGAGTCGATACCAGTTCAAGACCCGACGAAGTAGTGGGTCAAGGGGGAAACGAACTCCACCCTCGACAATGGCCACGACTGGGATACACGTTCTATCCCATGTACAGGCATTTCTAGTCGCTCCCAAAGGGGCGAGTTCTAAACCTACAGTCTCTGGGATGTTGTAATCAGTCCTAAAAGCCGCCATTGTGGCAGGCGTTTCACAAAGTTTCCTAAATTTCCCAGGCTTAGGGCCACTATCACTTTCATCCGCCATGAATGTGTTCAAAATGGAATGAAATCTGGAAATGGGTGCGAGTGAAGCCCTAAGAATAATAGAATCTGAGAACAAAATCTCAAATTCAAACACAAAGGAGAAAGGATGAGAATCTTACGAGAATGTTGAGGAGTTTTTCTGAGTCGCAATCAGGTTTGCAGACCGCGGCGATGGCGGACTGGAGATGAGTGGTTTTGCCTGGTTTTAGAGAGAGAAAGGGGAAGTTTGAAGTTTTGAATTAAAAAAAAACCTTAGAAAGATCCCTTTTGGGTTTTAGTGGCGAAAAGGTGAAGACGGAACGTCTCATCTTACGCCGTTACATGAAAAGGTAACGTTCAGACTGGAGTCTGATGGATGCCATCCTAACGGCGTTAGACGAAACGTCAGTTCAAATTAAATGAGAGGCGTACGAAATACGCCACGTGGAGTCATTACTTCGAGAGAGTAATGACTAACCGCCAAGGGACATCAATGGGCACCCAATGACTATGTCTGCACGGGATCTGGTTTGTTCGGCTTTAGGTTCATTTTTTGAGCTTTACTCATCATTTTCGAGCAGTAGTAATGAGCAAAAGCTGGGGAGCAATTGTAGGGAGGTATTCCCGAACAGATACAATTGGTGGCCAAACACGTGGTAAGCCAGATCCGTGTAATGAGAAAAATGATATGGGACTCCATGCAAGGTGAACGGCGGCAATAAGATCCGGTGGTACGAGAAGGCACCGGATTAGATAGTCTGTTCGGCTGAGATGGGCCAAAGACGTGAGAAGTCATTAGTTGGCACAGTCTGTTCGGTTCAGGTATGTGCCGAACAGATAAAGTTATCTGGAAGAACGTAACCTTAAGAGATAAGGCGGTGTGAATATCCCAAAGAAAGAACCCAGTATTCAGTAAAGATAAGCGAGATGACAGTCCTATTATGGAACAAGTTCCATAAAAGGAAGAGACCCTATGAGTAAGGGATCTCGATTGATTGGGCAAGAGACTCCCAGGAAGGCCAGGTTTCCTATACGAGGCAGGAGACCTAGGGCAATAAGGATGCTTGAAAAGCAAGCAAACGTATGTTTATAAATACAGGGTAAACCTAGAGGTAAAAGGTACGCAATAAGTTGCATTCGCTCCATACTTTCCTATTGATAATTAGGGTTTGATACAGTACGAGATACTAACTTAGGCATCGGAGGGCCTTTGCCACGAGAGGCAAAGGTGCGCTCACCCCTTGTCTGTTTTACAGGTTAGGGTTCAGGCGAGGGCATTAGGGTTCCGTTTGAACACCACGTGAGGAGACGAGATTCGGTGCTGTTCTAGGTACTGTTTGTTTTTCTCCACCTACAATTATTTCTTCAGAAAAAGGTTTGGCATGCCTCTCCTCTTCTCTCTCGATGAATTCTAGAATTTCTTCCTCGAAAATCGGATTGTCGGAATCCATACAATTAATCATAGGCAAAGTGAAATACTCTAAATCCTCCTTCTCATTGCTAGAATTATCAAAAGATATTTCAGAATCAAATTCAAAATAAATGTCATGCTTTGGTGCTTTGACCAGGTTTTCCTCACTAGCCTCAGTGGTTTGAAAAGATGAAAAGCTTGACTCGGACTGAGTCGACTCGGAGTCGGAATCGGAATCGGAACTAAGATCAGAATTAGCATTTTTCATTTTGTATTTTAGAGTATGTTCCACGGTCCAATTAGGGTAAGCCCCTTTTTCAGCATCCACAATCAGCTCAGAGCAGTCTTTTTCATCACCAAGGTTGATCATCAGCACTTCACTATCACCTTGATTCGCACTTTCATCACTGTCACTCCGCGGGTCTTGGAGGGCCATTTGATTCGCTATTGCTGTGATTTTTTTTTTTTGGTAAATTAGCTTGAAATTAAAAAAGGTTAAGCGAATATACAGCCTACAAGGGGCATACCCCAGGAGGAAAAGAAAAAGAAAAAAAAACAAGATTGAAAAAGTACGGTAACCATGCACAACCCGCATGGAGAGTGAGATAACGTGACATATGAAATACAAATGGATCTGAATAGAACCATGAAATAAATGAGGTGAAAATGAAGTACGTACTGGCACAACCCGCCAGATTAGGAAATAAAGTAAATAAGGTAGATAGTCATGGTCAATGATGACCACATGATAACCAGCGCTGAGGAGAGATCTTCCTCCTCGTAGGCTGGACTAAGAAATCCAAGAGCCATGTCTTCCTTCACCCCAAAGCTAGCATAATACCCACTCAACAGAAGTCAACTACTACAGAGGGACTCAGACTGAGAGAGGCTCGCCTGGCGATGTCTGCATCCGACAGGGCTGCCCTGCTAAGCACCCTGCACACCACGCCCAATCCAACCAGACTACTACAACCTCGCCCAAATCCCCTAGGCTCGCTAACGACTAAAAGCGGAACAGAACGAGAGGCCACCAAAAGTAGTCACTCGAACCTCAAGTGGACCAAGTTGCTCCTTTCGGTCAGTGCAAACCACCAAACTAGTCAGAAACAGACTGCAAAGCTACCCCTTTCGATCAGAGAGAATCCACCAATCTAGTCAATGATATCTTCGGCAACTACCTTGCTCAATCAGACTCCATTCATAATCTAATCATCGATATCCACAGTTGCTGCTACTGCGAGACTACCCCTTAACTAGAACAGAATCTAATCTACTCAAAATAGCCACAACCACAAGAATACTACGCAACACCTCAGGGCTAAAAACGCAGGCTCAAGGGATATAATGGCTCGACGAAGAGCCAGACCCCCGATTTTAGTCCAACAGATGACCGCCTATCGGGGATCGCAGAGTCTAACAGTAACTGGCCCATAGGTCCAGCAACAAACAATATGAACAGTGTCGAGTGCCACTTTTTTTTTTTTTGGAATCCGTGCCACTTTTTTTTTTTTTTTTTAAAGAAATTTTGCTTGACAAACATAAAACTTCCCCACTGCCCGGGCCATCCTGCCGGCTTACCTGCCCGGACTGGCCTCCCATCGGGTGGCTGCTGCCTGCTGATGCCGCTGCCCGCTGCTTGCCCGGGCTAGCTGCTGCTGGACGGGGATTGACTCGAGTTGCCCGGGCATAAGCTGCTGCCTAGCCTCCGCCCGAGCAAAACAAGCATTGACAGCCACGGCTGCCCCCCGCCCGAGCCAATCAAGGATGGCCTGCCCAGGCTGGCTGGCTGGCTGGTTGCTCGGGCTGAGTGCCCGGGCTGGCTGGAAGGGGCTGGTAGGGCGCTAGGCTGGCGTGGCCAGGCTAGCTGACTGGCTTGATGTTGATGGCCACCGTAGGAGGTGAATCACCCTCCCTCGATTGTGAATGAGCCATGGCTGTTGAGCCACGGCGGATGAAGGCCGAGGCGACGGCTGGGTCCGGCCATGGCAGTCCCTGCCATTGAGTTGGTCGTTGAAGAAGATGAACAGTGTCGCCTGACATGGCCGGCGCACTTCCAGATCTGAAATGGCCGGGGTCTCCATGAGAAGGCCAGGCCGTGGGATTGAAGGCTGGACCAGAGGAGGCCGGACCTGGTAGTGGAGGCTGGACCAGAGGAGGCCGGAACTGATAGAGGGCTGTTAAGCCACGACTTGCCAATAAGAGGCTGGCCGGACCAGCAGTAGTGGTAGTCGGATGAAGGCCGGCTTCGTGGTGTTGCCGGGTTGAGGTTGATTCAGATCTGCTCAAAGTGGATCTGAGATAGAACCCACCGGTTCACGGCGGGGTTGAGGTAGGACGAAGCCATGGCGATGAGCTTCAGACCGAAGTGGGAGGGCGGTGGAGGAGAGCCCCTGTCGTGCGAGGGGCTCCCTTGCCCGACATGGCTGCTTCTGCTGCCATCGTAGTGGGAGACCGGCGTGGTGGCCAGGCGTACCTCCTTAGCCCGTAGCTGCTGCTCCTGATGGCCAGTGGCCTTGGCTGCTGCTGTTGGTGGCCGGCCGGAGGCCTGGCTGCCATGGCTGGGGGGCTGCCTGGGCCGAAGGGTTGCTTTCTCTCTCTAAGCTAGAGAGAGAAGCTCCCCAACCACTAGGGTCCAGCAGCTCTATTGCTGTGATTTCTTCCAGTTGAGCTTCAATTTCTGCTTCGTCGCTGTTGTCGACCCTTCGTGTGCCAACAAATCCCCACCAATTACCAAAATTGTCTGTGATGGGGTGGATCACCCTTATTTCATTGTTGGTGACCCTCTCATCAAAGAGTAGGTTTAGTGATATTTCGTCTAGTGGATCTTTGTCAGCAGACTCTTCTTCCTTTGCTTCTTCAGCTTCGAGGTTATTGACTTCGTCTATTGGCCAATAGTCATCGGTAGGTGCATAGGGGTCATAAAAATAGATGGGACCCTGCGAAGCCCTTCTTCTTCAATTATGTCTTCTATTTCTTCTTCATAGACTGTTCTTGCAAACATGACATGATTGTCTTCAATGATAGTTACCATATGCTTTGGTTGATCCACCGGAGTGATGTATTTGGACGGGCTGAAATCTTCAGCAGTAGAGTGGAGTGGGCCAGACAGCTTGGTGACAACTTGAAAGTGCGAATCAAACGTGAACAGTGATGCAGTCATTTTTCCTGAAAGATTTTTGTTTTAGTTAGATTGATTGAGCTTACCTACTTTTCATTTGATCTAGAAAGGCCCCTAAGGTTTAACCTGCAAAAGAAAACTTTACAACATACATATATACAATGGGTGTGAGGAAGAACTTTTGCAAGCAAATGCAAGTAGGTTCCTAGCCTGTAGGTTCCTATCTTAGTTTGATAAGTTCTATGGCTTTCTAAAACATGTAAGGTTTGGGTAGTCTCAAGGGTGCTCCGTTGTCAAAAGGCACCAGTCCTTTCACCAGCCCATCATTGGCGGTGATTGGGTGATTTCCTTTTTGATATACCACTAGGTACAAGTGACTGTGGAGTTTGCTGGAACCCCTAACATAGCCCGTGTCATGCCGGGGTATTAGGTGAACTTAACGAGGTTGCCCGCTCGATGCATATGATAAATGAATTGAATAAAGCATGTATTAGTCTTATGTTGAATTTTCTGGTTATGGCTCTCAAG
The DNA here is from genome assembly GCA_018127125.1 of Rhododendron griersonianum. NCBI lineage: Eukaryota > Viridiplantae > Streptophyta > Magnoliopsida > Ericales > Ericaceae > Rhododendron > Rhododendron griersonianum. The sequence goes on from CM030789.1 coordinate 35,175,751, forward strand.
TCCCCAGCAGAGTTGCCAAAAACTGTAGACACCTCCTTGGAGCGGGGCATCGCCATACAGATTGATCGTTGTTTGCTCATTTTGGTTGCTTGCTTCATAAACCAAGATCGTGGACATTCCCATGGCTAGGAACATCGCCACACGATAGCGGTTATCATCAAAACAGAGTCGCCACTCAGTTTACTAAAACTAGGAAAATAGATAGAGATTCTGGGTACGGGAGCCAAAAGTACAATAAGGGGAAGGTGTTAGGCACCCCTCTTTGTCCAGTCGTGAGACTGGCCCATAGTTGTTAGACATAAGACATATACATGCTTTATTTAATTCTAACACGTAGTCCGTTTTTAGCCTTTAAGCAATTAATGGTGAGCCGAGACTATAATTGAAAGCATGCATCAGAAAGCAGAACAAAACAAACTGTGCCAGGGAGATGGATCTCTCGGCCGGTGAATTGATGTCACGGCCGAGCAATCCTCCTGGTTCAATGTATCGGCCGAGGGATCGATTCCCCAGCCGATGTTCTTCCTCACACCAGACAGAATAATTAGAAGATAACTAAAACGCTACGATTAAAGTATATGGACAGAAAATAAATCAAACCAGAGGCCGTTGGGCCTCACCACCTTGATCCCTCAGTTGCTTGATTGCTTTGGATTGAATGGGATTGACTGATTGCTTCTTGAGAACCCTAGGGTTAGGGTTTGAACTTCGGGGTTTGATCGTCGGATTGGTGGCTGCCTTCGGGAGGTTAAGGCTTTTGTAGAGGAGGTTTGAGATTGTATATTGACAAAGTTTCGTGGCTTGAGAGGGTGTGAAGATATATCAATTTCGTGGTTGAAGTCCTCTTTATATAGGCATAGGGATGACACAACTCGACCAATCAAAGCACACGAGTGGAATTGGAGTTAGAGAGTGATACAAACTCTTTATGGTGATCTCCTGACGTAGCCCGAACGCATCGAAAAAAGGCTGCTAGGGTTTTGTTGATCAAATCAAAAGATCGACAGAACATTCGAGAATCTGGAAAAAGGACGATCTGGCGGCCGAGCAAAAGATCTTGCGGCCGAGGAATGGATGTTGCGGCCGAAGGATAGATCTTGCGGCCGAGTGATTGGATCTCTCAGGGAGATTTTCATGCAACAGGTTGCTCGGGTGAAGAAATGATGTTAAGGCCGTGAGATCAATGTAATGGCCGACAGATGGATTCTCCTAGGATTCTGTATTTCTATCTGAAAGGCTATTTGGCTCTGGATTGGGTCCTCTAAGTGGCTCAAAGTTCTTACCATAAGTCCATGGGTTCACAAGAAGTCAATCAGCAATCACTGTATCCATTTCATCATCGGGATGGTCCCCAAGGTGGGACTTGAAATAATCGTTAGGCCAAATTGGGGTGTCTACAGAAGGATAGAAGACCCAACCGATGTTCTTCCTCACACCAGACTAAATGATTAACAGAGAACTAAAATGCTACGATCAAAATGTAAAAGCTGTAAGTAAATCAAACCATAGGCCCCTGAGCCTCACCACCTTGATCCCTCAGTTGCTTGATTGCTTCGGATTGAAGGTGATTGACTGATTTTCTTATTGAAAACCCTAGAGTTAGGGTTTGAACTTCGGGGTTTGATCGTCGGATTGCGGCTGCCTTCGGAAGGTTAGGGCTTTTGTAGAGGGGATATGAGAGAGTATGTATGCAGAATTTCATGGCTAGAGAGAGTGATTCGTCATATTAATTTCGGAGCCGAAGGCCCCTTTATATAGGCATGGGGGTGACTCACTCCAACCAATCGTAATGCATGATTAAATCGGAAGTATATATGCAAAAGATCTTTTTTCATAATCTCCTTACGTAGCCCGAACTCATCGAAGTTTGGCTGCTAGGGTTTTGGTGAACGGATCAAACGATTGACAGAATATTCCATAATCTGGAAAATAGACAATCTGGCAGCCGGGCAAAGGATCTGGCGGCCGAGGAAAGGATTGGGCGGCCGAAGAATCGATCTAGCTGCCGAGGAATCAATCTCTCAGGGAGATTTTCAAGCAACATGTTTCATGGGTGTAGACACCCCAATTTGGACTTTTCAAAATTCCTTGATTTGTGGCCTGGAGGCTCCCCGATGATGACTTCGGATTGAAATAAGCCTGGTATCGATCGGAACATTGCTCCTTGAAAGATTTGAAGAGGGATTAAAAATGGTAAAAAGCATTTTCAAGCGCTTGGGAGCAATCCCAAGCGCTCAAAACCATTTTCCAAAAACCTCTGGCCTGGCTCTTTCTCGAGCGCTCGAGAGTAAGGTCCCAAGCGCTCGGGAGTGATCCCAAGCGCTCGAGACTATTCTGTTGCCCAATGGATGGCAGTATCACCCACTACCCTTACAACTCATCATTAGCACCACCTTGAGCCTGCCGATGGCTCGGTCCACACTCAACCTCTGGTGGCAGATATTCAGGCCAAAGATTTTCCTATTAAAAAAATGTTTTATCAAAACCATTTGATTTCAAAAAAAAACCATGGGTTATTTGGCCTATAAATATGACTAGTTTTCAGCTGAGAAAAAGGACACGAAATTTTCATCCCACAGAACCCTTACTCTCTGCTCTCTTTCTCTCTCTAGCCAAAGACCAAAAACCTCCAAACTCTCTTTCCAAACTCAAAAGGTTTTAGAAACCACCAAGGAAAAGGGCAAGAAATCCAGAATATCCTTCTGATCTCTTGCACTCTCCTCTCTTCATCCACATTTCAAAGTCATCCCAAGGAGCAAAAGTTCAAGGAAAAGGTAGAAATTTTTACCTTTGATCACAACTAAAAGGACTGTTCATCCCTTCTGAGGGGGGTCTCTCAGCCTGACCCAGTCTTCAATACTGGGTGCATGGTTGGGAGACCCTAGTGTAAAAACAAGAGCAATGGGGCACAAAAAAATGTTTTCATAAAACCCTTACTGGAAACACTCCCAAGCGCTTGAGAGTACTCTAGAGCGCTCAGGACTGTTCCAGCTTCCATGCATGGTCCTCTGTCACATAGCAGGTTGGGAAGGAGGTGCACTCTTAAGTTAAATGGTTTTATTTGGCATGCATGCACCAGGAAGTCGTTTTCCACTAAAACAGAACCATTTTCTCACAAAGTCTTCATGTGTGAACAAGACTCCTTTTGTTTGAAGTTAAAAGAGTCATTAATTTCAGAGAAATACCAAAACAAGGGTGTTTGCATGTCAAATCAGTGCCATTTCCTGTTTGAGAGTAAGTTGACATGCAGCTCACTCCCAAGCGCTCCGAACCATTCCAGAGCGCTCGGGAGTGCATGCATGCCATTGCTTCCTATTTTCCAGTCTGCTGTGTTATCTAGTTTCTGCATGCATAAGTGTGCCCTTTTGCTCTTTTAAATTTGTAGATTTAGTCTTATTAAGGCAGGGAGGCAAGATCTGAAAGATTGAGGATTCATTCCAGTCTTTCAAATCCTCTGCTGAGCCAGTAGTGTACTTAATATCATTTCAGTTTCCAGTTTTAGCATTTTATTCTGTCTGTGCTAACAAAGCTTGCAGGTTGGGTGCCAGAACTCCCAAGCGCTCGGGACTGATCCCGAGCGCTCTAGAGTGAAGTCAGTGGCAGATTCCAATTTTCTGTCATTCATGCATTTGCTCACCGTTACTCCATCATTTCACTCCCCCCTGTACAACTGCACATGCATGCACTTCTTACCTGTTATAATTGCGGATACTTGCTAAATGATCTAATGAAACAAAATCCCTTTGAAAAATCCCACAAACGTTTAGTAGAGACCGATTTCGAATCGGGCGAGGGGGGTGCCGTAAAACCCTTCCCCCCTCGTAACATGGCTTCCGGACCCTTGAAACTAATCTCTGGTTTTCAATTTCAAATCAACTGGTTTTCCAAACAAAACGGTTTCTCGGGTGATATACCGCAAATCCGGGTGGCGACTCTTTAAACGGAGTATATCTCTTCAAAGCGGCGGGAAAATATAAAAGCAAAACGTAAACCTTTTGTTTTTTCGGGCTGGTAGCCCACAGTGGCGACTCTGCTGGGGACACGTTTAATTGATACTTGAGAAAAAGTTGGTTTGTTGATAAAACGGCCTGCTTTTCTTGAATATCAATTAAACTTGTGAGCCAAGCTTGAAAAACGTTTGTGGGATTTTCAAAGGGATTTTGTTTCATTGTTTATTTTTTGTATATATCTTGTGCAACCCCGCTGTTGTGTTTCGGCAATCCTACCCGGCTTGCCGGTGATGGGGAATCCCGGAATGCTCAGCAACCATCGACCGTGATGAGTCATCTCTACCGTTTATACCATTATTGGGTGTACGCTCAATAATGGGAGGTATACTTTGACTCTAGTCCGGGGAACCCCCTTCAAACCAAAACCGGCCTCTATACGTGTTTAGAAAGCAATAGAACCTTCCAAACTAGGATAGGGACCCGCAGGGTAGGACTATGTGCTATATCCGGCCTACATGTTACTGCTTTCTGTATCTCGCCATGCATATCATCCATGTCATGCCGTCATGCTGTTCGTCCAATTTCAGGTCCTGTGCTTTTAATCTCGCTCGCACGGTCTGTAGAAGGTTGCCGAGGCCCGATGATGAGTCGTGCACTCTAGTGTACGTTATCGGAATTACATGAGTCCTTAGAACGAGGAGACTTTGGGAAATCAGAATATACTAAGTCCTTGACTAATGCCTAATCGAAATTTCAACGGAGAATAAGGAATAACAAGGGAACCGGCGCCGTGATGTCACTTTACTTACACCACCTTGGCTAATGGCACCGTGTCACTGACACCACGATGGTTGGGGTATCACGCCGTCTATACTAAGTTATTCCAAGTTCAAAATTGAGACTTCGAACGAGGACTAGTTGAATACTTAGTTCATTTTGACATCTCTTAGAATTCGCCGTTCTGAACGAAGGATACACCCTAAAAAGAAATTCTGAGGAATTAGGCAACCTTCGAAAAACCGTGATCTTATCACGCTTGCACATCGCACCTTGCATCTTACGCTTGCTTTCGTGTCGCATATAGGACTCTTACGCTTGCTTGCGCATCTTGTTTAGGATTGCCGTGACCGATGATGAGTCGTGCTTTTTAAAGGCGCGTTGTTGAAATTAATCATTCCTAATCAAAGGATGCACCCTAAAAGAATCTCTGAGGACTAAGGCAATCCTTCATAAGATGTCATTTCTTGAGTCAGGGTCTAGGAGACCATAAATCCATGGAGTTTGGGATAACTCCTGTGTTCGCCGTGTCCGAACGGCTCCCTCTAGTTTAGCCTTAAGTGCATCTTCCGGCAGTCTTATTGCTCTGTCTCGGATGGTCTTAGATAAGGAGATTGGCTCTGATTCCCAACGTGCGGAATTTAACCTGCCTGACACCGACCTACCCGTGACTGTTGGAACTTTCCGTAAAGTTTGATCCCTTGAGTCGACGATGACAACGCGTGAATGACGATTCTTTTATTAAATACACATTTTTCAATAAATCATAACAGAGGCACATTCTGAGTCCGCTTTTTACTTTACTGTCAGCACTGGGCCACCCATTCTACACAAAGCCACACCACCTTCCCCGACCACCTCGAAATGACAGGGCAAACAGAGCTGGTTGAGCTAAAAAGGGCTGTAAAGGAAATGAGTCAGAAAATGGATAAGCTAACGGCTCTATTGCAAGGGCTTATTGACATTTTCACCTCCGCCATGTCAAATCCAGATCTGGGACTGAATGCTGGTAAGGCCAGGATCAAAGAAACCCCACAAACCTACCACCCTCCAACCGCCGGAATCAAGCCATGCTCAAAAGTGAAACTCTCGGACATGTTCGAAGACTTGGTGGAATTCCATGATGCCAAGAATCGCTCAAATAAGGATATTGGATCCTTGTCTGAAACTAGTGCTAAAAGGCAGGATGTGCACATTGATGAGATCAACCCCAAAAGCAAAGGAGTGTTATGCAGCTGCGAGGCAAGCAAGGCTTTCACCAAAGGCCCCCTCGGCACCGCCATGAACCCTCAACCCGGCTGCAAAATCCCACCAAGGATCTTCTCCCGTTTTCCTGTACCTTTGTCCACAGTTTATGAGAAGCTCCTCGAAGCCGGCCTCATCGAGCCGCTTCCGCCAACTCCCCTACCTCGAAAGCTCCCGGCGTCCCACAACCCAAACGTCTATTGTGCCTTTCACCAATATACCGGCCATCCCACCAATAACTGCTTCCGTCTCCGCCACGAGATCCAAGATCTCATCGACAACGGAACCATCCCAGTGCCGGACCTCAGATCTGGAGGAGGATTTTGAGTGCAGTCCGTGAATGGAATTACTCACGAGTTTGGGAAGCTTTTGAGTTTCGAGTCAAGTCTTTGTCTTTCAATTTCGAGTCAGTTGGTATCTAGAATCTTTCATGCTTTCGTGTCTGTATGTTGTCAAATTCGAATTTGTAGTCAAAAAAGAAAAATAAAAAACAGAGTCAGTTTCGTAGGCCTGAACTACGTTGTGACCTGATTCCTTTACAAGAAGGATACGTAGGCAGCCTTATCCCGAGGCCCAGTCATGTTCATTCGAGTCGGTCCTAAAATTCGGTCAATCCTATCTTTCTAAGTCAATGTCAAACCTCTTGAGTCGAAATTGTGATAATAAACTCGCGTTTTGTGATAATCCCTTAACTTGGAATTGTATTTCACCATCAATTGAGAGATCAAAACACGAGATACTTTGCCCTCTGAAGAAGAAGAATTTCATGGGACCATTCTCTGACACCATCAAGAAGCAACGCCTTGGCATGAGAAAAAGCTCGCTAAATCAAAACCTCAAAATATGATCTAGGCAAAAGTTAGAGCGCGCATATCTCTTAACTTGCATCTAGGATCCAGTTATCAAGTTGTGCAATTCAAAATGAAGAAAGGCATTATTTTCTTTTATCACACGCTTGAAGATATATATCCATTGATGACCCCCTTGAACCTAAATCAATTTCTTTGAAAGAACCCAGCTAGGCAGCTACCCCCCACGCCGGGGTGAAATGAGGAGGACGAAATGTGCCAAAACACCTGGTTATCATCGGCGCGTCAGAATTCAAAGCATGAAAGTGCCAAATACATGGGCGCAATGAGGTGCAAAACATCGAACAAAAATCAGAAAAAGCTCAAGACCAATGAAAACGCCAAACGCATCGGGCACAACAAAAGGCGAAGCAAAACAAGTGAAAGAAGGCACCCATCAAAAGCAAAAAAAAAAAAAGGGGGCATAGAATTATGCAAGATGGCTGCTAGCTCTTGGAACCTAAGGAAAATGAAAATTTTGAGCCTATTATCTTTTCTTTGTTAAGCCAAAACCTTGGCCACGTGACAACCCGAATAAAGTCCTGTCAGATTGAAAAACACAACTTGATAACAAAAATCCTAGACAATAGGAGAAAACAAGAAGAAGCGCCAAGGCATTTCATGAATCCTGTAACATCCGAGTTGGGGCATTTTCTAAATCCATGGGTTGTCATCAGCAACCTGGGGCATGATTCCTAATAATTCCTAATAAAAGTCCTCGTGTTTTGCTAAAACAATTTCAAAACCCCAAATGGGAAAATCTTCAAAACTTGATTTTATCATGACAATTTCAAACAATCAAATCCTCAAGCCACTCGTCCAGCCAAATCAAACTCCTCGTCCAGTCAAGGTCTTCGTTAAGAGTCGGTCCTCTGATAATGGGTATTTCTTGTCCTTTGAGTCGTCTGGGCCTTGTCCAAATTCACACAAGGTCATTGAGGTCCCAACCCGTGAGAGAAACTCCAATACATGGAAGAACCCGCACTTGTGCTCATGACAAAGCTGGTTGCCGAAACTATCAGTGGAATCAAGGAAAAGAATCAGAACGAAGGACTGTCATTCACTGGGGCACATCAGCCCAATGCCATCAATCACTGCAAACGTACAGCCGATCTCAAGATTGGGGCATGCATGCTCAAAGCTCAAGCCCTGATCAAAGTCAACCTCAAACCAGCTTCAACACAAGCCCTGGCTCCAGCTCAAACCCAACTTCCATCCAAAGACAGATTCCGTCCCAGTTCCCAAGGTCCTGAAGATACCGGTCCGCTGGCCAAAAACAGTAAAGCAGAAAGGGTACTCGGACATGTCCATTGTTGTTTTTCAAAACTAAAAATCATCAGTGTTGTCAAAAGTCGAAACACGGGTCTCACTTTCTAACCTCGACCCCCCACGGTCGCCTTCTTCCTTCATATTCGTCAACATGACTGCTCATCTGCTGCCATAGATTTGGCATTTTCCTGAGGGACACCCTTCAATCGTCTCCCGCCATAGATTTGGCACCCTTCAATCGTCTCCCGCCATAGATTTGGCACCCTTCAATCATCTCTCGCCTTAGATTTGGCACCCTTCAATCATCTCCTGCCATAGATTTGGCACCCTTCAATCATCTCCCGCCATAGATTTGGCACCCTTTCATCTTCTGCCATAGATTTGGCACCCTTTAATCTCAAATTCAAGCTTTCTTCAAAATTCAAGCTTCCTTCAAAATTCAAGCTTCCTCCAAAATTCAAGCTTTCTTCAAAATTCAAGCTTCTTCCCAAATTCAAGCTTTCTTCAAAATTCAAGCTTCCTTCAAAATTCAAGCTTCCTCCCAAATTCAAGCTTTCTTCAAAATTCAAGCTTCCTCCAAAATTCAAGCTTCCTCCAAAATTCAAGCTTCCTTCAAAATTCAAGCTTCTTTTAAAATTCAAGCTTCTTCCAAAATTCAAGCTTCCTTCAAAATTCAAGTTTTTCAGAATTCAAGCTTTTTAAATTCGAGTCTCTTCCCTCTCTAGCTTCTCCGCCGCCATAGATTTGGCACCCTTCATCCCCGGTTTCCTCCAGGTCATCCGCCGCCATAGATTTGGCGCTGTCCTGAGGGACACCTTTCTATCATTTGCTTGCATGTCTACATGTCTGCATGTTTGCATTTGCCCCAAAGAACTACGCTGGTCTGATCCTTGCAGGAAAGGGTACGTAGGCAGTCTGAAAAGACGCGACCGCATGCATCAAATGTTTGTGTCTTTACTTGCATTTGATTTTGAGTTAAGGATTTGATTTGACTCGAATTGGGCTGTCTCAATCTTTGGACGGCACTCGTATCTAGATGTGATGCTGAGCGTCGCCCAAAGAGGGGCAACTGTAGACACCCCAATTTGGACTTTTCAAAATTCCTTGATTTGTTGCCTGGAGGCTCCCCGATGATGACTTCGGATTGAAACAAGCCTGGTATCGATCGGAACATTGCTCCTTGAAAGATTTGAAGAGGGATTAAAAATGGTAAAAAGCATTTTCAAGCGCTTGGGAGCAATCCCAAGCGCTCAAAACCATTTTCCAAAAACCTCTGGCCTGGCTCTTTCTCGAGCACTCGAGACTATTCTGTTGCCCAATGGATTGCAGTATCACCCACTACCCTTACAACTCATCATTAGCACCACCTTGAGCCCGCCGATGGCTCGGTCCACACTCAACCTCTGGTGGCAGATATTCAGGCCAAAGATTTTCCTATTAAAAAAATGTTTTATCAAAACCATTTGATTTCAAAAAAAAACCATGGGTTATTTGGCCTATAAATATGACTGGTTTTCAGCTGAGAAAAAGGACACGAAATTTTCATCCCACAGAACCCTTACTCTCTGCTCTCTTTCTCTCTCTATCTAAAGACCAAAAACCTCCAAACTCTCTTTCCAAACTCAAAAGGTTTTAGAAACCACCAAGGAAAAGGGCAAGAAATCCAAAATATCCTTCTGATCTCTTGCACTCTCCTCTCTTCATCCACATTTCAAAGTCATCCCAAGGAGCAAAAGTTCAAGGAAAAGGTAGAAATTTTTAACTTTGATCACAACTAAAAGGGCTGTTCATCCCTTCTGAGGGGGGTCTCTCAGCCTGACCCAGTCTTCAATACTGGGTGCATGGTTGGGAGACCCTAGTGTAAAAACAAGAGCAATGGGGCACAAAAAAACGTTTTCATAAAACCCTTACTGGAAACACTCCAAAGCGCTTGAGAGTACTCTAGAGCGCTCGGGACTGTTCCAGCTTCCATGCATGGTCCTCTGTCACATAGCAGGTTGGGAAGGAGGTGCACTCTTAAGTTAAATGGTTTTATTTGGCATGCATGCACCAGGAAGTCGTTTTCCACTAAAACAGAACCATTTTCTCACAAAGTCTTCATGTGTGAACAAGACTCCTTTTGTTTGAAGTTAAAAGAGTCATTAATTTAAGAGAAATACCAAAACAAGGGTGTTTGCATGTCAAATCAGTGCCATTTCCTGTTTGAGAGTAAGTTGACATGCAGCTCACTCCCAAGCGCTCCGAACCATTCCAGAGCGCTCTGGAGTGCATGCATGCCATTGCTTCCTATTTTCCAGTCTGCTGTGTTTGTAGACACCTCCCAAACGGGGCATCGCCATACAGATTGATCACGTTGTGTTTGCTCGATTGGTTGCTCACTTCATAAACCAAAATCATGGACATCCCCATGTCTAGGAACGTCGCCACACGATAACGGTTATCATCAAATAGAGTCGCCACCTAGTTTATTAAAACTGGGAAAATAGATAGAGATTCTGGATACGGGAGCCAAAAGTACAATAAGGGGAAGGTGTTAGGCACCCCTCTTTGCCCAGTCGTGAGACTGGCCCATAATCGTTCAACATAAGACGTATAGATGCTTTGTTTAATTCTAACACATAGTCTGTTTAGTTATTCCTTTAAACAGTAAGCAAAGTGAGCCAGTGCGATAAACGAGCATGCATCAGAAAGCAGAAAAACAAACAAATGTCCCAGGGAGATGGATCTCGCGGCCGGTGAATAGATGTCACGGCCGAGAGATCCTCCTGGTTTGATGTACCGGCCGAGGGATCGAAGCCCCGGTCGGTGTTCTTCCTCACACCAGACAGAAAGATTAATGAATGATCAAAACGCTATAGTTAATCAGAAAAGCAATAAATTAAGACAAACCAGAGGCCGTTGGGCCTCACCACCTTGATCCCTCAGTTGTTTGATTGCTTTGGATTGAGTGTGATTGACTGATTGCTTGATCGAGAACCCTAGAGTTAGGGTTTGAACTTCGGGGTTTGATCGCCGGATTGACGGCTGCCTTCGGAAGGTTAGGGCTTTTGGAGTATGGGATTGAGGGAGTATTTGTGCAGAGTTTCGAGGTTTGATTGAGTGTGTAGGTATCTCAATTTCTGTCTGTTAAATTCGGAGCCCAAAGGCTCCTTTATATAGGCATAGGGATGACTCACTCCGGCCAATCAAATCACGAGATGGCAATTGCAATTGCAATGCATCTCTAACTCTACGTCGTGATCTCCGAACGTAGCCCGAACGCATCGGAAAGGTAGTGTAGTTGGATCAAACCAAATGTCTGACAGAACGTTCCAGAGTCTGGAAAAAGGTCGATCTGGCGGCCGAGGAAAGGATGTCGCGGCCGTGGAATGGATGTCTCGGCCGAAGGATAGATCTCGCGGCCGAGGGATTGATCTCTCAGGGAGATTTTGTTGGCAACAGGTTGCTCGGGTGAGGGATTGATGTTGTGGCCGTGGGATCGATGTTACGGCCGTCAGATGGATTCTCCTAGGCTTCTGTATTTCTGTCTGAAAGGCTGTATGGCTTTGAATTGGGTCCTCTAAGTGGTCAAAGTTCTCACCGAAAGTCCTAAGGTCCTCAAGGAAGCAATCAGCAATCATTGTATCCATTTCATCATAGGGATTGTCCCAAGGTGGGACTTGAAATAATCGTTAGGCCAAATTGGGGTGTCTACAGATGCCCCTCTTTGACTGAACTCAGACGGATCGCGAGACATGTTTGAGTAAGAGTCAAAGCTGTAAAAAGCAACTCAATTTGGTCCAACCACTATTCCAAGGGGTTTTCGAAAAATGTTTTATTATGGTCGGGCCGGGAGGCTGCCTACGTATTCCACAAGGGAAATTCAGACCAATCGTAGTTCGGGCAATAAAGAAAAGTAAAAGTTTGGAGGGTTAGAGACAGAAGACGTACCTTAGGGCTTAAAAAGCCGTAGTGTGACGTACCTAGACTGAGCCAGGGTTTTGGCGAAGAGTAGTTGAAGGAGCGCGGGGCTACCTGGGGAGTTTCTTTGCGGAGAGCTTCCTTAGTATTTTGGGGTAGATCAGTACACTGCAGGTGCGTTTGCTTTTCTTGATCGTCCTTACTTTGACTGAAAGGAGCTCGGTAGAGTAGCCTATCCTTGCGAATGAGCTGGAAGGGGTTGATGTAATGGGGTGGAATCCAAACCATCTACTGGGGATGAATTGGACGCCGGGTTACTTTTGAGATATGGGGGCGCAGGGCCAGTGACTGGAGCTTTGGTGATGAGGGAACCGAGGCACGGAGCCGGTTGTAGCCATGAGGCGAGAGCCTGGAGAGGATTGGATAGGAACGAAGCACAGAGCTGGTATTGACCATAAGGCGAGAGCCTGAGGTGTCGGAGCTTTTGAGCTTGATAGGACCGAAGCGCGGAGCTGGTGTTGATCATAAGGCGAGAGCCTGAGGTGACTGGATTGAGGCATGGAGCCTGCTGTGGTTTATGAGACGGAGGCCTGAGGTGAGCTTAGAGCTTGATGGGACCGAAGCGCGGAGCTGGTATTGATCGTGAGGCGAGATCATGAGGTGTCAGAGCTTTGAGCTTGACGTGATGAACCGAAGCGCGGAGCTGGTATAAGGCAAGAGCCTGAGGTGAAGGAACTGAGGCGTGGAGCCTGAAGTGATTGAGGCGTGGAGCCTTCATGCAGTCTTGAGGCGAGGGCCTGAGTTGTCGGAGCTTAGAGCTTGACGTGATATAAACCGAAGCGTAGAGCTGGTTGCATTCTGATGGTCTGTGCACAGAGCTTTCTCATCATAAGTGTTGGCGTGGAGCCAAAGGATCGAGGCGCTGGACCAATCAATAAAACCGAGGCGTAAAGCCGGTTGATTCGCAGGATTGACCTGTTTCATGAATAAGAGAGAGATGCAGAGTGTGTATATGATGATGGTTTGTTAGATGTGAACAGATATGATGATGCAGACTCGATGTGATAATGTTGATGCAATATGTGCACGGGCCCGTGCGTGTGTGTTTGTTTTAAGCTTAGAGCTTCTATCAAGTTCCGGACTTGAGCATTCAGAGCGTAGAGCTCGAGCATTCGGACGGCAGAATCCGAGCATTCAAAGTACAGGCTTTGAGCGTCCAGTACGCAGTGGTTGGGCATCCAAGCGTAGAGCTTGAGCATTCAAGTGTATAACTTGAGCATCCAGTACACAGTGGTTGGGCATCCAAGCGTAGAGCTTGAGCATTCAAAAATGTTAGATTTTTGAGCATTCAAGCGTAGAGCCTGAGAATAGATGTCTTTGATTGATGGGACGGCTTAGAGCCTGTTGCTTGTTTACGGCTTCAAGCCAGTTGAGATGTTGGGCTTTGAGCCGCTGAGTTGTGATAGCGAGCGTAGAGCTGCTGAGTCGAGGGCTTGGAGCCGCTAAGTGAGTTGCTATGGCTTTGAGCCAATTGAGATAATGGTGGGCGTGGAGCCGCTGTGGTGAGATAACGGGCGTAGAGCCTGCTGCGTTGAGGGCTTAGAGCCGCTGAGACGATAGACATAGGCTTCGAGCCTGTGGACGTAATGGGCTTCGAGCCGCTGAGTTGATAGATGAAGGCGTGGAGCCTATTACTGTGATAGCGGGCATAGAGCTGCTAATAGTGATTGGGCCTAGAGCCGCCAGGTGAGTGAACACAGACGTAGAGCCTGTTGAAGTAATGGGCGCAGAGCCGCTGAGATGGTAGATATAGGCTTCGAGCCTGTTGGTGTAATGGGCTTTGAGCCGCGAGAGTAGACTTGGTTGTTACGGCTTCGAGCCAATTGAGATAAGGGGCTCTGAGCCGCTGAGATTGCTTGTTTACGGCTTTGAGCCAGTTGAAATAAGGGGCTTGGAGCCGCTAAGTTGAGTAATTATAGGCGTAGAGCCTGTTGCTGTGATAGTGAGCATAGAGCTGCTGATAGTGATTGGGCTCGGAGCCGCTGAATGAGTAAATACGAGCGCGGAGCTGCTTATTTCTTTGGTAGTGGATATGGGCATAGAACCGCTGGATGTTTTGACTTGTTCTGGTCAGCAGTTTGTGGAGAGATTTTCCTCATGCTTGGGCATGCCCCCAAGGCTAATTTTGATCACATTGCATTGGCTCGGGGATGCCCCCAAGGCTACTTGGTCGATTGAGGACTTAGAAGTCTGTAGTGGCTTGGGCTAGTGCACTGAGCAAAATCTGATGTTGCTGAGGGAATTTGATTAAGGGGCCAGGAGATCGATCTCTCGGCCGAAGGATTGATGTCTCGGCCGAGGAATGGATGTCTCGGCCGTGAGAACGCCAAAAGTCAGGAAATCGATTTAAGTTTAGTTAAATCGATCTCACAGGTCATTCTTCTCCTACTATCCCTCATCCTCTTCTCCTGTTTAAACGATCGTTGCCGCCGCCTCCTCTCTCTCCTCGTCGTTTCCCGCTGCCGATCCCCCGACCACCACGGTCTTGGCCGCCATGGCTTCGACACCACCTCCTCCTTCACCATCCGATGTTCCCGCCGTGTCCAGAGACACGGGCAAAGCTCCGGCCGTCGAGGCCGAGATTCTTGGCGGGGTTTCAAGTTCCCGCGTCTTGCGTTCGAGTCGGCGCAGGGCCACTGCTGGGGGGAGTTCCTCTCAACCCATTCCTCCCGGAGTCGAACCCGAGGTCTCTACTGATGTGAGTGGTGATATTCTTCCCCCTTTTAACATTGCCACTTACGCTCCTCAGGTTCACTTGGTCGGGCGTGGTGGTTCTTTGCGATACCGTCCTCCCCTCAGTGATATCCCACCTGAGGTCTTGCGTAGGGAGCCAGAGCAGCACTTTGGTTTTACCAACAGGGAGGTAGATTTTTATCCTGTCAAATGATTTTCGCATGTGAGATTTTGCAGAATGATAGTTTGATATTTTGATAGGGAGTTTGAGTTCTAGAAGTTGCCCCCTGTATAGGCGATATCTTGTGTATTTGATTCCTTCTTCGTATTTTGTCAAGCAAACGAGAGGCTGCGCGTGTGGGGAAGCTGCCCCCAAGTGTTTGAGTGGTATGGGAGGCTTCCTCAGGAAGCAAAGGATGCGGTTGCTTTGGCTGGCTTCGAGCCCTTGATTCTTGGTTTCCATCTTCCGAAGGCGGAGTTGGGATTGACCACATCCTTGGTCGAGCGGTGGTGGGATACCACCAACACTTTCCATCTTCCAGAGGCTGGGGAGATGACGATCACTCCGGGCGATTTTGCTTTGCTCACAGGCCTGAGGGTTGGCGGCGATCCTCTTCCAATTGATCCGCGGATCCATGAGCGGAAGGGTGCCCTTGGATACCTCTTGGGGAAGGTTCCCATTGTATCGGAGAGTGGCCATATCACATATACCTGGCTTCGGGAAGAGTTTGATCAAGTTGATATCTTGACGGAGATTCCCCTTTCTCAGCTGGTACGAGCTTTCCTGCTTTATCTCCTTGGGCAAACTTTGTTTTGCAACAAGGAGAATTCGGTACATGTTCAGTTCTTGGCTGCTTTGGTGCATTTAGAGACCATAGCAGAGTTTGATTGGGGAACTCCTGCCCTAGCCACGTTGTACGGACACCTCAGTGCTTGTTCCCGGGGAGTTAGTTTGTCGCTTGGCGGACACCATCGTATTCTCGAGGTATTCATTTTGATTTCTGCATTATTCCCTTATTGCTTCTATCTTCATTATTCATGTTCTCCGTCTTTGCTTGCAGCTTTGGGCTTTTGAGCACTTGTTGTAGTTTCCTCCCCCGACTAGGCACAGAGAGCCTAGGTTCGTTCCGCGGGCGGCCCGTTGGTTGAAGGGAGTTCGGAAGTCAAGGTCGCCTGCCATGGACCTGCTGGCTTGGAGGCGAGTTTTGGATCGTCTGACGGTGAATCAGGTATGACACCTTCTTTATCCTCTGATTTTCGTGCTATTTCCTCATTCTGTCATTTTGATGCCATTTCCCTTGTTATAGGTGCGTTTTGACCCATGGGGCGTGCTACTTGATGATGCTCCTCTGGAGTTGACCTCAGCTCGGGCGTTGGACAGCCAGCACTTCCTTCTGGAGGGGCCATTTTCGAGAGCCTGGTATCTTGGAGAGAGGGTAGCGAGCCAGTACTTTCCACGTTCTGAGGCGTTGCAGCTTGTCCCTCTCCCTCCTCCTGTTGGCATGAGATCGACCCATCTTTTGACCGGGGAGGGCTTGCTACTTGCTCTTGAGAGACAGCCAGCCCTGAGTTTTCTCGTAGTAGGAAACTACTCAGCCTTTCGTTTGGCCTCCTTGACCCTTCCTACCACTACTGCTGCTGCTGCTCCTCCTATTTGGCCACGGGCCCCCAGTTTCATTTCTTTCCATAATGCAAGCGGAGAAGAAGAGCGTTTGCCACTGACACCGTGTACTACACAGTTCTACGTGCTTCCTACTGGAATTCAGCAGGTAATATTTGTGGATTCTGCTATAGTCTCCTTCAGCATTCCTTGCTTACTTGATCATATATGCAATTGTTTCCTCTACAGGTGCCTGCTGGGGTGTTCCAGGAATGGTTACGTGCTTTCCAGAGTGCCGAGGCTTTGGCTCGGCGGGAGCGTGGCCGAATAGCTGCGGTATGCATCCTTTGATCCCTTCTCTTTTCATCCTATGTTTCATGTGAAACTAAATGCCTATATCCCGTGTCTCTGCAGCTTGAAGCAGAGCGAGTACCGACAGTGTCGGTCACCCAGAGTGCTGGAGTCAGTGAGGGTGGGAGTACTGGAGCTGGTGATGGAGATACCGCGGCTGGTGAGGGACAGAAGATCAGTGTCTCAGTTCCTGAGTGTTTTCGTCCTGCGCCCAAGAGGGGTCGTGGGCAGTAGCTAGCCTTTCCTTTCTTGTACCTGTATTTGTTAGTTCTAAAAACAGATAATTTGACATTTTGTATTTTTGTTTGTATTTGAAGCATCCTCAGCATGTATGAGAGATTAGATATTCATGTAATAACTTTCAAAGTTTTGTGAATGCCGGGATTTAAACTTGGGCCGAGGGATGGATCACTCGGCCGAGGGTTCCATTCTTCGGCCGCTACTTCCATTTCCTAAATAAGTTAGGTTTTTTTTTTTTTTGCTATTAGCCAGGCGGCGTTTTTCCCTTCTTACACTCGCATTTGATTCAAGCTCTTTTATTTGCTTTTGTTATTCCTGCAATCTCTTTGCCATGTTTTGGGATTGTCAGAATGCTTGGTCCCTTATGTCGACGACTTTTGAGTCAGAGAGGACGAACAATGATTCTTACGTGTCTATGTTTTTGCCAACTCCCTGGAAAATGACTAACTCATCTTTTGCGAGCTCAATACGCAGGGTTAGCTATGCCTATCATTGAATACAAACCTTATGGTATCATCTCTCTTCTCTCCAAATGTTTGGGCCGCATCTCGACGCGAGATTGCCTACGTATCCCAATCAGGGAATCAGGCCTTTCACGTAGTTCCAAGATTACCACCTTTGGGGGTTGGGTGTTCACTCTTAGTTTTTCTTTCTCTCACGCTCTAGATTTTGCCTAGGTTACCTGATAGAGGTTGAGTCCCTAGCGAGCTTTCCTTTGAATGCCTTAACTATTGCCTAGGCTGCGTTTTCGCTTTTTCTTTGTCCTAGCAGGCTTTGCTCTTACTTTTGCTTGGGCGCATATTTTACCCAACGGGCATTTTTCTCTCAAGAAGGTTTTGGCGTTTTGGAGAGGAATCTGATGGAGATGTTTTTCATGAATCTCCTGTTGCGTTTGTACTTTCACAATGGGCAAGCTAACCCTGAGTGTTCTCACGGAGATAGCGTCTTCTTCCTGAGTTTTGATAAAAACTTAGTTTCTAAGTAATTAGGGTTCGTCCCCTCTTTCCTTTTGGTCGGTGACATAAAGAATTAGATTCTTGAAGTCCTTTTATCTTTGGCAGAGAGATTGTAGTGTATAACAATCACATTTTAAAGATGGAATCATTTGTCAAGCATAGAAGTGATAAAAATGGGGATTTATTCAACCGTAGATAATGCCCAAACAGGGGCCCAAAACATGTCCTAACTTGTCTTTAGGAAATGAAAGCAATGTTTTTGTTATGCGATTTACTGCGATGTTTCAGGAGTGGCTCCTTTTCCCTTTGCAGTTTTATACTCTTCTTCACCCTCTTTGCCAAACAGAATCTTTAGGTCAAATTCAGCTAGCACTTCAATCCAGTCTTCAGGAGTAGGGGATGAATTAGTTGGCTCTTCTTCCAAATCACTGTCAGTCCATTCCTGATCAAAGAAGATTTGCATCTCAGGGTACTGTTGCTTGGTAACTTCGTCTTCCCATGTCTCTGCGAAGCCACAAAATGGAAAGTCTTCTCCTTCTCTCACAAACCAGCCATTGAGCGTTTTTGGGATCACGAGTTTTTCTTCTTTGACCCTGCTTCCTCTTGCCTTAGCCTTTTCCATGTTTTTCCTCCTTTTTACCTCGGCTTCTGTCGGGGTGTAGCCAAGACCAAAGGCGTATTGATTATGCGGAGGATCAATCATTTGCGAGATGCCTTGCGATCTTTTGCCTAAACCCAACCCAGGGAGGTATTTTTGCTTCTTCATCATCCATATGGCGGGGGCACTTACATAGAAGTTTCTCTCAGCCATTAAGGCTTGCACAGCAGTTGCTTCCTCAAGACTGAATCCAGTAAGGAAGGTTTCCTCGGTTTCTACCTCTTGGACAGGCGTATCAGAATGAGCCTGGATTGATGAATCCCCCAGGATGGTTATAACCCTTCCATCTGCCGCGAATTTGACTTTTTGATGCAAAGTGGAAGGTACTGCCCCAGCGTCATGTAGCCAAGGCCTCCCTAATAAAAGATTGAAGGTGGCCGGTATATCCATCACATGGAACTCCACATCCCTTTTGATCTTTTCCACTTCTACTGGCAGTGTGACACACCCAACCACTCTTCTCTTTGAATTGTCATACCCCCTTACTCCTTGGCTTGAAGGGCGCACGTCGGTGGCGTTTACCCCTAGCTTGTCGAGGGTTCTTTGAGGACATACGTTTAAAGCAGACCCATTATCTACCAAGACCAGCGGGATCCATTTAGTGAGACATTTAAGTGAAATGTAGAGAGGTTTATTGTGTGCAGGTCCTTCAGGTGGTAGATCCTTGTCAGTGAAAGCTATCGTTGGTTTTGGAGCCTTTGACGCCATTATGAAGCCCACGAGTTCTTCGGGGGTGATGTCGATGGGAACTTTGGCTTTCCCCAAGGTTTTGAAAAAGGAGTTACGATGCTCGTAGGAGGACATAAGCAATCCCCAAATAGAGATATCAGCTTGGATTTTCTTTAGTTGTCTTAGCACCCTGTCTTCCTCAGGTTCGGCCCTTTGGCTTTCTTCTCCTTCCTCTTCTTCCATTACTCGCGTTGAGGTTGAACTTTCCCCACTTAGTTTAGGAGGTTTATACACCCTTCCGCTTCGGGTGAGGTGACCCACTTCTTCTTCTTGGGTACTCCAAGGATCAGCAGGCTCAATCCTTCCAACTTTCCAATCATTTGGCAGGGCTTGACGCATGTCCAACCACCAATCCCCATCATCAATAGCATAGATGTGGGGTTCTCCCCCTGTTGCAAAGCATTCCTCGTTCTTGGAGGGGATTAGGGATGGTTTGGCTTGGGTATTTGGAATAATGTGTAGGGCAGGATTATATGTGGGGCTATTGGATAGGCTTATGAGATTGATATTTTGAGGCAGTGATTCGTTGTTGTGAGCGGGAAGTGGATTGGTTTGTACATTAGGCTTAGGAGGTTTTATGGCTTGACTATTAATGAGATCCTGGATGTCATGACGAAGACGCATGCAGCGGTCTGTCTCATGTCCAGAGTGTTGATGGTAAGCACATTGCTTATTGGCATCATAGCTTGGGCCATAAGGTGGCTGAGGAGGTGGATTATTCAAAAGCCTGAGGTGCCCTTGACGGCTTAGGATGGCTAAGGCTTGGGATGGAGTCATATAGAGTGGGTCAAAATTGCGGCGAGGGCGATTCGTGTTTCTAGATGAGCTAACTTGAAAAGGGTCTTGTGGTAAGACTGAGTTAAGGGTGTTGATGGAGGCAGGGGATGCACGGGTTGGAAAGGTTTTTCTGGATGGAGGAGTGGCCTCTTCTTTCCCAATGAGTCCTAGCTTGATTCCATCTTCGATTTGCAACCCAGTGGCATGTAGGCGTTTGAAATCAGTGATAGCTTAAGTGTAAATA
Source organism: Rhododendron griersonianum (assembly GCA_018127125.1). NCBI lineage: Eukaryota > Viridiplantae > Streptophyta > Magnoliopsida > Ericales > Ericaceae > Rhododendron > Rhododendron griersonianum. The sequence goes on from CM030789.1 coordinate 35,196,028, forward strand.
TGAGTGAGGTATTTAGGCTGTAAGTTTTTGACAACTATCCTCACTTGATCTTCCTCGGTGGGGCGGTTTTTCATCTTGGCAGCCTTCTCTCTCCATCTTGCCACAAAGGTAGCAAAGTCCTCATTGGATTCTTGTTTAGTCATCTCCAAATCTCGGGTAGTTAGCTCAATTTGGACATTGTACGCATACTGCTTGACAAAAGCGTTAGCAATTTCAGGCCAGGTTTGATAATGCACAAATTCCAAAGTGAGAAACCAATCGAGGGCGCTTCCAGTGAGAGTTCTTTGAAACAATTGAGCGATGAGCTCGTCGGTCAAGCCCATAGGCTTCAGAGTGTTGATGACATGGCGGACATGGCTGGTAGGGTTACCAGTCCCGTTGAATTTCTCGATGTTTGGCATTTTGAACCGTTCAGGCAGTTGGGATTCTGGAAAGAGGCAGAATCCTTCGAAATCTAGAATTTGGTCTCCTTGTGAGCGAGCCAAAGCGTGCTTGATCTCCTTGACCTGTTTGGCCAATTCAGGGTTTCCTATAATTTCATGAGGATTCTCCGCTTCCTCCTCGTTTTTCTTGTCTTCAGCATCTCTTGCTGCTTTCTCAGCTTGTAAATAGGCAATTTGGGCTCGGAGCTCGGTGATGGTAGCATCATTGTCTGCCATTTTTGGGGTGTAGGTAGGGAGGTTGCTTGGTGAAGCTTGGAATTGGGTAGATAATTGGTTTTGTCGAGGAGATGACCGCGAAGTCCCTGCAACTGATTGGGACCGTTGCGGTGAGGGTGTCTTGGTGGACGAAGGCGACCGATGAGATGACTGTAAAGACCTCTGTTTGGCGTGACTTCGGGTATTGTAAGAGTATAAAACTGGCTGAGGTTGCTTCTTTAACCTACCTATTGTGCCTGCTTGAAAAATAGAATACCTGGAAGTTAGTATTCGGCCTGTGTAGGGTTAGGATTTGGGTTGAAAATCCCAACCCTTCTGCACAAAAAGAGTTAATTACAACAACAGATATTGTGAGGAAGAACTTTTGCAAAATAGAATGCAAGTAGGTTCCTAGCCTGTAGGTTCCTGTCTTAGTTTGATAAGTTCTATGGCTTTCTAAAGCATGCAAGGTTTAGGTAGTTTCAGGGTGCTCCGTTGTCAAAGGGCACCAGTCCTTTCGCCAGCCCATCATAGGCGGCGATTGGGTGATTTCCTTTTTGATATACCACTAGGTACGAGTGACTGTGGAGTTTGCTGGAACCCCCAACATAGCCCGTGTCATGCCGGGATATCAGGTGAACTCAACGGGTTGCCCGCTCGATGCATATGATAAATGAATTAGACAAGGCATGTATTAGTCTTATGTTGAACTTTTTGGTTATGGCTCTCACATCCCCAGCAGAGTCGCCAAAAACTGTAGACACCTCCCAAACGGGGCATCGCCATACAGATTGATCACGTTGTGTTTGCTCGATTGGTTGCTCACTTCATAAACCAAAATCATGGACATCCCCATGGCTAGGAACGTCGCCACATGATAACGGTTATCATCAAATAGAGTCGCCACCCAGTTTATTAAAACTGGGAAAATAGATAGAGATTCTGGATACGGGAGCCAAAAGTACAATAAGGGGAAGGTGTTAGGCACCCCTCTTTGCCCAGTCGTGAGACTGGCCCATAATCGTTCAACATAAGACGTATAGATGCTTTGTTTAATTCTAACACATAGTCTGTTTAGTTATTCCTTTAAACAGTAAGCAAAGTGAGCCAGTGCGATAAACGAGCATGCATCAGAAAGCAGAAAAACAAACAAATGTCCCAGGGAGATGGATCTCGCGGCCGGTGAATAGATGTCACGGCCGAGAGATCCTCCTGGTTTGATGTTCCGGCCGAGGATCGAAGCCCGGTCGGTGTTCTTCCTCACACCGACAGAAAGATTAATGAATGATCAAAACGCTATAGTTAATCGAAAAGCAATAAATTAAGACAAACCGAGAGGCCGTTGGGCCTCACCACCTTGATCCTCAGTTGTTTGATTGCTTTGGATTGAGTGTGATTGATGATTGCTTGATCGAGAACCCTAGAGTTAGGGTTTGAACTTCGGGGGTTTGATCGCCGGATTGGCTGCCTTCGGAAGGTTAGGGCTTTTGGAGTATGGGATTGAGGAGTATTTCTGGAGTTTTGAGGTTTGATTGAGTGTGTAGGTATCTCAATTTCTGTCATTAAATTCGGAGCCCAAAGGCTCCTTTATATAGGCATAGGGATGACTCACTCCGGCCAATCAAATCACGAGATGGCAATTGCAATTGCAATGCATCTCTAACTCTACGTCGTGATCTCCGAACGTAGCCCGAACGCATCGGAAAGGTAGTGTAGTTGGATCAAACCAAATGTCTGACAGAACGTTCCAGAGTCTGGAAAAAGGTCGATCTGGCGGCCGAGGAAAGGATGTCGCGGCCGTGGAATGGATGTCTCGGCCGAAGGATAGATCTCGCGGCCGAGGGATTGATCTCTCAGGGAGATTTTGTTGGCAACAGGTTGCTCGGGTGAGGGATTGATGTTGTGGCCGTGGGATCGATGTTACGGCCGTCAGATGGATTCTCCTAGGCTTCTGTATTTCTGTCTGAAAGGCTGTATGGCTTTGAATTGGGTCCTCTAAGTGGTCAAAGTTCTCACCGAAAGTCCTAAGGTCCTCAAAGAAGCAATCAGCAATCATTGTATCCATTTCATCATCGGGATTGTCCCAAGGTGGGACTTGAAATAATCGTTAGGCCAAATTGGGGTGTCTACAGTGTTATCTGGTTTCTGCATGCATAAGTGTGCCCTTTTGCTCTTTTAAATTTGTAGATTTAGTCTTATTAAGGCAGGGAGGCAAGATCTGAAAGATTGAGGATTCATTCCAGTCTTTCAAATCCTCTGCTGAGCCAGTAGTGTACTTAATATCATTTCAGTTTCCAGTTTTAGCATTTTATTCTGTCTGTGCTAACAAAGCTTGCAGGTTGGGTGTCAGAACTCCCAAGCGCTCGGGACTGATCCCGAGCGCTCGAGAGTGAAATCAGTGGCAGATTCCAATTTTCTGTCATTCATGCATTTGCTCACCGTTACTCCATCATTTCACTCCCCCCTGTACAACTGCACATGCATGCACTTCTTACCTGTTATAATTGCGGATACTCGCTAAATGATCTAATGAAACAAAATCCCTTTGAAAAATCTCACAAACGTTTAGTAGAGACCGATTTCGAATCGGGCGAGGGGGGTGCCGTAAAACCCTTCCCCCCTCGTAACATGGCTTCCGGACCCTTAAAACTAATCTCTGGTTTTCAATTTCAAATCAACTGGTTTTCCAAACAAAACGGTTTCTCGGGTGATATACCGCAAATCCGGGTGGCGACTCTTCAAACGGCGTATTTCTCTTCAAAGCGGCGGGAAAATATAAAAGCAAAACGTAAACCTTTTGTTTTTTCGGGCTGGTAGCCCACAATGGGTGAAAGAATGATGTTAAGGCCGTGAGATCGATGTTACGGCCGAAAGATAAATTTTCCTGGGATATTGTATTTCAATCTGAAAGGCTATTTGGCTCTGGATTGGGTCCTCTAAGTGGGTAAAAGTACTAACCAAAAGTCCTAAGGTTCACAATAAGTCAATCAGCAATCACTGTATCCATTCATCATCGGGATGGTCCCCAAGGTGGGATTTGAAATAATCGTTAGGCCAAATTGGGGTGTCTACTCCTGGTTTCCTCAGATGAATAGAAACCAAAAATGTAGGTAGCTTACTACCTTTTGAGTGCTTGATCAAGATTTTGAGGCTTAGTTTGGATGGTTCGATGGATGTTTTGAGTTGGAGAATGACGAGAGAAGTTTTCTGGGTAGAGTACTGAAGAAATGGGGAGTTTTGGGATGGAAATAGGAATTTTCCCTTAAGGCACAGAATATTTCAAAAAAATTCTCAAGTATATATGAGAGAAATCCAAAATATAAGTTGCAAGTATTTTAGAGAGAGAGTTTTTCTAGAGTTGGAAGGGATGTATTTCATGTGTGTTCAATGTGGCTCTAAACACCTCTATTTATAGGGAAAAATGGAGGAGGAGCGTCTATGCAGACTTAGAATCAGCTAGATGCTTTGTAGGGGTTATGATGAGATTCCTGCAGCAGTCTGAGCTGTCAGTAACAGAAAAAGATTTAGCAGTGTTGGTGAGTTTGTGTTCAGCGCTGGGTAGTCTGTTAGACTGCCTTGTGCTAGGCAGTTGATGCTTTGTGCTTGGCAGTTCTTGTGGTTTAGGCTCTGGGATGCTCAAAAATCATTAATCAAGCCTTCAAATTCATGGTTCTGTTTTGTATCATCATTGGAGATCTAAGATAGTTCGGGGAGTCTCAAATTGGGGTGTCTACAAATACAGTAACTCCAAGAGTGGTTATACTGTAACGCAAGGGATGGAAATATAGTCAAGTATGACGTGAGATAGATTGTGGTGTAGTGGATGTCGGAATTACTTGCCGTTTAGATTGTGGTGTAGTGGATGTCGAAATTACTTGTCGTTTCTTGAACAAAATGTCAATTGAGATTGTGACATGCCATAGATTGAAATGTGATGATCGTTGATTTACTTGTTGCATCTTAAACACCTTATTTACGCGTTACCTTGGACATTGCTTGTCTTCGTAGAATGTACCATTCACGCAATCATAGAAAGAGTTAAGGGTTGGTTGTGTCTCTTTCGATTGAACCGTATCCTCCATACCTTTCATTCCATTGCACTTGTCTTCATATTTGCATATAGAATTGGTAGAAGATTTTCCTATTGGGCTAGTGTAAGTCAACCCTTCATTATTTTTAGGTACAATCCTAGACAATAGCCGCATGCATTGAGTGCTTGGATGAAGAACAACACTTTTGGAAGCTAACTTGTGTAGTTACTTAATCATCTTTGTAATGACCTTCTTTTGAGTAAAGATGCGTTTGTAACTCATTTTCTTCAGATTCCCTTTTGATTGAATAGTTGTAACCTCTAAACTTTTTCGTACATATACTTAAGTAAATTTGGGCCGGAGTGCTACCGATATAATCTTTGAAACTTGAAGTTATATTTGTAAGTTGAACTAATGGGAACTTTGGCACTCTTTTGGGTATTATATTAAGTAAATGCGCATTTCTTAGTTCATAAAGCTTTATTATTTATGTTAAAAATCGAGGGCGTGACAGCCCGTGCCATCGGAATATAACATTGTATCAACTTAAATAAATCATAAGTTCTACCGGATTGATTTCTCAATAAAGGTAATCTATACAAAGCACCAGTTACCATTTTGAGATTTTTTCCTATTTGATGATAAAAGGCAATAATTACATAGAGATACATTGCCTAAAAAGTGAAGATAGATGGGGATAGATTTATTATGAGAAATTATCTAGGGAATTGATTTCTATACTCCCTTTTTTGAAATCCACACTCCTTTTTTTGGATTTTTGTGAAAATCAATTCCCATGACCTAATGGCTAAAAGTTTTACAGGAAGTGATCTAACGGTTGTAAAGTGTAGAGACTCATATAAATTTTAATTATTGAAATGTTTTATTAGTGTCAAAATTGGGGAAAATCGAATAATGTTGCGATTAATTGAATTGGAGTTTAAGTGATGGAATGGAAATTAGAGGGAGTGTATGTGTTATTTGCCCTTGTGCTAGTATATATAGTGGTGTGTGTGAGTAGGAGATAAAAATCTCCCTTATATCTCTCTATCTTCTCACGCCTCTCCCTCTCTCTCTACCGTCTCTCTCTCTCTCTTACTCTCTCACTTGAAACTCAATTTAATCTCCCCAAAACCTCAAAGATCCGTCTTTGTTTCACCTCTAGTACGCAACCTCGGGCTCGTATTGTGTTGGGAGAAGCTCGGGGAGAAGCTTTCTGTTGATTTCAAAGAGCTTGGAGCTAGGGCTTATGCAAATCTCTTGGGTTTTGATCTTTGACTCGAGGTAGGGACTTCTTCTCCTTCTCTATGTGTTGATATGTTGTAGAAATCGAACTTGGTTCGTCATCCCTTGCATCTTGAAATCTGTCAAAAATCTGCAGAAAATGCGCCCGAATTGCCTGGGGATCGATCCCTCACCAATCTGGATTTTTGCCCTCCTGGGGATCGATCCCCATGTGAGGAGGGATCGATCCCCCCCTCACTGGACAGCTTTGGTGCTGTTTTGCGTAATCATGACCGTATTGAGCCTCAATCACTTCTAATCCCTTTTGGACACCTCCTAACCCATTTCAAACATGTTTAATTGAATTTCTTTGATTAATAAAAGTTATCCTCGCCCCATTGGTCTTCCATTATTAAAGAAAGAATAGTAATTGACTTGGTTAAAGCTATGTCGAAATGCATCTTATGTGAATGGTTATGTGTGAGAATGAATGTGGCATGCTTAGAATGTTTTAGACATATCGTATGATGACACATATAAGAATGTGAACAAGGGAGAGTCATAGTTTGCATATTGGTTAATAATGTAAGTGTGTGAGTCGAGAGTTGGAATAGGGAGTCATGTAACGCAAGGGGTGGTAATACGGAGACTCACGTGGGTCTCGTAACACAAGGGGTGGTAATACGGTGATCCAAGTAGTTAGGGTTCACTGTAACGCGAGGGATGGAATTATAGTAACTCTAGGATGTAGACACCCCAATTTGGCCTAACAATTATTTCAAGTCCCACCTTGGGGACCATCCCGATGATGAAAAGGATACAGTGATTGCTGATTGACTTCCTGTGAACCTTAGGACTTTCGGTAAGAACTTTTAGCCACTTAGAGGACCCAATCCAGAGCCAAATAGCCTTTCAGACAGAAACACAGCATCTTAGGAGAATCCATCTGTCGGTCTTGACATTGATCTCACGGCCTCAACATCAATTCTTCACCCGTGAAGCCAGTTGCCTGAAAATCTCCCTGAGAGATCGATTAGCCAGCCGCTAGATCTATCCTCCGGCTGCTAGATCTATCCTTCGGCCGCAATATCATTCCTTCGACCGCCAGATCCTTTACTCGGTCGCCAGATCGTCTATTTTCCAGATTCTGGAGCGTTCTGTCAATCGTTTGATCCGTTCACAAAACCCTAGCAACCTTTTTCCGATGCGTTCGGACCACGTTCAGGGATCACCATGAAGAGTTTATATCACTCCCCAACTCCAATTCTTACCGTGCGTTTTGATTGGTTGAGTTGTGTCATCCCTAGTGCCTATATAAAGAGAGCTTTAGCTCCGAAATTAAAAAACCAACACATCCCCATCCACCACGAAATTCTGCAGAAATACACTCTCATATCCCCTCTATAAAAGCCCCAACCTCCCGAAGGCAGCCCTAATCTGAAGATCCAAACCCCAAAGTTCAAACCCTAACCCTAGGGTTTCAAGAAGCAATCAGTCAAATCACCCTCAATCCGAAGCAATCAAGCTACTGAGGGATTAAGGTGGCGAGGCCCAGGGGCCGCTGGTTCGATCTATTTTCCATTTTTTATGCTTAATCGTAGATTTCTGATTATCTGTTAATCGTCTAGTCTGGTGTGAGGAAGAACATCGGCTGGGACATCGATCCCTCGGCCGATGTAGACACCTCCCAAGCGGGGCATCGCCATACAGATTGATCACGTTAGTGTGCTCGATTGCTTGCTTGCTTCATAAACCAAGATCGTGGACATTCCCATGGCTAGGAACATCGCCACACGATAGCGGTCATCATCAAAACAGAGTTGCCACCCAGTTTATCAAAACTGGGAAAACAGATAGAGATTCTGGGTACGGGAGCCAAGAGTACAGTAAGGGGAAGGTGTTAGGCACCCCTCTCTGCCCAGCCGTGAGACTGGCCCATAGTTATTCAACATAAGATATGTAAATGCTTTGTTTAATTCTAACACATAGTCTGTTTAATTATGCCTTTAAACAGTAAATAAGGTGAGCAAAATGCGATAAATAAAGCATGCATTAGAAAGCAGAACATGAAACAAACTATCCCAGGGAGATGGATCCCACGGCCGGTGAATGGATGTCATGGCCGAGGGATCCTCCTGGTTTTAATGTACCGGCCGAGGGATCAAAGCCCCGGTCGGTGTTCTTCCTCACACCAGACAAAAAAGTTAGCAGATGACTAAATGCTACGATTAATCATAAATACGATAAATAAAACAAACCAGAGGCCGTTGGGCCTCACCACCTTGATCCCTCAGTTGCTTGATTGCTTCGGATTTGATTGGGATTGACTGATTGCTTCTCGAAAAACCCTAGGGTTAGGGTTTGAACTTCGGGGTTTGATCATCGGATTGATGGCTGTCTTCAGGAGATTAGGGCTTTTGAAGAGGGGGTTTGAGAGAGTATTTGTGCAGAGTTTCGTGGCTTGAGAGGGTGATTTCACTTGTTAATTTCGTGGTCATTATTTTGGAACCCAAAGGCCTTTTATATAGGCAATTGGTGACTCACTCCGGCCAATCAAATGGCACTATTGCAATTGCAATTGCAATGCAATTCAAACTCTTCGTTGTAATCTCTGAACGTAGCCCGAACGCATCGGAGAGGTAGTGTAGTTGGATCAAACAATCGACAGAACATTCCAGAGTCTGGAAAAAGGACGATCTAGCGGCCGAGCAATGGATCTAGCGGCCGAGGAATGGATGTTGCGGCCGAAGGATAGATCTTGCGGCCGAGGGATTGATCCCTCAGGGAGATTTTCTAGCAACAGGTTGCTCGGGTGAGGAAATGATGTTAAGGCCGTGAGATTCGATATTACGACCGACAGATGGATTCTCCTAGCTTCTGTATTCTCTGTCTGAAAGGCTATATGGCTCTGGATTGGGTCCTCTAAATGGCTCAAAGTTCTTGCCAAAAGTCCTAAGGTTCTCGAGAAGGCAATCAGCAATCACTGTATCCATTTCATCATTGGGATGGTCCCCAAGGTGGGACTTGAAATAATCGTTAGGCCAAATTGGGGTGTCTACAGATACCCCTCTTTGACTGAGCTCATACGGATCGCGAGACATGTTTGAGTAAAAGTCAAAGATGTAAAAAGCAACTCAATTTGGTCCAACCACTATTCCAAGGGGTTTTTTGAAAAAGGTTTTTGTTATGGTCGGGCCGGGAGGGTGCTTACGTATTCCACAGGGGAAATTCAGACCAACCGTAGTTCGAGCAATAAAGAAAAGTAAAAAGTTTGGAGGGTTAGAGACAGAAGACATACCTTCGGGCTTTAAGAAAAGCCGTAGTGCAACGTACCTAGACTGAGCCAGGGTTTTGGGCGGAAGATAGTTGAAGGAGCGCGGGGCTGCCGGGGGAATTTTTGCGGAGAGCTTCCTTAGTATTTTGGGGTAGATCAGTACACGACAGGTGCGTTTGCTTTTCTTGATCATCCTTACTTTGACTGAGAGGAGCTCGGTAGAGTAGCCTATCCTTGCGAATGAGCTGGAAGGAATTGATGTAATTGGGGTGGAATCCAAGCCATCTGCTGGGGATGAATCGGATGCCGGTTTTGAGATATGGGGGGCGCAAGGCCAGTAACTAAAGCACGGAGCTTTGAGGATGAGGGAATCGAGGCACGGGGCCGGTTGTAGTCATGAGGCGAGAGCCTTGGGGGATAGAGCTAAGGCATAGAGCCTGCTGTGGTTTATGAGGCCTGAGGAGATTGGATTGAGGCGTGGAGCCTGTTGCAGTCTTGAGGCAAGGGCCTGAGGTGAGCTTAGAGCCTGATGGAACCGAAGCGCGGAGCTGGTATTGATCATAAGGCGAGAGCCTGAGGTGTCGGAGTTCAGAGCTTGACGTGTTTGAACCGAAGCATAGAGCTGGTTGCATTCTGATGGTCTGTGCACGGAGCTTTCTCATCATAAGTTTTGGCGTAGAGCCAAAGGATCGAGGTACTGGACCGATCAATAAAACCGAGGCGTAAAGCCGGTTGATTGCAGGGTTGACCTGTTTCATGAGAGATATGCAGAGTGTATATATGTGTGATGGTTGTTAGATGTAAACAGATATGATGATGCGGACTCGATGTGAAAATGTTGATGCAAATGTGCACGGGCCCGTGCGTGTGTGTTTGATTTTTAAGCTTAGAGCTTCTATCAAGTTCCGGACTTGAGCATTCAGAGCGTAGAGCTCGAGCATTCGGACGGCAGAATCCAAGCATTCAAAGTACAGGCTTTGAGCATCTAGTAGGCAGTGGTTGGGCATTCAAGCGTAGAGCTTGAGCATTCAAGGTATAAACCTTAAGCATCCAGTACACAGTGGTTGGACTTTCGAAGAGCTTCGAGCATTCAAAATGTTAGATTTTGAGCATTCAGGCGTAAAGCCTGAGAATAGATGATGTCTTGATTGATTGGGGTGGCTTAGAGCCTGTTGGGATTTGCTTGTTTACGGCTTCGAGCCAGTTAAGATAGTGGGCTTGAAGCCGCTGAGGGTGATTGGGCTTAGAACCGTTATGACAATGGGCTTGGAGCCGCTGAGTTGATAGAGATGGGTTTGAAGTTGCTGTTGGGGGTGAGCTTAGAGCTTAGTTTGGATAATCCTTAGTGGTCAAGTGACCAGTTGTTGTGGAGCGAAGGATCTTCGATGCTCGAGTGTGCCCCCAAGGCTAGTTTTGATCACGTTGCATCGGCTCGGGGGTGCCCCCAAGGCTACTTTGTTGATCGAAGATTCAGAAGTCCATGATTGCTTGAATTGGTACACTGAGCAAAATCCACTAGGGCTGAAGAAAACTGATTGAAGGGCCAGGAGATCAATCTCTCGGCCGAGGGATTGAAGTCTCGGCCATGAGAACACCAAAAGTCAGAAAATCGATTTAAGTTAAGTTCAATCGATCTCACGGCTCATTCGATCTTTCTCTTTCTCTTGTTCGAGACCTCTCCTTCGACCGAATCCATTCCACCCTTCATTCTTCGACTGCCGCCGCATCCCTTGCCGCTGTCGCCCCCTCCGACCACCACTATTTCGGCAGTTGTTCTCCTTAGCGGTCATGGCTTCATCACCTCCTCTTCCTCCATCATCCGATGTTCCTACCGTGTCTAGAGACACGGGCAAAGCCCCAGCTGTTGAGGCCGCGATTCTTGGCGGGGTTTCGAGTTCCCGCGTTCTTCGTTCGAGTCGGTGCAGAGCCACTGTTGGAGGGAGTTCCTCGCAACCCATTCCTTCTGAGACTGAGCCCGAGGTTTCTACTGATGCGGGTGATAGTCTCCTACCGCCGTTTGATGCCGCCACATACGCCCCTCAGGTTCATGTGATTGGACGTGGCGGTTCGTTGCGATATCGTCCTCCTCTCAGTGATGTCCCACATGAGGCCTTGCACAGAGAGCCGGAGCAGCACCTTGGTTTCTCCAATAGGAAGGTAATATTTTATCCTGTCAAATGGTTTTTGTATATAAGATTTCGCAAAGCGATAATTTGATATTTGATAAGGAATTTGAGTCTCTAGAAGTTGCCCCCTGTGTAGGCGATGTTTTTGTATTGATTTCTTCGTGTTTTTGTCAGGCAAATGAGAGGTTGCGTGTGTGGGGTAGTTGCCCCCAGGTGTTCGAGTGGCACGAGAGGCTCCCTCGGGATGCTAAAGACATGGTTGCTTTGGCCGGCTTTGAGCAGCTAATACGGGGCTTTCATCTCCCAAAGGCGGAGCTGGGTTTAACTACAGCGCTTGTGGAACGGTGGTGGGATACCACAAATACTTTCCATCTTCCCGAGGCTGGAGAGATGACGGTCACCCCCGGTGATTTTGCTTTACTCACAGGTCTGAGAGTTGGCGGTGATCCTCTTCTGATTGACCCACGGATTCATGAGCGAGAGGGTGCTTTTGAAGACCTTTTGGGGAAGGTCCCTCTTGTGTCAGAGAGCGGTCACATTACCTATTCCTGGCTTCGGGAAGATTTTGATCGAGATGGTATCCTGACGGAGGTTTCCCTTTCTCAGCTGGTACGAGCTTTCCTTCTTTATCTCCTTGGGCAAACTCTGTTTTGCAATAAGGAGAATTCGGTGCATGTCCAGTTTTTGGCCGCCCTGGTCAATTTGGAAACTATAGCAGAGTTCGATTGGGGGACTCCTGCCTTAGCTACGCTGTATGGGCACCTGAGTGCTTGTTCGCGGGGTGTTAGTTTGTCGCTGGGTGGGCATCACCGTGTTCTTGAGGTATATACTTTAGCTTTCTTTGTCGTTCCTTTGTCGCTTTGTTTTCTATATCTCACGCTCGTTTTTTATCTTGTAGCTCTGGGCCTTTGAATATTTGCTGCAGTTCCCTCCTCCGACTAGGCATATTGAGCCTAGGTTTGTTCCACGGGCGGCCCGTTGGCTGAAAGGGGTCCGGAAGACGTGGTCGCCTGCTTTGGATTTGCTAGCTTGGAGGCGAGTTTTGGATCGCCTGACAGTGGATCAGGTACTATGTCTCTTTATTCTTTGATTTTCATGCAATTTCTTCATTTTGTTATTTTGATGTTATTTCCCTCATTACAGGTGCGATTCGATCCGTGGGGCACTTTGCTTGACGATGCTCCTTTGGAGTTGACTTCGGCTCGGGCTTTGGACAGCCAGCGTTTCCTCCTGGAGGGGCCCTTATTGAGAGCTTGGTACCTTGGGGAGAGGGTAGCGAGTCAGTACTTCCCACGCTCTGAGGCGTTGCAGCTTGTTCCTCTTCCTCCTCCAGCTGGCATGAGGTCTACTCATCTTTTGACAGGAGAGGGTTTGCTTCTTGCTCTTGAGAGACAGCCAGCCATGAGTTTTCTTCAGGCGAGAGATTACTTGACCTTCCGTTTAGCCTCGCTGACCTTACCTGCTGCTACTGCTGCGCTGCTCCCCTCGTTTGGCCACGGGCCCCCAGCTTTATCTCTTTCCACAATGCCAATGGAGAAGAGGAGCGTTTGACGCTGACACCGTGTGCTACGCAGCTCTACATGCTTCCTACCGGAGTTCAGCAGGTAATATTGTAGATTCTGCTTTAGTTTCCTTCAGTATTCTTCACTTGCTTTGCTGTATATGTAATTGTTTCCTCTTGCAGGTGCCTGTTGATGTCGTTCAGGAATGGTTGTGTGCATTCCAGAGTGCAGAGGCCTTGGCTCGACGGCAGCGAAGTCGGATAGTCGCGGTATATATCCTTTGAGTTCTTCTCTTTCCATCCCATATTTTATGTGAATCTGAGTGTCCACAAACTATGTTTCGCAGCTTGAAGCGGAGCAGGTGCCAACGGTGTCAGTTACTCAGAGTGCTGGGGTCAGCGAGGGTGGAAGCACCAGGGCTGGTGACGGAGGTGCTAGAGATGGTGATGGAGCTGATGGCGAAGGTCGGACAAAGAATTAGTGTCCCTATTCCTGAGCGCTTTCGTCCTTCTTCTTCCCGTCCTGCGCCCAAGAGAGGCCGCGGCCAATAGCTTTCCTTTTTCCTGTATTTGTTAGTTCCAAAACAGATAATTGATATTTGTATTTTTAATGAAGCAACTTCAGCATGTGTGGCAAGTATTATGATTTGTGCTTTGTCCCGAGATACTTCAGATTTGTATGTAATGGTTTAAAACATGGGCCGAGGAATGGATTGCTCGGCCGAGAATTCTATTCTTCGGCCGTTACTTCTATTTCCTAAAGAAGCTAGACTTTTGTTTTAGCCAAGTGGCATTCCTTCCTTTTTATGCTTGAATTTGATTCATGCCTTTTATTTGCTTTTGCTGTTTCCATAGTCTCTTTGCCGTGTTTTTGAGATTTTTAGGATACCTTGTCCTTTATGTTGACGACTCTTGAGTCAGAGAGGACGAGCGATGATTCTCATGTGTCTTTGTTTTCGTCAATTCCCTAGAAAACGACTAACTCATCTTTCGTGAGCTCAATACGCAGGGTTAGCTATACCCATCGTTGAGCACAAATCTTTTGATGTTTTTTTTCCTTCTCTCCAAATGTTTGGGCCGCATCTCGATGTGAGATTGCCTACGTATCCCAATCAGGGAATCAGGCCTTTTTACGCAGTTCCTAGATCACCACCTTTGGGGGTTGGGTTTTCACTCTTGGTTTTTCTTTTCACATGCTCTAAGTTTTGCCTAGGTTACCTGATGGAGGTTGAGTCCCTAGCGAGTTTTTGAGTGCCTTATCTTTTGCCTAGGCTGCGCTTTCACATTTTCTTGTCCTAGCAGGTTCTGCTCTTACTTTTGCTTGGGTGTATAGACTACCCAACGAGCATTTTTCTCTCAAGAGGGTTTTGGTGTTTTGGAGAGGAATTTGATGGAGATGTTCTTATGAATCTCCTATTGCATTTGTACCTTCACAATGGGTAAGCTAACCCTAAGTGTTCTCACGGAGATAGCGTCTTCTTCCTAAGCTTTTGACAAAAACCTAGTTCTTAAGTAATCAGGGCTCGTCCCTTCCTCCCTTTTTGTTAACATCATAAAGAATTACATTCTTAAGACCCTTTCATCTTGGCAAAGAGACTGTAGCGTGTAGCAATAGTATTTTAAAGATTGAACCATTAATCAAGCATAAAACGACAAAATGAGAATTTATTTTATTGCAGAGAATGCCCAAACAGGGGCCCAAAATGTGTCCTAACTTTGTCTTTAGGGAATGAAAGTAATGTTTCATGCGATTTACTACGGTATCTCGGGAGTTGCTCCTTTGCCTTCCACAGTTTTATACTCTTCTTCACCCTCTTCTTTGCCAAACAGAATCTTCAGGTCAAACTCAGCTAATACTTCGATCCAGTCTTTGGGAATAGACGTTGAATTCATTGGTTCTTCTTCCATATCACTGTCGGTCCACTCTTGATCAAAGAAGATTTGCATTCCAGGGTACCTTTGCTTGGTAATTTCGTCTTCCCATGTTTATGCGAAGCCACAAAATGGGAAGTCTTCTCCTTCTCTTACAAACCAACCATTGAGTGTTTTTGGGATCATGAGTTTCTCTTCTTTGATCCTGCTTCCTCTTGCCTTAGCCTTTTCCATGCTTCTCTTCTTTTCTATCTCGGCTTCTGTCGGGGTGTAGCCAAGACCAAAGGCGTATTGATTATGCGGGGGATCAATCATTTGCGGGATGCCTTGTGATCTTTTGCCTAAACCCAATCCAGGGAAGTAGTTTTGTTTCTTCATTATCCATATGGCAGGGGTGCTTATGTAGAAGCTTCTTTCAGCCATCAAGGCTTGCACATCAGTTGCTTCCTCAAGGCTGAACCCGGTAAGGAAGGTTTCTTCGGTCCCTACCTCTTGGACAGGTGTGTCGAAATGAGCTCGGATTGATGAATCCCTTAGAATGGTTATGACTCTTCCATCTACTGCAAATTTGACTTTCTGATGCAAAGTGGAAGGCACTGCCCCAGCATCATGTAACCAAGGTCTTCCTAGTAAAAGATTGAAGGTGGCTGGTATATCCATCACATGGAACTCTACGTCTCTTTTGATCTTTTCCACTTCTACTGGCAGTGTGACGCACCCAACCACTCTTCTCTTTGAATTGTCATAGCCCCTTACGCCTTGGCTTGAAGGGCGTATGTCGGTGGCGCTTACCCCTAGCTTGTCGAGGGTCCTTTGAGGACATACGTTTAAAGCAGACCCATTATCCACCAAGACCAGTGGGATCCATTTAGTGAGACATTTAAGTGAAATGTAGAGAGGTTTGTTGTGTGCAGGTCCTTCAGGAGGTAGATCCTTGTCAGTGAAGGCTATCGTCGGTTTTGGAGCTTTTGACGTCATTATAAAACCTACCAGATCTTCGGGGGTGATGTCTATGGGAACTTTAGCTTTTCCCAAGGTTTTGAAGAAAGAGTTACGATGCTCATAGGAGGACATAAGCAATCCCCAGATAGAGATATTAGCTTGGATTTTCTTCAATTGTCTTAGCACTCTGTCTTCCTCAGGTTCGGTCCTTTGGCTCTCTTCTTCTTCTTCTTCCATTACTTGTGTTGAGGTTGAACTTTCCCCACTTAGTTTAGGAGGTTTATACACTCTTCCGCTTCGGGTGAGGTGACCTACTTCTTCTTCTTAGGTGCCCCAAGGATCAGCAGGCTCAATTCTTCCAACTTCCCAATCACTTGGCAGGGCTTGATGCATGTCCAACCACCAATCCCCATCATCAATGGCATAGATGTGGGGTTCTCCTCCTGTTGCAAAGCATTCGTCATTCTTAGAGAAGATCAGGGATGGTTTGGCTTGGGTGTTTGGGATAATGTGTCGGGTAGGATTATATGTGGGGCTATTGGATAGGCTTATAAGATTGATATTTTGAGACGGTGGTTCGTCATTGTAAGCGGGAAGTGGATTGGTTTGCACATTGGGCTTAGGAGGTTTTATAGCTCGACTATCAATGAGATCTTGGATGTCATGACGAAGACGCATGCAGCGGTTTGTCTCATGTCCAAGGTGTTGGTGGTACGCACATTGTTTATCGGCGTCATAGCTTGGGCCATAAGGTGGCTGAGGAGGTGGATTATTCAAGAGCCTGAGATGCCCTTGGTGGCTTAGGATGGCTAAGGCTTGGGATGGAGTCATATAAAGAGGGTCAAAATTACGGCGAGGGTGATTTGTGTTTTTAGATGAGCTAGTCTGAAAAGGGTCTTGTAGTAAGGTTGAGTTAAGGGTGTTGACGGAGGCAGGAGATGTACGGGTTGGAAAGGTTTTTCTGGGTGGAGAAGTTTCTTCTTTCCCAATGAGGCCCAGCTTGATTCCATCTTTGATTTGTAATCCAGTGGCATGCAGGCGTTTGAAATCAGTGATAGCCTGAGTGTAAATGTGGGTGAGATATTTGGGTTGTAGATTCTTGACAACTATCCTCACTTGATCTTCCTCGGAAGGGCGATTTTTCATCTTGGCAGCCTTTTCTCTCCATCTTGCCACAAAGGTAGCAAAATCCTCGTTGGATTCTTGTTTAGTCATCTCCAAGTCTCGAGTAGTTAATTCAATTTGGACATTGTATGCATACTGCTTGACAAAAGCGTTGGCAATTTCCGGCCAAGTTTGATAGTACACAAATTCCAAAGTGAGAAACCAATCGAGGGCGTTTCCAGTGAGAGTTCTTTGAAACAGTTGAGCGATGAGCTCATCGGTTAAGCCCATAGGCTTCAGAGTGTTGATGACATGGCGAACATGGCTGGTAGGGTTACCAGTCCCGTTGAACTTCTCGATGTTTGGCATTTTGAACCGTTCAGGCAGTTGAGATTCTGGAAAGAGGCAGAGTCCTTCAAAATCTAGAATTTGGTCTCCTTGTGAACAAGCCAAAGCGTGCTTGATCTCATTGACTTGTTTGACCAATTCAGGGTTTTCTGTAACTTCATGAGGATTTTCTGCTTCTTCCTCATCTTTCTTGTCTTCAGCATCTCTTGCTGCTTTCTCGGCTTGTAAAAAGGCAATTTGGGCTCGGAGTTCGGTGATAGTAGCATCATTGTCTGCCATTTTTGGGATGTAGGTAGGGGGATTGCTTGGCGAAGCTCGGGATTGGGTAGATAGTCGGGTTTGTTGAGAAGATGACCGCGAAGTCCCCAGAATTGATTGGGACCGTTGCGGTGAGGGTGTCTTGACAGGCGAAGGTGACCGATAAGATGACTGTAAAGACCTTTGTTTGGTGTGACTTCGGGTATTGTAAGAGTATAAAACTGGCTGAGGTTGCTTCTTTAACCTACCTATTGTGCCTGCTTTGTAAAAGTAGAGATACCTGTAAGTTAGTACTTGGCTCATACAGGGTTAGGACTTGGGCTGAAAATCCCAACCCTTCTGCACAGAAAGAAATGTTACAACAACAGATGATACGAGGTGTGAGGAAGAACTTGAAAGTGTGGGCACATGCCCCAAAAATTCCCATGTTTTTAGGCATAAAATTCCGGGTGCGCCCTTTTTGCGGGGAGCGCTGCGAAACGCTTCGCAAATCAGAGAGTCTCCACTCGGGTTTTGCGGAAAGTACCCAAGAAACCGTATTTTCGAAAAACGTTTGGATTGCGTTTGTTCGAGTTTGAAAAAGGCTTGTAGACTGGTCCGTCATCACCTTTGAAATATGAGGTTCGGGAGCCAGGTTACGAGAGAGGAAGGGTTTTATGGCACCCCCTCTCGCCCAATCCGAAGATCGGTCTCTACTCAGGCATTTTATAAAACATTTGCATTTCTCTCTTTGTTTGATCATTTTCTTAGCCAGTTAGGGCGGGGGAACAGTTAATGGGGGTTAAAACTGTAACACATTTGCAGTTTATGTACAAGTATGTGACAAAATGTTTATGGATGTTTTATGTTTGATCTAAGCAAGTATAATAGGTTGAGAACAAGCTACTGTGAACGTTTTGAACAGACTAGGGCACACTAACTGTGCAGTGATGCACACAGAAGCAAGCCTGCATGCACTGGCTAAGCCACTGCATGCAGCCTTGACCTGCGTGCGCCACCCCACAACTGGCGTGCGCCGGTAAGCTCAAATCCACAGCTTCTGTTATCAACCCTCTGGGCTCTGGAAGGGACCAGTGCACACCCAGGACAAACCACACAGTTGATATAGATTACTAAACTATTACAGACAGATTAAAGGGCTAAGAAGCCACCAAATGAACAGAAAACCCCTTAAACAGTGAGGGGAGGATGATCAAAGGCCTGGATGGAAGATCCATGCAAGGGCCAAGCCACTGGAGGTTAGACTACTACCGTACGCCAGTAGTGTATGGCCGTACGCCAGTTGTCCCTTTGCTCCAATGCTTTGGCTTTGCACCATCTGGGCTCTGGAACATGACCAGAAGGCTCCCAGAGGCCAAACTACACTAAGATACAGATGGAAGAGAAAGCAGTTCTAAAATACAGAAAGCAAAAGATTGATTTTAGCATGCATCAGGGTGATCAGAACTTAAATAAAGCAAGAAAAACAATGATCCATGATCCCCACGCCAGTTTTGCACGTACTGCCATGACTGGCGTACGGCTCAAACTACTGGCGTGCGCCACTGATCACTGCATACGGTTTTGAAACCTTGCCAGCATTAGGGCTAGGATTGGTATAGATTACCAGCCTTGACCCTGCCAGCCCCCCCTCAGGGGTCAGAACAGAAAGCAGGAAGCAAAGGTGATATACCTTTTTGCTTGTGAGTTTGATGAAGAGCTTGGGCTTGAACTTGGGATTTGAGGTTTGAGAGATGGATGTAGGGGTGTTATGGACTATGGTGAGTGCTTCCCTTACTTGCTCTTTCTATGGAAGAGAAAGGAAGCAAAGGAAAATGAAGGGGAAGAAGACAAAGGGGCTTGAAGCCTTAATGGTGCTAACCCCTTACAAATGAATGCAAGGGGGTATTTATGGTGGGGAAAGACTGAGATCAGTTGACCCCTTAAGGGCTGTTTGGAGGTGGTAAGGCTTGGAGGAGCCTCCCATGCATTTAATGCATGGGACTTGCCTTGAAAGGCAATGTAGGAGAGAAGGGGACAGTTCTGGCTGATATAATCATCAGGGGAGCTATAGCTGACGTCAGGTGGTTACAAAAACTCCCGCGCGTCTGGCTGAAAAAGGTTGATTTGACTGGCATTGACTGGCGTACGCCCGTTGTTGAGTGGCGTGCGTCAGTAACTGGCGATGACTGACATGTGGCAGGGCTTCCTGCGCACACTAGTCAAGAACCAGCGTACTCCAGTAGGGTTTTGCTGAGGCCATTTGGTTCTGGCTTGAGGGTTCGACAAGGGTTTGAAAAGGGTTCGAATGAGGCTCAGGACGCTCAAAGCTCAAACTCATTCACAAACTCAGGATGTTCTTAACCTTAATCATCATCGGGGAATCAAAGACCGTAAGTAAACTAATCTGGACAGTCCAGAATAGGGTGTCTACAAGAAGCAAAATGCAAGTAGGTTCCTAGCCTGTAGGTTCCTGTCTTAGTTTGATAAGTTCTATGGCTTTCTAATACATGCAAGGTTTTTAGGTAGTCTCAGGGTGCTCCGTTGTCAAAGGGCACCAATCCTCTCACCAGCCCATCACAGGCGGTGATTGGGTGATTCCCCTTTTGATATACCACTAGGTACGAGTGACTGTGGAGTTTGCTGGAACCCCCAACATAGCCTGTGTCATGCCGGGATATCAGGTGAACTCAACGAGGTTGCCCGCTCGATGCATATGATAAATGAATTAAACAAGGCATGTATTAGTCTTATGTTGAATTTTCTGGTTATGGCTCTCAAGTCCCCAGCAGAGTCGCCAAAAACTGTAGACACCTCCCAAGCGGGGCATCGCCATTCAGATTGATCACGTTAGTTTGCTCGATTGGTTGCTTGCTTCATAAACCAAGATCGTGGACATTCCCATGGCTAGGAACATCGCCACACGATAGTGGTCATCATCAAAACAGAGTCGCCACCCAGTTTATCAAAACTGGGAAAACAGATAGAGATTCTAGGTACGGGAGCCAAGAGTATTGTAAGGGGAAGGTGTTAGGCACCCCTCTCTGCCCCGCCGTGAGACTGGCCCATAGTTATTCAACATAAGACATGTAGATGCTTTGTTTAATTCTAACACATAGTCTGTTTAATTATGCTTTTAAACAGTAAATAAGGTGAGCCAAATGCGATAGATAAAGCATACATTAGAAAGCAAAACATGAAACAAACTATCCCAAGGAGATGGATCCCGCGGCCAGTGAATGGATGTCACGGCCGAGGGATCCTCCTGGTTTTAATGTACCGGCCGAGGGATCGAAGCCCCGGTCGGTGTTCTTCCTCACACCAGACAGAAAAGTTAGCAGATGACTAAATGCTACGATTAATCATAAATACGATAAATAAAACAAACCAGAGGCCGTTGGGCCTCACCACCTTGATCCCTCAGTTGCTTGATTGCTTCGGATTTGATTGTGATTGACTGATTGCTTCTCGGAAAACCCTAGGGTTAGGGTTTGAACTTCGGGGTTTGATCGTCGGATTGATGGCTGTCTTCGGGAGATTAGGGCTTTTGAAGAGGGGGTTTGAGAGAGTATTTGTGCAGAGTTTCGTGGCTTGAGAGGGTGATTTCACTTGTTAATTTCATGGTCATTATTTTGGAACCCAAAGGCCCTTTATATAGGCAATTGGTGACTCACTCCGGCCAATCAAATGGCACGATTGCAATTGCAATTGCAATGCAATTCAAACTCTTCGTTGTAATCTCTGAACGTAGCCCGAACGCATCGGAGAGGTAGTGTAGTTGGATCAAACAATCGACAGAACGTTCCAGAGTCTGGAAAAAGGACGATCTGGCGGCCGAGCAATGGATCTAGCGGCCGAGGAATGGATGTTGCGGCCGAAGGATAGATCTTGCGGCCGAGGGATTGATCTCTCAGGGTGATTTTCTTGCAACAGGTTGCTCGGGTGAGGATATGATGTTAAGACCGTGAGATTCGATGTTATGGCCGACAGATGGATTCTCCTAGCTTCTGTATTTTCTGTCTGAAAGGCTATATGGCTCTGGATTGGGTCCTCTAAGTGGCTCAAAGTTCTTACCAAAAGTCCTAAGGTTCTCGATAAGGCAATCAACAATCACTGTATCCATTTCATCATTGGGATGGTCCCCAAGGTGGGACTTGAAATAATCGTTAGGCCAAATTGGGGTGTCTACAGCCGATACATAAAACCAGAAGGATCCCTCAGCCGTGATATCCATTCATCGGCCGAGAGATCCATTCTCTGGGACACTTGTTTTGTTTTCTGCTTTCTGATGCATGCTTTCAATTACTGTCTCAGCTCACCATTAACTGCTTAAAGGCTAAATAAACAGACTATGTGTTGGAATTAAATAAAACATGAGTTAATCATATGTCGAACAACTATGGGCCAGTCTCACGACTGGGCAAAGAGGGGTGCCTAATACCTTCCCCCCATTGTACCTTTGGCTCCCGTGCCTAGAATCACTATCTGTTTTTCCTAGTTTTCTTAAACTAAGTGGTGACTCTGTTTCGATGATAACCACTATCGTGTGGCGATGTTCCTAGCCATGGAAATATCCACAATCTTGGTTTATGTAGCAAACAACCAAACAAGCAGCAATGATCAATTTGTATGGCGATGCCCCGCTTCAGGGAGGTGTCTACATAGGAGTGTCTATACTGTAGCGCAAGGGGTGAAAATACAGTCGAATGAGACTTGTGATAGAGCGTCGTGTCGTGGATATCAGAGTTGCTTGTGTCTCATGAACTATATGATCATTCGAGATTGTGTCGCACTATAGATTGAAACGTAATGAATGTTGGCATACTCAATCGAACATCTTATCTACGTGATATCTTGGGCATTGCTTGATTTCGTAGAATGTACCATCCGTGCTATCTTTGAAAGTATCGTGAGCTGATTGCTTCTCCATCCATTGAACTACATTCTCTTGCCTTCATTCCTTTGCACTTGTCACCATACTTGCATATAGAAGTGGTATAAGATTTTCCTACTAGGCTAGTGTAGCTCAACCTATTATCATTTTTAGGTTCAAATGCCGGACATTAGCTTGCATGCATCGTGTGCTTGGATGTGGAAGATTTCTTTTTGGAAGCTTACATCGTGTAGTTACTTAATCATCTTTGTAATGACTTTCTTTTGATAAAGATGAATTTGTACTAATTCCTACAGATTTCCTTTTGACTAAAACGTTTGTAACTTCTAAACTTATTCATACTTGTACTTAATTAATTTGGGGCCGGAGTGCCAATGATGTAATTTCTCTAAACATTTGAGTTAGATTGTAAGATAATCAGTTGAGAACTCTCTTTTGGGTATTATCTATGTAATGTGATGATCTTATTTCTGAAAAGGATTATTTATTTGTATTGGAAATCGAGAGCGTGACATAAAGGTTACTCTCGTTTATATATCTAGACATTTCCAACAGAAACCGCTCTATTTTATAATATAAATATTTACATATACATATAGTATAATTTTTGCTAATTACATTTGCCATTTTACATACATATACATATACACATACACGTTGATTTTACCATTTTTTCACTTCCCAATTACTACATTTTTTTTTAATTTTTTCGGAAAATAATATTTTTCCTGATAAAAAAACATGATTTCAACATTTGTATTCTAAAATGAAATTAATTTTCCTAAAATTAAAAATAAATATCAATTTATTCTAATTAGTATGAAATAAACCAATTTTGAGTATTAAAAAATCAAAGTGGGGGCAATTTAGTAATTCGATATCTAATCCCATCATATCCACCTTATATATCTTCCTTCTCAAAAAATCATCCAAACACCTCATTACAAATCCGCCATTCTTAAGTGGTGGAGCCACCATTCTTAAGTGGTGGAGCCACCATTCTTAATATATCACTCCTCATTACATATCTACCATCAAATCCTCCCTCATTACATATCCATCCAAAATCATATCCACCCACCAAACACCCCGTAGAGGTGAGGGTAGGTTGGGAGTTGGGGTTTGAAGTGAAATAAGTTTTAATTTTGTGGGGTAAGGTCAGAAAAGCTAATAAGAAAGGTAAAATTAAGAAGGCCCCTGTGTTTTTGTTGCAGCACTTACGGACTCCAAAACATATTTAAATGGAGCAAAATGCCCCCTAAAGAACACTTCCCTCGTCGGAACTCACATAACACTCTCGCTCAATCATTCTCTGTTCCCTTTTCACACCCGTTGCCCAATCACCTCTCTTTCTCATTATATATACTCCTGTGTATATGTGTATATGTATGTATGTGTACACAGGAAATATATGTATTGGGTCAGATGGTAGAAGGAGAAATTGAGTGAAGGAAGGCAATTCTCTTTCGTCACGTCAC
The DNA here is from genome assembly GCA_018127125.1 of Rhododendron griersonianum. Lineage (NCBI taxonomy): Eukaryota > Viridiplantae > Streptophyta > Magnoliopsida > Ericales > Ericaceae > Rhododendron > Rhododendron griersonianum. Next base: position 35,219,697 of record CM030789.1, read on the forward strand.
TCTGTACTCCCTTCGCGCTCGCTCTCTCTCTCCTCGACCTGTGATCATAAGAGCTTTTTCCTTCGAATCTGTGGTGGATTCACATCTCAAAAAAAAAACTACTCCTATGTCTCTCCTGTTTAATCTTCAGTTATCGAGTTCGGTTAGGGTTCGCTGACTTTCACTTCTTTAAGGTAAACTCACTCACTCACTCACACTCGCTATCGACACGAATTATGATTTGCATATTTATGGTCGCTGATTCGACGAGTAGTTTTACTCTTGCGTTGGAATTGGACTGTTCGCTAGGTTGATTTTGTTGTGAAAATGTATCGGTTGAAAAGTTTTCGAGTTGGGCTGCTGGAAAAAAAATAGGGGGTTTCTGGAATTTCGGAGAAAGGTAGCTATTTTCAAAATCAGTTTTGCGTAATATGTTTCAGAAACTTTCTTGGTTTTTTTAATTGTTTTTGGAATTAAAAAAGCAATTTTCTTAGGTAGATGTTGTCAAATTCTCGAAATATTTTATTGGGAAAAGATAACGATTGTTATACTCCTTTGGGGCCTGTCTGCTCCCGCTTAAATTGGGCTCCCCGCCTATGTTACATGGACTCGGGTGCGAGTATCGGGTGCGGGTGCAAGTCCAAGCGTCGGACCTTCCTAAACTTAAATCTTAGGATACGTGGATATGGGTCCCCAACTTGGGTACGGGTACGGAGACACGTCTTGAACTCTTGTTTGTATTATATATTGCATAATTTTCTCAGATTATATATACCGTAAACTATGTTTACAAATGTATGTAAACAAGAAAGGGTTAAGAAAATTATATTTTTGCTATTTCACTATTTCCTGTCTATGTGAAATACTCGAAATATCGCTTTTCTAGCTAATTTGATATTCTTTTTCCGTAAGTATCTTAAAAATTAGAGGATCCGAGTGTCCAACATGGTTACTTGAGCCAAAAAGAAGGATCCATGTAACATAGCTCCCCGCAAGTTGGCAGCAGGATTGGGTCCAAGATTAGTCAAGGTGCGCCTCAGCTGGCCCAGACAGCTAAGTTATAGAAAAAGTGAAATTATCCAATAGGCCGGTAGTACCGCCACGTGGTACTCCAGACCACTTTGCAACAACACATTCTTGTTGGGTCTACTACTAAATGTATCGACCCCACATGAATGTGTGGTTGTAAAGTGGTCCGGAGTACCATGGGGCGGTACTCCCAGACTACTGAATAATTACTCTAAAAAAAATAGTGCCTATATAAGAGTTCAGTCATTTTGATGTGCGTTCTGTGTGATTTTGGTTTGTATTGTTGTCTTTCTATATGTCATAAGTTTTTTTTGCTTCTTCATCTAGGAATTTTTCTCCACTTCTTTCAATAAAAAGTTGATTGATTGGGATCTATAAATTTGATGATAGTCCACGGTTAAGTTGCATGTAGATTTTATGGAAATAACTGCTAAACTTATTAAGTAAGATTACATTTGTATGCTTATCTCATCAATAGTTAATTGTGATTGAGCGTGATGAAGGGTTATTTGAGGGTTTTAAACATTGATAATTTTTGCACTGGTACTATTTTGCGCTAGACATGATAACAGACTCTCCTATGAACTTGACAGTCAGGGCAAGTATTTGTCTTATTTTTGGAATGTTTAACTGTTCATGTATAGCTGAGATTTTGTTTCTAAGATTTTGTGGTCTTTGAAAGGCCACAAAATAGCTTTATCCTCTTCTGTAATGCTGAAGCTGTTATACTGTTATACTGTAATAGTGTTTGCTGATACCATATGCAACTTATTACGTTGATGGATTCTGTCAGCTTAGTACACCTGTCAACTGTAATTCCATCGCATTTACTTTTTGTTGTTCTTTTTTATCTTTGTTTCAAATTGTGCCGTTAACATGTCAAAACATCAGGGTTCAGTATTTAGTGGTTCTGTTTAATTTATAACCCCCTTCTCCACTTCCACAAGAGCAAAAACATTGGTGCTCTAAGGTGTCACAAAATCCATCCAGTCAAGGTTATTGGTGAAAATTTTGGTTTTGAACTTCGGTCTCTCAAAGTATCTGTCTTCTATTTTCTTTGCATTTTCATTAATTACTTTTTTACCTTTTGCAGTTTGTTATTATTTGCTGAAAGGTGATGCAATGCAGCAGTCATCAGAGGATACCTCTTCCGGTAATTTATGATAGCTGTCTGCTTCTTATGTGACAGGAAGTCTAGTTAGTTCTATTACTGATGTGTGTATGTTATTTATGTGAGCTAGGTCAATCAAAGGTTCCACCAAATTTTCCCAGGGAACTGGGAAGTGGAGCATGGGGAGTCTTGTCTAGATCTGATGTCTATCATGCCTCAAGTGATGCTTCCCTTTTTTCCACTTCATTACCAGTTCTACCCTGTAGCAAGTGTATGCATCAGATCTCCTGAAGATACCCTTACAATGTTCATTTGGAGAAATAATTGAAATAATTTTCTCTCTTCTTGGCAGTGAACTTACACAATACCGCCTATGGTGATCAATCTGTTGATATCTCACCCAGTTTGGACAAATTCAATCTAGATGTAGATGATAATGAACTGCTTGAAGATGTTGAATATACTGCCATTGGAAGCTTGCTTCCGGATGATGAGGATGAGCTTTTAGCTGGAATAATGGATGGCTTTGACATACATGGGTTGCCTAATCAAGTCGATGACGTGGAAGAGTATGATTTGTTTGGCAGTGGAGGAGGTATGGAATTGGAATCTGATTCACGAAAGAGCTTGAGTGAGGTTAGGACAAAGATGAGTTTATCCGTGTGTGGTGTTGGAAATGGTGTTGCGCATTATGGCTATCCTAATGGTGTGGGAACTGTTGCCGGGGAACATCCATACGGGGAGCATCCTTCAAGAACTTTGTTTGTACGGAATATTAACAGTAATGTCGAGGACTCAGAGCTGAGAACTCTCTTTGAGGTAATTGAAGAGTCGGTTGGATCTTCTTTAGGTTTTGGTTATAACAATGTCAACACTATCACGTTTTTGTACTCTTCATAGTTGTTTCTGTTGTGGTATTTTTAGTTTCCGTCTTATCAAATTTAATTTTTCCAGAAAATAGAATTTAGGGTTTTGCTTTCTTGACCTATGTTACATGGACTCGGGTGCGAGTATCGGGTGTGGGTGCAAGTCCAAGCGTCCGACCTTCCTAAACTTAAATCTTGGGATGCGTGGATGTGTCCCCAACTTGGGTACGGGTACGGGGACACGTCATGAACTCTTGTTTGTATTATATATTGCATACTTTTCTCAGATTATGTACAGTAAACTATGTTTACAAATGTATTTAAACAAGAAATGGTTAAGAAAGTTATATTTTTGCTATTTCCTTATTTCCTGTCTATGTGAAATAGTCGAAATATCGCTTTTCTAGCTAATTTGATATTCCTTTTTTGTAAGTATCTTAACAATTAGAGGATCCGAGTGTCCAAAAGGATACGAGTGTCGAACACATCAATACGGGTACTTGAACCAAAATGAAGGATCCATGTAACATAGTTCTTGACTGCATTTTTCATTCCACAATTTCTTTATATGGTTCCTAAGGCTAGCTTTCCCTGCAGAAGGATTCAGAAAACGACTTTGATCTTCAACTTTTTGCAAGGATGTTGCACATTTTGTTGTTATCAGATCAACCAGGAAACTCGTTTCCCTTCTATTTCTCTAACTTCTTATAGTTGTTCTCCTCTATTTGATGGGTCGTGGATAGTTTTGTAGTTTACTTCTGCTTTTTTTTTTTCCCCGGTAAAGGTTTTCATCTCCTTGTTGTGGCTGGGTTTTTCACTGTAATTTATTGTGTCATGTTTTAAAATGGTTCCATGTATCCTGTGGTGCTTTTTGCTATTCGAATATCAAATAAACAATGTTGATCCCTTATGGATCTAAACGAAACGAGGAAACGGACACATCAAGTAGTGCTGGATGCCAAGACATAATATGCTTCATTCTGTTATTAGATTTTTCTGTTCCATTCTGGTTTGAAGAAAATTTTTCCCCTCCATAAGAAAGAGGCATATGACGGTCGGGAACTTTATGTCTTGAGTTCTTCGATGAGTCAATCCTTGAGTTGGACTTGAATGGCTGGGCCACTACTTCTCTTTCGTGTATACTTATGTGTGCGTGTGTGAGCTGTTTGATAAGAGGGTATCAATACCCTATATGATATCTGAATCAAGAATACCAATTTTATGATCTGCTAACAAATTACTGACAGATCTCATTTCTTTTGCAAATCGTGATATCTATATCTTCTTTAGCAATATGGCGACATCAGAACTCTATACACTGCTTGTAAACATAGGGGCTTTGTGATGATATCTTATTACGATATCCGTGCTGCTCGAACTGCTATGCGAGCACTGCAAAACAAGCCGCTAAGGCGGAGGAAACTGGACATCCACTTCTCAATTCCAAAGGTTCTAAACAAACTGCCAGTATATGTAATTCAGCTTTAGTTCACTGTTTTTATATCATTCTTGCCAATTTTCTTCTTTTTCTTGCCTGGCATCACCAGGATAACCCATCAGACAAGGACATTAATCAAGGGACTTTAGTAGTTTTTAATTTGGATCCATCAGTCTCCAATGATGACCTTCGTCTAATATTTGGGGCTTACGGCGAGGTCAAAGAGGTGATGAATTATTGCTAACCATTGTTGTATTTGTTGCTTGCCGTTGTTTTATTCTTTCGGGCGTGCTCTTGTAATACTTGGCTGACATCTGAGCAAATTTGGTCTTCATTGTACAAGCAGATAAGGGAAACACCACACAAGAGGCACCATAAGTTCATTGAATTTTATGATGTTAGAGCCGCAGAAGCAGCACTTAGGTCCTTAAATAGGAGTGATATAGCTGGTAAACGCATAAAGCTTGAACCTAGTCGTCCTGGGGGAGCACGTCGAAAGTGCGTTTCTTACTTTTTAATTCTTTCCTTTAAATTAGTAGGTGTTAAACTTTTGCACTTTCTTTACTGTATTAGATGTTCAAGTTTTACATTTTTCTTCATTTGATCGGAGTCTGCTCCCCCCTGCAACATATTTCGCTAATTTGATTTTACCATTTTAACTGCTTCTTGGCACCTTTACTGATTATTTAGTGCTTCTGCTTGGAACCTTGAACCTTGCATCTAATATGATGGCGCTGGTCCTCCTCTTTTGCCGAGTAAATCAAAATTTTCTTCTGGAGATAATGTTAAATTAACATGAAGCATTGAAAGGTTTGTGGCTGCCAAAACAAGGCAGAAATCTTCAATGGATAGCAATTGCAATATATGAATATCAAGAAAGAACTTAATGGTGAAGTGATGGATTTTAAGAATTAACTAAAGAATAAGAAATTAAATGAGTTTGAATGCTCTTGGAGGGAGATTGGAGTATATAACAGAAGAATCATTCTTCCTGTAGTTTATGACTAGTGCTCTTTATACGTAAGGTTTTAAGTTGACAGGGAAGGTATTGAATTATTCACTTATTTGGGAGGTATTTCTGCAGTTCTATCAGGGGAAGCTTTTTATTGGTAGTGGGGTCACTGTCGGTTGCCTATGTAGGCAAGGACACTGAAACGCAACACCATCAATTTGAATTGATATGCAAATTCTTTAAAAAATGAGGACAAAGCGCTTCAGGACGCGTTTAAAAAGTATATTTTTATATTTTTAAAAAGTATACAATGTTTGAATAAGAAAATGAGGCTCTAGCTATAATAAACACGGCATATATGCCTTTATCCAGATATACCATTCAACCATTCGCAAAGGTGTTCCAAGAAAAAGTTGTTTCGGCTTTGCAATCTACCTATGATGCACCACCGACACTCCTAGAGGTCGCCCTATTGGCGTGTCCAGACATAGGTACACACGGGGGACACAGCTACAAACGTGTCCGACATGCCACATGTCGTGTCCATTTATTTTATTTTATTTTTGGAGTGGGACACGGTTGGGGATATGGGGTGAGATAGGTGGGACACGGATGGGACACTGATGGGGACATGACAGGGGGTGCATCTATAATTTTTTAAATTTTTTTCGGGGGTAAATAAGTTATACTTCAAGTTTTGGGTTAAAACGTATTTAAACCTATACAAAAACAGATATCAACTTATTAAAACCCTAATGGGCTTATCCTAACATCGACAGCTCCTCTCTCCTCTCTCATGATGAAATCTCCCCTTTGCTCTCTCTCTCTCTCTCTCTCTCTCAGTATGTATGTCTCTCTATCTCTCTCTAGGTATTTATATATGTATATATATATATATATATGTGTGTGTGTGTGTGTGTAGTATATTGGTATGGTTTGTATGTATCCATTTAAACTTGGAAAAAAATTGGAATATAAATAAATAAATAAATGTACACATGGCGTGTCCCCTGCCATGTTTGTATCTCCATTTTTTAAGAATTCCCATGTCCCGGTGTCCGTGTCCGTGCTACATAGCAATCTACCGACCATCAGCTGCCACGCAAAAAGAACACTTCCCCAAGTTTTAATTAGAGCCTACTTTTTGGGTGACACCCCCGACGTGTCCTGCAAGTTTCAATGTGTTTCAAGAGTGGCCTTGCATGTCCTGTTGTTCTAGAGAGTGTGCAAAGTGTTGAAATGAAAAGAAAAAAGAACATGAGAATAATAGGACTTTTTTGATTTGAGTGCACGTCGTGTGTCAGGAGAGTGTCCGTGCCTGCTACCAATACGTGACCTCCGGCGAGATGTCTGCGTTTTATATGGTTGGTTAAATATGCATAACACTCTAATCGGATCATTATTAATCTGGTGGGATTACATATTTCTTCATATTAGTCCTGTTAAACAAAACTGGTCTCTAAGGTTGAAAAGCATTTTGTGGATTTTGAGGATGAGCAATACTACTGTCACCGCATTTCGACACTGGATTTTATCCATAGACAAAGTGTGGTGGGCTCCATGCAAACACTTGTGTGAGGACCACCACACTTGTGTCTATGGAGTAAAAAATGCGGTGTCACTAGACTTTCCCTTTGAGGATAGGACCTAAAGATGTTTGTAGGTTCCTGTCTTGAAAATTTAGCGGTGTGGCAGAGGAGTGTTGTTTTATCTCAGTTTTATTGATGTGACAATAGTTAGGACGGAGCCTTCCTCTAGAGTTCTTTAGGAGTTGTCACCTTTGTGATTAAGAAATTCTAAGAAAGCTTTGCAGCAACCTTGGTAGAGTTTTTCAGTCATTAAGCCACTCTTGTCTCTCTAAGTCACAGAGCTATCATGTAAAACGTGTCTGCTATGAGTTGAATTTAAACCCACAGGATTTGAAGGTAGAAAACATGCGCTCAGTTTAGTTTGCATCAAATGGGAGGAGTGGTAAAAGTTACCTCATCGATATGTATTTATATATGGAACTCTAATGGAAGCATCATAAAGAAAGTTCACAAACTTCCTTTTCTGCCCAGCTAGGATGAGACTTAATGCGAGTAATTATTATGCCCAAGGACAAGAGAAATCTGAGTAAACAAATTAAGCTTCAGTGGCAAAAGGGTAGGTAGTGCAAGTTGTACTATTAGTATCAGTGATATGACATATGTTGGCCAATTCCGAGTCCATACGGAGCTTTACTCCGGCTTTAAATGGGTCCCCCCACTGGTGGGCAATGGGATTGGTCTCCCGGGATTAGTCGAGATCCGCACAAGTAGGCCCAGACACCCTAAGAGAAAAAAATCGATTGGCCAATGCTGGTACGTAGTGTGGGTGATGGAATTCTGAATATTAGGTCAGATATTAAAGCATCAGATAGTAGGATGTATGGCTTTGGAATGCCGAGGAATAATTGACCTAAATGCCCCGTCTTCATTCTTTTTCTGGTTCTTAATTTCTGTACAAGTCATTGTCATGGCTTTATTTGTTTTTATCTGATGCTGTTCCTTCCCAGGCACCATGTTAGTATCTAATTTGTCTTTGCTTCATTGTTGAACTCAAAGATGGTTTTGTATTTTATATCTAGATTTGTTAAATTCCTCTCTTTCTCTATCTCTCTCTCCCTCTCTCTCAAATCGTTTGACTGATTTATGCAACTTTTGTGTTGTTACGGTATTGTATCTTTAGCTTTATGTTGCAAATAAACCAAGAGCTTGAACAAGATGAATCTCTGAGTTTCAGACATCAAATGGATTCCTTAATTACCAACTCCCCTCCAGGTAACACCTTTAGAAATGGTTTTTGCCAGTGTTTGAGCTCATACATATTTTGTCTTTTGCATTCCAAGTTTGGCCTAACTTTTGTTTGTTTTTTTTTCCCTTGTGCCATTATCTTTTTCTGAACTTTTTTCTGAATTTGGTTCATATTTGTTTCATAATATGATTCTTCTCTGCGTTACCATATTCTTTGACCAAAAGCTAAAAAAAAGAGTTCACTAATTGGGTTGTGATTCTTGGTCTTCTCTATTTTAACTGTTTCTTCTTGTACAAGCTAAGTGCTGCTCGCATCCCTGGCAGGTAGCTGGCCGCAGTTTGGCAGCCCTATAGAACATAGTCCTCTCCAAAATCTTGGCAACTCCCCTGGCTTCAAGTCTCTGAGTCCAACACTTAGCAATGACTTGTCCGGCTTATCTTCAATTCTGCATCCTCGGATACCAAATTCGGCAAAAGTGGCACCTATTGGGGACGGAAGAGTTGCCCATGTGGAGCACAAATTCGCGAACACGAATTCCAATCATATAACCGCTTTTCATCAGTCTCACTCATTGCCAGATCCAAAGCTGAACCATTATTCAGGGACCATGTCCTCCTTTGGTGGCGCTTCAAGTTCCAATGGTTGTGGTATTGAAACATTGTCTGGCCCACAATTCCTTTGGGGAAGCCCCACCCTTTATCCAGAAAAAACTAATGCTTCCACCTCGCGAAAACCGTCATTTACATCAAGTGGGCAGAGCCATGGCCCCCCATTCACTAGCCGCCAAGGATCTTTAGTCAGTTCTCCTCATGCTCATGTTGGATCTGCTCCATCTGGTGTTCCTTTCCAGAGGCACGTGGGATTCTACCAGAATTCTCCAGAAACATCATTTGTGGGTCCAGTGGGTTTGGGAGGCATAGGTTTAGGCCACAACGATGCGAGTTTTTTGGTGAATCGTACTGTTCCAGGAAACATGACAAGAAATGGATCGCCTGGTTTCAGTATGATATCTTCGCACCGGCTTAGTCCTGTGTTCCTGGGTAATGGTCATTATCCAGGGCTGATACCCACTGGATTGGTGGAGGGTTTTGAGCGTGGGTGGGGCCGACGTGTTGAGAACAGTGGGAACCAGATAGATAGCAAAAAACAGTTTCAGCTTGATTTAGATAAGATTAGAAGTAGGGAAGATATGCGGACAACTTTGATGATTAAAAACATCCCCAATAAGTAAGCATCAACTCTTTTGACCCTATTGATGTGTGAGCAACAACTATAGTGATTCTTAGTGCCATATGTTGATTTGATGTTCACCGTGGTCTTTATCCAGGTACACCTCAAAGATGTTACTTGCTGCCATTGACGAAAACCACAGGGGCACTTATGATTTTGTTTATCTGCCCATAGATTTCAAGGTAAGTTTGTTATGGGCGTTTAATAACGTATCTTACTTAGAATCCATCGGAACTTATTCTGATTCCTGCGTGTTTGTGCAGAACAAATGCAATGTGGGTTATGCATTTATTAATATGTTGTCGCCTTCGCACATAATTCCATTCTATGAGGTATTTCAGATGATCTGTCTCTTGAACATGGTGTCTCTTTTGTGAAGAAAGAAATACACCTGAGATTCCTGACCGATGAAGTTCCTAGCAGTAACTTCTACTCATTTTTCTAATTTGTGCAGGAATTTAATGGAAAGAAGTGGGAGAAGTTCAATAGCGAGAAGGTTGCTTCCTTGGCATATGCCAGAATTCAAGGAAAGACAGCTCTTGTCAGCCACTTCCAGAACTCAAGCTTGATGAATGAAGATAAGCGATGTCGTCCAATTTACTTCCATTCAGAGGGCTCAGAGGCTGGTGAAGAGGTACTATTCACTTATCTGATGAAAGGTATATTATGTGAAGATTCTCTGCTTTTCTATATGGCCGGTAGAATCTCAAATCAAATTGGTATTGCTGAAATTTCCATGTCTAAACAGATTTCGTCTGTTCTCTTTCCTTTGCTCTAGGTCCAATCCGTAGTATATCTTCATGTTGTTTGGTATCGTTTTTTTTTTTTCCAAAACCAAAAGATATTGTCTGGCAAGCTTTTTCCGAGAACTGATTTCGAGAACTTTCTGAAAACAACCCATTATCCAAGGAAGAAAGCTTATTTAGAAATTTTGGAACTGTTTTCACTTGGAACTGTGAATAAGATGGAGATGGGAAATGGAAACGGAGAGAATTGAAAACAACAGCAGCCAATATATGTAGCAGAAGAATTAATAACAAATAATATATAAATTGAAATTGTATAGACGAGAATTAAAAATGAATAATAAACAGATTGTTTATGTTGAATGTCTTAGTTACTAACCTACTGGTTTTTATTTTTTTTTAAAAATAGATCATCCAGGAACATCTTCCCCTGAATGATTCCAACATCCAAGTCCATCAACCTGGGTCTCACTCAGAGGATTCTCTGGGAAGTCCTTCAAAGGGCAGTCCAGAAGAGAAGCCATATAAGAGCTAATGGTCAAGAAATGGAAGCAGAGTGCTATAGCAGACGAAGTTGGTAGCGTCTGTCAGTGCTTTTGTGTATATACCTTAATAATATTATGAGATGAACTGGCAAAAGTGGCATGTGTAGATTCTGTATAATTATTTTGACATTTTGCAAACAAAAGCTTTTGGAGCTGCAGGAGGAGTATTTTGACTGATGCGGGGATCAATGGGGGTACCTAAAGCATATGGGAATGGTATCTCCTCTCATCGTTCTTCTCTTAGAGTCTTCTTGATATGTTTTTGATTTGAGATTGACAAAATCAATCTGCAAATATGATGTTTTTTGGGGTATATATAGAGGATATGGGGAACGTGTGTATTGTGGGATTGAAATTTTTGGGTTGTGAGACTATCTAAAAATTGTATAGTGGGAGGACATACTGCTTTGTCAAACTTACAATGTACTCCTCTGGATATAAATGACTAATTTTGAGACGATCTTTATGTGTTTTCCAGTATCTATTCTTGATAGTCAAACGGATATATTGGATTCAGTGTTGCCCATATCTGAGTATAAATATTGGACAGGTATATAGGAACAGCTTCTTCGGAAGCATGGCGGTAACACACCTTACGGTTAGAGGCATGAAGGTAAAAATCTGAAGCAATGACGTGAATTAAACAACCTCAAGCATTGTGGTGAATGCCCTTAAAAGCAGGTTGTTTTTATTTACTTTAGACAGAATGTGAAGATGCGAGTGTTGCGGCTCAGTTCCGTTCCGTATTTGATTGAAGAAAATTATTTGCAAAAGCAAAAAACAGGAGAAGATTTTTTCGTATTTGTTTTTTGATAGAAGAATTTTGTCAAAAACCTTTTGACTCAAGAATTTTCTTTCGACAGAATGTGAAGGTGCAAGTGTTGCGGCTCAGTTCCATTTAGTTGCTTCGAACTTTTTTTTATTAATCTCTGAAATTGTTACAAAGATTAATAGGACAAAGAGTGATGATATCATATCCTTAATCCGAGACCAATAAAGAGCTATGAAGAAAAATGACGGCCCAGGACGTCTTTTGATAATTAATCCCTTCTAAGGACAAGTTTTTTGTTTAATTACTGATAAGGATGATTAAGTGTTAAGATTACTATTATGCCCTTGTTTAGTCCGTTTACATTAGAAAGCCAAGTCAGAAATTAGAAACGAAGTCGAAATTAGAAACGAAGTCGGCTCTTCTTATTTCTCGGGCGATCGAAGGATACGTTCTTCGCCTTAGCTCTCGATGTGGAGGTTTTTGATTCAGTTTTTCTGGTCGTGATTTGTGATCGTGAGAGTCACTGGTGATTTCGCTGGTCGTCATTGTGCTCTGGTTGAGATTCGCTGGTTTATTTCGCCATTGATTCCGATTGTGATTTGGTTCTGATTTGGTCGTTGATTCAGGTTTTCCAATTCTTCCTTTTATTTAGGTTTATTTCGCCATTGATTCAGGTTTCATTGATAATTTGGTTGTGATTTGGTTCCGATTGTGATTTAGTTGAGATTTCGTAGTTGATTCAAGTTTCCGCCATTAACTAGAATTCGACTTCTTCTTTTCGTTTCCTCTTACTGTATGCGAATTTGATGCAATTCGAATGACAATTGGATTTCTGGTTCTATTTATTTCCATTGTTGATTCAGTTTTTCACTTGTGATTTTCTGTTCCAATTTGATTTCTGGTTCTGAGATCTGCTGGCAATTTGAATTCCTAACTTCCTCACGAATTTGATGTTGTTTTGATTTCAATAGTTACGTGAGAAATCTGGCAATTTGAATTGCTAAAAAGGTAATCCGTAGGACACGAGAATTTAGTAGACATAAAAAAGACATGAGAATTGTTACATGTACTCAAACGCAAGGAGAATTTAGCCTGCAAATTTTGATTTTCTGTTCCAAACGCAAGGAGAATTGTTACACGTACCAAACTACATGTGACGAATAGAATAGTACTAAGCATTTTCTCATTCTTTTCATTGACAAATAATTAGGCATGGAAGGTTCTGTGATCTTGATGTGCAAGAGGGGTGAGTTAAGTGCTGGTTTTGTCTTGTCACGACGTGCAACATTTCAAGATTTAGTTGAGAAGTTGTGTCGGAAGTGGAGCGATTTAAAAGGAGGTGCCTTGTTGTTACTGTATTCGTTGGAGGGCCATGCGAAATGTATGTTGAGTTGTGATGATGATTTAGAAGCTTTGTTTGCCCTCACATTGTCTAGGCGTATCGATGCTATTGATGTCATTCTCATGGATTCTGGAAGTTCTAGTACTTGTAGCACTGTTGATCCTTGTAGTAGTGATGGTGGAAGTATTGCAAGTCGTGGGGAGTTGCCTGTTGTTGACGATGTAGTTGATTTAGTACCTTCTTTTTCTTGGCATGAACCCAAGCTTTTAAAATCGTCTAGCTGGTTTGATTTGATTAAGCAAGTTGGTCAACGTTTCAATGATGGAGCTGTCGAGTTTCGTGATTCCTTGACCAAGTACGCTGTCTTTCACGGTTTCCAATTCTATTACTATAAGAACCATAAGGACAAGGTCAAGGCTTATTGTGTGGAAAGGCCAGATGGGCGCTGTATGTGGGCTGTGATGGCGTCGTTTGATAGGTCCACCGGTTTTTTTACGATTAAGGAGTTCAATCCGGTGCACACTTGTGATTCTGCTGTTTTGACCAACAAAATTTCGCAAGTTGGTTGTCATTTCATCGGCCGGTTGGTCATTGAAGAGTTGCGGTCGAGGCCGTTCAAGCGTGCTATTGACATCATGCACGACTTGAAGGAAGATTATGGTGTTGACGTGACTTATCGCCGTTCACATATGGGCTTGCAGAAGGCGAAGGATAGTGCTTTTGGGAGTTACTCAGCATCTTTTGTAGATTTAAAGTGGTATGTGCAGAAGTTTAAAGAGGTTGACACTACCAGTTCGATAGTATTAAACTGTGATGATTCGAAGCACTTTACGAGGCTTTTTGTCGGTTTTGGCGCATGCAAGTATGGCTATAACTATTGCCGGCCTTTACTATTCCTTGATGGCACATTTTTAAAGTCCATGTATAAGGGCTCCTTGCTCTCGGCTTGCACCAAGGATGGAAACCAAGGTATGCACTTCCAGTTTTCTTTTTCAGTGTTCGTTTTCACAATTTCTTTGTGCCTGACAAAGTCTCCTACGATGACAAGGAGCTATTATTTTGTTAGAAAAGTAACATATCTCTTTTTGTAATTTGATGCCTCAGTAGTAGTTTCTTACGATAGCTCTCTCCCCCTCTAGGGCAAGTTCCATCAAGTTGCTTATATAGACTAGACTACTGTCCACTCGGGAAAAAAACCGGGCTTGTCACCCAAGCCGCGTGAACAGGAACCCATAGTGGCGAAGAACCCTACCTTCAGCTACTTGCTTGTTGGACTTAATACAGTTTGCTAGGTCCTAGCTTGCAACGTAACTAATCACGTTTTCTCCTTCACTACATTGGCAAGTCCACATATTTTCTCCCTCAGAGTCCCTATCCCCAAGTCTCAAAGAAATAAAAAGAGATGTACGATTCGATGGGCCCGCAGTCCGACCCCAGTGCCACATTAGGTTAGGCAGCTGAGCAATAATAGCTCCTCCGCATCCCAAAGCGCGCTGCCCTCCTAGGTGCGCAACACTAAGTAATCCAAAGTGCTTCTGTTTCGTTTATCACATAATGACTATTTTCATGTGCACATAATGACTGTTTTCTGTTTATCACAAACCAGAAAACTGAAGGGCACACATAATGACTGTTTTCTGTTTTCTGTTTAACATAATGACTGTTTTCTGTTTTCTGTTTTCACATAATGACTGTTTTCACACTAAGTAATGACTGTTTTCATGTGCACATAATGACTGTTTTCTGCTTATCACAAACCTTTTTTTGGTGTTTAAGTGGTGTTGGTTGTTTAATTTGCTTTTGTTTTCTACACTTGGTTTTTGCTTGTAGGTTTGTATCCGATTTGTTTTGCTATTGTCGATGGTGAGACATATGAAAGTTGGCATTGGTTCTTGGAACAAATAAGGGTGTTCTTAGAAATTACTCTACCAACACCAGAGAGGAATGTTGTTTTCATATCTGATCGGAACATAGGTTTGTTGCATGCTGTGGCAGATGTGTTTCCTGGGGCATCTCATTCCTACTGCTTAGTTCATCTGAAGAAAAACTTGAGGACACGCTTGGGGGGTGTTGCTATGGATCGGAAGAGATATTTGGTAGAATTGTTTGGTAAATGTGCTTATGCACCCACTTTGGAGTTATTCAATGAACTTTTGGCCGAGTTGGTGCGTGAAGGTGGTGACAAGATGAGGGATTTCTTATCAGATTTAGATGTCAAGCATTGGGCCCATGCACATTTTCCTAGACATCGATATAGTGAGTTGAGCTCCAATCTTGCTGAGTGTTTCAATAGATGGATCAAGGATGAGAGATGTTTGCCGGTTACGCAACTCGTGGATGCGATTCGGATGAAGCTTATGGAACAAATGTCTCGCAGGAAAGAAGAGTCGTTGAGGTGGAAGACAACCGTGTGTCCGACGTGGGATAAACGGTTAGCTGGCTTGTTCCAGTTTTCACGGACTTGGGTTGTCCGAAAGTCGAGTGATGATGTGTACGATGTGCGAGGCAATCCGAGCAATACTGTTAATATCTGTCAGCGTAGGTGCACATGCAGGGAGTGGCAACTGAATTGCTTCCCGTGTGTGCACGCAGTTTGTGCTATAAGGAAGAGTGGGTGTGCTCTTAATGATTTTGTTGAGCCATGCTATTTGGTTTACAGTTTCCGTGAGGCTTATTCGAAGTCGATTGAACCAATCCCTACAGTTTATAAACCAGATTTTGTTGCTGATTCCGATGATGTTATCCTTCCTCCTTTGCAAAGGAGGCCAGCGGGTAGGCCAAGGACCGAGCGTGTATTGCCGATTTGGAAGACTACTAGGAAAAGGTTATGTTCTAGGTGCGGGACCGTTGCGAGGCACAACAAAAGGACTTGCAAGGAACCTCTTCTTAGTTGATTCTTAGAATGACACATTAAAGTCTTTCTGCATTCTTTTTCACAAAAGTGTGTGAATTGGGAGTTTGTTTAGTTTTACGTTGCGTTTCCAATAAGTTGAGTATTGCGATACTGGTTGAGAAGATTTTCAGTACTATGCAGTTTATGAGTGTCTTCAATTTTATGTAGTACTTGAAACTTTCATTGCCAATAAAAAAATGAAACATTATGTTGCTCATCTCTGTATATTTTGGTTATGCAGTTTATGAGTGTCTTCAGTTTTCTATTTCTTGACAGAGCACGGTGATACTAGATATAGCTTGTTGATGGTTGTTTGTATCTTGGTAAAATCATAGGGCTTGAATGGAGGCCGTGAAAGCTTACCCACAAGCTGAAACGCATATAAATTCTAGCAACCATTTTGAGTATCAATGCCTTAATTACCTTATTCTTCCCTTATTCTTGTTGCCTTGATTTTGCCCTGACTTTTTCTGACAACTTAGTATGCTTTCGCCCTAGTTATGTGCACATACTTTAGAAGAGTTGTTAAGTCTTGTAGGATCTGTGAATAGAATCAGCTGGACCACTAAGTATCGGATTCAGACTTTCATGCCATCCGTTATAGAATCCCTAGTTATGTTGTGTGTTTTGGGCTTAGAGTTATTAGTAGCACAAGGGATTGTAGAATGACTGTTTGGTAGCACTTTCTGTGTGATTTTGATGCCATCTGTAAGAATTTGACATGCTTGTTGAATTTCACCAGTGCTCATCATCTAGATCTTTTGGAGACGAGAATGTGTCTTTGAGATCATTGCGTAAGAAATGTGTTAGGAAGTTTTTTCTTCTATGCAATTAACTTGTAGCTGTAAGAAATGTGTTGCTTGTTAGGACAATCAGTTCCTCAGAGGATAAACCGTACAAGACAGAGATTTCCCGACTTAGTGCACATTATTATCAAGAATTCCACCAGATTCCGTAGACTCATCCACGGGCTCAGGGCCATCACACGATCTTGAAATTGATTACAAGATTCTCAATCTCTGGTGCACACCTTATGAAAGACGAACTCCAGAAGTTGTATTTCAGATTTTGCACGGCAGAAAAACAAACCCGGATGGTGTAAGTACATTCAATGACACAACCATGCTTGTTGCCCCCTTGCTTATAGCACGCAATAGAGTATGCAATTTTCTAAGAACTACCATATATTTGTAGATTGTAAATGAGTTATTGAAACTGGTTTTTATGTCCTCCTTTTACATATGTTGCAGATCTTTAGTGGCATAGAGAGGTAGATGCATTATTGGTCTTGTGTGTCTATGCAAACGTGAAGTTTGCATAGAGCGTAATCAGAAGCAATTCAGACTGTAACAAACGTGAAGTTTTTGCATTTCATCCAAGTTACCACAACGAGACTTGCACGTACTTTGGATTTACACCATAGCACAATGTTTGTTAGTTACTGCTCAGTCTGCTCTACTTAAGAGCCGACAGTATAGAAGTCTTGTGAAGTGGGACTTCAGACAACATGCTGTTTTTCTCAATCAACCAATATACTGAAGCTTTCTAGATATTATGCTACTGCTGATGTGCTGAGTATATTTATGATTTTTCAACTTTCTTCTGAAGTCTGAAAATATTTCCTTTCTCCGGTGTTGGGTACATAGAGAGCTACTCTCTGAGCTTGGACTTCACTATATATAAATACAGAGTACTATCTATCTCCACGAAAAATAACAAGTTCTGGGTTCATGTTCTCACAGGATTATTCATGGAAGCATAGCCATTTCCACGAGCAAGGGTGAGACATGAATACCATGAGGGCTGAAGATCCTAACTATGGCAGTATCCCTCAAAGACCTGCTGGTCCACCCTTTGCTGCTGCTTATAGACCTACACCACCAGGTGCTTGGATCTGAAGCATCCGGCTTTCTTGTCCTTTGGGCCAGTGGTTGGATCTGAAGCATCCGGCTTTAGACCAACACAAACCCTTAACTCTAATATTCCATCTATGCCACCTCCACCATCATCATATGGCCCTGCAGTACCTTTGCAGCGTTAGACTGCAAATAATTACACTTTTTGCAAATTTGTACGTTTCAAATGCAAATTTAATTTAGACTGCAAATAAATACACTTTCCACTTTTAGACTGCAAATAAGCACTTTTAGACTGCAAATAAATACACTTTTTTGCAAATTCGTACTTTTAAACTGCAAATTTAATTTAGACTGCAAATTTGTACTTTTAGACTGCAAATAAATACACTTCCCACTTTCAAATTGCAAATTTGTACTTTTAGACGGTAAATAAATACACTTTGAACTTTTAGACTGCAAATTTGCATTTTAGACAGCAAATAAACACTTTTAGACTGCAAATAAATACACTTTTTGTAAATTTATACTTTTAAACTGCAAATTTAATTTAGACTGCAAATTTTCATTTTTAGACTGCAAATATATACTCTTTTTTGCAAATTCGTACTTTTATACTGGAAATTTAATTTAGACTGTAAATTTATACTTTCAGATTGCAAATAATTACACTTTTTGCAAATTTGTACGTTTCAAATGCAAATTTAATTTAGACTGCAAATAAATACACTTTCTACTTTTAGACTACAAATAAGCACTTGTAGACTGCAAATAAATACACTTTTTTGCAAATTCGTACTTTTAAATTGCAAATTTAATTTAGACTGCAAATTTATACTTTTAGACCACAAATTAATAAACTTCCCACTTTCAAATTGCAAATTTGTACTTTTAGACGGTAAATAAATACACTTTGAACTTTTAGACTGCAAATTTGCATTTTAGACAGCAAATAAACACTTTTAGACTGCAAATAAATACACTTTTTATAAATTTGTACTTTTAAATTGCAAATTTAATTTAGACTGCAAATTTTTATTTTTAGACTGCAAATAAATACTCTTTTTTGCAAATTCGTACTTTTATACTGGAAATTTAATTTAGACTGCAAATTTATACTTTCAGACTGCAAATAATTACACTTTTTGCAAATTTGTACGTTTCAAATGCAAATTTAATTTAGACTGCAAATAAATACACTTTCCACTTTTAGACTGCAAATAAGCACTTTTAGACTGCAAATAAATACACTTTTTTGCAAATTCATACTTTTAAACTGCAAATTTAATTTAGACTGCAAATTTATACTTTTAGACCACAAATTAATAAACTTCCCACTTTCAAATTTCAAATTTGTACTTGTAGACAGTAAATAAATACACTTTGAACTTTTAGACTGCAAATTTGCATTTTAGACAGCAAATAAACACTTTCAGATTGCAAATAATTACACTTTTTGTAAATTTGTACGTTTCAAATGCAAATTTAATTTAGACTGCAAATAAATACACTTTCCACTTTTGGACTGCAAATAAGCACTTTTAGACTGCAAATAAATACACTTTTTAGCAAATTCGTACTTTTAAACTGCAAATTCAATTTAGACTGCAAATTTGTACTTTTAGACTGCAAATTAATACACTTCCAACTTTCAGATTTCAAATTTATACTTTTAGACAGTAAATAAATACACTTTGAACTTTTCGAGTGCAAATTTGCATTTTGGACAGCAAATAAACACTTTTAGACTGTAAATAAATACACTTTTTGTAAATTTGTACTTTCAAACTGCAAATTTAATTTAAACTGCAAATTTTCACTTTTAGATAGCAAATATATACTCTTTTTTTGCAAATTCATACTTTTATACAGCAAATTTAATTTAGACTGCAAATTTATACTTTTAGACTGCAAATAATTACACTTTTTGCAAATTTATACTTTTAAAATGCAAATTTAATTTAAACTGCAAATTTGTACTTTTAGACTGCAAATAAATACACTTTCCACTTTTAGACTGCAAATAATCACTTTTAGACTGCAAATAAATACACTTTTTGTAAATTTGTACTTTTAAACTGCAAATTTAATTTAGACTGCAAATTTATACTTTTAGATTGCAAATAAATACACTTTCCACTTTTAGATTGCAAATTTGTACTTTTAGATTACAAATAAATACACTTTGCACTTTTACACAGCAAAAATGCATTTTAGATTGCAAATTTATATTCTTATACTACATATAAATAAACTCTTTGCAAATTTGTACTTTTAAACCGCCAATTTAATTTAGACTACAAATAAATACTCTCTTTGCGAATTCATACATTTAAACTGCAAATTTAATTTAGACTGCAAATTTATACTTTTAGACTGCAAATAAATGCACTTTCCATACTCTCTTTGCAAATTCATACTTTTAAACTGAAAATTTAATTTAGATTGCAAATTTTCACTTTTAGACTGTAAATAAATACACTTTCCACGTTTAGACTGCAAATTTGTCCTTTTAGACTGTAAATAAATACACTTTGCACTTTTATACTGCAAATAAATACACACACTTTGCATATTTGGACTTTTAAACAGCAAATTTAATTTAGACTGCAAATTTTCACTTTTAGACTGCAAATAAATACTCTTTGCAAATAAATAATTTAGACTACAAATTTGTACTTTTAGATTGCAAATAAATACACTTTTTGCAAATTTGTACTTTTAAAATCCAAATTTAATTTAGACTGTAAATTTGTACTTTTAGACTGCAAATAAATACAATTTTCACTTTTAGACTGCAAATTTGTCCTTTTAGACTGTAAATTATACACATTGCACTTTTAGACTGCAAATTTGAATTTAGACTGCAAATAAGCAATTTTAGACTGCAAATAAATACACTCTTTGCAAATTTGTACTTTTAAACAGCAAATTTAATTTAGACTGCAAATTTTTACTTTTAGACTGCAAATAAATACTCTTTTTGCAAATTCATACTTTTATACTGCAAATTTAATTTAGATTGCCAATTTATACTTTTAGACTGCAAATAAATACACTTTTTGCAAATTTGTACTTTTAAACTGCAAATTTAATTTAGTCTTCAAATTTTCACTTTTAAACTGCAAATTTAATTTAGATTGCAAATTTGTACTTTCAGATTGCAAATAAATGCACTTTCCACTTTTAGACTGTAAATTTTCACTTTTAGACTACAAATAAATACATTTCAAACTTTTAGACTGCAAATAAATACAGATTTTGCAAATTAGCACTTTTAAAATGCAAATTTGCACATTGTACTTTTAGACTCCAAATAAATACACTTTGCACTTTTAGACTGCATATTTGCATTTTTAGACTGCAAATTAATGCAGTTTTGTAAACTTTACAATCTAGACAGAAAATTTGCAATTTACAAATGCAGTCTACACAAGTTTGCAGTCTACAAATGCAATCTAGACAGAAAGTTTGTAGTCTACACAAGTTTAACAACAAAAGATCATCATTCCTAACTGTATCAAACTACTACACCAATGAAAATATCCTTGAAAATTGCAAGATATAGGATTTTAAATCATTGACAACCAAGAAACAGACTCTTATCCCTCCAAAAATGGAGTTGAAAATTTCAACCAAAACCTTTTCAACCCTTAATCAACAGTTTAAAATTCCTACACTTTGTGCTTCAAAATAAACCAACACCCACCAAACTGCATATATGCAGGACATCACAGGCAAATAACAACTCTTGGTAAAATATACGGGTACTTCTTCAAATTCTGCAACTGCGATGCCTACACCAGCAACTTGTGTTCAAGTGATATGGCCATCTGGATGATCCAAACCAAAACAGAATAAAGTTTTCTATCAATATACAATCGAGTGTATTGGGTAGAGGCATTAACGGAAGGTAAAAAGAGAAGCATTTATGCATTTGAACCATATAACAAAGGCATCCAAGTTATTAGAAAGCTATGTAGCACAGACACTTCATTGGAGTTATTTGTGTTTTAATCTGTATGCAAGCATGTGAGCAAGCAAAATCTCTCATTCGTGAATTTTTCATAACAGGTCCATCGCGAAAATTTGCATCTTAGCATCAGATTTGATGAACTTAAAACTGTACAGTTTCGATATGCAGATGCATTACCCATCCACAGTGATCACAAAAATTAGAGAAAAACCTCCTCTATTTATTTCATACTTTAGAGTAGTTGTTTCTATGAATGTCTGTCTCTAAATTCCAGATCATACAGCTGATGAATGTCTGTCTCTACATTGCAAAAGTAGTTGTTTCTATGAAGTGTACTCGAAGGATGGGCTCTTTTGGTGAATGTCTGTCTCTTCAATACAGAAGCTGCTGCTCCACGGAAGTATATTCCTAGGCTGGGATTATCCCTATCAGTTTGATGCTTTGATAGGAGTGGTTTTTGCTAAAGGTGTTAGCTGCTGTAGGATGATGTCCGGTTTTTCCCGGAGTGTCCTGTTTTTTTAGAGAAGATCAGAAGCTTCAGAGACAGAGATCTGTTCATGACTACTAATGATAGGTTGAGTCCTAGAGCATGAAATGTATCCAGACATTCTCTGGACACGTGTCCGACACAGCCCGGAGTGTCCTATTTTTTTAGAGAAGATCAGAAGCTTCAGAGACAGAGATCTGTTCATGACTACTAATGATAGGTTGAGTCCTAGAGCATGAAATGTATCCAGACACTCTCCGGACACATGTCCGACACTTCCCGGAGTGTCCTATTTTTTCTTGGAGTCATAATATGCATAAAAAGAAAAGGAAACATGATTTGCCAAACATACTGAGTCACAACTATAGAAGTTAATCTAATCCACCAACTTGATGCCTAAATCTGTCAAATGTTCAAAAATTTGGGTGCTAAAACGGATCAAATAGGAAACCTAGTTGTGGAAAAATCTGCCTATCTCTAACGGTCTAGTTCCAGCCTATTCTAGACTACCACGTATACCCTTCTCACGTGGGTAAAAAAGAAGGGAAATGAGATGAAAACCAGACGGGGACAATAACCATTCAGCACAACCAACAGAAGGGAAATGAGATGAAAACCAGACGGGGACAAGAACCATAGTCAAAGGCTGGTGCTTTAAAGAGTGGACAATATTCTAAACTTGCCAACAGCACAAACAAACAATGTTTTCAAAACAAACTTACAAACCCATATGCAGAATTAGACACCAAAAAAATCAGATTGAGCTAAGCATGAACCACAAAACAATCAATCAACTGAAAGTACCAGAGAACAACAAATACAAATCCACCATTTTCCGCAACCAAATGGACTAAACAGCATCAGTTTAAAGTATGATACGATGGCATCAAAGAGAAGAATTTTGGTCAACAGGTTTTAGCTAACACAAAACTCTCAGAAACTTGAAATGATGCAACAAAATCCTGGGGCTGGATCCGAGTATTGTGGTTTTTCCTTTTCAGGTTACAGTATATTGTGAGGTCGTCAATCAGCATATAGTTCCAACACTGGCTGAAGAAATAGAGGTTTATCTTTTTGGTTTTGTTTTTTCTCTTTTCTTCTGATTGTAAGAAATAGAGGTTACTGCTACAAGTGCAATCCCACCTTCAATTACAACATCGTGACACATGCATGGTCCAATACAATTGGCATCATCTCTTATTCTCTGAACATTGCGTCCGAACAAAACAATAGGGCACAAAAGTCCTGTCCAGCCTGAAGAGGTGTGAAATAAGATTGTAAACAGTAGAAGTCCGTGTTTAAAGCAGAAGGATAGCGACAGCAGATAGCTAGGATAAGCTTTAACATAGAAGAAGGGCAAGAAAATCAAGAACAGCTTAAATATGAAAGAGACGGTGTAACACTAACATGAATAAATGGGCTATTGAACGAACCGTACTTCAACAAATGTGTCTCTTGACCACTCCAATATGGAAACAGAAAACATGCTACATAGCCACTGATCCTAGCCACTTGAAGTTTGTGTAATCTAGTTTGCATTGATTAGACCAAAAGCAAAAATAGAGATGTTGTGTCACATGCTAGATACCTGTGATCTTAGATATGTAGAGTTTGAGCCACAATTCAAAAAAGACTAGAGACAACTTCACTGTAAAACAACATCATTTTTTTCCACAAAAACAAAGCTGTATCTTCTTCTCGACACTTCTATATCTATTCTTCCTTCCTTCCTTTGATCTCTTTCTGGTTTTCTTCTAACTGACGAACACAACTAGTGTAGTTCACAATGACAGCTTGGGAGATGACCACCACGCTCTCAAAGACTCTTCTATCACTACAATTATCCATAGTGATAAACTGGAAAATACACATATAGAAACGCCCAATATCCACACTCACAAACGAGGTCTAGCTAATATGTCAGCTTAAATCACTCATGAAATTGCGCAGGATAACCTGCCCCAGTTATTCCTTACAGGGATGGGAAGTAATGGAGGCCTAGGATTCAATAGCATTGCAAGCTTATGCCATTAACACCATAAAAAGTAAAGCGAAAACAAGCTGACAACAATAACATTAACCAAATACATTTTCCATTAGACTAGTTCAAAAATTTGGAAACTGAATCATACCAGAGTTCAGTTTAAAAATTTGGGAACTTGAATCATAACCAAAACATCAGCTTTAAAGAATGGTGTAATGGACGAGAACAGACAGTGGTTTCAGCACAAGCTTACAAACCCATGTTTTTCAGTCTAATCCATAAGGAAACACAAGCAACCATGATTTTATAATGGGCAAACATCTAAGATTTATTATTGAACAGATTAGGAAGTACCTCCACATGGTGAAATCCATGTGTTTTATAAGACTTCTTGCTTGATGAATAAGTCTATAAGGTCTGCCCTGAACTGCCTACAATCCTGTCTTGTTATTGCACTGGTTGGATTTTCATTCTCGATGTACTTCCTCATGATTGACATTACAATAATGCCACAGTCAAGACTGCAAGAAAAAATGGTGTCACCTATTAACTAGGAAAAAATAAGTCCAATTCTTCAATAATATTTTTACTATGAAGCACGTTGATTACTATGAAGCACAAGATAGTAAGGACCAGAGAAAGTACACCATAGGTGACAAAGACTATTACAAAAAACCATACAGTACTTACCTCCCAATTTCTTGTTGCGATGAGTCCTTCTGTACCTCCACTGTATCACTCATAACCATTTTGGCTGCTTGTTTTTTGTCCGCATTGATGTATGCTGCAACGGTTATTCTCTGTGGAGAAGGAAACAAATAATGTAAGAGCTTTGACAAAACTACATATATGAAATACCACATCATCCAGGCCAGCTTACCAATTTCTCTGATATAATGCAGTGTTTATTGTTCTTTCCATATTTGAGAAACAGAGGGTTATACAACTTCCACTTTCCGTTGTCTTTGTCAAGCACGAGCAACGTCCAGTGGAAAGAAGTTAGTATTGGAAAGAGCAAGAATCTTGCCGATGCAGCTTGTCGCATTAGATTGTGAAGTGTCCTCCTCAGTTGCTCTTGCTTTTTGTTCTCAATTATGTCCTATTTACAGACAAAAACAAATCAAAATTTTTTATTTTTATTTTGAACAAATCAAAGTTAACTTGTGTATGAATAATACAAGGTAGTGCTAGTTTCTTACCATGAAGTAGCTAATGAAGATGTATGACTTCGGTGGTTGAGTATTCAAATTAAATGTCGGTTGTGTTTCAAGGTGTTGGCGCATGAGGAGCAACGCGTATGCATCTACACACTGTTTTGTACCAGTGAAAACATGATTAGCTCTCTAAGTTCTGTTTGAATACAGTCTTACAATTGCAGTCTACAAACAGCAGGTTTGATATTGATTTTGAATCATTTAAAACACAACTAGATAGTATGGGAATTACCCGATTTGATATTGGATCGTCGAACAAGAGGTTTTCTATGTCAAGAAGTTCAACATAGATGACGTCCTGTGGTGATTTCATTACTACAGTACTGCATATTGCAAATTGGTTTTAAAATTCTGTTAACAATCATAAACTTTATAACTAATGGATATAGTTGAGAGTATATCTTACCCAGGTTCTCCTGTCTTCCAAAGTTGTTCGATTTTCTTCCAAGTTTCAGGACAAATCAGTTTTGCCACTTGACCCTTAACCTTCAAATTCTTCAGCTTCTTCTTTTTGCCCTTTTCTCGTTGCTCATACTCCTGAGACTCGTCTACATTGATAGTATCTATTTCAGTATTAACCTTCAACTTCTTCAGCATTTTCTTCTTCCCCTTTTGTTGTTGCTCATAGTCCGGACTGTTGTCTACATCGATTGGATCTACTTGTGGACTCTTTCTCTTCGCTTGTCCATAGACGTAGTCCTCGGAGTAGTTCTGCTTTCTATCATCCCTTGCTATGACTCTTTTAAACATTGACCGCGGAGAGCATTGTTCCTTAGACTTCTTCAGCTTCATCTTTTCCTTTGCTGCTTCTTGTGTGATTTCGTGAACTGTCATACATGCCAATTCGTCCTCCATGTCATTCTTCTCTTTCTCTAGGCTTGCGATTTTCTCAAATGTTGCGTGCTGCGTCACTTCATGCACTTCTCTCTCAGTTTCCATAGGATATGCTTGGGTTAACTGATGGATTTCGAAATCTTCAACTTTCGCATCTAACTCCTTAACTTTCACCTCCAAGTCCTCCTTTTCTTTCAGTAACAGCTTGTTTCCATTTTGTAACTTGTCGTTCTTTTTTTGTAGTGCAGTAGCATGTTTTTCAAGGGTTTGGATTCTCTGCTTCAACATTCCATTTTCTTCATTTCGAGATTGTAGAGCTTTCTCATTCTGTTCTTGAATTTTGATGATCTCAATCTCTAAATTCTGCTTCTCTATCTCCAACTTCTCAATCTTGCTCTTCATTTCATCAATAAGAGCATTTGCGTCCTTCTTGCCTTGCTCCTCTATTGTTCCACAAATCGTATTCAAGGATGCAATAGGCGTTGTGTTCGGTAACGACATTTGACCCAATGTATTCGGCACCAATGTTAATCCTGAATCCGTTTCATATGATCTGCAGATTGGACTGTTGAAGTCATCTAGTCCCTGTACTTTTTCTGCTTCATCATCCTTTTCACCCCCGTCATCTTTTGAAACTTGGACTCCACCCTTTTCTCCCTCTTCCTCCCCACAAACTCCAACTTGCTCTCCACCATGCACAACCCCAATCGTTGGTTCAACCTCTGTTACCTTTGCTTCTCCTTGTTCACCCCTGTGATCTTTAGAAATTTGACCTTGTTCATCCCCGTGATCTCCAGAAATTTCATCAAAGATCTTTCTTTCTTCAGCCGTTTCTTGTACCTCAGTATGATTTACCAACTTGACACCTGAATCCGTTTCATATGATCTGCAGATTGGACTGTTGAAGTCATCTAGTCCCTGTACTTTTTTTGCTTCATCATCCTTTTCACCCCCGTCATCTTTTGAAACTTGGACTCCACCCTTTTCTCCCTCTTCCTCCCCACAAACTCTAACTTGCTCTCCACCATGCACAACCCCAATCATTGGTTCAACCTCTGTTACATTTGCTTCTCCTTGTTCACCCCGGTGATCTTTAGAAACTTGACCTTGTTCATCCCCGTAATCTCCAGAAATTTCATCAAAGATCTTTCTTTCTTCAGCCGTTTCTTGTACCTCAGTATGATTTACCTAGTCAAACAGAAAATACAACAGTCAACAGTCTTTAGAATACAAATTAAGTATATCAATGTTTCTTTAACTAGACAAGTTACATGTAAAAGGAGCTCAAGTTCGTAACAAAAGGGAGTATAGAACTGCATTCCAATCTATGACATAGAAATAGAAATAGAAGATTCGTTAAATTTAATACTGTTAGGAAAAATACATTCCAAGTTTACTATCTTATCTGCTCATTCTATTTTTTAATAAATCTAGACACAAAAGGTCATATATCCACTTTTATTAGGAAAAATACATTAATCTACACGCACAAAAATTTTCCACAATCAACCACAAATACTGCTGACTCAGCACACTTAAAAAGCTATGTGTGTCGACTCAGCACGTAGTTATGGCTGATTGTGGCAAATCTTTGTATATGTAGCATTATTGTTTTCGTTAATTGTCTTGGTTCCTCCTAGCTCACTTAACTAAATAGATAAAAAATTATTCTGCATGGGGTTCTTCTAATCTTCATAATGGAATGACAAAATGTAAATAGAGTTTTGTGAAGTAAAGAGTTTTGTTGTCTCTCAATGGCAGAGTTGTGAAAACCAAAGTGCAACTTCTTGGGGTCATTTGCATGAGCACATGCATATCATTGGTTCAACCTCTGTTACATTTGCTTCTCCTTGTTCACCCCGGTGATCTTTAGAAACTTGACCTTGTTCATTCCCGTGATCTCCAGAAATTTCATCAAAGATCTTTCTTTCTTCAGCCGTTTCTTGTACCTCAGTATGATTTACCTAGTCAAACAGAAAATACAACAGTCAACAGTCTTTAGAATACAAATTAAGTATATCAATGTTTATTTAACTAGACAAGTTACATGTAAAAGGAGCTCAAGTTCGTAACAAAAGGGAGTATAGAACTGCATTCCAATCTATGACATAGAAATAGAAATAGAAGATTCGTTAAATTTAATATTGTTAGGAAAAATACATTCCAAGTTTACTATCTTATCTGCTCATTCTATTTTTTAATAAATCTAGACACAAAAGGTCATATATCCACTTTTATTAGGAAAAATACATTAATCTACACGCACAAAAATTTTCCACAATCAACCACAAATACTGCTGACTCAGCACACTTAAAAAGCTATGTGAGTCGACTCAGCACGTAGTTATGGCTGATTGTGGCAAATCTTTGTATATGTAGCATTATTGTTTTCATTAATTGTCTTGGTTCCTCCTAGCTCACTTAACTAAATAGATAAAAAATTATTCTGCATGGGGTTTGTCACGACCTGGATTTTTAGCATAAATAAATAAAGCTTTCTTGAATTAAATCTGTCGTGTCACGACCTGAATTTCCGACAAAGATTGGATAATACATTCAAACCAAGAACCTCACTCGCCATCGTATTCCCAAAATAATATCCAACCTGTTTAATTACAGACAAGGGCCCAATTCAAAAGAAAGTACACTTTGGCACCACGGCCCGAATTAGCTCAAACAAAGATACAAACTACGTCAAAAGATAATTCATGAATTATTAGTTACAAAGCCATCTTGACCAAAAGCTAGACTATTACAAGATGAAGAAGTAACTAAGTGCGATAAGCGTCCAAAAACTGTCCACAATCCAGGCACACAACGTATGATGCTACTGACCGGTGTTAGAACCTGAAAAGAAAGATTTTGTTGAGCTACAAGCCCAGTAGGAAAATCTTTACTAAACTTATGTACAAATAACATGTTGAATGCAAAGAGAATTAACGAGACGACATGGTTCTATCAATGATCGAGGAGCAACGAGAGAGAGAGAGAGAGAGAGAGAGAGAGAGAGAGAGAGAGAGAGAGAGAGAGAGAGAGAGAGAGAGAGAGAGAGCATGACAATGTTCTATGTGTTCACTCTAACCATCCCGACAAGACTCATCAACACCAACCCCCTTAACTAACTGTATTTCCACCCCTTGCGTTATAGTACAACACCCCGAGAGTTACCGTATTACCACCCCTTGCGTACGGCGAACCCTAACACCTCGGACCATCGTGTTACCACCCCTTGCGTTACGAGGTCCACTAGAGTCTCCGTGTTTCCACCCCTTGCGTTACGGGACTCCCTAACCGACTTACGACTCACAACAACTACTACCGCACTCAACATGCAAACCATGGCTCTTTCACTATCAAGTTTACAAGTAAAAACACTACACGGCAAGCCAACTACGTTTCGACAATACCATAAACATTTCCAATGACCAATCAATGTGTAGGATCACCGAACAAGTCAAAGAAGCATAGACATCTCACGAGCTCAACGGATACGGTTAATCATGTTATGAGGTGATTTGGAAGTGTTTAGAACAAGTTAGAAGTGATCGGGGGTCGAAACGACGAAGTTTGGGGCAAAAGAGCAAAAGCTGATTTTAGGGCACTTTGTATCGATACTGATCTGAGCAGTATCGATACAAATGGGCTTAAAAAACGTTCCAGAGATTCTGGTATCGATACTGATCTGAGCAGTATCGATACAAATGGGTGTTCGAGCAGTTTTTCTGCAGATTTCGACGATTTCGACAGCCACACCAACAACAACAACAAAGGGCACGAACAACACCTCAAATCAAGTTATTTACACATAAAAGTAGCCAAGAAATTCCTACCTTGATTCAAGGAACGAAACCCAACACCTCGAACGAGCTCTAGCTCCCAACTTTCAAAATTGTCGCGATCTCCTTCCCGAACCTCACCCAACGCGATACGAGTCCGGGGTTGCGGAAAGGAGGTGAAATGAGGGTGGGTTCTTGAGAGCTTTGAGGTGTTTTGGTGGGTTTTTGAGTGGGAGGAGAGGAGAGAGAGAGAACCGGCGGAGGGAGGGAGAGAGAGCCGAGAGTTTGGTTTTGGGGGAAAAATGATCCCATACACTCACACTCTCCTATTTATACCTCAAAATCTTCAAATCACACATTTACCCCTCAACCTTCCATTCTCTCACTTAAGTCCTCGACTCAATTATTCACAAATAAATCCGTAATTTCTCAATTAGACTATTAATCGATATTTCAAACATTAAAATTATTCGGGTCACTACAGGGTTCTTCTAATCTTCATAATGGAATGACAAAATGTAAATAGAGTTTTGTGAAGTAAAGAGTTTTGTTGTCTCTCAATGGCAGAGTTGTGAAAACCCAAGTGCAACTTCTTGGGGTCATTTGCATGAGCACATGCATATCATGTTATAACCCTCTGTTACCTTTGCTTCTCCTTGTTCACCCCGGTGATCTTTAGAAACTTGACCTTGTTCATCCCCGTGATCTCCAGAAATTTCATCAAAGATCTTTCTTTCTTCAGCCGTTTCTTGTACCTCAGTATGATTTACCTAGTCAAACAGAAAATACAACAGTCAACAGTCTTTAGAATACAAATTAAGTATATCAATGTTTATTTAACTAGACAAGTTACATGTAAAAGGAGCTCAAGTTCGTAACAAAAGGGAGTATAGAACTGCATTCCAATCTATGACATAGAAATAGAAATAGAAGATTCGTTAAATTTAATACTGTTAGGAAAAATACATTCCAAGTTTACTATCTTATCGGCTCATTCTATTTTTTAATAAATCTAGACACAAAAGGTCATATATCCACTTTGATTAGGAAAAATACATTAATCTACACGCACAAAAATTTTCCACAATCAACCACAAATACTGCTGACTCAGCACACTTAAAAAGCTATGTGAGTCGACTCAGCACGTAGTTATGGCTGATTGTGGCAAATCTTTGTATATGTAGCATTATTGTTTTCGTTAATTGTCTTGGTTCCTCCTAGCTCACTTAACTAAATAGATAAAAAATTATTCTGCATGGGGTTTGTCACGCCCCGCTAATAATAATCGGGAATGTGATTTTAACCTCAATAAAATAAATAATTTGCCAAATAACAAAAAAAATTAATTTTTTTTTCACTTTATCATGCAATGAATTATAAGTCTAACCAAATTAAAAGAAACAAGACAAGCTATCCACTTCCAAACATTTCAATTTTTTTTTTATTAGCCACCAAGGCACTAAAACACCACATAAACCATACAACTCCAATTACAAAAGGGAATACAAGTTTTCTTTTTTCTTTGCCTAAAAGACATAACAAAGCACTCCTAGAGGAGAGTTTAACATTTCATTACATTCCCAAAGTCAAAAACATATACATGTAGTCAAAAGATAGCCTTCAAGACCTAACAAAATATCATGTAGATCGACTCGTCAAAGCACAAAAGATATCTCCATCACCGTGTCCATCAAAGTGTATCCTTGCCCTTCGAACCTGTAAGGTAGGGGTGAGCACGACCGCCCACACATAATCTACTAGAAACTAAAAGATGCAAGTGACCTGTTTGAAAATATGAACGCTCATGCCCAATTTCCCTTTTTTTTAACTTGAATTTCATACTAGCTAGACACAGTTCTTAATGAATATAATTAAGCTAGTAAAAATGAAACCAAAATTCTTCAAACATAAAATAAGTCAACACATTAAACAAAGTACGAGAAAATAATAGCACAAAAGCCAAGGTCCAAGTTATCACAGTTGTGTACCAATCCTAGGCGACTGATCAGGTCCCTAATTCATCCAAATTTATGGGCTACTAACCCAAAGGCCTATGGGGCACCTTATCCCGCGCGGGTTTACAGACTATACATCGACGGATAACTCATTATCCATATGTTTCCGGCTACACAACGAGCATAAAATGGCCAAGTCAACCGCCAATACATGGCTCACTAGCCCAAATGACAAGTATCAATCCCAAATCAATTCCAATAAGTAAAAACAACTTATATCAACATAAATCTCAACCTTTACTTTCAAATCCAAGAAGCACTAAACATAGATATACAAGTGTCTATACTTTTTCAACCCCACTCCTCAAAAAAATTCATCAATTATGTCAACAAGAGATAATCCAAATCAAATACAAAAAAAATAATGTGCTCTTCACAAAATGCAAACAATTAATCCAAGTACCCTAAATTAGTATATCCATTATCAATCCAAATAAGCATGAGCCAATACTAGACACCACAAATTCCCTAGGCATAACATTCTCTCCACATCCAATCAAACACTAAATCCATCAACTTCAATATATAACTAAAAATATGAAATATATACAACCACCCAAATTAGGGCTTTTCTTTCATAGATCAACTTACTACTTAAATACATGAAAGTAATCAATTCTCAAACACAATACTTGCATTTTCAATGTATCTAGTAGAAGACCCTACCTCAAAGAGAGAAATCTCCAAAATGTTGAAATCCCGAATTTGACCGATTGAGATTTTGTTAGGATAGATGTGTAGCCCTTTGTCCGTAGATCACGCTTTCTACTTGCCTTTTTGTGAGATTCACGAGCCTTGACCTTCAATTTTGGTGTTGAAGCATGAGGGTTTGAGAGAGAGAGAAAACAGAGAAGGAACGCAGGAAAAGAAAAGGAAAAAAAGAAGAAATGAGGAATTGGCCGGGTCTCTCTGATCCCATTTTCTATTTTAAGTGTAGTTATTACACTACATCCCCCTCGACTACCTTAAGTACTTCCTCAAGTCCTACAATTTAATATGTAGCTACACTAATACCCCATGAGCTATAAAAATAAACGGTAACTACTCATAAAAGTTACCCACTGCGGGTCCCCCAACACTCTCGTCCTATGGCTCACGAACTCGGGCCCACACGACCAAACATACATCTACATACATAAAATAAAATTCATTGCGCACAAAATTATCTAATTATAATTCCACGTACCAACATCAATAAAAATAAATTTAAAATTAGACACGGGTCTCTACAATCTCCCCACCTTAAGGAATTTCGTCCCCGAAATTCACCACGCACCTCAAGAAAGAAACAAGCTGAGATAGGTCAAACATAATTCAATTTCTGACTCTCACATGGCTTCTTTGAGTGATAAAAGGGATGTTGTTTTCACGTAAGACTC
Organism: Rhododendron griersonianum; assembly: GCA_018127125.1. NCBI lineage: Eukaryota > Viridiplantae > Streptophyta > Magnoliopsida > Ericales > Ericaceae > Rhododendron > Rhododendron griersonianum. Next base: position 35,252,897 of record CM030789.1, read on the forward strand.
GCATTCGATTGTCTTTGCAAAAGTTGTCATTATCAATCTCGAGTTCTCAACGTCAAGAGTTGTCTCCCTCAATCTGTGTAGTTCTTTTGGTGACATTGGTGGTAATTAGTCGTTGCCGAATCCTAGCAACCTTCTCGATGGTCTTCCGTACTATGTCTAGCCATTAACCGTCGTCTTCCCAATTGGTCCAACAAATCGGCGATCTTCGCAGAAGCTTTCAAATGTTGCCACTAAATGCTCGATTGATGATTGTTACTGTAGGCGAACTCTACCTAACACAAGCAACCCTTCCGAAAAACTCAAAAATCTAACACAAGAGTTTCTAACACATAACAAACATCACAATACTAACCAGGTTTCAAAACGATTGCGACTTTGAAATGATACGCAAGTTTCAATGGAAAAGAGGTTTGCATGGGTGTGTTTGGGCCATCAAAATGGAAGGATCCAACCACGAAAAATAATGACTGTGGGAACTAAGCTAGATATCAAATTTGAAGTCGCGCCGGCCAAACGCACCACAAATCAAACATCCAAGCTTCGTTACCCGAAAAAGCTCAAGAGTACAAAGAGATTATAAGATACCGGCCATTGGAATGAACAAGTCAAAACTCAAAGAAGTCTAAGCAATGATCTCCATATACCAGCTCTTGAATGTCACGCCCTCGATTTTCAACATAGAATAATGATTTCCAATTAAACGATACCTCACAATAATACAGATATTACCCCAAATCAAGGTTCATTCCCATATTTGCAGTTTAAGTTCAAAGTTTCTTGTCAAGCTTGACGATCCAAATAACATAAGAGAAAAGAAGTTTTAGGGTTTACAGTCCCCCATGATCAAACGATAGTCGAAATTGAAATCGCTATTACACTGCCAAAGAGTTTTACAAAAGATGCCAAAGTAATTTCCATGTCAGCTTTCAAAGGGATGATGTCAAAATACATGCCAAGCACTTCATGTCACTATCCTCGGGTGTACCTGAAAGAAAGATAGGGTTGAGCAAAACACGTGACCAGTAGAGAGTTCTATGCTCAAACTATATGAAAATGAAGTGAATCATGCATCGAGAATGAGTAAACATAGACAGAGATGCCCCAAGTACAAATGATTACCAACGAGCTATATGCTTTGAACAAAGGGTTCTAGACTCCACCGGAATGCCACTAATCGTTACTCCTCAGACTAGATACATCAATAAACTTACGTCAGTCCACACTAGTTCATGTGTCATTCCAATTCATCTAATTATTCTTTATACGATACCACAATCGTTCTCGTGTCTATAGTCATCATTGTCCAATCCCTTCATCACAGAGTCTTTCTTTCCTTTTAATCAGGCATTTCCATCAATAATCGCTAGGGTCACCTCGGGTCTATTTCCCTCGAGCGCAGGGTCACCCCGAGTCTATTCCCTTGATAATAATAATAACAACTTGGGTCACCTCGGGTCTATCTCCTCGAGCATAGGATCACCCCGAGTCTATTCCCTAAATAACAATCGTTTGGGTCACCTCGGGTCTATTCCCTCGAGCGTAGGGTCACCCCGAGTCTATTCCCTCAATCAGCAATAATCATTGGTTAGCGGAAACGCACATCGCATAACCGACCATCCATCATTTCACAATCAACTTCATCATCAATTTGTCGGTCGTACCACTGAACTTTAATCCACCGTTTCCTAATTCCACAAATGTACATGTTCATGCCTTTTCATTAACTTACAACACTGCATTTTACTTAACGTACCTAGCCCGTAAATACAATCTTACAATACTCTATTCATTTGTTGTCCTCATTCATTCCACTTCTCATTTCACAAACCTCAAACATCCAATCAAATCCAAAGACCATTTAATCAATCGCATGGTCTCACAAGACCCACAATCTACCGTGTCACATACAAGCAAAGACACACGTGCTCACCGTATCTCTAAGTATATCCCCGCACCGACACCGCGTGCTACTCACAAGCAACCTCTAAAGTACCCGACTTACTAGCTCCTATACTTGAATCCTGTAGCAAGTGTACCAAGGTGAATCGATAGGTTCAACAAATCGTGAAGATACAAGTTACTACCTTACCCTTTTAAAGTTATTGTACCATTCTCATCAAGCATCTATACCCATCACGATGTTCATACAACCTACGGTACTCATAACACTCTACAATACGTTTTCCGTCTACAATAATATATACTAAGATCACGCTTAACCAAAGCCTAGGGAATAAGAACGATCAACGGATCACCAAGGGACGAGCAACCAAGTTTAAGGAAGGTTTAAAGATGCCTTAGAGGTGTTAGAAGTGATTGGAAACCAAAACGGTGAAGTACGAAGTAAAACAGCAAAAGCTGGAGATAAGCAACAGGTATCGATACCTAAGGCAAAGGTATCGATACCTCTGGGTCAAAAATGACTCCAGACGCAAGGGTATCGATACCAATGACAAATGGTATCGATAACAAAGGATTTTCTGGGTTTTGGAACACGAAGGTATCGATAACAAAGGTCAAGGTATCGATAACAAAGCTGTTCGAGCAGAATTTCTGTAGATTTCAGTGGGTTTCTCATCAACAACAACAACACCAACAATAACCACAACCAATGGCATGAATCAAGCTACAAGAAACAAGTCATAAACATATATTGAGAGTTAGAACTCCCTACCTCAAGATCAAAGAACGAATTCGGAAGATTTCTCAAGCCCTAGCTCCAATCTTTGGGTTCGAACGAATACGCCTCCACCGAGCTCAAACCGGAGTGATATGCGTTGCAATACGTGAAGGGGTGAAGGATTGATGGAGGTTTTGTGGAGGTTTAGGGTGTCTTGGTGAGAAAATGGGTGAGAGTGAGAGTGAGAGAGTGAGCCGAGAGAGAGGGAGTCGGGAGAGAGGAAAAGGGAAAAGTAATTCCCTACCTCTCACACTAACACACATATATGCACACATCACACACTCACCCTTTACATATAACCTTTTAACACATTAGCCCCAAATTTCCAATTTCAAATCCATCTCATCCTTTCTGTTATTCATAAACCATTTAAATAAATTTTAAGAAATTACGGGTCTTTACATTGAACATCCAAAGGATTTGAATAGGAATGATTAACCATGATCTTTCTACAGCTTCACAAGTCAAAGGAAATGATTATTATTATTTATTTTTTTTTTCAGCAAATGAAATGCTCTAGCATAGGAGACGAGTACAAGGTAAACCAAATGTTTGACCCAAAGAGATATAACACAGTAACGCAGAACCAAGGCAATTAAAAAGATACAAGGCCAGACTAACAACGGGTAACACTCCAAACAAGATGTAGCTGAACAATATAAGGTCAGACTAACAACGGCTAACACTCCAAACAAGTTGTATTTGAACAGAGAGATGGCATTAGATTTTGACACCAAGGAAAGCAACAATAGCAACAAAATCTGAACATGATAGCATCATTTTTTTTTTTTTGGCATTATTGAATATGGCACGATCAAATTGGACTCGAATAAGTAGCAGCGACAATACTAGAACTTGAGTGAGGTTGCCAACAGCAAACACCAACAACTTTTACAGAAAAGCCAAAATTGACTAACGAAATTGATACCAAGTGCTACAACATCAACAGAAGAACCAAAGTGACGGAGCAAGAAGCATATGCCAGCACTAGAGCCATCAACAACAGTAACAGACACACCATAGGATACCGAGATAGCAAAATCCAAATGGCACAAGATAATCAAAGGAATGGCAGTTTGGTAACCATTCTAAATAATGAAAAACCAAGACAAGTCAAAGATATGAAAGGCTCCAGACCAAGGGAAACAAACTAAGAAACAAGTCACGCCACTGAGACAAGAATCAACTGAGCCAAGGAAGTAGAAATATTGCAAGGGTTAGGACTTAGGATGTCAAAATTATCAAACAGGTCACCTAGCATCTAAACACATAGCATCCTAATATGTATTTTCATTTAGCACATAGTTAAAATACACGTCATTCACTTAACACATAGCTTTACCAATGTTATTAACTTACACATAAACATACAATCACAAAAAAATACTTTTATGTAGCAAGCAGCGCTTCAATCAAAATAAAGTACCCATGGCCCTATGGTATTCTAACCTAGAGCTCCAAGCACATAGCCCAAAAACACAATTTACCAATAAACACATATCACATCTAACATAATAAGAGAAAGGCGCCCAAATGAGACTAAGTCTCCTCCCACGGTTCCTAGGTATTCAAACCTATAGCTCTGATACCATTCTGTCACGCCCCGCTAATAATAATCGGCAATGTGATTTTAACCTCAATAAAATAAATAATTTGCCAAATAACAAAAAAAATTAATTTTCTTTTCACTTTATCATGCAATGAATTATAAGTCTAACCAAATTAAAAGAAACAAGACAAGCTATCCACTTCCAAACATTTCAATTTTTTTTTATTAGCCACCAAGGCACTAAAACACCACATAAACCATACAACTCCAATTACAAAAGGGAATACAAGTTTTCTTTTTTCTTTGCCTAAAAGACATAACAAAGCACTCCTAGAGGAGAGTTTAACATTTCATTACATTCCCAAAGTCAAAAACATATACATGTAGTCAAAATATAGCCTTCAAGACCTAACAAAATATCATGTAGATCGACTCGTCAAAGCACAAAAGATATCTCCATCACCGTGTCCATCAAAGTGTATCCTTGCCCTTCGAACCTGTAAGGTAGGGGTGAGCACGACCGCCCACACATAATCTACTAGAAACTAAAAGATGCAAGTGACCTGTTTGAAAATATGAACGCTCATGCCCAATTTCCCTTTTTTTTAACTTGAATTTCATACTAGCTAGACACAGTTCTTAATGAATATAATTAAGCTAGAAAAAATGAAACCAAAATTCTTCAAACATAAAATAAGTCAACACATTAAACAAAGTACGAGAAAATAATAGCACAAAAGCCAAGGTCCAAGTTATCACAGTTGTGTACCAATCCTAGGCGACTGATCAGGTCCCTAATTCATCCAAATTTATGGGCTACTAACCCAAAGGCCTATGGGGCACCTTATCCCGCGCGGGTTTACGGACTATACACCGACGGATAACTCATTATCCATATGTTTCCGGCTACACAACGAGCATAAAATGGCCAAGTCAACCGCCAATACATGGCTCACTAGCCCAAATGACAAGTATCAATCCCAAATCAATTCCAATAAGTAAAAACAACTTATATCAACATAAATCTCAACCTTTACTTTCAAATCCAAGAAGCACTAAACATAGATATACAAGTGTCTATACTTTTTCAACCCCACTCCTCAAAAAAATTCATCAATTATGTCAACAAGAGATAATCCAAATCAAATACAAAAAAAATAATGTGCTCTTCACAAAATGCAAACAATTAATCCAAGTACCCTAAATTAGTATATCCATTATCAATCCAAATAAGCATGAGCCAATACTAGACACCACAAATTCCCTAGGCATAACATTCTCTCCACATCCAATCAAACACTAAATCCATCAACTTCAATATACAACTAAAAATATGAAATATATACAACCACCCAAATTAGGGCTTTTCTTTCATAGATCAACTTACTTCTTAAATACATGAAAGTAATCAATTCTCAAACACAATACTTGCAATTTCAATGTATCTAGTAGAAGACCCTACCTCAAAGAGAGAAATCCCCAAAATGTTGAAATCCCGAATTTGACCGATTGAGATTTTGTTCGGATAGATGTGTAGCCCTTTGTCCGTAGATCACGCTTTCTACTTGCCTTTTTGCGAGATTCACGAGCCTTGACCTTCAATTTTAGTGTTGAAGCATGAGGGTTTGAGAGAGAGAGAAAACAGAGAAGGAACGCAGGAAAAGAAAAGGAAAAAAAGAAGAAATGAGGAATTGGCCGGGTCTCTCTGATCCCATTTTCTATTTTAAGTGTAGTTATTACACTACATCCCCCTCGACTACCTTAAGTACTTCCTCAAGTCCTACAATTTAATATGTAGCTACACTAATACCCCATGAGCTATAAAAATAAACGGTAACTACTCATAAAAGTTACCCACTGCGGGTCCCCCAACACTCTCGTCCTATGGCTCACGAACTCGGGCCCACACGACCAAACATACATCTACATACATAAAATAAAATTCATTGCGCACAAAATTATCTAATTATAATTCCACGTACCAACATCAATAAAAATAAATTTAAAATTAGACACGGGTCTCTACAGGGTTCTTCTAATCTTCATAATGGAATGACAAAATGTAAATAGAGTTTTGTGAAGTAAAGAGTTTTGTTGTCTCTCAATGGCAGAGTTGTGAAAACCCAAGTGCAACTTCTTGGGGTCATTTGCATGAGCACATGCATATCATGTTATAACCCTCTGTTACCTTTGCTTCTCCTTGTTCACCCCAGTGATCTTTAGAAACTTGACCTTGTTCATCCCCGTGATCTCCAGAAATTTCATCAAAGATCTTTCTTTCTTCAGCCGTTTCTTGTACCTCAGTATGATTTACCTAGTCAAACAGAAAATACAACAGTCAACAGTCTTTAGAATACAAATTAAGTATATCAATGTTTATTTAACTAGACAAGTTACATGTAAAAGGAGCTCAAGTTCGTAACAAAAGGGAGTATAGAACTGCATTCCAATCTATGACATAGAAATAGAAATAGAAGATTCGTTAAATTTAATACTGTTAGGAAAAATACATTCCAAGTTTACTATCTTATCGGCTCATTCTATTTTTTAATAAATCTAGACACAAAAGGTCATATATCCACTTTTATTAGGAAAAATACATTAATCTACACGCACAAAAATTTTCCACAATCAACCACAAATACTGCTGACTCAGCACACTTAAAAAGCTATGTGAGTCGACTCAGCACGTAGTTATGGCTGATTGTGGCAAATCTTTGTATATGTAGCATTATTGTTTTCGTTAATTGTCTTGGTTCCTCCTAGCTCACTTAACTAAATAGATTAAAATTATTCTGCATGGGGTTCTTCTAATCTTCATAATGGAATGACAAAATGTAAATAGAGTTTTGTGAAGTAAATAGTTTTGTTGTCTCTCAATGGCAGAGTTGTGAAAACCCAAGTGCAACTTCTTGGGGTCATTTGCATGAGCACATGCATATCATGTTATAACCCTCTGTTACCTTTGCTTCTCCTTGTTCACCCCGGTGATCTTTAGAAACTTGACCTTGTTCATCCCCGTGATCTCCAGAAATTTCATCAAAGATCTTTCTTTCTTCAGCCGTTTCTTGTACCTCAGTATGATTTACCTACTCAAACAGAAAATACAACAGTCAACAGTATTTAGAATACAAATTAAGTATATCAATGTTTATTTAACTAGACAAGTTATATGTAAAAGGAGCTCAAGTTCGTAACAAAAGGGAGTACAGAACTGCATTCCAATCTATGACATAGAAATAGAAATAGAAGATTCGTTAAATTTTTGCCGAAACAAATAGAACCAATAAATTTCTATTGATAAGTATGGTTTCAATCATTTCTAGGCTAGAGGTGCATACTCCATAGCAATTCCCAAAATCAAAAGCACAAACTCAATATTCGAAAACCATAAAGCAAAAACAACACAAGAAAAGATATAGCCTCAAACATCAATAGAAAAAAGAAGAAGAGACATTATTACTTTATCACCTGGAAGTTGACTTAATTGCTCAAAATCCTTGAGGCTTTTTCGAAGATCTGAAATTTTCCACTTGACTACTCTTGGAACTGCATTCTGATTTTTTACTTCTACAAGTTTTGTGTGCTCGCAAAGCCAATACTGCAAGAAAAAAATTTCAAAATCAATAACACAAGTAACATGATTTTAAATCAAAGAATTTGTGTAGAGATATGTATTCATTACCAACAATAGTACAGTAGATCCTCTAAGTCCTCTGAGATCTTTGTGATTGTTGTGAACTGAGATAAGTAGGTACTTTCTGATAGCTTCTGCCCAGTCATTTTCCTTCACTCTTTCAAGATCTTCCATGTGTTGTATATATGACCAGTTCACTGTAGTTCCTTGGTTGGAAAAAAATAGGGTTACACAAAGGTAAAGACATAGTAATCTCACAACATCCTCCACATCCTGTTCCTTCTCACTACTTATCAGTTCCTTAATCTTTTGCTTCATGACTGGTGCTGATAACCTTGCCTCTTTCATTTCAAGCCTCTTGGCTAATGCAACACTTTCTTTCTTTACATTTGCTTCCACCATCTCAACTTCTCCACAAGAAATACCAAAAATGAGCTTCACATGCTCCTTTGTCAGCTTCAACTGCCTATCACCCACTATAAAACTTCTACTCTCTTCTTCATATGACTGGATAATTTTTAGAACGACTTCATCATACTTCCTACAATTATCACTCAACAACTTACTATTCATAATAGCTTCAAACAACAACCAAAAGGGCGTTTTCTTGAGGGATACTATATGTCGGTCACTCAATTTAGTATCCTTGAGTAGTCTACATATAGACTGCATATTACACCTATTAGAGCCTGTTGGTTGTGTTTGTTCTGCTTGTGTATGTTCTTCATCTATCTCTGTTTGTTCTTCGGGCTCTTGCCTATCCCTTTTTCTTTTCTTTTTCCCATTCACTGGTTGTGATCGGGATTCTTGCATTTTTGTTGCTACTCTCTTTCTAAGATCATACTGGCTTTGTGTACACCCTCTTGCTCTAACCGTAATCGGTGCAACTATTTCCTCATTCCCCTCAGTTTTTGGAAGAGTCACTGGTGTTGGTGTTTGAGTCTCATTATTTGAGCTTTCCTGAAATCCATGTTCAAGTCTATTTGCAGTAACTGCATAGGTTTAAAAGGACACACAAAATTAGGAAAAAACAAAACAGGCATTCGCACGATTGTAAAACTAATAAAGCAAAGTATTGAAACAAAGCAGACCCTCCTTCTTGGCACAAACAGCTTCCCATATCAAGCTATTATAAATTTCAATGCATGGAAGTTGGAAACAATAAATGTCAATGCATCGCAGTGGCATTCACTTTATCTGGCAGGATGTTTATACCATGAAAATGTTGGTCCAAACAAGAGGATAGTGGTTCTACAAACAGTTATTTTCCCATCTCTTGTGGACAGCAGAAGATCAAAATTATGAAAACAAGTCCTGTGTTCTTGAATAATGCCTACCAATTAGAGGAGTGAACAACAAGTTCAAAACACATCAATGTTTATTCTTTACAGTTTACAATTTTCTTGGCAATCTTGTAGCATACAGTAGACACATAAGGCGAGCACTCACAATCAGCTGTTCAATGACAAAACAAAACTCATAGAGCAAGCAATCCCAATAACAAACAAGGCACTACAATTTCTTACATCAACACTAACTGAAACAAGGCACTACAATTTCCTACATCAACATTAACTGGAACTAAAGTTCTATAGCTGCTGACTAAATATCAAAACCATGCAACTTGGATTATCATGACGACAATAAAACCATAAGCCTAACTTCATTCCTCCTTTCCAGATCAGCACTTATACAGCCATGCAACAACTTTCCCAGCAATAGGCTTATGGGAGTTAAACTGGTAAGCCCGCCTATTTGAATACTCATGATTGGTTCTTTGTTTGAAAATAATCATTGAAGAAATAGAGAAATACAAACAAAATTCTGTCTCCAGAATTCCTGTCCTCGCGTCCCAAATGGCAAAACACATACACTTGCATAATCGAATCTTTATCCCAAGAATCGGCACAAAGAGAGACTCATGATCCATGCAATAAACACATATGAAACAAACCCACATATACACAAGAACCATGTACTGAAAAGAAGAAAACACAAGAACACAAAAATATCACATTCGTCTGGAAGTATCAGATTCACTGGATTAGAAATGAGGTTGAACTACAGCTACGAAGTGCAATGAGCAAAAAAAAACCAGCTTAACAGAGAAACTGCTATTGGAGACATACAAAATAAGGAATATACAAGCATAGTTTTACGGTGCAATTGGATGGAGGGGGTTACAGATAAAAGAAATTGAAAACTGAATTTAAAGCTGTTATACGTACTTTTCTTCCTCATTGTGACTGTCAATGCAGCAGGGCTTGCAAGAGTTTGCAAAATGTGGAATTCAGCAGGCTGTCAATCATCTGACAATCCGGATTTCATGCACCAGAGAGAGAAAACCCTAGAACCAGAGCAAGGAATCAAAAAATTGGACAGATAGAACCCTAGGGGCAGGGGTTTGAGAAAACCCTAGGACCAAAGAAAGGATTGGTAGCCAATGATTCGAAACAAACAAAGTAGCAATTCTCTCATTTTCAGATACCTGTATTTAAGTTAAATTTCAGCTGAGTAATGGGAAGTCACAAATAGACACAAACAAACAATACTACTGAATGTATTCCTCTCCACTGAACAATGTATGTGATTTCAGAGTCGGGGGCTTCCTTCTTCCTTCCCTCTTCGTGCTTGGAAGGCATGTGTTATGTGTTTGAATGACCCCTAATGCCCAACTTGTGTCGTGTTATGATATTTCACATGTTCATATTATCATTCAAATTTGCAAAATGGGTTATCAGTAACTGGAATTATCCAGAACCCGTAGCAAACCTTGGACAAATGAACAATGAGCTAATTGACACAAAATCTACTCAGTATTCTAGACAAATGAGCAATACAAAGTATTCTAGCCAAATCAGTAACTGGAAGGGGGATTGGGGACTTTGATTTGCCTTCCAAACTGTTCAATACTACATAGTAGTAATAATCATCTGGAATTTGTATCCAAACTAGAGGAGACAAAAATTAAGCCAGTGTATACATCGTGTAGAAAGAATCTAAGATTATTTCTACTGATAATAAAAACTGAAGTTAAGACACGTATACATACTTTTCCTCCTCGCCATTGTGACAGTCGCGATGGATTTTTGCTGAGTAAAACCCTGAACGGTGAACTGCGAACTGCAAGGACCACCAGTTGAACGGCGAGGGCCACCAGTTGAACGACGAGGGCCACCAGTTGAACGGCTAGGACCTCAATGACAGATGAAGTGAGATTGATTGGATTTCGTAGGGTATTTTGCGAAGTATTGATAAATCTGAAGACTAGGTTTTCTATTACCGATAGAAATCCCTAATTTCTTCCATCGAAGGCTCTGTTACGCGAGAGAGAGAGAGAGAGAGAGAGAGAGAGAGAGAGAGAGAGAGAGAGAGAGAGAGAGAGAGAGAGAGAGACGAAGTAGAGGATGCAGACGAAGGAACAGAACGGGGGAGGGAGACGGAGTAGAGGACAGAACGGGGTATTTTTGGGTAGAATATTTCACCCGTCCTTACCAGTAAATTTTGGAAAGGGCCTCATCCTTTCCAGTAATTTGGGCTACGAAACAGTCCTGGGCCGTAATTTCCCCTAAGGATAATCCTATGTCTCTCTGAGATCCAAACCCAATTTTGGTAAGGAACCAAAATAGAATTCAATTGGGACAAAGCCCACACCCATTGGCCTAAAAGCCCAAGTCAAAAAGATTAAAGCTCAAGGGAAAATGACGGCTCAGGACATGTTTTGATAATTAATACCCGCCAATGACATGATGAGAACATTTGTTAATGCTGAAAATGTTTTTAGCAGGTATTAATTATTAAAATACGTCATTGGTCGTCATTTTCCCAAAGCTCAAACACCTAAGGGCCTAAAAGCCCAACAATGAAAGCTCAAACAGAAACCCTAGCAAAGCATCAGCCATCCACCGCCACAGCAGCACCGCAAAAGAAGATTTTCTCGTGTTTTTATTTTGACAGAAGAATTTTGTCAAAATCTTGACACAAGAATTTTCTCGAAACCTTGGTCTAGTTCTCAAGTCATGAGCCCAGCAAATAACCCTGTTATTTGGTCAAAGCTTGAAATCATCCGTTCGGATGCCAAATGCAAAGTAGAAGTGTAGAACTGAACCATCAAATTTCCACGCTCAGAGAAGATAATCGTTACTCTATTGATACTGAGAAAATACACAGCCCCAAGTTCTTCACAATTTCAGTTCATCAGTACAAACCCATTCATACAAAACTAGTGGCAAGCGAACCCAATTATAGGTTTTCAGGTTTCAACATCTACGCCACCGGAACACCAGATATTCAGAGACTCGAGAATCCAGTTTCACCTCAAAGTCTGAGTTAGTTATATTCAAGAGTGAAAGTTTCAACAGAATCTTTAAAGGTACTGATGCGGCAATGACATTTTTGGTAGCTAGGAACCGAAGTCGACGGACTTTTTATCTTTTCGCTAATGATGTAAATATGCCACATTATTTGCATTTGCTGTGTAAAAATTCTGCTTGTATGTGGTTATCGTTTCACTAAGCATTTTTGCATGTTTTGCTAAAAGGGTATATTTGCTTGGGTTCACATTGGTCTTATGCAGTTTCACCAGATATTCACATTGGTCTTATGTTTTGCTAAAAGGGTATATTTGCTTGGGTTCACATTGCCGCATCAGTACCTTTAAAGATTCTGTTGATTACCATTTTCCCTTGGTTTCAGGGTTCCCAAAGACTCCTTATTTAGTTTCAGGGCACTCTTATAGTACTCATTGAAAGGCCTTAGAGCCAAAAATTTATTATGACCATTTAAGATAAAATGATCAGAAAAATAAGATATTCGCACCGGGTCAACCGGATTGAAAATTGGAGCACTTAATTTTTTAATCATATTTTTCCGTTTAGTTTCATTAACGGTGTTAATGATTTTACCAATTTGGAACGTAAAACAAACTACGGGGACGAAATTGAAACAATTGAAACTAGAGGAACAAAATTGAGACAACCGTAAAACTAGAGGGATGACTATGAAAATTTGCCCTTTCAAATTTGCATCCCTGCTTTTTAAATCAAGACCAATTGACTGTCCTGTATTGCTAGGAGGATGAGTACGTGTTTCCTTTAGAAGTTCTTCCCATGCCTCGGCCCCCATTGATAACCACCTCTCAAGGCTCGGAAGCCTTTGTAAGATCTCCATTGATCCATCTCTGGCATCAAGAGTACTCAGCAATTCTTCCAATTCTTTGGGCAATTGGGATGTTTTCTTCGTGATCCTTTCTCGTTCATTTTGGGCAATGAAATTCGCCCACATGTTCTCTAAGATTGCTTCGGAGGATGCTTCAGCCATGTTGCCTCCCATGAAGTGAAATCTCCTTTAACTTGTATGAACTAGAGGATTAAGGAGATTTTTACGCGTAACACATAGTGCCAGTTGCGTTTCTCATTCTACAATTATAACCACAGCCACAGGGATATGCTTCATCTACACGAAGAATCGGAAGACAGTAAGAAACTTGTTTTAATTTGCAAACTACTGACGAGCTAAATTTAAGGACAAGCTAAATATATTGAAGGAGGATATTAACATTTAGAGCTATACTTTAAGGAAGAAGCTATGGTACACAGGGTGTACCGTATGTCTAAATTATGACAATTTGTGATTTTCATTATGCCAATTTTTGGTTTTCTAATGCATATTTATGACTCCAATTATGACTTCTACTTTAAAATTTACCTGTTGAACAGGTCATTAGCAGGTTACCCATAATTAAAAAATATTGTTATTATATAACCATAATTATTCGTACCGGAATCCATAATACTTGTACCCTAACCAGATATATGCGTATAATATCAAAAATTGAATAATGATACCCATAAATGTTATAACAACACCATAAATTGGCATTATTTTACCACAATGAGTCGTACCAAAAATTCTTTGACTCGTATGATATTTCGTAACAAAATCAAAATATGTCGTGCCAGAATCAACAATTGTTATACCCAAGCCAAAAATATTTGTAAAATGCCACAATTTTTATAAAATAACCACAATTGTTATGACAACACCTAAAATTGTCATTTTCTTAACACAATGTGTCGTATAAAAAAAACATTTTTAAATACCACAAATTATATAACAAACCACAATTGTTATGACAATACCATAAATTGACGTTTTCTTACCACAATGTGTCGTACCAAAAGAAATTAATTAAAAATATTCCATAATAACACATGTCTAAAATACCACAAATTCAGTAATATAACCAAATTTGTTATGACAACACCATAAATTGACGTTTTCATACCCTTAACGTGTCGTATAAAAAAATTCCATCGGAATGTTCAATTAACGGTAGTTATGATCAGCAAAATATCATACCACAAATTGAGTAATATAACCAAAATTGTTATGACAATACCATAAATTGACGTTTTCATACCCACAATGTGTCGTATAAAAAAATTCAATCGGAATGTTCAGTTAATGATAGTTAGAATCAGCGAAATACCATTCCACAAATTGAGTAATATAACCAAAATTGTTATGACAACACCATAAATTGACGTTTTCATACCCACAATGTGTCGTATAAAAAAATTCAATCGGAATGTTCAGTTAACGATAGTTAGAATCAGCGAAATACCATTCCACAAATTCAGTAATATAACCAAAATTGTTATGACAACACCATAAATTGACGTTTTCATACCCATAATGTGTCGTATAAAAAAATTCAATCGGAATGTTCAGTTAACGATAGTTAGAATCAGCGAAATACCATTCCACAAATTCAGTAATATAACCAAATTGTTATGACAACACCATAAATTGACGTTTTCATACATACAACGTATCGTATAAAAAAAATTCAATCAGAATGTTCAGTTAACGATAGTTATAATTAGCAAAATACCATACCACAAATTCAGTAATCTAACCAAATTTGTTATGACAACACCATAAATTGGCGTTTTCATACCCACAACGTGTCATATAAAAAAAATTCAATCGGAATGTTCAGTAAACGATAGTTATAAACAGCAAAATACCATACCACTAATTATTTTTCAATTCCCGCCACATTATTTTTTCAAATTTTAAAATTTTCACCATATTATCTTAATTTTCAATTCCCTCCACACTATTTTTTCAAATTCTTATTTGTCCCTACACAATACGTCAATAATTTAAACTAAAAATGAAGTTCTCGCTCAAAATTTTCATCCAAAAAATAAGTACTATACCCAAATTTTCGAATCCAACTACAATTTCCTCTCAAAATATTAGTCTAAATTAAGTTCTTTCTCTACAAATTTTAATTCAAAAAATCAAAATTCCTTCAAAATTTCATGGAAAAATGAGAGGTCACTAAAACAAATAATTATCCAACTGTCTCAAGATATGGATATTCAGGGCGGTGCACTTAATAATTGGCACTATATATTTGACAGGCAGATCGGTGCGAAACCTTCACCCTATACATACAAATCCAAATTTAATGGTGGTCCTTAGAACTAGGTCATGGAAGTACAATCTAAATAATTTTGTAAATTTATTGTCGTTGTACTTTCTCTTAAAAAAAATTATTATAGTCAACATACTGATTTACACCAATGACATAGGCCATAATATGATCTACAAGTGCAGGCCCAGCACTAGGACGGAGGCATTTGAGGCCACTACCTTCTCAAATTTTCAACCGGAAATAGGGTCCCTACGTTCAAGAAAGTATTACTCCCTCCGTCCCTTTTTAAATGTCCTGCTTCGTAATTCAACTTATTAAAAAGATATCAGCATTACACCTTTCACATCAATTTTTATCTCTACTTTCTTTCCTTACCCTCTATGAAAATATTATTATTACATTTTTACTCACTAACTTTTCAAAATGCACTACTAGAATAATAGATAAAGACCACTGTAGAGACCCGTAATTAAATTATTTAAAATGTTAATGTTCGTTATGTGCTTGAGTTATATAAATGTGAAAAAAAAAAAAATGAATGAATGAGGGGTCCTTGGGAAATAGAATATTGATTGTGGCATTTAATGTGATACTTTAGAAGTTGAAGGGTATGAGTGTGATAAACCCTATATAACAAAAAAAATAAGGAGCAAGAGATTCATTTTTTTTTCCCCTTTCTTTTCTTCTTTTCCGGCGTCTCTCTCTCGGCTCTCACCTCTCTCACCTTCTCTCTTTGATTTCATCTGCTACGAGTGAGATGTTGGAAAAATCCCAAGTATTAAAGTTGTTCTACGCGACGAGAGCTTCCTCTCCATCCAAGAAAATTCATGATCGGAACACTTCGAAGTTTCCTCCATGTTCGGGCTTGCTTCTAACCTTTGAGGTAGGGATCTCCTACCTTCTTTACATGTTTAAGTGTTAGTTTGATGTACAAGAATCAAGTTTGTTCATCTATTTTGAGTCTTGAATAAATATAGTGTATGCTGAAAATTTCGTGGGTTCTGGTAATCTGTCTTTTGGGGGCCCTTCTGCTAGGAATCAATTTTTGGTGTCTTCATAACTGTTAAAGTACGTTTCAATACGAAGATTTTGGTACCAAGATCATGCAAAACCGATAATCACACAATTAGTTATGAATTTTTGAATACCGGCTGTTTCCTGGATGCGAATCTGTGCGTGGCTGCCTTATTTTAACGTTCTGGGCATGTTGAACACCTTGGGTGGCTTTGGGTCTTTTACAGGAGCTGCATATTTAAGCTACGAAGAGATTGGCTTTGGAATCAAGTAATTTGGTTAAGCGTACAATTTTTGGTGAATTTCTAAAGTAGGGTTGGTTGACTAGTGCGAAAATGGTTGCGAATCTGTTTTTCTTTTGAGGAAATTTTATTGAGTGTAGTGGTGTAACGTTTGGCATTGGTTTCAATATTTTTTGGGTTTAAGATGAAAGGGTTATGATTTTTCTAAGAGAGTATGGCAAATTTGCTCAAAGAAATTTGTGGTGCCTTGTGTGCCGGGACTTTTGGGGGTTTTGGAAGAACTGAGTTTTAATCTAAGGATTTCTCTCTCTATGCTTGTTTATGTGGTAGTTTAGTACATTATTGAGTGTCTAAACCCTATGCTTGAAATGGGTGTGATTTGGGAAAACTCGAACCAGATTTTTAAGAAAAGAAAAGGGCATAGAAAGAGTTTTGGGTTGCCTATCTTCGAATACTCTAGTTTTGATGTTAGGCTAGTATGTGAGTTTAATTTAAGAGATGTGAGAAGTTGATTTTGTTAAAAAAGGGTATGTTTAGTGAATGAATTGGTAAAGAGAAGAAATCGAAAGTGGTTAGTCTTATTTGAAAGTGGTAATTTTGTGTTTGGAGGATCTACGGGGTCATAGGACCCCGGAATACTTTATCTCTGTTTGTGATCACATTATTGTGGAATGAATGTGATAGTAGCTTAATTGATCGTATCTATTTCGGTTGTGGCATTGTTCTAGCGATGACATTTGGGTTGGTTGAACATATATCATGTTTGAAATATGATAGAGTGAGATACGTGAACACTATACGCATAATAAGGATTTGTTGATACCGGTGTAGTACTTGCGATGGGAGGGTTTATTAGTGATAAGGAGTTAATAAGTGAATGAATGAGATTAATCACATGACATTAGTGATTGGGAATTCGGCGTCTATTTGTTACGTTATGCCATGAATCCTTCTGCACCAAGATGTTAAGTTTTAAAGTGTATGGCAATATGCAAATTCTTGTCTGAACGCGAATTGAAAGGTTAATAACAAACGGACACAACGAAAACATTCAGGACTATCGACGAGTGAGTGCTTGGCAGAGGATATCGGGGTCCTTTAATTGGCGGCAAGAGCTAAATGCTCATATTGGATACTTCAGACTCATCGACGGGTGAGTGCCTGACAGAGGATATCGGGGTCCTTTAATTGGCCGGCAGAGCTAAATGCTCATATTGGATACTTCAGACTCATCGACGGGTGAGTGCCTTGGCAGAGGATATCGGGGTCCTTTAATTGGCCCTAGAGCTAAATGCTCATATTGGATACTTCAGACTCATCGACGGGTGAGTGCCTGGGCAGAGGATATCGGGGTCCTTTAATTGGCCGGCAGAGCTAAATGCTCATATTGGATACTTCAGGACCTCCTTATGGATAAGGTGCTGGCAGAGGACATCGGGGTCCTTTAAATTGGGCCGACAGAAGCTTAGGCTTAGACACATGATATGACATTGGTTTGATAATCTATGACATGGATTTGAGACAAAATGGAGTATTCGTATGAGAAACATAGAACTTGAACTTGAGTTGCCACCTTGGATCATCCAATATGTCAATACATGTTTTGTATTCCTTCTTTTAGACCTCCAAATCATTGTGGCTTGTTCTCTTGATATGTGGTGGGCAATTTGTTTTGTGTGAATACATATTTGGTACCTTGTGGTGCTATGCTTTGCGAGAGTTCATATAGGGCATTTCCATATTAGACTCGTAAAAGAAATCTTATTGTGAAGGGATTTTTGCTATATGTTAACTTGAGATTTGAAGATTGATTTGGGGTTGACGGGTGAGTTTCCTTGTTGTTGAGGTGCAGTATTGATCGACTTGTCATTGCTTACCTAATGTTCTAACTCTACGTGCCTAGTGTGTGTATTTTTGGGGAGAGGTTGGCTAGTTGTATGAGAAAAGAAAGTGAAAACATTTTCTTTAAAGAACTCAGATTAATCTTTAGGTTATTGAAATGGTAATGAAAAAGCAAGGATTGATTTGGGTAACGCCGTAACGGTAAGCTGAGATTTTAAGAATATTGGTGTGTGTGTGGGTGAGAGTGTTAGTGTTTGAGAAATGGAGTTAAGTATTTTTTTCCCAGCGTGAGTATGGTATTTTGAGTTCCACTTTTTGTCAAAACAAGTACGCTTTTTGGAAAAAGTTTTCCCTTGTGATCTGTCTTCACTTCTACATGTACTTTAGGTATGGATATCTCTACGAGCTAGTGTAGCTCACCCTATCCTTTCAGGTACCCGCCATGGCACTTAGCTTGGATTGCATGGAGTGCACTTTGAGACGTCTTTGAGAGCTTCATTGGAATCATTAAGTAGTTGTTTATCATCTAGTCAAATTCATGTTGTGTACCTTACTTGCAATTGAAGGTTGTACTTTTGATAAGAACAAATGCAAAACTATGTATAAGTTTATCTCCTTGATTATTATGAAACTCTTTTAATTGTAAACGTTTGGGAGACTCTGTTTAAAAAAAAAAAGAGGAAGAAGAAGAAGAGACATTGATTCGTTGTTTGGATTGGCACGACAATTATGGGTAAATATAGTTGAGAGAAAGACTTTTGTTTCTAGAAAATGTATTATTATTTTAGTTGAAAAGTGAGGGCGTGACAACCACGCTCAAAAGTTTAAAACGATCACAGTTTTAATGAAAGTGTGATAAAGAAATATGGAATGAAATTTTCATATCACTTTACTAATGAAACCGTGATAAAAAATAGTTTTTATCATAGTATTGATAGAACTGTGATTGTAATTTCTTGTTTTAATCACATTTGGTTTTGAAGCGTGATGAAATATGCTCGCTTGTTTAACTACGTTTTGGTAAAAGTGTGATTGAATAAGTTCGTTGTTCGTTTCAATCACATTTTGTGTTGAAGCGTGATAAAATATACTCACTTATTTAACTACGTTTTCGTAAAAGCGTGATAGAATAATTTTTCTATTCATTTCAATCACGTTTTGTTTTAAGTGTGGTAATATACTTTTCGAAAAGCATGGTAGAATAGTTTTTCTATACTAACCACATTTTTTTTGCCCTTAACTGGGCTTTGGTTCTGTGGACTATCAACTGTGGGCTGGGCCTTTTCCTAAAATTTGTTTTTTCTTGGTTCACAAAAAAAAATTTTGGGTTGCCCTGGCCCAAGGGGGTTGCCCAAGCCCAAGGGCTTGCTGGGCTCACCCTTGGGCCGGCCCTGGTGAAAAATAGACGAAACA
The DNA here is from genome assembly GCA_018127125.1 of Rhododendron griersonianum. NCBI lineage: Eukaryota > Viridiplantae > Streptophyta > Magnoliopsida > Ericales > Ericaceae > Rhododendron > Rhododendron griersonianum. The sequence goes on from CM030789.1 coordinate 35,272,721, forward strand.
CTTTTTATATAGAAAAATAGACGAGTCTAATAAGTTTTGCATGATTAAGCTATTCCAATGAGGTGGTTACGGGTGTCCAATAAACTTCATTCTTGATATGAATGATCTACTCTATAAGATTTATAAGATAGATGGTTCTGATCGCGAAGAAGTACCTTAGGCAGTGTTCAAGAGGTGCATTATAAGACTTTAAAACCTCGAAATGCATTAAATGTCCTTCGACCACGTGGTTGCCGATAGCCGATGATCTTTAATTTGGGTGACACTGATGGAATTGATAAGATATGAAATTCTAACCGTTTAGATCACCTATTTTCATAGTAGACTCAGCAATTACTTTTACAATCTATACGTTCAACTTAATTAATAGTAAACTAAGTCTTCTGCCGCAATTGAATGTGTAGTAGCCAGGCGACGGCAACACAATCACAATGATCGATACCGTTTATTTCCTTGTGCTTATTGATAAAACATTCACTTGAAATTTTGGGCTCAATCGAGTTTAGAAAGCCCCTTCAACGAGAAGCAAATTCATTAACAAATTCCAAATTTTCTATCCAATCAAGTGTCTAACGATACACAATTAACTTCATTATTGGTACGAAGATGATTTAGTCAATATAAGTACAAAATTAGACGGTTCCGATCGCAAAAATGCCTAATGTGGTTGCCGATATCCAACCGATAAAGGTTTCATCCATTATTTGCTCAATTTTCCAACAAAAATCCTATCAGAGCAAAAGAATAGATGAAGTCCTTACCCATACCCGCATGAGCTAATTTTTTGCAAGATTCCTTATACAGCATTTGTAAACAAATTGAGCGGTTTTGATAATTTTTGTAGACCCTCAAAGTGGATCCTACATGGTACGGTGTACATTTGGTGTACAATAAAATGGTGGTTTTTGGTGTACACCATTTTTATTCGTAAAACTCACTCCAACCAAAAACAGGCATAGATTCTTCTAAATAGTAAATACTCGTCAAACTCGTTGGTAACACTTCTTAACCGGCTTATCGCAGAGCATACAGAAGTTCAAGCTCTACCTAGAGATCCTTCTTCACAGCTTGATATCAATTCAGCAAGTTTTCTCCTTGAAGGATGACCGCTAGATCTATTGTCAGCCCCATTCCTGGGAATGCAGGAAAAGCACAGATTTTATTGCCCAAATTAGCTCACAGCATGCTAAGAAAACACTAACTGCAGAAATGGAGCTGCTAATGAGAAAACACGACGTTTTCTGTGACAGGGACCAATATCTTCAACCTAGTTTTTTATATTTCATCCAAACATACTAGTGTGGGTAATAGAGAAACTTCATTGAAAGGTGAAGCATTGGTTAGCTAGACACAAAACCGAGAAAATACTAGACACTAACCCAAATGGAGAAAATTTTGACAGATTTCCTTGCTTTATGGCCTAGCCCAACACCTTGCGTCTCAAAATGGCAACAGCAACAACAAACTTCAAAAACAATAGTATGTATGAGCCCATGCCGGGCGTTTCGAACTCCATATGCAAAGTACGCTTCGAACTCCGAGCATTACTATATTGATCAAATAACAGCCGACTTGTCTTTTGCAATCAACTAAAGATGTTATGCATATTCTTCTCTTCTGGTAATAAGAAAAGCCAATTCAATGGAAAGAATACATTTATGAGAATGGGCTTCAAATAGGCAGCCACAGGGGGACAAATTTTAATCAAAATAATGCAAATAAGTACTAACTGAAGAAGCAATTTAACTTATCAGAAAAGTATATCGTCAAACTTAACAAGCATTGATAAGCTAGTCTACATGCCCAAACTCAATGAGGCAATTAAAAAAGCTAAAATAACTCATAAGACACCATAAAGGCAAGATAATGCCACCTATAAGACACTAGAACTTAACTGGATGGCTCCATTTGTTGCAGCTCCTTCTTCATCTTCCTGCGAGAACACAAATGATTAAATTACCCATAGGATGAACATCATTGTACTACTTTTCAAGAAATATTCCAAAAAATTTTAACTTGTAAAAATGTGATCAAAGGTGGTCTCTCTTTACAATAGTACTGGTGCTTGCTTGGGAAAACACAAACATCATGTAGAAAATAATAGTGCAATTAAAATCCCAAAATTTTAAACTACACCAGAGGTAGACATACCTTACTAGCTTCACTAATTCTAAATGATCCATTTTGGCACACTTGAGCATCACGACTCGCAGTTGCTCTATTGATGTCATGTCCTGACTCCAAAAGAGTTAGATCTGTACGCTCATGGTTAGTGTAAAGTTGCCTTTTCACATGATGGGTCATAGCAGGACCTGTTGATTTCCTTTTACATCCTATTTGTGTAAAAGGGGAAGGAGGAGGAGTTGGATAGCCGTCCTCCGAAGGATAGTGTGTCGCTGGTGGTTGGTAGTCATTCTTATCGAACGAGATACTACCCATTCCTCGGCTAGCTGAAGGAAATTTTGGACACGTTCTCTTTGTGTGGCCTGGAACCCTGCACCTTCCGCATTTCCTTGGCCTTTTGGGTTTGCCCATAGAAGAGTTCCCCCCCGGATTACCTTTGGTCTTGACTATATTAGGATCCCCAATGCCAAACAGCTTGGTCTTCCTATTTCCTTGAACACTGTTGGGGTTATCCTCTTTTGTCATTGCCCGGCGTTTCTTCAACCGCCACAGAAACTGGACGGCTACTTCCCTAGCCTCTTTGAAATCCAAGTCAGCGTATGAGGCATAATACGACACTTCGTTGAAAAGTGAGCTTAATATACCGTAACGTGCTGTCTGAGTTAGTGTGGTATCAATTTTGCTATGAGTATGTACCTGATGGTTAGGCCTATGTTGCCTCGCCCACCTCTGCAAGACACAATTCTGAGGAATACACAATAGATGGTTTAATTTCATAACACAAATCATGTGGCAGCAGGGTATGCCAAACGATTCGAATTTCAAGCAAGAACACATCATTCGATTCTCCGCTGGATGATAGTCAACTGTCCATGTTTTCTCAGGTGACCCGTATTTAGATAAGTAATACTTGTCATGGTCTATCCCCTCGATCACAACTGTTTTCTCCACATTGTACTTGCTTGCTCGGTCAAGTTCCTCACGAAATAACAAGAAAATATTTCGAGTGAACATGTCGGCTCCATGTTTCTCTAGACGCTTCAGTGATGTAGTCAAAACCGGAAAACTATTCTCTGTTCGGACCTCTGCCTTTGCCTCTCTATTTCGAATACGCCCAAGAGCTCTATCATAATGTACCATAAATTCAAATAGCCTTAGTCTCTGTTTTAAGAACTGGTTGAAATAGGCATTCATGCCTTCTACCCGCTGTGTACTCGATGCTCCAGCAAACATATAGCCACGAAGGTATGCCTGAGCCCATAAAGAACGTTTGCTATAAGTCTCCAACACCCAAGGTTTTTGCTCAATATTGTACCGTTTCACCACCTGATCCCAAGCATTTTCGAACTCATCTATTTCACAATCCATTTGCATACACCGCTTGAAATCTTCTTGAAACTCAGGTTTGTGGATATTTGTCGCGGCATTTCGCGACAGATGCCACAAACAAAGACGATGCCTACAATCCGGAATGACTTTTTGAATTGCCTGACGCATTGCCCTATCACCATCTGTCACTACGGACACAGGTCGTTTGTTATCCATGGCCTCCATTAAGGTTTCCAGCACCCATGTGTATGTTGCAAACGTCTCATCAACCAACAAGGCACAACCAAAAATAGTAGTCAGAAAATGGTTACTCACGCCAGCTAAAATGACAAACGGTTTCTTATATGCATTAGTTCGATAGGTTGTGTCGAATATCAGTACATCACCGAAAGCAGCGTAATCCATCCGAGACTTCGAGTCTGCCCAAAACAATTTACCTAGCCGGTTGTCCTCATCCACGGTATACTTGAAGAAAAATATTGGGTCGGCATCGGCTCTCGCAGATAAGTAACCCAAAGCACCCTCTGCATCCCCATCTTTGAGTTCTACTCTGCGCTCAACTTCAATTTTGTTCTGCAGATCTTTGAGAGTGAAGCCCACATCACCGTACCCCCCTAATTCATTGACTTTCAAATCCATGATCTGACCTGTCTTCACACCGACATTGTGCATAGCTTTTGTTTGAGCTTTAACCGCATCACTCACATGCCTATGTGAGAGGAGGAAAGGCACACAACGTTTCTCTATAAATGGATGGTTGTGTTCATCGTCAAAGTGAGTCACCACATATTTTTCAACTCCTTTATCATATCGGATTCTGAAAGTAGCTCGACATCCAACTCTAGTTTCATCCCTGGGGGGTATTTTCCGATCCTTACGGTCCAAATGTTTTTTAGATCTTTGACCTTGCTTTGAACATACCCATTTCCTCTTACGAGGCACATTAGCCTCATCGACTTCCAACCTATCTTTCCGTATGCTAAACCCCATTTCCTTAGCGTATGCGTTGTAGAAGGCATGTGCATCATCCTCTGAATCAAATTTCTGCTCGAGAATGTCATTCTTACTATAAATGCTAGAATTAAATTTATCATTGTGGACATTTGCATGACCACCCTGACTACCATCAGACTGATCCATAATATCTACATAACAAGAAAAGTAAAGGGCTGTAGTTAAAACAATTAAATAAAAACACATAAAATGTATAGCTATACCCAAGTGATGATTGGGTTTAACCATGAGCAATCACAAGAAGCTTTGAGAACTAACGGATTTATGATATTTATCAAATGCTTAAAAACAATTCATCAAGCCTATAAATTGACAGCGTGAGTATTTTTAAAAATTGAAATTACAACAGGACAAGAGACGTGCACATCCACTCAAAGTGTAAAAAGTGATAGCCAAATGTGTTGGACGCATACCTCTCTCTTTCCTCTCTTGACTAATTAACCTAATCCAATTGGTCTCAAATTGAAGTGCCGAGAGAGTTGGAGAAAATGAATTGAATAAAACTGAAACCTAACAAAAGGAAAACATAAAAAACAATGACATGATTACAAAAAGAATAGAATTCAAACTGAAACTTTTTTTTTTCCTTTACCTGGGTTTGTATCCCCTCAGATTAAATTTTGGTCCTCAACTCGCATGGAAGTTTGATGCCTCCAATAAAAAAAATTAGCTCTACTCAATAACTAAAACGCACAGTTCTATTGTCTCCAAATATCATTAACCCCTATTGTCTCCAAATATCATTAACCCCTAAGCTCCAACCCCCACTCTCAAATTACCCATAAACTACTTACCCCTACCATCTGCACATAACATTGGAGATATTTGGCCTAGGTAATGGGAACCAGCTCATAATGCATTGCAGAAGCAAAACACCTATTCTTTTGTGCCACAAATTGTAAAAAGATAATATAAGAAATGTAACAAAGAAAATACTATAAAGTCGATGACTTGGATGCTTAGACTAACTATTTATTAAGGTTATTAATCAACGACTAAGAATAATGAGCCAGATTTAATTGTTCACTAAGGCTTTTACCAAAAATGTGGTGATTAGGTAAATGATACCAATATACAAACGGTCAATGACGTAATATTGGTCACATATGAAATAACCGAATTATGAAATAAGGGTTTAAGAATTGTACACTATGTCAAGTCCAATTTAAGTACGCAATTTAAGCAATGAAAGTAGGCTAATTTTATTTTCCATTTAGTTAGTCCCCTCTGTCTTTCTATCTTAAAGATGCACTACCAATCATGCAGATGGATAGCTCCAAACACCCATTCACATAAGCTATAGAGTTTTCTAAACACCCATTCAAAGAATATATACTGCAGAGGGATAGCTCCAAACACCTATTCGCTAGTAATAAAAGAAAACGGGTGGAGAAACCAATTTCTGCATTTTCATGGTTCTAAGGACAAAGATGAGTTCTAGAATTGAAAACATTCAAAAGGGGGTAAAAGCCATTAAACTATTGTTTCAAAACAAAGAACAAAGATGGGAAAATCTCGAAAAGTAAAGGATACAAGCACAGTTTAAACTATATCAATATGCATGATGCAAGCACAGTTTTTTCCCCTAAGTTTTCTTCGTTTGTCAATTTGATGGGGAAATCATCCCAGCTGTTTTAATACTAAGAACTGCAGCACCAAACATTTCCCCAGCCCCCTAATTAGAAAACAAGAAAATCGATCAACAGTAATAACAACAGTGGTGAATTGAAGAAATTTTGGATATCTTTCGACTAAAACTTGGATAACTTTTTACTTACTTGGCTCGTAATAGCTACCAGAAGAACTGCAGACAAGGGGTATCCATGCCTAATCTTGCAAGATCATTTCAGCTATTCTGATATTAGCATCCATAAACAATCAATTAGTTCAATTTTCTCACAAACTAAGATGATATGCATTACGTAGAGCTAATTTCCATCATACATTGGAGTCATATAGTTGAGAGAAGCATTTTATCGAACACGTGGTTCGCAGTGAAACTACGTAATCAAAATTTTCATTCAACTATGAATAGCATTGATAAGATGAAGGCATAAAAAAACTACACAATAAAAAGGTTGAACCAATTCCTTATCTACGGAAAAAGCCCTAGTTTTCCCTAAAGACAAACCTGATTTATTAACCCATGAAAGGATTCAATTAAAAGGAACAAGATGGAATGAGCCCACAGTTGCTCCCCTTTCGTTATGTGTTTGGTGAGAAATCACCGTTACCAGGCCCGAAGAGAAAGGGAGAGAGACTTACTGTCACGCTAGCGAGGACGTCGGAGTGAGTGGTCGCCTGAGTGTGGTCGTCAAACCAGAACGAGCAGTGGGAGGGACAGAGAGACAGAGACGATAGTCATGCGAAATCACTACGGATTGAGATGTGGGAAGATGGCGGAGGAAATCGTCGGAGTGAGGTCTTCGAAAGGTAGGGAGAGAGCCAGAGAGGAGGGGTAGAGTAGAGCCAGAGAGGAGATACGGAGAGCGAGAGAGACTACTGAGAGTCAGGGAGGGATAGCCCACCGTTTACCTGTTAAGCCATTTTTTCATTTTGTTAATTGACCTATTAATTGAGTGGTCTGGATTATTTACTTTGAAATCCAATGGTTTAAAATTTTGGTGTGTACGGTACACCCCTAATAAGGGGTGTGTACCATAGGACTACCCATACTTTAATGGTCATTCGTTGAACTTTGGTTGTACTCATCATTCTTAAGGATTTATTCTATGTAGAAGCTATCTTCTTATTTATTCTATTGGAAATCCTTCCTGCACTCGATGGTGATTGTCATAAGAAGCAAAAAAAAAGCAGGGATTTGGACAATCTCGTTAGTGTATTGGTTGAATTTGTTATTGTCTTTGCAGTAGAACCCTTTGTTTTTTGGTGTATTCTTATTTTTTTTAATGGCAAAGAAAATTTTCTTTAATCTCTAAAGTTGTTACAAAACTAATAGGACAGGGATAACAGCATCAAATTCCTAACTCCCTCCATCCGATAATTTCAGCTCACGACAGCAAGTTGTGTTGTTTTTAAATTAAGAATAAAGCACTTCTATATTTTTTTAAAAATTCAGCAGTAATTAAAAAAATTGTAATGCTTTGTTTGGTTTGCTTTTAAAAAAAAAAAATTCAACTCAAAAAACACTCATTATCCCTACTTTCAATCATTATTCTCATTTCTTTCTCCACTTATTACCCCTATCTCCAATCATTATTATCATTTCTCTATCTTTCTCCACTCATTACCCTATCTCCAATCGTTACCCTAATTTCTTTCTCTACTCATTATCCCAAAAGTCATACTAAAAAATTCTCAAAAACCCATTCAAATACAGCATTTATCTTTTGTGCGAAAATGACACAGCTATTCTTAAGAGACTAAATTATGGGATGGAGATAGTGTCATGCACTTGTTATATAAAGCTGCCATCCAAAATCTATTTGTACGTTTTAAAAATTGCCACGAAATACCTTCAAAATATGTAGAAATTTACAAGTGAGGAATGATGAAAAGAGTATAATCTGCATTACCAGGGGCATTAGTGTTGATACCCCACAAAGTAAGATCATGTTTGACACCTATTATTCATGTTGCTACAAATTTAAGGGTGTTTGCTTGTGTACTTGTATGACAAACAAGGGAAGAGAGGGAATGTTTGAAGATACTTAATGTATTTCCTGGGAGTTACTTCTCACTTAACAAGGGCTATCAGAAATCATTGCTTCCATGGGCATTCTTGGTTAAGAAAAAGGGTTCAAAGCCATGGTGTGGTTACCAGACATTCCCTTCAAACATATGACTATATAAATATGCATGACTAGAGCCCAGGGATCGATAATTGATTCCAGACACACAAGGTATTCGAGTGAAGTATGTTTAACCCTTTCCTTCTATGATAATTGATAAGCAATAACGAGGGAATTACTAGGTCTATGTACGCCTTACCACATGCGTAGACCTGGCAAAATCAAGACCCATTACAGCCGTAGTTTATGGTTATGGCGTTTAATTACTAGGTCTACTTCCTTAAGTGGTGTGGTCACTTACAACCTGTTGTACCCATTGGGTTAAATTAAGTATATTAACAAGTTAATATGGCGGGTGTATTTATATCTTTAGTTGTGCTTTAAAATCAACTAGACTAGTTCATTTGATCACCAATGCACTCTTAATTAAGTAGTGAAAGGTCATGGATCAATCTCTACCGAAGTTTAAAGAGTTTGATCAATGCTCCCGTAAATTTCCTTCTTTGGTTAGTCTACCTAGTGTATTTGATGTTGATTGTTACCCTTAGTCGTACTTTTGTGGATACATATTTGAACTGTCTATAAAATTGTCATGTAATTCTTGTGATGTATATATAATTTATTCTCATAGTTGGATACTTGGATATCAATTTTCTTTCCTTTGAGATAAACACCCTCATGTCCATGTCCACAATCCAAACACAACCATACATGTATCCTTTCAGATTGCAAAAATCAACTCATGCCATTTTCAGGGGCTCAAGTGTTACCACCTAGAGTAAAGTGAGGGATAAACTACCAGTTGGGTATTAATTTCAGGCAAAAGTCACCTAATTGCTTATTCCTGAAGCAAAATGATTGTTGAAAACACAAGTGTGGGAGACTAGATACAGTGTATTTGACAAAAAAGAAACTTGGTTAATTAGAGCAACACATCATTAACCAAACGGTGTTACACTAACAAAAAGTTTAGGAACACGATTTTAGAACACAACTCCAAACACAGCTTGTTCGGAGTTGTAGTCTAAAATCGTGTTCCTATCATTGCTCTTGACCTAGTAACCATATATACTACCAACGTTGCCTTGATTGTGGTATAATCTCTGATTTTTTCACTTAATCCAATGGCTTATATATCTTGTTTGTCATTTGAGCTACCTTGTCTATGAGCTTTGTGAAGAAATGAGATTGGAACTAGAAAGGCGTCTAGCTACCATGCCCCAATCTGGTATTGGGGCATCATGCCCCCAAGTTGTACCGTGTTACTAACAGCCCTTGGATCATCAAAATGTCATCTCTACCGTTGAATTGAAAATGGAAGAAACCGGTATAGCCAGTCAAGAAAAACTCTCAACACTCTTTCCAGTTTCCATAACCTCTAAGGGCTTAAATCCATTTAAACTTCCAAGTACATCCGTAGATAACAACTACGGACATCTAATCTTTTAGGGATATCAAACGCCTCGACACGCACCCCCACCCAAAATGGAAAAAAAAAAGAAAAAAAGGTGTCCCTCTCCAACTTTTGAGGACTTGGATAAACTGCTCCGTATTCTCTTCTTTCATAGAGCCTCTCTCCGTCAGAGTGTTTTTTGTTTCCATTAATTACTAGATAGCTGAGAAAGGAAAGAATGAAGATATTTTTGAAAGTCAACGACCCATAACTCAAACTGAATCGTCCACCGGCTTCAGTAACAAAGCTTCAGAGGAAAGGTATCACAGCTTTCAACTAAACTAACTGCACATAATTAAAAAAAAAACATGAAGCTTAGCTAATGGAAATTAAGTACCTATCCCGAACCTGAAAACATTAACGGCAATGGTACCTGATCTGCAAATGGACCAGTTCATTCCCATCTTGTCTCACCTCCAAACCAGGGGACACCTTGATTTCTACCCATCCATCAGGTGAGGGTGCATAACGGGCTATATTTAGCAAGAAATCCGACGAGACCAGCTGAAGTCTAACTTGATCGCCAAGAAGGTGTTTTGCTTTGAATCCGTCAGGAATTTCATGAACTAGTTGTAAATTCTTCTCCTTTGAAAGCATCATAACCTGGCTTACAATTGCATCTACAACACTTACTAAGAGAAACTCTTCCACGTTTAACTCCATGCTGCTGCTAAAATAAATATAACAGATAAATAAGTTCAGTGGTGGAAATCTAATAAAATCTATCCCGCAACCTAGTAGGGTTTTTTTGGGGGTAAGGATAATATAAAAATTGAGGCCAGGAATGATAAAAGTTGGGACATTTTTGACAACTAATCGATAACACGATGAACGAAGGCAAAAATTAGGAATGTCCAAATGTATAGGAATATCGCCAATAGAAGGGTGCACCAATAGACCAATCATGTGTGGCAAACATGAAATAAATAAACTGCCTTTGACTTGGTAGTGATATGAAATTGATCAGACTATACAAAGACATGATTCACCGCCCCCACCCACACCTTGCACCCCCGCAACCTTAAAAACATCATCAGAAGAAGAAATTTCCAGTATTAACAAACAAATACGTTATCTAGACAATAGTTACTGTTTACGTAGGCCTACAAAACTCAAAGAAACGATTTGTGAATTTCCTGGAACATGATTAATCCCTTAAACGGAATTCAACACATTGATAGAGGGAATTAATCTCCCCATACGTACCCTCCAGGAACCAGGCATAAAAGAAAGCGGTGGGCCTGACATACGAAATTGATCACGAGATACAGCATAATACTTGAAAAAAGGAATTTATGCATAACTATACTACTAGAGTCTCACAAAAAAGAACTTACCCCTCCTCTATACTTCTTAAATCCATGTCCTCTATTATTGATATTATCTGTCTTTCGCATGCATCACTTGTCTCCAGAAATTGCTTCTGGTCCTCTGAAACAGCACTATCTTCCAAAAGCTTATGGATAAACCGTATCCCATAAAGTGGATTTTTCAACTCTTGTCGAATGTAATCCAACTCAAGTTTTGAAAAGTGCTCTCCATCCTCTTGTTTGTTTCCAACGGCTTGCACGTCAGACACAACATTTTGCAAGAAACAAAAACACCCAATTATATTCCCATCCTCATCGGTTCTCTTATCCGCCATAAGGACCACCTCCACGTATTCCCCCTTCCTATCAAAAAACCCAAATGGGAACTTCTCAGGATCTTGACCGCCAATCACTTGGTACAGAAGGATAGTAAACTTAGTGAGTATTTCTCGACCTTTCAGCCGACAGAAACCCCCAAAAATTTCCCCCGGGAGCATTTTTCCAATAATCTCATCTTTCATCCACCCAGTTAGCTTTTCCATGGCTGCATTCCACTCAGAACAGTAGGTGTTTGAGTGTTTCCATCTGAAGCAAATATTGGTGGAATCAAGGGTTAAGACATTGTATGATAGCCTTATAATCACCTTGTAAGCGGATGAATTTGTCCATGACAACTCTCTCGGACGTGATGTCCTGACCAACAAAGCACACACCAACAACATTGTTTGTGTAATCCCTACTTGCACAAGCACTGGCCATGATGTATATATCTGACTTTTGCTCATTTTGCCCCAACTTTTGCAGCTTTAATTCAACATTTTTTTCCTCCTCACCTGAAATTAGTTAAAGTAAATTTAGAAGGCAACGACTTAAAAAACTGCAACACCCAAGCTATTAGGGTTATAAGGGATTGATGAAGTTGAGCTTTAATTTAGCTGCAACCTGAAAAGCTTATAAAAAAATACATTGAGTACGAAAAAATGGTTATTAGAGGCACCCAAAGGGGCACAACCTTTGTAACAAAAGGATTGTATCAAGCTTTCCAAAAATTCAAAATGCTCAACAGCGAAGTTGAAAGCTAAGAAGCATTGACATGGATACGGGATATAGACACGACACAGACACGCAGACATGTCATTTTTTCAATAATTAGGACATGGACACGTCGAATGTAAGATGTATTTGTATTATAGAGGTATGTTTTGAACTCATTACCAGTCGGAACACTACAAGAAAATTTGAATTAGGTGACAAATGGAATTTGTCACAAATTGCATGTTTTTCGTCACAAATAGTATTCGTGACGAAAATAAATTTGTCGACTAAAGGTTGTCGAGGATTCCTACCTCGTGACGAAATTTGTTTTTCGTCACCTATGGTGTCTTTTGACGACGAAAAATTTCGTCACGAAAAAATCACTTAGTGACAAAAAAATTTTGTCACCTATTATTCTTTTTGATGACAAAATATTTCGTCACCATTCTAATAATTATTTGTCACCCATTTTCAATTTCGTCACTAATTATGGCAGGTGATTGAACAATGTAAATACATAGGTGACAAAAAAAGTTTCGTCACCGAAGAAATTAATTAAAAATAATAATTGTGACAAAATATTTTGTCACCTAAAATTTCCAATTAAAGCCAATTAGTGACAAAAGATATAGTCATTGAAAAGTTGATAAGAGAAACATCTTGTCACGTCCTCCATTTTCGACATAAAATATAAAGAGTTTCATAAACAAATACCTCACAATAAACCGTACGACACCAAAATATCATTAGCTTCCCATACCATACCCCAAGTCCAAGTGTTCAAAATGTTACATCTAAGGCACGACGGCCCCGAATCAGATTAGACAACAACGGTCAAGAGTTTAGAGTTTACAAAATGTCCCATAGTCAATTGAGTTATCACATAAGTTACAAATACATCTTCAAAAGGAATTTACAAAGATGCCTAAGTAACTCTACAATGTTAGCTTTTCAAAACGTGTCCAACATCCAAGCACTCCAATCATGCTCGTTACCGCCCAGAGTTAGTACCTGAAAAGAAATAATGCTTGAGCTACACTAGCCCAGTAGAAATGCTACACAGACAATATATGCAAGAGAAATGCAGGAACGATGAAACGACATGAACAATTGGTAGCCCAAGCAACTGACAATCGAAACGGTTCAACAATCCGACAAACAAGCCAAGAGACTCTGAATACATCCCAACCATTAACCGTTTCCATATCTCGCATATCCAAACCGTCTCGCGTTGCGTGTCATGAGCCGAAGCTCCTGCCGGGCTATTCATGGAACCCCGATATCCCCTGCCAAGCACCCACCTCGAAGGTTGGGCCTTGAATGTTCAATACGAGCATTAGCTCCTGCCAGGCTGTTTATGGGACCCTGATATCCCCTGCCAAGCACCCACCCGTCGATGGGCCTTGAGTGTTCACGCGTTGTGTCAACAAAGTTTCACGTGTCTCAAATTTCATAACGTCCCGTTCCACTTCAAGTTCATATGATAACTAAGACAATTTCCATCGAACGAAAGTAAGGAAGTGCCAAGAACGCACAAGAGCTCAACAAGGGTGTTCAACAATGATAAGGAGTGTTTTAGATGCACTTAGAATGAGTTGAAAATGATCGGGGGTCAAAACAATGGGTTTTGGAGCAAAACAGTGAATTCTGGAGATAAGCTCACTGTATGGATACGAGAAAAAAAGCCGTATGGATCCGGGTCGGTTACGAATTTTCCAGCTTGTTCCGTATGGATACAGATTTTTGGCCGTATCCATACGGGAGGCTTACGAGCAGTTTTTCTGCAGATTATCAGAAATTCAACAACAACCACAACAACAACAACAATGGATACAATTTCAAGCAAGGAAAACACTTCTATTACATGTATTGAGAGGTAGAATCCCTACCTCGAAGCCGAAGAACGAAACCCAAGAAGATACGAGCCCTAGCTCTCCGAAAACCTTGATTCGAACGGGATACGACTCCACCGAGCTCCAACCGGTGGGATACGGACTACAATACGCGTAGAGGTCGAAGGATTGAAGGTTATTTTGGTGGGTTTTTGAGTGATTTTGGTGAGAGAGCAAGAGAGAGAGAGAAAACCGTGAGAGAGGGAGAGACCGGGAGAGAGACGTGAGAGTGGATGAGGAAAAAAAATGATTCAATGCTCTCTCATCTCCCCTATATGTACTCATATATCCACAAATCACACATTACACCCTTTCACATTCAATTCCACCACTTTAACCCCAAATCACATAAAGCCAAACATTCCGTTTTCATTTTCCGAAAACTATGCGTTTAATAAATATCAACTTTGGATAAAATAAATACGGGTCTCTACATTCTACCCTCCTTAAAGAAATTTCGTCCTCGAAATTACCAGGCCCAAGCTAACCACTAATGCATCAAGCATGCATACAACATTCACAATTTCATCATCATGCAACAAGTCAATTATCGAAAAGCTCGAAATGTAAATACTCACATTGGCTCATTCCAAAAATAAGTGCGGATATTTCTCCCTAACTTCGTCCTCTCTTTCCCACGTCGATTCCTCACTACCTTGACTTCTCCACAAGACTCGCACTAACGGTATCGTCTTACCCCTCAAAACTTGATCACGCGAATCTAGGATACGAATCGGTTCTTCCCCATAAGATGCATCGGCCTCTAACTCAAGCTCGGACCACTCTAATACGTGCGACGGATCCGGTTCGTACTTTCTCAACATAGACACGTGAAACACGTCATGGACACCCGATAGCTTCGGTGGCAAAGCCAAGCGATACGCAACCTCCCCAATTTTCTCGATAATGTCAAACGGCCCGATATAACGCGGCGATAGCTTCCCTTTCTTCCCAAAACGCGATAACCCCTACGAGGCGGTACCTTAAGAAATACGTGATCCCCTTCCTCAAACGACAACGGGCGGCGACGACGATCGGCATAACTCTTTTGCCTACTTTGCGCGGTCAACAATCTTTGGCGAATCACCTTAACTTGTTCGGTCGTTCTCTCTTGAGCTTCTTTAAGGCGTTGGCGAATAATCTTCATACTCTCGGACGTCTCCGTGACCATATCCGGTCCCACTAGCGTAGCTTCTCCCAATTCGGTCCAACATATCGGCGATCGACACGGTCTTCCATATAAGGCTTCATACGGTGCCATTTCGATACTCGATTGGTAGCTATTGTTGTACGCGAATTCTACCAACGGCAAATGATCCTCCCAACTACCCCGAAAATCCATCACGCAAGCCCGAAGCATATCTTCTAGAATTTGAATCGTTCTCTCGGATTGTCCGTCGGTTTGAGGATGATAGGCGGTGCTAAACAAAAGGTTGGTGCCTAAAGCAGCTTGCAAACTCTGCCAAAAATGCGCCGTAACCCTCGGATCACGATCGGATACGATGGATACGGGAATCCCATGAAGACGAATGATCTCCCGAATATATAAACGACTGAGTGCTTCCACGGAGTCGGTAACACGCATAGGCAAAAAGTGAGTGGTTTTGGTCAAACGATCCACGATCACCCAAATAGCGTCATGCCCCTTTGGCGACCTCGGTAAACCCGTAACGAAATCCATGGTCACATTCTCCCATTTCCATTCGGCCACAGGCAATGGTTGTAACTCCCCTGCGGGTCGTTGATGTTCGGCTTTTACTTGTTGGCACGTAAGACACTTGGAAACAAAAATCACAATGTCCCTCTTCATTCCGGACCACCAAAATTGCCTACGTAGATCATGATACATTTTCGTCCCTCCCGGGTGAACGGCTAATGGAGAATGATGAAACTCTCGCAAGATTTCCGCCCGACACGAAATGGGTACGAACAACTTCCCTTGATAACGCAAACTTCTATCGGCGTGTATCATCCACCCCTCTTGAGCATTTCCACTAAGGAATCTAGCACGAAATTTTTTCCGCTTCTTCATCGTGTTGTTGAGCTTCAATCACTCGAGTCGATAAGGTCGATTGCACAGTCAAATTACATAACGTTACTCCTTCCTGAACCTCCTCGAAATGCGAAGCACAAAAGCCCAAATCATTTATCATCTTCCACTCATAAACAGCTAGACTCGCTAGGTGTGTGGGTTTTCTACTTAGTGCGTCCGCTACAACATTCGCTTTCCCCGGGTGGTATTGCAACTCGAAGTCATAATCCTCCAAATGCTCCATCCAACGACGTTGACGAAGGTTAAGCTCTTTCTGAGAAAACAAGTATTTCAAACTTTTATGGTCGGAAAAGACTTCAAATCTCTCACCGTACAAATAATGGCGCCAACTCTTCAAAGCGAAGACGACGGCCGCAAGCTCCAAGTCGTGTGTCGGGTAATTTCGTTCGTGAGTTTTCAGTTGCCGCGATCCATACGCTACCACACGCTCCTTTTGCATTAGAACGCATCCTAACCCTTCCTTAGACGCATCACAATACACGGAGTAGCCAACTCCACGTTCGGGCACGATCAAAACCGGTGCGGTAGTCAACCTCTTCTTTAGTTCTTCAAAAGCCGTCTCACACGAGTCACTCCATACGAAACGAGTCCCCTTACGCGTCAATCGAGTCATCGGTGCCGCCAAATGAGAGAAATCCAGGACGAAACGACGGTAGTAACCGGCCAACCCCAGAAAGCTTCGAATCTCAAACACGTTCTTCGGTCGCTGCCAATTCATGATAGACTCTATCTTTCCCGGATCAACGGACACGCCACCTTTCGATACCACATGACCCAAAAATTTGACTTCGGACATCCAAAACTCGCACTTACTGAGTTTGGCGTACAATTGGTGCTCTCTTAAGAGTTCTAGAACAATGGCAAGATGGGATTGATGTTCCTCCTCCGTTGGCGAATAGATAAGGATATCGTCGACGAATACGACCACAAAACGATCATGATACGCATGAAAGATTCGATTCATTAAGTCCATGAAAGTAGCTGGAGCGTTCGTCAACCCAAAAGGCATAACAACGAATTCATAATGGCCATAACGAGTACGAAATGCGGTTTTAGGAATATCCTCTCTCCGAACTCTCAACTGGTGATAACCGGACCTCAAATCAATTTTAGAGAAACAAATGGCACCTCGTAGTTGATCAAACAAATCATCAATTCTAGGCATCGGATACTTGTTCTTAATGGTGACTCGGTTTAACTTACGATAGTCAATACACAAACGGAGTGATCCATCCTTCTTTTGCGCGAAAAGAGCCGGTGCTCCCCACGGCGACGTACTTGGACGAATGAAACCTAAGCTCTCCAGTTCTTGCAACTGAATTTTCAACTCTCTCAATTCAGCGGGTGCGAAACGATACGGAGGTATGGAGATAGGAGCGGTACCAGGAAGTAATTCAATGGTGAACTCAACCTCTCTCTCAGGAGGCAAACCGGGCAATTCTTCCGGAAACACCTCCGGGAAATCACAAACCACTAAGGGTAACTCCCCACGCACGGAGGTATCCTCATCTAACGTCAAACTTGCCAACAAAGAATAGATCGATTCGCGTTCTCGAGGTCCACATAGATACGGTTCTAACGGTTCTCGACGCTCCCCAAAGAATTCGAAACAAGGACCCTCAGGAGGACAAATACGAACCCGACGCTTGAAACAATCAATGGTAGCATGAAATGTGGATAGCCAATCCATTCCTAAGATAAGATCAAACCCTGACATTCCCAGAACAATGAAATCGAACACAAAACGACGGTCACGGATGATCAACTCACAATCTCGACAGATACGATCAAGCGGCGTCCTACCCCCTAGAGGTGTTTCAACGAACAAGGGAGGACTAAGACTCTCCGTTTCCAATTCCAAAGCACACACAAATGATGCAGCAATGAATGAATGTGATGCTCCAGAATCAAAGAGAACTTTAGCAAAGGAGTTGAATAAAAGGAATGTACCCCTCACGACAGGAGCCTCTGGAGCCTGAGAAGTGGTGGATGGAATGGCCGAAGTGATGTTGTAGACTCGCCCTTGAGTACCCTGACCCGTACTCTGAGTAGGCGCGGAAGAGCTCGCCCCCTTATCAACCCCGGAACTCTGAGCCGACGTAGTCTGGCGGAAGTGAGGCTGCTGCTGCCTCTGGGTACCCCGAAACTGTTGGCCTACGCTACGCCCCATTCCCGGCTGCTGCACGGATCCCGACTCACTACGTGCTCCAGAACCCTGAAGACAATTTCTCGCAAGATGATCCATCTTCCCACAAGTATAGCAAGCCTTCTCAAGATGTGGACATTGAGCACGCACGTGTCCCGGTTGATTGCACTTATAGCATACAGGTGGAGGCCTAGACAACGCACCCCGAGTCCCTGAAGATGGTGGCCTGAAGCCCGATGAGCTACCCAGCGGTGTCTGAGATGGTTCCCTTGGTCTTTTCCGTCCTTGACTTCCAAAACTCCCCGACGACGAACTCACGCCCACGTTTGATTGCCTCGGTTCCCAAACTCCCCTATTTCGTTGCGCCTCTTTCGGTATCTCGATACTCCTTGCGCATTCTATAACCTCGGAAAACTTCGTCCTACGTTGGACAGTCACCAGTCTCTTGAAGGTATTGTTCAGCCCTTTCTCAAATCGTCGGCACCTCCTCTCCTCCGTCGCCACCAACTCCGGAGCGAAACGAGACAAAGATCGGAATTTCAACACATATTCTGAGATAGTCATATTACCCTGTTCTAGTTTCTCAAACTGATCTCTCATGGTGTCACGTGAGGTTTCCGGGAAATATTGCTCTTCAAAGAGCGCTTCAAACTCAGCCCACGTCAAGTTCTCAACGTCCAGCTCATCTACTTGTGCCGCGGTCCTCGCCGCTCTCCTAGCATCTTTCCTACTTTCCAACACTGCTTCCCACCATTCACCTGCTTCCCCGACTAACTGAACGGCCACGATTCCCACCCTAATGTTGTCCTCGGTAATATTAAGGGCTCGGAAGAGTTTACGGATTTGGGTTAGCCAATGGTCCGCTACCAATGGGTCACTATCTGTCCCGTCAAACACTGGAGGGTTCCTACGGCTGAACTCTCGCATTGCCACCATGGCTCGGTCCTCAACATTCTCTCTCGGAGCTTGGTTCAAAAGATTTGCAGCCGTAAGAGCTGCGACAAGATCCCTAGCGAATTGATTCTGATTCAGAGGCACACCTGCACCTCGACCGGCCCCAGCCCCCGGGTTCCCACCTGGGTTCTCCCCAAGCTGACTAACCTCATCCTCGGGAGGTGCCCCACGGCCACGGCCACGACCACCCCGGTTTCCAACCCCGCCACGTCTACCACGAGTCCTCGGAGGCATCTTACTACAAAGATATAAGAAGAAAAGACTATTAACCACAACAGTATAGCTATGAGGTCAAGGCCTCAACTCCCAACATAGGTATTTAACCCTACGCCACTCTACGATAACAAAAACACAATGCCACGTAGTCACATAAATGTTAGTCACACAAGCATGCACAATTTATGTTAAAGGGCGCGACGTTTTGAACCCATGAGACGAAACGCCTCCCCACGGTCTCTAGGTGTTCTAAACCTATTGCTCTGATACCAAGTTGTCACGTCCTCCATTTTCGACATAAAATATAAAGAGTTTCATAAACAAATACCTCACAATAAACCGTACGACACCAAAATATCATTAGCTTCCCATACCATACCCCAAGTCCAAGTGTTCAAAATGTTACATCTAAGGCACGACGGCCCCGAATCAGATTAGACAACAACGGTCAAGAGTTTAGAGTTTACAAAATGTCCCATAGTCAATTGAGTTATCACATAAGTTACAAATACATCTTCAAAAGGAATTTACAAAGATGCCTAAGTAACTCTACAATGTTAGCTTTTCAAAACGTGTCCAACATCCAAGCACTCCAATCATGCTCGTTACCGCCCAGAGTTAGTACCTGAAAAGAAATAAGGCTTGAGCTACACTAGCCCAGTAGAAATGCTACACAGACAATATATGCAAGAGAAATGCAGGAACGATGAAACGACATGAACAATTGGTAGCCCAAGCAACTGACAATCGAAACGGTTCAACAATCCGACAAACAAGCCAAGAGACTCTGAATACATCCCAACCATTAACCGTTTCCATATCTCGCATATCCAAACCGTCTCGCGTTGCGTGTCATGAGTCGAAGCTCCTGCCGGGCTATTCATGGAACCCCGATATCCCCTGCCAAGCACCCACCTCGAAGGTTGGGCCTTGAATAATCAATATGAGCATTAGCTCCTGCCAGGCTATTTATGGGACCCTGATATCCCCTGCCAAGCACCCACCCGTCGATGGGCCTTGAGTGTTCACGCGTTGTGTCAACAAAGTTTCACGTGTCTCAAATTTCATAACGTCTCGTTCCACTTCAAGTTCATATGATAACTAAGACAATTTCCATCGAACGAAAGTAAGGAAGTGCCAAGAACGCACAAGAGCTCAACAAGGGTGTTCAACAATGATAAGGAGTGTTTTAGATGCACTTAGAATGAGTTGAAAATGATCGGGGGTCAAAACAATGGGTTTTGGAGCAAAACAGTGAATTCTGGAGATAAGCTCACTGTATGGATACGAGAAAAAAATCCGTATGGATACGGGTCGGTTACGAATTTTCCAGCTTGTTCCGTATGGATACAGATTTTTGGCCGTATCCATACGGGAGGCTTACGAGCAGTTTTTCTGCAGATTATCAGAAATTCAACAACAACCACAACAACAACAACAATGGATACAATTTCAAGCAAGGAAAACACTTCTATTACATGTATTGAGAGGTAGAATCCCTACCTCGAAGCCGAAGAACGAAACCCAAGAAGATACGAGCCCTAGCTTTCCGAAAACCTTGATTCGAACGGGATACGACTCCACCGAGCTCCAACCGGTGGGATACGGACTACAATACGCGTAGAGGTCGAAGGATTGAAGGTTATTTTGGTGGGTTTTTGAGTGATTTTGGTGAGAGAGCAAGAGAGAGAGAGAAAACCGTGAGAGAGGGAGAGACCGGGAGAGAGACGTGAGAGTGGATGAGGAAAAAAAAATGATTCAATGCTCTCTCATCTCCCCTATATATACTCATATATCCACAAATCACACATTACACCCTTTCACATTCAATTCCACCACTTTAACCCCAAATCACATAAAGCCAAACATTCCGTTTTCCTTTTCCGAAAACTATGCGTTTAATAAATATCAACTTTGGATAAAATAAATACGGGTCTCTACACATCTTTGGTGATAAAAAAAAATTGTCACCTTAAATATGTGTAGCAAGTAAAAGTGACAAAATAAATTGTCACTAACACTCTTCTTACAAGACAATATTATCCTATTCATTTTGGAATTCAATACTCCGCCAAACAAATGAACTATAAGTTACATCATAATAGCCAATACATCTTCATAAACCATTATAATCATGTGCCAAACTAGACATCCATTAACTACAAGAACTATGTATTCTACACCAAATTAATATCCATTCAACCATAGGATTTAAAGTATCAATATTCCCATGACAAAAACATGAAAGGTACACCATACCATATATGTTCATCATAGTTCAGTAGCACCATTAAAATGAAAAAAGAAGACTCGGAACTTCAACCAAAAATGGAGTCTTCATAGAAGCATGCATCCAGAAAAGAAGACTCGGAACTTCATCCAAAAAAGGAGTCTTCATAGAAACATATATCCAAACAAAAAGTCTTCATAGAAGAGCGTATATATACCATCTTCCCTGCTACCAACCTTATGTGTATTCAATCTGCACATAAAAAGTAGGATAAAGTATTTTGGTTATGATGTTAATAGAACACAAAACATTATGGAAACTTAACAATCTGCACACCTTATGCGTATTCAATTTGCACACACAAAGTACGTATTTTGGTTATGTGTTGGGCTATGTAGCACCGACACTCCAAAAGGGCGCTGCGTCCACGTATTGGACACGGGGACACGGCGGGGACACGGCGGGGACACGGCCAAATACGTATTGGACACGCCACATGGCGTGTCTAATAATTTTTATTATTTTTTGATAGGGGACACGGCGGGAACACGGCTAGGGGTCAAAATGTAATATTTTTAACTACTCCGCCCCACCTATGGTCTTCCTTGGGGAAGTTTACCTTTTCTAAAGTACTGAAAAACTATGTCCACCTTTTGGCTACGGTACATAAATAGTTAAATCTGATGGCTGACTTGAGCAAAGGCTATTTTCTATTCTCAGACATCTAAAGGAAAACAAGCAGATCCACATTACATCAGTATGTGCATGTATATTCGTGATTTCAACTCCACACAAGATTGACTTAACCTTTTAGGAATGTGCGCTTGAATAAATGACTATAGTTTTCTGCTCCATTATCTACCAAAGAGGATATATCTTCTTAACCAAGCACTTGTTACTGCATCATCAAAACCTAGGTATCCCTTTCAGATAATTAATCCTACTTCACTACCACTATTTGGCATTGGTGGATTCTAACAAGTTACATTGGTACGGAGTAGTGGTTATCACTACCACATGTTTCCTGTTTAGCTTTTTCCTACCTGGAATGCACTATGGTGATAGTCAATCTCTCTCATAATTAGACTTTAACAAGTTTTCCTGTAATGACAGTATGGCTTGGTAAGTGTTTGTGTTGACTTTTTACTGCCACTGTTAGAAAGAAAAACAGTACAAAGAAACTATCAGAGAAGAAGAATGGATGAAAGAAGACGAACATTTTCCTTCAGAAGGAAGAGATCAAATAAGTCTGTAAACTCTTGTTAGTGGAGCCAAAACACCACAAAGGATCAGCGAACAATAGGGAAATCATAAACCCAACTATAAGAAGAGTTCTAATTACATACTGTGCAACTTCATAACAAGCGAAAACTACTCGGCACAACACAGTAAACTGGTTTTCCTCGAATTGAAGACTACTGAACAGCGGAGACTTAAATAAATAAATAGCAATATCCTCTGCAGTAACAAGTGCTTGGTTAAGATGATGTATCCTCTTTCTCCTGTGTTTCATAAAATTCCATTTTTAACTTGGTGGTATGCTAATATGGACTTAGGAAACAGTAGCAGAGTGCTTTAGAGGACTCTGTCAAGTGTCAACATAGTTGTCTACTAATCTCAGCTGTAAGACAAATAGGATGATTGTGTTGACTAATGTAATAGGATGATTGTGTTGACCAATGTCAGCCTCCTGCTTGCAGAACTGTGGTAGTTGTCCATAAATTTTGAACATTTAGTAGAAGTTATCTAAAAGCTTAGTGAGTCGTGTAGAAGACTTCACTTGGGAAGGAATTTGCATGCTAAGGTGGAATCTATAATTGTCAATCAAGAATGGAATTGGCCTAGATGCAGGATTATTGTAACCAGGGATATTATTTGTAATACTCCTACTTCTCTTAGCCCAATTGTGATTGAACCCAATGGAAATTTCAAACTTAATTTGTCAGTTGGCAGGTATTGAACTAGCAGTGGAATTGAACCCAAGTATAATCAGGAAAACAATAAGAAGCCAAGTATATGAAGAGTGCATGAGTTCTAATGGAGCTAGTTATGATGATGAAGAATCAACATGTCTAGTCCTCTCAGCAATAGCAGACTTCTAAGTGCTAAATAGAAGCCAGCAAACAGCAATACAAGAACAACAGCTGCAAATGAAAGATTAACTGCTGCAAATACTCAGAGTTTACCATTATGCGCTGAAGTATAGGCGCTTTAACACTCTCATCTACTGCCTTCCACCTAGGGACGCCAAGGTCTATCACATGTGTGCGAACCTCGACACCAATCCTTGAGGCCAATTGAGCAGCATGCTTTCCTACAGGCGCACGAAATAGTTGTGGAATGGGAACTGGAAGCTTTCCTTGTTTGTCAATGAGTCCTTGGGCCTGAATGCCTCGCGTAGGTCCACGGGTAGGTCTATTGATTTCTGTCACAAACAAAACAAAACAAGAGTAAATACAATTGTTTACACCAAATGGCTACATGGGCTAAATGATATGCGATGTTTCCAATCCATCTAGTAAGAGGGAAGGAAAACAACGTCATAGTGACAATAACAAAATAGGATAACAGAACAGCAGCAACAATAGGCTTCACACAACAGAGCAGCAGCAGCTGTAGGAAACTGTATTTTGCCTTGGCTTGAAAAACAGCAGCCATAATAGAAAACAGTAACCAAAACTCAGTGACTTCACTCTGACAAACTGGTAGTAAGGGACACTATTTATATCCTAGTCCTCTTAAGCATTTACAAAAGAGATGGCAGTAAATGGTAGTAACTGATAGCTGGTAGCTGGTACCAGTTCGAACAGTCCATTTGCAAATGGATGGAACATCAGTAGAAGCAGATAACTAACTATTGCTATTTCAGTAGCAAACAACAGCAGCAGCAGCAGTAAGCATCAAAATATAGAAGCAAACAACTATGTACAGCAAACAGCAGTAAGCATCAGTAGTAAGAGTCATTCAAAGCAGCTAAAAGAAAACAACTATGTACAGCTAGAGTCATTCAACGCAGCCAAGCAAAGACTAGCGGATCTGAATATGCTCAATGAGACCAGTTACAATAACAGCTACCAAAACAGCTAATATACACAGTATTAGCAGAAAAATCCAGCACCAAGGTAAATGCCTCGCAGGGGTGCTATCATTTTTTAATATGGTTGGCGGAAAAGACTTCCTTAAAACCTAGATGATGCCTCTTAATGAACCAATGACAAAATTAAAAAATGCACAATTTTCTA
This sequence comes from Rhododendron griersonianum, assembly GCA_018127125.1. Taxonomy (NCBI): domain Eukaryota; kingdom Viridiplantae; phylum Streptophyta; class Magnoliopsida; order Ericales; family Ericaceae; genus Rhododendron; species Rhododendron griersonianum. Next base: position 35,297,471 of record CM030789.1, read on the forward strand.
GTATGGTCCATAGCTACTCAACAACAGATGATATCCCTAAGAATACAACCCAACCTTCAACAGTTGAAAACCGACTGTATTGATACCACCAAACAAACTTCATATGTGCATTAATTCTTAATTCTGTCACACTATATGGCTGTACTTACTAAAACAAAAACATGAATAGAAAAATAACTCATGATCAAAGTATAACATTCTGACAGATAAAACAGACTATCTAGAAACAGACGACAACCCATAAATAGAAAAAAAAATGATGGCAAATAACATAGGTTATGGGGTTAACCATAAATGGATGACCAACTAGATCAGGATGGGGAAGTGCTAAACTACTAACACACACTATATTAGTGGATGTGATGCAACTATTCGTTCACGAATGTATAAGGTGTTTTCCTTGGTGTAGGGTCTTCTTTCAGTAGTTTTACAAAGAATAAATGAAAAAAACGAGCACTTAACAGCATAAAATACCAATCCTTCAACCACACAATGAGTAGCACTACAACAGACACAGTACACATACAATGCACAGAAGGCCCACAATCCAAATGTAAGAAAAGCCATAGAGAGAACTTCATCAAAAAAAAGATAATGGCAGTCTTAGAGGTACAGACCCCAATCCATGGACATAAAACAAGAAGTAGAAGAAAAGAAAACAATAGTTCATTTGTTACTAAATTGTCATCAGTTTGGTCTTCCTGTTTTTTGATAACTTAGCGTGTCCGGATCACCTTACACGCACCTTGACTAATCCATGGAGGGGGCAATCACATCATCTAGTAGTGGGGCCCATTCAAAGCTAGAGTAAAAACTCTTATGAACTAGCCCACAAAAATTAATAGCACCTAGGAGGTTTCAAACCGGAGAGCTAGTAGAGAGCAAATGATGCAGAATGAAAATAAACTCGCGGGTCGCGTCCACGTTCCTCAAGCGACTGGACCGAGCACAGCCCAAATCAAACTGGAGGCGAGGTGACAACGGCAGAATGTTCACTGGTTTCACTAGTTCTAAATTAGTGAATATTCACTAATTCTAAATTAGTTAATATTCACTAATGTCCTGTTTCCTTTTGACGGTCACTGGTTTCACTAGTGAATATTCACTAATTCTAAATTAGTTAATATTCACTAATGTCCTGTTTCCTTTTGAGAGGAGATTTAGTGAATATTAACTAAATCATTTTTATTTAGATTGCTAATAACTTTTGATAGGAAATTCTGTTTTAGTTGCCGCTTGTTTTGGCAACCTTAGATTTCTTTCTAGTATTTGATTTTCAGCCCTAATTGTTTCCTTTGTTTCCTAAGTTGTTAGGGTTCTATCGCCCTATTTATATTTCATTGTAAGCCTTAGGGAGGGAAGCTTTTTGATATTGAATTAATGAAAAATTGAGAGTTTATCTCTATTCGTGTTTGTGTTTCAAAGAGAGAATCTTTAACATAAGCAAGTTCGTGATCTCTTCTTGCAAATAGTTTCGTAAAAGGAGGCTGCGCTGCATCAGCAAAGCTCTAAGTTCCAGAAATCAACCACCTGATCAGTGTCTTGAGGTGGTACCGTAGTGGGAAATAGAATGCCTGATTTGATGATTGGATAGTTTTGACAAATATTAGCAATGGTGCTCAGAATCAATATTGTGTGTGTTCCTATATACTATAGTCACTGTGATGATGAGGAACCTGAGACATGAGGTTTGCTGGCAGCCCCTAATTGACAGATACAAGAAGAAATTTGCTACATGGGTATCTCTAGAATAACTTTGGTGAAACCAGTCCTCGCTAATCTCCCCATTTACTACATAGACTGTTTGGACTAACTGCAGGGGATGTTCAGGGCTTGAGAAAATTAAAACCCACTTTTATGGAGAAAAAGTGAGAGATGCACCTTGTTTGGTGGGGGAAGGAAGTGAGTTCACATACAGTGGAGTGGGATCCATAGTCACTAAAAATGCAGCTCTTCTACTAAAATGGAAGTAATTCGTTGTCAAAAAATTTCGGATGCAAAAACTTGGTTTTCAACTGTTGATGTTAATATTTTCTCAATTGTCTGGAGGGTCCAAGAGAGATATTGTGCAGAACCAAAGTGTTCCATGAGAATTTTGAATTGAAAACTGGGTGAGGAAACTTAGGGAGATTTTGGGAGGACCTTGATTGGGAAGTACTTGTTGTTAAGAAACTTCACCAACAATAAACCCATTGTCTTTGGGAATGAAGTTCAGATGTCATTATTCATAGTGGCAGCTAAGGACTGTTACGTAGAATTTTCTCTTTAGAAGACATAAATTCCTCTGGAAGGACGAAGGCCTTCAAATGTAGTTGGATAGTATGGGAACCATAAGAAATATGTGTGGGCTTCGGATACAGAAGCATCCTTCTACAGGGCTTTCATCTTAACCATAAAGCTGGGCATTCAATTCTTAGACTCGTTTCGAAAGGTTCAATCCCCTCCCTAAGGGAGAGAACTTCATCAATAAAACAAAGAAAAAACAGAAGGCAGCACTACCAAAGCTACAGCATAGATACAACACAAAGAAGACACACAATCCAACTGTAACCGTAGAACCTTGCCAGAAAACAATACAATATAAAGACAGACAAACCATGGAGAGAACTCCATGAATAAAACAGAGAATAGCAGTCTCACAAAGAAAAGAACATTACATCCAATGGGAAAATTGAATGAGCCCATAGCCATCACAAACCAATCTTCCTGCACATAAGTGTACAATACACCACTACAAGGCATAAATCAGCACCAAGTTGGCCTAATTCTTGGCAACACTTGACCAATTCTGTATGAAACCTTGCCAGTAACGCATGACATCAATGTTGATCTTTAAAGCTAGCAGACTGAATTAGATATCAGCAGCATTATATTCCAAACAAGGACTACAAATCAGCACCACACCTCTCACACTAAGAACATAGCAGCTAAGTTTTGACAGCAACAGCAGAAGACGCGTATAGGGGATCATCACAGGATCAAAATGATGGGAAATGACACAATATCCGGCCTCTTAGCCCTCCCACGATTGGGAGATGGAAAGAGGTATTAGAGAGAACACATAACTTGCATCTGTTCCTAACATCAGCACCAAAACCAGTAGCCTACAATCAATTCTGCCCCTAAAATAGTCTTAAAAGATCCCTAAAGTAGCCTACAATCAGAACCAAAACCAGCCCCAAATCTGACCCCAAGCAACCCCCATCTGCCCTTAAAAAAGCCCCACAAAAAAATCCTAAAGCTAGCCCAAAATAAGCAAACTAGTCCCAAAACAGCCCCCAAGCAACCATAACCCCACCCTTATCCCTCCTCTATTAACTACAATCATTTTTTACTGAATAAAAAAGTTAGCTCCATTTAAAAACTAGGGCATAAGTTATAAGGGTACAAGTATCAGAGAAATACTAAACAATCTCACTGTGTCAGCACACAAAAGGAACAAATTAGATAAAATAATCAAAAAATTCACATTATGAATAAACTAATCACGTATGGGAAATCTATATAGAAAACGTAGAATGGGTTACAATGAGTTTACGAAGAAACCGAGGGAGGCTTATGGGTAGAGGGGGAGTCCAATAGTTATAAAAGATTTAACAGATCTATGGGATTATAGATCTAGAGTTCAATGGGTCACCCAATAGAACGGGCTTCTTCGCTCCACAATTCCTACGCATATGCAGAAACCTTTCTTCATCACTTCACCTGGCTTGGACAATGTCCCCCGAAACTCAAAAGCAAACGACTGTATTCTACCTATTTTAGACACTCGATTTCTGTCATGCTTTGCTATTTCTCCAAAGAAAAATTTGCAACCTAATCAAGAAAAATCAAGGGGAATAGAGAGATACGAAGAGAGAGAGAGAGAGCTCACCTGAGTCGGGAAACTGATGAATGATGACGCCGCTGCAAGAAAAAAGGAATGCAGTTACGAAATTGGGATAAAAGTGATGAAGGGGACCTATAGAGGAGAAGAGAGAGAGAGAAGACGAACACCATACCTTGAGAGAGAGAGAGTTGAAGTTGCAGAGATGGAGGCTGGGGAGCAGTCTGAGAGGGATGGAGTGGTCTGAGAGGGATGGAGCAGTCTGATGCTGATGAAGGGGAACTTTGGGATGAACGCCCAAATTTTCCCCGCCCCTGAAACCCGCCCAAATTTTCCGCCTCTTTTTTTTTTTTTTAATTGTTTAAATCCCCTCTTTAAAATGGAAGACAAAAAAAATTTGTCACCCAAAGCATCTCCTTTTGTGAGGAATTATTTCGTCACGAAATGGTTGCAAGTATATGTGGAGGAAACGGATTGGTGACGAAATTTATTTTTTCGTCACCTTTTTTTTTTTGTCCACTCTTTTGCTGACAAAATTTATTTTTTCGTCACCGATTAACTGTTTTTGGCGACAAAATAAAATTTCCTCACCTTAAATTTTTTTGCCCTCTTAATTGGTGACAAAAAAATATTTTCCTCACAAAATAGGTATATTTGGAGACGAAAACTACTTTCCTCACCACCATTTCGTCACATATTCTCATTTTTCTTGTAGTGGAAACATTATTTCTTCCAAATTAAGAACAATACTATGAAGATACAAATCAACAGTACGGACCTAAGAAGCATGGATACGGGATACGGATACGCGGATACGTGATTTTTTTCAAAAAGAAGGATACGATACTTTGGGGGATACGTTGAATATAAAAGTAAATTTTTAATTCCTAAAATTCCAATAATGATTAAAGTTTTTAATTACACAAGTTCACCATTTCACATGCCGAGAGAGATATATTTACATATAGTTATATATATAACTGTATTTATATAGTTATATACACACACCAGTGTTCTAAATGGCGGCCTCGGCGGCCGCCTAGGCGCTTGGAGGTACCCCGTCGCCACGCCAATATCCCTTGGCGTTTGATTTGGCGCCCAGGGAGATTTGGCGGTGTTTGGCGGCTGCCTAGGCGGGCTTGGCGGACTTTGGCGGGCTTGGCGGACTTTGGCGGCCCTTGGCGGACCTTGGCGGGCTCGGCGGCGTCTTTGGAGGCCTAAATTGTATACTATTAACCTAAAAGGGCTAGGATAAAAAGTACAAAAACTAAAAGGACTTATTATGTAATTTTACAAAATCATATCTATATATATTACAATTACATTTACCTCCCCATTCAACACTCCACGCTCCAGAGCTTCAGAGGCGGGAGGAGACGAAACGAAAGCAAGAACTCCTGTCGATCAGAGCTCCAGTCGACGACTCAACGCCATCGTCTCTCTCTCTCTCTCCCGCCGGTATGTCTCTCTCTCGGCTCTCTCTTCAGTTCAGTCTCGCTTTCTCTCTCGGCTCTCTGAGTAGAGCTTCAGTCTCTCTCTCTCACTCTCCCTCTCTCTCTCACAGTGATCTGCCTGATTTAGAGAGCTTTCAGAAGTGTACATACTTGATTGAGTTTTTTTGAAATTTATGTATTTCTGATTGAGTTTTTTTTTTTGGTATTTAAAAAAAAAAAAGATTGTGTATAACGACAAATAGATTGTAAAAAAAAAACAGATTATGGCAGATTGTAAAAAAAAAAAAAACCGCCGAATTACTTGGCGCCGCTTAGGCAGCTTGGCGCTTGGAGGTGGGTCTCCGCCCTACTAGCGCCGAGCGCCATTTAGAACATTGACACACACACAACGAGAGAGAGAGAGAGAGAGAGAGAGAGAGAGAGAGAGAGAGAGAGAGAGAGATGAGAGACGAGAGACTTACAAGGTTGTCAAGAGAGATGAGAGACGAGAGAGAGGATATCGTCAGTGTGTTTCTGGTGTGGATTGGTGGGGGAAAAAGAAAAATATAGTCCTTATTACAATTTTAACTAATAACATATTTACCCTCGCGCATATCCAAAATGTATCTGAGCGTATCCAACACGTATCCGAGCGTATCCGAAACGTATCGAGATACCAAAAAATAATTCTAGAAACAGGATACTTCAAAAAAAAAACATATCGGATACGTATCCGTAGCGTATCTGAGAGTATCGGTATCCGATACAGATACGATATGTGATACGGAGGCCAAAATAGAGTATCTGTGCTTCATAGGTATGGACCATAAGTATACACATGAACTATATATCTGTGGAAATTTTCTTTTTGGGCCGAGTTTAAAAATTATAGTTTAACCTTTTAATGTGTGCTTAGCATGTTCCAAGAGTGTTGCCAATGTATTCTAGAGTATCCACAATGAGTCTGAGTAAAAGAAATATAGTAAAAATATTTGAGAAGTATTTAGGTATGTCCAACACATGTCCGGAGAGTGTAGTGTTGTGTCCGTGATTGACATGTGTTGGACACAGATACGTAAAGAAAAAGAAACAAAAAAGAAAAAAGAAAAAACGCTTTACACGTAAAGTGAGGTCAGTGAAACAAAGCAGTATAACTTTAATCATTAAATTCAATATCTGGAATTGAAAAATTGGAGGTTCAATTCGATGGAGGCTGCTGATTAGCTTGCAGTTGATGTAAAAAGGAGGACTGGATCACAGACAATTGTTCATTGAAATCAAACTAGTGCATGCCCGTGCCTGAAGGCACTACTTGTCAGTTTTGTCTCTCTAGCCTCTTGAAGGCCAACGCCCCATTCGCAAAATTCCAACTACAAAAAAACAATTCCACCAGTTAATTTAAATCAACACAAAACAAACTAACAAACTAATAGTTGTAGTGTCCGTGCTTGTGGGGTACTTATAGTTAGCCATTTTGAATTCACAGTATGTTGATCACGCTACCAACTACTGATCGCAATTGGCCAAAAAACCACTGTTATCACAAAAAACACTTTATGGGCAAAAAAATATACCAAGCTTCAGAATGTAAAAATACATAGGCAATATCAACATCTAAAAATATAATCTCACTTATAAAAATTGTAGATTTTCTAAACTTCAAGCTCCAACCAACTCAGTATTTGACTCACTGGTTAGCCAATGCAACATATTAAAAAAACGGATGGCGCTTCAGTTCTCATCTAGTAAAAATACATAAGCAATAATGCAAAAAAATATAATAAAAATTGAATATAATAGTCTAATTAGAAGTGCTTGGGTTATGGATATTGTGGATTCAAAAACTTAGGGTTCAAAAAGTAGACTTTGTTAAACACGAAGAAAAGAGGGAAGCTTACTTCGTGTATGGTAGATGGTCACGATCAAAAAATGTGAGAAAAACTGGTGAATCTTGTAAGCCCGAGCCTGAGCAATTGAAAAATAGAAAACAAATTAAGTCGAAATACAGATACTGTGATAATAAATTAAATAAATAAAGTCTATTTCAAAAAAGAAAAATGATACCAATATTACAGCAACCTTCGTTGCTGAAGAGAAATCATGAGAGATAAGAGAGGAGAAGAAAAGGAGAGGAGAGAGGGAGACAAATGAAATGTCAAATATGGAAAGTAAGAGAGAAAACAAATTTTCATATTTTTTGCCATAAAAAAAAAGAAAGAATCAGAAATTAAGGGAGAAAAAAAATGGGTTTTCAAGTTTCGAACCCAGCCAAATGATAACCCTTGGATGGATTGAATTTTAGCCCTCAAACCCTTTATTTATTCAGAGCCCTTCAATGTGCCACATAGGACAGTTGTGAGAGAGACATTTTGTAAAACCGTTGTGTATTGTAATATAGATTGAGAAATAAATTTTTGCATGGAACAAATATCAAAGATATGGTGTGTTCTTTGTCACTAACATAAGAAAAGAATCACCTTGCAAAGCCCTGCAGATGAGATTTTCAGCGACTCCACACGAGTCCTCGTGAACAATTTCATCAAGCAGGGACTTCCCCATGGCTTCACTAGCTTGTAATCTTGTCAGTTCAGCAATTTTTGCATTCTATCCGTTGATAAAACCAGCTGAATCAACCCCAAAAATAGGACCAGATGCTGTCTCAATCAATCTTACCATTTCACCGGCCACGGAACTTAGTTCATCCAACCTTTCCTCTGAATTATTGTTGTGGGCAGCTATGATTGCCTTCGTACCCCTATCTTCAATCTCTTGAAACGTATCTCTCATTATAAGCTGCATAGATTGTATAACATTAATCTCTGATATCTCCCAAGGCAAACTCCTATTTCTAACTTCTTCAAGAAAAGCACTAAATGAAGATCTTGGATTCATACTTCCATCGTCATCATCTTTATCCACAGGATTGTGCATAGCTCCTCCCCATTTGACTTCCTTCACAGAATGACCCCTAAACCAAAATAAGAAATCCTTTGAAGTAATTCTTGCAGTTGCCATTCCACAAATCGCATCACCCAATATAGATGCACCAGAGTAACCAGCATCCGCAAGACTCACCGTACTTAACCCTGTGGAGTCCCCATGATTATTTATCAACCACTCTGCAATTTCTTTTATCTGTGATAGAGTTGGAGATACACCCACTAACCAACATTTCCCTCCATAGTACAATGCCGCCCCATCGCACTTCACAAGATCCAATATACTAGGGCTCCGTTCAGTTGCCAGGAATGTTATACCGGAAAGTTATTCTCAAGAAAAGTTAAGTAAAGTGAAGTAAAGGAAAAAGAAATCTATTTTCTTGTGAGTGTTCATTTGACAATTTTTTTTGGCAAGAAAACTAAAGTTTAGTGGTTCATTTGCCGGGAAAAAACACTTGTGAGAAACTTCTTTATTTTTATTTCCATGGCTAATTTTAAATAAAAGTAACTTTGAGAGCTAAATAATAGGCTATTATATTTCAAAAATTAACACATACGGAAAATGTATTTTATCTAATGCAAAGCCTTAACATGAAATGAAAAAATCGACTTGCAATTCCCTATTCAATTTGCTATATTCTGAATGGTCATGCAAATTCTCCATTTAAATTGACATTCTCTGATAATCAACCGTACAAATAAAGTTTAAAAAATAAGTAGATAACTAAATAAATAAATATTAAACAACCGTGCTTAATTAGTTGCCGATGCAAAAACTCACTGAAAATTAGTTAGTACAAAACAAAATTGAAGACTAATGACAAGATAAATAAATACTTCCAAAAAAAATAAACTACCAATCTTTTTCCACAACAATTATCTCAGAAAACACCATAGTAGTCGAAATTGTTGTTGCTCACGTAAATCTCAAAGTGTCTTTCTAAGAACCTAATTTGTATTTTTTTTGGTATTGGCGTCATTCACTTTTTTTCTTACCCGCTAATTATTTTGGCCCCACAATGGATAAAACTTTTCCCGTGACGCAAAATCCTATGCTTTTGGCCGGATCACTTTTGCAAGAAAGTAAATCTTGCAAGAAAACTTAAAAACATGTTTCCCACTACTTTCTTGCCAACTGAACACTAAAAAAGTTATGGGAAAGTAGATTTTTCCATCCTTTCCTGTACTTTCCTAGCAACTGAACGATGCCTAGGGGATTGAGTCACGATGCCAAATGGGGCGTTACGCAGGACCATGTCACATAGTAGAGTTTGCATCTTAAGAATCTTCTTCTCTGCTATTTGCGAAGCCAATTGAAGCTCCACGTAGAGCTGAAGCCCGAACGCTTGCATTAAGAATTCACAAGTGTAGCGAAGTGGGGGGAAGGAATGAAGCGAGGCGACGTGTGGTGGCATGCCACTAGACCCTATAGCTTCATTGACTCATTTTCATCAATTTGGATAGCCAAAACCAATGAGGCAATGGAACCCATGTTTGCCATATACTGTGTATGGCAGTTATGCGGCGATCGAAGGGTAGAATTGACCAAACAAAGAGGATGCTCTAATTGTTCGCTCTGAATTACTCTAACTTGATTTGCTTGGCAATCGCATATCATCCCCACCCGATTCTGCTTGTACAAAAAACGAGCGGCTTGAGGGATATCCGTTGCAGGATAATGCAATCCCAGATAGGGTTCTAAATCGGACCTTCTAATTTCTGAGACAACCTCACCATGATTATCATCGTGGAATTTATAGACCATAACCCTATCGTATCCGGTCAGTTTTTGAACATCTTCCACTATGGTATCACATAAGGCACCAATATCTCCCCCAGGGAGAGATTGCAACCTAGAAATCGCTCTGACTGCTAGTTTCTGAGATTGGACTGCACCCACAAGGGATAACGAAGGATCGCCCCAACTGACTGGCTCCAGATCAATTATAACCCCCACATCAATCCTATGAAGTATAGCATAAAATGGCTTCTGGGTACTCCTAGAATGGAAACAAATTGGGTTTAACATTGAAATATCCCAAGATTGAACAGCTTTCACCAAAGAAGCTACTGAGGAGGGACTAAAAAGTGTTCTAGCATCAATCCCAATGAGACCCATTTCGTGTTTCGCATCAAACAGACTGTCTAAACCCATAAAATCAAAGCAGTTCTCACTGTAACTTATGATTTTGAAAGTGGGTTCTTCAATTGCAAGCATGCAACCAAAGGACTGGATAAGTCCACCCCTCTGGATTTTAGAGAGGTAAGCTGTTATCTGTTCTTCAGGCGCCTTTTTTGGAGCATTTGTGACTGATCTTGAGTAGTTAAATGACTTACCAGAATCAGCAGATTGCTCAAACTCAGCCAATAACCCAGCATCAGCATTGTACTGAGCTATGGCTTTGCTATTTCTGCTACTGTTGTTCTGGTTCATGTTGCTTGCAGCAGATGAGGTCTTTCTCTGCTCCCCAACTCCATTTTTTATTCTTGATTGATAATGGGTTCTTCTCAGACTTGCTTCAGGGTTCTTCTCATTTATTTGCCGGTGGGTTGGGCTCACCTTCTCCATAAAACAACGTCCTTTAGGTCAAGAGGACAAAATCCAATGAATCTTTGTACTTGGTTACGTCTCTCCTGGACTACAACAATGTTGTTTAGAAAAATTGGACAAGATGCAATGAATCCAAATTTCTTTCTCTGATAATTACTAGAAGTGTACACACTTCCAAATGGTTTGATTTGTTTTCCTCTTTATGAAGGCAAGAAAGGATGGAAAACCTAGATAAGAGGACAAATTGGACAAATTACAAGTAGAAAACAAAACAAAGGATCGTGATTCAATTTCAAAGCACAAAGCATACGTGTTTCAACCAATAAAAAGTGAGTTCTTGTACAAACTTCAAAGAGAGGAAACCGGACATTCATACACTTGTATTGTACACTACACATATTCGACAAAGGGAAAAATGACGGGCAGGTGGAGGAGGCCTGCTTTTTTTTTAGTGACTTTTTTTTTTGGATAAATCAGTTTGAAATTGAAAAAAAGCTAACCGAATATACAGCCTATAAGGGGCATACTCCGGGAGGAAAAGAAAAGAAAAAAAAACAAAAGAAAATAACAAAATATTGCCACGCCAAATGGCTACATAAAGCTAGATGAAGCACGAAGTTTGCAATCCATCTTACAAGAGGAAAGGAAAACATACGACAAGATATCATAGAGCTGTTGGGTATAAACTCCAGCAGAGCACGTACTCCACAGATGGATGGCATTCAATTACCACACAGCAACAAAATGTGGCAACACAGCATAGTAATAGATGCAGAAACTATCATGCCAAACGGCATAGCATCCAAATGACAATAGGCAACCTCACCGAAGTAGCCAAAGGCAGCAACAATAGTAAGCTGCATTCTAATAGAAGGCCGCAGTCCAATAGTAAGTTGCAGCAGTAACAACAGAAACTATCCAGCAGTTTGAACAACCAGATTCAGTAGCTATCTTGAAAAGAATAGGAAAAGAGAGAGGATGTAGTATCAAAGGACATGAATCCCAATCTTCTACAACACCCCCAGAAACCAAGTATGGCACGCACAGCTATATCATAAGAAAATAGCAGCAAAAGTACAGCAGAATGCCAAAAGACTTCAAAACAGGTTCTGTGTAGCAGCAATCGTGATCCTGTAGCAGTTTATAGTAGGTACTAACTGTAGGATTTCATAAGAAACCCTAAAACCAAGATCACATGTCAAACTATTGAAGAAAATAATTATACCGGATGCATATCTGTCACCATGGAGGATGAAAACCTTAGCGTGTGGTTATTCGTCTTCCGCCTCCAAAACCCTTCTCTTGATCTTAACCTTAGTCTCATACACGATGGGATAGTATGAGAAAAGAGGCTAGCGTTTGGAGTGAGGACCTTGACCACATATTTATAAGCCCCGGTTCCATCATAGCCCATCATAATAGATGGAACCATATTGGGCCATTTAATTGGTCTCTACATATAAAATAAGCCCGCACCACTTAACGCACATGATATGACCCAAATACGTGCTAATAGAGACGTGTCCATTACCCGGGTCACATTAATTGAACGATCACAACCTTATGGGTAATACCAACATCACTCAAGCCTTATTCGACAACATACAATGTTTAATTTTATGATCTATGTAGGCCCACCAACAGAAAATTGCTAACAATCTCCCACTTGGGCCACATAGGTCATCCTGATATTAGACATTGTAAACTTTAGGAGCTCAAACTTTTGCTGTCGAAAATATATGAGTGTCATCTCAAAACAATCTGGTCCATTGAAAACACAAATATAGGATCATGGCGACCTTTGCCATATTTATCATGACAAGACCCATCCATAGTCACAAATACTTATGTATTCAACGACATAGATCAAGTACGGATATGTAGCATGGAAAACGCATGCAATGTAATCCTTTATCATGCCTGTTTCCAACTAGTCCAACTTTATAACTCAATAGAGTTCCTGTATCATGCATATTTTCAAAACTTCATGTATAACCACAATTTGAAAAATACGCAATTTTATTTCAGAATCATCAATAAACTGAAAGTGATCACCACAACTGTCAAATAATCCATAATATGAGTAGCACAACTCCCACTAATGAAATACTTCATTAGGACTAACCACTTCTGCACGAGCTACATGCTCCTTAAACACTTTAGGTGGTAAGCCCTCAGTAAGCGGATCCACAATCATGAGTTCTGTGCTAAGGTACTCAATTGACATAAGATGATTCTGAACTTTTCCCTTAATGACAAGAATATTGATGTCAATATGCTTTGATTTTGACGAACTCTTGTCATTCTTAGAATACAGTTTAGCAGCTTTATTATCACAGTAAATCCTTAGTGGCTTCTCGATGTTACTCACTATATGAAGCCAAGTGATAAAATTCTGCAACTATAGCGCTTACTTTGTTTCTTTATAGCAAGCAATAACAAACTCGGAGTCCGAATATCCAACTAATTAGATTCTCCAATATGTGAGCATATCATTTGCAAATATCTACCAAGCATTCCAGCTGCGCACGCTATATCCGAATGCGTACAAACTAGAGCATACATATGACTCCCTACTGCTAATGCATAAGGGATGTCTTCCATTTGTGTTCTTTTCAAATCATTCTCTGGGCATTGGAGCAAACTCATTGTGCACAACTTTGCATGCCAAATCTACAGAGCACCTTATCGATATACGGCTTTTGTGATAAGCTAATATCGCTACTTGCCAGTAAGATATCGACACATAATACTAGAAAAATGAATTGCTCCCATTGATCTTATGATAAACATATTGATCCATAGCATTTTCCTTAAAATCAAAAGAGGAAATAAATTGATCAAACTTCCAATACCATTGACGGGATGCCTGCTTTAAGCCATAAATGGATTTCTTTAGTTTGCAACCATATGTTGCACCATATGTATGGTTTCTTCAATGTCACCATTAAGAAACGCAGTCTTTACATCCATTTGGTGAAGCTCCAAATCATAATGAGCTACAAGTGCCATAATAATCCTGAGAGAGTCTTTCGATGATACTGAAGAGAAAGTCTCTTTATAGTCAATGCCTTCCTTTGGAGTAAAGCCTTTAGCAACAAGACGTGCCTTATATCTTTCGATATTGCCCTTTGGATCCTGCTTGGTTTTAAATATTCATTTACAACCAACGGGTTTGACACCTTTAGGCAATTCGACAAGATCCCAAAACGTCATTGTCACTCGTAGACTTTAACTCATCCAATGCGGCATTCATCCATTTTAGAGAGTTAACACTTTGTTTGGCTTGACTGAAAGATATGGGGTCATCCTCCAATCCTATAGCAAACTCATGTTCTTGGAGATAAACGATATAATCACTTGAAATCGCTGATCTCCTCTCCCTATTGGATCTCCTTGACACTTCCAATTGAGTTTGTTGGGGTTCTTCCGTATTAGTATGAGACAACTCAGGAATAGTTTGGTGGTTTGCATCCGTATCCTGTACTAAGATAGGTGTGACCACATCATCAGTGTCAACATGAATCATAGGAAACTCAATATGTTCCTCCTCAAATTCAAAATTCCTGAGTTGTTGTGCACTCCTACTACTTTCAACATTCTCAATAAATTTGGCATTATCCGTCTCTATTATGGTATTTGTGGAAGGGCAATAAAACTTGAAACCCCTTGACCTTTCTGAGTATCCAATAAAATAATAGCTAACAGTTCTTGAGTCCAATTTTCTTTCGTTAGGCCTATAAGGTCTAGCCTCAGTTGGACAACCCCAAACATGGAAATGCCTAAGACTAGGTTTCTTTCCAGTCCACAACTCGTACGGGGTTTTAGCTACTGCTTTACTGGGTACTCGATTAAGGATATAAACTGCAGTCTTTAAGGCTTCTCCCCACAGCGAATCTGGTAAAGAAGAATTAGACATCATACTTCTAACCATATCTTTAAGGGTTCGATTTCGTCTCTCAGATACACCATTTGACGTGGTGTCCCTGGCATGGTGTATTGAGGTACGATGCCACATTCTTCCAAGTATCTCGCAAAAGGCCCTGGACGTTGTTCGCCTGATCCGTCATATCTACCGTAGTATTCACCACCACGATCAGATCTAACAGCCTTAATTTTCTTATTAAGCTGATTCTCAACTTTTGCTTTATAGGCCTTAAATACGTCCAGTGCCTGTGATTTTTCATGTATCAAATACAGATACCCATAACGAGAATAGTCATCTGTAAAAGTGATAAAATACCGTTGACCTTCCAAGAAGCCGTAGGGAATGGATCACAGATATTGTATGTATCACTTCTAAAACGTCTAAACTCCTTTTGGCACCAAATTTCCTTATGTTTGTTTGCTTCCCCTTTATACACTCAACACATATTTTGAAATCTGAAAAATCAAGGGGATCAAGAATTCCACTTGACACAAGCCTTTCAATTCTCTCTCTCGAGATATGTCCTAAACCCTTGTGCCACAATACAGAGGAGTTCTCATTAATTAACTTTCGCTTCGTACCATATTTGTCAACATGCAAAGTTTCATTAAACTTAAAGTGAAAGGCATCCAAGTCTAACTTGTATAGACTATCAACTAGAGATCCAGTACCAATAATATTTGAATTTTGGAAAAGACTGAAACCTCCGTTTCCAAGTATAACCGGATTTGTCCAACCAGGAAACAGAAATCAAATTCCGTCTAAATGACGGTATGTAAACAGTCTCATCCAAATCCAAATAAAAACCAGATTCTAATTTAAGTCTATAGATTTCAATTGCCTCAACACGAACTTTATTGCCGTCTCCCATATAAATGAACCTTTCGGCATCACTGGGTGTTCAACTCTTTAAACAACCTTGCATAGACACACTTATTTGGATAGTTGCACCTGTATCTATCCACCAAGTGTTGGGTGGTACTTCAGCTAAATTAAATTCACAACAAACAAAACTAAATTGGTTACCTTTCTTTGCGAGCCACTTGTGATATTTGGGACAATCCTTCTTCATATGACCAACAGTCCTTTTGCAAAAGAAACAGGGAACACCTTTATCCTGTTTCTGTTGCACAGTTTTCTGTGAAGTCCCAGCATTTGCAATTTCCTTAATCTTAGGGTTAAATTTTTTTTTCTTAGTACCCAAATAGCCATGAGAATGAATTGTAAGATGCTGTTTCCATTTTTTAAAGTTGGAACCCGTAAGAACTGAAATGTTGTTCAAATTGGCAGATATAGAAGATGCATTCACTATAACATCATAAAAGAAAAGCTCACAGTTAACAAATATCTATTTACTTTAGTGCAATGATAAAAAATAAGAAAACTTGACTATAATTATCATGCAAAACTTGGTCTAATTGTAGGGGCAAACAATTAGACAAATAAAATAAAATTTGATATTTGTATCTTTAATGGTGGGCCCTTTCGAGAAACCTAACACATCATCATAACCAAGTCTTTGGACAGTAATTACAACATGCAAGTGATCTTCTCACCAATAAGGCTAGTTAAAATGAACAATATAAACTGGGCCTGGCCAATCAAAAGCCTTCCTTTGGGCCGACTATTGAACGCATAGGCAAATTCTAGAACTATATTATTCAAAAAATCAACTACCTTATACCGTTTAAAATTCGGCCAAATAATAACCTTTCTTTGGGCCAATTACTACCCGCATGGATCTAAACGTAACTTTATGTAATCCAAAACTTTTATCTTCAAGTTTAAGAAAATCTCCACGATAGAGACCACTTTGGTGGGATATCACTTTAATTTTCCAAAACCCTAGATGGCTAGATATAGATTACGAAATAATCTTTATGCCCCAATTTTAATTCTTTATTCAAACAAGCAAATACCAAAAGGCCATTAATCCATCACAGTAACGAAAGTGAGCCGCATGACCGAGACACAATCGGCTCTCGCACCACGTTGCAATCAATTAGGATTTTATCTATTTTGTTTTATTAAAACAAAAAACAATCCAGATTCCTGAATCTCACAAGCCCATAAAAATCAAACAGCATCCATTGATTGCAATTACGGACATGCAGAAAACTAAGCATATAAAACTATTAAAATAAATCACCTACTCAGAATTGCAACTTTACGAGATAGTGCGAAACCGTATGTTCTGTGTATCAACATATCGTCAAGGCCATGTATTAACTTGTTCATTGAACCGAAGAGAAAATTTTCATGTTTTCCTCAATACTCTGACAAGAGGCTCTGATACCAATTGTAGGATTTCGTAAGAAACCCTAAAACCAAGATCTCATGTCAAACTATTGAAGAAAATAATTATACCGGATGCATACCTGTCGCCATGGAGGATGAAAACCTTAGAGTGTGGTTATTCGTCTTCCGCCTCCAAAACCCTTCTCTTGATCTTAACCTTAGTCTCACACACGATGGGATAGTATGAGAAAAGAGGCTAGCGTTTGGAGTGAGGACCTTGACCACATATTTATAAGCCCCGGTTCCATCATAGCCCATCATAATAGATAGATGAAACCATATTGGGCCATTTAATTGGTCTCTACATATAAAATAAGCCCCGCACCACTAACGCACGTGATATGACCCAAATACGTGCTAATAGAGACGTGTCCATTACCCGGGTCACATTAATTGAACAATCACAACCTTATGGGTAATACCGACATCACTCAAGCCTTATTCGACAACATACAATGTTTAATTTTATGATCTATGTAGGCCCACCAACAGAAAATTGCTAACACTAACTAGCTCCAATCCACAGAATGAGTAACGCCCATGAATAAATGCAGCTATATCCTGTGGCAGTTTTGAGAGACTTATGGTGTGTTTGAATGAGTTTTTGAGAAATTTTTTATGAGAATAATGATTGGAGGTAGGGGTAATGAGTGGAGAGAAATAGAGAGAGAAATGAAAATAATGATTGGAGATAGAGGCAATGATTGATTGAAAGTAGGGGTAATAAGTATTTTTTGAGTTGAAATTTTTTTTTCAAAAAGGGAAACGTTAACGGACAAGGCATTAAAGAATAGTCCTCGGGCACTTTTTGAACAGATATATTTTCATCATTTTAGATGTTGAATTACCTATATTACCCTTTTAATAAGATATTCATATGTAGTGTATATTTTGATCCTAAATTAGTGGGTTAATTAATGGATAGAAATGGGAAAATTTTCAATTTTTAAAACCCTTAATGGATATATTCTAAACCATTCTCTCTCCTTAATTTTGTGAATTTTTTAATTCTTAATTTTCATGAATTTTTATAAATTGGTCGTATTATATTATAAACTTACTTGAATATGATTCGACCAATTTCACAAAAAATCATGATTTATTTAAAAAATATAAATACACCATGTTTTATTCATGAAAACATATGAATAAATTAATAAGAAAAATGAAAACACGAATAAATTAATCAAAAAACATGGAAAAACATGTTTTTAATCAACCATGAAAAACATGAATAAATTAATCGGCAATGTTTTTCATGAACACAACATGAAAAAACATGACTACACCATGTTTGAAACGAAAAACACCATGAATAAAAATACATAAACATAGCAGCAAAATACAGCCATCAAAATACATATAAATACACCATGTTTTATTCATGAAAACATATGAATAAATTAATAAGAAAAATGAAAACACGAATAAATTAATCAAAAAACATGGAAAAACATGTTTTTAATCAACCATGAAAAACATGAATAAATTAATCGGCAATGTTTTTCATGAACACAACATGAAAAAACATGACTACACCATGTTTGAAACGAAAAACACCATGAATAAAAATACATAAACATAGCAGCAAAATACAGCCATCAAAATACATAAACATAGCAGCAAAAATAGGAATCTAGGGGACCTGGGGAGGGCTGGGAGCTTCTCTCTCTAGCCTAGAGAGAGAAAGCTCCCTCCGGCCAAGCAGCCAGGCCTCCTCCGGCCAATCACGTTCTGGCCTGTCCATCTTCGGTCATCCCAAGGGCAAGGGAGCCCCTCTCTCGACAGGGGCTCTCCTCCACCGCCCATACCGTCACTAACCGGCTACCCACGGGCCCGGCCTTCCACCACCAGATCTGGTCCGGCAACAGCTCCGGTGGCTGCCGCCTTTAACAGCAGCAGCGGCCACAACCCACCTCAAACCGGCCACCTCTGGTCCGGACTCCTAAGGCCAGTCACTCCGGCCATAGATCGACTTTCAACTTGTCTTCAACATATCAGTCGGAATCCTCGGGTCATAACAGATCCGCCGCCGCCGCTGGTCTTCAAACATCTAACCGGAGCGGGCAGCAGCTCGTCTTCCGTCGGCCGCCGCTGGTCTTCCGCCGCTGGTCTTCCGCCGGCCGCCGCCTATCAACCCCAATCGGAGCCCACGGGTTCACTACCCTCGGCTCCCTCAGATCTATCTCGTAGCCACGGCTACCCAAAGCGGGTGGCCATTGTCCGGCCAGCCACAGCTAGCTCGACAGCCGTGGGCCAGGCCATCAACTGGCCACCAGCCACCGTGGGCCAGGCCACCAGTCATCAGCCGCCGTGCAGCCCGTTGGGGCAGGCCGTCGGGCGCAGCCTGCCTTCAGCCCGTCGGGCACAGCAGGCCTGGGCCAAGCAGCAGGCAACAGCAAGGCAGCACCATGGTCGGAGGTAGGTGCAGCCCGGAGTCAGTCCGGCCGTCACAGATCATGGCCCGGCACGGGCCTTACGTCATCGCGCAGTCCTTGCAGGTGCAGCCAGCCCGGTATCCCGGCTTGGCTGAAAATCATCGCAGCCAGTGTGCTCATCGTTATTCAATGTGCAATTTGCAATTATCTTCTACTGTGCACTGGCTGTTATTGTTATCGTTTATGTTTTCAGTTGTATGAGTTGCGAGGACTTCGAGGGCCTCGGATTGTACCCTATACCGATAGGTTGTGTCGGGTATTTACTGCTTTTGCCACGCCCGTGTCTAGGTTCCCTGTTGTACGTTCCATTCCTTGGGATAGATTGTTCGACGGGGGCATGAACACGGGCAACCCATGTAGCCACTTGGCGCTCTTTATATTTTTGCTTTGTCTTACCTGGGGTATGCCCCTTGTAGGCTGTACATTCGGTTAACCTCTTTTATTTTCAAGCTAACCGCCCTAGGGCTTTACCCAAAAAAAAATAGGAATCTAGCAAAATAGGAAAAACTGTTGTTCCTAGTTCTCAAGCATGGCAGGTGGTAGGGACTTTGAGAAAGGAAACTCCTGGTGTAGTGGGAATTAGACCTCCTTTGTCTCTTCATTCAATGCCTGCATCCACTAGCATGCCTGCTGTCTCTAATAATAATTCTGGTGTTTCTGTTGCTGCTACTGTTATTCAGCCCATTCCTGTTCCTAATTCTGGCTCTCAAGGTGTTATCACTGAGGGTCTTACTCCTTTAGAAGGTGCTGAAGTTGCCAACATGTTCGGTATTTTGGATAGCTCTACTCTGGGGTACCTCATGGCCCTAATATTGCTACTCAAATTTTAGATTTGGTGCCTGGTTCTAATCAGTTTGCTGCCCTGGATGTGCCTGATCTAAGTGGTACAGAGGAGGTTTATTCTAGCCATACTTCTTTGGGTCTTCCTGATGACTTGTTTGAAGCTCCTCATGCTAGCAGTGTTGATATTGTTTCTGAGATTGTTGCTGACTGTGTTGTGGCTTCCTCTCAGCGTGATGTCTCCCCTCTTATCTCTGTTAAGGGTAAAAGCCAGGGTGGGGGTAAAGGTCCTCCTAACACGAGGGCGGGGGGAAAGAAAAATTAGCGTTAAATTCAGGATCGTTTGTTGGAATATAAGGGGCTTAAATAACCCCTTGAAGCAAAAAGAGGTTAAGTCTCTTGTTCAGTCGCAGAAATTGAGTTTCTGTAGTGTTTTGGAAGCTAAAGTTCGGAAGGAAAACCTTAGTGTAATTTGTGGGAGATGCTTTCCTAATTCTTGGTTGGTGTTAGAGAACTCTGAAAACAATAGTCCCGCTACGATTGTTCTTGGATGGGATCCTTCTGTTTTGGAAGTTCAGCTGGTCTTTTCCTCTGCTCAATTACTCTGTGTTCAAGTGACCCGCTTGTCAACTCTAAGGATGTTTTATGTTTCTGCTGTGTATGGGGCTAATTCCATGATTGACAGACGGCTGTTGTGGACTTCTATGAGATCTTTAACAGCTATTATAGGTGACTCTCCTTGGCTTCAAATGGGGGACTTTAATGTGGTGTGTAGAAGCTTTGGAAGACTTGGTTCTTTTGATGCTATGGCTGCTGCTGAATTTAGGCAGTGTTTGTTTGATATTAATATGGAAGTGCTGATCTCCAAGGGTGCCTGGTTTACTTGGACCAATAGACGAGGTGGTGAAGGTGTGAATATGAGCAGGATAGATAGAGTGGTGGTTAATGCTAGCTGGATGGATGTTTTTCTGGAATCCGAGGCTCTCGTGCATGCTCCAGGTATCTCTGACCACTGTTCTTTGTTGGTTTCTGTTCTTAGCATGGTGCCTTGCAAAAAGCCTTTTAGATTCTTTAATTTCTGGATGAAACACCATTCGTTCAAAGAGTTATTGTTGAATTCTTGGTCTTAGCCTGTCTCTGGGTCTGCTATGCTTAAGTTGTCCTTAAAACTTCGAAGATTGAAGCCTGTGCTTAAGGATTTAAACAACCAATGTTTTTCTAATATCTCTGGGAGGGTTGTTGAGGCTAGGCAAAAGCTGGAGCTTATTCAGCATCTTTGTAATCAAAACATTAGGGATGACAGCTTGCAAGTTCAGGAAAAGGAAGCTCTTCGATCCTTTATGGAGCTTAGTGAGTCTGAAGAATCCTTTAAAAAACAGAAATCTAGAGTGGCTTGGCTCTCTCTAGGGGATCAAAATACAAAAAAAATTCATCATAAAGTCTCTAGTAATAGAATGAGGAACAAAATTTTGAGTTTGATTAATGATGATGGGATACGTCTGGATAAACCTGAGGAGGTGCAACAAGAAGTTATTCATTTCTATAAAGGTCTGCTGGGTACTCCTTTCTATCATAGGAGGGATGCTAAAAGTTGTCTTCAGCAAATTATTCGAAAGAAAGTTCCTGTTGGTATGCAGGGAGATCTTGCTAAACCTGTGACTGTAGATGAAATCAAGCGTGCTCTCAGTTCCATAAAAGGGGATAAAGCTCCTGGCCCTGATGGTTATTGCCCTAGTTTTTGTAGACACCCCAATTTGGCCTAACGATTATTTCAAGTCCCACCTTGGGGACCATCCTGATGATGAAATGGATACAGTGATTGCTGATTGACTTCTTGTGAACCCATGGACCTATGGTAAGAACTTTGAGCCACTTAGAGGACCCAATCCAGAGCCAAATAGCCTTTTAGAAATACAGTATCATAGGAGAATCCACCTGTCGGCCATGACATAAATCTCACGGCCCCAACATCCATTCTTCACCTGTGAAGTCCATTGCTTGAAAATCTCCTTGAGAGATCAATCCCTCGGCCGCAAGATCTATCCTTCGGCCGCAACATCTATTCCTCGACCGCCAGATCCTTTCTACGGCCGCCAGATCGTCTGTTTTCCAGATTCTGGAATGTTCTGTCAAACGTTTGATCCATTCACAAAACCCTAGCAGCCAAATCCCGATGCGTTCGGGCTACGTTAGAGGATTACCATAAAGAGTTTGTGTTGCCCTATAATTCCAATTCTAATCGTGCATTGTGATTGGTTGGAGTGAGTCATCCGGTGCCTATATAAAGGGGCCTTTACCTCACGAAATTCATAAGTTCACACACCCTCTCAAGCCACGAAACTCTGTCAATATACACTCTCAAACCTCCTTTACAAAAGCCCTAATCTCCCGAAGGCAGCCGATAATCCAACGATCAAACCCCGAAGTTCAAACCCTAACCCTTGGGTTTCTCAACAAGCAATCAGTCAATCACCCTCAATCCAAAGCAATCAAGCCACTAAGGGATCAAGGTGGTGAGGCCCAAAAGGCCTCTGGCTCAAATTACTTATCATCTTTATGCTTAATCGTAGCGTTTGATTATCTGCTAACTTTTCTGTCTGGTGTGAGGAAGAACATCGACCGAGGCTTTGATCCCTCGGCCAGTACATAAAACCAGTATGATTACTCGGCCGTGACATCCATTCACCGGCCGAGTAATCGATTTCCTGGGACAGTTTGTTTTGTTCTGCTTTCTAATGCATGCTTTCAATTACAGTCCTGGCTCACCATTAACTGCTTAAAGGTTAAAAACAGACTATGTGTTGGAATTAAATAAAGCAAGTACATGTCTTATGTTGAACAATTATGGGCCAGTCTCACGACTGGGCAGAGAGGGGTGCCTAACACCTTCCCCTTACTGTACTTTTGGCTTCCGTATCCAGAATCTCTATCTATTTTCCTAGTTTTAATAAACTGGGTGGCGACTCTGTTTTGATGATAACCACTACCGTGTGGCGATGTTCCTAGCCATGGGAATGTCCACGATCTTGGTTTATGAAGCAAGCAACCAATCGAGCAACAAACGATCAATCTGTATGGCGATGCCCCGCTCCAGGGAGGTGTCTACAGTTTTTGGCGACTCCGCTGGGGACTTGAGAGCCATAACCAGAAAGTTCAACATAAGACTAACACATGTTTTATTTAATTCTTTTATCATATGCATCGAGCGGGCAACCTCGTTGAGTTCACCTGATATCCCGGCATGACACGGGCTATGTTAGGGGTTCCAGCAAACTCCACAGTCACTTGTACCTAGTGGTATATCAAAAAGGGAATCACCCAGTCACCGCCTATGATGGGCTGGTGAAAGGACTGGTGCCCTTTGACAACGGAGCACCCTTGAGATTGCCTAAACTTCGCATGTGTTAGAATACCATAGAACTTATCAAACTAAGACAGTAACCTATAGGCTAGGAACCTACTTGCATTTGTTTGCGAAAGTTCTTCCTCACACCTTGTAACATATGTTGTTGTAATAACTCTTTCTGTGCAGAAGGGTTAGGATTTTTAGTCCAAATCCCAACCCTATAAAAGCCAAGTACTGTTGACTTACAGGTACTTTACTTTCAAGCAGGCACAATAGGTAAGCCAAGAAAGCAACCACAGCCAATTCTATACTCTTATAACACCCGAAGTCACGCCTAACAGAGGTCTTTGCAACCATCGCGCCTGTCACCTTCATCCTTCAGAACACCTTCACCGCAACGGTCCCAATCACTTCCAGGGACTTCGCGGTCGTCTTCTCAGCATGATCGATCATCTACCAAATTCCAAGCCTCACCAAGCAATCCTCCTATTCCTATGGTAGACGACGACGCCACTATTGCCAATCTTCAGGCTCAAATCGCTACTTTACTAGTAGAAAAAGCAGCAAGAGATGCTGAAGACGAAGAAAGATCAATGGCAAACGAGAATAGACCAGAGAATCCTGAGTTAGCCAAGCAAGTCAAAGAAATTAAGCATGCCCTGGCCCGTTTGCAGGGAGACCAAGTTCTAGACTTTGAAGGACTTTGCCTCTTTCCCGACTCTCAACTACCTGAGAAATTCAAAATGCCAAACATCGAAAAGTTCAATGGAACCGGCAACCCCACTAGCCATGTCCGCCATGTCATCAACACCCTGAAGCCGATGGGCTTCAATGATGAGCTCATTGCTCAACTGTTTCAAAGAACTCTCACTGGAAGTGCTCTCGATTGGTTCCTCACTCTGGAGTTCAAACATTATCCCACTTGTCCAGAAATCACCAACGCTTTTATCAAGCAATACACATACAATGTCCAAATTGAGTTAACTACCCGAGATTTGGAGATGACCAAGCATGAGTCGAGCGAAGACTTTGTTACCTTTGTGGCTAGATAGAGAGAAAAGGCCGCCAAGATGAAAAACCGTCCTTCCGAGGAAGATCAAGTGAAAATAGTTGTCAAGAATTTGCAACCGAAGTATCTTAAACACATCTACACTCAAGCTATAACTGATATCAAACGCCTGCATGCTACTGGGCTGCAGATTGAAGAAGGGATCAAATTGAGACTCGTTGGGAAAGAAGAAGCTCCTCCTCCACCTAAGAAATTCTTCCCAACCCATACATCTCATGCCTCCGTAAATACCCTTGACCCAGCTAGCTCATCCCAAAGCTCAAACCGCCCCCGCTGCAACTTTAACCCTCTCTACATAACTCTCTCCCAAGCCTTAACTATTCTAAGCCATCAAGGGCATCTCAAACCCCTGAACAAAACACCTCCCCAGCCACCCTATGGCCCAAACCATGATCCCAACAAACAGTGTGCCTACCACCAACACCCTGGGCATGAAACATATAATTGCATGCGTCTCCGCCACGACATCCAAGATCTCATTGACAGCCGAACTATAAAGCCTCCAAAACCTGATGTGCAAACCAATCCACTCCCTACTCATAATGCTGAACCACCACCCCGAAATATCAATCTCATAAGCTTATCTCACAACCCCACATACAATCCTAGTCAATACATTATTCAAATCAACCAAACCAAGCCAACCTTGACCTTCCCAAAGGAAGATGGATGTCTTATGATGGAGGAAGAGGAAAACCACGAGTCCAATCAATCGGAAGTGATCGATCCCGATATGTCTGACAACAGTGATGAAGAAAAACAGGCAAAGGAGGAAAAGCTGAAAAAATGGAAAGAACATTCTTGGGCAAGGGCGATGAATGGCTGCGCATCTGGCTTGAGAATAAAAAGAAGGAAAAGGAGAAGGTCATCATGATGAGAAAGCATGCCCGCTTCGAGCCCGCCCAAATAGTGGTACCCATCAACCGTCCCAAAATTCCGACACCACCCATTGTCTGGGAAACAATCAATCTCATAGAAAAAGTGGAGGAATTTCAAATGCGGCCATGGGTCAATCCCTACGAAGAATACGACTACAGCAAGTGGATAGAGGAAGAGGATCTAGATTTCACATGCACGGACCCGTATCAAATAGGGGAAAGTGACTTTGACGAAATGGAAGGAGAATGCAATGATCCGCTCGATGGAATCTTCTTAACATCACTATTCAGCCAAGTGGAAGTAACTAATCTCTCTTATGACTGCACAATCAGCGAGGAGGAAGAAGAGGTGATGAAAACCCAGACTGACATTTCCATTTGGGGACTACTCACGTCTCAAAGAGGTAGCCACCGTGCAAGCCGTGAAGATGGATCCAGTTCAAAGGCTCTGTTTGGCAAAGAAGATGGTGGAAAAGAGTATAAAGTTGCAAAGGTTTTGAAGACGACCCCGAAATGCTACAGTAGCTAAGAAGTCACAACATGGCAAAGAACATTAAACATTGCTTTTATCAAACTAAAACATGTTTTGAGCCCCTGCTTGGGCATTTAATTTCTGCTAAGTGAATTCTTGTTTCATCCTCTAGACTATGCTTATTCAATGATTTATTTCCTAAATTGCAATTACCAATACACTATAGTCTCTTTGCCAAACAAGGGAAACTTCAAGGAATCAAGTTCTTTGTGTCTCTGACAAAAGGGAAGGAAGGGATGAACTTTAGTTGCTTAAGAAACTAGGTTTTTGTCAAAACTTAGAAAGAAGACACTATCTCCGCGAGAACACTTAGGGTTAGCTCGCCCATTATGAAGGTACAAACACAAGGGAGATTTAGAAAAATATCTCCATCAAATTCCTCTCTGAAACGCAAAAACCCTCTTGAGAGAAGTGCTCGTTGGGTAACCTGAAAACCCAAGCAAAAATAATAGCAAAGCTTGCTAGGGCAAGAAAATGCAAAAACGCAGCCTAGGCAAAAGTTAAGGCATTCAAAGAAAAGCTCGCTAGGGACTCAACCTCCATTAGGTAACCTAGGCAAAATCAAGAGCATGTGAGAAGAAAAACCAAGAGTGAAAAACCCAACCTCAAAGGTAATGATTTTGGAACTACGTAAAAGGCCTGATTCCCTGATTGGGATACGTAGGCAATCTCACATCGAGATGCGGCCCAAACATTTGGAGAGAAGGAAAAACATCAACAAATTTGTACTCACTGATAGGCATAGCTAACCCTGTGTATTGAGCTCACAAAAGATGAGTATGCTTTTCTCGAAGAATTGGCAACAACAATAGGCACAAGAATTATTGTTCATACCCTCTAACCTGAAGGTCATTAACACAATGAGCAGGATACCTCGAAAACTCTCAAGTTTGGTAATCAGACTATGGAACATGGCAAAAGCAAAGGGCAGAAAATCAAGACCAAGCATAAGAAGGAAGAGAAAAGGGGATGCCACTTGGCCAAAACTGTAACAACTCCGATTTTCAGTGAATAAAAATCTCGTTGCTTATTTTAATGACTCTATTAAATTCTTGATTTCTTATAATCCGTCATAATTAGATTTATTCAATTTAAATCTAGTTTCTTCGTCGCCATGCAATATAGTCATTTTCTAAAGACGAGTGAGATAGTAAACCCTAAGGTTACATTTATTGGCTTGAAATCCTATTTAGCAAACCTAGTTAGCTTCTAACTAATCGATAGGGAACCCTAATCGAACCTTTAATCTCCGTGAACCATTTGAACCCTAAACAAACCCTTTTGACCAAAGTCAACCTTTGATCTTTACCCATTGGACGATAAATGCTAGGATAATCTTTATCCATTGGACCATAGGTTTCCACCTAGGATATTGTGACTAGATTGTTAGGTACACTTTATATGATTATATATTACTTACCATCTTTATCCATTGGATAATAAAAGTTAGGAGAATTGTTAACCATTGGACAATAGGTTAGTCTTTCCACCTAGTACAAGATCTATTAGTTTAATTAGATTCACCATGAGTCATTGTACTAATATAGATAGATTATATAAGCATAATACTTCCATCCATTAACCATTGGGTAATAAAAGTTAGGGAAATTATGGTCCATTGGTCAATAAGGCCAAGTCAAGCTATAGTACTAGGTTAAATTTAGTTAATTACTTACTAGATATGATATGTACCTATTTACTTAAGTATTAGATATGTTTATGTTATTCTAAGATTTTAAAGTCCTAGAATATAGTATATAAGTACATAGGTGGCATTGAGGCTTATTCTATTGGGAATTTTGACCTAAAAATCTAGAATAGAATCATGTAGTACAATTGTCCTTTAAGGTTAGTCATCATTTTATATTCTTAAACTAATCAAGGGAGGGAGAGAGAGAGAGAGAGAGAGAGAGAGAGAGAGAGAGATAGGAGAGAGAAGAAGGATATGGTGTACTCTTAGATTGTTTTCTTTTAAATCCTAATATATATATACTTTAGTACTTGTACTAATGAAAGAAGAAGATATGAAGTCTTTGAAATAGACTTTAGGGTACCAAAAATCTCTTGCAACCTTACAACACAATCCCTTACCCTTTCTAAGTCAAACACCAACCCCTTGTCCTTTCAAGCTTAGGTGTCCATTGAACCAATGAGAGAGGGAGAGAGAGAGAGAGGGAGAGGCCGAGACAGAGATGAGAGGGAGAGAGAGAGAGATGGCCGGTTGAGAGAGGGAGAGAGAGTGTGATGTGTGTGACTAGTTACTCCCATATCTAGCTTTTGGTCATCCTATTGCATCACCATGTACCACCATATCTAGGGTTTCTTTTTTTTTTTTTTTTTTGGGTAAATTAGCTTGAAATTAAAAAAAAGTTAACCGAATGTACAGCCTACAAGGGGCATACCCCAGGAGGAAAAGAAAAGGAAAAAAAACAAGATTGTGTGATGGCCGAGAGAGAGAGGGAGAGAGAGAGACAGAGAGAGTACTAGACTAGACAAAAACCCCATAGAATAAACATAAACCTTGTCCTAGATTTGGAAGAAAGAACAAGGAAAATCTTGTAGTCTTTCAACCCTTGTACTTTAGTACATTGGACCAAAGAGAGAGACAGAGAGAGAGAGACAGAAATGGCCGAGAGAGAGAGGGAGAGAGAGAGGCCGGGAGAGAGGGAGAGAGAGATTGTGTGATGTGTGCAAAGTGTACAAATAAGCCTAGTCATGTCCTTTGGCCAAACACCTCATCCAATCCAAGTACCATCAAATCTAGTCATTCTATTAACCATTGGATAACAAATGCTAGGGGAAATTTTACCCATTGGATAATAGGTCACCCTTTGGCTATAAATAGCACCCATTCCTTCCCATTTCAACTCACACCTTTCATTGCTCCAACTTCTCTCTAGAAAGTCTAGTGTTCTTGTTGTTCTTGCTTAGTTCTTAGTTGTTCTTGAGGTTCTTCCTTAGTTCTTCAAGAAACTCTTCTAGTGCCGCCACTAAACCACCATACGACCACCATATCGATCCAAAAGTTTTAGTAGCTTTAGTCAAGATCAAGTTTCGAGAGAAACCTTTCTCTTTCGAAGCTATCGAAGCCATTCTTACGACGTTACTCCGTCCAACTACCGACGTACCACCTTTCCTCCGTAGTCATCACTACCGCCAAGAAGAACGGTAGATTAATCTCTACTCATTTTCCTAAGTATAGATAGTAGTATGATCATGTAGAATTCTCCGTCCCCGCTATTCCTACGTGTACGTAGAATTTTTCCTATACCTCCTAAACTCTAGGTATAGATCTTGGTATACGAATGTTGAAATGAATGTAGAATACTCTAAACTTATTGTATAACACTTGAACGTTGGAATGCATGATAATTATGCTAATGAAAGTATGAGCATGATGAATAATAGACTTTCACTTCTATAAAGACTTATGCTCTTTTGAACTTCCTTAAGGAAAGAAAGAACTTATTTTATGAAAGATTAACTTGGATAGAAGAAATTGCATTTTGATCCTAGAATGATTATGAGCATGTTTATATGTTTACTTGTCTTATTGTCGATATGTGTTGAGCATAAGTGATTTATCACTCCAAAGGTGTCCGTCCATGTGGCACTATGCTTAACTTTGTGTGATTAAATGTTGAGTATGATGATGTGATAAAGTGAGCATGCTATTTAATATAGAGTTGAATGATCTTACTAATTTAGTTTCAAGGTTTCTTAAAGTGTGAAAAGAATTACCGCGGAGTCATGGCATGCGAACAAGATACAAAAAACCGAGAAAGTTAGAAACATGACACCTAGGGTGTGGTTAAAGAAAGGATGGGATTAACATGCGGAAAATATTTTGAAATTACATAATGACCGGACTTGGTAGTCATTGTGTGAGTGTTTGAAAACCGTAATGAGGCCGGACTTGGTAGCCCATTGTGAAGATTATTAATGGGGCCGGACGTGGTAGTTTCATTGGTAGTATGGCTTGGTTATCCGAAGAGAGGAGCCAATGCAAGATTTGAAAGAGTATGTTTTGAAAACCATGATATGGCCGGACTTGGTAGCCATCGTGTGTGTTACTAATGAAGCCGGACTTGGTAGCCTCGTTAGTAGCAATTTGTTAATGAAACTTTGGAAATTTTGGATTTAGTAAAGGTGAAAAGGTTGACACGGCCTACGACGAGTCACGTAGGAGAAACTCAAGAAAAGGCATGACACCAACGCTAATAAGATATCGAATGTGGATGTGTCATTGTTTAACTATGTTATTGAATGAGCATGTGTAATTGGTTATAAATCTCTTTCTGTTATAAGTTAAGGGTTAGTGGGTATGGTTTATTCTATTGAGCTTTGTAGCTCACGGTGTTACCTTTTGGTGACCCTGACATATTATACTGGGGGCGACGCTGGTATAATGTGTCAGAGTTGATTGATGAGCAAGGTGAACAGTACACATTGGAGGCTTTTGGAGCCGAGGAGCTTGCTAGGATGGAGGAAGAAGCGGAGTAATAGAATGCCTTAGAATTTCCATCCTTTGTGTAATAAAAAGTACTCTAGTAGGATCTATGTTGTAATAATGAGCTTGACTCTTAGTCTTTTAATTCAATAAAATGTTTAATTAACGAACCCGAAAATGGGGGCGTTATAAAAACAAAATCTACCTTCCTTTGAAAATTAGAAGTTACGGCCAAAGAATTGCTACATCGGCCACAACATCGATTCCTCAGCCGAATAATCGATTCTTCGGCCAGTATTTCATTTCACATAGATTACTGTCTTGTTCAAAAGCCATGTTCTGACTTTCACGTGCATATCTCAAAACATTTAGGGGCACAAAAAGCATTTCTCATTTCATGAACAAAAGCTTGATTACAAAATCATCGTTGTGGTTGCTTTCACTATACAAATACAGAATCTGCTTGTCTCTTTGCTAACCATGAACAGGAAGGAAAAAGAAATCCTAAAGCTGGTCGTGACGGCGTCTCCAAGACGATCTTTGAGATGAAGAAGGGGATTGCTGGCTATCCTCCCCATTGACAGCTGGTGCTCGCTCAGCCTCAAGCTATAAGGAAAAGAATACAAACACTCAGATTCGAGAAAAGATGCAAAGCAAATAGGGTGCATGGGAAAAACCATACCTCGAGAATTCGACGGCGCTGCCTCCGAACCAAAGCCTCCGCACTCTGATAGGCATAGAGCCATCCCCGCACTATCTCAGCAGGTACCTGTAGGATAACCAAACATTGCAAGCATCTAAGCATGAGACACAATACGAAGCAGCAAAAGCTAGAATGGAAAGCTAAAGATACCTGTGGAGCCCCGGCTGACAATGCGTAAAGTTGAGTCGAACAAGGAGTAAGCGCCAAGCGCTTCTCCTCTCCATCATCAGAATGAAAGGAAACGAAAGAAGGGGCCTGTGGCCAAACATGAGCAATTGAAGAAACAGCAGGCGGAGCCAAAGAAAGACAGCAGTACTCCATATAGTCACCTGCCTGAAGAAGCAAACCCGCCCAATCTCCGATCAGAGCATTCCTTAAATCTTCCTTGGACGTTGAGGAAGTAGATCTCATTGACGTCAGAGGTGGAGGAGGAACGAACTGAAGAGCCTCAGCACGTGGACGCCACTAGCTAGCCACCCGATCACCTAAATACCAGGCTCGACAAAGGGGGCCCTCAAGCAAAGTGCGAGTACGGTCCAAAATTCTGGAACTCACAAGAGGGGGCATCCTTTGGTACACCACTCCAAGGGTCAAACCTCATCTGCAAACAAAGTCCAATCAGCCATAGCACGGAGGAATGGAGATCTAAAAACAAGGAATGCAAGAGGAGAAGAGAAGTACTTGATCGACCGTTAACCGGTCCAAAACCCGTCGCCACTCAGGAAGGCTCAAAACTAGTGATCGTGGCTTCTGTTGCCCCACCAACCATCGCTCGTAGCAAGGGAAAAATCACAACGAGAAAAGAAGTAAAAGAAGAAGGATATACCTCAAGTACCCGGTAGTAACCGCCAAGGCAGATGCTCCCCAATCAAGCTCCCAAACAGCCTCAAAATACTGCAAAGGGGCTAGAAACTGCGTATGCATTGAACTATCCTTGTTGGCAAACAACATTTGCCCAAGGACGTAGAGAAGAAAGGCCCGTGTCAGCTGCTCAACACTCACCTGAGTCAAGATATCAACCTTCATAAAAGTCTTGATCAGCCAAGAGACGTCAACATGACCACGCAAGTGAAGAGGAGACACCTTGCCCAAGAACCACTCCAAAGACCCTACTCGCTCCTAAAGCCTGGGGTCAACCCGAAGAGGAGCTCCACCTAATCGCAGGCTGGTCAGCAAAGAAAAGTCACCTGGTGTGATCGTCATCTCACCAACAGATGAAAAGTGGAATGTGTTGGTGATATCCCGCCACCTTTCAACCAGCGAGGTCATCAACGACCAGTCCATCTTCGGAAGGTTGAGGCCCAAAATGAACGCCTCGAAACTAGCAGCACATACTAGCTCCCGAGCTCGCTCCGGCAACATCACAAACCACTTGTGCACCTCTGCAAAGTCCGACAAAGGGAGTTAATCTCGTTGCATGAACAAATAAAAAGCTAGGGGCATCAAATCGACATTTAAAAAGCATGCATTGCCTAAATAGGGGGCACGGTTATTTTAGCTTCTTTAAACAGAACAACTTCGACCCAACCACGGGTCCTTCTCATTCACGCCCCTGGCTAAAAGGGATCTCATCCCGCAAGTAAAAAAACTCATTTTTTATCATGCAAATTAAAACTACGAACTAAAGTAAACCTTTTACTTTTCAGGAAGCTTACCGAAACATTGAGGACGCTCAAGTGCTGCTCAGCAGCTCTACGCCCACACCTCAGCAGCTCTATGCCACGCCATGTGCAAAGCCTCGCGCTCAACAGGCCAGCAAAACAATCCTGCGCCTTCCACTCAATGCACCCTCCAGAAGGCGTTTATGTTGCTAGCTTCCAGGAAGCGTTTATGTTGCCATCTTGCAGAAAGCATTTAGCCACCAGAAGACATTTGAGTCGCTAGAAGGCGTTTGGCCTCCGGAAGGCACTCCCAGTAGTGGAGGTAATGGAAATCTCCCTAACAAAGTGGAATATGGTCAAGAACTAGCCTTGGGGACAACCCCGAGCATATGGAATCTAGCCTTGGGGGCAATCCCGAGCATATTTAAGAACTAGCCTTGGAAACATCCCGAGCATACTCTGAACTAGCCTCCCGAGCATGTGGAAACTAGCCTTGGAAGCATCCCAAGCATGAGGAACAAATCAAACCCCGTGGAAGATGGAAGATGGAATACTCAACAGCTCTAAGTTCACTATCACTACCAGCAGCTCTATATTCATACTCAGCAGCCCTGTGCCCAAGTCGCTCAAACAGCTCAGCATCTTCAGCGGCTCCATGCCCACAATCTCAACTGGCTCGACGCAGTAACTATCTCAACAGGCTCTATGCCGCCCCAATCATCAAGATATCATCAACTCTCAAGCTCAAAGCTTGAATGCTCAAAATCTAACATTTTGAATGCTCGAAGCTCTTCGAATGCCCAACCACTGTGTACTGGATGCTCAAGTTCTACACTTGAATGCTCAAGCTCTACGCTTGAATGCCCAACCACTGTGTACTGGATGCTCAAAGCCTGTACTTTGAATGCTCGAATTCTGCCGTCCGAATGCTCGAGCTCTACGCTCCGAATGCTCAAGTCCGGAACTTGAAAGAAGCTCTAAGCTTAAAATCAAACACACACGCACGGGCCCGTGCACATAAGCATCAATTGCATCACCATTATCACATCGAGTCTGCATCATCATATCTGTTCATATCTAACCAACATCATCACATATACACACTTTGCATCTCTGCATATCTCTCATTTAACAGGTCAATCCTGCAAATCAATCGGCTCTACGCCTCGGTTTTATTGATCGGTCCAGCGCCTCAATCTTTTGGCTCTACACCAAAACTTATGATGAGAAAGCTCCGTGTACAGACCATCAGAATGCAACTGGCTCTACGCCTCGGTTCAGATCATGTCAAGCTCTAAGCTCCGACACCCCAGGCTTTCGCCTTATGATCAATACCAGTTCCGCACTTCGGTTCTATCAAGCTCAAAGCTCCAATCTCCTCAGGCCCTCGCCTCATGACCACAGCAGGCTCTACGCCTCAATTCCGTCAAGCTCCTCAGGCTCTCGCCTTGTGACTACAACCGGCTCCGTGCCTCGGTTCCATCACTACCTACCATTCTCTAGGCTCTTGCCTCATAATTACAAACCGGCTCCGCCCCTCGGTTCCCTCATCTCAACGCTCCATGCTTTAGTTACTGGCCTCGCGCCCCCCATATCTCAAAAATGGCATCCAACACGTCTCCAAAAGATGGCTTGGGTTCCACCCCATATCTCAAAACGGCGTCCGATTCATCCCCAGCAGATGGCTTGGATTCCACCTTATTACATCAATTCCTTCTAGCTCATTCGCAAGGATAAGCTATTCTACCGAGCTCCCCTCAGTCAAAGTAAGGATGATCAAGAAAAGCAAACGCACCTGCCGTGTACTGATCTACCCCAAAATACTAAGGAAGCTCTCCGCAAAAATTCCCTCGGCAGCCCCGCGCTCCTTCAACTATCCTCTGCCAAAACCCTTGCTTAACCCAGGTACATTGCACTACGGCTTTTAAGCCCGAAGGTACGTCTTCTGTTTCTAACCCTCCAAACTTTTTCTTTTTCTTTACTGCCCACCTGAACTACGGTTGGTCTGAATTTTCCCTGTGGAATACGTAGGCAGCCTCCCGGCCCGACCATAACAAAAACCTTTTTCGAAAACCTCTTGGAATAGTGGTTGGACCAAATTGAGTTGCTTTTACAACTTTGACTCTTACTCAAACATGTCTCGCGATCTGTCTGAACTCAGTCAAAGAGGGGCATCTGTAGACACCCTAGTTTGGCCTTACGATTATTTCAAGTCCCACCTTGGGGACCATCCCGATGATGAAATGGATACAGTGATTGCTGATTGACTTCTTATGAACCCATGGACTTATGGTAAGAACTTTGAGCCACTTAGAGGACCCAATCCAGAGCCAAATAGCCTTTCAGACAGAAATACAGTATCATAGGAGAATCCACCTGTCGGCCGTGACATTGATCTCACGGCCCCAACATCCATTCTTCACCTGTGAAGTCCATTGCTTGAAAATCTCCTTGAGAGATCAATCCCTCGGCCGCAAGATCTATCCTTCGGCCGCAACATCTATTCCTCGGCCACCAGATCCTTTCTACGGCCGTTAGATCGTCTTTTTTCCAGATTCTGGAATGTTCTGTCAAACGTTTGATCCGTTCACAAAACCCTAGCAGCCAAATCCCGATGCGTTCGGGCTACGTTAGAGGATTACCATAAAGAGTTTGTGTTGCCCTATAATTCCAATTCTAATTGTGCATTGTGATTGGTTGGAGTGAGTCATCCGGTGCCTATATAATGGGGCCTTGTAGACACCCCAATTTGGACCTATTAGCTATCCTTAATTCGTGCCCTCGAGGATCCCTGATGATGAAAAGGAATCAAAATAAGACTCGGCTAAAGCTTGAACGACGTCTCTTGGATTTTACAAACCAAAACCGTCGTTTTTCCCGACACCCTGAGGGTAAAATGGGCACACATTTCAGCATATAAAATACATTTGAATGAAACCAATTGGGTTTGAAAGAGGACTCAACGAGCTTTCCAACGCTTCAAAAAACACCAAAAACCGAGTTCGGGAGTGTCCGTGGCGGTCCGTTGAAGTTGGGTAGCCACTCCTAAGCGCTCAGGACCACTCTAGAGCGCTCGGGAGTGTCACTCCCAAGCGCTTGGGAGTGCTGTCAGGGCCAATGCATGTTGAGCATGATCTTTGACCATGCCTTTTTCAGGGTTTCAAACCTGCAATTCAACCTGACGTTGCTGCATGCAGCAGAAGCCTGAACCAGCAGGGCATCTCATCATTTCTCCCACCCAAACATTTCCTTTTCATTTTTGATTTGATTTTCAAACTAAAATCCTAATTTTTGGCTTGCCTATAAATACCCCTTCTTTCTACCTCTCAAGGGACACGAAAAATCACTCCCTTTTTCCCCTATTTTCTGAAAATCTCAGTCTCTAAACCTCTCTCAAACATTTTCCAAAGCTTGTGTTTTCTAAGAAAAATTAGAAACAATCTTCAAGTATCTCCAAACCCCAAATCTCTAGTTCATCTATGCCATTTTCCTACTGATTTCTAACCATTCTCAAGCACCAAAATCAGTCCAAGAAACAAAGTTCAAGTCAAGCAAAGGTATAAACACCTTCAAATCTACTGTTTTTCTATTTCTGAGGGGAATCAAAGGGCCCATACCAGTTCTTCATATTAGTTATGGGTTCATTTGATCTTTGTTTAGCAATAAGAGCAAGAGGAACACAAGAAAACAAACTTTTCTCAGGGCACTGTGTTCACTCCCGAGCGCTCGGGACCATTCCCGAGCGCTCAGGAGTGTTGCGGTCACCAAAAATCCTATTTTGTCACTAAATGTTGCATTTCCCATTTTTCAGTAGACATTGAGTGTGTAATGGTCCTTCCAGAGCCCAGTTAGGTTCATTTTCTGTTTGCAAGGAAGCAATGCTTGGATATTCAAGACCTGTTCTTGTTTGTTTGAGTTTAATGCTGAGCAAACCTGCCTAAATGCTGCTCTAATTTATACCTCACTATTTGTATATTGTGTTTGCATCCAGAGGCGCTAAGTTCTGTTTTGCAGGGGATAAGAGGCCCCGAGCGCTCGGGAGTGATCTCAGTGACACCAGTTTTATTTTTTGTTATTGCTCATATTGCCCCATCCCCTTGTTACATCCTGTACACATGCACATGTATCCACTTTTACTTGTTGTACCTATGAATATGTGCTAGCTGTTTTTAATGAAACAAAACATTTTTAATAAAAATCCCACAAACATTTAGTAGAGACCGATCTCGTATCGGGCGTGGGGGGTGCCGTAAAACCCTTCCCCTCTCGTAACATGGCTTCCGAACCTTCAAACGGATCTCTGGTTTTCAATTTCAAATCGACTATTTCGATCAAAACGGTTTCCCGAATAGCGAACACAAATCCGGGTGGCGACTCTTCAATCTTTCAAATCAAAACATATTTTTCGGGGGGGTAGCCCACAGGCCTTTACCTCACGAAATTCATAAGTTCACACACCCTCTCAAGCCACGAAACTCTGTCAATATACACTCTCAAACCTCCTCTACAAAATCCCTAATCTCCCGAAGGCAGCCGATAATCCAACGATCAAACCCCGAAGTTCAAACCCTAACCCTAGGGTTTCTCAATAAGCAATCAGTCAATCACCCTCAATCCAAAGCAATCAAGCCACTGAGGGATCAAGGTGGTGAGGCCCAAGGGCCTCTAGCTCAAATTACTTATCGTCTTTATGCTTAATCGTAGCGTTTGATTATCTGCTAACTTTTCTGTCTGGTGTGAGGAAGAACATCGACCGGGGCTTTGATCCCTCGGCCAGTACATAAAACCAGTATGATTACTCGGCTGTGACATCCATTCACCGGCCGAGTAATCGATTTCCTGGGACAGTTTGTTTTGTTCTGCTTTCTAATGTATGCTTTCAATTACAGTCCTGGCTCACCATTAACTGCTTAAAGGCTAAAAACAGACTATGTGTTGGAATTAAATAAAGCTAGTACATGTCTTATGTTGAACAATTATGGGCCAGTCTCACGATTGGGCAGAGAGGGGTGCCTAACACCTTCCCCTTACTGTACTTTTGGCTTCCGTATCCAGAATCTCTATCTATTTTCCTAGTTTTAATAAACTAAGTGGCAACTCTATTTTGATGATAACCACTATCGTGTGGCGATGTTCCTAGCCGTGGGAATGTCCATGATCTTGGTTTATGAAGCAAGCAACCAATCGAGCAACAAACGATCAATCTGTATGGCGAAGCCCCGCTCTAGGGAGGTGTCTACAGTTTTTTTTAGCAAAATTGGGAGATTGAGGGGCAGGATTTGGTGGATGTTGTGTTACTTTTCTTTTCTTTGATAAGGGTTTCATACTAAAGTGTAGGGAGTAAATCCCGAACAAGCACAAACAGGGCCCGAACACGTGGTACGTGGGACCATGGTATAATTGCATTAAGAACAGTCGCCGTGCAGAATGGTGATCGGCGATAGGGACCAGTGATATGAAGGATCATTGGTCCAGGGAGTTTATACTTAGTCAAGGTCCAGTAACACGAGAGAGTATTGGACCGAGATATTAACGAAAGAGCAATGACATGCGAAGTCATTGGTCCGAATAGGCTGTTCGGCAATAAAAGAGCCGAACAGGAGGGGGATTGTACGAAAAGCAGTCCCAGGAGCAGGAAACGTTCCAGAAGGTTCTAGTGACGGGATATTCCGTGATTACTATAAGATCCCAGTAAAGATAGGATCTTGGAGAGATACCCGACGAGAATGGGAAGTTCGGCCAGTTATGGAAAAGAGTCCTAAACGGACTAAAGTGATGAACTGATAAGGGAACGAGGATCCAAGGTGTTCTGGGTTTCCTATACGAGATAGGAAACTTAGGGAAACGTGGGAACTTGGGCAACAAGCATCCATAAACCTATAAATACAAGGTAAACCTAGAGGAAAAAGGTACACAATACATTACGGTTTTACGTATTCTCCTACTTGAATTAGGGTTTTCGATCAGTACGTGATACTAACTTAGGCATCGGAGGGCCTTTGCCACGAGAGGCAAAGGTGCACTCACCCTTTGTCTGTTTTGCAGATAAAGACTCCGGCGACGTATTAGGGTTCCGGCGGGGACCTCGAAGTAGCCGTTACGTTCTTGTGCTGCTTAAACCATTTTCGGTTTTTCTTCACTTACAATTGGCGCCGTCTGTGGGAAACGAAAGAGATCCCTCTGAAAAGCGACCATGATGGAAGAAGATCCAAAAACTCCACATGATCCGAAACACCAGTTGGGGGGAGGAGGTGGCAATTCCCCACCGGATCCTCCAAGAAAGCCCGACGGTGGGCAAGCAAAGAAGCCCAAAAACAAGGATAATCCCCTGACTGTCCATGACGACTCCAAGAACAAGGAGGGAAGGACGGCCACAGGTTCCACGAGAAGGAGTAAATCCCATCGTGAGGGAGAATCAGTGGCGCATTCAAGGAGTGCACACAACCGCGACGATATCTTGGATAAAAAGAGACAAGAGATCGAAGAGTACGCTCGTTTGATTAAAAAACGAGAATATGAGATACAAGAATTGCAACGGATACGAGGACATCCGGAGGATTCTGGACTGTCACGAAGGGATTCCAGAGGAGAAAGGCTGGCAATAGTGGAACACAAGAAGGCTCCTTCACGAGGAAGGAGGAGCAGGTCCAGGAGTCCCACTCCGAAAAAGAAAAGGGCTTCTTCACGAAAAAGAAGAAGCAGAAGCCTCACCCCCGAAGAAGGAGAGATTAGAAGACATCACAGGGATAGGTACGAGAGACCTGATTCCGATTGGGAAAAGAGTACTCCCAAGAAAGCAAAAGAGCGAGAGGAGGGAGCCATGTCTGCACGAGAGGCGGCATGGAAAGCCCTCAGCAATATAGCCTCATCCCCCTTTTCAAAGAGATTGCAGGAGGCAAGGCTTCCAAGCAGGGTGAAGCACGGGGCATTCGTACTTTATGAAACAAATAATGATCCCGTGGCACACATACAACACTACCGGCAAGCAATGTTCATGCACGACGGGGATGATGCAATCATGTGCAAGATGTTCCCATCGAGTTTGGGGAAAGTGGCCTTGTCATGGTTCCATAAGCTAGGGCCGAACACCATACGAGGATGGAGACAATTGGCCGAAGAATTCACTGCTCGGTTTTTGACGAGCAGGAAAGCACAAAAAACCTTTGAAAGCCTCTCTGTTATGAAACAAGGAGAGAGTGAGCCGATCAGAGATTATGCTAAGAAGTACTGGGAGACTTTCAACGAGATTGAAGGGTGCAGTGAGGAATATGCCATAGCCACATTCAAGATAGGATTTCCTGTTCGGGGAGAGCTACGTAAATCCCTGAACATGAGCCTGGTAGATACACTGGCAAGGCTAATGGAACGAATCGAGCAGCATGCTAGAAACGAGGATGACATACTGCGAGAGGACAACAGGATGGTTGCCGAACAGGCGAAGGTTCTACCGAAGAGGGCGGACAAGCCAGAGCCAAAGACCTACAAAGAAAGGAAGGAGTACGGGCAGGTCAAGAAAGAACCGTATAAAGAGAAGCACGCCCCAGACCCCAAGTCTTTCTTTTCGGTGACAACGGTTTGGAAGGAGCCAATCTATCGGATTCTTTACAAAATAAAGAATCGCCCATATTTTAAGTGGCCCCCAAGGTTGGAGGGGGACAAAGATGCAAAGAGGGCTACGAGTCAGCATTGTAGTTACCATAAAGACTGGGGGCACATGACGGAGGATTGCGAGATGTTCAAGCAACACCTCGATGATCTGGTCTCACGGGGTTACCTGAAAGAATTTATTCAGGAGGAGCACAAGGGTGCAGAGAAAGCGTTGGAATTGGATTATGAGCAGAATCCAAGAGGGGTAATCCATATGATACATGGATTGGCCGCGCCTTACACGAGAAGTGAGGTGAGGTTGCTCCAGAGACAAGTAAAACACGACCAGCACGTGATGCAGTTGGGAAAGAAACGAGGACGTGAAGGAGAAGAATGCACCAGAGGCATAGTCTTCACGGATGAAGACCTGGGGGGAATCCAGGTACCGCATAATGATGCCTTAGTCATAACCCTACGGATTGGGGATTATGACATGGAGAGGATCCTGGTAGATTCGGGAAGCTGCACGGAGATACTGTACTATGACGCGTTCAAAAAGTTAGGGCTGACACAAGCGGATTTGGTGCAGTCAACAACCCCTTTGGTCGGATTTAGTGCAAGAGAAGTGTGGCCATTGGGCAAAGTAACTCTTCCTGTTCGGGCAGGAACAGTTGTGCTAAGAACCGATTTTTTGGTGGTAGATGTACCATCTTCCTATAACGCGATTATTGGAAGGACGTGGTTGCACAAGATGAGGGCGGTTTCCTCCACTTACCATCAGATGGTAAAATTTCCCGGGTCAAATGGTATCGAAAGAATTAGGGGAAATCAGAAGGTCGCCCAGCAGTGCTTGGTTTCTATAATCAAGAAGGCACCAAAGGCCCAGTTAGTTCAAGCAATCGAGGTTCCGGATCAGTCGACCATCGAGGATGTCGGAGGGGATCCCGCCGAGAAAGTGGTGGAAGGGTTGAAGAAGATTCAGATCAACGAAAATGATCCAGAAAGGTATTTTCTGATTGGGGAAAATTTGAATGAAACCGAGGAGAGAGAATTAGTGGGGTTCCTCAAGGAGCACGTCGATGTGTTTGCTTGGGTGCCCGAGGAGATGCCTGGAGTGGATGCAAACGTGATTTGTCACCACTTGAATGTGGATCCACAACATAAGCCCGTGATGCAGAAGAAGAGACGGTCTGCCGTACAGCACGTGGATACTGTCATTGAGGAGGTGGACCGGCTGCTCGAAGCAAAGGCTATACGGGAGGTATACTACCCAGAATGGTTGTCCAACACTGTGGTGGTGAAGAAGAAAAATGGGAAGTGGCGAGTCTGTGTCGATTTCACCGACTTGAACAAAGCGTGTCCCAAGGATAGCTTCCCCCTTCCCAGGATAGACCAACTCGTCGATGCAACCGCTGGATACGGGCGGACGAGCTTCCTTGATGCTTATCGAGGGTACCACCAGATAACGATGTACGGCCCCGATCAGGAGAAGACATCCTTTATCACACCAAGGGGGTTGTACTGTTATAGTGTCATGCCTTTTGGTCTGAGGAATGCCGGTGCAACATACCAGAGGTTAGCAACGATTATGCTAAAGAAGCTGCTCGGTAAAACCATGGAGGTTTACATAGATGACATGGTGGTCAAAAGCAAAGAGAAAGAAAACCACATTGTTGATCTAAGGGAAGCGTTTGAGATACTGAGAGAGTATAAGCTGAAACTCAACGCCTCGAAGTGTGCGTTCGGTGTAAACTCGGGAAAGTTCCTAGGGCATTTGGTGACCATAAGAGGGATAGAGGCCAATCCCGATCAAATTACTGCGTTGCAAAAGCTCCAGAGTCCTAGGACCACGAAAGAGGTCCAGAGATTAACGGGAATGGCAGCAGCCCTAAATAGATTCATAAGCAGGTCCAGTGACAAATGTAGACCTTTCTTCTAATTGCTGAAAAAGAGGGAAGGATAGGAATGGGGAGTAGAGTGTGAGCAAGCGTTCCAAGACCTGAAGAAGTACTTGGCAGCAGCCCCCCTATTATCCACACCCGAAGAAGGTGAGTCTTTAACTTTATATCTGGCAGTGTCTGAACATGCTGTCAGTGCAGTATTATTGAGGGATAAGGGATCCGAGCAAGTCCCCGTTTATTATGTGAGCAAAACATTGCTAGATGCAGAAACGAGATATCTGCCCCTAGAAAAGTTGGTTTTAGCTTTAAGAACGGCGGCGAGAAAGTTGCCCCATTATTTTCAGAGTCACAGGATTGTGGTATACACCGAATTCCCATTGAAGTCTTTGCTACGAAAGGCGGATTTCTCGGGGCGTATCTCGACTTGGTCGGTCGAATTAAGTCAGTACGACATAGATTACCAGCCGCGCACCGCAATAAAGGGGCAGGTGCTGGCAGACTTCGTAGCTGAGTTTTCACCTATGGTGGCTCCCAAGCCTCCTATGAGACAGGAGCCGAGAAAGGAGCAAGTGAAGGAGCAATCAACTAGAACAAAGAAAGCTCCGGCCGAACAGGATCCCACGGAATGGAAATTATTTGTTGATGGCTCTGCATGTAACACGGGTTCAGGAATTGGTGTGGTGCTTTTCCTTCCTGAAGGAGCAATGATAGAACTGTCCCTTCGATTGGGGTTCAGTGCTTCAAATAACGTGGCAGAGTATGAGGCACTCTTGGCAGGATTAAGAAGTGCAAGGACCCTGAAGGTGAAAAAGATACGAGTGCATTGCGACTCGCAACTCGTGGTGAACCAATTGTCCGGGGAGTATGAAGCCCGGAACGAGAAGATGGCTGCCTACGTGATAGCCGCCAAAGATCTGCTTGACACTTTCGAGAAAGTATACATCGAGCAAATAAGTTCTGGGCAGAATGCCCATGCTGATTCTCTTGCCTGGTTGGCTGCAGCTGTACCAACAGAATTTAAGAGAAGGGTGGCAGTAGATTATCTTGCTGAGCCGAGCATCGGAAGAAGTGTGGAATTGGTCTTGGACGTGAACCAAGGACCGAGTTGGATGGATCCAATAGTGGAGTTTCTACGAGATGGGATACTCCCCATAGATAAAAAGGAGGCTCACAAGATTAAAACAAAGTCTGCACGGTTTTGGCTATCACCAGAAGGAAAGCTGTACAGAAAATCCTTCACTGGTCCGTACTTACTTTGTGTGCACCCCGAGATGGTGCAGAAGTTTCTCCACGAGATCCACGAAGGAACGTGTGGGAG
Source organism: Rhododendron griersonianum (assembly GCA_018127125.1). Classification (NCBI taxonomy): domain Eukaryota; kingdom Viridiplantae; phylum Streptophyta; class Magnoliopsida; order Ericales; family Ericaceae; genus Rhododendron; species Rhododendron griersonianum. The sequence continues at coordinate 35,341,049 of CM030789.1, forward strand.
TCATGCTGGGGGTAGGTCCATTGCCCACCGAGCAATAACCCAAGGGTACTGGTGGCCTCACATGCAGGAAGATGCAAAGGTGTACGTAAAGATTTGTGAGAAGTGCCAAAAATTCTCACCAATGATACGGACACCAGCCGAAGATCTGGTGCCCTTGACAAGTCCTTGGCCCTTCGCACAATGGGGGATGGACATCGTGGGTCCACTACACAAAGCAACTGGAAATAGGAAATTTCTGTTAGTAGCAACGGACTATTTCACAAAATGGATCGAGGCAGAATCATTGGACAAGATCACTGAGCCTATGATAGAGAGGTTCGTTTGGAAAAGTATAATCACCCGGTTCGGGGTCCCTTATTCCTTGATTACGGATAATGGGTCCCAATTTCAGAAAAAGTTTAAGGCTTTTTGTGCCCAATATGGGATAAGGAATTATCACTCTACCCCAGCCTACCCACAGAGTAATGGGCAAGCGGAAGCGTCCAACAAAACTATACTTGATGGGATCAAGAAGAGATTGGACAAAGCAAAGGGGAAATGGCCCGATGAATTGCCACTTGTTCTATGGGCGCACCGAACAATGCCTAGGAGGTCTACGGGAGAGATCCCCTACTCATTAGCATATGGGACAGAAGCTGTAATCCCATTAGAGGTTGGTTTGCCGACCAACAGGACCATTTTGGTTGAAAGTGGGGGAAATGACAAAGCTCTGGAAATCGAGCTGGACCTTGCCGAGGAACGTAGAGAAAGGGCCCTGGTGCATTTGGCTTCTTATCAGGAGCAGCTGATGAAAAGCTATAACAAAACTGTCCATCCACGAGAGTTTGGTATTGGGGACCTTGTGCTTCGAAAAGTGCTCGGCAATACCAAGGTGGCCAACGAGGGCAAGTTGGGGGCAAACTGGGAAGGCCCATATCGAGTTACAGAAGTTGTGGGCATTGGGGCTTATCGATTGGCGGACCTGGACGGGAACCCGGTGCCGAGGCCATGGAATGTCCACAATTTGAGGAAGTTTTTTGTTTAAAACAGACTTCAATTTATTTTTTCTGTTTTAGGATGCACATCGTGATTGTGTGGGAATTACGAATACAGTTCCTTTGTCTTTTATTTTGTTAGTTGCAAGGGGCACGCGTAACGCCCCCTTGAGTTTTTTGAATTATGAATAAAATTCTGCGTTTTAGAATAAAAACATTGTCTTCTGTTTTGTTTAAATACGAAGTTAGGACCTAATTTTTGCTCCTCACTTCGTATTGGGGAGCAGAGGGATAGGTTTATGACCAAATACGAATATATTAGGGCAGATTCAAAACTTTGCAAGTACGAATATACTCGACTACGAACACAGGTATGAACAAACCTGGTGTGCATACGTGAATGTACACACTTTTCCCAAATATGAAGACATTTGGATAAACTAAGTATGAATACACTTAGACTTACATACGAACGTTTGGCGTGCATGCGAAAATATGCACAGCTCCCCCAAATACGAAAACATTTGGGAATCTAAGCACGAATAAACTTAGATAGTTTTTTAGTTCAAACCAATAAAGAATGGGGAGCAGACGAAATTGTACAAGTACGAATACACTTGGAGTTGTCCCCAAGCATGAGGAAAACTTGGGCAGCATATGAATACATGCAAATTTCAACTAAGTACGAAATACTCAGAGACGTATGACGAAAATACGAAATCATCTAAGTACGAACATACTTAGAATCACCTCCAAATTACGAGGAAAATTCAGCAAGCATTCGAAAACATGCTAAGCGAAAAGCTGAAGCACGAATCCATTTGGTTAACTGTCCAGGCATGGGTTAAACATGAGAAGCACCCTAGCAAGATTAATGAAAGTCAAACAGTTGGCCATGAAAGGGCCACCAGCAATGTCAAAAGGCTACGAAAGGCCAGGAAAAACACAGTTAGACTCCACGAAGGGCCAAATGCTTAAGTTAAAGTATTGAGAATGTATCTGTGCCACACAGGGCAAACTTACAGCCGCTCAGGGCCACCACGATGTGTCAAAAATTATATTGTTCCAGGAGGAGGAGTGCATACCTACTGATCCACGATGGGATCTTGAGTGACTGGATTTGGGGTTTGATCTTCAGCAACTGGAGTTGGGATTTGTGCGGGGACGTCTTCCACAGCAATGCTTCCATTAGTTGGACCACCACTGGCTTCCTTTTGGCCAGGGTTGGTCACTTCATCATTAGCATTGGCACAAGCATCCTGCTGTTCGGAAACCTCCGCATTGTCCTCTTCATCGCGATTGTCCACTTCTTCCTCGATCTCATCTTCATCTTGGACCACTATATTGCTCGGAAGATCAATCTCCGTCCACAAGGCAGAAGAATCAGCTGTACCAGACTTCCTGAGGCCAGCGGTCCACCCAGCAGCAAATATCTGATCTTGGATCTTGGGCATTTGATTTTTATAGCTATCAGTAGCTACATTGATCCCTTCATTATACCCCTGCTGATAGGCCTCCTTTGCATCATTTTTGCTCATTTCGAGCTCTATCAGGGTCTGGTTTAGGCTATCTTCAGCACCGTCCAGTTTAGACTTCAGCTCGTTTGTTGCATTTCGAGCCTGGTTTCTCTCCCTCTCCAGCCGGGCAACAGTGGTCAACAACTTGGCATTCTCACTAGCCAGTTTTGCACGTTGGGGCTCTGAGTGGCCCAGCTTTTGGGCCATAGCCATCATCTTTTGCGCAGCCTAAACATATTATTACTAACTCAGTAACACAGTTGAGAAAGGGCCAAGTTATAAGAACAAGAGACAACAACTTTACCTTAAAACTGTGCACCATGAAAGATCCAAGCAAGTTGTCCGGAGAATTGACCACCTCCTTCTGCATGTCCCCCGGAAGCATGAGAGCCTGGGATAGGGCCAATACAGTCCCTTCAGACTCCACACTATCCCGCACTGTGACGGTCTTGTTGCCATGAGTGAATTGGGGGGCCCAAATTGGAGTTTGAGTTATGGGTATCTGAGTGGAGGACCCCCCAGGCATTTCCAAGCGCGGGCGTTTGTCCCTATGGCTAGCAAGTTCCTCGGGAGAAAATCCAGGGGGAGCGTCAAGTTGTGTTGTTCCTCGACGGCCATGCGAAGGCGCCGGGCTTGGGGAGCGACCTCAGCCACGAGCAGTGCCGCGGCCCCTTCCTCGGCCAGCTCCTGGGATTGTGAGGAGGCTCTCGAGGTTGATCGGCTGGTTCATCTCTTGAAAATGCGGGGGATAGTCGTCCGATGATGTGGATGCTTCCTCACAGATTTCCACAGATGCACTACGGAACGGAGGGGTCCGAGAACGCCTTTCCTCCTCTATCTGCTCGGGCTGAGCGGGCTGTGCAGCAGCAGGTCCAGGAACTGATGGGTCGTCGGCTGCACGGATGCGCCGGTCAATAAAACCCCCGTATGAAGCCCTGTAGCTCAGAAGCACTTGTGCTGCCCTTGCTCGGCCAGCCAGATAGGTGCCCTCACCGTTGAAATTTAGGGCCTGAGTGATATGCGCTACGTGAACTTGGGGGGTGATGATAGCATACCCCTGGTTGATATTTCAGCTGCAACACGAGAAGTTGACAGTCAGAAGATGGATGAAATTGAATACGCAATACGAATGAATTGCTAGGTGAATGAATTTTACGAAGAAACCCTAGATATGATCTGAGAAACCCTACAGTAACGAGAGGAAAGGGGCAAAAGGGAACGATGACTTACGATTGTGATGATCGAAGTTCTAAAATGCACAGGAGAAACCTCGAGATGGTGAACAGGGCTCCAATGGCGGGTGCGTTTGAAAGCTCTGGTTGCAGAGGGAATCGAAATAGAGAAAGGGGGTTTCGAAATAGGGTGAAAACCCAAATGTACCCCAATTAGTGGGGTGACGTATGCGAAACGTCGCCCCAGACGCCGTTTGGGCGTTCCGTTCCCCGAGAGGTGTGCATCCGCATTTAATATGAACGGTACGATAAGTGCCATGTGTAAAGTAAGGGGCAGGAAACATCTTGGAGAGCCCAAACGATTAGACGTTCTGTTTGGACTAATGATGATCTCTACACCAACTTTACGAAGGAAATGGGAGCAAGAGAAATGTTGCTCGGATCCTAAGAAGCTTTGCTCGTCATATTAAGAGTAAATAACGAAGTAAAGCTGGGGAGCAATTGTAGGGAGTAAATCCCGAACAAGCACAAACAGGGCCCGAACACGTGGTACGTGGGACCATGGTATAATTGCATTAAGAACAGTCGCCGTGCAGAATGGTGATCGGCGATAGGGACCAGTGATATGAAGGATCATTGGTCCAGGGAGTTTATACTTAGTCAAGGTCCAGTAACACGAGAGAGTATTGGACCGAGATATTAACGAAAGAGCAATGACATGCGAAGTCATTGGTCCGAATAGGCTGTTCGGCAATAAAAGAGCCGAACAGGGGGGGATTGTACGAAAAGCAGTCCCAGGAGCAGGAAACGTTCCAGAAGGTTCTAGTGACGGGATATTCCGTGATTACTATAAGATCCCAGTAAAGATAGGATCTTGGAGAGATACCCGATGAGAATGGGAAGTTCGGCCAGTTATGGAAAAGAGTCCTAAACGGACTAAAGTTATGAACTGATAAGGGAACGAGGATCCAAGGTGTTCTGGGTTTCCTATACGAGATAGGAAACTTAGGGAAACGTGGGAACTTGGGCAACAAGCATCCATAAACCTATAAATACAAGGTAAACCTAGAGGAAAAAGGTACACAATACATTACGGTTTTACGTATTCTCCTACTTGAATTAGGGTTTTCGATCAGTACGTGATACTAACTTAGGCATCGGAGGGCCTTTGCCACGAGAGGCAAAGGTGCACTCACCCTTTGTCTGTTTTGCAGATAAAGACTCCGGCGACGTATTAGAGTTCCGACGGGGACCTCGAAGTAGCCGTTATGTTCTTGTGCTGCTTAAACCACTTTCGGTTTTTCTGCACTTACATAAAGGAATGGAATTCTATGGCTCTTACTCTTGTTCCTAAGGTCTCTCACCCTTCTACCATTAAAGAATATAGACCTATTGCGTGTTGCAATGTGCCACTACAACACGAATGACCTATTGCGAGGAAAAGTAGTGAGGAAATTTGATTTTGTCGCTAAAGAATAACAATTTGCAAGGAAAACCAAATTTCCTCACAGAATCCAGTTGATGAGATAATAATAGGCGAGGAAAATATTTTTTGTCGCCCAAAGATCATTTATAGCGAGGAATTTACATTTTTCCTCGCCAAAAGAAACCCACGAGATTTTTTTGGATGCTAAGGCGAGGAAAAAATTCATCGAATGATTGTTTAAATTAATTATGCCCAAGTTAAAAAAATTTCCGTCTCCGACTCTCAACATTTTTCCCCAACTGTCGATCTATCCCTCCTCTCTCGACGGAGAGACTCCTCTCCGCCTTCTTCATCTCCCTCTATCTCGCTCTCCATCCCCTAGTTCCCCCTTCCTCCTTCTCCCACGATTTTTTGTGACAGAGGCAAACAAGCATCAAAGCACCATCTGTCTCAACGGCAGGCGAGCACCAGATCCCACGACTTGCAACACCGTGCGAAAGATACGATGAACAGGTATGTACCTCTATACATGTATATAGGTATTGTATAGATACATATAGATATACATACAGGTGTACAACCCCCAATTTGTAAACCCTAAATTATTTTGCCAGGGAACTAAACCCAGTGCGTAAACCCTAGTTTTTTACTCCAGATTCGAAATTTTTTGAACATTTTTGGTCACTAGTATGTATGAGACTTTGTATGTAGAGTGGATTTCAGCATGTGCGTGTTAGTGTTTTATGATTTTCAAAAAGAAGAATCAGTATTCTCTATCCTATTAGAGGGTTGAGGGTTATGCTCAAGTTCTATTAGTTGGGGATCATAAACAACGTCAATTGCGTTTCTTTTCGAGTTTTGGATCCCTTTAATGGATTGAAATCTTTGTGTTTGTATTCTTTGTATAAGGGTTGATGTTATATAGGCAATTAGGTCTACTGACTCTTCTTCGTTGTTTATGGTCATTGTGCGGTGAATCTACTAACTTTGTTAACTTTACTAACTTGTTATTGTTAATGTGTTCAGAGATGCTAAATTGGGTGGGAGGAACCACAATTGTCAGGCCCAACCTCCTGTTTGGTTACTCTCTTTGTCCAATTTGGTGCATTTGCACTTTATTTGGAGAAGAAAATGCTTGTGCATTAACATAATATACATATCATCTATTTAAGTAATTTTTAACTTACATGTTTTTGAAGGTGACTATGACACTCGATTTGGATTACAACTGGTTGAGGTAAAAGCTTAAAAAAAGGGCCAGGACAATATTTATGCATTTACTTTGCATTTTGACTTTCTTTGTTTTCTCTTAACTTGTTCCTGTAATGTATTTGAACCACACTACAACAAATATGGGTTTTAATAGCATTAATTGATAGCTTTTTTTTAGGAATGTTGTTATAGGGATACAATTATCGCGTTTAGTAGGAGAAAAAGAAGGAAACACTCACGCCCAATTTACAATAGCGTTCCCCCAAAAAAATAACAGCGTTCCCCAAAAAAATACTCGCGCCCAATTTTCTCGTAGTTGTTTCCACCACTAGGTATTATCCTCTCACTCCCCTCCTTTGTATGCATATGTGTATGCTTGTACTCGATTTGCAGATCCCCCATTTACAGGCCCTAATTTTCTCGTTTCCCATCTAGGGTTTTGTATTAAGGATTGCTGCCTTTGTCGGCTAGGGTTTGTGCGGTGGGTTCGGGTGGAAAAAGAAGGCAAGGAAAAGAAATGGTGAAAGGCACTTCTGGATCTTCCAAACCTCTGTAAACTTTCAAATAGGTAAATATATATGTATGTGTGTGTGTGTGTATATATATATATATATATATATTTATATTTAAAGAGAAATACCTGATATATGAGAGTGAGTACATAGTACTACAACTCTATAAGGATGTATACAAGGGAGTAGCTATTCCATTTCATCTCAGTATTCAAGCCATTTTGATTTGTTAATATTTCCTTCATATGATTCCCTAGAAAAATCACATGGGTACTCTGTTTTCTCCCCTTTATAATACCCGATTTTGCATGCCAATCTGGGCTTATAAAAGATTTAGTTAGTGTGCGTGGCTAGGATTTATGTGATTGTTCAAATCATTTGTGCCTTTGTGTTTTCGATTATCAATAGATGTTCTTTAGTTGATTGCTTACATCTTTGCTTCGGTTGAATTTGGAGATATGAATGCAACCATCTTTATTATTATTATTTTTGCTTTTTATCCATGTTGCCATCGTAATAGGGATATAGTGTTAGCTGGTTAAGGGTCTAGAGAGAGTTGCTAAGTGTGTTGAGTTCTCATAACGAGGACATAAAGTTGTTGGAGTAATGGGTAAACGGAATTACAAACCTACAAATCAGAAATTTCTAGAGTTATTCATTGCGACATTTTGTCGAGCAATCGAACTGCAATTTCTACCACATGTTTCTCATTTTCTTCTTCTTCTTTTCTGTGCACTGTTTTTATTTTACCTGCAAAGAAACATTGATATCAAATCGAGCCTTAAGTCTCAACCGATTGAGGCCGGTTGCATGAATTGGTTTAAAGGAACAAAGATATAGGAGAAGAAAATGGAACACTTCACATTTGCAGCTTCTTGTCTGTTAACCATTTGAGGATCCTAATGTGTGTTGCCCTGATTTTGGCTTTTTCCAATCTGTGTTGTAATGCAAACATTTCCCTAATTTTATCCACGTAACGGTTCTGCTTGCAGCTTCTTGGTGACGATAATGGGTTTAGTTATCCCATGGAGCTTCACTCTTGCACTAATTGACGGATATTATGTACTGGTTAAGTGCCCTCTTCGTCAGCCCAGAATACTAGTGATCGTTGTAGTTGGAGATTGGGTATGTCCTGCTTTTCACTCTAAATCATGATTCTACTTGGCAAACAAAATTAGGACACAGAAAAGTGCAGAAAGTGCACTGTCACATAATATTACGTGGACCCCGGTACAAGTGTCTAGAACGGTCGCTTAAGTGTCAGATTCTTTTAATTATGGAGTGAAAGACACGAGGACACTGCATAATTTTTCATAGTTCTTGATGTAGTTCTTTCATTTTTAAGGTAAACTGGGTTACAAGGAGCCATTAAATGGGTATTCTAAGGGTAGTTCTGCAAATGATAAAAATGCTTCCGATGTGTATCGACATTAGGACCACGGAAAGTGTATGGGTTGAGATTAAAATACCCATTTTATTAAAAATGCTTCCTATGTGTATTGAAATTACGACTAAGTGCATTAGTGTCATAGTTGTATGGGTGTTTTAATTGTAGTTCTGCTGTAAACTTGACCAATAAAAATGCTTGCCGTGTGATCGGACGTTAAAAGGCAAGTGGCGTTTCTTTGAAAGAAACTAATTATGGTAAATCGAACACTTATAAAAAGGATTGACAATTGTGTTGTTGACGATGTGGGTCCTGTTTTGGAGCTAGAATTGGCTGCCCGAACAAACTTTATAGTAAACTATGGAATTGTGATATCGCAGTTTGAAGTTAAAGACGTGGATGATATTTCTTCCTATAGAACTAATTGCTATAAGAATTTGTTGCCTAATTTATATGTTGAAAATGTGGTACTCTTAGTAGCAGAAACTTGCTTCTTATGTTTCTTTTGTTTGATCAAATTTTTTATTTGGCTATGTAGTAATGGATATATGTGTTTGATGGATTTTTTTTGTATGTGTATGTACTTTGTTATTTAATATCAAGCTCTAGAGTACTTGTTTAACTATCTAGTGATGAACTGATGAAGGAAAAGACTAGTATGATTGCTCATAGATGTCTTGCAACGGTTAATCCATTAGTTTTTCAGATTCATATAGATGGTGAACATCCTAATCCACTACTTTGTTACCATCTAAGGATTTGCCCAGATATCAGAAGTTTTGGTGAATATCAAAAGTTTTCTATATATGACTTAGTTGATTGGAAAACACTTCAGAGCCAGATCAGAAAATTCTGAAGTTTTGGTGAATATCAAAAGTTATCTCAAGTTCTTTGTTGTGTACATATTGTAGCAACGTTTATTGCAATTCGACACCTAATCAGAAAATTCTTGCTTTATACTATGAACTTGGTGTTGTCTTTCTTCTATGTTTAGTGTGTGAGTTCAGTTAAGATGGTATTTCTGCATAATGTGTTTGTGGGAGCTGTAGGGGGCTTCATTGCATTCATATACCAGCTAAGTTAGAGATCTTGGTATAGATCAGCAAAAGCTGAACGAGACTCAAGTATGTAGTTAGGACTGTATGCAAAACTCTCGACTGTGGCCAACCAAGATTGAGTATATATTTCTTCGGCACCTTGTGAATTCTCCTATACAAATTGTGGAACTGCATTCCCTATTCAACCGTAGAACTTTTTTATGCTTATTAGCGTAACTGAGATTTTGAAAGATTCTTTAGGTGATCATTATCATATCGAATAGCATTTTGTGTTTTTCTTTATAGAAACCACTCAAATGATAAATTTGATTATATGTAGTAAGGTGTAAATGAATATGCTCAAATGGTCTAGTTGGGGCCATAATTGTTGTAACTTGTAACGTAATGGAGGATACTCCCCTTTATTGCTCTGTCTCTCTTTGTAGAGTAAAAGAGTTTGTTTCACCTGTCACACCCCAAAAATGAGAAGTGACCGGCCGTGAACCATGAGGCTAATCCATGGAACACGCAGCCTGAATAAATCAAAGTAACTGAAAATCAAATGATCGCTTTTTCGTTATTAATCAAATCAAAAGCCAAATGTGTCTCATCATAAACATGGGGCACAACCATCCAATGAACCAAACAATATCCAATGATCCAACAATAATAAAAAGAATTTGTTATCTGACAATTGTTTTCAATGCGGAAGCGTTTATTAAAATAAAATTAGAATGAGACACCCTAAGGAGGTCAACCAAAAATAAATCCCCGAGATGCCGCCAGAATCCTTGCCTAACTCTCCAACTAGCCTGAAAGAGAAGTTGGAATAAATCCGTCAGCTGACGAGCTCAGTGAATAGCAAGTATGTATAATAAATAAAGTTGAAAGCGGGTATTAAAATAATTTACCATTAAACATAATTTGGCATACGAGGTGTCCGGCAGAATAACAAATTAATCAATGAAGTATTTAACCAATAAATATTCTTGGTGGTGATCACAACATTAACTCCATCAACAATGGGGATCCACAATCAAATAGTACCATGGCCAAAATAAATCTCAACAAAATTGGATCGAATATCGAACTTAGAGTCACCAGGGTTGGCAGCCCGTGGTACTTTTCCCTAAGACGATCTGGCGAAAGAAAGCCGTTGAGCATTAGGGTCACCGGCCTAACACGGTCTTTTCCCCAATGGCCAAGGTCACCAACACGAGAAGGACTAAGTTCCCTGGACTTCCGAAATAAATCTTCCCATTAATATCCACCAAGATCTCACCAAAAAGAATATTATCAATTGATCTCAGAAAATTCATCGCATGCTAATTTATAGAACAACTTATAAACAGTTTTGAGTCTCCGAATAACATTCATATAAATTTCTGAAGGAAATACTTTTAAGGGACACAGGAATCTTTCAAAAATACATAACATACTTAACTACTCACCTGGGTCCAAAAGTAACGCAACTCGAACTGCGCAGAACAAGCCTAACCTGAACAAAGCATCATATAGCAATTTATCACTAATTGTATCAAGTATAATATTACCTGCGGTAGTGTAAAGCTACCTGAAACTATACTAATCTAAACCTAAGAATGATTTAAGACTAATCCTACTAAAACCATTATCCAATTTCCATTCCCATTGCTATAACCTTCTGTTCAACCACGTACACCCAAAGACCCAATGATTTGTTCTCTACGCATTCCACTTGTTCTCCCCCAACCCATTCAGAACCATAAACACCATTCGCCACTAGCACACACACACACACCACGTGCACCCACAAAAACCGCCAGCCCAATCCTCCATCACTCCATGGTCCAATAGCATTAAAAGAAACCAATCGGTGCCAGAGAAACTTTTGCAAAGCTACAAACAAAACCCATTTTTCCCTTTATTAACTCCACTGATCTACACCTCCGATAAACTCAAGTTTTGTTTTCTAGTTGAAATCCATATACTACTAAAACATGGGAAAAGGAACAGAAGGAAAAGAGGAATAAGAATTGAAGGGGAACTAACCACTTCGGCAAATCTCCCACCAAGCAAAACTCTCGACTGCGGCTTCAATCTCCAACCAAGCAAAACCCTTGACTGCGGCTTCTCTATCCCACAAATAATAACCCTAGTCTAATATAATAACTTCCTCTAACTCACGTTCTCCCTTGGCCCTATTTAGAAGCTACTAGGTATTATAGACCCCGTAATGTTATTATTAATATAAACTAGATAACTAATTATGAAATCTAGACTAATACCAACTGTATTATCGTACTTATAAAATTTACTTAACAAAATGAATTCTTGTACTCCAAAATTACAACCGTGTCAATCCATAGCGCACAAAATACAAATTTGGACCCAACAATATATAACACCCAATTAAATAATGGCCAAAATAATTACTCCCTCCGTCCCTTTTTAAATGTCCTGCTTCGTAACTCCAACTTATTAAAAAGACATCATCATTATACCTTTCACATCAATTTTTTCCTCTACTTTTCCTACTTACCCATCATCATTACACTTTTACTCACTAACTTTTCAAAATGGAATCTACTTTTAGGGACAAAATAGACAATTCACCAACTTTTACCCACTAACTTTACAAAATGGACACTTATTAAGGGACAGCCCAAAATGGAATACTGGACTGTAATAAAGGGACGGAGGGAGTAATAAAATAAATTAAAATTCTAGGCCGGAACATCACCCATGGTTTCTGTTTTTTTTTTTTGGCTTATCAGGAGAAAGAGAAGATAGCAAGTTGACAGACTCTATGTTGAGGCTGGAAGAACATGTTGCTGCGGAGATAGCTCTGAACACACTTGCAAACAGAGGCCCTTCTAAGGCGCTGCCTTCAAAAGTTTTGGTAAGCGATTAACTGTGGTGGTTTCCCTTCACCACTAAGTTTGGTTGGTCATTTTGGTCATAAAATAGAGTGCTTATTGTCTTCTAGCGTCACTGAGGAAAAATTCCATTAGTTGTCGGCTTGAACTAGGAATATAGGTGGTAGACATACTAGCACAGAAGTTAGGGAATTATTGGTAATAGAGATTCAAGGTTTGGTATATTGTGGGAAGATCTAGAACTCTTTGTGACCTTACCTGCAAACTTCTTCACCAATGCCTTAATCCAATCTCACAATGACTGAAGAAGTTTCACACCAAAGATGGCTTATAAATTGTTATTGTGAAGTATATACTTTACCGAAATTCTCCTTTTACCTATGCTGGTACTGTTGCTCTTATAGTTTCTGCTTTTATAGTTTCTGCTTTTCCTTTGTATACGGTATATCGACTTAGTGATGTCAGGTTTGGTCAATTAAGCGTAAAGCAGTATCAGTTTTCTTTATTTGGAATGATGGAACTTCTCATAATATGTTGCTTCTCATTTGGAAAAAGAATGATGTCCTTTGATCAAGTGTTCTTACTGTCACTCAAAACTGAATGCTTTAATAGGGACTTGGAATTTGCTGATGAACCTTAGCATGAACAGGTAATCAGTAAATGAATTTCTTTTGGCTAAGTTTGGACTAGGTTTGGAACTTACCTTGGGGGCTCACTTATCGGGTGTCCAATTTCCTTTCTAATCAAGGGATTAAGCAATGCTGGAATTTTTTTTGGCACAACATCCAGTGACTGAAACATTGTGGGCTGAACCTTTTGTCACACTCTATCCAAGCCCCAATTAGAGACAGGAGAGGGTTGGATAGAAGTTGCAAATTGTACTGAGGTTGGAACTCTAGACGATTACTTTCTTTTTTGGACGTACAATGACCCTCTTAACCAGTCCTTATACCAAATGGTAGCTTTAGTACTAATGATTCTAATCGTCTATAATCAGATCGCAAATTATACTTTTGACAAAATGCGTTGTCTGGTAGCTCATGTTACCAGAGAAGTGGACAATGTCTTGCTTTGTGTACTAGAACCTGGGGAGAGAGGTAAATGGACAAAAAGCAAAGGCAAAGATAAGAACCCAAAATAAATGGTGTAACAGTCATCACTATTGCTCATCGTTTTCAAATTTTCTTGATTTATGTTCTCATTTCTGGTGCACTAGGAACTCCGTTGTGTGAAGGTACTTTCAGATTCGTGTTGGGCTTTGATTGAAGTGCTTTTGATAAAAGACTTAATGCACTTTTTGCTCATTCTTGGAATGCCACTGCAGAGCAGTGGTTGAGTCTTGCGAGTTTCTTCACTATGTTTCTTTACTCGTGGTGTTATTTAGGGTTATGCAATGGTGGATTATGAATCTTTTGTGCTGTTCATAACTTCATATTTGATGGTTTCTTACTTTCTTTGATATGTTTGCTATTTTTTTCCTTGGCAGCGTGTAAGATCGATGTTCTTTTTGGAGTTCGTGGCTGTGGGAGACGGAATTCAAAGAAGGATACATTGTAAAAGTTGGCCCCGAGGTGGTGTAGTATTTTGGGAAGATCTATAATGCTTTTTGAAAATCGTAGAGCATAAGTAGTGGTAAACTTGATATTTTGTTTCCTGGGGCTAAACTTGATATTTTGTTTCCTGATGGTAGTGGTAAACTTGATAGTAGTGGTAAACTTGATATTTTGTTTCCTGGGGCTAAACTTTGTAGTCGAAAGGATTTGGCTAATGTTTCACAGTAATGACAATTTGTTTACTTGAAAGCTAATAGATTTTTGCTATTTATGGTTATGATTGTCCATGGTTGTATGAGTTGGTGATAGATTCTAAATATGAGCAGGGAATGTATAAAAATGTTTGCAAGGAGAAATATTCATTGCTTGCAATAGGTTGTTTTTTTGTTGCGTATATGTAACATTAGTGAGGAAAAAATTTGTCTCTGAAAGCCCATAATAGGCCGCATTCTGCTAGGAAATTACTTTGCTAGCGAGGAATAAATTCCTCGCCTATTATTTTCATTTATGTCATGTCTAGTGTTTGCGCGAGGAATTTTGCTTTTTTGGCGAGGACTTTTTTTCCTCACAGATCATTTGTGGCGAGGAATTTTTTCCTCGCCTATTATTTTCATTCATGTCCTGTCTACGGTTTGGGCAAGGAATTTTGCATTTTTGGCGAGGACTTTTTTCCTCGCAAACCATTTTTGGCGAGGAATTTTTCCTCGCAAAAGGAAATTATTTTCCTCGCTGTAAGCTTCTGCGACAACGTTTTAGCGAGGAATTTTATGATTTAGCGACGAAATATGTTCCTCGCAATAGGCTGTTCGTGTTATAGTGGTGGTTTATAAGGTGATTACTAAAGTGTTGGCTAATAGAATGCAACAGGTTTTGCCTCTCATTGTCAACCAATCTCAATCAGCCTTTATCAAAGGGAGAAGTATTGTTGACAACGTTCTACTCATGCATGAGTTAGTTAGGAACTATCATCGAGATGATGGACCTCCTAGATGTGCTATTAAGGTTGACATTATGAAAGCCTTTGATTCAGTTGATTGGGACTTCCTGCTAGATACTATGACAACTATGGAGTTTCCGGGGGTCTTTGTTCAATGGGTAAAGGAATGTATAACCACCCCCAAATATTCTATTGTGTTGAATGGTGGGCTTGTTGGCTATTTTCCTGGAGCTAAAGGTCTTTGTCAGGGGGATCCAATCTCCCCTATCTTTTTCTCTTAGTGATGGAAGCTTTCTCCTCTCTATTGTAGTGGAACATTGATTCGAATACCTTTCAGTACCACCCAAAATGCCAATCTTTGAGGATTTCTCATGTGATATTTGCTGATGATCTCTTCATTTTGATTGGAGCTAGCCGGGAATCTTTACAGTTAGTTATGCAGACTTTGAAGGATTTCCATAGTTTTTCTGGGCTTCAACCAAATCTGCTAAAAAGTGCCATATACTATGCTGGTGTGCCTACTACTTCTAAACAAGTTTTTTCTGATTTGTTGGGTATTACTGAAGGCCATCTTCCTGTGAAGTATTTGGGTGTTCCTGTAATCAGCATTAGACTTACTTCCTCTGATTGGGCTGTCTTAAAAGAGAAGATTTTGGCAAGAATTCTTAGTTGGACCCAAAAATCTCTCTCTTATGGTGGTAGCGTTCAATTGGTTCAATCCGTCCTCTTCAAAATTCAGACTTATTGGAGTGCTATTTTCATTCTACCTCAGAAAATCATTAAGGAGATAGAAAGTCTTTTGTGTGCTTTCCTTTGGTCAGGATCAGAGATGAAGCATACTGGAGTGAAAGTTAGCTGGTCCAACCTTTGCATTCCTAAAAATGAAGGCGGTTTAGGGTTTCATTCTATCAAGGAATGGAATAGGGCTATCAACATGAAGCATCTCTGGGCTCTCAGTTTTAAGGCTGTTACATTATGGGTTAAATGGATTCATGTTTATATCCTTAAAGGTCAAAGTTTATGGGGGATTCAAATTCCTAGTGAGGCTTCTTGGGTTGTAAGGAAATTGTTGAAGCTGCGTGTTACCTGTCAGGATTGGATTAGATACATCATTGGTGATGGCAAAGAGACGTTTCTATGGACAGATAATTGGCATCCTTTGGGTGCTTTGTACAAGAGGTATGGTGAGGCTGTTGTGGCTCAAAGGGGGAGAGCGTTAAGAACAAAAGTGGACTCCATTATTGATCGAGGTTTCTGGAAATGGCCAAGGCAACATAACAGATTTATTATGGAGATTATTAGGGAAACCCCAATTGATTTTTTTTCTAATCCATCCAGCTCTGACAAGGTTATTTGGACTCTTACAAAGGATGGTATTTATACAGCCAAGTCGGCTTGGGAAGCTTGTAGGCATAGAAATGCCTTTCAGCCTTGGCATACTCTTGTGTGGTTTGGCCAAGTGGTGCCCAGATGGAGCTTTATTGCGTGGATAGCTATCTTGGGACGATTGTCTACCAAGGACAGATTAGTAAGCTGGGGTATGGAGGTCTCTCCTCAATGCTCTCTCTGCCAAAATGGATGGAGTCTCATACACATCTCTTCTTTGAATGCTGTTTTTCTTCTGCAATTTGGCAGCAAATTTTAGCTCGGAATGGTTTGGATAGGCCTCTTCTGCTATTATCTCAAGAGTTAGAATGGGCTGTCCAGAATAGGGGGAGGGTAAAAGTCTTTGAGATACAATTTATAAGTTGTCGTTAGCAGCTTCCATTTATGTTTTATGGCGGGAGCGAAATCTTAGGATCTTCCAAAACAAATCCAAGGATGTGAATGGGGAGACTTCCGAAATTTTCAACTCAGTTAAAGCTAAAGCAAGCTCTTGGTCTACCATCAAGTTTTCTGCCCAGAATCGTCAGATTTGTGATACTTGGTTGTTGGACTCTAGTATTTTTGCACTTAACAATTATGTGCATGTTGCCTAGTTTTCTTAGGCCGGCTGTTGGCTTTGTTGCTTTCATTGTTTCGGGGGAATGCCCCTTTGTTCTTTTGTAGCTTTTTGCGCTTTTGGTGGTTTAATAAAATTTGCTTACCAAAAAAAAAACCACACCCACCAGTCAGTACCAAAGCATCATAAGTAAATAATACGCTTCCAAATTTCAGTTAACCACCATTAGAGCTCCTAATCAGATGAATCTTCAGTAAATATATAGAATTGCAACGCATAATCTATTAGCCTTTAGACCTCAATGAAGCCCAATAGAGTCCAGACCTAGAAACAAAACCCAAAGCCATCGATTTTGAACCCGTTGATTTTGGCAAGACGAAGTTGAACGACAATGGCGATGGAGCATCGTTCTTCTGCGACGGCTGAGATTTGAGTGTTCTGGGCAAATCGCGTCGATGGAGAGCCGTTCGATTGCTGGTGAGACCTTCCTGGTGCGGAAACCACATCCTCCACCGTTTGATCTTGACGTTGATTGGTCCGACGACCGTCGATGGAAGGAAGCCGGCGACGGCTAGGGCGAGGGTAAGCGCGGCGGGGACGAGGAAAGGACTGCAGATGATGAAGAGCGAGATGGTGAATGCGAGACCGTGCGAGGGTGCCAGCGAGGTTGAGGCTAAAGAGGATGGTTTGATCGGGTGGGGATAGTGATAAATAGGCAGCTATAATTTAGGGATTTAATCAAGGGAGTTTAAAAATGCAACTGCGAATTTACTGCATATAACTACTGCTAAATAAAACACCCAAATTTTATAAAAATTTGCTACATATAACCCTCAAAATATCCCTAAACTTCTAAAATTGCCCTTTTATCCCTAAAACCTAATATACGTTGTAGACAACCCTCCTTCTTCCCCCTTCTCTCTCACCCCCCTACTCCCCTGTAATCCCCTCCCCTTCTTCTTCTACGTTAATGTCCTGCCCCAACACCACCGCACCACCACTAGCACACCACGTCACCACAACCAGCAACAGCCTCCACCACCACCCATCGGCCATCCTCCACCTCACAGTCGGCCACAATCCCAGCAGTACACCTCTATAACTACCGCCCACCACCACCACTACCTCCATAACTGCCGCACCACCACCACCACTAGCGATCCACCATAGGGAATCTACAGGAAGAACTAGGAAAGGCTCACCAACTCCATTATATTATACGGTAGTGTTCAATCCTAAACTTCAATTTTTTTTTCGTATTTTACACATTTGGGGTAGGAATTGATTTACAATTGGGAGTTAAACTTCAATTTCTTTGGCTGGTTCCTTCGGATTTTAGAATCTGATTCATCTTAAAATTTTCGGATATACGAACCTGAGTGGTCATAACATTTTTGAACTTATGAAACCGAAAAAATTGAATTTTTTGAACTTGAGTATCCGAACTTAAGTATTCGTTGCCACCAATTGTGTGTCTACAGAAATGGGTATGCTGCGTTTATCATAGGGTTTTCTTCAATCTATAAATTGAATTGGTAATCGGACTATTGAACCTCTTGATTTGGGGGTTTTCATCCAAAAAATGGCATGGAAGTGGTCCTATGGGCCTTCTTATATTTTTGGCACGGCTACAGATACCATTGTGGTACTGTTATGGCTGAACTTAGTGTAATGCCTTGTTTTGCTAATGGAGAGGTTGTTATATTGTTTTGTTAATGGCTTGGCTATTGTTCTGTTGATGCTGCTGTAAACACCTCCCAAACGGGGCATCGCCATATAGATTGATCGTTTGTTGCTCGATTGGTTGCTTGCTTCATAAACCAAGATCGTGGACATTCCCATGGCTAGGAACATCTCCACACGATAGCGGTCATCATCAAAATAGAGTCGCCACCCAGTTTATTAAAACTAGGAAAATAGATAGAGATTCTGGGTACGGGAGCCAAGAGTACAGTAAGGGGAAGGTGTTAGGCACCCCTCTTTGCCTAGTCGTGAGACTGGCCCATAATCGTTCGACATACAATGTATATTTGCTTTATTTAATTCTAACACATAATCTGGTTTTTAGCCTTTAACAGTTGATAAGGTGAGCCAATACGATAAATGAAAGCATGCATCAGAATAAGCAGAAAACAAATATGTCCCAGCAAATAGATCCCTCGGCCAGTGAATTGATGTCACGGCCGAGGAATCCCACTGGATCGATGTATCGACCGAAGGATTGATTCCCCAACCGATGTTCTTCCTCACACCAGAATACGAACAGTTAATAGAAAGAACTAATTAAAAGTGAGAGACAGAAATTAAATCAAACCGTAGGCTCCTGGGCCTCACCACCTTGATCCCTCAGAGATTGATTGCTTGGATTGCGATTGATTGTAGATAATAGTGGTTGATTGTGGTAGTCAACTTCACAAAACTCTAGAACAAAGTGAGTTCTTTGGGGGGTTTTTACTCTCGGATGCGGCTACTCACAGGAGGTTAGGGCTTTTGCAGAGGATTGATAGGAGATGATTTCTGTAGAGTTTGGGGGCGGATCATGGAGTGGAGAGATGTGTATTTCGTGGTTGTTATTTCGGAACCCTAAGGCCCTTTATATAGGCAATTGGTGACTCACTCCGGCCAATCAAATGGCGTGAATCAAAGTGGAGTTCTAGGGCAATAAGACCTCTATGGTAAGTGTATTCGTAGCCCCGAAGTAATGGTTCGTGGCTGCTAGGGTTTGGGCGAACGGATTGAAAAGCTGCTGAACATTCCAGAATCTGGAAAACATCAGTCTGCCGGCCGCCCAAATGATTTCACGGCCGAAGAAAGGATTTCGCGGCCACGGAAAGGATTTTCCAGCAAAAGGCCAAACTTTGCGGGCTCGCTCCGGACACTCCCGAACTCGGTTTTGCGCGTTCTTTGGACCGTTGGAAAGCTTGTTGAGTCTACTTTCTAACCCAAGTGGTTTGGATCAAATATATTTAGTACATCAAAAGATATGACGATTTTACCCTTAGTGGGTCAGAAAATGGATTATTTTGGTAAAATCCTTGTATCTCCCTTGTTTCAAATTGGTTTAAGGCTTATTATATATCAATAAAGAGGGTTTTGAAAGTACTACAAGATGGTGGAATCCAACCACCAAAATAAGGAACTTTAGTTTATAAAAAATGGGCTGAAAGCAGACTTAATTGAAGATCGACAATGCTAAAACACGTGTTAACACATTTCTATCCACTCTAAGTGTCGCTTGGCACTCCTATCACCTATTCCAAAGTGTTCCTTAATCCCTTAAGAGTTCCACAAAGTTCCTAAGGCTTTCATGAAGTCAACTACAACAACCACATATCATATTCATCATCGGGATGGTCCCCAAGGTGGGACTTGAAATAATCGTTGAGCCAAATTGAGGTGTTTACAGATGCCCCTCTTTGACTGAACTTGGATAGACCGCGAGGCGTATTCAAGTAAAAGTCAAAGCTGTAAAAAGTAACTCAATTTGGTCCAACCACTATTCCAAGGGTTTTTTGAAAAAGGTTTTAGTTATGGTCGGGCCGGGAGGCTGCCTACGTATTCCACAGGGGAAATTCAGACCAATCGTGGTTCGGGACAACCAAAAACAAAAGCGCAGAGCTTTAGAGGAGGAATTTGCCATCGGGCCATACCAAGCCTTCGAGCGATGTACCTGAGCTATGCCAGGATTTTGGTGGAGAGTAGTTGAAGGAACGCCGAGCTGCCGGGGAAATTCTTGCGGAGAGCATCTTTAGTATTTTGGGGTAGATCAATACACAGCGGGTGAGTCGTTTGCTTTTCATGATCATCCTTACTTTGACTGAGGGGAGCTCGGTAAAGTAGCCTATCCTTGCGAATGAGCTTGATGGAATAGATGTAATTGGGTGGAATCCAACTATCTTCTGGAGACAATCGGACGCCGGTTTTGAGATGGGGGCACAAGGCCAGTAACTAGAGCACGGAGCATTTGGATGGGAGAACCGAGGCACGGAACCGGTTGCAATCATGAGGCGAGAGCCTGAGGAGTCGGAGCTTGCAGCTTGACGTGATGGAACCGAGGCGTAAAGCCGGTATCAATCATGAGGCAAGGGCCTGAGGAGTCGGAGCTTGGAGCTTGAAGTGATAGAAATGAGGCATAGAGCTAGTTGTAACCTGTTTCAAATGCAAACACAGGGTATATTTGATAGCAAAATGCACTCAACTAGTGAATCCTGTGAGTGTAGCACTAGGTTTCATTCAAGGGAATGTTCAGGCAAAATAAGTCTAGTGACTCACAAACATCATCATAATGCATCAAGAGATACAACACCATGAGGCGTACAAGATGAGAGACGTAATTTTGACTCTTGTGCACTCTATTTGGAATTTAGAATGTAACACTTATTCTATTACACCTCATGCTTCAAATCGTTGGACATGTGATTAGCTTACGTCAAGTGACACGCAACAAAGACATTAACCACTGCAAGCCACATTATTCAAGACAATGGTGTAAGAGGTATGTGCACATTATTTTGTTGATAGAATGCTTAGAGTAAAATAGGTCATACCTCAATAAAGGATGCCAAAGGGCAAAATATGTCAAGAGACATAATACACCACAATACCACATCATTTAGGGGCCAAGAGGCGTAACATGTCAAGAGACATAACATATCAAGAGATGCAAGGCCATGAGACATGCAGGTCAAGAGACTCAAGAGTTAAGGGACACAACACCGAGATGTATAAGTCAAGAGACCTAAAACATCGAGAGATGTAATGCCAAGAGGAATAGTGGTCGAGAGACCTAATACATCGAGAGATGCAATGCCAAGAGGCATAGTGGTCGAGAGACCTAATACATCGAGAGATGCAATGCCAAGAGGCATAGTGGTCGAGAGACCTAATGTATCAAGAGATAGCGCCTATTTTTTCCCTAGCCAAGAGGTGTCATACCAACAGATAATCAAACACATTCATAATGCAAGCAACATGTAGTAGTGAAGACAAAAATCAAGTATTAGATCAAGAGACCAATGCAAGACCAAATAAGCACAACAGCCACAAAGACATGAAAGCGAATCAAATGCGCGGGCCAAAGAGGCCTAGGAAAAGGTCTAGATAAGACTAAACAGTGAGGTGCTCATGTAGACAAATCAACTGTGCAGGCCAAGAGGCCAATGCAACTGCCTAAACTACACATCAAGCAACATGTGATTGTGGTGATATGCAAGCAAGAGTTTTGGGACATCTCAACTTTCACGTACTCAAGCTAGTGCTTCTCCTACACCATAAGATGGCAACAAACTCTATACTAGCCAAATGGCTATGACAAAGAAGACGATGAGATCCAAGAGATTTGGAAGATTGCAACACTCTAGCAATGCTGCTAACACACTGTATGGCCTAGGGACCTTCTAGCTACACTCTTCATGAAATGGGAAGCCCATGTTATCTCCGTGAAAATTTGCAAATAAGTAATTGTGCTTGTATTGTTGTGTCAAAAATGCTTAGGATAAAATCAATTTTGAAAGTTTCACCTTGAGGATTTCAAAACCAAATCATTTTACCTACATGATTCACATTCAAAACCACTCAGTCGTCAAGAGACGCAAAACTGTTCCACGAACCCATGACCCTAGCGAGTTTATTGCTTCAGGGTGAATTGATTACTTTGAGTTGGATTGATAAGTGACCACTGCATGCCTCATGAGAGGTTGTGCGCTTCTAAAAGGGGGATGTAGTTGTGCCCCTTTGCTTCACACCACTTCTCCTTCCACATTGGTTATGCCCCTAGTATCTAGGACTTTGTTGCTAAGTCGCGTTCTTCAATCCGAGAGGACTTTATTATGGACCATATTGTAGGTTAGGGTGTTGGCTTAAGAAAGGAAGGGATATAATAGCTCAAACCTACTTTCTACTCATGCTTGGGTTCCAAAAGCTAGCAGCCATCTAATCGCTCTATTTTGTATGAGAGGAAGATGTTTCTTCAAAATGCCCCCTATTTTTGGATTGGAAGGAATGATGTTTTTCTTCTTTCAAAACCCCCTTGTGTGACGGGATGCTTACTTTCCGTTTTGTAGTCATCTCTCATTGCATTTTTATCTACCCCAGTGTGGGGGATGGCTGTCTAGCAAGCTTTGTTTGAAAGAAACTATCCAGAGGCTCAATGTGGCTAGCAAGGGATAAGTGTTTGGATAGAGAAATGATGGCCTTTCTTCATTTTGAATCACGCAACAGAGCAACTAGAATCCTAACCAAGAGATTAAGAGGCTTTGATGTTTTATCAAGTGGTTCTTCAAAATCGAGGACAAGTCTTGAGATTCAAAGTGGGTGCATGGAGACATGGCTAAATTTTCATTTTATTTTTATGCTCTAACTTTTGCCTAGACCGCCCCTGAGGGTTTTCAATCTAGCGAGCTCATTTTTTTTATCTCTTATTTTCTATCTTCAACAGCTTGCTCCTCTTACAAGTGGCTCCATGAAAGTGCACAAGTGTTTTCAACTCCCCCTCAACTCAACAGAAATGACATGGGTCACAGTTCGTTTTGAAAACTCTTTCGGTGATTTTGATAACTCAAGTGATCATGAAGTGTTTCAAGCGATATCATGAGATTACTTTGAAATCCTTGAGGATTGTTCTCAACACTTAATGTTATCATGAGTATTCTTTGGCAGCAAATTAGCACAAGAGAAAACATTTTCAAAAATGTGGCCGACCCTAAGGTGCCTATGTATCTCTAAAGAGAATCAGGCCATTCGTAGTTCAGGTTTAAGGAGATTCATATTCTGGGAGAGATTCACATTTCATGTTGAGTGCAAAGAGTTGATCCAAAACCATGATGAACAAAATGACTTTATTTTCAAGAGAAAATAAACTCAAGACTCAAGTTCCTAAAGGAGAACAAACTGAGACTCAAACCCTAAAAAGAAGCAAATAAGGGTCAAAAGAAGACCCAAAGATTAGCAAATTGAGACTCATAAGAAAAATTGACTCAAAACACATGACAGAATTTGGCCGCCGCTTCTCAATCATCCAGCTTGGTTGGATCAACTATCTCTTGATCGATGAGTTTTTGAATATCACGTTGCAATCGGATGCAATGATCAGTTTCATGCCCAGAAATCTGATGGTAGGCACAGTGCTTGGTAGGATCATAGTTTGGGCCAAATGGTGGGCAGGGCGACTGAGTTTCTAAAGGTTCGAGGAGTCCTTGTTCGACTAGAGTAGCCAGGGCTTGAGATGGGGATGAGTTAAGATTTCGGCGGTGGCGGAGTGCACGACGTTTGGGATTTCTGGAAGTGGGGTTCTGGTGAGCAGGGGTGTGTTGGGATGGATTTAGTGGAAATATGACACTGCTGGCATTGGTGACAATGGTATGGTTGGGAAGGCTTCTTTTTGGTTGGGTGATTTCTCCCTCGACTTGTTCCATATGTTGGGGCTGCGGGTTCATCATTGTTCTTCCTTGTCTTTCCTTGGCAAAATGAATTTCAGCTTGAACTGCTTTCTTCATCCACCTAGCAGGGGGAGGTGGAGGTGGAGCTTGTGGAGGACTTCTTTGCAAACTGTGAACAATGGTGGCTAGGGCAGCCACTGATTCTGCCAATACATTAACTTTAGCGGCCAGAGCTTCAATCTTCTTGTCAGCCATCGTTGTCACGTCTAAGACCAAACCCAAAATTTAGGAAAAGCAAGAACTTAGTTACGCTTAGGTTGAGATGTCCAAAATCAAGTGATCGTGCAGTGCACCTATGCCTATTGCCCCCTAAAATGCAAGTTGCCCCTAATATGATGACCCATTTACCATGCATGCAATCAAGTGGTTGAACAACGTACTAGTACTATGAAGTGATGTGATCAGGTAGTAATGCAATACAACAAGCAATCATGTGACAATTATACAATCAAGTGATTCATATGTACAATGTACCATGCAAGATAAAAGATTGATGAAACCCCCACATTTTCTTTTTTTTATTTTTAAGATCCTAGGAAAAAACAAAGAAAGGAAGAAACTTATGAAAACCTAAAGAATAAGGTAAGATTTTTTTTCCTTTTGAAAAGATCCTAGCAAAGATTGAAAGAGAAAGAAATAAAAAGAAAGATTCTTTTTTTTTTTTTGAAAGAATCCAAGCAAGAAATAAATAAATAAAACCTAGAGAAAAAAGAAGACTTTTGTTTTTTCTTTTCTTTTGTTTTTTTTTCTTTTCAAAACTCCTAACAGTATATGACTATGACAACCTTTCACAAGTCAAAACTTATCTCAAAGAGAGACAGAGTTATGTAAGGACTATTATTTATCTCAAGAGATATATTTTTGAAAGAATCTTAACAAGAAATAAATAAATAAAACATAGAGAAAAAAGAAGACTTTTGTTTTTTCTTTTCTTTTGTTTTTTTTTTCTTTTCGAAACTCCTAACAGTATAAGATTATGACAACCTTTCACAAGTCAAAACTTATCTCAAAGAGAGACAGAGTTAGGCAAGGACTATTATTTATCTCAAGAGAGATAGACTTCATCACAAACTCTTGATAAAATGAGCATGAATTCATCTTCTACAGCAATTAAACCTCTAAAGAGTACTAATCATTGAATCAAACAAGAGTTTCGGATATAATGCAACACATAGTCCTAACCTGCTTGGGATTTCCTGTCCTAGTTTGGAAAGAGTTCTATGGCTTTCTACAATATGCAAGGTTTCGGGTAGTCTCAAAGGGTGCCCCGTTAGGAGTTCGCTGGAACCCCTAACATAGCCCGTGTCATGCCGGGATATCAGGTGAACTCAACGTGGGTTGCCCGCTCGATGCACATGAAAAATAATTAAATAAAGCAAATATTAATTCCATGTTGAACTTTCTGGTTATGGCTCTCAAATCCCCAGCAGAGTCGCCAAAAACTGTACAAACCTCCCAAACGGGGCATCGCCATACAGATTGATCGTTTGTTGCTCGATTGGTTGCTTGCTTCATAAACCAATATCGTGGACATTCCCATGGCTAGGAACATCGCCACACGATAGCGGTCATCATCAAAATAGAGTCGCCACCCAGTTTATTAAAACTAGGAAAATAGATAGAGATTCTGGGTACGGGAGCCAAGAGTACAGTAAGGGGAAGGTGTTAGACACCCCTCTTTGCCCAATCGTGAGACTGGCCCATAATTGTTCGACATACAATGTATATTTGCTTTATTTAATTCTAACACATAATCTGGTTTTTAGCCTTTAACAGTTGATAAGGTGAGCCAATACGATAAATGAAAGCATGCATCAGAATAAGCAGAAAACAAATATGTCCCAGCAAATAGATCCCTCGGCCGGTGAATTGATGTTACGGCCGAGGAATCCCACTGGATCGATGTATCGGCGGAAGGATTGATTCCCCAACCGATGTTCTTCCTCACACCAAAATACGAACAGTTAATAGAAAGAACTAATTAAAAGCGAGAGACGGAAATTAAATCAAACCGTAGGCTCCTGGGCCTCACCACCTTGATCCCTCAGAGATTGATTGCTTGGATTGCGATTGATTGTAGATAATAGTGGTTGATTGTGGTAGTCAACTTCACAAAACTCTAGAACAAAGTGAGTTCTTTGGGGGTTTTTACTCTCGGATGCGGCTACTCACAGGAGGTTAGGGCTTTTGCAGAGGATTGATAGGAGATGATTTCTGTAGAGTTTGGGGGCGGATCATGGAGTGGAGAGATGTGTATTTCGTGGTTGTTATTTCAGAACCCTAAGGCCCTTTATATAGGCAATTGGTGACTCACTCCGGCCAATCAAATGGCATGAATCAAAGTGGAGTTCTAGGGCAATAAGACCTCTATGGTAAGTGTATTCGTAGCCACGAAGTAATGGTTCGTGGCTGCTAGGGTTTGGGCGAACGGATTGAAAAGCTGCTGAACATTCCAAAATCTGGAAAATATCGGTCTGCCGGCCGCCCAAATGATTTCACGGCCGAAGAAAGGATTTCGAGGCCACGGAAAGGATTTTCCAGCAAAAGGCCAAACTTTGCGGGCTCGCTCCGGACACTCCCGAACTCGGTTTTGCGCGTTCTTTGGACCGTTGGAAAGCTTGTTGAGTCTACTTTCTAACCTAAGTGGTTTGGATCAAATATATTTAGTACATCAAAAGATATGATGATTTTACCCTTAGTGGGTCAAAAAATGGATTATTTTGGTAAAATTCTTGTATCTCCCTTGTTTCAAATTGGTTTAAGGCTTATTATATATCAATAAAGAGGGTTTTGAAAGTACTACAAGATGGTGGAATCCAACCACCAAAATAAGGAACTTTAGTTTATAAAAAATGGGCTGAAAGCAGACTTAATTGAAGATCGACGATGCTAAAACACGTGTTAACACATATCTATCCACTCTAAGTGTCGCTTGGCACTCCTATCACCTATTTGTAGACACCCCAATTTGGTCTAACGATTATTTCAAGTCCCACCTTGGACAATCCCAATGATGAAACGGATACAGTGATTGCTGATTGCGTCCTTGAGAACCTTAGGACTTTCGGTAAGAACTTTGAGTCACTTAGAGGACCCAATTCAAAGCCATACAGCCTTTCAGACAGAAATACAGAAGCCTAGGAGAATCCATCTGTCGGCCGTGACATCGATCCCACGGCCCTTACATCATTTCCTCACCCGAGCAACCTGTTGCTAGCAAAATCTCCCTGAGAGATCAATCCCTCGGCCGCAAGATCTATCCTTCGGCCGAGACATCCATTCCTCGGCCGTGACATCCTTTACTCGGCCGCCAGATCGACCTTTTCCCAGACTCTAGAACGTGTTCTGTCAGACGTTTGATCCGATTACACTACCTTTCCGATGCGTTCGGGCTACGCTCAGAGATTACGACGTAGAGTTAGAGATGCATTGCAGTTGCAATTGCCATCTCGTGATTTGATTGGCCGGAGTGAGTCACCGATTGCCTATATAAAGGGCCTTTGGACTCCGAAAATAAACACACGAAATTCATAGAGTACACACTCTCTCAAGCCACGAAACTCTGCCAAAATACTCTCTCAAACCCACTCTTCAAAAGCCCTAACCTCCCGAAGGCAGCCGTCAATCCGGCGATCAAACCCCGAAGTTCAAACCCTAACCCTAGGGTTTTCAATCAAGCAATCAGTCAATCACACCCAATCCAAAGCAATCAAGCAACTGAGGGATCAAGGTGGTGAGGCCCAATGGCCTTTGGTTTGTCTTACCTACTGTATTTTCAATTAACCTTAGCGATTTGATCATCTATTAACGTTTCTGTCTGGTGTGAGGAAGAACACTGACCGGGGTTTAGATCCCTCGGCCGGTACATTAAACCAGGAGGATCCCTCGGCCGCGACATCCATTCACCGGCCGCGGGATCCATCTCCCTGGGACAATTTGTGTTGTCTTGCTTTCTAATGCATGCTTATTTATCGCACTGGCTCACCTTACTTACTGTTTAAAGGAATAAATAAACAGACTATGTGTTGGAATTTAACAAAGCATCTACACGTCTTATGTTGAATGATTATGGGCCAGTCTCACGACTGGGCAAAGAGGGGTGCCTAACACCTTCCCCTTATTGTACTTTTGGCTCCCGTATCCAGAATCTCTATTTGTTTTCCCAGTTTTAATAAACTGGGTGGCGACTCTATTTGATGATAACCGTTATCATGTGGCGATGTTCCTAGCCATGGGAATGTCCATGATTTTGGTTTATGAAGCGAGCAACCAATCGAGCAAACAAACGTGATCAATCTGTATGGCGATGCCCCGTTTGGGAGGTGTCTACAGTTTTTGGCGACTCTGCTGGGGATATGAGAGCCATAACCAGAAAGTTCAACATAAGACTAATACATGCCTTGTTTAATTCATCTATCATATGCATCGAGCGGGCAACCCGTTGAGTTCACCTGATATCCCGGCATGACATGGGCTATGTTGGGGGTTCCAGCAAACTCCACAGTCACTCGTACCTAGTGGTATATCAAAAAGGGAATCACCCAATCACCGCCTATGATGGGCTGGTGAGAGGATTGGTGCCCTTTGACAACGGAGCACCCTGAGACTACCAAAATCTTGCATGTTTTAGAAAGCCATAGAACTTATCAAACTAAGACAGGAACCTACAGGCTAGGAACCTACTTGCATTTTTACTTCCAAGTTCTTCCTCACACCTTATATCATCTGTTGTTGTAACAACTCTTTCTATGCAGAAGGGTTAGGGCTTGAACTAAAAGCCCTAACCCTAAGCCTTTATAGCCAAGCACTAATGGCATTGCCTGCAAGGTATATTCTTGGTAAAAAGCATCATTGCTTACTTAACACTCTCGCTTTACTTACAGCACTGCGAAGCATGGATTTCTAGAACGAAATCAAACACTGGCTGCCCCGCCGGCAATTGAACTAGAGGTTGCTCTAGCAATCTTTGCCTTGCAAGGCTAAAGGAAAGAGGGAGTGTAAAGTAATAGAACAGGTTATGGATGATTGTATGCAAAGTCAAGGATATTATGGATAGAACTTGCAATACTTATTTCTCCATTGGTGATTCAGCATGACAAGTGCAGGACTTTGGTTCCTAATTTCAAATCAACCTAGCAACCCATCTTTCAAAATTCAAAATTTTGAGCATACTTACCTCAATGAGCTGGTAAAATTTAGGAGGTTCTCAATGTGCTAGCAAATGATCAAGTGGATTTCAATTACCTCAATCACGTTTTGAGAAAGAATCTTCCTTAACCAAGAATTGAAAGAACTTTCAAAACTTTTTGCAATGCCTAGTCTAATGACAAGTTTTTCTGAAACATTCAAATAGCCGCTAGCACAGTGATGGACTCCGAGTCTATTTTCTGTTGTAGTCATATGCTCAACCTTTTCGGTTTGTCTCATAATATGGATTGGCTTGGAAGTGGGATCTTAAGTTGCAGCAACGAGTCTTAAGAATCATCCATATCAAAAATGGCTGGCTATCTATAGTATCCGATAAACTCATGCATACAAACGAATTGCAATGCATGACTCATCCATAATCTGTGTAAGTAGTTGTGGTGCTATATATATATATATATATATATCATTTTGATTGCCTCTTTCTAACTATGCAGGGGCCAAACCAAAAGAGGAGTCCATCCTCCTCATTTCCTTTATTTGTTCATCGCATGTCATTTGGTTGCACCACCACTAAGGGCAGTTTGCATATTAGAAAATGCGCCGCATGGACAATTAGTTTTGGATATCTCAACTTGAGCATGATTAGGTTTCTCCTTCTCTTAGATTTGGAGTTTGATCTCAGACATGATGGTAATGGCTGACGAAAAATTGAGGTTTTGATCCAACCAAGTTTTAAGCAATGGCAGCCATGTCCATCACGTCTTGGCTTAGATTTTTCATACCTAGCTAACTTTCACCGCCATTTTGGCCCATGTTTTGCTTCTCTTGAAAAATTGATATCATTTTGCTCATCATGGTTTCTGACCAATTGTCACACTCAGCATGAAATGCGGGTCTTAAATTCAAGTCTCCTCAAATATGAACTACGAATGGCCTGATTCTCTATTGGGATACGTAGGCACCTTTTGGTCGGCCACAAATATGAAAATGTTCCATCCTGTGCTAGTTTGCTGCCATAGAATGCTCATAATAACATCAAACGTTGAAAACAATCCTTAGGGATTTCAAAGTAATCTTATGACATCTTTTGGAACACATCATAGTCACTTGAATTGTCAAAAGCGCAAAACGAGTTTTTCAAAGCTATGACCCGCGTCATTTCTGTTGAGCTAAGAAGGAATTGACACATCTTTGCACCCTCACAGAGATCGCTTGTAAGCAAAACATGCTGTTGAAGATGAAGAAGGAGAAAAGAAAAAGAAAAAAAAAATTGATGAGCTCGCTGGATTGAAAACCCGTAAGGGCGGTCTAGGCAAAAGTTAGAGCACGAACAAAGTGAGAAATTAGCCGTGTCACCATGCATCTACTATGTGTCTCAAAGGATTGTCCTCAATCTTAGAAAATCCACTTGGTTAAACCTCGAAGCCCCTAATTTCTTGGTTAGGATCCTTTCCACTTTGTCGTGTGTTTCAAGATGAAGAAAGGCATTCATTTCTCTATCCCAAACACTTATCCCTTGCTAGCCACATCGAGCCTCTGGATAATTTCTTTGAACAGCCTGCTAGGCAGCCATCCCCTACACTGGGGCAAACACAAAAAAATACAAGGAGAGAGGAAAGAAAAATCAATGAGAGAACGAGCGCCCTGTCATACAAGGGGCACTTTGAAGGAAACATTTCTTCCAATACATACAAAGGACATTTTTGAAGAAACCAACTCTTTCACACAAAGTGAGGCAAGAGACAACAAGAGTTGATAAAAATGTTGAAGATGGCTGCTAGCTTTTAAAACCCAAGCGTGAGTAGAAATTAGGTTTGAGCCTTTACATCCGCTTCTTTTTCAAGCCAAAACCCCAAGCCTACATTATGGTCCATAATAAAGTCCTCTCAGATTGGGGAACACGACTTAGTAGCAAGGTCCTAGACACTAGGGGCATCACCAGTGTGGGACTTAACACGAAGGGCAAGAATCCTGGAATTTGCATCATCTTGGCAAATCATACAACATGGAGAGTTACGTGAGACAAGGGGCATGGCTATGTTCCCCTTTATGCACTTTTCTCAAAAGTATCCAACCTCTCATGTGGGTCTCAGTAGGTACTTATCAATCCAATTCAAGTCAACCAAATCAAGCTCGAAGTAACAAACTCACCAAGTTGACTAGGGGCATAGGTTTGCAAAATAGTTCTATGTCCTTTGATGATTGAATGACGCGAGTGTGGAACAGGGATGAAATGATATGATTTTGAAATCCTTGAGGAAAAGTTCTCAAAGCTGATTTTATCCTAAGCATTCTTGACACAGCAAATACAAGCGCAGTCGCCTTTTTGCAAATTCTGAGGAAATAACATGGGTCTCTCATTCCATGAAGAGTGTAGCAATATGGCCCCTTGACCAAACAATGTTTTCAGTGGTGCCGCTATGGCATTGCGGTCTTTCAAAACACCTAGCTAGTATAAGCAATAAGTCACTACCAGTCTCCCTAAAGAGCAAGAGGAAGCATTTGATCAAATACGCGAAAGTTGAGATGTCCAGAATACATCGCAGATTTACATGCATATCAGTATCATCCTGTCTTTTGCATTGATCCCTTGATCCTAGTATTTCATGCTTATATCATTATGGCTGCTTAATGGAAGTGGTTGTTGCACAAACTAACCCCAGGTATGAAGCGTTTTTATACTCAAGCAAGGCAGGTCAATCAAGGCATCATGGCCATCGTCTTTATGCAAAGAGTGAAGTGAGCCATGGATCCAGTTGGGCAAACTTCCTGCGGCCGACAATCCACCTTGCCTTTGTTGCTAAGTTTACTAACAATTTTGCAGGGGCAACAAAGGAATTCACTGTAAAGTCTACCTCCCTGTCAACACGCTTGGCCTTCAAAAAGAAGAAAGCTCAGCCTGAGGGGCATCAACTCTTTTGTGGAATGTTGTCACACAACATTGTCGAGAGCACGCCAAGATCTCTTCCAATCAACAAGAGAAGCATTGCATTCATGTTCATTGTCGCATATATCGCATATCTCTGTACTAGGGGCAATTAGGTTGTCATTGTCATGCACAATTAAGCTAGAATCAAGCATCCATTGCCTAAACAGGGGGCTTCTACTTCTTCCTGAATGTTCAGTTCAATATGCATATATGTGTTGCATTGCAATCTATGTCACCCAAAATCGTTCAAGCTCTTGAACTAGGGTTCTTCAAATGTGATGGTCTTGCCCCTAGCAGTCAGCATAAAAAGGACTTCGACCCGTGGTTGACTCCAAGCCTGTCGCATGTTATTTTCCTATCCATTGCTGTTTTCTAAACTATTCAAATGTGGATGGCAGGATTCTCTTGGATTTCGGTCCTTGAATCGACCATACCAAGCTTTGTATCTATGACCGACAGAGCCAAGTCAAAGAAGCTAAAAGATAGCCTCGTAACTAGTCCTGAGCAAACTCTACAAATTGCACCATGTTAACAACATTAAAGTGGCTTCGCACTTCACATCTCCACAGCTCCCTCTCAGCAGTAGCTCTACTCAGCAGCCCTGCACTTACTATCAGCAGCACCGTGCTTCAAGCTCCATATTCACTATCATGGCGGCTCCACGCCGACAAACTCATTGGCGATATGCCCATATTCACCTTCTCAGTGGCTCCACGCCCATACTCGAGCCATCTCAACACTCACCTAAGTCAAGATATCAACCTTCATAAAAGTCTTGATCAGCCAAGAGACGTCAACATGACTACGCGAGTGAAGAGGGGGCACCTTGCCCAAGAACCACTCCAAATCCCCTACTCGCTCCCAAAGCCTAGGGTTAACCCAAAGAGGAGCTCCACCTACTCATAGGCCAGTAAGCAAAGAAAAATCACCTGGCGTGATCGTCATCTCGCCAACAGAAGGAAAGTGGAACGTGTTGGGAGTATCCCACCACCTTTCAACCAGCAAGGTCATCAACGACCAATCCATCTTTGGAAGATTGAGGCCCAAAACAAACGGCTCAAGACCAGCAGCGCATACTAACTCCCGAGCCTGCTCCGGCAACGTCACAAACCACTTGTGCAGTAAAGGCCTCCACCACGAGCCTCCAGTCTCCTGTTTCTCTGCCAAGGACAAAAAGGGAAAAGCTTACCAAAACATTAAGGACGCTCAAGTGCTGCTCAGCGGCTCTACGCCCACACCTCAACAGCCCTATGCCACGCTATGTGCACAACCTCGCGCTCAGCAGCCCAGCAAAACAATCCTGTGGCTTCCACTCAATGCACCCTCCAGAAGGCGTTTATATTGCTAGCTTCCAGAAAGCGTTTATGTTGCCAGCTTGCAGAAAGCATTTAGCCACCAGAAGACATTTGAGTCGCTAGAAGGCGTTTGGCCTCCGGAAGGCACTCCCAGCAGTGGAGGTAATGGAAATCTCCCTAACAAACTGGAATATGGTCAAGAACTAGCCTTGGGGGCAATCCCGAGCATACTCAGAACTAGCCTTGGGGACAATCCCGAGCATGTGGAATCTAGCATTGGGGACAGTCCCGAGCATGTGAAATCTAGCCTTGGGGGCAATCCCGAGCATACACAAAACTAGCCTTGGAAACATCCCAAGCATAAGGAACCAATCAAACCCCGTGGAAGATGGAATACTCAACAGCTCAGCAGTTCTACAAGCCCATCACCTCAACAGGATCGAAGCCTGTATCTACTATCTCAACTGGCTCGAAGCCGTAACAACCAACTCAACGGCTCTAAACCCATTGTCTCAACTGGCTCGAAGCCGTACACAATCAAGTTCTTAACAGGCTCGAAGCCTGTGTTTATCATCTCAACTGGCTCGAAGCCGTAACAAACAGGCTCGAAGCCTGTGTTCATTATCTCAACTGGATCAAAGCCGTAAACAAGCAACAGGCTCTAAGCCGCCCCAACAATCAAGACATCTATTCTCAGGCTCTACGCCTGAATGCTCAAAAATCTAACATTTTTTGAATGCTCAAGCTCTACGCTTGGATGCCCAACCATTGTGTACTGGATGCTCAAGTTATACACTTGAATGCTCAAGCTCTACGCTTGGATGCCTAACCACTGCGTACTGGACGCTCAAAGCCTGTACTTTGAATGCTCGGATTCTGCCGTCCGAATGCTCGAGCTCTACGCTCTGAATGCTCAAGTCCGGAACTTGATAGAAGATCTAAGCTTAAATCAACACACGCGCACAGGCCCGTGCACATTTGCATCAATTGCATCACCATTATCACATCGAATCTGCATCATCATATCTATTCACATCTAACAACCATCATCGCACATATACACCCTGCATATCTCTCATGAAACAGGTCAATCCTGCAATCAACTGGCTCTATGCCTCGGTTTTATTGATCGGTTCAGCGCCTCGATCCTTTGGCTCCACGCCAACACTTATGATGGAAAAGCTCCGTGCACAGACCATCAGAATGCAACCAGCTCTACGCTTCGGTTCAAATCACGTCAAGCTCTAAGCTCCGACAACTCAGGCCCTCGCCTCAAGACTACAGTAGGCTCCACGCCTCAATCTAATCACCTTAGGCTCCACGCCTCAGTTCCTTCACCTCAGGTCCTTGCCTTATACCAGCTCCGCGCTTCGGTTCATCACGTCAAGCTCAAAGCTCTGATACCACAGGCTCTCACCTTATGATCAATACCAGCTCCGCGCTTCGGTCCTATCAAGCTCAAAAGCTCCGACACCTCAGGCTCTCGCCTTATGATCAACACCAGCTCCGCGCTTCGGTCCTATCAATCCAATCTCCTCAGGCCTTTGCCTCAAGACTGCAATAGGCTCCACGCCTCGATTTCATCACACCTCAGGCTCTCGCCTCATGACTACAACCGGCTTCGTGCCTCGGTTCCCTCATCTCCAAAGCTCCATGCTCCAGTTACTGGCCCTGCGCCCCCCATCTCAAAAACAACCGGCGTCCAACTCATCCCAGCAGATGGTTTGGATTCCACCCCATTACATCAATTCCTTCCAGCTCATTCGCAAGGATAGGCTACTCTACCGAGCTCCTTTCAGTCAAAGTAAGGATGATCAAGAAAAGCAAACGCATCTGCAGTGTACTGATCTACCCCAAAATACTAAGGAAGCTCTCCGCAAAAACTCCCCAGGTAGCCCCGCGCTCCTTCAACTACTCTTCGCCAAAACCCTGGCTCAGTCTAGGTACGTCACACTACGGCTTTTTAAGCCCTAAGGTACGTCTTCTGTCTCTAACCCTCCAAACTTTTATTTTTCTTCTTTTGCCCGAACTACGATTGGTCTGAATTTCCCTTGTGGAATACGTAGGCAGCCTCCCGACCCGACCATAACAAAACCTTTTTCAAAAACCCCTTGGAATAGTGGTTGGACCAAATTGAGTTGCTTTTTACAGCTTTCACTCTTACTCAAACATGTCTCGCGATCCGTCTGAGTTCAGTCAAAGAGGGGCATCTGTAGACACCCCAATTTGGCCTAACGATTATTTCAAGTCCCACCTTGGACAATCCCGATGATGAAACGGATACAGTGATTGCTGATTGCTTCTTTGAGAACCTTAGGACTTTCGGTAAGAACTTTGAGCCACTTAGAGGACCCAATTCAAAGCCATACAGCCTTTCAGACAGAAATACAGAAGCCTAGGAGAATCCATCTGTCAGCCGTGACATCGATCCCACGGCCCTTACATCATTTCCTCACCCGAGCAACCTGTTGCTAGCAAAATCTCCCTGAGAGATCAATCCCTCGGCCGCAAGATCTATCCTTCGGCCGAGACATCCATTCCTCGGCCGTGACATCCTTTACTCGGCCGCCAGATCGACCTTTTCCCAGACTCTGGAACGTGTTCTGTCAGACGTTTGATCCGATTACACTACCTTTCCGATGTGTTCGGGCTACGCTCAGAGATTACGACGTAGAGTTAGAGATGCATTGCAATTGCAATTGCCATCTCGTGATTTGATTGGCCAGAGTGAGTCATCCCTATGCCTATATAAAGGGGCCTTTGGGTTCCGAATTAAACACACAAAATTCATAGAGTACACACTCTCTCAAGCCACGAAACTCTGCCAAAATACTCTCTCAAACCCACTCTTCAAAAGCCCTAACCTCCCGAAGGCAGCCGTCAATCCGGCGATCAAACCCCGAAGTTCAAACCCTAACCCTAGGGTTTTCAATCAAGCAATCAGTCAATCACACCCAATCCAAAGCAATCAAGCAACTGAGGGATCAAGGTGGTGAGGCCCAACGGCCTTTGGTTTGTCTTACCTACTGTATTTTCAATTAACCTTAGCGATTTGATCATCTATTAACGTTTCTGTCTGGTGTGAGGAAGAACACCGACCGGGGTTTAGATCCCTCGGCCGGTACATTAAACCAGGAGGATCCCTCGGCCGCGACATCCATTCACCGACCGCGGGATCCATCTCCCTGGGACAGTTTATGTTGTCTTGCTTTCTAATGCATGCTTATTTATCGCACTGGCTCACCTTACTTACTGTTTAAAGGAATAAATAAACAGACTATGTGTTGGAATTAAACAAAGCATCTACACGTCTTATGTTGAATGATTATGGGCCAGTCTCACGACTGGGCAAATAGGGGTGCCTAACACCTTCCCCTTATTGTACTTTTGGCTCCCGTATCCAGAATCTCTATCTGTTTTCCCAATTTTAATAAACTGGGTGGCGACTCTATTTGATGATAACCGTTATCATGTGGCGATGTTCCTAGCCATGGGAATGTCCATGATTTTGGTTTATGAAGCGAGCAACCAATCGAGCAAACAAACGTGATCAATCTGTATGGCGATGCCCCGTTTGGGAGGTGTCTACACTATTCCAAAGTGTTCCTTAATCCCTTAAGAGTTCCACAAAGTTCCTAAGGCTTTCATGAAGTCAACCACAACAACCACATATCATATTCATCATCGGGATGGTCCCCAAGGTGGGACTTGAAATAATCGTTGAGCCAAATTGAGATGTCTACAGCTGCTATTGCTTTGCTTACTGGTGCTTCTAAGAATGAAGTTTTAGGACTAGTACATCCATGTCATATTACCTTTGGGTATTTACAATTAGTGAACTTGTAGAGACCCGTATTTTTCGTAAATTGTTTAAAGGTTTATAATTAAAAAGAAATGCGGAAAATGTGACAATTTTTTTTTGTTGAGCTTATTTGACTTGGGGTCAATGAGATAAGATTATTAGTTGAGGGGAGTGTGAGTGAAATTGATTTGTGTGCTAGTATATAAGAGGGGGGTGTGTGGTGTAGGAGAACATAAGTCTCCCTCATCTCTCTCTCTCTAGCCGACTCTCCCTCTCCCTCTCGGCTCTCCCTCTCTCTCTTGCTCCATAACTCAAAACTTCACCCAAAGCACAAAACCCATGGCAATCAACCTCCATTCCACTCCCAAGACGTGATTTCAAGCTCGTGGTTCATTGGATAGAGCTCGGAGAGGAGTATTCATGGGGGATTCCAAGTTGGAAAGCTAGGGCTTGATTGTTGGAGCTCGAACTTCGATCATTGATCATTGAGGTAGGGATTTCGTACTCTCTCTATGTGTTTATGGGTTGATTATGGGCTTTGATCGTGTTTGGTTCGTTGTTTGTTGTTGGGATTTCGTCGTTGAAAAGCTGAAAATTCGCAGAAAAACTCCGTGGTATTGATACCCTCAAAGAGGGTATCAATACCCCACTCTTCTCTGGACCAGATTCTGGCCAGGTATCAATACCTCCAAAAGGGGTATCAATACCCCCTTGATTTCTGGGAAAATTTGACACACTTAGCTCGTTTCATGCTCATTTGAAATCCAATAACCTCTAGCACCCTCTAAACATCTTTGAATCACTTCTATACTTGATTGTTGGTACCTCGAATGGTTCGTTGATCTCTCAAATTCTTTTGGCCCTCGTTGGAAGATAAGAACATGTTGAACTTAATGAATTTGGTGTCCGTTGGTCGTTCATGCTTTAGATTGACTTAGAGAACATATTTGGCATGTCTCAATGATCGATATAGACTTGTTAAGCGCTATAACATGACGGGATGGTTGGTGGATTGAGAAACGTACTATGGAGTAGTTATCGAATATCGTAGGTTGTAAAGTATATCGTAGGGTGCATGGTTGGTTGATAAGGGCTTGCCAAAGAGTCTAAACGGTAATAGAGTAATTCGAATCCTCCTCATTCGTCTTGTTGATCTTTCAAACTTCCTTTGGTGCTCGTTCTATGGAATTTTTAGTATAGAACCTAATGGGTGGTGCGTTGTAAAGTCATTTAGTGGGTTCGATGCATGACGTGGGATATTGTGATAGACTTGGAGGAGTAACGTGAGCTTAAGGTATTTATTTATGTATAAGGGGACGTGTTTATGAGTTTGTTATACTTTGTGTGATGATGAATGAAAGAATGTGACCTTGGGAACGTTGTGTTCTTATATGTGGATTGGTAATGCGTATGTGTATGTGTAAGTTGATATATGTTGAGCTTGAGGCTATTAACGATTGATTGAGAAATGGTTAACATGAATGAATAGGAAGGAACAATACAAAGAAAGCCACGGATCCACCGATGGGTACGATGCCGGAAATGGGACGCACGGGGTCCCGAATGCCCGGACATGAATGAAAGGTTTCTTGTGGACGCACGGGGTCCCGAATGCCCGAACATGAATGAAAGGTTTCTTGTGGACACACGGGGTCCCGAATGCCTGAACATTAATAAAATGTTTCTTGTGGACGCACGGGGTCCCGAATGCCCGGACATGAATGAAAGGTTTCTTGTGGATGCACGGGGTCTCGAATGCCCGAAATAGTATTGTAAAAGAAAATGGCGAATACTTGTGAGATACAAGACAAATTGATTATGCTCTAAAAGAAAATTCTGTGATATGTTCGTATTGTTCTGTAGGGAGACATATTCATTGTCATTAGCTCCTTTAGGTTTGTTGTACACATGTATTGTTGCTCTTATATTACGGTTTGTGCGTGATCATCATATATACTTATAGGTTGAGACTGAATGGGTATCATACGGGAATCTAAATTTGTATAGTGTTGGACAAGTGTTGGTTGAGGACAAACAGTGGTTTAATTAGAATGATTCGAGTTGGTTCCTACCTCTAGTTGACGTGTGAGTTATTGAGGATACACTTATAAGATCTTGATTCTTTTTTTTTTTGTTATAGAGTACTCCTTCGTGGTGGAAGACTCTGATTTCTTGTGATATTCTGCTGTATTCATTCACTCTTGGTGCACGTTTCTCCTCATTTGCATATAGTTTGAGCATAGATTCTCTATTGGACGCGTGTTTGCTCAACCCTTCATTTTTCAGGTGTAAACCCAGAACAGTAGCACGGAGTGCAGTGCATGTATTGGTTGGAGATCTTTTGAAAGTTGATATGGGAGAGTTGCATTGACATCTTTGTAAACCTCTTGAAAGGTGTAATCGTAACTTATTTTATTTGACAAATGGATAATTGTAAACTATATAATTTTCTTTTCATTCTCAGTGTTTAAGAAGCATTGGGCCGGTGTGCCATGAATGAAAACTCTTTTGAGTACGATGTATATTATTGTGAGGATTTTTAATTATCTAAAGTGATTATTATTTATGTTGAAAATCGAGGTCGTGACAGAACTAATTTACGGATGGACATTTAAAAACAGTTGTTAAAATTGGTCTTCTATTTTCCAATTTTTATATTATTCCAGGTGCTAAAGTTTGATTGCTCTTAATTGGTGGATACAGGAAATGAAGAGGATTCATCCTACCGTTTCAGCAAGGAAGAGGAACGTTGAGCAAACTTCACTTTCGGAAGTTAGAGAAGTTGGAGGGAGAGGGCGACCATAGAGGCTGGAGGAGGTTTACAAAGAGGGCGGGGAGGAGCAGACCGAGCCCGAGGCACATCCAGAGGTAGAGGAGGATGATTCACATGAGTTAGAGCCAGAGGCCGAGCCATTTACTTGACACTTGGTTTCGATATTGCATTTTTTGGTGGACTATGACTTGTGTTTTATCATGGATGCAAAATACCATATTTTGATCATGTATATATTTTGGACTAATTCGTAGAAGGGAGTTCGCGGTGGATGTTATTCTCTCTTTTTTCGTATTTATTTTGATCATGTATATATTTTTTGGGAAAATTAAAATCATAGGTTGATGTCAAATATGTTGTCGATACGTGTTTGCTTATTCATGTGTTTGACAAATACTTGTAGATGAAATAAATAACTGAACAACAAACACTACAGTGACAAAATTTTGATTACTAGAATCTAAAATTTTATACAGATTTCAAACACAAGAACTACTCGAAATATTAAATTTCGGATTCTAGGACTCGAAATATTACATAATTTTCAGGTTTTACAATCCGAATTTCTTTGTTTTTTTCGGGTGCTAGAATCTGAAAGTCCTTCAACCAAGTCTATTTCGATTATCTCCTTAGTCGCGACATCGTTGCCCACTATCCTTTGAAACTCTTTGATCTGCTTTGAGTACGGTGTATCCCATCCATCAGTGTCGTTTGCTTGTACATCTTGTCCACTCAACCAACTGTGGGCTACCACAGCCCCGGGTGGATCGGGGCGGCCCGAAAAACACCGTTTTTGAATCGAATTGAAAATTTTGAAGAGTCGCCACCCGGATTTGTGGTTTGCCACCCGAGAAACCGTTTTTGATTGAAAATGATTATTTGAATTGAAAACCAGAGATTGTTTGAGGGTTCGGAAGCCATGTTACGAGGGGGAAAGGTTTTACGGCACCCCCCTCGCCCGACGCAATGTCGGTCTCTACTCAACATTCGTGGGATTTTCAAAAGACCTTGTTTCATTAAACACGTAGCAAGTATTCACGGGTACATCAAATAAGCAGTGTATGCTGGTGCTAGTGTGCATGCAAAGGGTGAAATAATGATGAACAAATGCATGACAGAAGAAAATTGGTCACTGCCACTGGTTTCACTCAGGAGCACTCTCGAGCGCTCGAGAGTACTGCTGGTCAATCTCGCAAAACTTGTTATATACAGGTAGAACATGATACTGGAAATGAAGGATAATATTACTTAAATGTGAAACAGGCTCAGCAGAAGGCTTGATTGATTAAGACCAGACTCCAATCCACCAAGCCATGCCTCCTTGCCTTTACAAAGTCAGATCTGCATTTTTAAAAGCAAATGGGCCTATCCCTGTATGAAATATCAGAAACATGGCTAGACAGGGGGGAGTAATGAACTGCAATAGCATGCAGACACTCCCGAGCGCTCGGGAGTGATCTCAAGCGCTTGGAAGTGAGATGCATGTCAACTTGCCTTCAAACAGGAAGTGATCTTATTTTGGCATGCAGGCATCCCAGTTTGGATTCTTCTAAGAATAAAATTTCCTTTTTAACCTTGGAAAATCTTGTTTTAGCTCGAACTTTGGTGAAAAACATTTCCACTTGGAGGATGTGGGTTTTCTACGTCTGCATGTCATGATAGGACCATTTCATGTAGGAATGCACTTCACCCCTACCCACTGTTTACCAAAAATGCAAGGAATGGAACTGGAAACAGTCCCGAGCGCTCGAGAGTGTTTCCAGTGGGTTTTTGAAAAAAATGTTTCATGATCCATTTGCTCTTGTTTTTACACCAAGGTCTCCCAACCATGCACCCAGTATTAAAGACTGGGACAGGCTGAGAGACCTCCCTCAGAAGGGAGGACCAGCCTCTTGCTTGAAATCAAGGTAGATAGATTTCTACCTTCAATGAGAACCTTGCTTCTTGCG
Organism: Rhododendron griersonianum; assembly: GCA_018127125.1. Taxonomy (NCBI): domain Eukaryota; kingdom Viridiplantae; phylum Streptophyta; class Magnoliopsida; order Ericales; family Ericaceae; genus Rhododendron; species Rhododendron griersonianum. Next base: position 35,382,908 of record CM030789.1, read on the forward strand.
ATGGCTTTTGATGGGTGAGGAATAAGGAAGAATACAAGAGATCAGAGGCTGAATGTGCCCTGAAGTCCTTCTATTTCTGGTACTTGGATGTTTTTCAATATGTTTTTGGAAATTCTTTTGAGTTGAAAGAACCAAATCTTGTTTGGAGAGTTGAAAGGCTATTTTGACAATGGAAAGGGGGGTAGAGAGAGGATTTTTTCGTGGTCCTTTGAAATGTGGAACATGGGGGTATTTATAGAGGAGTGAAAAATATGTTTGAAATTTGAAAAATAAAGCAAAAATAAGGTGAAAAATGTCATCATGAGATTCCTGCTGGCTCAGGCAGGCTTTACTGGTAGGTTTGAACGTTGAAAGGTCTGAAAAGCCTGAAAAGTCATGGTCAAAGATCAAGCTCAACATGCATTGGCCCTGACAGCACTCCCGAGCTCTCTAGAGTGGTACTCCCGAGCGCTTGGGAGTGACTGCCCCACTTCAAAAGGGCGCCACGGACACTCCCGAACTCGGTTTTGGGTGTTTTTCAAAGCGTTGGAAAGCTCGTTAAGTTCTCTTTCTAACCCAATTGGTTTCATTCAAATATATTTTATATGCTAAAATGTGTGCCAATTTTACCCTCAGGGTGTCGGGAAAAAAAGAGTTTTGGTTTTGAAAAAGTCCAAGAAGCACCGTTCAAGCTTGTCCAAGGCCTGTTTTGATTCCGTTTCATCATCGGGGAGCCTCGAGGGCAAAAATTAAGGATAGGTAATAGGTCCAAATTGGGGTGTCTACAGTTGCCCCTCTTTGGACGGCGCTCGGCATCATGTCTGGATACGAGTGACGTCCAAAGATTGAGACAGCCCAATTCGAGCCCTACTAAATCCTTAATTCAAAGTAAAATGCAAGTAAAGATGTACAAGCATTCGAAACACGAGGTCGTGCTTTTTTAAGTTGCCTACGTACCCCGTTTGCATGGATCAGACCCGCGTAGTTCTTTGGGGCAAGTGCAAACATGCAAACATGCAAACATGCAAGCAAATGATCGACAATATAGATTGATTCGAGGAGCGCCCACCGATTGCTCTGTCTCAGTGGGTGGCAAAATTAAACAGGCGAATAGGTTATAAATACACCGCGAGGGGTGTCATCCAACGGGACAAGTTAGTTTGTCTCGAAGGAATTAAAACCAAATCTATGGCGGGCGATGATTGAAAGATGTCCCACAGGACGGTGCCAAATCTATGGCGGGAGTTGATTGAAAGATGTCCCAGAGGACGATGCCAAATCTATGGCAGCAGATGATTGAATGATGTCCCGGAGGACGATGCCAAATCTATGGCAGCAGATGATTGAATGATGTCACAGAGGACGATGCCAAATCTATGGCGGGATTTGATTGAAAGGTGTCCCTCAGGACAATGCCAAATCTATGGCGGGATTTGATTGAAAGGTGTCCCTCAGGACAATGCCAAATCTATGGCGGGATTTGATTGAAAGGTGTCCCTCAAGACAATGCCAAATCTATGGCGGGAGTTGATTGAAAGATGTCCCAGAGGACGATGCCAAATCTATGGCAGCATGTCAAGCAGTCATGTTGACAAATATGATAGATGAAAGCGACCATAAGAGGTTGTGGCTAGAAAGTGAGACCCGAGTTTCGACATTCAACAACAACAATGATTTTTTTATTTTTGAAAAACAAAGGACATGTCCGAGTACCCTTTCTGCTTTACTGTTTTTGGCCAGCAGGCTGGTATTTTCAGGACCTTGGGAATCGGGATTGGGTTTGTCTTTGGTTGAAATTGGGTTTGAGCTGGATCCAGGGCTTGAGCTGGAGTTGGTTTGAGTTTGACTTTGATCAGGGCTTGAGTTTTGAGCATTCATGCCCCAGTCTTGATGTTGGCTATATGCTTGCTATGATTGATGACATTGGGCTTATGTGCCCCAGTGAGTGACGGACGTTAGTTCTGATTCTTTTCCTTGATTCCACTGATAGTTTTGGCAACCAGTTTTATCATGAGCACAAGCGCGGGCTCTTCCATGTGTTGGAGTTTTCTCTCACGAGTTGGGACCTCAACGTCAAAGTGACTTGACTAGATAATGACCGGGAAAGATCTTGCGTGAATTTGGACAAGGCCCAGATGACTCAAAAGACAAGAAAGACCATTTATGAGAGGACTGACTCTCCATGATGACCTTGATTGGACGAGGAGTTTGATTTGACTGGACGAGGAGCTTGATTACTTGAGGGTTCGAAAAATGGCAAACATGCCCCACAATTGACGTTCGAAATTGTCATGATAAAATCAAGTTTTGATGATTTTTCCATTCTGGGTTTTGAAATTGTTTTAGCACCATCAAGTGATGCTCATTCAAGGTTTTCTTTGATCTTGTTTTGTCAAAACACGAGGATTTTTACCACGAACCGTGCCTCAGATTGCTGATGACAATCCATGAATTTCGAAAATGCCCCAGCTTGGATTTTGCGGGATTCACGAAATGCCTGGCCCTTCCTTATTTTCTAGGATTTTTGTTATCAAGTTGTGTTTTCCAATCTGAAAGGACTTTATTCGGGTTATAATGTGGCCAAGGTTTGACTTAACAAAGAAAGGATAATAGGCTCAAAAATTTTCATTTTCTTTGGGTTTCGAGAGCTAGCAGCCATCTTGAATATTTTTGTGCCCTTTTTGCTTTTGATGGGCGCCTTCTTTCACTTGATTTGCTTCGCCTTTTGTTGTGCCGATGTGTTTGGCACTTTCATTGATTTTGAGTTTTCTATGATTTTTCTTCGAGGTTTTGCATCTCATTGTACCAATGTATTTGGCACTTTCACGCTTTGAATTCTGATGCGCCGATGATAATCATGTATTCGGCACCTTTGTCTTCCTCATTCCACCCCGGTGTGGGGGATAGCTGCCTAGCTGGGTTCTTTCAAAGAAATGAATTTAGGCTCAAAGGGGTTATCAATGGATATATATCTTCAAGCGTTTGGTAAAAGAAAAGAATGCCTTTCTTCATTTTGAATTGCACAACTTGATAACTGAATCCTAGATGCAAGTCAAGAGATTTGTGTGCTCTAACTTTTGCCTAGATCACATTTTGAGGTTTTGATCTAGCGAGCTTTTTCTCGGGCCAAGGTGTTGCTTCTCGACAGCGTCAGGGAGTGGTCCCATGAAATTCTTCTTCTTGCAAGGGCGAAGGTTCTCGTGTTTTGATTTCTCAATTGATGGTGAAAAACAATTCCAAGTTGAGGGATTATCACAAAACACAAGTTTATTATCACAATTTCGACACAAGAGGCTTGACGTTGATTTCAAAAGACAAGACTGACCCATGAAGGATTGACTCAAAAGATCGTGACCAAAATTTGGGATCGACTCGAATGAACATGACCGGGCCTTAGGATGAGGCTGCCTACGTACCTTTCTTGCAAAGGAATCAAGTCATAACGTAGTTCGGGACTACGAAACTGACTCCCTTTTTGGTTTTTCTTCTTCGACTACAAACTTGAACTTGAAAATATACAGACACGAAAGCATGAAAGACTCGAGGAACAAACTAACTCGAAATTGAATGACGAAGACTCGACTTGAAACTCAGAAACTTTCCAGACTCGTGAGAAATTTCATCCATGGATTGACTTTACTGCACTCAGAATCCTTCTCCAGATCTAAGGCTCGGCATTGGGATGGTTCCGTCGTCGATTAAGTATTGGATCTTGTGACGGAGACGGTGACAGTCATTGGTAGCGTGGCCGGGCATTTGGTGGAAGGCGCAGAAGGCATTTGGGAAAAGGCAGAGTTCGTCGATGTCGAAACCAATTGAGGTGATTCTTTCGCTTCTAGCTAAGGATTGCTCAAGTTGGGTTAATTTGGCTTTGATGGCGGCCATTTCTGGGCTTTGGGGGTTTGGTTCAGGGGGTGGTTCATGGTTATTTTCTAGGATTGTTTCTAGATTTTGAGGAGGTGGAAGTCGTCTGGCAACCCCGGTTATCATCAGCATCAACTGGGTAATCTGATTGTCTGTTCGTTCACCCATCTGCTGGATAGAGGTTCGGATTTGATCCAACTCATTTAGATTCCCTGCTGGCTGTTCCCCATTCAAATTTTCCACCGGCTGTTCCATATCTTCCCACAAATTCTGAGTCTATGAGGGTAGGGTTTTCTTTTTCGGCCCAATCGCTCTAGGACTGACAGCAAAGCAAAAAAGTGGACTCAGAATGTGCCCCTGTTGTGATTTATTGAAAAAAACGTGTATGAATAAAAGAATTGTTATTCACGTGTTGTCATCGTCGACTCAAGGGATCAAACTTTACGGATAGTTCCAAACAGTCACGGGTAGGTCGTTGTTAGGCAGGTTAAATTCTGCACGTTGGGAATCAGAGCCAATCTCCTTATCTAAGACCATCCGAGACAGAGCAATAAGACTGCTGGAAGATGCACTTAAGGCTAGACTGAATTAGAGGGAGCCGTTCGGGCACGGCGAACACCAGAGTTATCCCAAACTCCATGGATTTACGGTCTCCTAGACCCTGACTCAAGAAATGACAACCTGCGAAGGATTGCCTTAGTCCTCAGAGATTCTTTCGAGTGTGTATCCTTTGATTAGGAATGACAAGACTTGGAAGATATCAAGACAAATTAAGTCTTTAACATTTTTCATCCAAAATTTCTGTTTTGGTTTCAAAAATCGTTTGGCGTAAATGACATGATACCGTAACCGGAGCGGCGTAAGTGACATGGCACCATTAGCCTAAGCGGTGTAAGTGACTTCACACTATAACCTGGGTGGTGTGGGTATCATGACATTGTAGCCTAATTGTTTCGTTAATCTTCATTGAATCCATGATTGAAAAATGTATTGAAGACTTAATGAATTTCGATATCCCTAAAACTCATCGTTCCAAGGACTAATTAATTCCCACAACGTGCCTTTTAGAAAGCACGACTCATCATCGGTCCAGGCAATCCTAAACAGGCTGCGCAAGCGAGTCTAAGAGTTCTATATGGGACACGAAAGCAAGCAGATAGCATAAGATGCCAGGTGCGATGTGCAAGCGGGATATGATCACAGTCTCTCGAAGGTTGCCTCATCCCTCAGAAATTCTTTTAGGGTGTATCCTTTGTTTAGAACGACAGGTTCTAAGAGATGTCAAAATGGACTAAGTATTCAACTAGTCCTCACTCAAAGTTTCAATTTTGAACTTGGAATAGCTCAGTATAGATGACGTGATACCATAACCAGAGTGGCGTCAGTGGCATGGTGCCATTAGCCGAAGTGGTGTAAGTGACGTGGCGTCACGGCATCGTTTCCTTGTTATTCCTTATTCTCCGTTGAATCTTCGATTAGGCGTTAGTCAAGGACTTAGTATATTTGATTTCCCAAAGTCTCGTTGTTCTAAGGACTCATGTAGTTTAGGCAACGTACACTGGGGTGCACGACTCATCATCGGGTCTCAGCAACCTTCTACAGACCGTGCGAGCGAGTTTTAAAAGCACATGACTTGAAATTGAATAGACAGCATGATGGCATGGCATGGATACGATGCATGGTGAGATGCAAAAAATAATAACATGTAGGCAGGATATAGCACATAGTCCTACCTTACGGGTTCCTGTCCTAATTTGGAAGGTTCTATTGCTTTCTACACATGTATAGAGGCCGGGTTTTGGTTTTAAGAGGGTTCTCCGGACTAGAGTCAAAGTATGCCTCCCATTGCTGAGCGTTCACCCAACAACGGTACAAACGGCAGAGATGACTCATCATAGTCGAGGGTTGCCGAGCATTCTGGGATTCTCTGTCACCGGCAAGTCGGGCAGGATTGCCAGAATACAACAGCGAGGTTGAACAATACATATGTACAAAAGATAGAAAATGAAACAAAATATTTTGAAAATCCCACAAACATTTTTCAAGCTTGGCTCACAAATTTAATCAATTCTTAAGGAAAGTAAGTCGTTTCGCCAACATACCAACTTTTCTCAAGTATCAATTAAACATATCCCCTGCGGAGTTACCACTGTGGGCTACCACAACCCCGGGTGGATCGGGGCGGCCCGAAAAAACACCGTTTTTTAATCGAATTGAAAATTTTGAAGAGTCGCCACCCAGATTTGTGGTTTGCCACCCGAGAACCGTTTTTGATTGAAAATGATTATTTGAACTGAAAACCAGAGATTGTTTGAGGGTTCGGAAGCCATGTTATGAGGGGAGAAGGGTTTTACGGCACCCCCCTCGCCCGACGCAATGTCGGTCTCTACTCAACATTCGTGGGATTTTCAAAAGACCTTGTTTCATTAAACACGTAGCAAGTATTCACGGGTACATCAAATAAGCAGTGTATGCTGGTGCTAGTGTACATGCAAAGGGTGAAATAATGATGAACAAATGCGTGACAGAAGAAAATTGGTCACTGCCACTGGTTTCACTCCCGAGCGCTCGGGAGCACTCTCGAGCGCTCGAGAGTACTGCTGGTCAATCCTGCAAAACTTGTTGGATATAGGTAGAACATGATACTGGAAATGAAGGATAATATTACTTAAATGTGAAACAGGCTTAGCAAAGGGCTTAACTGATTAAGACCAGACTCCAATCCACCAAGCCATGCCTCCTTGCCTTTACAAAGTCAGATCTGCATTTTTAAAAGCAAATGGGCCTATCCCTGTATGAAATATCATAAACATGGCTAGACAGGGGGGAGTAATGAACTGCAATAGCATGCAGACACTCCCGAGCGCTCGGGAGTGATCTCAAGCGCTTGGAAGTGAGATGGATGTCAGCTTGCCTTCAAACAGGAAGTGATCTTATTTTGGCATGCAGACATCCCAGTTTGGATTCTTCTAAGAATAAAATTTCCTTTTTAACCTTGGAAAATCTTGTTTTAGCTCTAACTTTGGTGAAAAATATTTCCACTTGGAGGAAGTGGGTTTTCTACGTCTGCATGTCATGATAGGACCATTTCATGTAGGAATGCACTTCACCCCTACCCACTGTCTACCAAAAATGCAAGGAATGGAATTGGAAACAGTCTTGAGCGCTCGGGAGCACTCTCGAGCGCTCGAGAGTGTTTCCACTGGGTTTTTGAAAAAAATGTTTCATGATCCCTTTGCTCTTGTTTTTACTCCAAGGTCTCCTAACCATGCACCCAGTATTAAAGACTGGGACAGGCTGAGAGACCTCCCTCAGAAGGGAGGACCAGCCTCTTGCTTGAAATCAAGGTAGATAGATTTCTACCTTCAATGAGAACCTTGCTTCTTGCGATGGCTTTTGATGGGTGAGGAATAAGGAAGAATACAAGAGATCAGAGGCTGAATGTTCCCTGAAGTCCTTGCATTTCTGGTACTTGGATGTTTTTCAATATGTTTTTGGAAATTCTTTTGAGTTGAAAGAACCAAATCTTGCTTGGAGAGTTGAAAGGCTATTTTGACAATGGAAAGGGGGGTAGAGAGAGGATTTTTTCGTGGTCCTTTGAAATGTGGAACATGGGGGTATTTATAGAGGAGTGAAAAATATGTTTGAAATTTGAAAAATAAATCAAAAATAAGGTGAAAAATGTTTTGGGGGGAAAAATGTCATCATGAGATTCCTGCTGGCTCAGGCAGGCTTGACTGGTAGGTTTGAACGTTGAAAGGTCTGAAAAGCCTAAAAAGTCATGGTCAAAGATCAAGCTCAACATACATTGGCCCTGACAGCACTCCCGAGCGCTCTAGAGTGTCACTCCCGAGCGCTTGGGAGTGACTGCCCAACTTCAAAAGGGCGCCACGGACACTCCCGAACTCGGTTTTGGGTGTTTTTCGAAGCGTTGAAAAGCTCGTTAAGTCCTCTTTCTAACCCAATTAGTTTCATTCAAATATATTTTATATGCTAAAATGTGTGCCAATTTTACCCTCAGGGTGTCGGGAAAAAAAGAGTTTTGGTTTTGAAAAAGTCCAAGAAGCACCGTTCAAGCTTGTCCAAGGCCTGTTTTGATTCCGTTTCATTATCGGGGAGCCTCGAGGGCACAAATTAAGGATAGTTAATAGGTCCAAATTGGGATGTCTACACCAACTCTTCATCGGACGAAAACACCTGCAAGCATAATGTTGAGGAGTGGGAGTAGGATTAGTTGCGAGCCCTACATGGCTACCAAACATTGAAGTGTCACCCTAGACACCCAAAGAAAACCAATTAAACATACTCAGCACAATATTCGAACTCTAGAGTTTGAAATTTTAGCAGCATTTCAAGCTTTAGAATATGATATTGTCAACAAGTTTCGAACTCTAGAGTTTGAAATTTTGGAATATGATATTGTCCTCAATTTTCAAACTCTAGAGTTTGAAATGTTGGCATAATTTCAAGTTTTAGAATCTGACAATGTCGGGCCAAAACTAGGTTAAAAATGGAGGAATGATTATTGTCTATGATTTTCGAACTCTAGAGTTTGAAATTTTAGCAGAATTCCAAGTTTTAGAATATGATATTGTCGTCAATTTTCAAACTCTAGAGTTTGAAATTTTGGCATAATTTCAAAGTTTTAGAATCTGACAATGTCATTACTACAAAATGGTATAAAGATCACGGTCCAAAAACTAAAAAGATCTCACTTTTTGTAAAAGCGTAATAAAATGTTATGGACTACATAGTTTTAATCTAATTTATACGAAAAAATTGAGATGAAAAGATTTTTTAATCTCAGTAATCTAAAAAGTGAGATTGTAACTTGAAAAATAGATCTCATTCTCAAAAAGGTGAGATTATATATGAAAGAATATATCTCGTTTCGAAAAAAATTGAGATGAAAAGATTTTTTAATCTCAGTAATCTAAAAGTGAGATTGTAACTTATAGAATAGATCTCGTTTTCGAAAAACTGAGATTGTATATGAAAGAATATATCTCATTTCGGAAAAACTGAGATAAACAGAATCTTTAATCTCAGTCATCTAGAAACTGAGGTCGTAAGTTAGAGAATACATCACATATTTTTTTATACTTGAGATGAAAGCTCTTATATAGGAAAAGTTGAAAGTCGCTTACCCCTTAATCGACTCCACACGCAATACTCCTAAATAAATGTCACTCTCAACCATTCTACAAAAAATATTTCATCATAAAATGGGGCACTTTCGGCGATGAAAATATATTTCGTCGCTAAATACCTTTGGTGACAAAATTTATGAAGGTTGTGTTTCATCGCCAAATGTATTTCGTGTATAACTCTATGCTCAGAACTCCATTAGTTGAGATAATTCAAATTGGGTTTGAACAATAACACAATGGGCTATAAGCCTACAACTTTTGTGTTTATCAAAATTGCTAATTTTAATATTTTAAAGGTTCAAAATGATGTTCAAAATATATTTAATGTTAAAGGCATATGTTATATATTAAATATTTCAATTATATATTGAAAAGTGTGTGTGGTGCAGTTGGTTGAAGCTTCTATGCAAAACTCAAGAGACTTGGGTTCAAAACCCAATAGGAGAAATAAAGTGGGATTTTTTCCCTTAGGAAAACGCCACTTTTAATATCAATTTTTTCAAAAACTGAGATTATTTCTCTCTAAACAACCACGGTTTTATAATAAAACTGAGATGTTAAGCTATTAAAGGTCATGGTTTTGTCATTTTTAATCACAGTTTTTAAGTTTTTAGTCATGGTTTTTATCTTGCGGTTAAAAGATAGAGACTTTTAGTTACACCTTGATAGACCACGATTTTAAATGCGAGATTAAAAGTGAAAGATCACACCAGATGAACGAGGTCTTTAGCTATTTTTGTAGTAGTGTGTCAGGCCAAAACCAGGTTAAAAATGGAGGAGTGATTATTGTCTACAATTTTCAAACTCTAGAGTTTGAAATTTTGGCAGAATTCCAAGTTTTAGAATATGATATTGTCGTCAATTTTCAAATTCTAGAGTTTGAAATTTTGGCATTATTTCAAGTTTTAAAATCTGACAATGTCGGGACAGAACCAGGTTAAAAATGGAGGAGCGATGAGTTACCTCTTGTTGTGATTTCGGCTCCGAAACTACAACATACATGACTACCTCTTCCTTGTCAATTTCCAATTCAATTGCACATTCTTCCAATTCCCAATCAAAATGCAAATTGCTCTCATATGTTGGGTCAAAGACTTCTTCTTTACCAATGGAGTGAGAGGAAGCAATGGAGGTTTCCATTGAGAGTTAGGAGGTGTGAAGTGAGAGTTGCATATGTGGATTGGGTTTATAGTGGGAGGTGGTGGGAGCTCCTGGAGCTTACCTGTAGTCAACAATGGTGGTGGTGAACCCAACGGAACCAGAAGAACCAGAAGCAGATGAAACCTGGAAGAAGATGGAAAAAATGGGATTGAAATATGGAGGGAAAGGTGGTTAAGGGGTATATGTTTTAGATGTGGTTATATGTTTATGGTTGTATGTAATAAAAGTAGGGGTATTTTTGTTCATTTTTGTAAGGGCATTTTTGTCCGAACATTGTTTACTTAAAAACATGTTACATGCAGTTAATTCACAGTTGCATTTATAAACTCCCTTAACCAATGTACATGGAATGGAAAGCGTGTATTACGGGATTTGATATCCCATAATAACAGATAGGACCCTAAACTTTAAGATTTCATCCGAAAAATCTCTTTTTTATATATATATATATATATATATATATCTACCTAATAAAACACAAGGGTGTAGGGACCACATAAACACAAGTTGAAAGAAGGATTGAGATTTATTTGATCCAAGGGCTGATGTGTGCTCTTCAACTCTCTTAAGAAATCATCAACACTCTTACAAATATATTACAAAAATGTCATCAGTTCTTTTTACCCACTGCTCGGCTTCTGACGTTGGCATTAAAAAAACAAAAATATATTACAAAAATACACGTGCCTACGGCACTATGCACCCGTAGTGCCGTAGGCACGGACAAGCAATAGTATGTGTGTGTGTGTATATATATATATATATATATAATATTATATTATATAAGGGTAGTTTTGAGATTATTTTAAAATGAGGATGAAATCATAATTGTTCAAAAAGTGCCGGATGAATACTCACTAAGATGGAGTTTGATGATGAATATTTAAAAACTCTTTTTTTTTAAGTATATATTTTATACGGACCTTCCGTGTATTAGAGGTTACACGGCCAACCAGTGAAATGCTAACACATCAGCTAAAACTAGTACATTTCAACTGCTGGTTTGTAAACAGTGGGACATTATACTTCATGTGACCAAGCAAAACTAACCATGGTTTAGCCATGAGTTCCGTGTATTACTGTTCCTCGTCTGCAACTTTTTTTCTTCAACAGTCAGGAGTCTTCGGACCAGCTTACGTACACTTCGATTTTTCCTCTCTCATATTCATCTTTTAAGCAAGTAAAGTGGAGTGCAATTTGTGCCTCTCTTATATTTCCATGCATATAGACAGGGTTCGATTGCCGTAAATACCCATCTAAGTCCCATAGGATAGAGTAGATTAGGTTTAACGAATGAAAAAAATATTCCTCATCTACAACTTTTTTCCTTCGACGTCGTGAGTCTTCGGACCAGTTTACGTACACCTCGATTATTCCTCTCTCATATATTCCTCTTTTAAGCAAGTTGAGTGGAGTTCAGTTGGTATCTCCCTTATACTCCCATGCACATAGACAGAGTTCGATTGCCGTAAGCACACATCCCCCTCCCCAAGTTCTCTAAGATGGAGTAGAATAGGTTTAACGAATGAAAAAATATATTCCTCTTTTAATCTTCTCCAGCGAGCCAGCGTCCAAGGGCTTGTTTGGGGTAAAAAAAAAACCAGATTATTTTTTGTCTTTCATTCAAAAAATAATAATTATATTTGTTAGTTTTGCGTTTATTTTATTTTATTTTATTTTGTATATTATTGGTTCGTCTCAAAGAGAAATCTAAAAAGTAAAAACTTATAATCAAATTTTTTTGGTTTATTTTTATCTTTACTTAGAAGATAATAATGGTTCAAAAAAATTTACCTTTTAGATTCTTCTCGTCGAGACAAATCATTAATTTACAAAAATTTGATGTAAAACTAACAAATACAGATTTTTTTTGAATAAGGACAAAAAATAGTTTGGCGCTTAAATCAGCCAAACCGGCCCCAAAAATCCTAGAGTCCGGTGGAAATCTTTCACCAGCTAAGCTAATTAAAAAAATTTAGTCCTAATAAAAACGCTTGGGGCGTTTTTTTGTATTGTCCTTATTCAAATTTTTTTCGCTTTTGTTAGTTTTGCCTCAAACATTTGTGAATTGGTGGTTCATCTCGACGAGAGAAATCAAAAAAAAATTTGTTTTGTCCTTATTCAAATTTTTTTCGCTTTTGCTAGTTTTGCCTCAAACATTTGTGAATTGGTGGTTCGTCTCGACGAGAGAAATAAAAAAAAATTATGATTTTTACCAATTTTTTTTAGAAATATCAAAACTTTAACACTTTTAGCCCAATTTTTTTGGCCAAAAGTGCTGAACTTAGTATATTTCCAATTTCTTTTTGGAAAAACGTCATAATTTTGTACTTTTTCTATTCCTCGTGTCGCAACGAATCACCAATTTACAAAGGTTTAAGGCAAAAATAACAAATGCGGGAAAAAAAAAAGAAGGACAAAACTGGAAAAAAATTGGGGAAAATTAGTGATGAAAAAGCCTACAGTTCCCCAATTTCATTGCTCTTCCCTTTTGAATTTTGTTTTGAAGCCCTGTTATTGGTATCGACGGGCACGCGGGGCCTACTTCGGATCCCGCATAGATGATCCGAGTCTTTCAATAATTAAAAAAAACCCCAAGTGGCCCGTGAAAAATTAGCTCAATCTGATATGTGTAGGTGTTCGATCAATCTTCCATTTTTTCATTCAAATTACAGTATCCTGAAATCTGAATGAAAAAATGGAAAATGGAATCGAGCACTTATACATATCAGATTGAGCTAATTTTTCATTGACTCACTCAATTTTTTAAAAAAAAATTATTGAACGGATCGAATAATTTGTGCGGAGCCCGAAATGAACTCCGCGTGCCCGTTGGTATCCATCGGTATCATTTTTGTTGGTCCCTTTAGCTTTTTCGTTGTCTTAGCCCTCGTGTGTTTGCATCAAGCCATTTTTATTTTTTTTGGATTCGCACATCAAACCATGGTTAGTTGTCATGCCCCAGATCCAAGTTCTTTGATATCCGCTCATCATTAAGCCGTTCGTTGATGTGTCAACTTTTCACTGGTTGGCCGTGTAACCCAAAATACATGGACCCTCTGTGTATAATTTAAACTCTTTTTTTTTTGTGAGGTACATAAGGAGGCTAGCTTTTATTACCACTTCAATAGTCTCCAGTAACTAAATCACTAGGTCGAAAGTGCAATTTTGTTCATCTTCCTTAAAAGAGGGTGAATATTATCATTTTTTTTATTGATTAAAATGATGTAAGTTCCACCTGCAATACACTTTTTGGTAGTAAGTGTTTACACCCATTTTTGACACTTTTGGAAAGAGCTAATGATTGAGTGCCACATAGCAAGTGGGCCCGAACTCATAGTCAACAAAGAGTCAAAATGCGGATAAAAAAAAAACAAAAAAAAAAAAGTCAAAATTAAGTGGGCCCGCTTGGTTGGTCAACGGGAAAGTCAAAGTCGATCAAGTCCAAATGCGAAAGAATCAACGGTTGAAGAACCAATCCCAAAACTCATAGTCAACAAAGAGTCAAAATGCGGATCAAAAAAAAAAAAACAAAGAGTCAAAATTAAGTGGGCCCGCTTGGTTGGTCAACGGGAAAGTCAAAGTCGATCAAGTCCAAATGCAAAAGAATCAACGGTTGAAGAACCAATCCCAAAATGAAAAGGGTACACTAGATTTGCCCTATCCTAATATCTAGCAACAAACTCCTACTCTTTAGGGTAATTGAGATTTTTCAGGGTCTAATTGCATTCACAAGCAGATTCTCAAGGAATATTTCTTTATTCCCTTGGATTTTAAGCATCAAAAAGGCTAAATACGTGAGGATCATGAATGCCATGTGACACTTAATGAAGCAATTTTCAGTTGAACATGGTTAGTGGGATGAGCAAAATCAGGGAATAGTCCCTGAAAAATAGAATTTTTGCTAGCTTTTGACCTATTCAAAGGGCCACGTGGCAACCATCAAGGGATTTCAATTTTCAATCAACGTCTATAATCAATTTGAGCTCAAAGGAAGTGGTTTGGAGACATGGGACACGTGTCGCATACTTAGAGCCTAAATTCAAGGGACGATTGACACTTTTCAGGGCATATTCAGGGAATAGTCCTCCACTATAACGATTACTAGGAAGTTATTGCCACATGGAGCGTGAGTGAGCCATGTTTATAGCAGAAATGGTTCGTGCATGCTTGAAAGTGGGAGAAAGCCCTAAAAAATAGAAGTTATGTCACTTTTTGACCGATGCAAAGGGCCACGTGGTGTCAATTAGAGGAGTTACCACCAATATCAACGGTGGTACATATTTTTAGCTTTTTTTGAATAAGTTTGGAGCAGTTTTTTGCAGAGTACACGTGGAGCACTTTCAGGGCCTTATCTGCTATTTTTTAGGGTCTTTACTGCTATAAATACAGCAAAACAGGGCAGGCTCAAGGCTTTCGCCTCATCATTCAATACCAGTCTTTTAGGTTTTCACAAAAGACTAGTAATTCTAATATTACTAAGTCCTTGTTCTTTCTTTTTCTTATACCTGGTCACTTTATTCAATGAAATATAAGTGACTTTTGTTTCTTGTCCATTTTATTATTCACTAAATATTAAGTCCTTCACGAGTAAGGCAAATTCGAACTAATTCTCAAGGCCTTTCCCAAGAGGTTGTGAAACAATTGCTTGAAGAAGTCAGATCGGGGTACTATGACTCCTAATCAATTTGGACCATGCGTGGTCTTTGCACGCCTGCATCACTCGAACTCAACGTTCCCTGACCACAGGGTACATACTGTTTTTTGAACAAACAGTAAGCATGACATCACTTTGTGGTGGGATTCACATCATTTCAACCAATAGAAAGGAGGTTAATATTCACCCCTCATAAGTGGAGGGTGAACAAAACTCAACTCATGTCGAAATGGACTATTTTTGTCACACCTCGCCCCGTAAACGGCACCCAAAGTGGGCCCGAGTCAGCGCGGCCACGTGGCATTCCACACAAGACCAACCCACACTCCATCTACAATCAGAATAAACACCCAGCGGAAGACTTATCACCTTAACATAAAAATGAGTCAATATATCGACCAACCAACTACGACCTCGATTACAATACCTTAGATAAATTCATACTTCAACATGTCCACCGACGACTTAATTACAACTTAAATAAATCAACTTCTCCAACAACAAGCTCGACCATCCACAACCTCCAACGCTAGCCCAAACACCCCTCAACACGATGACCTGACCCACTCTAAACCACCTGCTACCTGGCAATCTAAAAAGGAAAGCCATAGTGTGTGAGATATAGAAATGCTCAACAAAATACCACAATACCCGAAGAAATATCAACATGAATGTGAACTCACCAACATAACTAACATACCCGAATGTGTACAACAGCTATAACCAACATGTCCATCTAAACAGAGAAGTAATACCAAATGCAAAACAACATGAATATAGTCACATCACATGCAGTGGCACATCTGCCACACCCCATGTACCCAAGAAGAGGTGTCCCACATACCATGCTCCCATCCACCGACAATTAGTCGGCATGGCATATGATATGGTATGCCTCACTTGCAAACTTTCGACGGTTCAATCAACACCCATCAACATGCATATTCATCAAACACGCATATCACAACCGAATCTCGTGTCCCACACACCATGCTCCTATCCATCGTTAAATGAGCAATATGGTGTATGACATGGTGTGCCTCACACGCGAACATTCCCAATATATCAAAAGCTAAACAACAATAGCATGATATACACTCACCACTACAGTAATATCTCATTAAAGATAACAATATCGAAAGCTTAGTACGATTAGCAAGATATACACTCACCACCATAATAATATTATACTCCCTCCGTCCCAAAATATTTGTCCGGTCCGCAAAACGGAGTGTTAAAAATAATACAATTTTTGCAAGAAAAAATCAAAAGTTTTTTAACAACTTACTAGATATCAATGAATATTTTTTATTTGTGAAAAAAGTTTGAATTTTTTCTTGAAAAAATTGCATTATTTTTAACACTCCGTTTTGCGGACCGGACAAATATTTTGGGACGGAGGGAGTATTGAGAAGAACCATATCAGACACACTCACCTTTCATTCGACCGGAGTATGCCAAACTTACAGTTTTGGCACCTCCCATTTGACCGGCTCATTACCTAGTCACAAACTAACTCATATCAGCATACGAATCTCTTGGAATGTTTAAACCAACTCATGATAACACTCCATAACATGTCTACCAAGCTAACACATGCCACAATGTTAAAAAAGTCTCCAAACTTCTCCTAAACATTCAAACAGATATTTAATATCAAGTTATAAAGCTAACTAGGTATTAAACGATATCCAACGAATACAAACACGTCCATCTCAAAGACCTATATGTGTACTACAACATACATAAAGTTCGAGTACAACTTAACCCCCAAAATCTATATAGAAACTTATAACCATTTCACCGTATTCTGACCATAACTTCTTTTAGGATAGAATTAGATCATGAAACTACCACCATTAGAAAGTACGTTTTTAGTGCATCAATTTTGATATATAATTTGCCCAAAATGGAGTCCTGATGAAAAAGATATGATTGTCCGAAGTTTCACAACAGCTGCTGAAAAATTACTCGAGAGGTACCGATACCACAAAAACTTGGTACAGGTACCCACACAAAATCAACAAAAAAATGTTTTAGTTCTGCCCTGCTGGTGTACCGATACCACCAAAAAGTGGTACAGGTACCAACTGGGTTTTCAGCGAAAATTCAACTTATTCATCCAACGATTCCCAACCTTTTCTCAACTCAAATCTCATCTAAAACTCATCAAAACCCCCCAAAATCATGCTCTAACTCATGTATAACAAAGAGTTACTCAAGAGCATCAAACTCCATGAATCAAATTAAGTTCTACACATCAAATCTAAGGATTCAAGACTAGAATCATGAGTTCAAAAAGAACTCAACCAAAAACCCAACTCCATCTCAACCGAACTACCAACCCACGAATTCACTACCCAAACACGAAATTCAACAACAAAAACATAGAATTCAAGTAAAGGAAACATGAATTTACCAGGTAGAGCTTCAACTACAAGCCTAGCAAGATCAACCCCAACTTTCCTCTTTTTCTCCTCTTCCTCTCTTCTTCTTCTCCTCTTCTTCCTCCTGGTCTCTCTCTCTCTCTCTCTCTCTCTCTCTCTCTCTCTCTCTCTCTCTCTCTCTCTCTCTCTCTTTCTATATATATATATACACACGAAAATATCAGGTAAAGGGGGAGGAATGAGGTATTTAAGAAATATCTCCCTTTGAAAAACAAACTATATGGTGTAACCACACCATCCCTCAACTTATGTAACCGACCAATAATATTAGGTAAAATACACACCAAATATGAGTTAACCCATAAACACATAATTTAATTAAAATATGAGTTTACAATACTAGATATCCGGAATGGGTATTACAACTCTCTCCCCTTAGAAAATTTCATCCCTGAAAATAGAACCACCAGCCTCACACCAGCGACAACCAAAACTATAAGGTTACCAAAATAGTCTTGTCCAACGGCTACATGTAAGAACAAGAACAACACATATACAAAACCACAGACACGTTACTCTTTCAATACTTCATCATGTAGCTCACTCTCACTCTCCTTCACCTCCAAACAAAACTCCCCTTAAAACCATGTCTCTATGCACAAAACACATATAGCAAATAAAACCCTTATGTTTCACATTTTAAAACTTCCTTGTTTCACATCAACTCTCAACGAAAACAACTACATGAGTCTCGCAGGTACTAACTCAATACTGATTCGACTTCTCAACAAGAAACCCATGGCCCTCAACTTACATCACGGTACCCAACATGTCTACACATTAAAACCACCTTCACCATTTCACACGATTCCACCATAGGAAACTTATGAGCTTATCCTTAAATAGAGTAAATTCCCACCAAAAACTCCTTACTCTCGTTAAAATCAATATAACGCAATCTCAACAATTTTCTTTGTAAAATTGATCTCATCATCAGTACCAACTTCATAAACCATCATGACCACCACATCAACACACACTTTCAATACATGAGTATTACCCTTTAAGAAAAGCAAGTTTTAACCTTGTACCATTGGCCAACACACCACTACTACTTGGTATACTATAAAACATCAATCTTGGCAACCACTTTTTTCTTAAACATATATAATCATGTTTAACCAATCATCATATCACACAAGTATACCAAAACAATCACACCTATCACACATAGGCAACATCTCAAGAAGTTTGTATATACTAGCATACTAATACAACCCAACATATACCAATATGAACCGTCAACCCATCTAACTTCCTACCCATCAACCCATCACAAAACCTGCTACCGCTGTAGCTAAACTTTCACTTATATCTTACCGGCTCGTTGCAGTAAGCATGCTCAAAATTTTGAATTTTAAAGATGGGTTGCTAGGCCGATTTGAAAATAGGAATCAAAGTCCTACATTTGTCATGTTGAATCATCCATCGAGAAATAAGTATTGCCAGTTCTATCCATAATATCCTTGACTTTGCATGCAATCATCCATAACCCGCTCTACTACCTCACACCCCCCCCCCCCTTTCCTTTAGCTTTGCAAGGCAAAGATTGCTAGAGCAACCCCTAGTTCAATTACTGATGAGGTAGCTTATGTTTTTTCCAGTGTTTGATTTTGTTCTAGAAATCCATGCTTTGCGGTGCCTTAAGCAAAGTGGGAGTGAGAAACAAGTAGTGATGCTTTTGACTTGCCAGAAATATACCTTGCAGGCAACGCCACTAGTGCTTAGCTATAAAGACTTAGGGTTAGGGCCGGCCTTTAGTTCAAGCCCCAACCCTTCTGCACAGAAAGAGTGTTTACAACAACATATACAAGGTGTGAGGAAGAACTTCTAGAAAAGATGCAAGTAGATTCCTAACCTGCAGGATCCTGTCCTATTTTGATAGGTTCTATGGCTTTCTAACACATGTAAGGTTTAGGTAGTCTCAAGGGTGCTCCGTTGTCAAAGGGTGTCAGTCCTCTTACCAGCCCATCATAGGCGGCAAGTGAATATGGAGTTTGCTGGAACCCCTAACATAGCCCGTGACATGCCGGGATATTAGGTGAACTCAACGAAGTTGCTCGCTCGATGCATATGATACAAGAATTAAATGAAGCAAGTATTAATCTTATGTCAAATTTTCTGGTTATGGCTCTCAAGTCCCCAACAAAGTCGCCAAAAACTGTAGACACCTCCCAAAGCGGGGCATCGCCATACAGATTGATCATCGTTTGTCTGTTTGTTTTCTACTTCATAAACCAAGATCGTGGATATTCCCATGGCTAGGAACATTGCCACACCATAACAGTTATCATCAAAACAGAGTCGCCACCTAGTTTATAAAAATTAGGAAAAACAAATATAGATTCCGGGTACGGGAGCCAAAAGTACAATAAGGGGAAGGTATTAGGCACCCCTCTTTGCCCAGTCATGAGACTGTCCCATAATTGTTCAACATAAGACGTATGCTTGCTTTATTTAGTTCTAACACGTAAACCAGTTATTAGCCTTTAACAGTTGATAAGGTGAGCCAAGACAATATTTGAAACATGCATCAAAACAAGAAAGATAACTGTACCAGGAAATAGATCCCTCGGTTGGTGAATGGATGTCATGGCCAAAGGATCCCACTGGATCGATGTATCGGCCGAAGGATTGATCCTCCAGCCGATGTTCTTCCTCACACCAGAACATATACTTAACAGAGAATCAAAATACTGCGATTACAGTACAAAAATATAAAAGAAATCAAACCATAGGCCCCTGGGCCTCACCACCTTGATTCCTCAGTTGCTTGATTGCTTCACATTGGGGGTGATTGACTGACTTGCTTCTCAAAAACCCTAGGGTTTGTACTTCAGGGTTTGATCGTTAGATTGCGGCTGCCTTCAAAAGATCAGGGCTTTTGTAGAGGGGATATGAGAGAGTATATGTGCAGAGTTTTGTGGCTAGAGAGGGTGATTGATCATATTAATTTTAGAGCCAAAGGCTCCTTTATATAAGCATGGGGGTGACTCACTCCAACCAATCACAATGCACGATTAAAATTGGAAGTGTAGGGAAACTCTAACTCTACATGGTAATCTCTTTATGTAGCCCGAACGCATCAAAATTTGGCTACTAGGGTTTTGGTGATCGGATCAAACGTATGACAGAACATTCTAGAATCTGGAAAATAGACGATCTGGCGGCCGAGGAATAGATTGGGCGGCCGAAGAATCAATCTGGTTGCCGAGGAATCAATCTCTCAGGGAGATTTTCAAGCAACACGTTTCACAGGTGAAAGAATGATGTTGAGGCTGTGAGATCAATGTTACGGCCGAAAGATAGAATTTCCTGGGATACTGTATTTCTGTCTGAAAGGCTATTTGGCTCTGGATTGGGTCCTTTAAGTGGCTAAAAGTACTCACCAAAAGTCCTAAGGTTCATGAGAAGTCAATCAGCAATCACTGTATCCATTGATCATCGGGATGGTTCCCAAGGTGGGACTTGAAATAATCGTTAGGCCAAATTGGGGTGTCTACAGTTACAAATGTGAACAAGTACCATTAAGATTATTAGGTATTCTCATGCATACGTCACCCCGTAACTTAACACACATCCTTTAATATCTCCCCCAATTCACGACAAAGCCTACAACTTTGATGCCAACATTTTAAATTCAAAATTAGCCCTCATTGGTGCATAGATTTCCAACTCCCAAGAGTCTCCCCACCGCTAACTTACACTACAGCAAAGTTGACATACCACATAACAATACATCTTTCCCACCGCAACAAAAACCACATCTTACAAAAGTACATAATTACTCTAAGTGCACATTAAGCATTGATAACACAGTAATTAAGTTTAACCTCACATCTACTGTTACCTACATCCGACATCATTCAATATTGAAAATACCTATCACCATATCCGACAAAGCCTGAGTTCCTTGACATGCAAAAGCACATACTCTTCATAACGTCATGGACCCTCCAGTCCCTTTACCTCTAACACACAGAACACGACCCACATTAGGCAGCACAGGTGCATGCGCAATCTGTCATGGAATAATTACCATTTGCTACTCCATGAACTGAGCCATATCAATACCTGTTTTAACAACTTAATCCACCAACAATAAACACATTGCTAAGTATTAAATAGTCACACGTTAGTCATCCACTAACTCCTACTCGACAGAAACAACAACCTATGGTCCACTACCAAAACCTCCAATCGACTCTCAACATAGAGACTAGATCGTAACCTGGCTCTAATACCAAGTTGTCACGCCCCACCTCGCAAACAGCACCCAAAGTGGGCCCAAGTCGGCGCGGCCACGTGGCATTCCACACAAGACCAACCCACACTACATCTATAATCAGAATAAACACCCAATGGAAGACTTATCACCTTAACATAAAAATGAGACAACATATCGACCAACCAACTACGACCTCGATTACAATACCTTATATAAATTCATACTCCAACATGTCCACCGATGACATAATTACAACTTAAATAAATCAACTTCTTCATCAACCACCTACAACAAGCTCGACCATCCACAACCTCCCACGCTAGCCCAAACACTCCTCAACACGATGACCGGTAGTGGACCCACTCTAAGCCACATGCTACCTGGCAGTCCAAAAAGGAAAGCCAGAGTGTGTGAGATATAGAAATGCTTAACAAAATACCACATTACCCGAAGGAATATCAACATGAATGTGAACTCATCAACATAACTAACATACCCGAATGTGTACAACAGCTATAACCAACATGTCACCCAAACAAAACAGTAATATCCAATGCACAACAACATGAATATAATCACATCGCATGCAGTGGCACATCTGCCACACCCCATGTACCCAAGAAGAGGTGTCCCACATACCATGCTCCCATCCACCGACAATTAGTCGGCATGGCATACGACATGGTATGCCTCACACGCTAACCTTAGGCGGTTCAATCAACACCCATCAGCATGCATATTCATCAAACATGCATATCACAATCAAATCTCGTGTCCCACACACCATGCTCCCATCCATCGTTAAATGAGCGATATGTCTTACGACATGGTGTGCCTTACACGCGAACATTCCCAACATATCAAAAGCTAAACAACAATAGCATGATATACACTCACCACTACAGTAATATCTCATTAAAGATAACCATATCGAAAGCTTAGTACGATTAGCAAGATATACACTCACCACCACAACAATATTATATTGAGAAGAACCATATCAAGCACACTCACCTTTCATTTGACTGGAGTATGCCAAACTTATGGTTTTGGCACCTCCCATTTGACCGGCTCATTACCTAGTCACAAACTAACTCATATCAGTATACAAATCTCATGGAATGTTTAAACCAATACATGAAAACACTCCATAACATTTCTACCAAGTTAACACATGTCACAATGTTAACAAAGTCTCCAAACTTCTCCTAAACATTCAAACGGATATTTAATATCAAGTTATAAAGCTAACTAGGTATTAAACGATATCCAGCGAATACAAACATGTCCATCTCAAAGACCTATATGTGTACTAAAACATACATAAAGTTCGAGTACAACTTAACCCCCAAAATCTATATAGAAACTTATAACCATTCCACCGTATTCTGACCATAACTTCTTTTAGAATTAGGATTAGATCATGTAACTACCACCATTAGAAAGTACGTTTTTAGTACATCAATTTTGATATATAATTTGCCCAAAACGGAGTCCGGATGAAAAAGATATGATCGTCCGAAGTTTCACAACAGCTGTTGAAAAATTACCCGAGAGATACCAGTACCACAAAAACTTGGTACAGGTACCCACATAAAATCGACGGAAAATGTTTCAGTTCTGCCCTGCTGGTACCGATACCACCAAAAAGTGGTACAGGTACCAACTGGTTTTTCAGCGAAAATTCAACTTATTCATCCAACGATTCCCAACCTTTTCTCAACTCAAATCTCATCTAAAACTCATCAAAACCCCACAAAATCATGCTCTAACCCCAAAATCATGCTCTAACAAAGAGTTACTCAAGAACATCAAACCCCATGAATCAAATTAAGTTCTACACATCAAATCTAAGGATTCAAGACTAGAATCATGAGTTCACAAAGAACTCAACCAAA
This sequence comes from Rhododendron griersonianum, assembly GCA_018127125.1. Classification (NCBI taxonomy): domain Eukaryota; kingdom Viridiplantae; phylum Streptophyta; class Magnoliopsida; order Ericales; family Ericaceae; genus Rhododendron; species Rhododendron griersonianum. Next base: position 35,406,292 of record CM030789.1, read on the forward strand.
AACCCAACTCCATCTCAACCGAACTACCAACCCATGAATTCACTACCCAAACACGAAATTCAACAACAAAAACATAGAATTCAAGTAAAGGAAACATGAATTTACCAGGTAGAGCTTCAACTACAAGCCTAGCAAGATCAACCCCAACTTTCCTCTTTTTCTCCTATTCCTCTCTTCATCTTCTCCTTCTCCTCTTCTTCCTCCTGGCGTCTCTCTCTCTCTCTCTACGAAAATATTAGGGAAGGGGGGAGGAATGAGATATTAAAGAAATATCTCCCTTTGAAAAACTATATGGTGTAACCACACCACCCCTCCACTTATGTAACCGACCAATAGCATTTAGTTAAATACCCACCAAATATGAGTTAACCCCATAAACACATAATTTAATTAAAATATGAGTATACAATACTAGATATCCGGGACGGGTATTACAATTTTACCCTTCTCCTAAAACGACGTCGTGTTCGTAATTCTCTCCAAAAGCTCTTCCTTCCTCCCTTCTGCCGCTTCACTAAACGTAAACTCTTCATTCTTTCCTCTCTTTAGAGTTTGCTACCCTTTCTTCTCTTTTGTGCTCCCCATTCTTCTCCTCTGTGCTCCCCATCCTCGTGAGAGTTGCCCCTACCCCGACGCCTAACCTTGCTCCCCAACTTCCATCCCTTAATCGGCTCCCTCGTTTGGCTAATTAGCTCGAGTCCGTCAATCGTCTGTCAATCATCAATCGTCAATGGGCATGCTAATTAGGCGTTGCTCGTGTTTTCCGAGTCGATGGTGTGCGGTTGCTTTGAGTCTTCGCGGCTGATTTCTTTGACCGTTTGTAAGGGTCGAAGTGGCAGCTTCTTGGCGGGCTTCTCAGGGTTCCAGTGGTGTAGGCTGTTGGCGGCGCAGGTCTTCGTCTTCAGATTCTGGTGGTTTAGGGCTAGCGGTCCGTTTGGTTTGTGTTGGTGGTGTGTTGCCTGGGATCTTGGCGGTCGGCAGCGTCTTGGTTTGGGTGGCTGGTTCTGTTGATTGATTGGGTTAGGAAGTTGTGTTTAGGTTGAGTCTGGTTCCTTTGGGCAGATAGGCCTCTTAGTTTTTTCTTGTGCTGATTGTGTACTGATCTGGGTATTTTAAATCCATATTGGTGTTTAGGCTTCAGCTATTTAGGTTGGCTTTGTCCCAAATGGGTGTACTTTGATTGTTTTCTTGCCAATCTTAGGAGCCAATCGATTCTAACTAGCCCAACCCCTTCTCTGGGGTTCTCTTCTTGTTCATTTACCGGATTGGGTAGAAGACTGTTCTGTGAACATGATATCGTTTCCTTACTCCCATTAGTCTTGTATCTTTTTCAAGATTAATTGATTTTTTTTGCCTTTCAAAAAAAAAAAATATATCAATCGTCAACCCAAGACACTAGCTCGAGTCCGTCAATCGTCCACACTTCATCAAAACTTGTTCAAAGTTTGGTCAGCACTAGTGCCTTCTCTCGAGGGACCATACTCATCCACCAGGTTTGTTCCCTTCCCCTCTAACTATTGTCTTTATATGTGTGTGTATCTATATTACATTACACAACGGTTTTGCAAATGTCGCTCTCACAATTGTCCTCCGTGGCACATTGAAGGGTTGGTATTTAATTTCAAATTTTTGATTCAATTGATCCTAGGGTTGTTATCTCTCCTTATTCAAAATTAAAATCCCATATAGAAAGGATTTCTATTCTACTGCTAGGATCAATACCATGTCGATCTTAAGGATGAGATCATTCCCAAAAATCAAATAGATTCTATTCCCAAAAAAAAATGAGATGTCTTCCATTCCTCCCCTACTCTCTCTCTCTCTCTCTCTCTCTCTCTCTCTCTCTCTCTCTCTCTCTCTCTCTACTTGGTTGGGATATGAGAATGAAATTCGCTACTGATTTTTGGGTGCTAATATGTAAATGCTACTAATATCTAAATGCTCAATTGATAACAATAATCTCTATACTGCCTTGAGAACAATTTTCATTAAGGGTAACTTCTGCAATAAGCTCTATTTTTTTGTTTGTTATTTTCCATTGAAAGTTTGACTATTCAGAACTAGGATGCAATCTGTTAGGTAGATGGAGACATGTGGAAAGCAAAGGTCCTCAATGTGGTAAAAAGCTTGCGGTGACAATTGTTCCACAAATTTTGAATTGTGTTTTATGAACCGAGTTTTGATGGGGAGCTTTTGAGAGCTATCATGTACTGTTGAGACATTTTGTCTCATGTTTGATTATGAACTTCGCACATACCGCGTGGTTCTGGTTCATTAAAAAATCAATGGTCTAAAACTGTTGAAGTTGGAGTGCCTGATTAATGGTCCGATTTTAATTGAACGAATGGATATCTTTTAAACAAACGGGTGTAAAGAGAACTAATTGTTCAAAGGGTGTGTTTTTCTAACAGAGGGGTGTGAAAGAAACTAATTGTTCTAGAGGTGTGTTGCTTAAATGAAAGGGTGTGATTACTCTTCCAAGAGTTGTAATGTTTCCCAAAGGGCACTTATGTTTATATATAAAACTACTGTACCCAACGTTCCAAACTACTCCACAAATTCATTCTTTCTCTCTCTCTCTCATAATAGTTCTGTTATAAGGAGGATTTTTTGGAAGTCCTTCAACGTTGCTGGTTGTAGTTGGTTGCAGTTCTTCACCCTAAGGCTTTGTTGAATCCTGGAGATGATTTTGTCTGAGCCCAACAACAAACTCTATCAAGTGGGGGCAAATTACATTCTAAAGATAGTGTCTTTAGATACGCTGCAAAGTCTTTGAATCTCATCATCTTAACATTCTGTCCCAACATGTGCTTATGTGAATGGGTCTTTGGAGCTATCCCTATGCAGGATAGACTTTTTGAGTAGGAATTGTCATGATTGGCAGTGCATTCTTAAGAGAAAAAAAACACAAAGGACTAACTGAATGAAAAGTAAAAGGTTGAATCTTTTTAATTTCATTTTGGTATGTTATTTCAAGAGTTTTTCCTCAAGTTTTCCCAACTGGTTGAAATTATGTGGACCCAATGTCTGCGGATTTTGATAGACTCCCATTGGATTTGACTAGTAGAACAAGATTGTTGCACCCAAGATTTTACCCTCGGCCATAAACCTTGGCCTCGCCCCTCAGGGAGGAAAGGAAGGCGGGGTTTGGGAGGATAAGTGATCTGGTTCCTATGGATTGCAATGTGGTTTTTGAAAAGAAGGAAAAATGAGGGGTTTTGTGTTCTATAGAAGGGGTTCGAATATTTTAGAAAAAGGTTTGAATTTTAGAAAATGAAGGGGGTCTTATTTAAAAAAAAGGGGGATTGAGCTTTCATCAAGCTACCTATGTATCTCCGAGAAAAGGAGCATCGGGTCTGGCCGTAGTTCGGGCCATAAAGGGGCTTAGAAAATAACTCAGAATCGCCACCAGGCATAGAGTTTAGGTGTGCCTGGTCACCTCTTGAATATTCGAAGAATAGTTCAAGTTTTTTAGAAAAGAGTTCTGCGGGCCAGAGAGCCCAATTTTTAGAAAAGGGTGACTCCGTAGGCACCCAATAAGGGCTCGGTCAGAATCCATCCCACTCTCACTTCACTTTACCATTATACCCCCACTTGTCGGAACTACGTCTGACCTGATTTCTCCCGTGACCGGAGATACGTAGGCATCCGATAAGGGCTCGGTCAGAATCTATCCCTCTATTTCCCACTTATTTGAACTACGCCTAACCTGACTTTCCCTTTGCCTTGAAATACATAGGTTGCTTTTGGGAATCTTATTGGCATCACAAGGCATGACAATAGAGCTTCCAAGAGCCGTGAGCAACTTATGAGCCCGCGCCCTTTCAGTATCTTCTGCAAATGGTAAAATGAGAGGTCCGATATGGGCCTCGGTCAGAATCTATCCAACTCTTTTTTTAAATTGCCGTTTTGCCTTGAAGGTGCCTCCAATTACCATTTAGCCCCTCGAAGGGCTACATCTAAAAAAGACAAAAATACCCTTCTCCCTAAATGGAGATGTTGAAATTACTATTTTACCCCTCATAGCGTTATATCTAAATACTATCCTTCAAAAGACGGTAAAACACCTCTCACCCTAAACTGAGTCGTTATTATCGTCTTTTAATCTTTTACCTTTTTACCTTCCCGAGCCTCGATTGACTTTTTTCGGGCCATAGGTTGATTTTTTCCCAAAAATCACAAAAATGATAATAAAATCCAACGAGGGCGGCCTCGTTGCTCTTTTTACCCTTTTACCCTTCCCGAGCCTCGGTTTACTTTTTTCGGGCCTCGGGTTGACTTTTCCAAAAAATCACAATAATGATAATAAAATCTAACGAGGGCGGTCCGTTGCTCAAATTACCTTTTTACCCTTCCCAGGCCCTGGGACAACTTTTTTCCAAATTTTCACCAAATCATTTTCTTAATCTAACTAAGGTGTTTTTACCTCCCAATCACCATTTTACCCCTCCTGGCCCCCGGTTGACTTTTTCTCAAAAATTCACCCAAACATTGTTTTAACCAGTAAAGCCATTTTTGACACCAAATTATCGTTTTACCCCTCCGGGCCTCGGTCAACTTTTACCGGGCCCCGGTTGACCTTTTTACCAAAACTTCACCAAATCAATGTCTTAACCCCACGGAGTCATTTTTACCATTAAATTACTTTTTTACCCCTCCCGGTCCCAGTTGACTATTTTCGGGCCCAGGTTGACTTTTTCACCGTAAACCCATTTTCAATCAAATACCCCTTTTCTAGGCTTGTGATAAGCCCCTTTCATCCCCAGCGGCCCGTTAACCACTGTTTTCCTCTCTTAGACCCCGAACAACGCGAACTTGATTTCTCCCGCTCTGGAGATACGTAGGCAGCCTTTCGACCAGGCTCAGTCCACCGTTCCTCCTTCTGAAAAGGTCGTTTTCCTAATAAGCATGAGCATGAATAAATCTGTAAAATGACAAACGCAATGTCCTTCTATTTCATCTTCATCCAGAAATAACTAATTTCTATTGCATGTTTAAAGAAGCGAGTACCGCAAGGGCGGGGTAGCGTGCTCCGGCTTCCTTACACGTAACAGTGAATTACCGAACTCTTTCTTTTCTAACCTTGCAGACCTAAAGCCTTTTCCTAAAAAGCAAAATGGAGCCACTCTTTACTAAAAGCCGGATTCTCTGGCCCGAGGTTCTTTTTCCAAAATACTTGAACTATTCTTTGGATATTCAAGAGGTGACTAGGCACAACTATAAACTCTATGCCCGGTAGCGACTCTAAGTTATTTTCTAAACCCTTTTGCGGCCCGAACTACGGTCGAACCTGATTCTCCTTTCCTCGGAGATACGTAGGCAGCTTGATGAAAGTTCGGTCCCTTTTTAAAACAAAACCCCCTTAATTTTCTAAAATTCAAACCTTTTTCTAAAATCAAAAATCTTAAAGGGACCGACCGTCCCTTACCAAAATCGTACCGACGGCCGCGCTGGGCCGTCTCCGGCCATCGAACGGCCGATCCGATGTGTTTGGATCAAGCACCCTACACATATCGGATGCCGTTGATTCCCCCGTGGGCCCTCTCGTTTATTTTTTTAGAATTTTTGGACGATTTCGGTAGGGGACGGTCGGTCCCTATAGCAGGACTCTTCTAAAATATCCAAAGCCCTTTTATAAATTACAAAACTCCTCTTTTTTCCTTCTTTTCAAAAGCCACGTTGCAATCCATAGGAATCAGATCACTTATCTCCCGACCATTTCCCTCTCGCTTTGCTCCCTTATCTTCCCCCCTCCCAACGGAAAGAGGAAGGCGCACGAGACACACGACATGTGGCGAGGGGGGTAAAATCCCGGGCGCGACACATTTCCCGATCAAATTTCGATGATTCGAATCGTTGAATGTATTCAGAACGTGATTTTAAGGGTCCCAGTGAGAAATCAGCTAAAAATATGACCAGAAAGTGCTTGATCCAAACAATTTTTCATAAACTCCGCATATAACTATTTTTATGAAAACTGTTTGGATCAAGTACTTTTTGGTCATATTTTTAGCTGATTTCTCGCGAAAACCCTTAAAATCACGTTCTGAACACATTGAGCGGCTCAGATCACATTTCCCGATCAAATTTTGATGATCCGAATCGTTGAATGTATTCAGAACGTGATTTTGAGGGTCCCTGTGAGAAATCAGCTAAAAATATAACAGGAAAGTGCTTGATCCAAACAATTTTTCATAAACTCCGCATATAACTATTTTTATGAAAAACTGTTTGGATCAAGCACTTTTCGGTCATATTTTTAGCTGATTTCTCGCGAAGACCCTTAAAATCACGTTTTGAACACATTGAGCGGCTCGGATCATCGAAATTTGGTCAGGAAATGGGAGAAAAAGGGGATGTCCGCACTTTAATATGGTAAGGGTGCCCTTATAAGAAGCTAATTGTGTGTGTGTATGTATGTATATGTATATATATATATATATATATGTACGTACATACATGTAAAAGTAAAAGTATTGATAGGAATACATTTGCGCGCAAAATTGGTTGAGGTATCCATAACAAATGTTTTTCTTGAGAGCAACTAGAAGTGAAAAATCTTGAAGAAGGTAATAACTTTTAGATTTTCAATTTTAGTTTTGTACTTGGTTTTAAGCTAATTTCTCGTTTAATTTAATCTTTTACTTAATTTTGTGATACGTAGACGTCTAATTTAGTTTTTTACTCATGATTTTTGAGTAGTTACTAGGTGAAGTGCGGCGTGTAAGGCACGTTTTGGCATGCCCGTTGAAGAGAGCGATTTTGAATATTTTTGAAATAATCATAAAAGTAGACGAGTGTAACAAAAGTAGGCTGCATAAATTTGATTAAGGGTTTGAATGCAAATTTCACTCAACATAGAGGGTCAACCTCAATGTGATCAGAATTTGCCAAGCAAGTACATAATCCATGTGTACATTTTTTTTGGAAGAACAATCTATGTGTACTTCCTTTTTCAAAGAACTCCATGACATATCTAGTCCTAGACAGGATCGCAATTCAAGAAATCTGAAAAAGTCAGTCTTATCTATTTATTAACAATGCTATTGAAGCTCAATACCCAATTTCATTAATCCCCGTGACAAATCGGGAAATCTCTAGAAAGGGAGGATTTGTATGCAACAAACGTTGCCAATGAGTGCAGGGCGAATAATTGAGTTAACATCATCAGCAGCCTGCAGGTGGGCAAAAGGGAGTAAAATAGTATCAGCATAGGGTGTGTGTGTGTGTGAGGGTAAGATTTGTAAAAGTACAAGCATGAACTGGAAAGTAGAAACTAACCTTTGACACACCCTTCCCATGGTAGTGTGCGCCTCCATCTCTTAATTCAAGGGCTTCATAGACTCCTAGAAATAAGCTTGAGGTTATGAATTAAATGAGCATGTGTCTACTGTGTAAACTCCGCACATAAGTTCATGCAACTGTCCCTACTATAGTCCACCAAAGAGCAATCTATGCCTAAAATGATAAAATGTACCTTGTGTCTTAATTGGTTCAGAAAAATACGAGTATATCGAGCTTTGGAGACATTTCCAAAGTAGTTAGTGACAAAGGATTTCATATTTCCCGAGCATGAATGACAAGCATTGTAGTAAATTAAAACAGAATTGTAGTAAATAAAACTCGAGCATGAATGACAAGCATTACCATGTTGTAATACAAACTCAATGAACAGTGCTAGCAGCGATAAGAACAACTGCCTCGGCAAATATAACTGCATAGGAAAACATATAGGGGTTAGGCTCAAAGCAGTAAATCTACATCCTTATGTATAGGGGTTAGGCTCATATCTGATCAAAAAGAGTTCAAATCCGCAATGGCTGCAATCACAGTTAACTGTGAGAGAAAAGGAAGAACAAAACCCCTTCATCTCCCACAGTTGTGCCCTTGTGCATGCCCTGCCAAGAAACGGTCAGATGCTCTATCGCCTAAATCATCTGCTCAGGGGTAAAATTTAGATGGAGATTATGAGATAAGCCATGTACAGGGAACAAACTTACATACTCTATACACAGGGAACAAACTTGTATATACATATGCTTTTACATATACTATATATATGGGGCCGGTTCCGTGGACACAACATTTAACAAAGCATCTCAACTAGGATGGTGGACCTAAAAGAAAACTAATCTTCTATGAAAAAGAGTCGATTGGAATTTTGATGAATATTAGAGTTAAATTGCTGAAAACTCCAAGTTTGCAGAAGTAGTCAATGCCAGAACATGAACTCACCACAATTCTTCATTCAAATAAGTAATCAATCATGAAGTATACCTAAGTTATTGATGACCTTACAAAATGAGCATATAACCACGCTTGCTTTCAGATTTGTCAGCCACAAGATATTTAGACAAAGAAATAAACATACCAGGCCTGGTATTTCGAAAAATCAAATTTCACAGCCACCTTTCATGCATTCAGGGGTATTAAATCTGCAGTCATGTAAAAAAGTGCAGTGAATTCAAGGGAAGATATCGGTGCAGCAAATACTATAATTGAACAACTGGGACAACAACTCAAAAAACTTGGCTGATGGCTATTTACATCCAAATTGGTTGGCAACTACAAAAAACTTGGCTTGGCTGTTAGAAAGTGAGCCTCCTAATGATTCTTGAAAAGCATTAGAATTTTATAGTTTCTATAGCAATAAAGATAAACAATACCCTGGGTAGCTAGGCCCAAAACTTAATGCAGCATTTATATTTAAGATCCAAACACATGCATACAACCATAAACTCCTTTTTCTTCCAAATGTCAGAAACATCAAAATGCCCCAAAAATATGCACAATCAAAAGCCATCTCTAGCAGAAACAAAGACATGCAAATCGGGCAAATAAGATCTATAGAAACAATATTCAAAGAAAACCTCAGATCTACAACTAGAAAGGATTAACACCCACAGAAAATATGTATACCTTTTGCGATTTCTGGTATTCATCGATAAGAGTCTGATACTTGAATATGGCCTTAGCAACCTCAAATTGACCCTCGACGTCAGTGGTGAGGAGGAGGCTATATATGGCTGATGGCCAAGAGAAGACCAGCGCCGGTGGCTAAAGCTTCTTGTTCTCTCAATTTTCAAAAAATGAGAGAGAGAGAGAGAGAGAATTACCGCAGACCATCCCACCCTAAATGAAAGGCACCTCTGATGTTTCCTTCACCCCTTGTCGCCACGTAAGTGGAAGAAGTGAAATTACCAAACCACACAACTAACTAAGAACAACATCCCAATAATATAGGGCTAAAATTGTCCAAATTTGGCAAAGTTTGGCAAGCGAAAATTGCCCTAAAGTGCTTCTTATTATAGAGGGGAAGGACAACTTAAAATAAAAAATGGTGAAAGTCCGTTCTTTTTTCTGATTGGCAGTGGTTCGTTCTTTTTGTTATAAAATAAATACTATCAAACCGAAAAATCAGTATAAACCGATCAAACCAAACTAAACCAAATTGGACCAAACCGAACCATTACTTTTTAAGTTTCGTTTGGTTTGTAAAATATCTAAACCAAATTATCTGGTTTAGCTTGAAAAAATACCCAAACCAGATCAAACCAAATCGTTTACACGCCTACTGTCCCTATAACATTATGGCCACTAAAGAGAGATATTCCTACAACCAAACACTCGATTGGGAGTGTAAATATTTAACATAAAAGTTGAAAGGTGTTTGAGCGGAAACAAGGCGACTCCTCCTTGAGTCATGGGGTCATAATAGCGTAGTGACTCACTCATTTGTCATTGACCATTGACTCATAAACATTAGGTGCGTGCTAAACACGCGCACCACCCCGCTGTGAGTAGGGATGGCATTCAGGGCATTCGGGGCGGATATGGGAATTTCTGTCCCCGATCCCTGTAGACACCCCAATTTGGCCTAACGATTATTTCAAGTCCCACCTTGGGGACCATCCCGATGATGAAATGGATACAGTGATTGCTGATTGCCTTCTCGAGAACCTTAGGACTTTCGGTAAGAACTTTGAGCCACTTAGAGGACCCAATCCAGAGCCATACAGCCTTTCAGATAGAAATACAGAATCCCAGGAGAATCCATCTGTCGGCCGTAACATTGATCTCACGGCCTTAACATCATTTCTTCACCCGAGCAACCTGTTGCTAGAAAATCTCCCTGAGAGATCAATCCCTCGGCCGCAAGATCTATCCTTCGGCCGCAACATCCATTCCTCGGCCACCAGATCCTATGTTTTCCAGATTCTCGAACGTTCTGTCAGACGTTTGATCCAACTACACTACCTTCCCGATGCGTTCGGGCTATGCCCAGAGGTTATCACGAAGAGTTTGCATTGCATTGCAATTGCAATTGCAATCATGCATTTTGATTGGCCGGAGTGAGTCACCAATTGCCTATATAAAGGGCCTTTGGGGTTCCGAAAATACAACAACGAAATCATCAAATTCGTATACCTCCATACTCTCTCAAGCCACAAAACTCTGCACAAATACTCTCTCAAACCCCCTCTTCAAAAGCCTTAACCTCCCGAAGGCAGCCATCAATCCGACGATCAAACCCCGAAGTTCAAACCCTAACCCTAGGGTTTTCCGAGAAGCAATCAGTCAATCGCAATCAAATCCGAAGCAATCAAGCAACTGAGGGATCAAGGTGGTGAGGCCCAACGGCCTCTGGTTTGTTTTATTTATCGTATTCATGATTACTCGTAGCATTTAATCATTTGCTAACTTTTCTGTCTGGTGTGAGGAAGAACACCGACCGGGGCTTCGATCCCTCGGCCGGTACATAAAACCAGGAGGATCCCTCGGCCGTGACATCCATTCACCGGCCGCGGGATCCATCTCCCTGAGACAGTTTTGTTTTGTTCTGCTTTCTGATGCATGTTTTATTTATCGCACTGGCTCACTTTGCTTACTGGTTTAAAGGCTTAATTAAACAGACTATGTGTTAGAATTAAACAAAGCATCTACACGTCCTATGTTGAATAACTATGGGCCAGTCTCACGGTTGGGTAGAAAGGGGTGCCTAACACCTTCCCCTTACTGTACTTTTGGCTCCCGTACCCAGAATCTCTATCTGTTTTCCTAGTTTTAATAAACTGGGTGGCGACTCTGTTTTGATGATAACCGCTATCGTGTGGCGATGTTCCTAGCCATGGGAATGTCCACGATCTTGGTTTATGAAGCAAGCAACCAATCGAGCAACAAACGATCAATCTGTATGGCGATGCCCCGTTTGGGAGATGTCTACAATTTTTGGTGACTCTGCTGGGGAATATGAGAGCCATAACCAGAAAATTCAACATAAGACTAATACATGCCTTGTTTAATTCATTTATCATATGCATCGAGCGGGCAACCTTGTTGAGTTCACCTGATATCCCGGCATGACACGGGCTATGTTGGGGGTTCCAGCAAACTCCACAGTCACTCGTACCTAGTGGTATATCAAAAAGGGAATCACCCAATCACCGCCTATGATGGGCTGGTGAAAGGACTGGTGCCCTTTGACAACGAAGCACCCTGAGACTACCAAAACCTTGCATGCATTAGAAAGCCATAGAACTTATCAAATTAAGACAGGAACCTACAGGCTAGGAACCTACTTGCATTTGCTTGCAAAAGTTCTTCCTCACACCCATTGTACATATGTATGTTGTAAAGTTTTCTTTTGCAGGTAAAACCTTAGGAGTCTCTCTAAGTCAAATGAACAGTAGGTAAGATCAATCAATCTAACTAAAAACAAAAATCTTTCAGGAAAAATGACTGCTTCACTATTCACGTTTGATTCGCACTTTCAAGTTGTCACCAAGCTATCTGGCCCGCTCCACTCTGCTGCTGAGGATTTCAACCCCTCCAAATACATCACTCCGATAAATCAACCAAAGCCTATGGTAACTATCATTGAAGACAATCATGTCATGTTCGCTAGAACAATTTATGAAGAAGAAGTAGAAGGGCTTCGCAGGGTCCCAATCTATTTTTATGACCCCTATTCACCTACCGACGACTATTGGCCGATAGACGAGGTCAATAACCTCGAAACTGAAGAAGCAAAGGAAGAAGAGTCTGTCGACAACGATTCACTAGACGAAATATCACTAAACCTACTCTTTGATGAGGGGGTCACCAACAATGAAATAAGAGTGATCCACCCCCATCACAGATAGCTTTGGTAATTGGTGGGGCTTTGTTGGCACACGAAGAGTCGACAACAGCGACGAAGCAGAGATTGAAGCTCAATTGGAAGAGATAACAGCAATAGCAAATCAAATGGCCCTCCAAGACTTACAGGGTGACAATGATGAAAGTGCGAATCAAGGTGACAGTGAAGTGCTGATGATCAACCTTGGTGATGAAAAAGACTGCTCTGAACTGATTGTGGATGCTGAAAAAGGGGCTTACCATAACTGGACCGTGGAACATACTCTAAAATACAAAATGAAAAGTGCTAATTCTGATCTTAGTTCTGATTCCGATTCCGACTCCGAGTCGACTCAGTCCAAGTCTAGCTTTTCATCTTTTGGAACTACTGAGTCTAGTAAGGAAAACTTGGTCAAAGCACCAAGGCATAACATTTGTTTTGAGTTTGACTCTGAAATGTCTTTTGACAATCTTAGCAATAAGAGGGAAGATTTAGAGTATTTCACTTTGCCTATGATCAACTGTGTGGATTCTGACAATCCAAAATTTGAGGAAGAAATTTCAAAAGAAATTCTAGAGTTCATCGAAAGAGAAGAAGAGAGACACGCTAAACCTTTTTCTGAGGAAATAATCACAGCAAACATAGGCTCTGAAAACGAACCCAAAATGGTTAAAATTAGTGCAACACTATCCTCTCAAGAAAGTGAAAAACTAATCCTTTTGCTAAAAGAATACAAAGATGTTTTTGCCTAGTCTTACGAGGACATGCCTGGAATAGATCCTGAAATTGTTCAGCATAAAATTCTCCTTCATCCTGATGCAAAACCAGTTAAACAAAAGCTAAGACGTATGCGCCCTGATTGGATCTTAAAGATAAAAGAAGAAGTCACCAAACAAATCAACGCCGGTTTTCTCATAGTCACCGAATATCCGCAATGGGTAGCTAACATCGTTCTTGTACCAAAGAAAACTGGAGGAATCAGGGTCTGTGTAGATTTCCGAGATCTCAACAAAGCCAGTCCAAAGGACGACTTCCCATTACCCCACATAGACGAGCTAGTAGACAACACCGCAGGCCATGCATTGCTATCCTTCATGGATGGATTTCCTGGGTATAATCAAATCCTTATGTCTCCTGAGGATAGAGAGAAAACCACCTTCACCACGCCTTGGGGAACCTACTGCTACCGAGTGATGCCATTCGGGTTAAAGAATGCTGGAGCCACTTACCAGAGGATGGCGACAACACTACTGCACGACATGATGCACAAAGAGGTCGAGGTATATGTCGACGATATGATAGTCAAATCAAAGGAAAGGGAAAGATACTATGAAGCGCTCCAAAAGTTCTTTGGGAGGATTAGGAAATACAAATTACGTCTTAATCCCCAAAAATGCACTTTTGGGGTAACAGCTGGAAAAATGTTGGGATTTCTCATCACTCAAAGAGGAATCGAGGTAGACCCTGCCAAGATACAGGCTATCATGGAAATATCACCGCCTAGGACAGAAAAGGAAGTAAGGAGTTTCTTGGGGAAAGTACAGTTCATCAGCAAGTTCATTTCCAAGCTCACAACTACTTGTGAACCTCTTTTCAAGCTACTGAAGAAAGGTACTGATTTTGAATGGAGCTAAGACTGTCAGCAAGCGTTTGAGGCAATCAAAGAATATCTTCAGAATCCACCTGTACTGTCGCCACCCATCCCTGGGAAGCCATTGATTCTGTATCTCTCAGTAACAGACACATCTATGGGATGCATGCTAGCGCAAGAGAACGACGCCAAAGTAGAGCGCGCCATATACTACCTCAGCAAAAAAATGATGTACTATAAAACAAGGTACACTCCCCTCGAGAAAACCTGTTAGGGGCTAGTATGGGCCACAAAAAAACTAAGGCACTACCTGTTAGCACATCCGGTGGTGCTGGTTTCTCGTTTAGACCCAATCAAATATCTTTTCGAAAAGCCAGCACTTATCGGAAAGCTAGCTAGGTGGTTATTGCTGCTAGCAGAATTCGACCTTAAATACATGACAAGAAAATCAGTAAAGGGAAGAGCTGTGGCAGAATTCTTGGCAGATCACCCTGTGACAGAAGCCGAGGCAGAAGACTTTATGTTCCCTGACGAGGATATCTTATGTCTTTTGGACGACACCTGGCAGCTTTACTTTGATGGAGCATCAAACCAATGTGGATATGGCATAGGAGTATTGCTAGTTTCCCCAAACGACTCTCATATCCCTTTGTCATATAAACTAAGGTTTGAAGTCACCAACAACCAAGCTGAATACGAGGCCTGCATTGCTGGAATGGAGGCAGCCCTGGAACTAGGGGCAAAAAGGGTAGAAGTCATTGGGGATTCAAACCTGGTGGTATCTCAAGCAAGAGGAGACTGGAAGGTCAAGGAAGACACACTGAAACTATATCACTCTGTGCTGGAAGATCTAATTCCGCAATTCGATTCAGTTATCTTCATGCACACTCCTTGAGTGAGCAATAGATTTGCAGATGCACTGGCAACATTGGCGTCTATGGTCGAAATACCCCTGGGATTCACAATACGGCCTCTCATGATTGAACAAAATGTCAAACCAGCATGCGAGTGTACCTTCACCGAGGAAGGTGAAGACGATGGCAAGCCATGGTACAAGGACGTGAAGAAATTCTTGGAAGAAGGAGAATACCCATCCGAGGCCACCTCAAAGGACAAAACGGCTCTGCGGAAGTTCGCCGCCCGATTTGTAATCTGTGGAGGAGCATTATATCGAAGGGCACACTTGGGTCCAAGTCAACTTTGCGTCACAACGGAGGACAGCTGAAAGGTGATGGAGGAAATACACGAAGGAATTTGTGGGCCACACATGAATGAGGCAACAATGGCAAAGAAGATCCTGCGTCAGGGATATTACTGGACCACAATGGAGGCCGACTGTGCTGACTATGTCCGCCGATGTTACAAATTCCAAACTCACGCTGATCGTATGCGTATTCCCCCCACGGAATTGTACAGCATGACATCCCCTTGGCCATTCTCCACCTGGGGGATAAACGTCATTGGAAGTATAAATCCAAAGGGAAAATACAAGCATCAATTCATTCTAGTGGCTATCGACTATTTCACCAAGTGGGTAGAGCCAACCTCTTACGCTACTCTTAAAACCACACATGTAGCCAAGTTTATCCGCACCAATATCATCTATCGATATGGTGTACCTCACGAGTTCATCTGTGACAATGGATCGCACTTCAAAGGAGCAACAAAGAAGCTTTTTGCCGGGTTTGGGATACAGAATCATCGGTCATCTACTTATCGACCTCAAACTAATGGAGCAGTTGAGG
The DNA here is from genome assembly GCA_018127125.1 of Rhododendron griersonianum. Classification (NCBI taxonomy): domain Eukaryota; kingdom Viridiplantae; phylum Streptophyta; class Magnoliopsida; order Ericales; family Ericaceae; genus Rhododendron; species Rhododendron griersonianum. Next base: position 35,421,746 of record CM030789.1, read on the forward strand.
CTGCAAACAAGAATATCAAGAGGATTCTGCGAAAGACTACTGATACCTACACAGACTGGCCAGAAATGCTACCTTTGGCACTATGGGGTTATCGAACAACTGAAAGGACTTCAACTGGGGCCACCCCCTACTCTCTGGTTTATGGAATGGAAGCTGTCTTGCCTATCGAACTAGAGCTACCTTCATTAAGGGTTCTGGCTGAGACTGGAATGATCGAAGAAGACTGGGTTCAAAACCACTACGACGAGTTAGCACTACTAGACGAAAGGAGGTTGAGAGCGTTACACCATGTGCAAGGGTATCAACGCCGCATGGTGCGAGCATTCAATAAAAAGGTAAAACCAAGAGACATCAAAGTAGGAGACATGGTGCTCAAAGCAATCCGTCGCCACATTTCAGACCCAAGGGGCAAGTTTAGACCAAACTGGGGAGGCCCCTACCTTATCAAACGCATACTTTCTGGAGGAGCAGCATACATTGCAGACTTAGATGGAATGGAATTCGCAACGCCAGTTAACATTGACAAGCTGAGGAAGTACTACCCCTGAGAGATGCTCGTTGGACCGAAAACCACAAGGGTGGGCGGACCTAAGCAAAAATTAGAGCAGCCTGCTAGGTTGAAAACCCGCAAGGGCGGCTTAGGCAAAAACTAAGGCATAAATAAAATGCTCGCTAGACTGAAAACCTGTAAGGGCGGTTTTAGGCAAAATTAAGAGCAAAAAAGAAGAGGAAAATACCCGAGTGGACCCTAACTAAAAACAAAACAAATCCCGTCTGTTGGAACTACGTTTATGGCCTGATTCCCTCCACGGGATACGTAGGCAATCTCTAAGTTGAGATTTGGCCACTGCTATCATCATCACCACTTCCAAAATTTCTAGGTCTATCCTAAAGCATGTTCACTATCAAACCATGGCAATAACATCTCCAAATAAAACGACCAAATGCTTTATTATTTCCAAAGGAAAAGGAAAAAGCAAACCGAAACAATTCTCAATCCATGAAAGCTAGAATCAAGCAACATCTTTTGAAAAACATAAGCGAAGTGTCAATCTCTAGGTCTTCCTTTTCTTTGCACTACTGTCCTCCAAAAGGTTTTTCTTCAACCAACGCTTGTAAGAACCTGATAGCTTGTCAGAAAAGTTCTCAGCAACCTTCTGCATCACTCTATTCGGCCAAAGACGCAGTATATTGCAACAAAAGTTGGCATCGTGAACCTTGGAAACAGCGTACTCAGGGTCACCCAGGATTGTGGTTTGTTCGGCCCCAAACTGCCTTTGAAAGCGAGCAGGAAAGTAGAAGATGACTCGAGAAATACCAATCACTGCTACGCCGAAATGGTTCATGGTACTCATAGTCATGCTCTCAACACCATACCAGGGGCAAACCCATTGAATCCAATCACCCCTGCAAGTTTTCATCCATGCTTCCCAAGCAGCCTCAGTTGGAAACTGTCTAATCATGCGACGCTCCGTACAGTGGTCTGGATTATAAGGAAGTCGCTCTGGCGCATCACACACTTTTAGTTTCTCAAATAACAATACCTAGAGAACAAGGGAAAATTTTGAGTTGAGAGAACACGTGAGTCAAAACAAAAGAGTGACGAGTGAAAAGATAACTTGACAAACAAAGAGCAAACCTGCAATAGCAAAGGACTGCTTGAGAACTGAGCTGTAGGACCATCCTTCATCACATCTAGACCCATCAAGGTCTCTGCCAACACTAAGCCAGCGAAACTCACACGGTTTCCAATTTGTTGAGCAAAGTTAAGTAGCATGGAATCAGCATGGCCAGAGGAATGGCCAATCAAGTAATAATGAAGGAGACAAATGCACAGCGCATGAAAGCATGCTTTCTGTTGAGAAACTTGACGATGAGCCTCGGTTGTACCAAAACGCTGGACAAATTGTAGGATCTCCAGCCTTCCATTCACCATGAAAAACCTAGCTTCATGTTTCTGAACTTGGAGCAAATCCTTCAAAAGATTACCTCGGTTGAACAAAGGATTAGGGACAATGAGACCTTCTCTATCTGAATGACCCATGATGGCCGTAAACTCCTCGATAGTAGGACACAATTCCTCTCTCCTAAATCGAAAGACATGAAAAGCAGGATCCCACAAACTGGTAGCTGCCCTAAGGAAAGCAAAATTCACAGGAATTTGACGAAGGGAGAAGAGAAAGTCCATACCCAAGGACTTAAAGTGTAAACGGTCAAGGCCATTAAAGGAATTCAACCACTGATCAAGGACTGGTTGTGCCATATGCAAGGGATTGTTACTGACAATGCTATCGGTTTCGTAAAACGCATACTTATAGGCTGAGTCAAATTCTAGTTCGAATCGGAATCGGATTCTAAATCCTCAGTAACTTAGTCGGTCTCTCGGCCGGGACTTCGATATGACGGCCATAGGATCAATCCATCGGCCCGTGAAAATTAGGGTTGACCTAAAAGTCAAACCCAAGCAGACGAAACGATCCTTCGGCCGCTAGATCCAATACTCGGCCGCATAATCATTAGGTCGGCCGCCAGAACGGCTATTTTACAGTAGACTTCCACGGTCCAGACCATTTCACTCAAATCTTCACCGAGATTATCAGTTTTTATACAATACAAACGGTACAAAAGCATACACAATCACATAGCAGAGCAAAAGGTTTTTGTTTCATATAACGAAAGCTTTTTGGGAAAATGACGATCAAGGACATGTTTTGATAATTAATACCCACCAAGAACATTTTCAGTATTAACAAATGTTCTTAGCTTGTCCTTGGCGGGTATTAATTATCAAAACACGTCCTGGGCCGTCATTTTCCCAAGCTTTTTACATCACAAGGTGGATCACCCCACATTTCCTAAACAAACTATACATCGATTTCCTGTCGAACTAACCTATGCAGTGTAGAGACCCGTAAATTTCTTTAATAATTTTAGATATTTTATAAAAGAATAAAAGATGGATTAGTATGGAGATCATGGTTGTGGGTTAATGTGCAAGGATTTAGAAATTTTGGGTGTTAGTGCAATATGGTGTATATATGTGTGTGGTGTGTGTGACAGGGAAATCATTTTTCCCATTTCCCCTCTCTATCTCTCGGTCTCTCTCGGCTCTCTTTATCTCTCTCCCTCACACTCTCAAATATCATCTCCAAACTCGAGACCCACAAAGATTAACCTTCATTCCACCTTCCGCACGTGATCTTGAGCTCGTATTTCATTGGGTTTCGCTTGGAGAGGAGTATTCGGTTGATTCAAGGTTTCCGGAGCTAGGGCTTGCTTGATTGAGCTTGGATTTCAGTCTTCGACTTCGAGGTAGGGATTTCTCACCTCTATTATATGTTTATGAGTTGATTTGGTACTTGAATCGTGCCCTAGATCGTTGGTTTCATTATTGAAATCGTTCTGGTGAAATCTGGAAGTCGTGCACTGCAAACCCAAGTCCTACCGATAGAAATTGTAGACCTACCGGTAGAAACGCTGTCCAGTAGTGTCACTTTTGTGAAATTTTGGTCTTCTACCGGTAGGATATTAATCTCTACCGGTAGGTATTCAAAAATCTGTCATTGTTTGTGAAATTTTGGTCTTCTACCGGTAGAGATTAATGTCTACCGGTAGACATTGAAAAATCAGCATTTTTGGAAAAATTTCGAACGAGCATAACTTTTTCATCCGAACTCCGTTTTGGACAAAATTTATATCGAAATTGATGTACGGAAGGTCTACTTTCCAATGGTGGTGGTCTCATCTCCTAATCTTTAACCGATAAGGTTTGGTAGTCAAAATAAGATAAATGCGTTCGTAAACGTCGGGTAATCCTTTTCCTTAGGATCGTGTGGGTGAGACACGAATGTTCTTAGGCTCTCTTGAGTACTTAATTGAATGATTTGACGAAACTAGGGGTATACCAGGCTTTGTAGTGGTCGTTGAATTCCGTATGAGTCATTTGACACCGAAACGAGGGTTTAGAGAATATAAGGAATATAGGTGGGCGAAGGTTGTATGTGTTGACATACGATGTGAAAAACGAACACGTAAGACATTCCTTTGAGTTAATCAACACTAGGCGTGGATACATGAGACGTTTTCCTATGCTTGTTATGTGAATACTTGTATGGTGATGAGAAACTAATGATATAATGATAGCGAGTTATTTAAGGTGAAATTATCCGTACTACTTCTATGTGAGTGAGTCTTCGTTGTGAATTCAGTATATGTGGTTGTGATGAACGGTTGAGTTGTAAAGTATATTGGAGGAATTTTGGGTACGACGACCTATGACGTGTGACTTGAATTAGTCCATCAGTGAGAGAGGTATTAGTGGGGAGTATCGGGGCTCCGTAAATAGCCCGGCAGGAGCTTTTGCTCATGACATAGAACAAAAAGGAAATTGTGACATAATGTGATTGGAAATGGGCTATTATTGTGAAAGTGCAAGTGATATGAAAGACATCGGAGTTGTGACTCTTTGATTATGACGGTTTCATAAGTCAAGATAGTGGATAGGAGATTTGAAATAAGATGAGGGGCAGAGGCAGTCATGAGAGAATCGTATAGACATAAAGTCCTCGTAGTTGAACTAGAGTCGTGGTGTGTAGTATCGGTACCTCATTTATGTCGTTGACGTTGGGACAATTACTAGTCGTGTTCTGTTTCTCCTTTTAGATATCATACCCTATTTCCGTTGTTCATTCTACCTGTCATCCCATTTTCATATAATGGTTGTGTAGATTTCTCTACTGGGCTAGTGTAGCTCAACCTATCATTTTCAGGTATGAACCCGGAGCAGTAGCATGGAGTGAAGTGCATGCATTCAAGTGCATGTTTTCGAAAGAAGTGGTAAAAGAGACTCATGGACATTTTGATAAAACATGCTTGGGAATGTAATAGAACCTTAACTTTATTTCTTTTTATGATGTAATATATTCAAACTCTTGGAGTTGGGACTGTAATTTAATGGCTAGGACATGGTGAACTCTTTTGGGTATTTTATATAATAATGCGAGGAGTTTTATCTATGAAAAGCTATTTTTATTTATGTTGAAAATCGAGGGCGTGACATGCAGGAAGAGAAACAGAAAAACAAAAAAAGGAAGGAGAAGAGGATGCCGAATCCTCTGGTGGTCTGAACACCAGAGACCAGCTGCAAAAAAGAAAAGGACATCCCCAGGATGACGTGTACCAAAGAAGCACTGCGGTGCAAGAAAGACACCGGATGGCACAGAAAAACCATCATACCATGTACAAGCACCATCCCGAGGGTTCCGCATCACGGAAGCAAGCCACCCATGCGAGGGTCTCTAATCAAGCATCAAGACGAGTCCAAGAACATCGCGGATTCCCTCCGCGATCTCTGGCCTTGCATTATCCATGGTTCGGAGCTGGCAAAAACAAGGGGAAGCGAAAGGGGCCTTCGGTGGAGGTCTCGGACGCAGAAGATGGAGAGAGAAGAGAGGAAAATGAAATGAAAGGATGCCACGGCCTCGGCTTTTATAGAGCTCTGGAATTCAGGCAATTGTGCGGCCGAGTATTCAATTTATCGGCCGAAATATCTTTTCCTCGGCCGCGTGATCTATCTATCGCCCCCCCCCCCCCAATCTGTTTCCCTCAGCAACATCAGATCTTGCTCAGTGCATCAATTCAAACAATTATGGACCTCTGAGTCTTCGACCAACAAAGTAGCCTTGGGGGCACCCCTGAGTCAATACAACATGATCAGAACTAGCCTTGGGGGCATGCCCGAGCATCGAAGATCCCTCTCTCTCTTCGCAACAGCAAGCCCACAATGACTGGTCACTTGACCACTAAGGATTGTCCAAACCGAGCTCTTACTCCGTACCCATTATTCTCAAAATCACTCAGAAGCACCACTCTCAATAACCTTGTGCACAAGTCGCTCGACAACACCATGCTCCTTGCACTACTAGCAGCTCTAAGCTCATCCCCAACAGCAACTTCGAACTCATCACTATCCACCAGCTCAGCGGCTCCGAGGCCTATTACATTCAGCGGCTCTACGCCCGTGCTCACTAAGCAGCTCTACACTCGCTACTCGTTAGCTTCATAAACTTAGCGGCTCTACACCCATTATTCAGCGGCTCGAAGCCCATTACTGTATTCACCCACTCTCCAATCACCGTCAGCAGCTCCACACTTGCTATCTTTGTGGCTCCAAGCCCACTATCTCAACTGGCTCTAAGCCATAACAACCATCATAGCGGCTCTACGCCCAAATTCACCAACTCATCAACTCAGCGACTCCAAAGCCCACTATCTCGACTGGCTTGAAGCCGTAACAATCATCTCAATGGCTCTACGCCCGTATTCGCTCACTCAGCGGCTCCAAGCCCACTATCTCAACTGGCTCGAAGCCGTAACCACCATCTCAGCGGCTCGAAGCCCATTATCATAGCGGCTCTACGCCCATATTCGCCTTCTCAGCGGCTCCAAGCCTTCGACTCAGCAGCTCTACGCTCGTCATCCCAACAGCAGGCTCTACGCCTACAATCATACACAAGCAATCTCAACTGGCTCGAAGCCGTAACAACTATCTCAGCAGGCTCTACGCCGCCCTAACAATCAAGACATCATCAACTCTCAAGCTCTATGCTTGAATGCTCAAAATCTAACATTTTGAATGCTCGAAGCTCTTCGAATGCCCAACCACTGTGTACTGGATGCTCAAGTTCTACACTTGAATGCTCAAGCTCTACGTTTGGATGCCCAACCACTGCATACTGGATGCTCAAATCCTGTACTTTGAATGCTTGGATTCTGCTGTCCGATTGCTCGAGCTCTACGCTCTGAATGCTCAAGTCCGGAACTTGAAAGAAGCTCTACGCTTATATCAAACACACACGCCCGGGCCCGTGCATGTATTGCATCAATTGCATCACCATTATCACATCGAGTCTGCATCATCATATCTGTTCACATCTAACAACCATCATCACACATATACACTCTGCATATCTCTCATGAAACAGGTCAACCCTGCAATCAACCGGCTCTACGCCTCGGTTTTATTGATCGGTCCAGCGCCTCGATCCTTTGGCTCTACGCCGAAACTTATGATGAGAAAGCTCCGTGCACAGACCATCAGAATGCAACCAGCTATACGCTTCGGTTCAAATCACGTCAAGCTCTAAGCTCCGATACCTTAGGCTCTCGCCTTATGATCAATACCAGCTCCGTGCTTCGGTTCTATCAAGCTCAAAGCTCCAATCTCCTCAGGCTCTCGCCTCATGACCACAGCAGGCTCCACGCCTCAATTCTATCACCTTAGGCTCTCGCCTTGTGACTACAACCGACTCCGCGCCTCGGTTCCATCACATCAGAAACCATCACTCTCTAGGCTCTCGCCTCATGACTACAACCGGCTCCGTGCCTCGGTTCCCTCATCCCCAAAGCTCCGTGCTCTAGTTACTGGTCTTGCACCCCCCATATCTCAAAAACGACGTCCGATTCATCCCCAGCAGATGGATTGGATTCCACCCCAGTCACATCAAATTCTTCCAGCTCATTCGCAAGGATAGGCTACCCTACCGAGCTCCCTTCAGTCAAAGTAAGGATGATCAAGAAAAGCAAACGCACCTGCCGTGTACTGATCTACTCCAAAATACTAAGGAAGCTCTCCGAAAAAAAATTCCTCGGCAGCCCTGCGCTCCCTCAACTTTCTTCCGCCAAAACCCTAGCTCAGTCTAGGTACGTCACTACGGCTTGTTAAGCCCGAAGGTACGTCTTTTGTCTCTAACCCTCCAAACTTTTTATTTTTCTTTATTGCCCGAGCTACGGTTGGTCTGAATTTCCCTTACGGAATACGTAGGCAGCCTTCCGGCCCGACCATAAAAAAACCTTTTTCGAACACCCCTTGGAATAGTGGTTGGACCAAATTGAGTTGCTTTTTACAGCTTTGACTCTTACTCAAACATGTCTCGCAATCCGTTTGAGCTCAGTCAAAGAGGGGCATCTGTAGACACCCCAATTTGGCCTAACGATTATTTCAAGTCCCACCTTGGGGACCATCCCGATGATGAAATGGATACAGTGATTGCTGATTGCCTTCTCGAGAACCTTAGGACTTTCGGTAAGAACTTTGGGCCACTTAGAGGATCCAATCCAGAGCCATATAGCCTTTCAGACAGAAATACAGAATCCCAGGAGAATCCATCTGTCGGCCGTAACATTGATCTCACGGCCTTAACAACATTTCTTCACCCGAGCAACCTGTTGCTAGAAAATCTCCCTGAGAGATCAATCCCTCGGCCGCAAGATCTATCCTTCAGTCGCAACATCCATTCCTCGGCCGCCAAATCTTTTGCTCGGCCACCAGATCCTATGTTTTCCAGATTCTCGAACGTTCTGTCAGACGTTTGATCCAACTACACTACCTTCCCGATGCGTTCGGGCTACGACCAGAGATTATCACGAAGAGTTTGCATTGCATTGCAATCATGCATTTTGATTGGCCGGAGTGAGTCACCAATTGCCTATATAAAGGGCCTTTGGAGTTCCGAAAATACAACAACGAAATCATCAAATTCGTATACCTCCATACTCTCTCAAGCCACAAATCTCTGCACAAATACTCTCTCAAACCCCCTCTTCAAAAGCCCTAACCTCCCGAAGGCAGCCATCAATCCGACGATCAAACCCCGAAGTTCAAACCCTAACCCTAGGGTTTTCCGAGAAGCAATCAGTCAATCGCAATCAAATCCGAATCAATCAAGCAACTGAGGGATCAAGGTGGTGAGGCCCAACGGCCTCTGGTTTGTTTTGTTTATCATATTCATGATTAATCGTAGCATTTAATCATCTGCTAACTTTTCTATCTGGTGTGAGGAAGAACACCGACCGGGGCTTCGATCCCTCGGCCGGTACATAAAACCAGGAGGATCCCTCGGCCGTGACATCCATTCACCGGCCGCGGGATCCATCTCCCTGGGACAGTTTTATTTTGTTCTGCTTTCTGATGCATGCTTTACTTATCGCACTGGCTCACTTTGCTTACTGTTTAAAGGCTTAATTAAACAGACTATGTGTTAGAATTAAACAAAGCATCTACATGTCTTATGTTGAATAACTATGGGCCAGTCTCACGGCTGGGTAGAGAGGGGTGCCTAACACATTCCCCTTACTGTACTTTTGACTCCTGTACCCAAAATCTCTATCTGTTTTCCTAGTTTTAATAAATTGGGTGGCGACTTTGTTTTGATGATAACCGCTATCGTGTGGCGATGTTCCTAGCCATGGGAATGTCCACGATCTTGGTTTATGAAGTAAGCAACCAATCGAGCAACAAATGATCAATTTGTATGGCGATGCCCCGTTTGGGAGGTGTCTACAATCCCCAAAACCGATATTCTACCCATATCTGCCTCGATAACCGAACGAGGAAGGGGAAATCGAACCATAACCAAACCATTTGGTTTTCGGGTAATCCCTGAACCGAATGGGTAACCGAACCAGATCAAAAAAAGTAGAAAAAAAAAACCAACATTCACTGCAATACAACTCACATCATAATGAAGTGAAAACAAACCGACAACGAATTCAACATAATACGTTCATTTATCTACATATATATATTCAGCAAATTTCAATTACAAATTCAAGCTAAAATTTCAATTACAGATTCAGCAGATTACATATTCAGACAGATTCAGCAAATTCAAACCCTCTACCCATTTTCTTTTTTTGGTCAAACGGAAATACCAAAATCGGCCACAGAGAGAGAGAGAGAATAACACACACACACACACACACAGAGATCTCTCATGAATCACGATCGCTGCTCTCGGTTCTCTGGTGATGTCTGGTCTAACATTTTATGGAGGAGTGGGGAAATGACTGAGGTCTGAGTCTCTGAGAGTGAGAGTCGTCGGACGAACAGAGAAAGAGAGAGAGAGAGAGAGAGAGAGCGCGCGATCTGGAATTGCTGAAATGAGAAGTGAGAATAGGTGTGGAGGCGTGGAGCCAAAATGAGAGAAACCCTAAGTCTAACGTACGTGTATGTTTATATATATGCTGGGGTATTTTTGTAATTAATTGGTTTCGATTCGGTTATCGGTTACGGTTCGATTCGGGTATTGGTTCGGGCCCGTTCGGTTATTCCATGCCTCAACCATACCCGTGGAAAAGATTTTGGTTATGGTTCGGAAATTTTTTTTAGTTATGATTCAAGTACCCATCGATTCAATCGAAATTGCCATCCCTAGATGTGAGCAGCCCTCCCCTCCCCTTCCACGGCTTCCTCTCTTTCCGCGAACCTGCACGTGTACTGGGCCCTCCTCCACGTGGCAACTTCCCACCGGCTGAAACCAGCTTACCTCAACTTTAGATCACAGCCGTCCATCCCATCCCCAACCCAGGTCAAACTCACAACATATACAATTGCTTCCTGACCGTTCCCTCGCGGGAGTTAAAAAGGTTCCCCCTAGAGAGAAGAAAGAGAGTGTATGCGTGCTTTAGAGAGAGAAAGCGCGTCATTGTATATATGTATGTAGAGAGAGGGAGAGGGAGAGGGAGAGGGAGAGAGAGAGAGAGAGAGAGTTGGTTGCTAACCAGGTATGCATATGTAGTTCTCGAATTCACTATTTCTTCTACACCAAAAATTATCACCTGATTATTAGTAGTATATCTCTACTTTTATGTGTCTACATCGACTGGAAAACTGATATGAATTCAACTGAATAACCTGCTGTTGAGCTCTGTTTCTGTTCCTTAGGGTTTAAGTTTTGTAGATTGCTTCCAATTACGAAATTTTCTAATGATTGTTATTGCTTCTGTGGTTCTGAGTCGTTGTGTGGCTTTGTTCTTGTGCCGTTTGTTGATCAAGATTGTTGGATGCAGTCAATTGGGTTGACTTCGTTTTTTTTCCGGGGGTTTTACTTGGAATTCTTTTGGTGTTCTGCTATGCGAATTCGATGCTTTTGTGCTACTGATTTCGTTATATTCTTGTTCTTCCTTTTGCGCTGATTTATGATTTCTTACCTTGGGTATTCTGGTCTTACGGGGGTTATATTGGTAATCTGAAAGTTCTCTTCTTTGATCCTCTGATCGCTTCTGACATATGTATTATGTTGTTCTAGAATTTACTATTTTTCTACACCTATATTATCAGTTGATTATTCAAATCTCTGTTTTGTGTGTATATATCGACCCAAGAACAGAGATTTATTCAACTGAACAAGCAGTTCAGCCAGTTTTTGGTCTATTTCTAGGGTTTTTGATTTGTAGATTGCTTCTAATAATGGTTCTCTGATGATTGCTGCTGTTTGCGTGTTAGTGAATTGTCTCTGGGCTTTGTTTTTGGGGGGATTCGATTCTGTTACTTATGATTGTTGGATGTAGTCAATTGGGTTGACTTCGTTGTTTACTTGGAATATTTTTTATGTTCTTCTGGAATGAGAATTCGAGATTACTATTTGTGTTATAATATCTTTTTTTTTTTATAGTCAATTTGTAATATTCTCACCTTGGGTATCCTTGTATTACTGGGTTTGTTTGGGATATTTGTGTATATGTCTTACTCTGAAAGTTCTGTTCTTTGATTCTCTTTTATGTAATGTTAAATTTTTTCAACTTTCCCCAATCTGACTAGGCTGGTTTTTCTCTTCTTGAATTTATTAGGAGAAAGGGAAAAAATTATTTTCACCGAGATAAATACTTGCGACAGTCAAAGTTTAAGATTTTTGTCTGTGTTATGTGTGTGAGGTGGAGATGTGCATTACTGACCATTATCATTTGGTACAGATGGAGTGGAGAGGGATGGGAAAATCTTTTTGGACATAAAACTAGTTTTTTGTTTCCAGTTTTTCTTTTTCTTTTTATAGCTGAAACAAGCAAGATAAAGTTAAAATATGGAGGGGTGGGTTGTTTTACCTTGTGATAGTGACTGGCTTGTGTATGGAAGGGGTTATATCAGCCTCCTTCCAACTTGTGTTGTGATCGCTCGTTTCCAAATGATGAGAAAAGAATCAAAAGATTGCATAATCCAGACAACAATGGTATTTTTATCTTTATGTGTTGGATAAATGAAACCAAAAGATAAACAAATCCTTTGTTCTTGTCACTTCCACCAGTTGTCTCTATTTTCAGTGGAAATAATTATCCGGTAGTCTAAGATAGCTTGCAGAGAAACTTCCCATCCTTTGAAACATGGTCAACTATCAAGCTTGCTTATCACTATTTGCATATGAACATGCCAAAGCTAGAAATAGAATTCCCAATCGAACTCTAAATGAATGGGGTGTCCAACTTGGTTATGTATTTCATTTTGGAGGGTTAATGCAGTATTGACCTTTCTATCAATTTGGACTCCGTTTTTGGTTAAACTTTCTATGATTTATCTTGTACATGTTATATTGAATCTAGTAATCATCTCTTATCCCAGTCTCTTGCCACTCTATTGATTGTCTAGCTGGACTGGTGTTCTCTCCTCCACTGATGCACTCGAATCAAGATTGTGGTACATATTATCAAGACAGATCAAATGCCATCGTTAAAAATGAAGACCAAGTCAACCACAGGGTGTTTAAGGGACAAAAATGGTCTCCGTGTATGCCAGAAGTCGAATAGGATATCCAAGAATTCTTGCTCTCGTGTCCAGATTTCTCAACATGCAAAAGGATGTGATGCTTGCATCCAACATTGTCAAGATGGTAAGTGTGGTATTTTAGCAATTACAATGAAAAACTAATGGGGAAAATAATGTATTGTTGGTGTCAATAGAGGCTATATGGTATCTATTGGAGAAGCGCTGTGGCATGTCACATGTGGTTATATGGTAGAACTGATCCAACTTTGTAATCCAATCACATTTTAGCATCTGTTTTTTGTTGCACCCTATTGGGGTGGCAATAGCCTTGACATTTTCTATGCGATTTCAGAAAAAATGCATCAAATGATAATAGTCACTCTGCATTATATACTAAAAGTACACAGAATTTTTCAACCCAATGTCATAAAAAATTCAAAATGCATGGACAAGTGACAGTTTGGAAAACTACTTGGGATGTTTCAAACCATGATGATACCAAATTTTATCAAGTTGCTAAGTTAGACTGTCACTCTCTATATCTGAAATCTGAGATCTGGTTTTGTGTCCTATCAGAAATCCAAGGCTTGCGTTAAATTCTGATTTGAAGTTTCACTTTGGGGAGAATCCATATACTATTCTTGTTGTAGGAGTAAAAACTGTGTGCTACTATTCTACTTGACGTTTAAACTATCTAGTTGGTATATCAGTGAAAGTTACAGGTTTACAGCTATCATATGTTTTATGTTTGTACAGCTGTTGAGCTGAAATTAAGTTAATAGTTTTGAGCATAATCTTCGGTTCATAGCCAAAATGATTGTGAGAATGTTTTCCTTTTTCGGCCCTCACTTTTTGAAGGAAAGAAAGATGCTTAAGAAATTATGTTTTGCAGAAATGGCAATAACTACTCGATTTTATTGCGTAATGGTCAATTACATCCCTTGGACTATTCATCATAACTTGGTGTCTGGGCATCAAATGGAATGAACGAAAACAAAATATATGTAGTATCGTTTGGAAAGCCTATCAATCTTCAGCCTTAACTGGTTCCCATAGTTTTTGCAGTTGTGTACCCTATTTGTACACCTTTTCCTGAAATAAGAAAAATTACTTGCCGCGGCCTCATTTGGGATCCTCTTCTAATCACACCTATCATTGTTGTAGTTTCACTTAGCGATAAAGTACATGCTCAGGAGAACATAGATGACGTAGCTGTTGACCATCACGAAGTGCTGGCTGAAGAAAATCTTCCATCCGAAAAGCACCTATTGCCTATAATAGGTTCTGCAACCTCTAGGAGAATGGTAAGGAAAAGCATAATTCTCATCTTTATTGAATAGTATAATCGCTACCTAATAAAGGTTATTCATTTTGTATAGCTTGTGATTTCATGATTTAATACGTACAATCTTTGCTGCATACTTTTCTCCCATTTCATTTTGTTGATGCCATTTTTTTGTGTGGAGAAATTACTTCTTTGAATGATTAAAATAAAACAAGAGAGAATAACATGAACCTCATTAGATTCATGCTGTGCACAACTGCACATAAGTCATCCATAACCATAGCAGAATGGATTACCCTTCTACTCCTACAACTCTATGCTATGCTGGGCTTCTTCTATATTCTTGGAGCCTACAAAGTTCTTGCCTTTCTTTTTTGGTTCATTCTGGTTTCTTTTCTCTCGTACGATTCTGCCAGGCTTTCACCTTCTTGCCATACTCTCACCATCCATTCTCCTTCTCACCTTTCATCGCATTAGCATAAAGAGAGTCCCTCTTATTTTCATAGGATCTCATGGATTTTTTTGGAGGCATTTCCTCTTCTAATTATCTGAAGAAGAAATTCTGGAGACTTGCAGAATATGAACTTTAGGTGGCTTGGGGTGTCAATATGCCAAATTTGGTTAACTACTAACTTGAACTAATTATTGAAGGGGAATATAAGCTGACGATTTATTTATTTCTTGTTTCTGCTCCTCTCATGTGTTTTAATACTGTTAATCCTTAAAAACAGTGACAATATAGTCCTTGAATTTAAGGATTGCCATAAGTGACAAATGATGGTTGATTGCAGGAATCTTCACCAGCCACCTGTACGTCAAACTTGGAGACAATATTCTCACCTATTTTGGAGTCAGTTGAAATTTGCAGTGAAGTGAACAATGATACAGGTATATTTATATTTGTATTGGTTATTCTGTATTGTCCTTTTGAGTGGGTGATTGTTTTTAAGTTTTATCAGAGGCTTGCTTCAGAGTGTTTGATTTTGACATGAGCATGATCTCTTTTTTGGTTTACTTTTGAAATGTCAGCAAATTGTCACTTTATTCCACCTGTGGAAATGAGAATGCTCAAATTCACTTCTTTATGTTTCCGGAAAATGGTCGGGATGGTCATTATTTTCATTTTGTTGTTTTAAATGCGATATTGATGCTTAAAGCTTCCCATAGCTCAAAATTTCCTGTGGAAGGCTCTCTAAAGAAATTGGGTTCACATTATTGCAAATGCATTTATATCACCACTATGCCAGAAATTGCACTAAAACATGGTCCATTTGTTTCCTGCGCACCACCACCTCAATAATGTATTAGATGCATTCCAACTCTGCTTCTCTGAATAAAGATAAACATTTTGGAGATGGGAGTACTGTCGAGATTGTCTGCAAATCTGTGTAATTCTGTTCATTTGTTGAGTTGTTTCTGAACATTTCAAGCACGTCTTAGGTTCATTTACTGGATTTTTTCAAAGAACATTCATTTATTATTTGGATTATATTTTCGCATCTCAAAAAAGCGTTTCATTTATTGGTTGTTCTCAAAGGGAATACATCAGTTTATTGTATTATGTTCTGAAACATTTCAAGCATGTCTTAGGTTTGCAAAGATTTCATGCCAAAATGGGATCAAAACTGACTACAAAACCCCTTGTGTTTTTCTCACTCTGTCTAGGGAGTGACAAAGATCTTGATTCACCGGTTTTGGGAACTGATGAAAGTGACGATAACAGCACAAGCTCATGTGAATATCAAACTTGCAATGTCTCAGATTTCTACATTTCTGACATGATTGTTACAGGCATACCCGTCGAAGGCAACTTAGTTTATGACGACATGAAAGATACTAATTGCATGCTTGATTACAAATGTGATGAACCAAGTATGTTGTTTGATGTGGCTGAGGAATGCATGATATTGCCTTTCCTGGAGGATACTTTGGAGGCAAGCAGTTATCTTGATGGAAGAAAATGCGAGGAAACCATTTCAAATTCAGATGATTCAAGCTTGTATGTCGCAATCCATCAATTGAGATCCTGTAACCAGGAACCTGATGCGAATCCCTACTCAGATTCTGATCAATTAGAGAGCTTCGATCCGCATATGTTTATCAGAAATCTGCCTGACCTACCAGATGTGCCACTAACTTTTCCGTCCTCCATGTTGCCTAAGGGATCCCGGATAACGAAATCGGTTACACTAGTACTTGATTTGGATGGTGAGAAAAGTCGGATCTTTGGATCTTTTTTCTAGTGACATTGATTCTATTTCCATTTATTTAGGAAGGACTGACACGTCTAACTGGTTGCCATATCTTTGTCGTATGTGTCGTACGCATTGGTGACACATGGCACAATGGGAAATGTTTGGGACATGCCAGGTGGCTTGTCCAATTAATTTTTTAGCAGGGGACACATCAGGGACACCCTTGTCAGTAAGACATAGGTGGAGACATGATGGATAAATTTGTGGTCTTAGTTTTTACTTTTTAATATTAAAAAAGAATAGAAGGCAAAAATTGCAACTAAAGTCACCCTCCTTGAAATTGTAGTATCCAAATATTAAATGGTAATTGCAAATTATAATTCAAATTTTAGTTATTTTGGATACAGTATTCAAGTGATTAACAGCTAAATATGTACAGTTATAAATATATAAACCCTTGTTGTTTGCCATGTACTCTGCTGTGTTTGTGTCCCCATTTATTTAGAATTGCCGATTTCCGCATCTGATCCATATCCGTGCTTCTTAGCCTTCTATGTGATCCAATTTATTTGTCGAGAAGAATTTTACATATTACATACTATACTTAGATATTTCAAAACCCACATTTGCATTGCACTTGTTGAAGTATCCAACTCAAAACCAATTGGTAATGAGTGGAGAGGCCGCCGAAGCTCGTATACTAGTTTTGGAGGAGATAATTAACCGATGTGGGACAATTTCCAACACTCTCCCTCACGTGCGACCCCCTACTCGCACGTGGAGAGGTCAACAAATGATCCAGATCACGCGGATCACAACGAAACAAAGTGCAACTATGGCACAAACAAAGAGAAAACGCCTATGAAAACCTAGCTCGGATACCATGTTGAAGCATCCAACTCAAAACCAATTGGCAATGAGTGGAGAGACCGCCCAGGCTCATATACTAGTTTTGGTGGAGATAGTTAACCGATGTGGGACAATTTCCAACAACACTTATAATTTGTTGACTGCTTTCATGTATAGAACTTATTTCAAGAACTTTTCAATGCTTCCAAAGGTTTGTCACAATGGCTTTCATTTCTACAGAAACACTTGTCCATTCTACACTGGAGCATTGTGAAGATGCGGATTTCACATTTCCAGTTTTCTTCAACATGAAGGAGCACAAAGTGTACGTGAAACAGAGGCCTTACCTTCGGATGTTCCTGGAGAGGGTTGCTGGGATGTTTGAAATAGTGGTGTTCACAGCCAGTCAAAGCATCTATGCTGAACAACTTCTGGATATACTGGATCCAGATGGAAAACTTATTGCTCGTCGAGCTTATCGTGAATCATGCATTTTTTCAGATGGAAGTTACACTAAGGACTTGACAGTTTTAGGTGTGGATCTTGCTAAAGTTGCTATAATTGATAATTCCCCACAGGTAGATTACCTGCCCATTGGATTTGACCTGTTTTTCTTCGTTCTGACTTGTACATGTACATATATTTTCTACTTTTGTTAGGCAAAAATTGATAGGTGAGATTAAGATATGTTTGTTGGATGAACACATTGCAGTAGTATTTACTTTAACCAATACTTTTAGCACAAATTCACCACGATGAGGATGTTTGGCTGTGACCCACTCCTTGAAACAGTTGGCCTGTGTAAGAAGGTAGATAACACATATGAGGTAAAACTTACAAAAACTTACAAAGATTTGACACTGGGGCTTAGAGTGTTGTAGGACAGTACCTAATGACGATTTAATTGTTTCACTTAGGAATTTGGAGTGAGAAGAAAATGAGCCTCTGCTTTTGTTTTTGGTGACATCATGAAACATTTGGGGATGCCTTGAAGGAATATAGACAATCAAGTAGTGCAAGTTTCTGTTGCAGAAGTTTCTTTTGCTGGAGAAGTAACTATTAAATCCTTCTGTTTTGCTTTTTTCAGGTATTTCGGTTGCAAGTGAATAATGGGATACCTATTAAGAGTTGGTTTGATGACCCATCAGACTCTGCACTAATTTCATTACTTCCCTTCCTTGAGACACTGGTTGACGCTGATGATGTTCGCCCCATCATTGCCAAGAGATTCGGTAAAAAGGAATAAAAGTCCTGTTCTCTCCTAATTTGCTCAATATAACAACTCTTTGATCCCGTCATCTTGTTTTAGGCAAAGATATCCTCATTTTAGATCTCAGTATTCATTCCTCATTTGGCCTCTTGGTATAGTTTATTTAGACAATGGATATATTATAAGTTGTTTGTTCCAGCAGCTCCGTCCTTCGTCCCTTTCTTCTCTCTCCTCTTTTGACAATCTCTTTGAGTGCTCAATCAAATTTGTGGCAAAGGTAGTTGTGGATTATTCAGAACTGCTCTATGTTTGCATTGTACAGTTATAGGAGGTTATATTTTCATAAGGGTATGTATTTGAATTACTTCATTGTGAAATAAAGGGAATAGTTTTTCTAAACTTTTCTTTTTTAAACTGTTCTGTTGACGCTTATATGCAATCAGATATTTGATGCTCAGTCATTGTGCCGTAGCTTTATTGCAAAGAATATAGCTCTACGATACTGAAAGTGATATAGATCATGTGATATTCGCATCATTGCGTCATTACTTAAATTTTACATCATGATTTGCGTGAAAAAGCAAACGTGCTAGGATGATGTTTTAGATCATGGTTTCTATAAATGACGACTTGTCCAATAGATTGCGGTAGAGCTTTGATTATTCAAGATATGGTACTATTAGTTTCAAGAAGCTTGGTGAGTTATCACAAAAAAGTATGAAGTTGAGGAACTAGATATGCTTCTCCAAGAATCGGAATAATCTACGAATGTTAAATAAAACAGATTTTAAAGCGCTTTGTTGCCATTCAGAAAAAAGGCACTTTGCTGCAACTAGTATATTACGTAGGATAGCGTGGTTAGTATGGACATGTGTTCAATAATCAAAAACTTCTAAAAAAATTTAGCAAGAAAAGAAAAGGGAATGATGTTAGGAAAGATTATTTCAAACTGGGAGATATTTTCTATTACCCTGTTTTAGTAACTTTATAAATTCAAAAGAGTGAAGTACTTGTGAAAAGCAAGAAATTAATGAATTGATCTACCCTTTTGGTTTCGGTGAAGTGAAGTCAGTTGCTTTTGGCAAATGAAGTTTGGGGAACACAAAGACAAACAACAAGAGTACCTGGTGTGTGAAACGATAATGGTTTAATACTAGTGTATGATAGTAGCTAGAGTGTGACGGTTAACTGAAGTGTACAAAAGGGTTTTGGGTCTTTTGCTTAGAACTTTCAATTGTGACCTTTTACAAGATAGAACTTGATCTCAAACTGACATTAAAAGTGGTATGGGAAATGTGAATTTGTTGGCTAGTTGTGTGCGCAAACCTTTTACTCCTTTTTCATTTATTTCTTCTGTTTTGAGGTTGGGAAGGGGGTGGGGATCAATCCCATATAATACAGGTGACACTTGTTATGTACGTTGTTGTGCCTTCATTTATCTTTCATTTCTTGCTTCTATTGCTTGTTGCATTATCTTGTTGGTTCTTTTCACCTAAATTTACTTTAATTGCTTATGCTAACTGTTAGTTTAAGTTTGTCTTCTTTCCATGATAAGCCACACACACTTTTAAAATTTCTTAGTTTGAAAATGCACGAGGATTAGTTGGAACAACGCAAAAATGATATTTTAACGTGAGGGAGCTGCACAAATTTTCAGTGTTAGGTACTAGTCTTTGGTGAAGATTGCAAGTCTTCTGCTTAAAATTTTAGTTAATTGTTAATGAAAAAAGAACTGCAAAAAATGTCCTTAAGATGCGAGGATGGCTGCTGATAGGAAATCCTTATTTCATAAGGAATGGAACTGTGTAGTAAAAATACCACTGGTGCATGAATAGCTTTGCTGCCTTGCTTCTGTTAGAGTGACGAATGCTGTGTTTGGATGGGTTTTTGAAAATTTTTGTAGGGTTATGAGTGGAGAGAGAAATGAGAGTAATGATTGAAAGTAGGGGTAATGATTGGAGAGAGATAGAGAGAGAAATGAGAATAATGATTGGAGATAGGGTGAGTAATGATTGGAAGTAGGGATAATGAGTGTTTTTTGAGTTGAGATTTTTTTTTTTTTAAAACACTATCCAAACAAGGCAGAAAGGAACTAGGAAGATTGAATACAAAGTAAACCAAAGGAAAGATTACTTTTATGGTGTGCATCGATTTACCTTTGGATCCTTGAGGATACACATGGATTATCAATGGACATCCCTATTTGATTCTACCAATGATGGTGTGCTGTTATTCAAACAAGAGAGATTTACTTTTGAAAGCTTCCATTTAGCGATAATATCTTTTCCCTCTTAGGTGTTTTGATTAATGTACAAATGAAAATGTGAAAGAGTGTTTGATAGGAAAAGTACATTCCCGGGGTAATTGACACTAAAAAGCATTTTAGGTGATTGGGACATAGCTTGGCTTGATTTGGTTTGTAAAGTGTGTTGGGTAACCCTCTCGCACTGATGTCAAGGCGCCTTATGGCAAGAGTACAATAGCTCCTAGTATTATGTTGGCTTGCTGAGTATGGAAATAAGTGCTATTTAGGACATCCTTTTGCTTCAAAAGGGAAATTCTAGGTTCTCCCTTATTCCTCTGCAGGTCTACCTCTTCCATTAGTTCTTACCATTTGTTATTATTGGTAACATCTTTCTGTCAAAGCTCTTTAGTTGCGCTCAGTGTATAAGTTCCACTAGTAAAATTCCTTTACTATCATTCCTGTTCTTCTTGGTTTCTGTCCTCGTTGACCATGCTATGTACTCTCTCATTGGTTTGAACCTAGGTTAAGTGGAATGCAAATTCTATGCTTCATGCCTTTAATTATTCTATGATAGGGATAAGCTTCTATTGATCATGACACTAGAATATTCTTCTTTCGAAGGGTAAACTTGCAAAATAGATAATTAACTTCCATTTGAACTATGTCAAACACATTTCTAGGAAAATACTAGCCGTTTTCGAGATGTCCCTTGATATTTAGTGTATTTACATTTGATTTTTTTTTTTTAAAAGAATTTTGGGGACCGCTTTGGATGGCTGAATTCTTTGTTTGAACTGAAGGTGTGCCATGTTTCGAACTCCAAGACACAATTTGCTAGGGTATGAGCGTTCTTTGGTAATCTGGATTTGAATGCAAGTTGACAGTCTAATTGCAGTGCGTAGGCATCTCCCCCTGCTTTCATGCTACTGGCATGGCATGTCCTTGTAAAATGGATGTCATGTTTCAGTGATTTACTCTTTCGAAGATCTAAGACAGTGAGGTAGTTCCAGAGTAAATTTCTTGATTGAGCTTTTAGAGAGACTTGACGAATACCGAATTGCTCTTCTGATCAAGTGCATCACATATTTTTATTAAGTTGTGTTTATGGCTCCACAAGACAAGCCACAACACTCAATCACGACTCTTTTGAGGTAATTTATTATGCTACCAATAGGTGCTCTGAGAATTTAAATTACAATTAGAAAGGGTGATAGATTAGTTGTGTCATTGCATAGTAAGAACAAATGAGAGGGTCTAATATGCGGGCGTGTTGTGCTGCTGGGGTGTAGTCATTTGAGGATATTGCATGTCATACACTACATAGTCATACATTCTGTGTTCTTTAGATGGCTAAACCAGCCGTAAGGATTGGCAATATTTTCATTTGCGAATGAGGAACAGCCTGAGTAGGTGGCTAATGAAGGTTCAACTAAGAGACCCTATAGGACTGTGTAGCAGACCTAAAATTTAATAGAATTATGTTCCACACCAAGAATGTATGAATGTGACAGGTTAAAAGGGTTTTCAAACAGCTTGTCGGTGATTGCTTGTCATAACATGCTCTCCTGAATGGGAACCTTCACCTTGGTACATTTTTGATGCCTTGCTCTGCAGGTCATGCGGACATCTGTTTTGGATTTTCTGCCAATTGGTGTAATAATAGGTACGTAGTTTTTGAATTGCAAATTTTGCACAAAATAATTTATACGATGTTCCTTTTACCTTATTTTACCCTTGGATAGTATTGATAATTTGGGTTTACATTAACTGCTTATGGAGATGCAGATAGTTATCCAATTACGTTTAAGTTTTTCTTTTGCCACTTCTTGTTTGTTAGGCAAGTTCACTTCTAGCTGGTAATAATGTGAGGTTAAATGGTAGTCAGCAATCATGTAAAAGATAAATTAAAGTACAAGCATATTCAGCTTGGGCAATGTTGAAATGTAGATTGATACTGATGGATACTTTGTACATTAAGTGGAGGTCAAATGGCACTTAGTGACCTGAATAAGCATATTGTGTTCTTCTGATTCTGTTAATGCTTGTACCTTCTTTTAATCATCATTCTTCTCTAGGAGATTGGGGGCTTGCGTTTTGTTTATGGACTTCTACAGGTTTTACCCATGAATGGAGATGTAGCGTTAAATCTCATAGTAGTGGATGTGACTGGAAATGGTTCTTGTTCACGAGTGTGTTGTAGGTCCAGAAAATCAGGATTTTTACCTTTTTCCTCATTCAGTTGGTCATGGACTTTCTTAATATACTTTAATCTAATCTAATCTATATGATCTGCACATCTACGTGTACAGACACAAGCAGTGGAAGGGACACGCATGTGGGTCACAAAATGCACTATGTGACCCACATGCATTAGAAAACTATGATGTATCTGGATCTGTATCCGAATGTCTGGGTATTGTCTGGGTAGAAGCATTATAGTTACCAACACCAATGGGTATGCACAGAACAAGGAGTAGATTCTTCAGAGGGCACATTCCATATTATGGGAGGCGTTTGTCTTTTTTTGTTTTTGTTTTGTTTCTTATACCACTGAACTTAGGAACTGAGAATGAATTGAATTTTTTTTTGTTGTTTTTGAGTCTCAACATCAATCTAGATATGCTCATCAATAGGTCGCCGCCTCCCCTCAATCAATCAAGAAACGGATGCACGTACATCTACAAAAGAGGGATCCGTATTAGTTTGCCTTCGCAAT
This sequence comes from Rhododendron griersonianum, assembly GCA_018127125.1. Classification (NCBI taxonomy): domain Eukaryota; kingdom Viridiplantae; phylum Streptophyta; class Magnoliopsida; order Ericales; family Ericaceae; genus Rhododendron; species Rhododendron griersonianum. Next base: position 35,444,781 of record CM030789.1, read on the forward strand.
TCTTGGATCGGGTGGCTAGACTATTGCTTCGGGAACTTATCTCTAATGCAAAACATCCGTAGATTCCACTGGGGAGAGAGAGAGAGAGAGAGAGAGGAATTTTTCTATGATGTCCCAGTGTGGTATTGGGTATTGGGGTATTGATGCCCCAGTAAATATAAACCTTTAGATCAAGTTTTAGGTTAATCTAAGCCCTTGGATCAAAACCACCCCTAAAAAGTAAGGTGGTTTTATATTTTCTCTCCCAAGAAATGTCATTATACTTACCATAAACACTAGCTCTACTTACCATATCTTATGCTAATATTTTCCACAAAATATTACATACAACAATTAAATGCTACACTTCCAACATTTTTTTTACCCATCTCTCTAACTAGTTCTCCAGGTTGGTAGCAGGTTTCAACATTTTGGTAGGAAAATGTATTTTTCCAAGAATTATTTTAATTATTGGAAATTTAAGAATTCACACTGCTTTTTGTTCTATTCACCCTACTTTTTGTCCTTCATTTCCAAAGCCAACATCTTTTGAATTATAAATCCACTTAACTCCAACCCAACCTTTCATAATTATGCAAAAGAGAAAGTCATATTAGCCATTACATTCCTCCAAAGTCAAGATTTGTAATTAAAGTTACATTTTCATTTACCCACAATATAATTTACATGAGGGAATAGAATAAACTCTCCTAAGTAAGCTTTTAAAAGATCATCCGCCAATGCACTCTAAGCTCTCCAAGTTATACGTCATGATGGGTACCTAAAAATGAATGGTTGAGCTACACAAGTCTAGAAGAAAATTTTCTACTCCGTACTAACTTTAAATGAATACAAGATGACACATTCCAAGAAAATATTTTAATAACTTTAAATGCATATGAGATGACACATGCCAAGAAAACATTTTAATAAGAGCGATCTCGTTTTAAATGAAATTAGAACTTACGACACTACTCCTGCCTTAGATAACATAAAACTCTCTTTTGCACACACGCAAACACACACTCACCCCATGTGTTTTCCATCTCAATTTTTCATCTAATGAATCGCTATCGTCTAATCTCCACTATTAGTCTATCTTACTAATGCCAATGAAGGCCCTCTTCAATGTATCGCACCTCAACTATGCTTTCATACCCAACAATCCCCGAACAAATATAAGATCGACAAACAACGATAACAGTGAAGTCAAACTCAAGATGGAAACTTCATTAGCCAACGCCAACTTCCCTTTTGATTTTTTTAAAAAATTACTCGACCCTTATGCTCACTAGTTCTCGTATCTCAATAGGTTGGTCTTCGAAATCAATTCACCGTACCATTACATATCGAATCTAGAATTATAGAACTCTTCTACACACACCCCAACACTCTTGCCCACACATACACACACCTTTTACTTAAAGTCTCAGCTTGCCATCACCAATATCAATTCCTATTATTAAATTTCCATTTCAGCTACTTAGGGACATCCCGGACTCTTTAATGACCATTTTTTCTTTCTAGTCCCATTTTCCTAACCAACTCCTCATCATAATATTTTGCACTACGCAAAAGAAAGAAAAACATAATGCGAGCAATGACACGTCGACAAATACCACAACACGACATCAAGAACTCACACGCCTACCCAAATCAATCATTCAAATCTCAAGTTAACACCTTTGGTATCATTTATCAAATTCCATCTTTTTACAATTTCATCTCAAAGTCAATATGTTATGAAAGACCCACATACACACTTACATAGGCCTTTCATTCTAATCTCAAGGTTTATCATAGACCAAATTACTATCTTCAAGTTTTTGTTATTTGTCTAATGTGCAAATGTCAATGTAAACTTTCATTAGATCCTCACACCTCACCGTGTCACATATACATCATGTACCAAACACATATAGTCTCACATTTATCGTAGATTCAACAAATAGAAAACAACCAGGATAACCACAATATATCAAGGGAAATACTTTTCATAACCCTAGCATACCAAAGGATGCGTCAGCCGCACACAAATACAAGTTCAATGAACAAGACTTATACTTATGAAATCGAAACAAATAAAGGAATATATCAAATATGCCTTTTAACTCCATCCCATCTACGTTATTCTATCTCATCTCAAATTATCAACTTCCGTATCACAATTGTCATGTTTTCCTTTCAATCTTAATGTATCATGTGAAATACCTAGCGACACACCGAATGGTGGACCTAGAGACATTCTGGGTAGCTAGAACCCCGTATATTCACTTCACGTTCCGGGTAGTCATGGCCCCATACATCCATTTCACGTTCGTCTAGGCTTGAAACAAGTGATCAAACATAACAAAAAGGCACCAAATCAACTCAAAAACATATAAGGAGAGTGAGAAATCCCTATCTCAAGGATTTTGAACAAAGCCCAAAGATCCAAGCCAAACTCTAAGCTCCAAACTTTGTAGAGACCCATAAATTTTCTTTTATTTTCTTTAATCGTTTAATATGTAAAAGATTGTATTTATATTAAATTATATGTTTATTAATGAGGTTATACGGATATGCCTACCGTTGTGTACCGGACATTCGGAGGATAGTTGAAACTTTGAGTTTTGGTGTTGAAATGACGTGTGGAAGTGTTGGTAGCAATCGGGGTTTGATTCGATGAACGTTGGCAAAAAATTTTAAATCTGTCTGTGGTGTAAAGGTATAGCTTTTCCCAGTACAGGTACATCTCGACCAGAATCGAATGCTGAATCTTCTGGGTACCTGTACCAGTACTGTCATTTCCCAGTACCAGTACACCCTGCAAAAATTCTGAAATTTCAGCACGCATTTCAGACACTATAAATAGACCCCTTATGTTATTTTCTCACTCCAAGACCACGAACCTAGCCCTAAAATCGCCTCTCTCCCTTCTCTCTTCAATCCCTCACCCAAATCCTTGGATTTACACCTCAAACACCACCAAATCTTCAAGATCTATGTGTTATTCCTTAAAATATCAACCGGGTTTCGAGTTTCTCATTATTGGAGGTAAGATTTATGGTTTTTGGTTCTCTTTTTCTTTCTCTTCTCAAACCCTAGCTTGGATTCATACATTGATCACATTTTTGGATAATCTAGGTTGTAGATCTTGTGGTATTGTTTTGGGAAAGCTTGTTCTTGACGGACCTTTGCTCAGGTAGGGTTTTGCTCAAAACTCATTGTGGTAGGGATTTCTTACTCTTGTTATGCGTTTATGCGGTGTTTATGTAGTTAGATCGTGCCTTGCTTTGTTGTTTGAGGTTGTTCCTTTCATTTTCGAAATTCTGCAGAATCGGTCACTGTTTATGGGGCTTTTTCGTCATCTTAAATTCGGAAATAAATTTTGGTTCCTTCATATTAAATAGAGTGACTTAGAGACCGTTCTAATGCCACTGGAATCACTTGAAACCATTGAGAATTGAATTAATGGTGGATTTTAGAAATCAGGTCATGAATCTGTCTCATTTTCTGGGTTTGTGCCCAACTTCGAATGGCCATAACTTCCTCGTCCGATGTCCGTTTCATGCAAACTTTATATCGAATCGAAGGTCTTGAAGTCAGCTTTCCATCGTCACCGGAATCGCCTTAAAAGTCTTAGTACACAGAAAGTTATGGTCATTTGAGTGGAGGTGTGTTGGTCTGCCAATGTCTGCTGGCTATTCCTAAGTTGTATTCGTTCCATGTTATGACTCCCTATATGATTAGAACATGTTTAAGTCACTCTCGAGTATGATTACTTGTGTTTTAATGAGACTCGTATCCTCGTGCCTCGTCTTGTTGAGCTCCCTAGGTTCCTTTGGCACTCGTTTTATAAGATTCTCATTTAGAACCTAGCCGGTGATGTGTCGTGGAATCGTTGTGGGTTCGGTACGTGGCATAGGGTGTTGTGATAGACTTAGAGGAATAACATGGACTTAAAGTATTTATCAATGTGCAATGTGGTATACTTATGAGCTTGTAATACATTGTTGATGATGTATGAACGAATGTGAACTTGAAAAATGATGTCTATTTATATGTGGATTGATAATGCATTTGTGCTTACGTGAGTTGTGAATTTTGAATTGAGGGTCCTGCAACACAAGATGTGGTAATGCGGAGACTCTAGAGGGTCCGCAACACAAGGTGTGGTAATGCGAAAATCCAGGTGGAGAGAATTCACTGTGACGCAAGGGGTGGTAACACAATTGAATGTCTCGCATGACGAAGAGAATTATGATTGACAGTAGAAGTTCACATTGTTGTTTGAACTGTTTGTTGCTTGAGATTGTGACGGTTGAAAAGAAGAGAATAAACGATTGGCTTTATCATGGTTTTTGAAAAGAAAGGATTTTGGATTTTGAAAAGAGGATTTTTACTAAAAATCCTCCGGTATTCTTGAGCGAATCAACGGATCCGGTATTTGGGCACAAATCAACAGACTCCGGCATTCAAACTCGAATCAACGGAGCTTGACCCGTGGTGGTCTTGTGTTTTCTCTAAATTGTTTTGGAAAATCAAAAAAGAAAGTTTTACCAAATGAGGCTCTACGGTGGATAGTATGGAATGAGGAAGTGGTTTGTGGCATTCATTCAAAAAATTATTAGACGGTTGAACTATTATGGGTGTTGGTTCGATTGCTATGAGATTTAATGCTGCTTCTAGTTGACATGTGGATGCTTAGGGTTATCTCTAAGATGTCCGAAATCCTGAAGTCTAAATTCGTCCGTACATTGTGGTAACTCCTCTTGTATCTCATGTTCGTTTGTTGAGTCTCATTCACGTTTGGTGCATACTTCATCGCATTTTCATTTAGCTTGAGTATGGATTTCTCTACTGGGCTAGTATAGCTCAACCTATCATTTTCAGGTACAAAACATGGAAGTTGGCATGGCGTGCATCTCGTGCTTGATGATCATGTGTTTCGAAGGTATAAAGGAGGCGATCATTTGCATTTGTCTTAAAGGAAGTTTTTTTTTTTTTAAAGAAGGATTATTGTAAACTGTAACATTATTTTGGTATTCGATAACTTGGGGCTCTAAGCCAGGATTGTGATTTTTGAACTTAACTTTGAGAATAGAAAAAAAAATATGTCTTTTGGATATTATTGGTACTTTAGTAGCAATTTTATTTATTGAAAACAATTATTAATTATGTTGAAAATCGACAGGGGGCCCCACCCTACACACCACGCCCATTCCATCTGACCTAATACTCCCTCATCCAAGCCTAAGGCTCGCCAGAAAATAACCCGCTCTCAGCCAACAACCAATCACCACAGACTCCAGAGAAGGGATAAGCAAACCAAGATACTAAAACTCCAACCAAACCCAGAGAACAAACATAATACCCACTTCTAAAGAACAACTACTACAGAGGGACAAGGAACCGAGAAGAGGCTTGAACTGGAGATGTCGGCATCCGACAAGGCTACGGGCTACCCTCCCAAGTACCCTGCACACCACGCCCATTCCATCCAGATTACTACACCCTCAACCTAATAACCTAGGCTCGCTATAATCTAAAAGAGGGACAGAAGGAGAAGCCACAAATGTGGCCACTCGAACCGCATGTGAACCAAGCTGCCCCTTTCAATTAGTGAACTACCATCAATCTAATCAATGACAACCCACGAAGCTATCCCTTTCAATCAGTGCACGACCACCAATCTAATCAATGACAACCCCGGAAGCTACACTTTTCAATCAGAGCCCAACCACCGAACTAGTCAATGGCTGTAGAGACCCGTATTTTTGGGCCGTATTTTTGTTAAAGAAATATTATAATTATCGAGCGAGGGCGTAAATTGTGGAAATTCGAATAATAGCGTAGTTATTTAGATTTGGGGGTTAATGTGATAGAATGTGAAAGTTTGGGTGTAAGGATAATATGTGTGTGTGCATGTAGATAATGGTGTGGCTAGTTGTAGGGGAAAATAATTCCCCCTTTCTTTTTCTTCATCTGCCGACACCCACACACACACATCACAACCCCTCTCTCTCTCCTGCGTCTCTCGCTCTCTCTGCTCTCCCTCCGAAAAAAATTTCTCTTTACCTTCTCTCCTCGATTTCATCTACTTGGGGCGTGATTCCGGACAAAGTCCAAGAATTAACGTTGTTCTACGGAGCACGGGCTTCCTATCTATCCAAGGAAAATTGCGATCGGGCCACGTGGGAACTTGGTTGACTTGGTCAAACGGTTGGGTTTTGCTCAAAACCCATGAGGTAGGGATTTCTTACTCTTGTTATGCGTTTATACGATGTTTATGTATCTAGATCGTGCCTTGTTTCGTCGTTTGAGATTGTTTCTTTCATTCCCGAATTTCTGCAGAACTGGTCCCTGTTTATGGGGCATTTTCGTCATCTTAAACTCAGAAATAAATTTTGGTTCCTTCATATGAAATAGAGTAGACTTAGAGCCCGTTCTAATGCCCCTGGAATCACCCGAAACCGTTGAGAATTGAATTTATGGTGATTTTTAGAAAACTGGTCTGCAATCTGTCTCGTGTTCTGGATTTCAGCCCACTTCGAACGGACATAACTTTCTCATCCGATGTTCGTTTTATGCAAACTTTATATCGAATCGAAGGTCTTGAAGTCAGCTTTCCATTGCCACCGGAATCGCCTTAAAATTCTTAGCACACAGAAAGTTATGATCATTTGAGTGGAAGTGTGTCGGTCTGCCAATGTCTGCTGGCTATTCCTAAGTTGTATTCGTCCCGTGTTATGACTCCCTATATGATTAGAACATGTTTAAGTCACTCTCAAGTATGATTACTTGTGTCTTAATGAGACTCGTATCCTCGTGCCTCGTCTTGTTGAGTTCCCTAGGTTCCTTTGGCACTCGTTTTATAAGATTCTCGTTTGGAACCTAGCCGGTGATGTGCCGTGGAATCATTATGGGTTCGATACGTGGCATAGGGCGTTGTGATAGATTTGGAGGAATAACGTGGACTTAAAATATTTATCAATGTACAATGGGGCATGCTTATGAGTTTGCAATATATTGTTGATGATGTACGAACGAATGTGACCTTGGGAAAATGCTGTTTTTTTTTGGATACGGATTGGTATTGCCATGTGATTGATTAAATGGCTTTGGATTCAATTGAATGATTTGATGTTTTGAGAAATGGAAACGTGAAATGAATGTGGATGACAAATGGTCATTAAAAGAACTTTCGGGCTCTTAAATGAGTAAATGCATGCAGGCAGGAGCTAAATGCTCATATCGTATGCTTTCATGGCTCTTAAGTGAGTAAATGCATGGGAGCTAAATGCTCATATTGTATGTTTTCATGGCTCTTAAGTGAGTAAATGCAGCAGGAGCTAAAATGCTCATATCGTATATTTTCATGGCTCTTAAGTGAGTAAATGCATGCAAGAGCTAAAATGCTCATATCACTTGTCTTCGTGGCTCGTTATCGAGTAAGTGCTTGGCAGGAGTTCGGCTCAGACTTTTAACGACACGTAGTTGGTTTATGAAGTTAATGTGAGGATTTTGATTTTGGTTAAAGGATTTTGATGAGAATCCTCCGGTATTCAGCCCGAATCAACGGAGCTCGGCCTACAATGGTCTTGAGTTTTCTTTGAATTGTTTTGAAATCAAAAGGAAGGGTTTGAAATGAAGGAATTTGATGATGATAAATGCGGACACGAGAAAGATTATAGTACCGTACAATGAATGATAAGATGAATTTGAATTGGTCATAGTCTAATGTGGATTGACGTGAGTTTATTAACGTATCTAGTCAGAGAGGAAAACTGTAAGTGGTATTTATGTGAAGTCTAGAATCTTTTGACTATAGTGTGCGGCTCGTTGGTAAACGTTCGTACTTTGAGCGTATCTGTCAATATTCACTCATTCATAGTGCATGATTCGTCATATTTACATATAGCTTGAGTATAGATTTCTCTACTGGGCTAGTGTAGCTCAACCTATCATTTTCAGGTAAAAAAAAGCAAGGAAGTTGGCATGACGTGCATCTCGTACTTGTAGATCATGGGTTTCAAAGGTATAGAGGGGCGATTTTATGCTTTTACCTTGAAAGATGTATTTTTGAAGGATGAGCTTTGTAAACTGTAATATTAATTTGGTAACTTGTATAACTTGGGACCTTGAGCCCGGATTGTAATATTTGTTTTTAATTTGAGAACTGGGGAAAGAAATGTTATTTGGGTATTACCTGTACTCCAGTGAGGATTTTATTTATCTCAAATGGTTATTATTTATGTTGAAAATCGAGGGCGTGACAATGGCAGCCGCGAAGCTACCACTTTCAATCAGTGCAAGACCCCAATCTAATCAATGATAACCCCGGTCACAACCATACTACGCACGACCACCGGGCTAATGAAGCATAGAAACTAGGGATTTAAAGAAGCTCAACAAAGAGCTTGATATTAACCCGATCTCAGTCCAAACAGATGACTGCCCATCGAGTCGGTCTCACCCTTTACCAAACTGTTACAGGCAAGCAGCACATGGTTTTGCAACTACGGGAATAGAAACCCGATTCTTGGAATCATAAGTTTTACCAACTGTAACACTACTCCGGCAATAATATACAAAAGTTAGCTAATTATGGAACAAATTTAAAGTACTCCAATCGAAATCTAGAGGTCTCACCATGATTGTATACAGATCTCAGTTCAGCCAGCACCATTCCGACGAGTGGAACTTAGCAGCACCAAGAACTACTTAACCGTGTAAATAGACCCACGAGCAATAGGCTCTGGATCAAATCTGCATTTGCTGACCATCAATTGCTGGACCACACCAGCAATCCCCACGCTCTGAACAGTACGCCACCAGTTCCGACCAGCAATTGCCTTCCGCCGTGCGCAGCTTCAGGACTAGAGCGATGGAGCCGGTGATTCCTTTTGCCGTCTCACACCTCACTTTTCACTTCTTTGTTTCCAATTGATTGAGTTTTCGAGAGAGAGAAAGAGAAGAGGGAAAAAGCTTGAGAGTTCATTTTATAAAATAGCTATTGATGTTTTGAATGGTAGATTTATTCAAATGAATATTGGCGGGTCAGTGCTACTGTATTTAGTCTGAAGGTGGAAATTTTTTTAAGGCATTTGATCATGACGATGTAGTCCGTAGGCATACCGACCGAACATATTTTGAGGTAATCCGGGAAGTATACGATATGCTTCCCACTTATGGAATCCTTTCTTTATTATCATTTTGTACTCCTATTGATTATCTCGTGATATTTGTTCAATCCTATGGAATATTATTAAAAAGTGGAATAATTGTTAATTGACCATGATATTGTTGAGTGCTATAGAATTGTTTAGTACATGGATCAAATGACCTTACCAAAAGCCTGTCCATATCCCGATAGCTGGGTAGGCTAGGTGAGAAAGGTATTGGGGAGGGTCGCTAATCATGTACTGAGGAGGACGTGGTATGAGTGTGGGCTACCAGTCTTGTGGTGAGTGCCGTCTTTTTTTCTTTAATGAGAAAATCTGCAAACTGCGTGTTCAATTTGGAGTCGCTACCCGGGTTTTAGTGGTTTGCCACTTGAGGAACCAAACTTTAATGATATCCGTCACTTTTATTTGAAAAAGGCTTTATTTCTTCTTACCGGTCCGTCATAACCAAAGACAACATAAGTTTGGGAGCTAGGTTACGAGAGGGGAATGGTTTTAAGGCGCTCCTCTCGCCCGACACGAAGGTCGGTCTCTACTTACTTGTGGGATTTCAAAACCATTTTGCAACTTAACTTTTAAATCAAGTAAGGGAGGGGGAACAATAAAAAGGGGTTAAAAACTATAAACACATTGTACGTGAGTGTATACATGTGAGCAGTGTACAGATTATAACCATAGACATGAGATGGCAGGATATGCAACAAAACAGAAGCTGGTGTTGAAATCCCTTTTGAGCGCTTAACAACACTCCTAAGCGCTCAAGAATTGGTCTTGAGTGCTCAGATGCGAGGCTCACAACAATCTTGAAAAATGATCAAAAGATGCAAGTGCTGAAATGAACTGGTGGTTTGAGCTGAGAAAGCAAAAAACTATTGAGACTTGAGGAAGTAGGAGCTTTTAGAATGTTTTTTCAGAAACTAAACAGAATGTTAAAAATCATGAAACTAAGCAGAAACACCCTGGACTTGGGAGTATTGATCTGACCAGAAAGTTCAAGGATATGGATTTGAGCGCTCAGAAGTGCTCTTGAGCACTCAAGAGTATTTCTGAGTGCAGAGGTCTTGTCCTCTTGTTTTGATTTGCATGAAAGGCCGACCGAGCTCAAAGTCAATATGAGGAACTGACTTAAGCCCGGTGGCTCCCCTCAGATTGAGAAAATAGCGACTTAAAAGGTTTTTTCTACCTTTCCTTTGCTTGAAACACTTACTCCATTGTTTGTGGTTTGAAAACTGGTTTGTAGGCTAAGGTTTTTGGTGTGCGGAGAGGTTATGGAGGTGTTTTTAGCTTGGAAGAATGACTCAAAACAGATTTTCGCCTCTCTTTCTCTCTTTTAAGTAGGATTTTTTCACAAAAAATAGACCTATCTCTTGCAAGAAAATGGCCCTCTTCTTCTCAAACACAATGCATGTATTTACAGAAGTTTTTGAAAGTGGAATTCATCATTGGTCAAGGCTTGGAGATCCAAAACGTTGTCTAGAAGCACTAGAACGTGCCTGCCAAGCTGTCTGCACAGGAGAGCATCTTGCAGAAAGATGTCTGACAAGCCTGCCTGATAGCTGCAGAGAATCTTTGACTTGAGCGCTCAAGAGTGGATCCTAAGCACTCAAGTTTGACTGGTCAACACTCAGGTTTGACCTGAGTGCCCAAGTTTGATTGCACAGCAAGCCAAACTTTGCAAGGCTGCCCCGGGCACTCCCAAACTCCGTTTTGCGCACAGTTTGAAGCATTGGAAAGCCGATTGAGTTGACTTTAAGACCCAATTGGTTTCATTTCATCATCATTTGTACTTTAAAAGATGTGCCCATTCTACCCTCAATGCGTCGAGAAATAAATTATTTTGATAAAACGAACGCATCGCCCTCTCCTAAAATTGGACCGAGGCTCGCCTTATATTGATAAAAAGAGGTTTTAAATGATTAAAAGATAATGCATGCTAAGGTTGTTTTGAAGAGTCTTATTCCTTTGTTTTAAAAAGCTAAAGGAGCAGTGTTTCTAGCTTTCAAGGATGTTTTGCCCTTTATTATCATTGGGGAGGCTTAAAGGTATCCTAGAGGGTCCAAATTGGGGTCTACTATGAGGTCCGTTGTGATTATTTACTTTGACTTGGTAGTCGATTGTCGTTATTGATTCCACTTGAATATGAGCATTGTTATTTTGTTGTATCGTATACTTCCAAGATAGTTTATTTTTCAGGTGTGGAGCTGCATTAGTGAATGTTGAATCGGAGCGTATAAGGATTATTTATAGAATCTTGGAAGAGTTAACATTTTTAGAGTATTTAGAGGATTATTTATTTGGACGTTTTCCCCTTTTATTTTAGAGATGTAGATTTATATACGAAGAGAATGGGGGCCTAGAAGCGTATAAAATACAGTGTATGTCATGCCCTCGATTTTAAGCACGATTAAAGACAACTTTTCATAAATAAAAGGGTTACTGAAATATCCATCCTCAACCTATACACGACTTATATTTTCATCCTGGTCATTTTGAACACTTGTGTTTTCATCCTCACTTTAAAATAAATCCAATATTGCCCTTCTACATACTATTATATATACTATTATTATATAGTAATGAATTTTGAGATGGAAAGATAAGTCATGAAGTCCCAAACCCGTAAATCTTTCCAAAATCATTTATCACAAACCAAAAATCTCACCACCAACCTCGCAACAACCCCCCCCATTTCCATTAGGATTTGAGGCTCGCCCAAATGGAAAATGCCGACCAGTGCGGAATTTCGGGAAACAGAATATTGGGCGAGCGGCGAAATGGTCTTCGGTTAAGATTTCCAAAATGGTCTTCGGGCTAATAATGAATTTTCCAGTTCCATTTCTGAAATGACCTTTGGGCAAACAGCGGCGAGAACCGGAACGGAATTTCTAGAAGGTTCGGCAACCGGATAAGGTGTTTGGAGGGGCGTCGGGGGTCGAAATAGCCACTAGGTACTAGATCTGAGGATTTCGAGGTTTGTCGAGGGTCATCGGTGGACGGGAAACATTCGCCGGTGGTCAGTGAGGGTTGGACTTCAGTCGCCGGTGGTTGGCGATGCAGAAGGTGGATTACGATAGTGACGACGTACAGAATTGTATTCATGTTTTTTAATATTTTTTGATTAATTTATTTATATTTTTTCATGAACAAAACATGGTGTTTTCATGAATAAAATTACTTATTCATGTTTTTTCATGTTTTTTTTTTTGACGTACAGATTTGGATTGGATTAATTTATTCATGTTTTTTCAATTAAATCAATGTGTATTCTTAAAATCATGGTGTATTCCCTTTGGTTCATGAGATCATGGTGTATTCATGAAAATCATGGCTTAGATTTATATATATATATATATATATATATATATATATATATATATATATATTTAAATAAATCATGGTTTATTCATGAAATCATAATTGTTAATTTTAGTGTATTCATGAAATCGTAATTGTTTTGATTCAATTCAAGTTGAAATATAAAAGTAATCAATTATATTTCAAATTACCATTAAATCATGAATTATGATTGTTTTGGTTCAATTCAATTTGAAATATAAAAGTAATAGGATAAAAATATAAAAGTAATCAATATTATTTAAATTCATCACGATTTCATATTAAACAATCAAATCTCATTGAATTAGGAAAACAATCCAATCCAAATATATATATATATATATATATATATATATATATATATATATATATATATGTGTGGTTATTTACCTAGACACCCCTTAACGTTTACCCGTTTTTCACGGACACCGCCTCCACGAATTCTCGCTACGGCTAGACCCCCTCATTAAAGTTTTCATTTGGGGGACCTAATGCCGTTGGATGGAATGGCTGAAAAGACCAATGTAGACACCTCCCTAATGGGGCATCGCCATACAGATTGATCGTGGATTGCTCGATTGGTTGCTTGCTTCATAAACCAAGATCGTGGACATTACCATAGCTAGGAACATTGTCACACGATGGCGGTTATCATCAAAACAGAGTCACCACCCAATTTATTAAAACTAGGAAAACAGGTAGAGATTCTGGGCACGGGAGCCAAGAGTACAGTAAGGGGAAGATGTTAGGCACCCCTCTCTGCCCAGCAGTGAGGCTGGCCCATAGTTGTTCAACATAAGACATGTAGATGCTTTGTTTAATTCTAACACATAGTCTGTTTAGTTAAGCCTTTAAACAGTAAGTAAAGTGAGCCAGTGCGATAATTAAAGCATGCATCAGAAAGTAGAATACAAAACAAACTATCCCAGGGAGATGGATCCCGCGGCCGGTGAATGGATGTCACAACCGAAGGATCGAAGCCCCGGTCAGTGTTCTTCCTCACACCAGACAGAAAAGTTAGTAGATAATCAAAACACTACGATTAAGATTCAATACAGTAAATAAAACAAACCAGAGGCCGTTGGGCCTCACCACCTTGATCCCTCAGTTGCTTGATTGCTTCAGATTGATTGACTGATTGCTTCTTTGAAAACCCTAGGGCTAGGGTTTGAATTTCGGGGTTTGATCGTCGGATTGATGGCTGCCTTCGGGAGGTTAGGGCTTTTGAAGAGAGGGTTTGGGAGAGTATTTTTGCAGAGTTTCGTGGCTTGAGAGGGTGTGGAAGTATACGAATTTGGTGTATTTCGTTGTTGTATTTTCATAACCCAAAGGCCCTTTATATAGGCAATTGGTGACTCACTCCGGCCAATCAAAACGCACGATTGCAATTGCAATTGCAATGCAATACAAACTCTTCGTGGTAATCTCTGGGCGTAGCCCGAACGCATCGGGAAGGTAGTGTAGTTGGATCAAACAATCGACAGAACGTTCCAGAGTCTGGAAAATAGACAATCTGGCGGCCGAGCAAAGGATCTGGCGGCCGAGGAATGGATGTTGCGGCCGAAGGATAGATCTTGCGGCCGAGGGATTGATCTCTCAGGGAGATTTTCAAGCAACAAGTTGCTCGGGTGAAGAAATGATTTTAAGGCCGTGAGATCAATGTTACGCCGACAGATGGATTCTCCTAGGATTCTGTATTTCTGTCTAAAAGGCTGTATGGCTCTGGATTGGGTCCTCTAAGTGGCTCAAAATTCTTACCATAAGTCCATGGGTTCACGAGAAGGCAATCAGCAATCACTGTATCCATTTCATCATCGGGATGGTCCCCAAGGTGGGACTTGAAATAATCGTTAGGCCAAATTGGGGTGTCTACAGATGCCCCTCTTTGATTGAACTCAGACGGATCGCGAGACATGTTTGAGTAAGAGTCAAAGCCGTAAAAACAACTCAATTTGGTCCAACCACTATTCCAAGGGGTTTTCGAAAAAGGTTTTTGTTATGGTCGGGCCGGGAGGCTGCCTACGTATTACACAAGGGAAATTCAGACGAATCGTAGTTCGGGCGGGTAATAAAGAAAAAGAAAAAGTTTGGAGGGTTAGAGACAGAAGACGTACCTTCGGGCTTAAAAAGCCGTAGTGCAACGTACCTGGGTTAAGCCAGGGTTTCGGCGGAGAATAGTTGAAGGAGTGCGGGGCTGCCGGGGAAGTTTTTGCGGAGAGCATTCTTAGTATTTTGGGGTAGATCAGTACACGGCAGGTGCGTTTGCTTTTTTTGATCATCCTTACTTTGACTGAGGGGAGCTCGGTAGGGTAGCCTATCCTTGCGAATGAGCTGGAAGGAATTGATGTGATTGGGGTGGAATCCAAGCCATCTACTGAGGATGAATCGGACGCCGTTTTTGAGATATAGGGGGCGCAAGGCCAGTAACTAGAGCACGGAGCTTTGGGGATGAGGGAACCGAGGCACGGAGCCGGTTGTAGTCATGAGGTGAGAGCCTGGAGAGCGATGGTTTTTGACGTGATGGAACCGAGGCGCGGAACCGGTTGTAGTCACAAGGCGAGAGCCTAAGGTGATAGAATTGAGGCGTGGAGCCTGCTGTGATCATGAGGCGAGGGCCTGAGGAGATTGGAGCTTTGAGCTTTGAGCTTGATAGAACCGAAGTGCGGAGTTGGTATTGATCATAAGGCGAAAGCTTGAGGTGTCAGAGCTTAGAGCTTGAAATCATGGCTCTGATACCAATTTTACAGACACAAAGTGGGTACAAACACGAAGTAGGTTAGGATCGAGAGAACACAAGACAAGACACACGATATATGGAAGAACACTAGCTTGAACTGAACTGCTATTACAATAGGTGGCCTCCTCCTTTTATAGGCGTAAGGAGGAGTTACTAACATCATCGCTTGCATCACTGTATAGTACAATACATAATTGTTACTTACTGTTACTACATGGACTTCTGGCTTCAACAGTACCAACCTATTATACTAGTTTACTGACACGCATACTATTCACACAAGTACCTATTTATTACATGCCAGACTACATGCAAGTCTTTCTACGCACATTCAGAAGGTTCAGAGTAATCCAGCCAGCTGTCTCTTTTGTGGGTCCCTCTTTCATTTTTAGGTAAAAATCTGGGTTCTTCGTTTCCTCATACAACAAATCTTTTCTTTTTACTGGAAAATCTTCAACTAATTTTGATTAATAAAATTCTGTATACTAGGGTAGATAAACCGAGACACACCGCTTACACAAAAGCCAAAGTCTCAAGGTACTTTTAACCCACTGATACAAAAAATTTTCAATCAAAATAGTTTGTGAAGTTTCTGATGTGGAGGATCCTTAAAAGGCAACCACAGAGCATACGCTTCAATTTCTTTCTTTTTAGAAAAGATTTGAAGTAATGTTGGAAAAGAAGTTCCCAGAGAAAGGGTTTAAGCTAGAATGGAAAACATGGCTCTGATACCAATTTTACAGACACAAAGTGGGTACAAACACGAAGTAGGTTAGGAAAAGGGCTTCATCTGTGGAAGAGGGTAAGGACATGTCAAAAGCATGGTTTTGGAGACGATAGGCCATTTGGTAGTGGAGGGTTGCAGCATATGTGGTGGAGATTTGGGAGGCACCACCAATTTGAACTTGCACCTTTAAAGCTGATAGCAGATGAGGATCTGCTAGTGGCATGTTGAAATTAGGATAAAAGGTGAAGATTACAGTTCCAGCATTTAAAGTGGTTTGAACAGTAGCAATACACGCATGCTGATACTGCATGAACCTGGTATCTACCAGAGCAAGTCTGGAGGTAACAGGTAAACCTTTTCTCCCATGGAAAGTTACTGCCAATCTGATTGCTCCGAAATGAAGATGAGTAAATCCTTGTTGTTGCCAGATGCGAGGCAAATCAATTGGGATTTCTAGAGGTAAAAGCTGTTCAGCTTCTGTAGCTGTTATGAAACACTGATCAAACTTGGAGGCCTGGACATACTCTTTTACTGAGGTTGGACGCTTTGTGGAGAAGAGTTGGGTGACAGACTTTTTCACAGAAGTTTGTGGACGGACAAAGGCATTATAGGGGTTGAGGAAAGGGAGATCAGTAAGGGGAACCTTACTATCATCGGGAAGATATTCAAATTCATACAAGTACTCAAGATTAGGAGAAGAGGTAGAGGAATTCCTACTGGTAGAAGGGACAAGAGATGAGGTGGCAGAGGAATGAGTAGAAAACAAACGATTCATTTTTAGATGGAGATTGAGGAGAAGGTGGAGATTTACAAGGAGTGGGAGGTAACGAAGGACATATGGGACATGGTTCTTCAAAGTCCTCGTCATCTTCTAGAAAATTGGCTTTTTTGCTGAGAATACTGCTGAGCTTGGAGAGAGTGAAGCTGGTTTTTTAGATGCTTCATTTCAGCATCCTTGTGGGAAAAAGCTGCTGAAAATGCTTGGTTGGAATATGCCATCTGGAGAAGTTCCTGATGAACATTTTGAATTTTTTGCTGCAAATCTCTGATAAGAAGTTCCAATGATGATAACTTCTTATGGACAACATTTTCCAAATTTTGCTGAGAGTTAGCAATTCTTTGGAGAATTTTGTTTTGTGCCAGAGAGTTTGCTGACTGCCAATTTATCGCTGCTTCTGCTGCTGACACCGCCTTGGTGCTACCATCAGGTTTCGAAATGAAAAGTGGGTTTGAAGTCTGGACAGGAATAGGTTTTTGCTGATTTTTCTCGTAAGCTGTAACCCAAGTTTCTGGGAGAAGCTTGAGAAGCTCAGGGCGAGAAATTTGTCTTGGGACATGGACACAAGAAGCTTGGTGAGGTGCGTTGACGGTTAGGATCGAGAGAACACAAGACAAGACACACGATATATGGAAGAACACTAGCTTGAACTGAACTGCTATTACAATAGGTGGCCTCCTCCTTTTATAGGCGTAAGGAGGAGTTACTAACATCATCGCTTGCATCACTGTATAGTACAATACATAATTGTTACTTACTGTTACTACATGGACTTCTGGCTTCAACAGTACCAACCTATTATACTAGTTTACTGACACGCATACTATTCACACAAGTACCTATTTATTACATGCCAGACTACATGCAAGTCTTTCTACGCACAACAGTTCAGTACAGTACACACCAATTATATATTACAACCACAGTCACCAATAATTTCACCCCTTCCTGAAAATGAAAGAGGGACCCACAAAAGAGACAGCTGGCTGGATTACTCTGAACCTTCTGAATCATATTGTCTTGAGCAGTCTCCAGAATAGTCTTCAGTCCTGTCAGTCAGGTGATACTGATCCAAAAGGAAACGGATATTTTGGCGCCACTACTCTGGATAAGTCTCATTGAATTTCCAATTTGCAGTTTCATAATTGAGGAGAGATGAAGGGACTTCTGCAGGTGTCAATCCATTGAGTGAACACAGTGTTTGAGTCATGACAAGATAATTTCCACTGTTGATCTGGATTCTTTGAGGCTCTGGATATGCAGAAAGAAATATAGTGTGATACTCCTTTCGCCAAGTGACAGAACCATCTGGATTAGGAAGACATCTGTTGTTACGACTTGTCCAAAAAACAAATTGAAGATTCCCGCCTGCAGTGTTAGGGACACTCTTGATCTTCTGCTGCCAAAATGGTATGTTTCCAAAGAGCAAGAGGAACTTCAAGAAGAAATCTTCTGGAGGATGGATCTGATTGAACGCCGCATGAGCCAAATAGACCAACACTGCTGATCTATTGAAACAGACACTGATAGTATATACATCTACTAAATACCATAAGAGGAGGTAGGCTTCTTTTTTAAAATAAAAAACATTATGGTCATATACTTCAAACTGGGTGAGAAAAGGATATACAGGATGGAAAGGTAGACCACTTAGGGGACCTTCATCAAGACCATATTTGAAAATACAGAGATGTTGAAGGTTTTGACACATTTGGACACATCTAGAGAGAAGGGTTATCTCTAAAAGATGACACTGAAGGTGAACAGGAAGATTTACTGGATGGACACAGGAAATCATTGGAAAACAACCAGGGACAAAGAAATGTGGCTTTGATTTTGAAAACTGGTTGATTTCTTTTTTGATTCTAGATAGAAAATCTGGGAGGACATTTGTTTTTCCTTTTATGTGGACAGCATCAAAACTCCAATTGGAAAACCAATTTGCCCATCTGAGCAATTGTGCTTTTGGAAGGTGTTTCTGCTTGAACTTGAGCATGCTGGGAAAACTCATCATATCAGTCTCAATTAGAAAATGATGACCAATAAGATGGAATTCAAACTTCTCAATACTCCTTTTGATTGCCAGAATTTCTTTGTAAGTGGAATGGTAATGAAGCTCTGCTGAAGAGAAAGCACCACTCTTATATCCACAAATTCTGCGCTTCTGTTCGGTGTTTTCTTCCAAGAGAACTGCTCCCCAATATAGATCAGAGGCATCTGTCTGAAGTACTCTTTTTCCATCTAAAGGTATGGTTAATGGAGGAAGAGTTTTGGCTATGGTTTTGAGGTCTTTGACGGCTTTGGTGCAATGGGTTGACCAAGGAGGAGGGATTTTCTTTAGTAGAGCTGAAAGAGGAGTACGGTATTGGGCAAGGTTGGGAATGAAATCAGCCATATAGTTAACAATTCCAAGGAACTGTTGAACTTGTTTGACTGTGAGGTTTTCTTCTGGAAAATGGTCAAGTTGGGAAGCTATATGGGGCTGGAGGTTATATTGACCTTTAGAGATATGCATCCCTAAAAAATCAATTTCTGGTTGAGCAAGGAGCATCTTTTTCTCTGAGAGCATGATACCATGGGTTTGAATTAGGGAATGGAAGGCTTGTAGTAAGAGGACATGAGACTCAATATCTGGAGAAAAGAGTAGGATGTCATCAATGTAAACAAGGGCTGAGGATAAAATGGGAGCAAATATCCGAATCATGGCCTTTTGAAATAAAGATGGAGCTGTTTTTAATCCAAAAGGCATAACTGACCACTGGAAGTGGTGATCTGGAATGCAAAAACCAGTTTTGGGACGATCATCTGGATGGATACCCAGCTGCCAAAAACCTGCTTTCAAATCAAATTTTGAGAAAATTTGAGCTTTGGGCAAGTTTGCAAAAAGAACACTTCGCCGAGGAAGAGGGAACTTGTTATCCTGCAGAAAATGATTGAGAGGCTGGTAATTGATAACCAAGCGAAGCTTTCCTCTTATCTGCTCTGTTCTTTTATTCACATAAAATGCTTCACATGCCCACTGAGAGGTCGTGGGCTCAATCAATCCTTCTGACTGGAGTTGTTGGAGCTCTTGAAGAGCAAGTTGGTAGTGTTCTGGGTTCATTCCATGATGGGTAGCTTTGGTGGGGTTAATGTCTTCATTTTTCTTAAAAGGAAGAGAAATGAAGAAATCTGGGTTTTTCCAAAGTGGGTTGGAACATTTGGTAAGGAACTGGGAATGAGATTCAGCACAGGAGGTTTGAATTATGGCTTCTTTGATGGAGGAGAAATTTTCTATGGAAAAAAGATTTGGTTGGGAGGTCCAGGGTAACAGGTAGTTTTTGTATTTCAAGCCTTTTTTGAGCCAAGAGATTTTGCTGAGATTTTGGAGAATATCATAGCCTAACAATAGATCTTTCCCTGGGAGGTCAGAACCATAGACTTGGTGTTTTATGGTGTATCCAGGAAAAAGTTGAATGATAATAGGCTTACTAATGAGAGTAATGATAAAAGTTTCTCCATTGGCTGCTGTGAAGGGTCTGAAACATGACTGCCAGTAGGACCTGGGGAGGATTGCTGGGTTGAGGATAGAGGCTGCTGCACCAGTATAAAAGAAAGCGATAACTGGTATGGGTTTCTCATACTTCCCAAGCAAGATTTTGACCCTGGCCAGAGGTTGAGCCAGCATGATGTTTGGAAACCCAAAGGTTTGGATTTCATAGGGGAATGAATCAGAATCATCAGAAGAATCCTCTGTTTCTGATGAAGAATCATCAAAGGTGAATGCCAGGACTGCTTCATCTGTTGCTTCATCATCAACTGAAAATAGGGATTCGACATCAGCATTTTCAAGATTATCGTCAATGAGAGCCAAAGAGTTCACCATCTTGTCTCTTGCTGCTCTATTTGGACACTGTTTTGCATAGTGCCCCTTCTTTCCACATATATAACAGCGATCAGTCTTTCGCTGTCCTCTGAACTTTTTCTTCTTAAAAAACTTCCATTTTTTCCGACGTGGAAACTTGCCGGACTTGGAAAACTTTGGGAACTTGCCAGGAGATTTGGACTTCCATTTCTGAAAGTGTTTGGTTTTCCGATATGAAGGACGGCAAGTGCACTTCTTGTCCTTGCACTTTATAGATAAATCTGGCCGATCACAAGCTTTGCCAAGAAGTTTTCCCTGTTCTTCAAGAGTTCTGAGGAATTTCTGGTGATTGCACAGTTTCTCCAAGGCAATCAAAGAGTGCTGATAAATACCACCAAGAGATGTTGCATTTAACGTCAATCCTTTTGTTTGAAGTAGCCTTGTTGTCTCATTTCCCAATGGTTCTGGAAGGGAATTGAGAAAAGCTTGCTTAAGATTGACATCATCCATGCCGTTGAGAAGATAAAACCGTTGAGACATACGGTCATAATGGATCTCCAGATCTCTCCTTTTGAATGAACAGCATCTCATGCTGAGGTATTCTTCCCGAACAAACTCCTTTGTGTTGTTATGATCTCCAAGAAACTCGGTATGCAGAACTGAGATGAATTGATCAAGAGTTGGCAGTTGCTTAAGCTGAAGCTGTCGGTACTCACCAAGAGCTAAGTACCATTGACGTAGTCGGCCAAGAAATTTTGTTGTACACTTAGTAATGACAAGACTAAGTGTAGTGTTTGGAGAGAGCATAGCAGCAGTGCACCAAGCATGAATCTCATAAAGTTTATCCAACCACTTTGATGGGGGAATATTATCAAAGGAGAAACCTTGGGTATGGACATTGGAGTGTGAAAAGGAATCAAAAGTTGGATTTTCTTGAGGTGTTTCAAACTCAGGACCTTCTTCAATGATAGGATCTTCAACATTTTCCTCTGGGTTTTCAGGGTTCATCATGAAAACATGAGGTATTGGCATAGAGTAAGTGGATTCAACATCTGAATCAGACTCAATGGTTGGTTCTGGAGATGGGGTTTCTGGTATAGTGGCCAAGGTATGGAGGAGAGTGGAAATAGGATTTTTGGAGGTTGGCTGAACCATTAGCTGGGGTGATTTTAGATTTGGGTCAGATGGTGTAGAAGAAGTAGAGGTAGTTGGAGCTGAGGTAGAAGTGGATGGTGGAGTTAGAACTGAAGGAAGTTGAAAGGGTTTTATCTGAGGTTTTGGGAAAGGAAGTCTTGGTGGAGATGGTCTTTTTGGTGGAGGAAGGAAAGTTGATGAGCTTCCAAAGATGGAGCTTGACTCACCAAATTCTGAGGTAGGGTTTATAGGTAAGGGTTGAGACATATGAGGATACCCAAACAGACTTCGTTGAGAGGAAGATGTGAACATATCAAATGGGCTTTTTTGCTGAGAATACTGCTGAGCTTGGAGAGAGTGAAGCTGGTTTTTTAGATGCTTCATTTCAGCATCCTTGTGGGAAAAAGCTGCTGAAAATGCTTGGTTGGAATATGCCATCTGGAGAAGTTCCTGATGAACATTTTGAATTTTTTGCTGCAAATCTCTGATAAGAAGTTCCAATGATGATAACTTCTTATGGACAACATTTTCCAAATTTTGCTGAAAGTTAGCAATTCTTTGGAGAATTTTGTTTTGTGCCAGAGAGTTTGCTGACTGCCAATTTATCGCTGCTTCTGCTGCTGATACAGCTTTGATGCTACCATCAGGAAGAATAGTAGCTGAGTCCGGAATTTTATGACGGTGGGTGGTTCTTTCCTAAGGATTCTGAAAATCCAAAGGAGGAAAATCTGCTTCAGTGAACATAAAACATCCACTGGGTTGTGCCGACGGGTCATTTTTAGATGGAGGTTGAGGAGAAGGTGGAGATTTACAAGGAGTGGGAGGTAACGAAGGACATATGGGACATGGTTCTTCAAAGTCCTCGTCATCTTCTAGAAAATTGGCTTCTAAACAGTCATCACAATCACAGAAGTCAAAATAACAATGACCTGTTTCTGGATTTTTGAAATAGAAGACTGGGAGACCACTAGATTGGAAATATTTAATTGGAGGTCCGGGTCTAGAGCCATCTACAAACATATCAATCCTTGACGGAAAGATAACAGGATGAGTGGAAGAGGACGCAGAGTCTTCTTTTGGGAAAGAAATTTCCACGGTACCATCAGGTTTCGAAATGAAAAGTGGGTTTGAAGTCTGGACAGGAATAGGTTTTTGCTGATTTTTCTCGTAAGCTGTAACCCAAGTTTCTGGGAGAAGCTTGAGAAGCTCAGGGCGAGAAATTTGTCTTGGGACATGGACACAAGAAGCTTGGTGAGGTGCGTTGACGGTTAGAAAAGGGCTTCATCTGTGGAAGAGGGTAAGGACATGTCAAAAGCATGGTTTTGGAGACGATAATGCCATTTGGTAGTGGAGGGTTGCAGCATATGTGGTGGAGATTTGGGAGGCACCACCAATTTGAACTTGCACCTTTAAAGCTGATAGCATATGAGGATCTGCTAGTGGCATGTTGAAATTAGGATAAAAGGTGAAGATTACAGTTCCAGCATTTAAAGTGGTTTGAACAGTAGCAATACACGCATGCTGATACTGCATGAACCTGGTATCTACCAGAGCAAGTCTGGAGGTAACAGGTAAACCCTTTCTCTGGGAACTTCTTTTCCAACATTACTTCAAATCTTTTCTAAAAAGAAAGAAATTGAAGCGTATGCTCTGTGGTTGCCTTTTAAGGATCCTCCACATCAGAAACTTCACAAACTATTTTGATTGAAATTTTTTTGTATCAGTGGGTTAAAAGTACCTTGAGACTTTGGCTTTTGTGTAAGCGGTGTGTCTCGGTTTATCTACCCTAGTATACAGAATTTTATTAATCAAAATTAGTTGAAGATTTTCCAGTAAAAAGAAAAGATTTGTTGTATGAGGAAACGAAGAACCCAGATTTTTACCTAAAAATGAATCGTTTGTTTTCTACTCATTCTTCTGCCACCTCATCTCTTGTCCCTTCTACCAGTAGGAATTCCTCTACCTCTTCTCCTAATCTTGAGTACTTGTATGAATTTGAATATCTTCCCGATGATAGTAAGGTTCCCCTTACTGATCTCCCTTTCCTCAACCCCTATAATGCCTTTGTCCGTCCACAAACTTCTGTGAAAAAGTCTGTCACCCAACTCTTCTCCACAAAGCGTCCAACCTCAGTAAAAGAGTATGTCCAGGCCTCCAAGTTTGATCAGTGTTTCATAACAGCTACAGAAGCTGAACAGCTTTTACCTCTAGAAATCCCAGTTGATTTGCCTCGCATCTGGCAACAACAAGGATTTACTCATCTTCATTTCGGAGCAATCAATCCTTTTGTTTGAAGTAGCCTTGTTGTCTCATTTCCCAATGGTTCTGGAAGGGAATTGAGAAAAGCTTGCTTAAGAATGACATCATCCATGCCGTTGAGAAGATAAAACCGTTGAGACATACGGTCATAATGGATCTCCAGATCTCTCCTTTTGAATGAACAGCATCTCATGCTGAGGTATTCTTCCCGAACAAACTCCTTTGTGTTGTTATGATCTCCAAGAAACTCGGTATGCAGAACTGAGATGAATTGATCAAGAGTTGGCAGTTGCTTAAGCTGAAGCTGTCGGTACTCACCAAGAGCTAAGTACCATTGACGTAGTCGGCCAAGAAATTTTGTTGTACACTTAGTAATGACAAGACTAAGTGTAGTGTTTGGAGAGAGCATAGCAGCAGTGCACCAAGCATGAATCTCATAAAGTTTATCCAACCACTTTGATGGGGGAATATTATCAAAGGAGAAACCTTGGGTATGGACATTGGAGTGTGAAAAGGAATCAAAAGTTGGATTTTCTGGAGGTGTTTCAAACTCAGGACCTTCTTCAATGATAGGATCTTCAACATTTTCCTCTGGGTTTTCAGGGTTCATCATGAAAACATGAGGTATTGGCATAGAGTAAGTGGATTCAACATCTGAATCAGACTCAATGGTTGGTTCTGGAGATGGGGTTTCTGGTATAGTGGCCAAGGTATGGAGGAGAGTGGAAATAGGATTTTTGGAGGTTGGATGAACCATTAGCTGGGGTGATTTTAGATTTGGGTCAGATGGTGTAGAAGAAGTAGAGGAATTCTTACTTCAGGAAGATATGCAAAGTGGGTACAAGAAATATACCAATACCATTTTGGATATGCAGTGGATGGTTAGGATATACCAAAATGGGTCCAACCAGACACAAAGTGGGTACAAACACGAAGTAGGTTAGGATCGAGAGAACACAAGACAAGACACACGATATATGGAAGAACACTAGCTTGAACTGAACTGCTATTACAATAGGTGGCCTCCTCCTTTTATAGGCGTAAGGAGGAGTTACTAACATCATCGCTTGCATCACTGTATAGTACAATACATAATTGTTACTTACTGTTACTACATGGACTTCTGGCTTCAACAGTACCAACCTATTATACTAGTTTACTGACACGCATACTATTCACACAAGTACCTATTTATTACATGCCAGACTACATGCAAGTCTTTCTACGCACAACAGTTCAGTACAGTACACACCAATTATATATTACAACCACAGTCACCAATAATTTCACCCCTTCCTGAAAATGAAAGAGGGACCCACAAAAGAGACAGCTGGCTGGATTACTCTGAACCTTCTGAATCATATTGTCTTGAGCAGTCTCCAGAATAGTCTTCAGTCCTGTCAGTCAAGTGATACTGATCCAAAAGGAAACGGATATTTTGGCGCCACTCCTCTGGATAAGTCTCATTGAATTTCCAATTTGCAGTTTCATAATTGAGGAGAGATGAAGGGACTTCTGCAGGTGTCAATCCATTGAGTGAACACAGTGTTTGAGTCATGACAAGATAATTTCCACTGTTGATCTGGATTCTTTGAGGCTCTGGATATGCAGAAAGAAATATAGTGTGATACTCCTTTCGCCAAGTGACAGAACCATCTGGATTAGGAAGACATCTGTTGTTACGACTTGTCCAAAAAACAAATTGAAGATTCCCGCCTGCAGTGTTAGGGACACTCCTGATCTTCTGCTGCCAAAATGGTATGTTTCCAAAGAGCAAGAGGAACTTCAAGAAGAAATCTTCTGGAGGATGGATCTGATTGAACGCCGCATGAGCCAAATAGACCAACACTGCTGATCTATTGAAACAGACACTGATAGTATATACATCTACTAAATACCATAAGAGGAGGTAGGCTTCTTTTTTAAAATAAAAAACATTATGGTCATATACTTCAAACTGGGTGAGAAAAGGATAGACAGGATGGAAAGGTAGACCACTTAGGAGACCTTCATCAAGACCATATTTGAAAATACAGAGATGTTGAAGGTTTTGACACATTTGGACACATCTAGAGAGAAGGGTTATCTCTAAAAGATGACACTGAAGGTGAACAGGAAGATTTACTGGATGGACACAGGAAATCATTGGAAAACAACCAGGGACAAAGAAATGTGGCTTTGATTTTGAAAACTGGTTGATTTCTTTTTTGATTCTAGATAGAAAATCTGGGATGACATTTGTTTTTCCTTTTATGTGGACAGCATCAAAACTCCAATTGGAAAACCAATTTGCCCATCTGAGCAATTGTGCTTTTGGAAGGTGTTTCTGCTTGAACTTGAGCATGCTGGGAAAACTCATCATATCAGTCTCAATTAGAAAATGATGACCAATAAGATGGAATTCAAACTTCTCAATACTCCTTTTGATTGCCAGAATTTCTTTGTAAGTGGAATGGTAATGAAGCTCTGCTGAAGAGAAAGCACCACTCTTATATCCACAAATTCTGCGCTTCTGTTCGGTGTTTTCTTCCAAGAGAACTGCTCCCCAATATAGATCAGAGGCATCTGTCTGAAGTACTCTTTTTCCATCTGAAGGTATGGTTAATGGAGGAAGAGTTTTGGCTATGGTTTTGAGGTCTTTGACGGCTTTGGTGCAATGGGTTGACCAAGGAGGAGGGATTTTCTTTAGTAGAGCTGAAAGAGGAGTACGGTATTGGGCAAGATTGGGAATGAAATCAGCCATATAGTTAACAATTCCAAGGAACTGTTGAACTTGTTTGACTGTGAGGTTTTCTTCTGGAAAATGGTCAAGTTGGGAAGCTATATGGGGCTGGAGGTTATATTGACCTTTAGAGATATGCATCCCTAAAAAATCAATTTCTGGTTGAGCAAGGAGCATCTTTTTCTCTGAGAGCATGATACCATGGGTTTGAATCAGGGAATGGAAGGCTTGTAGTAAGAGGACATGAGACTCAATATCTGGAGAAAAGAGTAGGATGTCATCAATGTAAACAAGGGCTGAGGATAAAATGGGAGCAAATATCCGAATCATGGCCTTTTGAAATAAAGATGGAGCTGTTTTTAATCCAAAAGGCATAACTGACCACTGGAAGTGGTGATCTGAAATGCAAAAACCAGTTTTGGGACGATCATCTGGATGGATACCCAGCTGCCAAAAACCTGCTTTCAAATCAAATTTTGAGAAAATTTGAGCTTTGGGCAAGTTTGCAAAAAGAACACTTCGCCGAGGAAGAGGGAACTTGTTATCCTGCAGAAAATGATTGAGAGGCTGGTAATTGATAACCAAGCGAAGCTTTCCTCTTATCTGCTCTGTTCTTTTATTCACATAAAATGCTTCACATGCCCACTGAGAGGTCGTGGGCTCAATCAATCCTTCTGACTGGAGTTGTTGGAGCTCTTGGAGAGCAAGCTGGTAGTGTTCTGGGTTCATTCCATGATGGGTAGCTTTGGTGGGGTTAATGTCTTCATTTTTCTTAAAAGGAAGAGAAATGAAGAAATCTGGGTTTTTCCAAAGTGGGTTGGAACATTTGGTAAGGAACTGGGAATAGATTCAGCACAGGAGGTTTGAATTATGGCTTCTTTGATGGAGGAGAAATTTTCTATGGAAAAAAGATTTGGTTGGGAGGTCCAGGGTAACAGTAGTTTTTGTATTTCAAGCCTTTTTTGAGCCAAGAGATTTTGTTGAGATTTTGGAGAATATCAAAGCCTAACAATAGATCTTTCCCTGGGAGGTCAGAACCATAGACTTGGTGTTTTATGGTGTATCCAGGAAAAAGTTGAATGATAATAGGCTTACTAATGAGAGTAATGATAAAAGTTTCTCCATTGGCTGTTGTGAAGGGTCTGAAACATGACTGCCAGTAGGACCTGGGGAGGATTGCTGGGTTGAGGATAGAGGCTGCTGCACCAGTATAAAAGAAAGCGATAACTGGTATGGGTTTCTCATACTTCCCAAGCAAGATTTTGACCCTGGCCAGAGGTTGAGCCAGCATGATGTTTGGAAACCCAAAGGTTTGGATTTCATAGGGGAATGAATCAAAATCATCAGAAGAATCCTCTGATTCTGATAAAGAATCATCAAAGGTGAATGCCAGGACCGCTTCATCTGTTGCTTCATCATCAACTGAAAATAGGGATTCGACATCAGCATTTTCAAGATTATCGTCAATGAGAGCCAAAGAGTTCACCATCTTGTCTCTTGCTGCTCTATTTGGACACTGTTTTGCATAGTGCCCCTTCTTTCCACATATATAACAGCGATCAGTCTTTCGCTGTCCTCTGAACTTTTTCTTCTTAAAAAACTTCCATTTTTTCCGACGTGGAAACTTGCCGGACTTGGAAAACTTTGGGAACTTGCCAGGAGATTTGGACTTCCATTTCTGAAAGTGTTTGGTTTTCCGATATGAAGGACGGCAAGTGCACTTCTTGTCCTTGCACTTTATAGATAAATCTGGCCGATCACAAGCTTTGCCAAGAAGTTTTCCCTGTTCTTCAAGAGTTCTGAGGAATTTCTGGTGATTGCACATTTTCTCCAACGCAATCAAATTGTGCTTTTAAATACCACCAAGAGATGTTGCATTTAACGTCAATCCTTTTGTTTGAAGTAGCCTTGTTGTCTCATTTCCCAATGGTTCCGGAAGGGAATTGAGAAAAGCTTGCTTAAGATTGACATCATCCATGCCGTTGAGAAGATAAAACCGTTGAGACATACGGTCATAATGGATCTCCAGATCTCTCCTTTTGAATGAACAGCATCTCATGCTGAGGTATTCTTCCCGAACAAACTCCTTTGTGTTGTTATGATCTCCAAGAAACTCGGTATGCAGAACTGAGATGAATTGATCAAGAGTTGGCAGTTGCTTAAGTTGAAGCTGTCGGTACTCACCAAGAGCTAAGTACCATTGACGTAGTCGGCCAAGAAATTTTGTTGTACACTTAGTAATGACAAGACTAAGTGTAGTGTTTGGAGAGAGCATAGCAGCGGTGCACCAAGCATGAATCTCATAAAGTTTATCCAACCACTTTGATGGGGGAATATTATCAAAGGAGAAACCTTGGGTATGGACATTGGAGTGTGAAAAGGAATCAAAAGTTGGATTTTCTGGAGGTGTTTCAAACTCAGGACCTTCTTCAATGATAGGATCTTCAACATTTTCCTCTGGGTTTTCAGGGTTCATCATGAAAACATGAGGTATTGGCATAGAGTAAGTGGATTCAACATCTGAATCAGACTCAATGGTTGGTTCTGGAGATGGGGTTTCTGGTATAGTGGCCAAGGTATGGAGGAGAGTGGAAATAGGATTTTTGGAGGTTGGCTGAACCATTAGCTGGGGTGATTTTAGATTTGGGTCAGATGGTGTAGAAGAAGTAGAGGTAGTTGGAGCTGAGGTAGAAGTGGATGGTGGAGTTAGAACTGAAGGAAGTTGAAAGGGTTTTATCTGAGGTTTTGGGAAAGGAAGTCTTGGTGGAGATGGTCTTTTTGGTGGAGGAAGGAAAGTTGATGAGCTTCCAAAGATGGAGCTTGACTCACCAAATTCTGAGGTAGGGTTTATAGGTAAGGGTTGAGACATATGAGGATACCCAAACAGACTTCGTTGAGAGGAAGATGTGAACATATCAAATGGGCTTTTTTGCTGAGAATACTGCTGAGCTTGGAGAGAGTGAAGCTGGTTTTTTAGATGCTTCATTTCAGCATCCTTGTGGGAAAAAGCTGCTGAAAATGCTTGGTTGGAATATGCCATCTGGAGAAGTTCCTGATGAACATTTTGAATTTTTTGCTGCAAATCTCTGATAAGAAGTTCCAATGATGATAACTTCTTATGGACAACATTTTCCAAATTTTGCTGAAAGTTAGCAATTCTTTGGAGAATTTTGTTTTGTGCCAGAGAGTTTGCTGACTGCCAATTTATCGCTGCTTCTGCTGCTGATACTGCTTTGATGCTACCATCAGGAAGAATAGTAGCTGAGTCCGGAATTTTATGACGGTGGGTGGTTCTTTCCTGAGGATTCTGAAAATCCAAAGGAGGAAAATCTGCTTCAGTGAACATAAAACATCCACTGGGTTGTGCCGACGGGTCATTTTTAGATGGAGGTTGAGGAGAAGGTGGAGATTTACAAGGAGTGGGAGGTAACGAAGGACATATGGGACATGGTTCTTCAAAGTCCTCGTCATCTTCTAGAAAATTGGCTTCTAAACAGTCATCACAATCACAGAAGTCAAAATAACAATGACCTGTTTCTGGATTTTTGAAATAGAAGACTGGGAGACCACTAGATTGGAAATATTTAATTGGAGGTCCGGGTCTAGAGCCATCTACAAACATATCAATCCTTGACGGAAAGATAACAGGATGAGTGGAAGAGGACGCAGAGTCTTCTTTTGGGAAAGAAATTTCCACGGTACCATCAGGTTTCGAAATGAAAAGTGGGTTTGAAGTCTGGACAGGAATAGGTTTTTCCTGATTTTTCTCGTAAGCTGTAACCCAAGTTTCTGGGAGAAGCTTGAGAAGCTCAGGGCGAGAAATTTGTCTTGGGACATGGACACAAGAAGCTTGGTGAGGTGCGTTGACGGTTAGGAAAAGGGCTTCATCTGTGGAAGAGGGTAAGGACATGTCAAAAGCATGGTTTTGGAGACGATAGGCCATTTGGTAGTGGAGGGTTGCAGCATAGGTGGTGGAGATTTGGGAGGCACCACCAATTTGAACTTGCACCTTTAAAGCTGATAGCAGATGAGGATCTGCTA
Source organism: Rhododendron griersonianum (assembly GCA_018127125.1). Classification (NCBI taxonomy): domain Eukaryota; kingdom Viridiplantae; phylum Streptophyta; class Magnoliopsida; order Ericales; family Ericaceae; genus Rhododendron; species Rhododendron griersonianum. The sequence goes on from CM030789.1 coordinate 35,475,505, forward strand.
GTGGCATGTTGAAATTAGGATAAAAGGTGAAGATTACAGTTCCAGCATTTAAAGTGGTTTGAACAGTAGCAATACACGCATGCTGATACTGCATGAACCTGGTATCTACCAGAGCAAGTCTGGAGGTAACAGGTAAACCTTTTCTCCCATGGAAAGTTACTGCCAATCTGATTGCTCCGAAATGAAGATGAGTAAATCCTTGTTGTTGCCAGATGCGAGGCAAATCAACTGGGATTTCTAGAGGTAAAAGCTGTTCAGCTTCTGTAGCTGTTATGAAACACTGATCAAACTTGGAGGCCTGGACATACTCTTTTACTGAGGTTGGACGCTTTGTGGAGAAGAGTTGGGTGACAGACTTTTTCACAGAAGTTTGTGGACGGACAAAGGCATTATAGGGGTTGAGGAAAGGGAGATCAGTAAGGGGAACCTTACTATCATCGGGAAGATATTCAAATTCATACGAGTACTCAAGATTAGGAGAAGAGGTAGAGGAATTCCTACTGGTAGAAGGGACAAGAGATGAGGTGGCAGAGGAATGAGTAGAAAACAAACGATTCATTTTTAGGTAAAAATCTGGGTTCTTCGTTTCCTCATACAACAAATCTTTTCTTTTTACTGGAAAATCTACAACTAATTTTGATTAATAAAATTATGTATACTAGGGTAGATAAACCGAGACACACCGCTTACACAAAAGCCAAAGTCTCAAGGTACTTTTAACCCACTGATACAAAAAATTTTCAATCAAAATAGTTTGTGAAGTTTCTGATGTGGAGGATCCTTAAAAGGCAACCACAGAGCATACGCTTCAATTTCTTTCTTTTTAGAAAAGATTTGAAGTAATGTTGGAAAAGAAGTTCCCAGAGAAAGGGTTTAAGCTAGAATGGAAAACATGGCTCTGATACCAATTTTACAGACACAAAGTGGGTACAAACACGAAGTAGGTTAGGATCGAGAGAACACAAGACAAGACACACGATATATGGAAGAACACTAGCTTGAACTGAACTGCTATTACAATAGGTGGCCTCCTCCTTTTATAGGCGTAAGGAGGAGTTACTAACATCATCGCTTGCATCACTGTATATAGTACAATACATAATTGTTACTTACTGTTACTACATGGACTTCTGGCTTCAACAGTACCAACCTATTATACTAGTTTACTGACACGCATACTATTCACACAAGTACCTATTTATTACATGCCAGACTACATGCAAGTTTTTCTACGCACAACAGTTTAGTACAGTACACACCAATTATATATTACAACCACAGTCACCAATAATTTAACCCCTTCCTGAAAATGAAAGAGGGACCCACAAAAGAGACAGCTGGCTGGATTACTCTGAACCTTCTGAATCATATTGTCTTGTGCAGTCTCCAGAATAGTCTTCAGTCCTGTCAGTCAGGTGATACTGATCCAAAAGGAAACGGATATTTTGGCGCCACTCCTCTGGATAAGTCTCATTGAATTTCCAATTTGCAGTTTCATAATTGAGGAGAGATGAAGGGACTTCTGCAGGTGTCAATCCATTGAGTGAACACAGTGTTTGAGTCATGACAAGATAATTTCCACTGTTGATCTGGATTCTTTGAGGCTCTGGATATGCAGAAAGAAATATAGTGTGATACTCCTTTCGCCAAGTGACAGAACCATCTGGATTAGGAAGACATCTGTTGTTACGACTTGTCCAAAAAACAAATTGAAGATTCCCGCCTGCAGTGTTAGGGACACTCCTGATCTTCTGCTGCCAAAATGGTATGTTTCCAAAGAGCAAGAGGAACTTCAAGAAGAAATCTTCTGGAGGATGGATCTGATTGAACGCCGCATGAGCCAAATAGACCAACACTGCTGATCTATTGAAACAGACACTGATAGTATATACATCTACTAAATACCATAAGAGGAGGTAGGCTTCTTTTTTAAAATAAAAAACATTATGGTCATATACTTCAAACTGGGTGAGAAAAGGATAGACAGGATGGAAAGGTAGACCACTTAGGGGACCTTCATCAAGACCATATTTGAAAATACAGAGATGTTGAAGGTTTTGACACATTTGGACACATCTAGAGAGAAGGGTTATCTCTAAAAGATGACACTGAAGGTGAACAGGAAGATTTACTGGATGGACACAGGAAATCATTGGAAAACAACCAGGGACAAAGAAATGTGGCTTTGATTTTGAAAACTGGTTGATTTCTTTTTTGATTCTAGATAGAAAATCTGGGAGGACATTTGTTTTTCCTTTTATGTGGACAGCATCAAAACTCCAATTGGAAAACCAATTTGCCCATCTGAGCAATTGTGCTTTTGGAAGGTGTTTAATGTCTTCATTTTTCTTAAAAGGAAGAGAAATGAAGAAATCTGGGTTTTTCCAAAGTGGGTTGGAACATTTGGTAAGGAACTGGGAATGAGATTCAGCACAGGAGGTTTGAATTATGGCTTCTTTGATGGAGGAGAAATTTTCTATGGAAAAAAGATTTGGTTGGGAGGTCCAGGGTAACAGGTAGTTTTTGTATTTCAAGCCTTTTTTGAGCCAAGAGATTTTGCTGAGATTTTGGAGAATATCAAAGCCTAACAATAGATCTTTCCCTGGGAGGTCAGAACCATAGACTTGGTGTTTTATGTTGTATCCAGGAAAAAGTTGAATGATAATAGGCTTACTAATGAGAGTAATGATAAAAGTTTCTCCATTGGCTGCTGTGAAGGGTCTGAAACATGACTGCCAGTAGGACCTGGGGAGGATTGCTGGGTTGAGGATAGAGGCTGCTGCACCAGTATCAAAGAAAGCGATAACTGGTATGGGTTTCTCATACTTCCCAAGCAAGATTTTGACCCTGGCCAGAGGTTGAGCTGATACCAATTTTACAGACACAAAGTGGGTACAAACACGAAGTAGGTTAGGATCGAGAGAACACAAGACAAGACACACGATATATGGAAGAACACTAGCTTGAACTGAACTTCTATTACAATAGGTGGCCTCCTCCTTTTATAGGCGTAAGGAGGAGTTACTAACATCATCGCTTGCATCACTGTATACTACAATACATAATTGTTACTTACTGTTACTACATGGACTTCTGGCTTCAACAGTACCAACCTATTATACTAGTTTACTGACACGCATACTATTCGCACAAGTACCTATTTATTACATGCCAGACTACATGCAAGTCTTTCTACGCACAACAGTTCAGTACAGTACACACCAATTATATATTACAACCACAGTCACCAATAATTTCACCCCTTCCTGAAAATGAAAGAGGGACCCACAAAAGAGACAGCTGGCTGGATTACTCTGAACCTTCTGAATCATATTGTCTTGAGCAGTCTCCAGAATAGTCTTCAGTCCTGTCAGTCAGGTGATACTGATCCAAAAGGAAACGGATATTTTGGCGCCACTCCTCTGGATAAGTCTCATTGAATTTCCAATTTGCAGTTTCATAATTGAGGAGAGATGAAGGGACTTCTGCAGGTGTCAATCCATTGAGTGAACACAGTGTTTGAGTCATGACAAGATAATTTCCACTGTTGATCTGGATTCTTTGAGGCTCTGGATATGCAGAAAGAAATATAGTGTGATACTCCTTTCGCCAAGTGACAGAACCATCTGGATTAGGAAGACATCTGTTGTTACGACTTGTCCAAAAAACAAATTGAAGATTCCCGCCTGCAGTGTTAGGGACACTCCTGATCTTCTGCTGCCAAAATGGTATGTTTCCAAAGAGCAAGAGGAACTTCAAGAAGAAATCTTCTGGAGGATGGATCTGATTGAACGCCGCATGAGCCAAATAGACCAACACTGCTGATCTATTGAAACAGACACTGATAGTATATACATCTACTAAATACCATAAGAGGAGGTAGGCTTCTTTTTTAAAATAAAAAACATTATGGTCATATACTTCAAACTGGGAGAGAAAAGGATAGACAGGATGGAAAGGTAGACCACTTAGGAGACCTTCATCAAGACCATATTTGAAAATACAGAGATGTTGAAGGTTTTGACACATTTGGACACATCTAGAGAGAAGGGTTATCTCTAAAAGATGACACTGAAGGTGAACAGGAAGATTTACTGGATGGACACAGGAAATCATTGGAAAACAACCAGGGACAAAGAAATGTGGCTTTGATTTTGAAAACTGGTTGATTTCTTTTTTGATTCTAGATAGAAAATCTGGGATGACATTTGTTTTTCCTTTTATGTGGACAGCATCAAAACTCCAATTGGAAAACCAATTTGCCCATCTGAGCAATTGTGCTTTTGGAAGGTGTTTCTGCTTGAACTTGAGCATGCTGGGAAAACTCATCATATCAGTCTCAATTAGAAAATGATGACCAATAAGATGGAATTCAAACTTCTCAATACTCCTTTTGATTGCCAGAATTTCTTTGTAAGTGGAATGGTAATGAAGCTCTGCTGAAGAGAAAGCACCACTCTTATATCCACAAATTCTGCGCTTCTGTTCGGTGTTTTCTTCCAAGAGAACTGCTCCCCAATATAGATCAGAGGCATCTGTCTGAAGTACTCTTTTTCCATCTGAAGGTATGGTTAATGGAGGAAGAGTTTTGGCTATGGTTTTGAGGTCTTTGACGGCTTTGGTGCAATGGGTTGACCAAGGAGGAGGGATTTTCTTTAGTAGAGCTGAAAGAGGAGTACGGTATTGGGCAAGGTTGGGAATGAAATCAGCCATATAGTTAACAATTCCAAGGAACTGTTGAACTTGTTTGACTGTGAGGTTTTCTTCTGGAAAATGGTCAAGTTGGGAAGCTATATGGGGCTGGAGGTTATATTGACCTTTAGAGATATGCATCCCTAAAAAATCAATTTCTGGTTGAGCAAGGAGCATCTTTTTCTCTGAGAGCATGATACCATGGGTTTGAATCAGGGAATGGAAGGCTTGTAGTAAGAGGACATGAGACTCAATATCTGGAGAAAAGAGTAGGATGTCATCAATGTAAACAAGGGCTGAGGATAAAATGGGAGCAAATATCCGAATCATGGCCTTTTGAAATAAAGATGGAGCTGTTTTTAATCCAAAAGGCATAACTGACCACTGGAAGTGGTGATCTGGAATGCAAAAACCAATTTTGGGACGATCATCTGGATGGATACCCAGCTGCCAAAAACCTGCTTTCAAATCAAATTTTGAGAAAATTTGAGCTTTGGGCAAGTTTGCAAAAAGAACACTTCGCCGAGGAAGAGGGAACTTGTTATCCTGCAGAAAATGATTGAGAGGCTGGTAATTGATAACCAAGCGAAGCTTTCCTCTTATCTGCTCTGTTCTTTTATTCACATAAAATGCTTCACATGCCCACTGAGAGGTCGTGGGCTCAATCAATCCTTCTGACTGGAGTTGTTGGAGCTCTTGGAGAGCAAGCTGGTAGTGTTCTGGGTTCATTCCATGATGGGTAGCTTTGGTGGGGTTAATGTCTTCATTTTTCTTAAAAGGAAGAGAAATGAAGAAATCTGGGTTTTTCCAAAGTGGGTTGGAACATTTGGTAAGGAACTGGGAATGAGATTCAGCACAGGAGGTTTGAATTATGGCTTCTTTGATGGAGGAGAAATTTTCTATGGAAAAAAGATTTGGTTGGGAGGTCCAGGGTAACAGGTAGTTTTTGTATTTCAAGCCTTTTTTGAGCCAAGAGATTTTGCTGAGATTTTGGAGAATATCAAAGCCTAACAATAGATCTTTCCCTGGGAGGTCAGAACCATAGACTTGGTGTTTTATGGTGTATCCAGGAAAAAGTTGAATGATAATAGGCTTACTAATGAGAGTAATGATAAAAGTTTCTCCATTGGCTGCTGTGAAGGGTCTGAAACATGACTGCCAGTAGGACCTGGGGAGGATTGCTGGGTTGAGGATAGAGGCTGCTGCACCAGTATAAAAGAAAGCGATAACTGGTATGGGTTTCTCATACTTCCCAAGCAAGATTTTGACCCTGGCCAGAGGTTGAGCCAGCATGATGTTTGGAAACCCAAAGGTTTGGATTTCATAGGGGAATGAATCAGAATCATCAGAAGAATCTCTGATTCTGATAAAGAATCATCAAAGGTGAATGCCAGGACCGCTTCATCTGTTGCTTCATCATCAACTGAAAATAGGGATTCGACATCAGCATTTTCAAGATTATCGTCAATGAGAGCCAAAGAGTTCACCATCTTGTCTCTTGCTGCTCTATTTGGACACTGTTTTGCATAGTGCCCCTTCTTTCCACATATATAACAGCGATCAGTCTTTCGCTGTCCTCTGAACTTTTTCTTCTTAAAAAACTTCCATTTTTTCCGACGTGGAAACTTGCCGGACTTGGAAAACTTTGGGAACTTGCCAGGAGATTTGGACTTCCATTTCTGAAAGTGTTTGGTTTTCCGATATGAAGGACGGCAAGTGCACTTCTTGTCCTTGCACTTTATAGATAAATCTGGCCGATCACAAGCTTTGCCAAGAAGTTTTCCCTGTTCTTCAAGAGTTCTGAGGAATTTCTGGTGATTGCACAGTTTCTCCAAGGCAATCAAAGAGTGCTGATAAATACCACCAAGAGATGTTGCATTTAACGTCAATCCTTTTGTTTGAAGTAGCCTTGTTGTCTCATTTCCCAATGGTTCTGGAAGGGAATTGAGAAAAGCTTGCTTAAGATTGACATCATCCATGCCGTTGAGAAGATAAAACCGTTGAGACATACGGTCATAATGGATCTCCAGATCTCTCCTTTTGAATGAACAGCATCTCATGCTGAGGTATTCTTCCCGAACAAACTCCTTTGTGTTGTTATGATCTCCAAGAAACTCGGTATGCAGAACTGAGATGAATTGATCAAGAGTTGGCAGTTGCTTAAGTTGTAACTGTCGGTACTCACCAAGAGCTAAGTACCATTGACGTAGTCGGCCAAGAAATTTTGTTGTACACTTAGTAATGACAAGACTAAGTGTAGTGTTCGGAGAGAGCATAGCAGCAGTGCACCAAGCATGAATCTCATAAAGTTTATCCAACCACTTTGATGGGGGAATATTATCAAAGGAGAAACCTTGGGTATGGACATTGGAGTGTGAAAAGGAATCAAAAGTTGGATTTTCTGGAGGTGTTTCAAACTCAGGACCTTCTTCAATGATAGGATCTTCAACATTTTCCTCTGGGTTTTCAGGGTTCATCATGAAAACATGAGGTATTGGCATAGAGTAAGTGGATTCAACATCTGAATCAGACTCAATGGTTGGTTCTGGAGATGGGGTTTCTGGTATAGTGGCAAAGGTATGGAGGAGAGTGGAAATAGGATTTTTGGAGGTTGGCTGAACCATTAGCTGGGGTGATTTTAGATTTGGGTCAGATGGTGTAGAAGAAGTAGAGGTAGTTGGAGCTGAGGTAGAAGTGGATGGTGGAGTTAGAACTGAAGGAAGTTGAAAGGGTTTTATCTGAGGTTTTGGGAAAGGAAGTCTTGGTGGAGATGGTCTTTTTGGTGGAGGAAGGAAAGTTGATGAGCTTCCAAAGATGGAGCTTGACTCACCAAATTCTGAGGTAGGGTTTATAGGTAAGGGTTGAGACATATGAGGATACCCAAACAGACTTCGTTGAGAGGAAGATGTGAACATATCAAATGGGCTTTTTTGCTGAGAATACTGCTGAGCTTGGAGAGAGTGAAGCTGGTTTTTTAGATGCTTCATTTCAGCATCCTTGTGGGAAAAAGCTGCTGAAAATGCTTGGTTGGAATATGCCATCTGGAGAAGTTCCTGATGAACATTTTGAATTTTTTGCTGCAAATCTCTGATAAGAAGTTCCAATGATGATAACTTCTTATGGACAACATTTTCCAAATTTTGCTGAAAGTTAGCAATTCTTTGGAGAATTTTGTTTTGTGCCAGAGAGTTTGCTGACTGCCAATTTATTGCTGCTGACACCGCCTTGGTGCTACCATCAGGAAGAATAGTAGCTGAATCTGGAATTTTATGACGGTGGGTGGTTCTTTCCTGAGGATTCTGAAAATCCAAAGGAGGAAAATCTGCTTCAGTGAACATAAAACATCCACTGGGTTGTGCCGACGGGTCATTTTTAGATGGAGGTTGAGGAGAAGGTGGAGATTTACAAGGAGTGGGAGGTAACGAAGGACATATGGGACATGGTTCTTCAAAGTCCTCGTCATCTTCTAGAAAATTGGCTTCTAAACAGTCATCACAATCACAGAAGTCAAAATAACAATGACCTGTTTCTGGATTTTTGAAATAGAAAACTGGGAGACCACTAGATTGGAAATATTTAATTGGAGATCCGGGTCTAGAGCCATCTACAAACATATCAATCCTTGACGGAAAGATAACAGGATGAGTGGAAGAGGACGCAGAGTCTTCTTTTGGGAAAGAAATTTCCACGGTACCATCAGGTTTCGAAATAAAAAGTGGGTTTGAAGTCTGGACAGGAATAGGTTTTTGCTGATTTTTCTCGTAACCATGAAAAGTGGGTTTGAAGTGGAGTTAGAACTGAAGGAAGTTGAAAGGGTTTTATCTGAGGTTTTGGATTTTACAGACACAAAGTGGGTACAAACACGAAGTAGGTTAGGATCGAGAGAACACAAGACAAGACACACGATATATGGAAGAACACTAGCTTGAACTGAACTGCTATTACAATAGGTGGCCTCCTCCTTTTATAGGCGTATTGGTGACTGTGGTTGTAATATATAATTGGTGTGTACTGTACTGAACTGTTGTGCGTAGAAAGACTTGCATGTAGTCTGGCATGTAATAAATAGGTACTTGTGTGAATAGTATGCGTGTCAGTAAACTAGTATAATAGGTTGGTACTGTTGAAGCCAGAAGTCCATGTAGTAACAGTAAGTAACAATTATGTATTGTACTATACAGTGATGCAAGCGATGATGTTAGTAACTCCTCCTTACGCCTATAAAAGGAGGAGGCCACCTATTGTAATAGCAGTTCAGTTCAAGCTAGTGTTCTTCCATATATCGTGTGTCTTGTCTTGTGTTCTCTCGATCCTAACCTACTTCGTGTTTGTACCCACTTTGTGTCTGTAAAATTGGTATCAAAGCCATGTTTTCCATTCTAGCTTAAACCCTTTCTCTGGGAACTTCTTTTCCAACATTACTTCAAATCTTTTCTAAAAAGAAAGAAATTGAAGCGTATGCTCTGTGGTTGCCTTTTAAGGATCCTCCACATCAGAAACTTCACAAACTATTTTGATTGAAATTTTTTTGTATCAGTGGGTTAAAAGTACCTTGAGACTTTGGCTTTTGTGTAAGCGGTGTGTCTCGGTTTATCTACCCTAGTATACATAATTTTATTAATCAAAATTAGTTGAAGATTTTCCAGTAAAAAGAAAAGATTTGTTGTATGAGGAAACGAAGAACCCAGATTTTTACCTAAAAATGAATCGTTTGTTTTCTACTCATTCTTCTGCCACCTCATCTCTTGTCCCTTCTACCAGTAGGAATTCCTCTACCTCTTCTCCTAATCTTGAGTACTTGTATGAATTTGAATATCTTCCCGATGATAGTAAGGTTCCCCTTACTGATCTCCCTTTCCTCAACCCCTATAATGCCTTTGTCCATCCACAAACTTCTGTGAAAAAGTCTGTCACCCAACTCTTCTCCACAAAGCGTCCAACCTCAGTAAAAGAGTATGTCCAGGCCTCCAAGTTTGATCAGTGTTTCATAACAGCTACAGAAGCTGAACAGCTTTTACCTCTAGAAATCCCAGTTGATTTGCCTCGCATCTGGCAACAACAAGGATTTACTCATCTTCATTTCGGAGCAATCAGATTGGCAGTAACTTTCCATGGGAGAAAAGGTTTACCTGTTACCTCCAGACTTGCTCTGGTAGATACCAGGTTCATGCAGTATCAGCATGCGTGTATTGCTACTGTTCAAACCACTTTAAATGCTGGAACTGTAATCTTCACCTTTTATCCTAATTTCAACATGCCACTAGCAGATCCTCATCTGCTATCAGCTTTAAAGGTGCAAGTTCAAATTGGTGGTGCCTCCCAAATCTCCACCACATATGCTGCAACCCTCCACTACCAAATGGCCTATCGTCTCCAAAACCATGCTTTTGACATGTCCTTACCCTCTTCCACAGATGAAGCCCTTTTCCTAACCGTCAACGCACCTCACCAAGCTTCTTGTGTCCATGTCCCAAGACAAATTTCTCGCCCTGAGCTTCTCAAGCTTCTCCCAGAAACTTGGGTTACAGCTTACGAGAAAAATCAGCAAAAACCTATTCCTGTCCAGACTTCAAACCCACTTTTCATTTCGAAACCTGATGGTACCGTGGAAATTTCTTTCCCAAAAGAAGACTCTGCGTCCTCTTCCACTCATCCTGTTATCTTTCCGTCAAGGATTGATATGTTTGTAGATGGCTCTAGACCCGGACCTCCAATTAAATATTTCCAATCTAGTGGTCTCCCAGTCTTCTATTTCAAAAATCCAGAAACAGGTCATTGTTATTTTGACTTCTGTGATTGTGATGACTGTTTAGAAGCCAATTTTCTAGAAGATGACGAGGACTTTGAAGAACCATGTCCCATATGTCCTTCGTTACCTCCCACTCCTTGTAAATCTCCACCTTCTCCTCAACCTCCATCTAAAAATGACCCGTCGGCACAACCCAGTGGATGTTTTATGTTCACTGAAGCAGATTTTCCTCCTTTGGATTTTCAGAATCCTCAGGAAAGAACCACCCACCGTCATAAAATTTCAGATTCAGTTATTATTCTTCCTGATGGTAGCACCAAGGCGGTGTCAGCAGCAGAAGCAGCGATAAATTGGCAGTCAGTAAACTCTCTGGCACAAAACAAAATTCTCCAAAGAATTGCTAACTCTCAGCAAAATTTGGAAAATGTTGTCCATAAGAAGTTATCATCATTGGAACTTCTTATCAGAGATTTGCAGCAACAAATTCAAAATGTTCATCAGGAACTTCTCCAGATGGCATATTCCAACCAAGCATTTTCAGCAGCTTTTTCCCACAAGGATGCTGAAATGAAGCATCTAAAAAACCAGCTTCACTCTCTCCAAGCTCAGCAGTATTCTCAGCAAAAAAGCCCATTTGATATGTTCACATCTTCCTCTCAACAAAGTCTGTTTGGGTATCCTCAAATGTCTCAACCCTTACCTATAAACCCTACCTCAGAATTTGGTGAGTCAAGCTCCATCTTTGGAAGCTCATCAACTTTCCTTCCTCCACCAAAAAGACCATCTCCACCAAGACTTCCTTTCCCAAAACCTCAGATAAAACCCTTTCAACTTCCTTCAGTTCTAACTCCACCATCCACTTCTACCTCAGCTCCAACTACCTCTACTTCTTCTACACCATCTGACCCAAATCTAAAATCACCCCAGCTAATGGTTCATCCAACCTCCAAAAATCCTATTTCCACTCTCCTCCATACCTTGGCCACTATACCAGAAACCCCATCTCCAGAACCAACCATTGAGTCTGATTCAGATGTTGAATCCACTTACTCTATGCCAATACCTCATGTTTTCATGATGAACCCTGAAAACCCAGAGGAAAATGTTGAAGATCCTATCATTGAAGAAGGTCCTGAGTTTGAAACACCTCCAGAAAATCCAACTTTTGATTCCTTTTCACACTCCAATGTCCATACCCAAGGTTTCTCCTTTGATAATATTCCCCCATCAAAGTGGTTGGATAAACTTTATGAGATTCATGCTTGGTGCACTGCTGCTATGCTCTCTCCAAACACTACACTTAGTCTTGTCATTACTAAGTGTACAACAAAATTTCTTGGCCGACTACGTCAATGGTACTTAGCTCTTGGTGAGTACCGACAGCTTCAGCTTAAGCAACTGCCAACTCTTGATCAATTCATCTCAGTTCTGCATACCGAGTTTCTTGGAGATCATAACAACACAAAGGAGTTTGTTCGGGAAGAATACCTCAGCATGAGATGCTGTTCATTCAAAAGGAGAGATCTGGAGATCCATTATGACCGTATGTCTCAACGGTTTTATCTTCTCAACGGCATGGATGATGTCAATCTTTTTTTTTTTGGGTAATTTAGCTTGAAATTAAAAAAGGTTAATCGAATGTACAGCCTACAAGGGGCATACCCCAGGAGGAAAAGAAAGGAAAAAAAACAAGAATGATAAAAGTACGGTAACCATGCACAACCCGCATGGAGAGTAACATAAAGTGACATAACCATGAAATGTACTGAAATGAACTTGAACTATTCCTGGCACAACCCGCCAGGCTAGGAAATAAAGTAAATGAAGTAGATAGTCATGGTCAACGTGGACCACATGATAACCAGCGCTGAGGAGAGATCCTCCTCCTCCTAGGCCGGGCTAAGAAAACCAAGACCCGAGACTTCCATCACCCCAAAGCAAGCATAATACCCGCTCAACAGAAGTCAACTACTACAGAGGAACTCGGACTGAGAGAGGCTCGACCAGGGCATGACGGCATCCGACAAGGCTACCCTGCTAAGTACCCTGCACACCACGCCCATTCCACCTAGTCTACTACATCCTCGCCCAAATCCCCTAGGCTCGCTAACGACTCAAAGCGGAACAGAAAGAGAGGCCACCAAAAGTAGCCACTCAAACCTCAAGTGGACCAAGCTGCTCTTTTCGATCAGTGCAAACCACCAATCTAATCGGAAGTAGACTGCAAAGCAACCCTTTACGAACAGTGAGGATCCACCAAACTAGTCAATGACAGCTCTGGCAACTACCTTGCTCAATCAAACTCCATAATCTAATCATCGGCTCCTACAGCTGCTGCTACTGCGGGCTACCCCTAACTAGGAAAGAGTCTAATCTAATCAATAATAGCCACGACCACAAGAATACTACACTCGACCTCAGAGCAAAAGAACTCTGGTTCTAGGGATATAAGAGGCTCGACAACGAGCCCGACCCCCGATTTCAGTCCAACAGATGACCGCCTATCGGGGATCGCCGTACAAACAGTAAACTGGCACGTTCGTCCAGCAACAGATTGACAATAAACAAATAAATGCAGAGCGCAAATTGAATAACGATAGGCTGTCCGGGGTACCGGGATGACTGCTTGGTGCTAGGTGCTTGCTGTGCCCGACGGCTTGCCTGCAACCAAAGCAACCATACGTGACTGGCCTGGTTGGTCTCTTGGCGGATGTTGGTGGCCCGGTTGAGCCCGGGCTGTTGGTGGCCCGGTTGAGCCCGGGCTGTTGAGCGGCCCAGATCTGGCCAGACCAGAGACCAGAGGCCAGGCACCTGCTGCTGCTGTTAACGGCGGCAGCCACCGGAAGAGGAGGGGTGGCCACCGGACTGGGTTTGGACTTGGACGGCAGCCCAACCGTTGAACCGTCCACCGCGTGGACTGAGACCGCCAGAGAACCCAGGGGGGTTTGAGGCTAACTCTAACCAACGACCGGCGGCCACGGTTGTGGATGACCGGCCTCCGTGGCCAGAAGCCAACCAGTCCTCAGCTCCCGTCGGTGGAGGATGTCGAGGATGAACCAACACCAGATGTGGGTGGCCGGCCAGAGGCCGGAGTTGATGTCGATCCATAATCGTAAGACTCCGGCGTCTGTGCCTGCTAGACTAGAGGTCGGACCGAAGATGGCCGGCTGTGGGTTGGCTGGGAGCGGTGGCCGGTCCAGCGGCGACCAGATCTGGTGTATAAGCGGTGGCCGGACCAAAGTTGGAAACTCCAAGCTCATGCCCAGCCGTGGGATTGACTCCGACGGCTGTTGAGTGGGCCAGAACTGGCCGGTCCAGACGCCGCCGGGAGAAGATGGATGGCCGGACCCAAGGGTTGCCGGATGAGAAATGGGCGGTGGAGGAGAGCCTCTGTCGTGTGAGAGACTCCCTTGCCCTTGCTAACCTGTGCTGCGGCTGCCGGAGGGGGGATGACCAGCTGCCGGCTGGATTTGATCGGCCAAGGGAGCTTTCTCTCTCTAGGCTAGAGAGAGAAGCTCCCATCTACCTTGTGTGTATTCCTTGGTAGCTCTGGATGATGTCAATCTTAAGCAAGCTTTTCTCAATTCCCTTCCAGAACCATTGGGAAATGAGACAACAAGGCTACTTCAAACAAAAGGATTGACGTTAAATGCAACATCTCTTGGTGACAAGCACAACATTGCTAAAAAAAAAAAAAAGGTCACTGATCGTTTGGGAGCTTCTCTCTCTAAGCTAGAGAGAGAAAGCTCCCCCCCGGCCAAAAGCAGGCAGCAGCAGCCAGCCACGCCTGGCTCAGCTCAGCCCAGTCCAGCCTAGCCACGCCGGCCATCCAACGGCAGTAGTCCTCGGGCAAGGGACCCCCTCGCACGACAGGGGCTCTCCTCCACCGCCCCTTCTAAATCCCAGATCTGGAATCAAGCAAGTTCCAGCCCTCCTACCCGGCCAGCCCACAGCTGGCCTTCGATGGCCTTTTCAACCCACAGCCGGCTGTCCAGGCCCGGCCAGTATAGCAGCTTAGCCCTCGTGGCTGAGTTGCCTTTATCTCCGGCAAGTTCTCTTACCGGCTTTTCTGATCTGGAAGTGCGCCGGCCATGTCAGGCGTTACTGTTCATCGTCTTCAACGAACAACCCACAACATCCACTGATTAATCGGTGGACAATCAATTCCGACCAGCGGTAGGGACAATCAACTAAGGGCGTATCAATCGTTGCCGGTCTTCTCAATGGCAGGGACTGCCATGGCCGGACCCAGCCATCGCCTCGGCCTTCATCCGCCGTGGCTCAACAGCCATGGCTCATTCACAATCGTGGGAGGGTGATTCACCTCCTACGGTGGCCATCAACATTAAGCCAGTCAGCTAGCCTGGCGTGGCCAGCCTAGCGCCCTACCAGCCCCTTCCAGCCAGCCCGGGCACTCAGCCCGAGCAACCAGCCAGCCTGGGCAGGCCATCCTTGAATGGCTCGGGCGGGGGGCAGCCGTGGCTGTGAATGCTTGTTTTGCTCGGGCGGAGGCTAGGCAGCAGCTTATGCCCGGGCAACTCGAGTCAATCCCCGTCCAGCAGCAGCTAGCCCGGGCAAGCAGCATGCCCGGGCCAAGCAGCAGGCAGCAGCAGCTCCCGGTAGCAGCAGCGGCCACCCGATGGGAGGCCAGCCCGGGCAGGATGGCCCGGGCTGTGGGGAATTTTTATTTTTGTCAACCAAAATTTATTTAAAAAAAAAAAAAAAAAGTGGCATGGATTCCAAAAAAAGTGGCACGGATTCCAAGTCCAATATTGTTTGTTGATGGACCTATGGGCCAGTTTACTGTTAGACTCTGCGATCCCCGATAGGCGGTCATCTGTTGGACTAAAATCGGGGGTCTGGCTCTTCGTCGAGCCATTATATCCCTTGAGCCTGCGTTTTTAGCCCTGAGGTGTTGCGTAGTATTCTTGTGGTTGTGGCTATTTTGAGTAGATTAGATTCTGTTCTAGTTAAGGGGTAGTCTCGCAGTAGCAGCAACTGTGGATATCGATGATTAGATTATGAATGGAGTCTGATTGAGCAAGGTAGTTGCCGAAGATATCATTGACTAGTTTGGTGGATTCTCTCTGATCGAAAGGGGTAGCTTTGCAGTCTGTTTCTGACTAGATTGGTGGTTTGCACTGACCGAAAGGAGGAGCTTGGTCCACTTGAGGTTCGAGTGACTACTTTTGGTGGCCTCTCGTTCTGTTCCGCTTTTAGTCGTTAGCGAGCCTAGGGGATTTGGGCGAGGTTGTACTAGTCTGGTTGGATTGGGCGTGGTGTGCAGGGTGCTTAGCAGGGCAGCTCTGTCGGTTGCAGACATCGCCAGGACGAGCCTCTCTCAGTCTGAGTCCCTCTGTAGTAGTTGACTTCTGTTGAGTGGGTATTATGCTAGCTTTGGGGTGAAGGAAGACATGGCTCTTGGATTTCTTAGCCCAGCCTACGAGGAGGAAGTTCTCTCCTCAGCGCTGGTTATCATGTGGTCATCATTGACCATGACTATCTACCTTATTTACTTTATTTCCTAATCTGGCGGGTTGTGCCAGTACGTACTTCATTTTCACCTCATTTATTTCATGGTTCTATTCAGATCCATTTGTATTTCATATGTCACTTTATCTCACTTTCCATGCGGGTTGTGCATGGTTACCGTACTTTTTCAATCTTGTTTTTTTTCTTCTTCTTTTCCTCCTGGGGTATGCCCCTTGTAGGCTGTATATTCGCTTAACCTTTTTTAATTTCAAGCTAATTTACCCAAAAAAAAAAAAAAAATATCCATACGGTACCAAAACAAACCAAAACAGTCTTGGAGAAACTGTGCAATCACCAGAAATTCCTCAGAACTCTTGAAGAACAGGGAAAACTTCTTGGCAAAGCTTGTGATCGGCCAGATTTATCTATAAAGTGCAAGGACAAGAAGTGCACTTGCCGTCCTTCATATCGGAAAACCAAACACTTTCAGAAATGGAAGTCCAAATCTCCTGGCAAGTTCCCAAAGTTTTCCAAGTCCGGCAAGTTTCCACGTCGGAAAAAATGGAAGTTTTTTAAGAAGAAAAAGTTCAGAGGACAGCGAAAGACTGATCGCTGTTATATATGTGGAAAGAAGGGGCACTATGCAAAACAGTGTCCAAATAGAGCAGCAAGAGACAAGATGGTGAACTCTTTGGCTCTCATTGACGATAATCTTGAAAATGCTGATGTCGAATCCCTATTTTCAGTTGATGATGAAGCAACAGATGAAGCAGTCCTAGCATTCACCTTTGATGATTCTTCATCAGAATCAGAGGATTCTTCTGATGATTCTGATTCATTCCCCTATGAAATCCAAACCTTTGGGTTTCCAAACATCATGCTGGCTCAACCTCTGGCCAGGGTCAAAATCTTGCTTGGGAAGTATGAGAAACCCATACCAGTTATCGCTTTCTTTGATACTGGTGCAGCAGCCTCTATCCTCAACCCAGCAATCCTCCCCAGGTCCTACTGGCAGTCATGTTTCAGACCCTTCACAGCAGCCAATGGAGAAACTTTTATCATTACTCTCATTAGTAAGCCTATTATCATTCAACTTTTTCCTGGATACACCATAAAACACCAAGTCTATGGTTCTGACCTCCCAGGGAAAGATCTATTGTTAGGCTTTGATATTCTCCAAAATCTCAGCAAAATCAATTGGCTCAAAAAAGGCTTGAAATACAAAAACTACCTGTTACCCTGGACCTCCCAACCAAATCTTTTTTCCATAGAAAATTTCTCCTCCATCAAAGAAGCCATAATTCAAACCTCCTGTGCTGAATCTCATTCCCAGTTCCTTACCAAATGTTCCAACCCACTTTGGAAAAACCCAGATTTCTTCATTTCTCTTTCTTTTAAGAAAAATGAAGACATTAAACACCTTCCAAAAGCACAATTGCTCAGATGGGCAAATTGGTTTTCCAATTGGAGTTTTGATGCTGTCCACATAAAAGGAAAAACAAATGTCCTCCCAGATTTTCTATCTAGAATCAAAAAAGAAATCAACCAGTTTTCAAAATCAAAGCCACATTTCTTTGTCCCTAGTTGTTTTCCAATGATTTCCTGTGTCCATCCAGTAAATCTTCCTGTTCACCTTCAGTGTCATCTTTTAGAGATAACCCTTCTCTCTAGATGTGTCCAAATGTGTCAAAACCTTCAACATCTCTGTATTTTCAAATATGGTCTTGATGAAGGTCCCCTAAGTGGTCTACCTTTCCATCCGGTCTATCCTTTTCTCACCCAGTTTGAAGTATATGACCATAATGTTTTTTATTTTAAAAAAGAAGCCTACCTCCTCTTATGGTATTTAGTAGATGTATATACTATCAGTGTCTGTTTCAATAGATCAGCAGTGTTGGTCTATTTGGCTCATGCGGCGTTCAATCAGATCCATCCTCCAGAAGATTTCTTCTTGAAGTTCCTCTTGCTCTTTGGAAACATACCATTTTGGCAGCAGAAGATCAGGAGTGTCCCTAACACTGCAGGCGGGAATCTTCAATTTGTTTTTTGGACAAGTCGTAACAACAGATGTCTTCCTAATCCAGATGGTTCTGTCACTTGGCGAAAGGAGTATCACACTATATTTCTTTCTGCATATCCAGAGCCTCAAAGAATCCAGATCAACAGTGGAAATTATCTTGTCATGACTCAAACACTGTGTTCACTCAATGGATTGACACCTGCAGAAGTCCCTTCATCTCTCCTCAATTATGAAACTGCAAATTGGAAATTCAATGAGACTTATCCAGAGGAGTGGCGCCAAAATATCCGTTTCCTTTTGGATCAGTATCACTTGACTGACAGGACTGAAGACTATTCTGGAGACTGCTCAAGACAATATGATTCAGAAGGTTCAGAGTAATCCAGCCAGCTGTCTCTTTTGTGGGTCCCTCTTTCATTTTCAGGAAGGGGTGAAATTATTGGTGACTGTGGTTGTAATATATAATTGGTGTGTACTGTACTGAACTGTTGTGCGTAGAAAGACTTGCATGTAGTCTGGCAGGTAATAAATAGGTACTTGTGTGAATAGTATGCGTGTCAGTAAACTAGTATAATAGGTTGGTACTGTTGAAGCCAGAAGTCCATGTAGTAACAGTAAGTAACAATTATGTATTGTACTATACAGTGATGCAAGCGATGATGTTAGTAACTCCTCCTTACGCCTATAAAAGGAGGAGGCCACCTATTGTAATAGCAGTTCAGTTCAAGCTAGTGTTCTTCCATATATCGTGTGTCTTGTCTTGTGTTCTCTCGATCCTAACCTACTTCGTGTTTGTACCCACTTTGTGTCTGTAAAATTGGTATCAAAGCCAGGTTAACATCTCAATGATAGTTCTGTAATCTTCACCTTTTATCCTAATTTCAACATGCCACTAGCAGATCCTCATCTGCTATCAGCTTTAAAGGTGCAAGTTCAAATTGGTGGTGCCTCCCAAATCTCCACCACATATGCTGCAACCCTCCACTACCAAATGGCCTATCGTCTCCAAAACCATGCTTTTGACATGTCCTTACCCTCTTCCACAGATGAAGCCCTTTTCCTAACCGTCAACGCACCTCACCAAGCTTCTTGTGTCCATGTCCCAAGACAAATTTCTCGCCCTGAGCTTCTCAAGCTTCTCCCAGAAACTTGGGTTACAGCTTACGAGAAAAATCAGCAAAAACCTATTCTGGAGACTGCTCAAGACAATATGATTCAGAAGGTTCAGAGTAATCCAGCCAGCTGTCTCTTTTGTGGGTCCCTCTTTCATTTTCAGGAAGGGGTGAAATTATTGGTGACTGTGGTTGTAATATATAATTGGTGTGTACTGTACTGAACTGTTGTGCGTAGAAAGACTTGCATGTAGTCTGGCATGTAATAAATAGGTACTTGTGTGAATAGTATGCGTGTCAGTAAACTAGTATAATAGGTTGGTACTGTTGAAGCCAGAAGTCCATGTAGTAACAGTAAGTAACAATTATGTATTGTACTATACAGTGATGCAAGCGATGATGTTAGTAACTCCTCCTTACGCCTATAAAAGGAGGAGGCCACCTATTGTAATAGCAGTTCAGTTCAAGCTATTGACGGTTAGGAAAAGGGCTTCATCTGTGGAAGAGGGTAAGGACATGTCAAAAGCATGGTTTTGGAGACGATAGGACATTTGGTAGTGGAGGGTTGCAGCATATGTGGTGGAGATTTGGGAGGCACCACCAATTTGAACTTGCACCTTTAAAGCTGATAGCAGATGAGGATCTGCTAGTGGCATGTTGAAATTAGGATAAAAGGTGAAGATTACAGTTCCAGCATTTAAAGTGGTTTGAACAGTAGCAATACACTCATGCTGATACTGCATGAACCTGGTATCTACCAGAGCAAGTCTGGAGGTAACAGGTAAACCTTTTCTCCCATGGAAAGTTACTGCCAATCTGATTGCTCCGAAATGAAGATGAGTAAATCCTTGTTGTTGCCAGATGCGAGGCAAATCAACTGGGATTTCTAGAGGTAAAAGCTGTTCAGCTTCTGTAGCTGTTATGAAACACTGATCAAACTTGGAGGCCTGGACATACTCTTTTACTGAGGTTGGACGCTTTGTGGAGAAGAGTTGGGTGACAGACTTTTTCACAGAAGTTTGTGGACCGACAAAGGCATTATAGGGGTTGAGGAAAGGGAGATCAGTAAGGGGAACCTTACTATCATCGGGACAATAGGTGATCCAGCCAGGAATTCCTGTGCAAACACGAAGTTTATATTACACTGTTTTGCATTTGGCAGCTGTCTCTTTTGTGGGTCCCTCTTTCATTTTCAGGAAGATCAGGAGAAGTGATGGCAGCTGTCTCTTTCGTGTTCAAGAGTTTTTGGAATTTGCCAAGAAGTTTGAATTCCACTATCGTAAAGAAATATAGTATGCGTGTAACCATCAATTCCGCCTGCAGTGTTAGGGACACTCCTGATCACACAAGCTTGTGATCTGGGTATCCATCCAGATGATCGTCCCAAAACTGGTTTTTGCATTCCAGATCACCACTTCCAGTGGTCAGTTATGCCTTTTGGATTAAAAACAGCTCCATCTTTATTTCAAAAGGCCATGATTCGGATATTTGCTCCCATTTTATCCTCAGCCCTTGTTTACATTGATGACATCCTACTCTTTTCTCCAGATATTGAGTCTCATGTCCTCTTACTACAAGCCTTCCATTCCCTGATTCAAACCCATGGTATCATGCTCTCAGAGAAAAAGATGCTCCTTGCTCAACCAGAAATTGATTTTTTAGGGATGCATATCTCTAAAGGTCAATATAACCTCCAGCCCCATATAGCTTCCCAACTTGACCATTTTCCAGAAGTCCCTTCATCTCTCCTCAATTATGAAACTGCAAATTGGAAATTCAATGAGACTTATCCAGAGGAGTGGCGCCAAAATATCCGTTTCCTTTTGGATCAGTATCACCTGACTGACAGGACTGAAGACTATTCTGGAGACTGTACAGTTTAGTTTCTTGGAGATCATAACAACACAAAGGAGTTTGTTCGGGAAGAATACCTCAGCATGAGATGCTGTTCATTCAAAAGGAGAGATCTGGAGATCCATTATGACCGTATGTCTCAACGGTTTTATCTTCTCAACGGCATGGATGATGTCAATCTTAAGCAAGCTTTTCTCAATTCCCTTCCAGAACCATTGGGAAATGAGACAACAAGGCTACTTCAAACAAAAGGATTGACGTTAAATGCAACATCTCTTGGTGGTATTTATCAGCACTCTTTGATTGCCTTGGAGAAACTGTGCAATCACCAGAAATTCCTCAGAACTCTTGAAGAACAGGGAAAACTTCTTGGCAAAGCTTGTGATCGGCCAGATTTATCTATAAAGTGCAAGGACAAGAAGTGCACTTGCCATCCTTCATATCGGAAAACCAAACACTTTCAGAAATGGAAGTCCAAATCTCCTGGCAAGTTCCCAAAGTTTTCCAAGTTCGGCAAGTTTCCACGTCGGAAAAAATGGAAGTTTTTTAAGAAGAAAAAGTTCAGAGGACAGCGAAAGACTGATCGCTGTTATATATGTGGAAAGAAGGGGCACTATGCAAAACAGTGTCCAAATAGAGCAGCAAGAGACAAGATGGTGAACTCTTTGGCTCTCATTGACGATAATCTTGAAAATGCTGATGTCGAATCCCTATTTTCAGTTGATGATGAAGCAACAGATGAAGCAGTCCTAGCATTCACCTTTGATGATTCTTCATCAGAATCAGA
The DNA here is from genome assembly GCA_018127125.1 of Rhododendron griersonianum. Lineage (NCBI taxonomy): Eukaryota > Viridiplantae > Streptophyta > Magnoliopsida > Ericales > Ericaceae > Rhododendron > Rhododendron griersonianum. The sequence continues at coordinate 35,497,191 of CM030789.1, forward strand.
GGATTCTTCTGATGATTCTGATTCATTCCCCTATGAAATCCAAACCTTTGGGTTTCCAAACATCATGCTGGCTCAACCTCTGGCCAGGGTCAAAATCTTGCTTGGGAAGTATGAGAAACCCATACCAGTTATCGCTTTCTTTGATACTGGTGCAGCAGCCTCTATCCTCAACCCAGCAATCCTCCCCAGGTCCTACTGGCAGTCATGTTTCAGACCCTTCACAGCAGCCAATGGAGAAACTTTTATCATTACTCTCATTAGTAAGCCTATTATCATTCAACTTTTTCCTGGATACACCATAAAACACCAAGTCTATGGTTCTGACCTCCCAGGGAAAGATCTATTGTTAGGCTTTGATATTCTCCAAAATCTCAGCAAAATCTCTTGGCTCAAAAAAGGCTTGAAATACAAAAACTACCTGTTACCCTGGACCTCCCAACCAAATCTTTTTTCCATAGAAAATTTCTCCTCCATCAAAGAAGCCATAATTCAAACCTCTTGTGCTGAATCTCATTCCCAGTTCCTTACCAAATGTTCCAACCCACTTTGGAAAAACCCAGATTTCTTCATTTCTCTTCCTTTTAGGAAAAATGAAGACATTAACCCCACCAAAGCTACCCATCATGGAATGAACCCAGAACACTACCAGCTTGCTCTCCAAGAGCTCCAACAACTCCAGTCAGAAGGATTGATTGAGCCCACGACCTCTCAGTGGGCATGTGAAGCATTTTATGTGAATAAAAGAACAGAGCAGATAAGAGGAAAGCTTCGCTTGGTTATCAATTACCAGCCTCTCAATCATTTTCTGCAGGATAACAAGTTCCCTCTTCCTCGGCGAAGTGTTCTTTTTGCAAACTTGCCCAAAGCTCAAATTTTCAATCAAAATAGTTTGTGAAGTTTCTGATGTGGAGGATCCTTAAAAGGCAACCACAGAGCATACGCTTCAATTTCTTTCTTTTTAGAAAAGATTTGAAGTAATGTTGGAAAAGAAGTTCCCAGAGAAAGGGTTTAAGCTAGAATGGAAAACATGGCTCTGATACCAATTTTACAGACACAAAGTGGGTACAAACACGAAGTAGGTTAGGATCGAGAGAACACAAGACAAGACACACGATATATGGAAGAACACTAGCTTGAACTGAACTGCTATTACAATAGGTGGCCTCCTCCTTTTATAGGCGTAAGGAGGAGTTACTAACATCATCGCTTGCATCACTGTATAGTACAATACATAATTGTTACTTACTGTTACTACATGGACTTCTGGCTTTCTCGTAAAGTTTATCCAACCACTTTGATGGGGGAATATTATCAAAGGAGAAACCTTGGGTATGGACATGTCAAAAGCATGGATTTGGAGACGATAGGCCATTTGGTAGTGGAGGGTTGCAGCATATGTGGTGGAGATTTGGGAGGCACCACCAATTTGAACTTGCACCTTTAAAGCTGATAGCAGATGAGGATCTGCTAGTGGCATGTTGAAATTAGGATAAAAGGTGAAGATTACAGTTCCAGCATTTAAAGTGGTTTGAACAGTAGCAATACACTCATGCTGATACTGCATGAACCTGGTATCTACCAGAGCAAGTCTGGAGGTAACAGGTAAACCTTTTCTCCCATGGAAAGTTACTGCCAATCTGATTGCTCCGAAATGAAGATGAGTAAATCCTTGTTGTTGCCAGATGCGAGGCAAATCAACTGGGATTTCTAGAGGTAAAAGCTGTTCAGCTTCTGTAGCTGTTATGAAACACTGATCAAACTTGGAGGCCTGGACATACTCTTTTACTGAGGTTGGACGCTTTGTGGAGAAGAACCACTTTGATGGGGGAATATTATCAAAGGAGAAACCTTGGGTATGGACATTGGAGTGTGAAAAGGAATCAAAAGTTGGATTTTCTGGAGGTGTTTCAAACTCAGGACCTTCTTCAATGATAGGATCTTCAACATTTTCCTCTGGGTTTTCAGGGTTCATCATGAAAACATGAGGTATTGGCATAGAGTAAGTGGATTCAACATCTGAATCAGACTCAATGGTTGGTTCTGGAGATGGGGTTTCTGGTATAGTGGCCAAGGTATGGAGGAGAGTGGAAATAGGATTTTTGGAGGTTGGCTGAACCTCTATAAGTGATGCTAGGAGTATTAACTTCGCCTTACTAGATGACTTCAATCCCACAGCAAAAATCAACTAAAGAACGAGACACCAAAGTTACGTGGAAAAACCCCAAAATCGGGTAAAAAACCACGGGAAGGAATCATGCACTAAAACAAATGTACGATTACAAATATTCTTACTAATTGACTGTGTATCCTCTCCACGAGTCCTAAGAACTATTTGCCAAATCCACGTTCATCGTACCCTTGCATGATCACCGAATCCTGAATCCTCAGGCCTTCCAAAAATCCTTTCGAACTCCACGAAAGAATGTCGTACAGATGTTGAAGAAAGAACAAGAACAGAGCCTCTCGAAGATTAACGTTCAACAACACCCAATATTCATGAATCCTCAAGATTCAATAAACCCTTGCCTCAATGGTATTTCAATATAATAAAATGACTCACCAGATTCTCCGAAAATCAGCACCAGTGGAATAGAGCTCCTGTGTGGCATATCAGCATCAGATTCTCTGAGAAATCTCTTCGCTGCACTCAACCGGCGTGTCACGCATGAAGAAAACTGAGAGCTCTAAATAAATTACGGTGCTCGGTGCTATTATGACCTAATGGGCCTTTGTTTTTTAAAAGCCCCAAACGAGCACAAATATTTACCTTGTTTTTCCAACTCTTTCATAAACCGGCCCAATGAAAATTATACTAACATCTATCGCACTCAAAAATAATACAATATAATGATTCCTTTCCACATCCTAAACAGGCGCTTCTAAAAATAATAATAAAAGAAAAAAAAATACAACTCGATAAAAAGGGGATACATGGAAAGGTGTTATTTGGTCATGAACGTGCCAACCAAATGGGAGCTCGGCCTATGGAGCTTCAATCTCCCCCTTTGGCACTTCCATGACAAAACACACTCAACAGATATAACACCTATCCCCTAAGAAAACTGTGAGCTGGAAATCTGTATCACTGCACCATAAAAAACGTCTCACAGATATTAGAATGTTAGAAACACACAAACAAAAACATGGAATATCATCTCCCCCTTTTTGTCAAGGAAGGACAAAGGAACCTGCAATGTACTAGTGAGAATGTCAAGGAATAACACCCTTAGCCTTACCAATTACCATCAAGATATGTGTAGTGGGCCAAAATATCCAAAGGTTCAAAAGGTTCAGTGGGATAACCCTCTGGGTCCACAGTCCAGTTGTCTCAGTTCGCCTGTATGAGAAAAGTCAAACGTGACGTGTCAACCCTGTCTCCCACCGAGCTTCAGTTGGCGTTCTGACTGTTCACCGAGCGTAAGAATTATTTACTCCGAGCTTCGAGCGATGTTCTCGTTCGGCGAATGAAGTATTTACTCGGATGGGTGCCTCTCCGTCCGGGGTGGTAGATGCTCGGCGAAGGAGTACTATGCTCGGCGATATCATACGTTCGGGAGCGTCCCTCGGCTAGGGCGGTTGTGGAACATTCTAGAAGCTTCTGCTGATAGAAGCAGAGATAAGCACGTTCACCTCTCTGATAACCGATGGGACGTATCTGACACTGGCCCACGTGGGTCCACATGGGTCTGCAGGTCTCGAAGGGCTGAATCACTTGAGTGCCTCTGACGCGTGACGTCATTCGAGCGTGGCAGGCGCGCGTGCAGTGCACTTCCACCTTGGTCAGCACTCCATGCCTTGGCCTATAAATAGCAAAGTACCCCTTCTGGGAAAAGGGTTAGATCTCTTCTCCCCCAAGCTATTTTTCCTACCAAACTTCTTCTTCTTCTTCCCTCCGGTTCTAATTAGATCGTCGGAGCTTCTACCCGGAGGAACACCACCCTCCGGTTTGCAGGTACACGGCGTCGCCGGTCAAGATCTCCACGGTTCAAGCATCGAGAAAGGGTTCAGGAGGTTCAAGGATAAATCACGCCCCCACAATTGGCGACTCTGCTGGGGAAGAACAGATCTTTCCTAGCAAAACAACGTGGGCCACAGTTCATCTCAGGCCTCCTCCTCCTTTCTCCGCCGTACCCCGCCATCCTCTCGAGTAATGGCACAACGTCTTCCCCCTCCAGGCCCGGAAAACTTCACCATCGATTTGGCTAGGTTTGGTACTCTGAATGCTGACCCCGGCCAAAATGCAAGGACCACCTTGCCGGTCGCACGGCAGCTTTCCTACCCCCCAACCGAGCTTGAGATTGCCCTGGCAGAGCAAAAGCGTCAGGCCGCGGTGATCGCGCTCCTCCAACAACAGCTTGAAGGACGAGACGGAGGCGTAGCCATGACTCCTGTGCATGGCCACACGGCCGAACCAAGTCGACCGAAGAAAACTCGCAAGCGAAGTAGGAAGTCCCGACAGGCGCACACTTCCGAAGGTGCCCCATCCGAGCGTCGTACAGTTTTTGATCGGCTAGAACCTGCTTCCAGAATTCAACCCATAGCCTTTCTCCCGCGGTTGGAAAGTATCGTTCGCAACGAGAGCACTCGCTCTTCGGCGACTAGCTCTACAGCAGGGACGCGCAGGATGGAAGCTTCCGGGAGAACGAACAATGTTTCCCGACGATACCGGGAACATGCGGATGGGAAGAGGCCCTTGGATCTCAATGAACCGCCTCGGTACGTTCGGACCAGCGAACGCCCTCAGAATACCGAGCAATCGATATCTCATACGGATCGCTACCCGGGAGGGCGACGCCCGGCTGGCTCGTCCAGCCACCGCCGAGCAAGAAGTGGAGGACAACGAAGGTAAGATGACACCATCGTACTATACGACCAATTTACAGGAATGCCTACGATATACCGACCGGTCGATGAGGATTTCGATCCTCGGCGAGCTCGCCTTGAGGATCCAATAATCGAACGACTGGAACGTTCGGAAGGCGTAAGGCACCAGCAGCGAGAGGAGAATAGGCAACCGCGACATCACCGCAGGGAACCTCGGGACGACCGAACCAACCGCCTCGAAGCTCCACTGTCCGTTGTTCCGAGCGTCCCGGAGGTGGTCGATAACTCCAAGCTCGGGAAGGCCAAGGCCTCTCCCTTCACTGACGCCATACAGCAAGAGCGACCCCCGGATCGTTTTGTCATGCCGAAGCTCAAGCGTTACGAGGCCAAAGAGGACGCAGTCGCGTTCGTCTGCCGATTTCGACAAACGATGAGCCTCCACAACTTCTCCGACGCGCTTATGTGTAAGATTTTTCCTCTTACGTTAAGCGAGCCTATAATGTTGTGGTATAACCAACTCAAGCCGAAGTCCATTAAGTGCTTCAACGAACTGGAATTGGAATTCACAAAGCGGTTCGTGACGAGCAACATCCAGCCGAAGACGCTCTCGATGCTGGTGAATATGAAGAGGACGTCAGGCGAAACCCTTCGGTCATACACCGAGCGATATTGGGAAGTGTACAACCTCATTCCCGATTGCGATCAGAGCGTGGCGGCCGAGTCATTTATGAACGGATTGGATCCAACCTCGGCAATGCTCAGAGACTTGTCCCGAAACCCACCTAAGACAATGGGGGAGCTTATGTTGATTATCGAGAAAGACTGTGTGCATGAGGAGGCTGTGGCCGAGCGTAACACGCCGAAGGGAACGGAAACATCAAAAACAACAGCTGCAAAGAAACAGGTGGCTAACGTTCGGCAGGGGCAATCGGGTCCGATTGGTGCTGGGACGAGCAAACCGAGCAATCGGAACAAACCTCCCCATCAGCCACAGCAACAGCCTCAATGGCAGCAGACGAGGAAAGAGCCAAGGCCGGATGAATATGTGGCCGAGCGAACCGCATTTACCGAACCGATCTACAAGTTGCTGAGCACCATTGGACAGAAGCCGTTCTTCGTTTGGCCGACGGGACTCCTGGGAACGGCGGGCAGTGGCGCTGGGATGTGTTCGTACCACAAAGAGCGTGGCCATTACACCACCCAGTGCCAACCATTCAAACGTCATCTTGAGGAGCTTGCGGCGGAAGGGCACCTAAATCAGTGGATCGACCTTCGGCGAAATCCACTGCCCCCTCCTCCGCCTCTTCTGGCGGGAAATCTTGTTGGAGTCATTCAAGGCATTGTATCCGAGGGAAGAGCGGCCGAGCTACATTCTGAAATTGACAAAGCCGTCGCCGCCTTGGCCGTCTGCAACGTGGGAATCACACCAAAGAGAAAGTGGGTCGATCCAAGCCTTGATGGCCCGCTAACCTTCACTTCCGAAGATTTGCAAGGGGTCCAAATGCCTCACACCGACGCTCTGGTCGTCTCGGTTACGGTTGGCCCCTCCAAAGTTCAACGAGTATTGGTGGACCAGGGGAGCTCGGCAGAAGTGATGTTCTATTCTACTTTGAAAAGCCTCGGTCTCAGCCCGAATCAGCTTCGGACAGCAAGCACGCCTCTCGTTAGTTTCACTGGAGCACCCGTGTGGCCTCAGGGGCTGATCACTCTTCCTGTGCGAGCCGGCTCCCGAGTGATTGATGTCGAATTTGTAGTGGTTAGTTTACCTAGCCCCTACAACATCATCCTCGGTCGAACCTGGCTACACGGAATGGAGGCGGTCGCCTCTACCCTCCACCAGGTCATGAAATTTATCGGCTGGAACGGAAGGCAGGAGAGCCTTCGGGGGGACCAAATCCAATCAAAGAAGTGCTATATTAGTACAGTAACTAACGAGCGGGGCTTCCTAGAGGTGCAATGCGTTGAAAGGGCCGATGTTCCGGAGCCTGAAGAAGTGGGGCTACCCGCCGAACAAAGGTCCACCGAAGAACTTGTACGAATGCCAATCACCGAAGATGGAAGCAGGTACTTCCTCGTTGGCAGCTCCTTGAGTGAATCCGAGCGTACGGACATGTTCAACTTCCTTAAAGCGAACATAGAAGTATTTGCTTGGACTCCTCAGGAAATGCCCGGGGTGGATCCGTCTTTCGCTTCCCACTCACTGAACGTGGATCCGAACAGACGCCCCGTGGTGCAAAAGGTTCGTCGCTCGGCAGCTTCGCATGTAGAGGCGGTCATGGCCGAGGTGGATCAACTGCTGGCAGCTGGAGCTATTCGGGAAGTATTATACCCGACCTGGCTCGCTAACCCAGTCGTCGTGCCGAAGAAGAATGGGAAGCTTAGAGTTTGTGTCGATTACACCAACCTCAACGACGCTTGCCCAATGGATCGGTTCCCCCTCCCTCGGATTGAGCAAATGGTCGATGCAACGGTCGGCCATGAGCGTTTAAGTTTCATGGACGCATACAGGGGCTACCATCAGATCGCTCTGGCCAAGGATGATCAAGAGAAGACGGCATTCATCTCTCCCCGAGGGACGTTTTGTTACAACGTCGTTCCCTTCGGACTGAAGAATGCCGGGGCTACATTCCAACGAACGATAACGAATATGTTCCTTCTGAAGCTCGGCAAGACCCTGGAAGCATACATTGACGACTTGGTGTGCAAGAGCAGGTTCAGCGTGGATCACCTTCGGGATCTCGGGGAAATCTTTGACATCCTCAAGGAATACCGGCTCCGCCTCAACGCTGAGAAATGTGCGTTCGGCGTAGGTTCGGGAAAATTCCTCGGGTATATGGTGAGCCGCCGAGGGATAGAAGCAGACCCGACTCAACTTACTGCCGTACAAAACCTCCGAGCTCCAACTACGATCAAAGAGGTCCAGCGACTAACCGGGATGATCGCAGCCTTGAACCGTTTCATTCGGCGATCAAGTGACCTTTGCAGGCCCTTCTTCCAAGCCATCAAGACTAGTCGGCGTCGGTTTGAGTGGACCGAGGAGTGTGAGCAGGCTTTACAATCATTAAAGGATTACCTCTCCCATGCTCCGCTCCTCGTTACTCCCGAGCCTGACGAGGATCTATACCTCTACCTTGCTGTTTCAGACCACGCAACGAGTGCAGTTCTCGTTCGGAAGGAAGGAGTGGACCACTTGCCGATTTTCTTTTCAAGCAAGACGATGACGGACTCTCAGACGAGGTATCTGCCTATGGAGAAGTTGGCTTTAGCGCTCGTTTCAGCTAAAACGAGCCTTATGCCCTACTTCCAATGCCATAGGATTGTGGTCCTCACTGAGTTTCCTCTCAAGGCCTTTCTTCGGCGCACTACCTCCTCTAGCAGGATCTTGAAATTCTCGCAAGATCTTGCAAACTACGATATTCAGTTTGAGCAGAGGAACGCAATCAAGGGCCAAGCGTTAGCTGATTTCTTCGCCGAGCTAACCCCTGGGTTGAAAGACGAGGATAACGCCTTGGCAGCAGCTGCAGAAGAAGCTCGGATCGCTAAAGAGGAGGAGTTTATTGAATGGAGTAATCCGCCCACCGAGTCGCGTCGAGCTCAGTTCACAATGGGGATGAAAAAGCCAAGGAAAGAATGGAAGTTATTCTCTGGGGATGCTTGGAAGATGACAATTGATGGGGCCTCGAATGTGCACGGGGCTGGGGCTGGCATAGTCCTTGTTTCTCCGGCTGGAACAGTTCATGAGAGTTCTGTCTCCATCGGATATCCAGCCACGAACAATGAAGCCGAGTACGAAGCTCTCATTGCTGGATTGAAGCTTGCCCTTCGGTTGGAGGCAGACTCGGTTCACGTCTTTTGCGACTCTCGGCTGGTTGTAGGGCATCTCAACGACGACTATCAGGCTAGGGACGAGCGAATGAACTCCTACGTCAGTCAGGTCCTCTCTCTTTTCAAACAGTTCGGCCACGTCGAAATAGAGTGGATCGCTCGGGAACACAATGCACACGCTGACGCTTTGGCTGGCCTGGCTTCAGTATACTGAACCTCGGGTACTCGAACTATCGTTTTTGATGAAGTTGATTACCCGAGCTTCGAAACTGTTCCTTGCTCGGTAAATGTCATCACCTTCGGCCCGAGCCAGTTGGACCCCATCATCGCCTACTTGAAGCATCAAACTCTCCCTGACAACAAAAAGGAAGCCCATAAGGTTCGTTGCCGAGCAGCGAATTACTTCCTTGATCCGAATAACAATCTATACCGCCGAACCTTCACTGGGCCAGATTTGCGCGTCGTACATGAAGATCAAGTTGAAAGCATTTTTGATGAGCTTCATTCGGGGAGCTGTGGTGGACACTCGGGTGGCCGAACGATGGCGCAACGAGCTTTGACGCAAGGCTATTGGTGGCCAAAAATGGTCAAACAATCCGAGGAGTATGTGAAACGTTGTGTTCGGTGTCAGAAGCACGCCTCCATCCCCCACCAGCCAGCATTTCCTCTTAAAATGATCACCAGTCCTTGGCCATTTGCTGTCTGGGGCTTTGATATCGTCGGCAAGCTGCCGAAGACTTTGGGAGGATTCGAGTACATGCTCACTGCCACCGATCTGTTCACAAAGTGGGTCGAGGCTTCTCCGTTAGTGAAGACTACGGCTGGGGATGTCGAACGCTTCATTTGGAAAAACATCATTTCCAGGTTCGGTGTGCCATACGCTATTCTTTCGGATAACGGCTCTCAATTTGTTGCTTCGGCGATCCAGAACTTCTACCGAGAGCATCATATCACCATCCATACATCATCCGTCGCTTACCCCCAAGGGAATGGCCAGGCCGAGGCTTCAAATAAGGCCATTACTGGGGGCTGAAGCGTCGTTTGGATCGTAAGCTTGGCAAATGGGTTGATGAGCTACCTCAAGTTTTATGGAGTTACCGCACCACCCCACGGCGCTCCACTGGCCGAACGCCGTTTTCGATGGTCTACGGCATGGAGGCGGTCTTGCCCCTCTCAACTCTTATCCCTACGGCTCGGTCAGAAAACTTCAAACCCGTGGACAACAATGCTCTGGTAGGAGCCGAGTTGGATTTTGCCGAGGAACTTCGGGATAATGCCAATCTCCGGCACGCTGCGTATCAGCAAGAAGTTGCCCGGGGATATAACAAGAACGTTCGGGCTCGGCCATTTAACGTCGGGGACCTGGTCCTTCGGATGGTTGTCGAGGCAAAAAAGTTGACCAAATTCAAGGATCCCTATGAAGGCCTTTACCGAGTGGTGCAGAAGATCGGCCATGGCGTTTACAAGCTCGCCGAGATGGATGGAACGCCGATCGCAAACCCGTGGAACGCCCAAAAGCTTCGGAAATTCCATGGGTAGCTTCGGCGGTTCTCCGCTTCCTCGGCATTTGCTTTGTTTTGTTTTTACTCGGGCTGTAAGCCTTCGGGCGAATTTTGATAAAAGGAGTTTTGCTTTTCTTATACTAATTGTTTCTTCGGATGCGTGACTCGGTTGAATGGGTATAGTATCTAGCCCAAAACCTTCGGGACGTGGCACTTCTACCCTACATTCGTTCAGATATATGGTTTGGGCGAAATTCTCTAAGCCTCGGCTTTATCATCGCCAGGAACTCGGCAACTGTATCCCTTTGTTTACCCCCTTTCTTGTCTTAGAGTTTTCCCTCAACTTGGTAAAACGCTAAGACAAGGGGGGCTCCTAATGGGTATACATGAGGAAAAAGCAAATTCGCATGGGTGGCTTCCATCGTTCGGACCCCCAAAGAGAGTACAAACGGTCGGGTGGCATCCATCGTTCGGACCCCCGAGGATACTTATTTGTACGATAAGGAGATATCCAACGTTCGGACCACTTAAACACACTCGGTGGGACGAGCAACAATGCTTTTGTAATATTTGTGTGGACTGACGCGTTTGAGGGCATTTGCAGAATAACAATATAGAGTGCTAAAGGCATATTAACCGAACAAAAGCACTAACACAAAACTGTTGGGTTCACCGAACATAAACACTTGGAAAATTTTCTAAAGAATTCCAAAATATCACCAAAGATTGAAGTTTCAAAGCTTTGTTACCAGGGCATGGCGGGTGGTGCATCGTTCGGTGCCATCCCTGGACAACCTTACCGAAGAGTGGCCATGGTAAATCGTTCTTGGCCACCCTCTACCTGTGTTAATTACTTACGGCTCGGCTAAAACCAATTGTTCTGTGCCGACCGTCCCAAATGAAATTTACTGAAAGCGAAAATGGTAAAGAAACAACAAAAATATTCAAGTCTTATCCCTCAGGAGTAGGAGTGACTGGGGGAACGTCAGTGGAGTCTGGGGCTGGTGTTGCAGCATTCTCGTGCTCGGCTGGACTAGTCACAGCTTCATCAACAATGGGATCTTCAGCGACAGCTTCGTCGGCAGGTAGGGGAGGAATTTCGATGAGGCTTCGGCGTTCATCCTCAGCTTCTACACCGGCTTCATCAAAACCCACGTTGAAACCGAGCTTGAAGCTCACCTGGTGCTGCTCCTCCCTCATTTCGATCCGAATAGCCATGACTTGATCCGCGGCATCTTCTTCGGCTTGGTAATACCCTCTGTCGAATTCCTCCTGGAGCGAGTTCTTCATCTCTTCCTCCATCTCCTTCCTCCCCAGGGCTCGTCCCTCTTCAAGGCCCTCAGCTTTTCCCTCAGCCCTGGTGTGCTCGGCGGCATCTTGATGGCCTTAGACCAGTTCATTGAGGGTTTTTATCTGCGCTTCCTGGGCTCGGCGAACACCTTCCGAGCGCTCCATGGTATTTTTATACTCGTCCAGCGTCAGCTGGCCGAACTCCACTTTTTGCTTCAGCAGTTTTGTCTGCTTACCATGCTCGGAGAGGTGCAGCTGGGCACTCATGATTGATTGTGTCGCCTGGAAATGAGGAAAATATAAGCTATGCAAGATACAGAAATTACAAATATACAAAGGAAAGAGGTAATGGAAAATTGGACTTACTCTCCCAACATGGAAGTAATAGTCGTTCAATGCCGTCTTCAATGACAGCGGAGCAATGATATCCTTCGGGAGCATGAGCCCCGAGTGTAAAGTGAAAGCGAGAGTGGGGTCCTCCTGGAGGCTGTCAGACTTGAGAATCTGCTTCTTGCCTGGAATAACAAAGCTCGGGGCCCATGGGACGTCAGTATCCGAGGAAGCCCTCGTTTTGCCCTCGTCAGCCTTCTTCTTCCCTGTCTCCTTCTCCTTCTCCCCGACCCTCGGAATCCCCGCCCCAATTGCTTTGGTGGCGTGGGATTTGGTTCTCTTAGAGACCGGGGGAGCATCCTTAGGTGAGTGAGTGGAAGGGGAAGGTCGCTTTTGTACTTGAGGTGTGGGGCCGCTGCTCTTACTCGGGACCGAGCCCGAAGCGCCAGGAGCGCCGTCCTTCTTCTGTTCGGCCAGCTGCTTCAGCTGGTCGTCAAGTCTCTTTTGTAGCACAGCCTTCATTCCACGGGGAGGCATCGTTTCGTCTTCGAGAAAAAGCTCAGTGATTGGTACGCGTACAGTCCCTCGGAGTGGTTTGTCTTTGCTCGGAAGAAGTTCCTTGGGGAGCTTGACCTTCTTCCCTTCGGTTTCTTTATCCACCGCCTTCCCTCGGATCCTTCCGCCGTATGTTGGGTCGTACTCGAGGATTGTAGGCGCGTCTCTCTCCGAGCTTGGGATCGTTAACAATGCCTCGGCCAAGCCACAACCTCTGGCTACTCTGAGGAGGTCCTTGTTGATCTTGCTCGTATCTGCCGAAGAAAAATAGATGAAGAAAATTAGACGTGACAGGTTCATGTTTAAAGCAAAGCGAATAAAATTGTGGTGAAACCAAGCATCAAATATATGGAGAATAACGCGAGACGCTTACAAGGCTCTCCCCTATGGGTAGCAATCTCGAATTGCCCGTATTCTTCGGGCGGGTATTGAAAGTTTCCTCGGACTTCAACATAGTCCGAGGCCCATTTCTCCGAATCATACATTCCTTCGGGAATGATCTTGTCCGCGAACCTCCGAGAACACAAGTAATACCGAGAACGCCTAACGTTCCTCGATACCATGTAGTTCTCGAAGATATGGTGGTATTCGAGAGGGAACATTTTTACCTCGGCGAGCTTGATGATCGAGTGGATTATACGGTAGGAGTTTACGCTAAGTTGGCAAGGCGTAAGACCGAAGCGGTGGAGGATCTGTCTTAAAATTTTGTGCATCGGGAATCGAAGCCCACCCTCGGTGATTGCCATTAGCGGGACGGTGACATGCTCGTCGCTGAATAATATTCGGGGCCCTTTCGCAGGCGTGAGCACGACGTCGTTCGGGACAGAGTAGGCCCACCGAAAGAGTTCGATCCCCCTCTGATCCTCGAAACAATCCCAGTAGGGACATGGATCCTTTCCCCTTCGGTCAGGGATCAGGTCTGGGTCCAGAGGAACGATCTTCCTCTTCACCTTCTTCTTCGGATCCGCGGAAGATGACTCGCCGAGGGCGGTCGTTTCCTCCTCCGGGCGACTAGAAGAAGCAGCAGGCGTATCCCTTTCGGATTGCTCTTCTTCGTCCTCGCCAGCTGCTTCCTCGTCAATGTCTTCTTCTTCGTCAGGGTCTTCTCTCGCTTTTTCTGAGGAATCATCGTCGTCAATTTCAACGATATCTGGGCCCATTGACCGAAGGGGCGTCACGTTCGAAGGAAAATCGATTCCCTCGATTCCAGCGTACGGTGATCCGGACCCTACGCGGTACTTTCGAGCTTCGGCAATTCTGGGGTCCATCTCACCAAAATCAGGTGCTTCGGAATCCACCGAGCGACAGGACTCTCCCGAGGAAGTTGGCGATGACTCCATACCTAAAACAGGTGCATGGGACAAGACCATTAGCGATCAGCGAGGTCATTATTCCTAAGGTGCCTACATTCAGGTGTTCTAATTTAGCCAAGCAAGCGCATCACTCCCGAACGACTATGTGTCGAGCGGGGGGGTTCCGAGCGAGGTTATTCTTCGGAATCCATTGAGGTTGCTACTTATTTGGAACTTCGTTCGGAAAATTCTTGGTCGATATTCTTCGGAGATTGTTAGTGTTCGGAAGAACACTGGTTGAAGATGTTCATGTGTTCGGAAGAACACATGAACATCTTCAACCTGTTCTACAGCGCACAGAGGAGAAAACGGGCAGAACAGAAAGAAAAACCCGTTTTTATGGTCAAAAACATGCACGAAGCGACTGAAAATGCAGAGAAACGCAGAGAAGATCAAAACATACCTGAATATCAAGAGAAATCTGTGATTTGGCGTGGAGATCTTCAGATTTCTGGCGATATTTGGGCAGAAACCGTCGACGGGCAGTTGAGACGTCTGAGAGAAGGAGAGAAAAAGTGATTTTCTCTCTCCTTCATCCCCTTTTATACCAAGGGGGGAATTCGAAACGGCACGTAACCCCCAGCCGTTGGATTGAAGCGGGAGATTGATGCTCCGCGCGATGATTGACACGTGGAGAGCGTTGTACAGCGCCGTTTCATTACCCAGTGAATTAATGACACGTGTAACATTTGAAATCAGCGGTTACAGAGGCATTAAATGCGGGTTCAGAGCCTGTCTGCTTCGGGTATCGCGAACGGCTAATGTTCGGCGAGAGACTGGGTTCAGCATGGAAGGAAACGAACGAGGCGCCTATTGCCAGGGGAGCCTTGTTCGGCCACTACTGTCAACTCCTCCTTTCTTCGAATTGTATAAAGCAGGAGTTGAGGGGCTATTGTAGTGGGCCAAAATATCCAAAGGTTCAAAAGGTTCAGTGGGATAACCCTCTGGGTCCACAGTCCAGTTGTCTCAGTTCGCCTGTATGAGAAAAGTCAAACGTGACGTGTCAACCCTATCTCCCACCGAGCTTCAGTTGGCGTTCCGACTGTTCACCGAGCGTAAGAAGTATTTACTCCGAGCTTCGAGCGATGTTCTCGTTCGGCGAATGAAGTATTTACACGGATGGGTGCCTCTCCGTCCGGGGTGGTAGATGCTCGGCGAAGGAGTACTATGCTCGGCGATATCATACGTTCGGGAGCGTCCCTCGGCTAGGGCGGTTGTGGAACATTCTAGAAGCTTCTGCTGATAGAAGCAGAGATAAGCACGTTCACCTCTCTGATAACCAATGGGACGTATCTGACACTGGCCCACGTGGGTCCACATGGGTCTGCAGGTCTCGAAGGGCTGAATCACTTGAGTGCCTCTGACGCGTGACGTCATCCGAGCGTGGCAGGCGCGCGTGCAGTGCACTTCCACCTTGGTCAGCACTCCATGCCTGGGCCTATAAATAGCAAAGTACCCCTTCTGGGAAAAGGGTTAGATCTCTTCTCCCCCAAGCTATTTTTCCTACCAAACTTCTTCTTCTTCTTCCCTCCGGTTCTAATTAGATCGTCGGAACTTCTACCCGGAGGAACACCACCCTCCGGTTTGCAGGTACACGGCGTCGCCGGTCAAGATCTCCACGGTTCAAGCATCGAGAAAGGGTTTAGGAGGTTCAAGGATAAATCACGCCCCCACAATATGTCCAGTAGCAATAATCACATGCACATAGTGATTGATCCATAAACCATTAGGAATAGCACAGTCCAGAAGTCAACCTTACAAACCATGCTAGCCAGAGTTACTTAATAACTGGTACTAGTGCACCAAAAATAGCCATAACAGATTATAGAGAAATAAACCATACAAATCCCAAATGCAGCATAAGTAATAAGAGGCTAAATCGCAAGCTAAGAAACATAAGTTACTGAGGGGGATTTTGAGTTGAGGGATTTCAAGGAGGCTGAAACTCGTTTGATGGATTTGAGTGACCTTCCAATGATAGAGCTGTTCACCCACTATAAGAGTATATAGACTCTACTAAAGTTGCTCAAGCGGGTAATTAGTTGCTCGAGCATAAAAAAATGCACCCAAACAGAAGATGCTCGCGGATCAAAAAAAAAAAGAGAAGATGCTCGAGATTATGATGGAGCGAGTATACTGAGGCGGGAAGACCCTCGGGGGCAAAATAAATTCAATAAAGTCCAATCTTTGAGAGCATATTTCGGTGGCAAGACCTAGATTAACAGTAGGGGGTATTGAAAATCATGAAAACACACACTAGGATAAAATGGTGACGTGAATTTTTGAGGACCAAAGCATGTATACATCAAGAGCAAGATAAGTATTATGAATCAAGACCCAAATGACAAAAGTGTGTGTGCGCATCACGTCAGAGATATGCAGCTCGACCTAAGAGCTTACCTTGGTCTCTCATGTATGTAAGATGGTCAAGTGGTCTCCCCCTCAAGAAGTCAAACCAAGAATTCGATAATCAATTTACTACAAACTCCCCCTCAACCAAACTCCAACAACTATAATGTGGCCGTGCAATGCCGTGGTCCCTTAAGCTTTCTAATTGACCCTTGTAGCGAGCTTTAGGCCAGTGACACCCAAACCAGACGGTCTTAGGGCACTAGATGTAGAGAACACCCCAACGGACTTACTTACTCGAATCAAAAAGGCTACGAACCCAAACAAGCCACAGAAGACACTCTTGGAACTCCTCACCGTTTGACGCGAATACTCACTGCTTACTGAGGCAAGAGGCCCGGTTACTAAGTGAAAAGCCCGAAAGGTCATAAGAAATAAAATTCACCATATACAAAACCTCCTCTCTTTTTTTTATTTATATACTTCCGTTCCTCCTCCTGCTACCTTCGATGAGGTTATATATATATATACATAATATACGGGGCGGTTCCGGGGACCCTTAAAAAAACCTCTAAAAAACCCCCCCCAAGTTTTCGATCGAATTTTGATGATCCGAGCCGCTCAATGTAATCAGAATGTGATTTTAAAGGTACCCGCGAGAAATCAGTAAAAAAAATGACCGGGAAGGGCTTCATCCGAATAGTTTTTTATTGAACTTTATTGAACAGTTCAATAAAAAACTGCTCAAATCAAAGCCCTTCCCGGTCATTTTTTTTGCCAATTTTTCGCGTGTACCCTTAAAATCACGTTCTGAACACATTGAGCGGTTCGGATCATCAAAATTCGATCGGGAACTATGAGATTAAGATTTGGAGGGTTTTTTTAAGGGTCCCCGGAACCGCCCCGATATATATATATATCCAACTCCCACATAGTATCCAAAATGCTGAAAGGTCAATCTCGAGTGAAGAAAACAAGACACAATGTAGCTACATGAGAAATGACATGCAAGAATTAGGGAGCAGCTATTTCTGACATGAACGAGCAAGTGGAGGTCATTTAGACAAGACTCATGCTACTTCTAGACAATACGAAGTATATGAAGATTTGTACTCAAAAATCATGCGCACAGAAATTCCTAGTGAGCATAGTCATGAAAAAAAATAACAAGCTACTATTGCACCATGTCAGCCAACAACTTAAAGCTCACAAAAACTGACCTCAACAGAAAAAGATGCTAATTTTTTTTAATATATATATATATATATATTATAAGCATGAGTAGTAAACTTTAAAAAAAAAAAAACAAAGATAAACTAACAGTAAGAAACAAACAAGAAAAAAAATTAATGAAAAAGATAAAACGAAACTCAATCGACAGATCATACCCCCACAGATTTACGAAGATAATCGAAACGAATGTGATCAAGAGGTTTAGTAAAGATGTTGGCCTTCTGATGTTCAGTATCCAGATATTCTAAGATAATTACCCTATCCTCGACAAGATCTCGAATGAAATGGTGACGAATGTCTATATGTTTAGTACGAGAGTGCTGAACAGGATTTTTAGAGATATTTATAGCGTTAGTATTGTCGCAGAAAAGAGTGATAGTACCTTGGGTAATACCATAATCAGCAAGCATCTGCTTCATCCATAACAATTGAGTACATCCACTACCCGCTGCGATATATTCAGCCTCGGCTGTAGATAGGGAAATTGAATTCTGTTTTTTACTAAGCCAAGAAACTAGATTGTTTCCTATGTAGAAACATCCACCAGAAGTACTCTTCCTATCATTTGCACAGCCCGCCCAATCGGCATCAGTGTAACCGGCCAAGTTAGCAGTAGTGTCATGGGTAAACCATATTCCATAGTTAAGAGTTCCACTCACATATTTTATGATACGTTTAACGACTGTGAGATGAGACTCTTTAGGAGACGCCTGATACCGGGCACAAACCCCAACACTAAATGCAATATCTGGACGACTAGCAGTAAGATACAGTAAGCTACCTATCATACTACGATAAGTGGTCTGATCAACATCTATGCCCTCACTATCTCGTGCAAGCTTCACAGTAGTGCTCATAGGAGTACGAGCATGCTTAGCAGATTCAAGACCAAACTTGCTAACAAGCCCTTTTGCATACTTATACTGAGATATAAACATGCCGGTATCAAACTGTTTAACTTGAAGACCGAGAAAATAAGACAATTCTCCCATCATACTCATTTCAAACTCACTTTGCATGGTGTTGGAAAAATATTTGACAAGAGATGGTGATGTCGAACCAAAAATTATATCATCGACGTAGATTTGAGCAACCAAAATGTGTTTATTCTCATGTTTCACAAAAATCGTTTTATCAACGTTTCCTCTGGAAAAACCATTTTGAATAAGAAACTGAGTCAGGCGTTCATACCAAGCTCGAGGAGCCTGCTTTAGTCCATATAGGGCCTTTTTTTAGGTGATACACATGGTCTAGCTTATGGGGATCTTCAAAACCCTTAGGTTGTGACACATACACTTCTTCTTTAATAATGCCATTCAAAAATGCACTTTTCACATCCATCTGAAATAGTTTAAACTTCATGTGACAGGCAACAGCTAGCATGAGTCGTATGGATTCTAGACGAGCTACTGGGGCGAAGGTTTTGTCAAAATCTATTCCCTCTACCTGAGTATATCCTTGAGCTACAAGCCTAGCTTTATTTCTGATAACTACACCTTCCTCATTGGTTTTATTTTTAAAGATCCATTTTGTTCCAATAACGTTTGTATCTTTAGGTTTGGGAACCAAAGCCCACACATCATTACATTCGAATTGATGTAGTTCCTCATGCATAGCGCTAATCCAACAATCATCAAGCAAAGCTTCCTTGATATTTTTAGGTTCGATTAAAGAGACATAACATAAATAGGTTACCTCATCTCGAATCTACCTGCGATTTTTCATAGGATCCGATACCTTACCAATCACTTGTGTTTCTGGATGATTTAATTTGACCCGTGCTGAGGGTTTCAGGGTATCACCCATCTCTATTGAATCATCTTGTTCCTTTGTTTTGATTTCCTCTTCATTGTTTTCAACTCCATCTTCAATATCTCCATCATCTTGACAGTTCGCTTCATCTGTTTGTTCTTGAACACAAAAAGGCTCAAAACACTCGTAATTAGTAACTTCTGGCTCATCCAGAGTCATGTCATCAATAACAACATTAATAGATTCCATAACAGAGGATGTGCGAAGATTAAAAACACGAAAAGCACGACTATTTGGAGAATACCCAAGAAAAATGCCTTCATCACTGCGAGAGTCAAACTTACCCAATTTCTGCCTATCTTTCATTATGTAGCACTTACTACCAAAGGTTCTAAAGTACTTAACATTTGGCTTCTTTCCTTTCCATAGTTCATAAGGGGTATTCTTGGTTCCTGGACGAAGATATACCCTGTTAATAATATAGCACGCAGTGTTCACAGCCTCAACCTAAAACCTGAGTGCAATCTTACGAGAATGAAGCATGACTCGTGCCATCTCCTGAATCACTCTATTCTTACGTTCAACCACCCCATTTTGTTGAGGGGTCTTAGGGGCAGAAAACTCATGATTAATCCCTAGATCCTCACAGAACTTTGCATATTCACTGTTTTCAAATTCTTTGCCATGATCTGAGTGAATGCGAACTATCGTACCAATTTTCATGCTCTTTTCATTTTGTACACTTTTGACAAATGACTTAAAGAATGTAATGGTTTCAGATTTTTCACGTAAAAAATTAACCCATGTAAACCGTGTGAAATCATCCACTATAACGAAAATGTATTTCTTTCCAGCAATACTAGCTACCCTTGAGGGACCCATTAAGTCCATATGAAGCAATTCTAGAGGTCTAGTGGTGGCCAGCGTGTTAGTCTTTTTATGAACAGCTCTAGTTTGCTTTCCAATCTGACACGGACCACAAATATGATGAGACGGACGACTCAGTCTAGGTACTCCGCGAATTAACTCCTTTTTAGTTAATATAGATAGGTCCTTGTAATTGATATGGCCTAACCGTTGATGCCAAAGATCTATCTCATCTAATTTAGTGGAGTGACAAGTCACATTATCTGAGGGTATAATACCATAGCAATTGTCAGAAGTTCTAGTACCATGCATTACATTAGCCCCGTTCACATCTAAGATATAACAATCATTCTTCGAGAATCTAACTTCATGAAGGGAATCACACATTTGACTTATACTAATCAAGTTAGCTTTGAGTCCTTCTACAAAAAGAACATTTTCCAGAGTACCAACTCCAGGGGCCTGAATGATCCCTTTTCCGACAACTTTGGACTTACTGCCATCACCAAATGTAACAGAACCTCCATTGTAATTTTCAAACTTTGTAAAAAGAGATTTGTCTCATGACATGTGACGAGAGCATCCACTATCAAGATACCACATATTAGTGTTCTGTGCTTTTAGTGCAGTGTGAACTACCATGCAATGCAAATCAACACTCCTAACCCATACAGGCTTAGTCTTAGAACGGTAAGTTTTAACATGATCTTTCTTATTCGGTTTATTCTGTTTAACAAAATTATAAGTTTGTCCCTTATAATTACCACCATTCTGATGCATACTTTTCTTGCTACTACTCTCATAATGACATGTAGGATAGCCATACAATTGAAAACAATGATGTAGACACCTCCCAAGCGGGGCATCGCCATACAGATTGATCGTTTGTTTGCTCGATTGGTGGCTTGCTTCATAAACCAAAATCGTGGACATTCCCATGGCTAGGAACATCGCCACACGATAGCGGTTATCATTAAAATAGAGTCGCCACCCAGTTTATTAAAACTAGGAAAATAGACAGAGATTCTGGGTACGGGAGCCAAAAGTACAGTGAGGGGAAGGTGTGGCACCCCTCTCTGCCCAGCTGTGAGACTGGCCTATAGTTATTCAACATAAGACGTATAGACGCTTTATTCAATTATAACACGTAGTTTGTTTTTAGCCTTTAAGCAGTAAAGGGTGAGCCAAGACTGTAATTGAAGCATGCATCAGAAAGCAGAGAAGCAAAATAGGCTGTCCCAGGGTAATGGATCCCGCGGCCGGTGAATGGATGTCGCGGCCGAGGGATCCTCCTGGTTTGATGTATTGGCCGAGGGATCGAAGCCCCGGTCGATGTTCTTCCTCACACCAGACAGAAAGATTAGCAGATGACTAAATGCTACGATTGATTGTAAATACGATAAGTAAAACAAACTAGAGGCCGTTGGGCCTCACCACCTTGATCCCTCAGTTGCTTGATTGCTTTGGATTTGATTGCGATGGACTGATTGCTTCTTGAAAACCCTAGGGTTAGGGTTTGAGCTTCGGGGTTTGATCGTCGGATTGATGGCTGCCTTCAGGAGGTTAGGGCTTTTGAAGAAAGGGTTTGAGAGAGTATTTTTGCAGAGTATCGTGGCTTGAGAGGGTGATTTCACATATTAATTTCAGAGCCCAAAGGCTCCTTTATATAGGCATAGGGATGACTCACTCCGGCCAATCAAATGGCAAGATTGTAATTGCAATTGCAATGCAATTCAAACTCTTCGTTGCAATCTCTGAACGTGGCCCGAACGCATCGGAGAGGTAGTGTAGTTGGATCAAACAATCGACAGAACGTTCTAGAGTCTGGAAAAAGGACGATCTGGCGGCCGAGTAATGGATTTGGCGGCCGAGGAATTGATGTTGCGGCCGTAGGATAGATCCTGCGGCCGAGGGATTGATCTCTCAAGGAGATTTTCTAGCAACAGGTTGCTCGGGTGAGGAAATGATGTTAAGGCCATGAGATCGATGTTACGGCCGACAGATGGATTCTCCTAGGCTTTTGTATTTTTTGTCTAAAAGGCTGTATGGCTCTGGATATGGTCCTCTAAGTGGCTCAAAGTTCTTACCGAAAGTCCTAAGGTTCTCGAGAAGGCAATCAGCAATCATTGTATCCATTTCATCATCGGGATGGTCCCCAAGGTGGGACTTGAAATAATCGTTAGGCCAAATTGGGGTGTCTACAGATGCCCCTCTTTGACTAAGCTCAGACGAATCGCGAGACATGTTTGAGTAATAGTCAAAGCTGTAAAAAAAGCAACTCAATTTGGTCCAACCCCTATTCCAAGGGTTTTCGAAAAAGGTTTTTGTTATGGTCGGGCCGGGAGGCTGCCTACGTATTCCACAGGGGAAATTCAGACCAACCGTAGTTCAGGCAAATAGAAAGTTTGGAGGGTTAGAGACAGAAGACGTACCTTAGGGCTTAAAAAGCCGTAGTGTGACGTACCTAGACTGAGCCAGGGTTTTGGCGAAGAGTAGTTGAAGGAGCGCTGGGCTGCCGGGGAGTTTAGAGCTTCCTTAGTATTTTGGGGTAGATCAGTACACGGCAGGTGCGTTTGCTTTTCTTGATCATCCTTACTTTGACTGAGAGGAGCTCGGTAGAGTAGCCTATCCTTGCGAATGAGCTGGAAGGAATTGATGTAGTCGTGGTGGAATCCAAGCCATCTGCTGAGGATGAATTGGATGCCGTTTTTGAGATATGGGGGGCGCGCAAGGCCAGTAACTGGAGCACGGAGCGCTAGAGATGAGGGAACCGAGGCACGGAGCCGGTTGTAGTCATAAGGTGAGAGCCTAAGGTGATAGAATTGAGGCATGGAGCCTACTGTGGTCATGAGGCGAGAGGAGATTGGATTGAGGCGTGGAGCCTGTTGCAGTCTTGAGGCGAGGGCCTGAGGTGAGCTTTAGAGCTGGATGGAACCGAAGCGCGAAGCTGGTATTGATCGTAAGGCGAGAGCCTAAGGTGTCGGAGCTTAGAGCTTGACGTGTTTCGAACCGAAGCGTAGAGCTGGTCGCATTCTGATGGTCTGTGCATGGAGCTTTCTCATCATAAATTTTTGGCATAAGCCAAATGATCGAGGCGCTGGACCGATCAATAAAACCGAGGCGTAGAGCCGGTTGATTGTAGGGTTGACCTGTTTCATGAGAGATATGCAGAGTATGTATATGTGATGATGGTTGTTAGATGTGAACAGATATGATGATGCAGACTCGATGTGATAACGTTGATGCAAATGTCCACGGGCCCGTGCGTGTGTGTTGATTTAAGCTTAGAGCTTCTATCAAGTTCCGGACTTGAGCATTCAGAGCGTAGAGCTCGAGCATTCGGACGACAGAATCCGAGCATTCAAAGTACAGGCTTTGAGCGTCCAGTACGCAGTGGTTGGGCATTCAAGCGTAGAGCTTGAGCATTCAAGGTATAAACCTTAAGCATCCTGTACACAGTAGTTGGGCATTCAAAGAGCTTCGAGCATTCAAAATGTTTGATTTTGAGCATTCAGGCGTAGAGCTGAGAACAGATGATATCTTATTGATTGGGGCGGCGTAGAGCCTGTTGAGATAGTTATGGCTTCAAGCCAATTGAGATAGCGGGCGTAGAGCCCGTTGCTGTGATAGTGAGCGTAGAGCTGCTAAGTCGAGGGTTTGGAGCCGCTAAGTGAGTGAACACGGGCGTAGAGCCGCTATGATAATGGGCATTGAGCCGCTGAGTGATGGACGTAGAGCCGGTGAGATGACTGTTATGGCTTCGAGCCAGTTGAGATAGTGGGCTTAGAGCTACTGAGTTGGTTGTTACGGCTTCGAGCCAGTTGAGACAGTGGGCTTGGAGCCGTTGAGTTGTGATAGCGAGCGTAGAGCTGCTGAGTTTGATAGAGATGATGGGCTTGGAGAGTGGCAAGCGTAGAGCTGCTGACGGTGATTGGTGAGTGGACGAATACAGTAATGGGCTTCGAGCCGCTGAATAATGGGCGTAGAGCCGCTGAGTGCTTTGACAATAGTGGACACGGAGTAAGAGCTTGGTTTGAACAATCTTTAGTGGCCAAGTGACCAGTTGTTGTAGGCTTGCTATTGTGGAGAGAGAGAGAGATCTTCGATGCTTGGGCATGCCCCCAAGGCTAGTTTTGATCACGTTGTATCGGCTCGGGAATGCCCCCAAGGCTGACTTGATTTTGCTTCTGTTGGTCATGGACCCAGAATTCCATAATGGTTTGAGTCAGTGCACTGAGCAAAATCTGATGTGGCTGAGGGAAATTGATTGAAGGGCCAGGAGATCGATCTCTCGGCCGAAGGATTGATGTCTCGGCCGAGGAATTGAAGTCTCGGCCGTGAGAACGCCAAAAGTCAGAAAATCGATTTAAGTTCGGTTTAATCGATTTCGCGGCCCATTTAATCTTTTCTCCTCCTCCTCTCTTATTCTTCTCCGTTCCTCTCATCCGACGACTACCACCGCTCGCCGTCATCCTCTTCCACCACCGTCGGCCACCGCTGATGTTTTTCTCTTTTCCTCCTGTTTTTGGACGTGATGGCCACGCCATCTTCGGACCTCATGGGTTCGTCCTCGCATCCTCCATGTAGGTGTGAATATCCGTCTTCCGACGAGGAGGCGATTGAGGAGCCTGGTTTGTTCGACGCTGCTACCTATGTACTTCCTTCGCGTAGGTTAGGTTATGGCGGTTTCCTGTAGTACCGTCCTCCTATTGGGGGCCCAGAGGCCGAGGTAGTTCGCAGAGAGCCTGAGCAACACTTGAGCAACCTTAATGTTCCAGTAAGTTTCCTGAATAGTAAAGAGCTTACTTTAGTTTAGTCATTTTGACTTTGTATGATTTAAGAATGAATCTCTTATTTGTGGGATGAAATCCCTTTTAGCTAGGGGCGTGAATGAGTCGGAATTGTTTTGTCTTGAAGAAACCAAAATGACTATGCCCCCTGTTTTAGGCAATGCATGCTTTTTAATCGTTAACTTGATGCCCCTAGCTTTTTATTTTGTTCATGCAACCGTGAGATTAACTCCCTTTTCGTCTTTGACAGAGAAATAGGAGACTGGAGGCTCGAGGTGGAGGCAAGGAGGTGCACAGGTGGTTTTTGACGTTGCCAGAGTAGGCTTGGGAACTGGTACGTGCTGCTGGCTTCGAGGCATTTGTTCTGGGCCTCAATGTTCCGAAGATGGACTGGTCGTTGATGACGTCGCTGGTTGAGAGGTGGTGGGATACCACCGATACCTTCCACTTTCCTTCTGCTGGCGAGATGACTATCACTCCGGGTGACTTCTCTTTGCTGACTGGCCTGCGGGTAGGCGGAGCTTCTCTTCGAGTTGACCCCAGGCTTTGGGAGCGAGCAGGTGCTTTGGAGTGGTTTCTAGGCAAGGTGCCCCCTATTCGTTCTCGGGGTCATATTGATCTTGCTTGGCTAAGCAAGACTTTCATGACGGCTGACATCCTGACCCAGGTAAGCATGGAGCAGCTGACGCGGGCTTTCCTTCTCTACCTCCTTGGGCAAACGTTGTTTGCCAACAAGGATGGCTCGGTACATACACAGTTTCTGGCTCCCTTGCAGCGTTTAGAGGCCGTTAAAGAGTTCGATTGGGGATTGTCTGCTTTGGCCACTTTGTATGGCAATCTAGGAGCTTGCTCACAGGACAAGAGTCCCATACTTGGCGGCCACCATCGGGTGCTTGAGGTATATATCTTTCTCTCTTGCTTCCTTTCCTGTTTTGACTTCTCCTAGTATTGAACTTGTTTTGGTTAATCTGCTTTTCAGCTCTGGGCTTTCGAGCACCTTCTCCAGTTTCCCCCCGAGACTAGACACGGAGATGCAGACTGTATACCTCGCTATGAGCGATGGTTGGTGGGGCAACGGAGGCCACGGTCACCAGTTTTGAGCCTTCCCGAGTGGCGGCGAGTTTTGGACCGACTGACGGTCGATCAGGTACTTTTCTCTTTGTACTTCTTGTCCTTTAGACTTCCATATTCTTGTGTTGGGGCTGATTTGACCTTGCTTTGTAGGTACGGTTTGACCCTTGGGGTGGCGTACCAGAGGACGCCCCTCTTGCACGTTCCAGGGTTCTGGATCGTACTCGTAGCTTGCTCGAGGGTCCATTTTGCCGAGTCTGGTACTTAGGCGATCGGGTGGCTAGTCAGTGGCGCCTGCGTGCTGAGGCGCTTCAGTTTGTTCCTCCTCTTCCTCCAACATCGATGAGGTCTACTTCTTCGATGTCTAAGGAAGACCTGAAGAATGCTCGGATCAGAGATTGGGCAGGTTTGCTTCTTCAGGCAGGAGACTACATGGAGTAATGCCGTCTTCACCTAGCTTCAGCGGTTGTAGCTCCCCATGTCGCTCCTGTTTGTCCGCGAGCCCCTTCTATTGTTTCCTTCCATTCTGACGATGGGGAGGAGGAGCGCCTGGCCCTTACTCCTTGCGCGAGCCAGCCTTATACGCTGCCAGCTGGGGTTTCACAGGTATTACCCTATTTCTAAACTTTGTTTTCCCTGCTTTATCATTGTATCTGTCACCCCTGTACTTGAGATGCCTGGTCTGTTTTTGTAGGTGCCTGCTGAGATAGTGCAGGAGTGGCTTCATGCCTATCAGAGTGTAGAGGCTTTGGTTCGGAGACAGCGCCGTAGGATCCTCGAAGTACGACTCTCTTCATGAGTTTCATCTGCTTGGTATCATCCCTTGAATCTGAATGTTTGTATCCTTTTTGGCTGCAGCTTGAGGCTGAGGGAGCGCCGGTTGCTGGCGGGGAGGATGTGGGAACTAACGAGCAGCCCCCATCTCAGAGACCGTCTCAGAGACGCCGCCATGACTAGCTTTTAGGATTTTCTCTCTTCCTGTCCATAGTTAGTAAAAGAGACAAACAGAAATTGTATAGTGAAAGCGACCACAACGAGAGTTTTGTAACTAACTTTTATTTATGAAATGAAAGCTTTTTTTTGTACCCCTAAATGCTTTAAGATATGCATGTGAAAGTCAGAACATGGCTTTTTTGAATAAGCGTTTACTGATAGACAGTAGTCTTTGTGAAACGGAGTATTGGCCGAAGAATCGATCGGCCGATGTATCAATTCTTTGATTGTTTTTCAAAAGTAGATTTTGCTTTGGCCAAGTGGCATTCTTTTTCCTCTTCCTTCTTATGCTTGGTTTTGATTTGCTTTTGCTTTGTTCCATAGTCTGATTGCCAAACTCAAGAGCTTTTGAGGTTTCATGCTCATTGTGTTAATGACTTTTAGGTTATAGGGGATGAACTATAATTCTTGTGTCTATGGCTGTTGTCAATTCCTCGAGAAAAGCGTACTCATCTTTTGCGAGCTCAATACGCAGGGTTAGCTATACCCATTGCTGAGTACAAATTTGCTGATGTTTTCTTCTCTCCCAATGTTTGGGCCGCATCTCGATATGAGATTGCCTACGTATCCCAATCAGGGAATCAGGCCTTTTACATAGTTCCAAGATCTCCACCTTTGAGGTCGGGTTTACGCTCTTGGTTTTTCTTCTCACATGCTCTAAGTTTTGCCTAGGTTACCTGATAGAGGTTGAGTCCCTAACGAGCTTTTGAATGCCTTATCTTTTGCCTAGGCTGCGTTTTTTTTACATTTTCTTGTCCTAGCAGGCTTTGCTCTTACTTTTGCTTGGGTGTTTAGGTTACCCAACGAGCATTTTTCTCTTCAAGAGGGCTTCGGTGTCTTGGAGAGGAAATTGATTGAGATATTTTTCTGAATCTCCTGTCGTATTTGTACTTTCACAATGGGTAAGCTAACCCTAAGTGTTCTCACGGAGATAGTGTGTTCTTTCTAGGTTTTGACAAAAACCTAGTTTCTTAAGCAACTAAGGTTCATCCTTTCCTTCCCTTTTGTCAGAGACACAAAGGATTTGATCCCTTTTTAATTTTCCTTTGTTTTGGCAATGAGAGTATAGCGCATGGCAATTGCAATTTAGGAATTTAGATTTAAGCATAATCTGGAAGATAAAAAAGAAATTCTCTTAGCAGAAATAAAATGCCCAAACAGGGGCCCAAAACTCGTTCTAGTTTGATTTAGAAAACAAAAGCAATGTTTAATGTTCTTTGCCATGTTGTGACTTCTCAGCTACTGTAGCATTTTGGGGTTGTCTTCTTTCCCTTTGTCTTTTGCAATTTTATACTCTTTTCCACCCTCTTCCTTGCCAAACAGAGCCTTTGAACTGGGCCTGCCCTTGAAGCTTGCATGGTGGCTACCTCCTTGAGACATGAGCAATCCCCAAATGGAAATGTCGGCCTGGGTTTTCATCACCCTTTCTTTCTCCTCATTGATTGCGTATTTGTCAGCTATTTCCACTTGGTCGAATAGTGATGCTAAGGAGATTTTATCGAGTGGATCATCGCATTCTTCTTCCATTTCATCAAAGTCGCTTTCCCCTGTCTTGTATGGCTCTGTGTATATGAAATCTAGATCTTCTCTTTCCTCTATCCATTGGCTATAGTCGCACTCGTCGTAAGGGTTGACCCAGGGCTGCATTTGAAACTCCTCTACTTTTTCTATGAGATTGATTGTCTCCCAAACAATGGGTGGTGTTGGAATTTTGGGACGGTTGATGCGTACCACCATTTGGGCAGGTTCGAAGCGAGCGTGTCTTCTCATCGTGATGACCCTTTCTTTTTCCTTCTTCCTATTCTCAAACCAGATACGAAGCCATTCGTCGTCTTCTACAAATAGAATGTCTGGATCTTCCAAATTGTGTTTTGTCCAGGAATGTTCTTTCCATTTCCTTAGCTTTTCTTCCTCTGATTGATCTTTGCTACTTATGTCAGACATGTCGGGATCGATCACCTCTGATTGATCGGACTCATTGTTTTCCTCCTCTTCCATCATAAAACATTCATCCTCCTTAGGGAAGGTTAAGGTTGGTTTGGTTTGGTTGTCTTGGACAATGTATAGGCTAGGATTGTATGCGGGGTTGTGGGATAGACTTATGAGACTGATATGTCGAGGTGGTGGTTCAGCATTATGAGTAGGGAGTGGGTTGGCTTGCCCATCAGGTTTTGGAGGTTTTATAGTTCGGCTATCAATAAGGTCTTGAATGTCATGGCAGAGACGTATGCAGTTGTCTATTTCACGCCCATGGTGTTGGTGGTAGGCGCATTGTTTGTTAGGATCATGATTTGGGCCGTAGGGTGGCTGAGGAAGTGGTTTGTTTAAAGGTTTGAGATGCCCCTGGCGGCTGAGAATGGTCAAGGCTTGGGATAATGTCATGTAGAGGGGATCAAAATTGCGGCGAGGTCGATTTGAATTCTGGGATGAGCTAGCTTGGAAAGGATCCTGAGGCAGGGATGTGCCAAGGGTATTTACGGAGACGTGAGATGTACGGCTGGAAAAGGTTTTCTTTGGTGGATGGGGAGCTTCTTCTTTCCCAATGAGCCCTAGCTTGATTCCATCTTCGATTTGCAACCCAGTGGCATGCAAGTGTTTGAAATTGGTGATAGCCTGTGTGTAGATATGCCTGAGATATTTGGGTTGCAGGTTCTTGACAACTATCCTCACTTGATCTTCCTCGGAGGGGCGGTTCTTCATTTTGGCAGCCTTTTCCCTCCATCTTGCCACAAAGGTAGCAAAGTCCTCATTGGATTCTTGTTTGGTCATTTCCAAGTCTCGAGTTTTCAGCTCGATTTGGACATTATATGCATATTGCTTGACAAAAACGTTGGCAATTTCTGGCCAAGTTTGATAATGCACAAATTCCAAAGTGAGGAACCAGTCGAGAGCGCTTCCGGTGAGAGTCCTTTGGAACAATTGAGCGATGTGCTCATCATTCAAGCCCATCGGCTTCAGGGTGTTGATAACGTGGCGAACATGACTTGTAGGATTGCCAGTTCCATTGAACTTCTCGATGTTTGGCATTTTGAAATTCTCAGGCAGTTTGGATTCTGGGAAGAGGCAGAGTCCTTCGAAATCCAGAATTTGGTCCCCTTGCGAACGGGCCAAGGCTTGTTTAATTTCCTTGACTTGCTTGGTCAATTCGAGACTTTCTGCCAATATCACTTTATGGGGATTCTCATCTTCCATCGATCTTTCCTCATCCTCAGCATCCCTAGCTGCCTTTTTCTGCTAGCAGAGCAGTGATTTGAGCTTGGTGGTTGGCGATAGTGGCGTCGTTGTCTGCCATAAAGGTAGAAGGTTTGCTTGTCGAAGCTTGGGATTTAGTAAATGACGGGGTCTGTTGAGAGGATGACTGGGAAGTTTCCGGAAGCGGTTGGGATCGTTGTGGTGAGGGTGTTTTGGCAGATGAGAACGACAGACGGGATGGTTGCAGAGACCTCTGTTTGGCGTAGCTTCGGGTGTTATAAGAGTATAAAGTTGGCTGTGGTTGCTTCTTTGATTTACCTATTGTGCCTGCTTGAAAAGTAGAGTACCTGGAAGTCAGTATTCGGCTTGTGTAGGGTTAGGATTTGGGTTGAAAATCCCAACCCTTCTGCACAGAAAAAGTTATTTACAATAACAAATGATACAGGGTGTGAGGAAGAACTTTTGCAAAAAAAATTCAAGTAGGTTCCTAGCTTGTAGGTTCCTGTCTTAGTTTGATAAGTTCTATGGCTTTCTAATACATGCAAGGTTTTGGTAGTCTCAGGGTGCTCCGTTGTCAAAGGGCGCCAATCTTCTCACCAGCCCATCATAGGCGGTGATTGGGTGATTCCCTTTTTGATATACCACTAGGTACGAGTGACTGTGGAGTTTGCTGGAACCCCCAACATAGCCCGTGTCATGCCGGGATATCAGGTGAACTCAACGGGTTGCCCGTTCGATGCATATGATAGATGAATTAAACAAGGCATGTATTAGTCTTATGTTGAACTTTTTGGTTATGGCTCTCATCTCCCCAGCAGAGTCGCCAAAAACTGTAGACACCTCCCAAGCGGGGCATCGCCATACAGATTGATCGTTTGTTTGCTCGATTGGTTGCTTGCTTCATAAACCAAAATCGTGGACATTCCCATGGCTAGGAACATCGCCACACGATAGCGGTTATCATCAAAACAGAGTCGCCACCCAGTTTATTAAAACTAGGAAAATAGACAGAGATTCTGGGTACGGGAGCCAAAAGTACAGTGAGGGAAAGGTGTTAGGCACCCCTCTCTGCCCAGCCGTGAGACTGGCCCATAGTTATTTAACATAAGACGTATAGATGCTATATTCAATTCTAACACGTAGTTTGTTTTTAGCCTTTAAGCAGTAAAGGGTGAGCCAAGACTGTAATTGAAGCATGCATCAGAAAGTAGAGAAGCAAAACAGGCTGTCCCAGGGTAATGGATCCCGCGGCCAGTGAATGGATGTCACGGCCGAGGGATCCTCTTGGTTTGATGTATCGGCCGAGGGATCGAAGCCCCGGTCGATGTTCTTCCTCACACCAGACAGAAAGATTAGCAGATGACTAAATGCTACGATTAATTGTAAATACGATAAGTAAAACAAACCAAAGGCCGTTGGGCCTCACCACCTTGATCCCTCAGTTGCTTGATTGCTTTGGATTTGATTGCGATGGACTGATTGCTTCTTGAAAACCCTAGGGTTAGGGTTTGAACTTCGGGGTTTGATCGTCGGATTGATGGCTGCCTTCAGGAGATTAGGGCTTTTGAAGAAAGGGTTTGAGAGAGTATTTTTGCAGAGTGTCGTGGCTTGAGAGGGTGATTTCACTTATTAATTTCGGAGCCCAAAGGCTCCTTTATATAGTCATAGGGATGACTCACTCCGGCCAATCAAATGGCACGATTGTAATTGCAATTGCAATGCAATTCAAACTCTTTGCTGCAATCTCTGAATGTGGCCCGAACGCATTGAAGAGGTAGTGTAGTTGGATCAAACAATCGACAGAACGTTCCAGAGTCTGGAAAAAGGACGATTTGGCGGCCGAGGAATTGATGTTGCGGCCGTAGGATAGATCCTGCGGCCGAGGGATTGATCTCTCAGTGAGATTTTCTAGCAACAGGTTGCTCGGGTGAGGAAATGATGTTAAGGCTGTGAGATCGATGTTACGGCCGACAGATGGATTCTCCTAGGCTTCTGTATTTTCTGTCTGAAAGGCTGTATGGCTCTGGATATGGTCCTCTAAGTGGCTCGAAGTTCTTACCGAAAGTCCTAAGGTTCTCGAGAAGGCAATCAGCAATCACTGTATCCATTTCATCATCGGGATGGTCCCCAAGGTGGGAGTTGAAATAATCGTTAGGCCAAATTGGGGTGTCTACAAATGAGGACGAATATGTCCTTTAACACCGCAATAATGGCACACAGGGATGAATCTCCCAACAATTGTTCTTTGAATAGGAGCAGGCATCTTAATAAAAACTTGAGGCTTAACAGTATTATAACTAGCTTTTGATTTTACCTCTTTGTGTCGATTTTCGAATACTGTAGAACTTACAGGGCTTTTTAGAGTTGTCTCCTTATGCTTTTCTTTAGATATCTTACTGACATTTTCTTGATTTGAACGTGCGGCATTGAACCCAAGTCCAGATCGGTCATTGACTGATCTTTGTGCATCAAGAATATCGTCTAACTGTTTAGAACCTGTATTCATGCGCTCAAAAATAGCATTAGCGTTAGTCAGATCAATAGTCAATTTATTTATTTTACCTTCATTCAGCACATTCAGCTCTTCAAA
This sequence comes from Rhododendron griersonianum, assembly GCA_018127125.1. Lineage (NCBI taxonomy): Eukaryota > Viridiplantae > Streptophyta > Magnoliopsida > Ericales > Ericaceae > Rhododendron > Rhododendron griersonianum. The sequence continues at coordinate 35,529,706 of CM030789.1, forward strand.
CTCTTTAACTTTCACTCGAAGTTGCATCACTTCTAATTTTAGTTGATTTCTCTCCTGAATAACACTTTCTAGATTTTCTGACAACTCCCTTGCTGACGATAGTGCTTTTGACAGATCAGCCACAGCTGCCTCACTCTTACTAGCTAGCTTATCATTCTGTTTGGTGAGTTTCCGGCTTTCTTCATATAAATTGTTATAAGCTTCCTGCAACTCATCAAACTTCACTTCCTCCTCTTCATTTTCACTATCATGGGTTCCTCCATTCCCCAACTTTTGTTGGGTCATATCACTTTCGTGATGATTTGCTGCGAAGGCCAAAAAGTCTTTTTCATTGTTTTCCTCATCTCTATCACTATTCGACTTCTCACTATCAGTGTCATCATCCCAAGTCGTCACACTGAGTATTTTCTGCTTAGCCTTTTTATTTGCGCAATCCTGAGCAAGATGTCCATAACCATGGCACTCGTAGCACTTCGGCCCTGAGGGTGGTCCCTTTACTCCTTTCCGATCTTTGTTACTAGAGGACTCAAATTTCCCTTTACCTTTCTTACCATTGTTGTCACTATCATTATTCTTTTTCTTAAAAAATCGTTTGAAGTTCTTGGTAAATAATGCCATGGCCTCCGTATCGTAATTGTCATCGCTGTCCGACTCATTCGATTCATTGTTTTTACTAGAAAAAATTGTTTGTCTTTCCAAACCTCTAGTAGTATTCTTACTAGAAAAAGCAATTTGTTTTTCCGATCCTTTATTAGTCCCTTTTGTAGGAAATAAGTCTTGATCAAAATGTGTAAGGTCATAATTTTGAAACTGCCCTACTATTTCTTCCACAGACAATTCAGGTAATTTTCTCTTACTTTCCAAAATATCAACTTTATTTTTAAATCGTTCAGGAAGAGATCGCAAAATTTTCTTGACAACACGAAAGGGAGTAATAGGCTCACCCAAGGTATAGCTGGTGTTGACTATGTGGTTGAGTTTGGCGTAGAACTCGTCAAATGTCTCATCTTCCTTCATACGCAGCATTTCAAACTTGGTAGTGACCCGTTGCAACTTCCCTTGCTTTACTGTATCAGTTCCTCCGTGGGTAATGACAAGAATATCCCACGCATCCTTTGCTGTTTTGCATGTAGATATACGGTGGAACTCCTTTGTATCGACATGAGTAAACAGTACATTCAGTGCCCTGCTATTTGCTGCACGTAGTGCCTTCTCCTCCGCTGTAAACTTCGCACTAGCCTTAGGTGCCAAAATTCCGTCAACAGTTACAGTTGGCGGCGTATACCTCACTTCACATGCATTCCAAACATCTTCGTCAATGGCCTTTAAATAGGCCTCCATCTTTGCCTTCCAATGATCAAAATTAGCACGATCCAGAACAGGGGGCGATTTGTATTCAACTCCATTGCAATCTAAGGATCCACTAAGAATTCGAAAAAAATTCTACTTTATAGTGACCTGCTCTGATACCAAAATGAAATCTCTATAAGTGATGCTAGGAGTATTAACTTCGCCTTACTAGATGACTTCAATCTCATAGCAAAAATCAACTAAAGAACGAGACACCAAAGTTACGTGGAAAAACCCCAAAATCGGGTAAAAAACCATGGGAAGGAATCATGCACTAAAACAAATGTACGATTACAAATTTTCTTACTAATTGACTGTGTATCCTCTCCACGAGTCCTAAGAACTATTTGCCGAATCCACGTTCATCGTACCCTTGCATGATCACTGAATCCTGAATCCTCAGGCCTTCCAAAAATCCTTTCGAACTCCACGAAAGAATGTCGTACAGATGTTGAAGAAAGAACAAGAACAGAGCCTCTCGAAGATTAACGTTCAACAGCACCCAATATTCATGAATCCTCAAGATTCAATAAACCCTTGCCTCAATGGTATTCCGATATAATAAAATGACTCACCAGATTCTCCGAAAATCAGCACCAGTGGAATAGAGCTCCTGTGTGGCATATCAGCATCAGATTCTCCGAGAAATCTCTTCGCTGCACTCGACCGGCGTGTCACGCATGAAGAAAACTGAGAGCTCTAAATAAATTACAGTGCTCAGTGCTATTATGACCTAATGGGCCTTTGTTTTTTAAAAGCCCCAAACGAGCACAAATATTTACCTTGTTTTTCCAACTCTTTCATAAACCGGCCCAATGAAAATTATACTAACATCTATCGCACTCAAAAATAATACAATATAATGATTCCTTTCCACATCCTAAACAGACGCTTCTAAAAATAATAATTAAAGAAAAAAAAAATTACAACTCGATAAAAAAGGGATACATGGAAAGGTGTTATTTGGTCAAGAACGTGCCAACCAAATGGGAGCTCGGCCTATGGAGCTTCAGAGCTTGACGTGATTTGAACCGAAGCGTAGAGCTGGTTGCATTCTGATGGTCTGTGCACGAAGCTTTCTCATCATAAGTTTTGGCGTAGAGCCAAAGGATCGAGGCGCTGGACCGATCAATAAAACCGAGGCGTAGAGCCGGTTGATTGCAGGGTTGACCTGTTTCATGAGAGATATGCAGAGTGTATATATGTGATGATGGTTGTTAGATGTGAACAGCTATGATGATGCAGACTCGATGTGATGATGATGATGCAATTGATGCAAATGTGCACGGGCCCGTGCGTGTGTGTTTGATATAAGTGTAGAGCTTCTTTCAAGTTCCGGACTTGAGCATTTAGAGCGTAGAGCTCGAGCATTCGGACGGCAAAATCCGAGCATTCAAAGTACAGGCTTTGAGCATCCAGTACGCAGTGGTTGGGCATTCAAGCGTAGAGCTTTGAGCATTCAAGTGTAGAACTTGAGCATCCAGTACACAGTGGTTGGGCATTCGAAGAGCTTCGAGCATTCAAAATGTTAGATTTTGAGCATTCAAACGTAGAGCTTGAGAATTGATGATGTCTTGATTGTTGGGGCGGCATAGAGCCTATTGAGATAGTTGTTACGGCTTTGAGCCAGTTGAGATAATGGGCATAGAGCCGCTGAGTTGATACGGGCTTCGAGCCGCTATAATAATGGGCTTCGAGCCGCTGAGATGGGGAATACGGGCATGGAGCTGCTGAGTGATACGGGCATAGAGCCGCTGTGATAACGGGATGGTGCTATTGATAGTAAGCACAGGGCTGCTGAGATAATGAGCTCGGGGCATGGATGCAGAGCTGCGGAATGACTGAGATAGTATGCACAAGGCTGTTGAGGTGGTGAGTGAGTTGCCTATGATGACGGGGTTGGTAGGACAGTGAGCGTGGAGCTTGCTGTTTGAATGGCTTTGAATGGTGTGAAATTGAGAGGTAGTGAAGCTGCTAAGATGTTTGAGATGACGGGCTCAGGGCTGTTTAGAGCTGCTGACGTGGTGAATACGAAGTTATGATGGTGATGAATAGCAGAGCTGCTGAGCGTTTTGATTTGCTGTAGCAAGAGCTTCGGCCAGCAGTTTGTGGAAAGAAAGCTTCCTTATGCTTGGATATGCCCCCAAGGCTAGTTCTGATCACGTTGTATTGGCTCGGGGGTGCCCCCAAGGCTGACTTGATTTTGCTTCTGTTGGTCACGGACCCAGAACTTCATAATTACTAGAGTTAGTGCACTGAGCAAGATCTGATGCCGCTGAGGGGAATTGATTGGAGGGCCAGGAGATCGATATCTCGGCCGAGGGATGGATGTCGCGGCCGAGTAATCGATGTTTCGGCCGTGGGAAGATCAAAAGTCAGAAAATCGATTTTAAGTTCGATTTAATCGATCTCACGGGTCATTTATGCCTTGTTCTCTTCCTTTTTCAAAAAGCATTTTTCAAAAAATTCCCCCTAGACTCCCCCTACTTCAAACATTTCTCTCTCTATCTCTCTCCACTTATTACCCCTACTATTTTTCAAAAAACTTTTCAAATTCCAAACCAAACACAGCATAATCTTTTCCCCTCTTCCTCTCTTCTCTCGTCCGAAACCTCTCCACCTTCGTTCCTCCGACCACCGTCGTCCGGCCGCCGTCGTTCCTCCGACCACCACCGTTCACCATTGTTCTCGGTTGTTGCAACCGTTTGGTTGTTGTCGCTCTTGCTTCAAACGGGATGGACACGCCACCCTCTGTCGACTTGCCGCCATCCTCTTCTACGGACGTTGCGGGTTCTTCTTCGCACCCTCTGTGTAGGTGTGAGTATCCTTCATCCGACGAAGAGGTGATTGAGGAACCTAGCCCATTTGACGTTGATACCTATGTTCTTCCTTCCTGCAGGTTGGGTTTTGGCGGATTCTTGCAGTACCGTCCTCCTGTGGGTGGCCCAGAGGCTGAGGTGGTTCGCTGGGAACCTGAGCTGCACCTGAGCGTTCTCAATGTACTGGTAAGTTTCCTGAAAAGTAAAAGGTTTACTTTTAGTTCAGAATTTTAATTTTGTATGGTTTAAGAGTGAACTTTTTTATTTGCGGGATGAAATCCCTTTTAGCTAAGGGCGTGAATGAGAAGGACTCACGTTTGAGTCGAATTTGTTTTGCTAAAATGATTGTGCCCTCTATTTAGGCAATGCATGCTTTTAAATGTTGACTTGATGCCCCTTAGCGTTTCCATTGTTTATGTAATCATGAGATTAACTCCCTTTTTGTCTTTGACAAAGAAATAGGAGACTGGAGGCTCGTGGTGGAGGCAAGGAGGTGCACAGATGGTTTTTGACACTGCCAGAGCAGGCTCAAGAACTGGTATGTGCTGCGGGTTTCGATGCGTTTGTTCTGGGCCTCAATCTTCCGAAGATGGATTGGTCGTTGATGACCTCGCTGGTTGAAAGGTGGTGGGATACCACCAACACATTCCACTTCCCCTTTGCTGGTGAGATGACAGTTACGCCTGGCGATTTCTCCTTGCTGACTGGCCTGCGGGTAGGTGGAGCTCCTCTTCGGGTCGACCCCCGGCTTTGGGAGCGGGTAGGTGCTTTGGAGTGGTTTTTGGGCAAGGTGCCCCCTGTTCACTCTCGAGGTCACATTGATCTTACTTGGCTGAGCAAGTCCTTCATGACGGCTGATGTCCTTACCCAGGTTAGTGTTGAGCAGCTGACACGGGCCTTCCTTCTTTATCTCCTTGGGCAAACGTTGTTTGCCAACAAGGATGGCTCGGTGCACACACAGCTCTTGGCTCATTTGTAGTGTTTGGAGGCCGTTAGGGAGTTTGATTGGGGATCGTCTACTTTGGCCACCTTGTATGGCAATCTAGGAGCTTGCTCACGAAACAAGAGTCCCATCCTTGGCGGTCACTACCGAACGCTTGAGGTATATATCTTTCTCTCTTGCCTCCTTTCCTGTTTTGACTTCTCCTAGTATTGAACTTGTTTTGGTTAATCCGCTTTTCAGCTCTGGGCTTTCGAGCACCTTCTCTAGTTTCCCCCTGAGACTAGGCATGGAGATGCGAACTGTATACCTCGCTATGAGCGATGGTTGGTGGGGCAACGGAGGCCACGGTCACCAGTTTTGTGCCTTCCCGAGTGGCAGCGAGTTTTGGATTGACTGACGGTCGATTAGGTACCTTTTCCTTTGGGTTTCTTGTCCTTAGGTTTGCATATCCTTACGTTATGGCTGATTTGATCTCATTTTGCAGGTACGGTTTGACCCTTGGGGTGATGTACCAGAGGATGCCCCTCTTGCGCATTCCAGGGTTCTGGACCGTACCCGTAGCTTGCTCGAGGGTCCATTTTGCTGGGCCTGGTACTTAGGTGACCGGGTGGCTAGTCAGTGGCGCCCGCGTGCTGAGGCGCTTTAGTTCGTTCCTCCTCCTCCTCCAACATCGATGAGGTCCACTTCTTCGATGTCTAAGGAGGAATTGAGGAATGCTCGGATCAGGGATTGGGCAGGTTTGCTTCTTCAGGCAGGAGACTACACGGAGTACTGCCGTGTTTTCTTAGCTTCAGCTACTGTTGCTCCTCCTGTTGCTCCTGTTTGGCCGCGGGCCCCTTCTTTTGTTTCCTTCCATTCTGATGATGGGGAGGAGGAGCACCTGGCCCTTACTCCTTGCGCGACCCAGCTTTATACGCTGCCAGCTGGGGTTTCACAGGTATTACCCTATTTATGAACTTTGTTTTTCCTGCTTTATCATTGTATCTGTCGCTTCTATATTTGAAATGCCTGGTTTGTTTCCGTAGGTGCCTGTTGAGATAGTGCAGGAATGGCTTCATGCCTATCAGAGTGCAGAGGCTTTAGTTCGGAGACAGCGCCATAGGATCCTCGAGGTATGACTCTCTTCATGTGTTTCATTTGCTTTGTATCATTCCTTGAATCTGAATGTTCGTATCCTCTTTGGCTGCAGCTTGAGGCTGAGCGAGCACCAGCTGTTGGTGGGGAGGATGCGGGAACCAACGAGTAGTCCCCATCTTAGAGACCGTCTCAGAGACGCCGCCATGACTAGCTTTTATTATTTTCTCTTTTCCTGTCCATAGTTAGTAAAAGAGGCAAGCAGAAATTGTATAGCGAAAGCAACCACAACGAGAATTTTGTAACTAAACTTTTGTTCATGAAATGAAAAGAGCTTTTCGTACCCCTAAATGCTTTAAGATATGCATGTGAAAGTCAGAACATGGTTTTTTGAACAAGCGTTTGCTGATAGACAGTAATCTGTGTGAAATGGAGTACTGGCCGAAGATTCGATTGTTTGATATTATGGCTGATGTATCAATTCTTCGGCTGTTACTTTGATTTTCCAAGGGTAAATTTTGCTTTGGCCAAGTGGCATCCCCTTTTCTCTTCCTTCTTATGCTTGGTTTTGATTTTCGCCTTTTGCTTTTGCCATATTCCATAGTCTGATTGCCAAATTCGAGAGCTTTCGAGATATCCTGTTTATTGTGTCAATGACCTTTAGGTTAAAAGGGATGAACTATAATTCTTGTGTCTATTGCTGTTGTCAATTCCTTGAGAAAAGCATACTCATCTTTTGCCAGCTCAATACGCAGGGTTAGCTATGCCCATCATTGAGCACAAATCTTTTGATGTTTTTCCTTCTCCCCAAATGTTTGGGCCGTATCTCGATGTGAGATTGCCTACGTATCCCAATCAGGGAATCAAGCCTTTTACGTAGTTCCAAAATTACCACATTTGGGGTTGGGTTTTCACTCTTGGTTTTTCTTTTCACATGCTCTAAGTTTTACCTAGGTTACCTGATGGAGGTTGAATCCCTAGCGAGCTTTTGAATGCCTTATCTTTTTGCCTAGGCTGCGTTTTTGCATTTTCTTGTCCTAGCAGGCTTTGCTCTTACTTTTGCTTGTGTTGCTTGAGCGTTTCTTTCAAGAGGGTTTTTGTTTTTGGAGAGGAATTTGATGGAGATATTTTTTTTTGAATCTCCTATTGCGTTTGTACTTTCACAATGGGCAAGCTAACCCTAAGTGTTCTCACGGAGATAGCGTCTTCTCTCTAAGTTTTGACAAAAGCCTAGTTTTTTAAGCAACTAAAGTTCATCCTTTCTTTCATTTTTGTCAGAGACACGGAGAACCTGATTTCCTTGAATTTTCCTTTGTTTGGCGAAGAGACTATAGTGTATAGCAATTTGTTGAATAAGCATAGTCTGGAAGATGAAATAGGAATTCACTTGGTGGAAATAAAATGCCCAAACAGGGGCCCAAAACACAGTCTAGTTTGATTTTAGAAAACAAAAGCAATGTTTAATGTTCTTTGCCATGTTGTGACTTTTCAGCTATTGCGACATTTTGGGGTTGTCTTCTTTTCCTCTGTCTTTCGCAACTTTATACTCTTTTCCACCCTTTCCTTTGCCAAACAGAGCCCTTGAACTGGATCCGTCTTCATAGCTTGCATGATAGATACCTCTTTGAGACATGAGTAGTTCCCAAATGGAAACGTCAGCCTGGGTATTTATCACTTTTTCTTCCTCCTTATTGATTGCGCAGTCGCAAGAGAGACCAGTCACTTCTACTTGGCTGAACAGTGATGTTAAGGAGATTCCATCGAGGGGATCATCGCATTCTCCTTGCATTTCATCGAAGTCACTTTCCCCTGTTTGATATGGGTCTGCATATGTGAAATCCAGATCCTCTTCTTCCTCTATCCACTGGCTATAGTCACATTCTTCGTATGGATTGACCCATGGTTGCATTTGGAACTCCTCCATCTTCTCTATGAGATTGATTGTCTCCCAGACAATGGGTGGCGTTGGAATTTTGGGACAGTTGATAGGTACCACTATTTGGGCAGGCTCGAAGCGAGTCTGCCTTCTCATCATGATGATCCTTTCCTTTTCCTTCTTCCTATTCTCAAACCAAATACGGAGCCACTCATCGTCTTCTACAAATGGAATGTCTGGATCTTCCAAATTGTGTTTTGCCCAGGAATGTTCTCTCCATTTCCTTAGCTTTTCCTCCTTTGTTTGATCTCTGCTACTTATGTCAGACATGTCAGGATCGATCACTTTCGACTGATCGGACTCATTGTTCTCTTCCTCCTCCATCATAAAACATTCGTCCTCCTTGGGGAAGGTTAAGGTTGGTTTGGTTTGGTTGTTTTGGACAATGTATTGACTAGGATTGTATGTGGGGTTGTGAGATAGATTTATGAGATTGATATTTTGGGGTGGCGGTTCAGCATTATGAGTAGGGAGTGGGTTGGCTTGCCCATCAGGTCTTGGAGGTTTTATAGTTCGGCTATCAATGAGGTCTTGAATGTCATGGCATAGACGCATGCAGTTGTCTATTTCATGCCCAGGGTGTTGGTGGTAGGCGCACTGTTTGTTAGGATCATGGTTTGGGCCATAGGGTGGCTGAGGAAGCGGTTTGTTTAAAGGTTTGAGATGCCCTTGATGGCTAAGAATGGTCAAAGCTTGGGACAAGATCATGTAAGGAGGGTCAAAATTGCGGCGGGGGCGATTTGAATTCCGGGATTAGCTAGCTTGGAAAGGGTCCTGAGGCAAGGATGTGCCAAGGGTATTTACGGAGGCGTGAGATGTACAGTTGGAAAAGGTTTTCTTAGGTGGAGGAGGAGCTTCTTCTTTCCCAATGAGCCCTAACTTGATTCCATCTTCGATTTGCAACCCAGTGGCATGCAGGCGTTTGAAATCGGTGATAGCCTGTGTATAGATATGCCTAAGGTATTTGGGTTGCAGATTTTTGACAACTATCCTCACTTGGTCTTACTCGGAGGGGCGGTTCCTCATCTTGGTAGCCTTTTCCCTCCATCTTGCCACAAAGGTAGCAAAGTCCTCATTGGATTCTTGTTTGGTCATCTCCAAGTCTCGAGTAGTTAACTCAATTTGGACATTGTATGCGTACTGCTTGACAAAAGCGTTGGCAATTTCTGGCCAAGTTTGATAGTGCACAAATTCCAAAGTGAGGAACCAGTCGAGAGCGCTTCCAGTGAGAGTTCGCTGGAACAATTGGGCGATGAGCTCATCATTTAAGCCCATTGGCTTCAAGGTGTTGATGACGTGTCGAACATTACTGGTAGGGTTGCCAGTTCCATTGAACTTTTCGATGTTTTGCATTTTGAAATTTTCAGGCAGTTTAGATTCTGGGAAGAGGCAAAGTCCTTCGAAATCCAGAATTTGATCTCCTTGTGAACGGGCCAAAGCTTGTTTGATCTCCTTGACTTGCTTGGTCAGTTCAGGACTTTCCGCCAACACTACTTTGTGAGGATTCTCGTCTTCCATTGATCTTTCTTCGTCCTCAGAGTCTTTGGCTGCTTTCTCGGCTAGCAGGGTAGCGATTTGAGCTCGGAGATCGGCAATAGCGGCGTCGTTGTCTGCCATGAGGGTAGGAGGATTGCTTGATGAAGCTTAGGATTTGGTAGATAGAGGAGTTTGTTGAGAGGATGATCGTGAAGTCCCTGGGAGTGATTGGGACCGTTGTGGTGAAGGTGTTTTGGCAGACGAGGATGACAGACGGGATGGCTGCGGAGACCTCTGTTTGGCGCAGCTTCGGGTGTTGTAAGAGTATAAAATTGGCTGTGGTTGCTTCTTTGATTTACCTATTGTGCCTGCTTGAGAAAGTAGAGTACCTGAAGGTCAGTACTTGGCTCGTACAGGGTTAGGATTTGGGCTGAAAATCCCGACCCTTCTGCACAGAAAGAGTTATCTACAACAACAGATGATACAAGAACTTGGAAGCAAAGTGCAAGTAGGTTCCTAGCCTGTAGGTTCCTGTCTTAGTTTGATAAGTTCTACGGCTTTCTAATACATGCAAGGTTTAGGTAGTCTCAGGGTGCTCCGTTGTCAAAGGGCACCAATCCTTTCACCAGCCCATCATAGGCGGTGATTGGGTGATTCCCTTTTTGATATACCACTAGGTACGAGTGACTGTGGAGTTTGCTGGAACCCCCAACATAGCCCGTGTCATGCCGGGGTATCAGGTGAACTCAACGAGGTTGCCCGCTCGATGCATATGATAAATGAATTAAACAAGGCATGTATTAGTCTTATGTTGAACTTTCTGGTTATGGCTCTCATGTCCCCAGCAGAGTCGCCAAAAACTGTAGACACCTCCCTGACGGGGCATCGCCATACAGATTGATCGTGGATTGCTCGATTAGTTGCTTGCTTCATAAACCAAGATCGTCGACATTCCCATGGCTAGGAACATCGCCACACGATAGCGGTTATCATCAAAATAGAGTCGCCACCCAGTTTATTAAAACTAGGAAAACAGGTAGAGATTCTGGGTACGGGAGCCAAGAGTACAGTAAGGGGAAGGTGTTAGGCACCCCTCTCTGCCCAGCCGTGAGGCTGGCCCATAGTTGTTCAACATAAGACATGTAGATGCTTTGTTTAATTCTAACACATAGTCTGTTTAGTTAAGCCTTTAAACAGTAAGTAAAGTGAGCCAGTGCGATAATTAAAGCATGCATCAGAAAGCATAATACAAAACAAACTGTCCCAGGGAGATGGATCCCGCGGCAGGTGAATGGATGTCACGGCCGAGGGATCCTCCTGGTTTTATGTACCGGCCGAGGGATCGAAGCCCCGGTCGGTGTTCTTCCTCACACCAGACAGAAAAGTTAGTAGATAATCAAAACGCTACGATTAAGATTCAATACAGTAAATTAAACAAACCAGAGGCCGTTGGGCCTCACCACCTTGATCCCTCAGTTACTTGATTGCTTCGGATTGATTGTGATTGACTGATTGCTTCTTTGAAAACCCTAGGGCTAGGGTTTGAACTTCGGGGTTTGATCGTCGGATTGATGGCTTTCTTCGGGAGGTTAGGGCTTTTGAAGAGAGGGTTTGGGAGAGTATTTTTGCAGAGTTTCGTGGCTTGAGAGGGTGTGGAAGTATACGAATTTGGTGTATTTCGTTGTTGTATTTTCAGAACCCAAAGGCCCTTTATATAGGCAATTGGTGACTCACTCCGGCCAATCAAAACACACGATTGCAATGCAATACAAACTCTTCGTGGTAATCTCTGGGCGTAGCCCGAACGCATCGGGAATGTAGTGTAGTTGGATCAAACAATCGACAGAATGTTCCAGAGTCTGGAAAATAGACAATCTGACTGCCGAGTAAAGTATCTAGCGGCTGAGGAATGGATGTTGCGGCTGAAGGATAGATCTTGCGGCCGAGGGATTGATTTCTCAGGGAGATTTTCAAGCAACAGGTTGCTCGGGTGAAGAAATGATTTTAAGGCCGTGAGATCAATGTTACGGCCGACAGATAGATTCTCCTAGGATTCTGTATTTCTGTCTGAAAGGCTGTATTGCTCTGGATTGGGTCCTCTAAGTGACTCAAAGTTCTTACCATAAGTCCATGGGTTCACGAGAAGACAATCAGCAATCACTGTATCCATTTCATCATCGGGATGGTCCTTAAGGTGGGACTTGAAATAATCATTAGGCCAAATTGGGTGTCTACAACCAATTTACCCTCTCTTATATATAGTCAATACTTTTCCTTTTTCTTCCCACACCCCATTCTTTCCACCACACATGACAACTTCTCTCTATCTCTCTCTCTATACTCTCTACCATAGCGAACCCCAAAAACCCTAATCCCCCATCGTATTCCCACAATCCCTAACATTGCAATCTCAGCAAAACCATGTAGCATCTATGCGATCGATCGACACCAGAAGAAGACCAATGTATTAGGGTTTGATTTCGATTTGATTTCAGTACGACTTCGAAGACAAACTTGACAGCGATTTTGAGGATGATTCTGAAGCAGGCGAGGTAAATACATACGTATTCTCTTCGTATATCGTAACTTAGGGTTTTACTAGAGTTTATGAAGTTGATGTTTGAAATTTAGGGTTTTCCATAGTTTAAAAATGGGTTTTGGATCTAACGAGGAATATAAAATAGGTAATGAGTTAAAAAATGGGTTTTCTATGTCAAGTTCTGCATGGTCTCTCTTTGCAATATCAATAAAATTAGGGTTTTCCTGTATACAATCATGTGGATATGTGGACCCTGTAAAGGGAATTTTTTTTAACTTTTTTGACATGTTCTGGATTTGTGGTCCCCCTGTAATATTGTTAAAGATTTATGGATTTGTGGTCCAAAAAATTAGGGTATATAATTCATTTTGTCGTGTGGGTTTGTGGCCCCTATAAAAGGGAATTTTTTTTAAAATGATTTTTGACATGTTCTGGATTTGTGGTCCCTTGCAATATTGTTATGGATTTATGGATTTGTGGTCCCCATGCTTGTTATTGTTTATGTACAACCATACAGGGCACTGATTTTATGTTTTTTTTTCTTTTTCTTATTGGGCTTATTGCATTTAATAATTGAAGATTGGGGATGGATGGATTCAATTAAATATTAAATTTGGTGGGAAATTTGAAGGAAATCCATTCCATAACTACATTGATGGGGATATATGTTATTCTAGAGTGATACCTTATGAGTTTTCCTATGCTGACTTAGTGACTGTATTGCAAGAAATAGGGTGTCACCCATGGCGCTCATTTTTGTATTTAAGACCAAGTCATGGTATAGAGAATGGGTTATCTGAGATTAATAGTGATGTAGATATGACAGAAATATTTATTCTCTATGAGGGTGAGGATAAGGATATTGAGTGTTTTGTTACCCATCTTGATGTTTAAGAGGATGAGGAGGAGTGGTTGGGGTGGGAGGGAGAAGAACTTGGTCTTCAGGACTTGGGAAATCAAAGGGGACATCCTGGTGTTGATGAGGAGGAGGAGGAGCAGGAGATAGAGAGGGAGGGGGGCAATGTGTTACTGACAGTGGTAATGGTGGGGACAATCATACTGATAGTGATTTTACCTGCAGCGGATTGAGGGATTCATTGTCGTCTGATGGTGATAACATAGAATATGTAGTGAATGAGGGTGTGGATGGTGATGAAGGAGGGTGTCTGCCAGTTAGGAATTTGCAGGAGGACTTGGGAAAAGGTGTGGTAATTAATGAGGTTGAGGAAAGTGATAGTAATGATGAAAATGTCAGTGTGGTTAGCTCATTAGATGATGAGAATCTGAAGAAGAAGAAGGGGAAAAACAAGATGATGAAATGCCCAGGGTTAATGAAGAAAGAGATATGGAAAATCCCAAACTAGTGGAAAGGATGTTGTTTCCCAATGTTAGGGTTTTTAGGGCTTTCCTGAAGGAGTTTCTTCTTAGACATGGTTGTCAATACAAGTACCTAAAAAATGAATCTAGGATGGTAACTGTGAAGTGCAAAGATGACAAAGGGGAACCTCCTTGTCAATGGAGACTTCATGCATCTAGGGTAGGTGACACAACAACTTACCAAATTAAAAGACTTGAAAGGGAACATACTTGTCCCAGGGTTTACCATAACCAGTGGGCATCTACAGAGTGGTTGGCTAAGAAGTATGTGAATGAGATAAATGATGACCCTGATTGGAAGGTGACAGCAATGCAAAATGATGTTAAGAGAAAATGGATGTTGGATGTTTCAGAAATGCAAATTTATAGGGCTAAGAAGAAAGCTATAGAGATGGTGGATGGGACACATGGTGAACAATACCATAGATTGTGGGACTATTGTGAGATGATAAGAAATGAGAACCGTGGAAGTTGTGCAAAACTTAAGATTGATAGACCTTGGCCAGATAGAAACCCTATTTTCCCGTGGATGTTTGTTCTGTTTAATGCTCAAGCCAAGGGATTTGTAGGCAACTGTAGGCCCATTATTGGTTTGGATGCTTGTTTCTTGAAAGGTCCATTTGGGGGGCAGTTGATGCATAATGTTGGGAGAGATGGTAACAACCAAATGTACCCCATTGCAATGGCAGTTGTGGAATCTGAGCTGAAGGACAATTGGACTTGGTTTCTTGAACTTCTCACAGATGTCATTGGCAAGCCTGAGGATAAAGGATGGATTTTTATTTCTGATAGACAAAAGGTAAGTGTCATGTTGTTTGTTATACACATTTTAACAATTACTTAAGCCATTTATTTGTCTATATCCACTTGTAATTTGTGATTCTTATGTAGGGACTTACAGAGTCTATGGATATGTTATTCCCTAGTGTGGAGCACAGATATTGCATGAGGCATATGTACTCCAACTTTCAGAAAGTGCATAAAGGGAAGGAGTTGAAGGACCTTATGTGGGGGGCAGTAAATGCTTACACTGTACCTGAGTTTCGTGCAAAGATGATGAAGGTAAGGGTAGTTGATGTGAAGGCACATGAGTGGTTGTTGAAAGAACCACCTAAATATTGGGCAAGGTATTTTTACAGTCCGAGGGCCAAGACCAATAGAATGGTTAACAACTTGAGTGAGTCCTTCAACAATGCCATTAAAAAGGTGAGAGACCAACCCATTCCAACCATGATGGAAGGTCTTAGGAGGTATGTTGAGAGAACCAAGTTCTGTAACACTTTTAAGACCAACATATGCCCTGACATATCCAAGAAATTAGAGATTGAAAAGGCTAATGGAAAGGGATATTCTATCATGTACTATTCTACAATGAAGTTTGAAATAAGCTCACCTTACAAGTCCTGGATAGTGGACATTGGTTTGTACACATGCACATGTAGAAAATGGGATGTGTCTGGGGTACCATGTAGGCATGCTTGTGCAGCAATGATCAAGGATAGGAGAAAGTCTGAGGACTTCATTTTCCCATACTACCTGACTGAAACTTTTAGGAACTCTTATGCCTATCTCATAAACCCAATCCCAGATAAATTCATGTGGATTCGTACCGAATATGATGACATTATGCCTCCACCATATAGAAGGAAGTCTGGCAGACCCAAAAAGGCAAGGAGGAAAGGTGCAGAGGAGTCTTTATCTATCTAGATTAACAAGGGTAATGTGTCCAAGTGTAGAAAATACAACCAACCTGGCCGTAATGCTAGGACATGCAAATTTGAGGTTGGTCAATCTTCTACAAATGCCGAGGTTAGTCAATCTTATACAATGTACTTTATTTTGTACTTTTTGATGTTTGATTTATAACATATTCACTTAACTTGATTTTGTACTTTGTTTTGATATTGCAGCTTGAGACAAGAGAAACATCACCTTGTCCTTTGATTCCAACTGGTGAAAGAATGCCAAGAGGTAGGGGAGTGCCAAAAAGGAGGGGAGTGCAAAGAAGTATTGCAAGAGGATTGGAAACTGCTCAAAGGGGAGTGGCAAGAGGGGCAAGAGGAGTGGCAAGAGGGATTCCAACTAGTGCTGGTACTACTCAAAGGGTAGTTACAAGAGGATTAGAAAAATGCTCAAAGGGGAGTTGCAAGAGGAGTTGCAAGTGGGAGAGGACGAAGAGGTAATGAACACTATTTCAATTGTATCTTTCTGTATTGTATTTCAATTGTATCCTCTGTATTGTAATTTGATTGTATCCTCTGCTATTGTATTCTTGTCATAGGTACAATTGGTGCTCTTGTCATAGGTACAATTGGTGCTCCAAGGAGTGTGGGAACTGGTGTGACAAGAGGGAGGGGAGCGGCAAGTGGACTGGTAGGTAATGACATGACTTGTCATTACAATTCTCTATCATTGGCCTTATTTTTGTACTTCAATAACAATTATCTATTACACTGGCCATATTGTGATTGTATTTCAATTGAAACCTTGTCACTGTTAGTGCAACAATTGGTGGTGCAAGTGTTGTGGGGACTGGTGGTGCAAGAACCACACGTAGTACAACATTTGGTGGTGTCAGGGCTATTCAAACTGTTGGTGCAAGGACTAATAGAGATGGTGCTACAAGAACAGGTGGAACAAATGGTGGTGCAAAGATTGTTGAAGTTGGTACCATGATTAGGCATGGGAAAAATATTTATTTGAAGAGTGCAGTAAGTCACCAAAGTCAACAGGGCTAAAAGATAGCAAGAATTGGAGATAGTGTATTCTCATCACAAGCCACCAAAGGATCCACTAAGAGATCAACCCAGTAAATAATGGTTAGGGATAATGACTAATGACATGCTTATCCACTGTTTTGTTTTTTGGATGTGGACAATTTGAACTAGTTGTAATAAGATAATGGGTAATGACTGAGACTTTAAACACTACTTCTGGATGTGGACAATTTGAACAAGTTGAAATAGATTGTGGACACTTATGATTGTGCTCGTTTGTAATGGGATAATGCTGCTGTTTGCTTTGCTGTTGCTGCTGAATTTTCTGCTGCTTTTATTTGCTTTGCAGCATAGATTTTGTATATGGCCAGGTTTTGAGTTAATACACTGGCCATTTGTTGCACAAGTGTAAATGCCAAGTCTTGAGTAAAATACCCAGGTTTTGAGTTATATGGTCATGGTCTTTTAAACACAAAAATCTTAAACACATAAGCATTGAAATCATTTTCATTACCAAAATAAAAACAAGGCATTACCATTGTCATTGCCATCACCATTCCGATAAGTACAATAGATTAAGTACAAAAAACATCACTTTGTCCTCCTAAACACAAACTTACCCTAAACTTACACACATATGCCAACTAAGGTAATGCCAACATCTTCTTATTCAACCATCCTTTACCACCAAAATAAACAATCCCTAGGCCAACTAAAATCACTACAATTGCAGTCAACCATTTCACCTTCAAATTAGCTAACTCAATCTTCTCTTTCATTATTTTGTTCCTACCTCTGAAAATCACATTTTTTGCTTCCATATCTTTTATCTTCAGCCTCAACTCCTCATTCTTCACTTTAACCTCTTCTATCTTCAGCATCAACTCCTCATTCTTTGTTTCAAGGTCTTCCATCTCCAATGTGTAGACACCCCAATCTGGGCTTCCAGACTAGTTTACTTTCAGTTTTTGATTCCCCGATGATGAAACGGATCAAGAACACCTCGGGAATGATAGCATGTTTGAGCTTTGAGTGTTTGACACCCCTTTTGAACCTAACCTAACCTAACCCTTAAACCTACCGAAACCCTACTAGCACGCGTTGGTTGAGACCCAGCACGCGCAGGTCAAAGTGCCAGGTGTTGGTCAAATGGTCAGGTTTGACCATGGACTAGCTCAGGATGGCTTGGACTCGCGCGTGCTAGTCCACAATTGGTGCGCGCTGGTCAACCTATGGCGTTGACTCGCACGCGCAAGTCCCAAACTCGCGCGCGTCGGTCAGCATCTGGTCAAACTTGCTTTATTCAGCATGCAGAAGTCATTATCAGTGGAGTACAGCACATTGGAAGCTTCCATTTTGCTAGAAAAGCAGTATCCGGACAGGAGGTGTCCACATCTCACATACCTCCCACCAACCTTTTCCAAAGGTGGAAACTTAGCCACCAAGCAACTCAAACTAGCCCTTAAGGGCTGGTTATATCTCCATTCACCACCATTGCTTCTCCTATAAATACCCCCCATGGTTCTTCTTCAAAAGGGTTACAAAATTCCAAGCTTCCAAGGTTACCAAGTTTCAAAACCCTAATACCATGCAACAAGCTTCCTTGTTCTTTGCTACTACCACTCAAAATACACACATCCATCCATTCAATCCTCAAGCTCAAAAGCTCAAACACTTTTTCAAACTCAAAAACCAAAGGTATAATACCTTTTGTTCTGTATTCTGTTTTGATCCCTGAGGGGGGCTGGCAGGGTCAAGGCTAGTAATCAATACCAGTCCTGGCCTTAAAGCTAGCAAGGTTTCGAAAATCGTTGTGGTAAGAACCAGCGTGTGTCGGTCATCAGTACGTGCGCGCCACTCTATGGTTGCATGCGCAGATCTGCGTGGGGACTGGTGTCTTGCTCTTTTATGCTCTTCTTTGCATATAGGCCACTGTAAGCATGATAAAAACTAGTCTACTGCTCTCCTTTGTTAGAACTGCTAGTTTTAGTTCAATCTGTATTTCTACTACTGTGGAGTACCCCTGGGGTCTTTCTGAGCATGTCCCAGAACCTAGAAACATGTAAACCAAGCATTGGTTAAGTGGTTCAGACCCGCACGCACCTGTGGCTTACCCATGCGCGTAGGTCTGTCTCTGACCAGTGGTTGGCCTTGCATGGGTAACTAGGCCCTTGGTCTCTGTTTTTATCCCCACATTGTTTATGGGGTGTTTTGTTAATTTGTAAGGCTTTTCAGTCTTTAAACTGTGTAGTGTAACTACTATAATTGCTTGGTTTGTCCTGGGTGAGCACTGGTCCTTCCAGAGCCCAGAGGAGGATAAAAATAGAGCCTATAAGAAGAGCACACCCGCGTGCGCGTGTTGCATATTGGCGCGCGCAGGTTGGAACTGCGTGCAGTGGCTTTGTCAGTGCAGGCAAATTCCTTCTTGCGCATGTCAAATTTGGAATTGTGCACTGGGTTTGCTCTTCTAGACAGAACCTGGTTTTATCCTGTTCATCGCTTCAAAGCATATCCATACTATTTCGATCATATCCTGCAAATATGTTACAGTTTTAAATCCCCTTTTAACTGTTTCCCCGCCCTAATTGGCTAAAAATCGATTAATAAAAGAAGAATCGCAATATTTTCACAAAATGCCTAAGTAGAGACCGATCTCTGGATTGGGCAAGAGAGGTGCCTTAAAACCCTTCCCCTCTCATAACTTGGCTCCCGAACCCAGATATGGTTATGACGGACTGGTGCTTTCACTTTTTCAAATCAAATAGCGTGTAAGGCGTTTCGAATTCGATTCCTTGGGTGTCGGACCGTCAAACCCAAGTGGCGACTCTCTGAATTACGAGCGTTTGACCCGCTAGTGCTCCCTCGATCCGGGCCCTTGCTTTGGAAACCGGAATTTCCAAGGGCATGTTGCCCACAGTGGCGACTCTGCTGGGGATGATCGAACCGATATTAATCCGCACTTAGAGTTTAATACGCTTGTGAACAATTCCTTAAAAGTCTGTCAAAACGGTGAGCTTCACGCTGCCGAAGGTTGGAATGGTGATTTAACAGGACCTCGTGTCCGGCCAATCTGATCTAAGACTTTTTCGATTGATCACTTGCGTAGTTTCCTCTAAAGATGGACTAAATAAATTGAGCCAAATTCGAAAAGGCATTTTGCGATTTTGTGATTCTTCTTCTTCTTAATCAATTTCTAGCATTTCTCATTTGCATCTATGTGGGATAGCCTCGTTGGAGTGTTTTGGCAATCCGGCATGGTTTACCAGAGCCCGGGGACCCCGAATGCCCAACAACCTTTGACGATGATAAGTCATTCTACCGTTTGACTATTGCTTTGCGGTTACGCGGGCAACGGGAGGTATATCTTGGCTTTTGTCCGAGGAACCTGTTACGAACCAAAACCGGCCTTTGCATATACAAAGCATTAGAACTCTCTGAACTAGGACAGGTACCTACAGGGTAAGATTTATTTGCATCTAACCCCATATACTGTCTACGTGTTATTGCTTTCCCTATCGCATGTACTGTACATACATTCCGTCTTGCGTAGGAGCATGTTTAGGGTAGCTTCTAGATTCTCATTCTTTCGAGCCTATCTTAGGATTATTAGGACACTGCTATGACCCGATGAAAAGCCGTGCATCTTGATGGTGCACGTTGTCAATTTTCAAAGTCCTTAGATCAACAAGACTTTGGGAAATCAAGATTTTCTAAGTCCTTGTTTAATGCCCGATTGAGGTTTCAAATAGAAAATAAGGAACAATGGAGAGAATGTCGTGATACTTATACCACCTTGGTTATCGTGATAAGCATGTACACCGCTTTAGGCTAAATGGTGCTGTGTTGCCTATGCCGCCCCGGTTCCGGTATCACGTCATCTACACCGAGTTGTTCCGGCTCCAAAGTTGAAACTTCGAGAACAGAGTAATCAAAGGCTTAGACTATTTTGACATCTCTTAGTGTTAGTCGATTCAAATAAGGATACACCTTCGAAAAGAATTCTGAGGATTCTGACAGCATCCGAACATCATGAGGCAGACTCGTCTTTAGTTTTAGAGTCTAGGAGGACACCGACGACGAGGACGTGTGCATTGCATTCTAATTGTTGCAGGAACATCACTGAGCTTTTATCTTACTTTGCTGTCAAAAGCTCGAGGCCATTTTGTTGAGAAAGAAAGCGCTGAAGAGCCAAACCTGCTTGGGAACGTTTGCCGAGGCTATTTCACTATCACTTCCAAGGCCATATCATCTTCTTCGATCATCTCCAAATGGTAGCACAAACAGATCTAGCTGAACTGAAAAGGGCTGTAGAGGAAATGGGTCACAAGATGGACAAGCAAATGACATAGATGTTAGATCTATGGAAAAAGTTGGCTTACCTCTTTACCTCCATAGCCCCGCAACCGGATATGGGACTAGTCAAAAAACCTCCTCAAGCCTGCCACACTCCTGCGGTCAGAATCAAGCTGCGCTCGAAGAACATGTTCAAAGACCTGGCTGAATGTCATGAGGCTAGGACTTACCCAAAGGAGGATACTGGGTCCTTATTCACAGCCAATGCTGAAGGGGAAGACATGCATAGTGATGAAATCAACCCTAAAGGCAAAAGAGTGCATCCTGTTGATGGTGCAATGTTGTGCAGTTGCAAGGCAAGCAAAGGGTCCACCTTGAACCCTCAATTCAGTCACTGGAGCCAACCAAGGACTTTCTCATGCTTCTCTGCACCTTTGGCCTCAGTTTATGAGAAGCTCCTCGATGCTGGTTCCATCAAACCCCTCAATCCAACTCCATTACCCAAAAATCCACCTGCCAAGTTCGAACCTAACCTCTATTGCACCTACCATCAATGCCTGGCCATTCCACCAATACCTACTACTGTCTCTGACATGCCATTCAAGATCTCATCGATAGTGGCATCATTCCAGCCCCACTTCCATTAAAAGTCAATGCTGTTTCCAAATCCTTCCCTCAACCCAACTCTGGCTCACAAGTTTGTCAGATATCCATCATCTCCACTCAAATCAACTCTACCTCTACTCAAATCAAACCTAGCTCCACCATATTCAACCCAACTCACTATATCATCCCAAAAATCCAGCCCAAACCGATTGTATCCATCCCGTTCGAACCCGAGGTTAACCTGAAGGCCGTAGTTTTGTGCAATCGAGGTTTTCACTGCCGACACCTGGACTGACAGTGATGAGAAGCTTACAAAGGAGAGGACTGACTGGCTGAGGTCTTTCAATCATGAGAGCTTGGAGCTGCTATTCAAGGAGTTCTCTCAAGTGGGTTTGGTCGAAGAAGCTGAGGAAGCTGAAGTGCTGATGCTTGGGCCTAACACCCTCGAGGTCCTTACCCCTCTCATCGTGGAAGCTAAAGGTAGCTTTTAAAATCGCATTTTCAAAACCGCGTCTAGTTTGCATTGGCGATATGTCTTTTGCGTTTGTCTAGGTCTAGCTCTGAGTCGGAGTTTGTGCCTCTTGGCCCTCCACATCGTAACTTCTATTTTAGTTTGCGTCTTTTGCTATACTTGGCAACCCCGAGGGTTCTTTTTATGATATGCATTATCTTGCTTCTAAAGTACTTCGCTGGCTTTTGAATAAATTGTGTCGACCTTGACGATGAAGGGATAGATTTCGATGGGAACATCCCCAAGGAAATGTGTTCCCTCGCCGAAAGGGAAGACGAAAAGCATGCTCAGCCTATTAAAAGAAGAAGTGGTTTCAAATAAACTTGAAAGATGAGGTAGACCCCTGGATAGTTCAAACATTGGTTCAAAGCTGTCACTAGAGAAGCATCGCGCCCGATCAGACAGGCTTGAAGAATTCATCAATGTCTTAGCATGGTCTCACGAAGACACATCTGGCGTTGATCCTGAGACAAAGAAGCATCGAATTCCCTTGCTACAGAATGCCAAACCATGTAAAGCAAAAGCTCAGAAGGCTCATACCATGTCCAAGGTAGCAGCAACAGCGTTCCGCCAAAGCACAAATGAGAAAGTTTAAAAATAGCCCGAAGCTAGGCATTTTCAGCCGAAGGGCTCTGGATCCTTCGTTATCAAAGCCATTTTATCTGGGGCTGCGACCAAAGATCATCGACCTCGACTGCGACAAATTCAATACCTTGGTCAACCTGGATCAATTCAAAAGCTACTTTTCCCTGAGAGAAGCTCGTTAGGCTGAAAACCCCTAGGGTGGGCAGTTCCAAGCAAAAGTTAGAGCAGCCTGCTAGACCGAAAACCAATGAAGGCGGCCTAGGCAAAAGTAAATAGGCAATTTTTGAAAGCTCGTTGGGCTGAAAACCCCAAGGGTGGGCAGTTCCAAGCAAAAGTTAAAGTAACCTGCTAGACTAGAAACCTATGAAGGCGGTCTAGGCAAAAGTTAATAGGCACATATTCGAAAGCTCGCTAGACCAAAAAACCTGAAAAAACGGTACTAGGCAAAAATTAGAGCGTAAAAGGTGAGGTAAAACACATGAGTGAACCTTGGCCTGAACTACGTTTTGACCTGATTCCCAGAAAGGGATACGTAGGCAGTCTCTCTTCGAGACTCGGTCATGATCTATCAATCGGATCCAGGGTTGACGTTTTGGTACACGTCAAGGGTCGAGAAGAAGATGAGCTTCATTGGAGAAACAGAAGGGGGAAATTTTTCATCTTTCAATCTTATTTCAAACTACTACTTCAATTTCAAATCTGAGCAAAAGCCTAAAAAGATTTGAAGCATAAAAAACAGAATGAAATGCTTACGAGGCCCAGTGGGCCCACAATTTATTCTAAGTTCAGCGAAGTTTAGTGTGAGCAGCTGCAGTAAACTTGTAGTCACGCGCGCTTGTTTGAGGTTCATGCGCACTTGTTCAAAGTGATGCGCGTTGGTCTCAAAACCTACGTGCGCTTCTTCAATTCCAGTAGCAGACAGAAGCAGGCAGCCATTGCCTCCAACTTATCTTTTTTTCGTCTCAAGTTTGACGCACCTCGAATGTCGTTCAAGGGGCTTGTGCCAAGTTTTGTCACGTTGCGCAGGTCATATGGACCTAATGTGACTGCACGGGGGTGTCGGTTTCAGTCTAGGCCTATACGAGTCTTCATTTGCGTCTCATGTCCGTTTTTATGACATTTTTCCAGTTTTTCAATCCATTGTCATGTCGAGATGCTTTTCTCAGTTTTGTTGGTTCGTACGAGTCATTGTACATCTATTTGACCTTACACAAGTGTCAATTTCACTTGTTTAGGGATATTGTGAGTTTTGGCCCATTAATGCCCAAAATTTCATTATTTTCTGGGTGTCTAAGAGTCCGCGTCGTCTCCTGGGGCTCTTTCTCCCTTTTCGTTCGAGCTAGGTGAGTTTGGACATGTGCGCATATCTGTTTGTCAATTCAGTTCGCTTGTCAATGCAAATTGGATATTAGTGGTTAGTTTTTGCATTCTATTAGATACTTGCAAAGGGAATCAATAAACTGGAAAATGCAATTTTTACATTGCTACCCTAACCTCTGTAATCCACAAGCAGTGGAGTCTCGTGAACGGCAAGGGCACGTCAGCCCAAGTCCAAGCAAAGCATCTCTGCGGCACATCTGCCCAAGCATCAAGGAAGGGCACGCAAGCCCAATGCCACTATTGCAATTGGGTCTTGAGCTCCTTTAGTTCTGCAGGGGCCATTTGGTACGGCGCCATAGAGATTGGTGCGGTTCCCGGTTGGAGTTCTACAAAGAAGTCTATCTCTCTCTGGGGTGGTAAGCCAGGGAGTTCTTCAGGAAAAACATCGGCGTACTCGCAAACGATGTGTGGTAGTCCTAAATCCATCCTGTCGGCTTCTTCCATTTGGAGACTAGCTAGCCATCCCAACAGTTGATTCCGCCACTTTGATCTTTTCGTCGTCGAACTCACTGTCTGTCTATCCCCCTTAAATAAAAAATGGGTCCCTTCGGAGGTATAAGCCGTCACCATCTTCTGATGGCAGTCTATGACCGCTTGATGTGCTGATAGCCAGTCCATCCCCAGGATTACGTCGAAATCCGCCATGTCGATCACTCTAAGATTGCAGGTCAGGCGCAGGTTGGCTATCTCGAGTTCGCATCCTCTACACACTAGACTAACAGCTATACTCCTCCCCAATGGTGATGTTACTTTTACACTCGTATTTTGGGGTTCTGTTTCTAGTGCTAGCGCAGTTACGCATGTAGAAGATATGAATGAATGCAATGCTCCAGAGTCAAATAAAGCCTGTACACAGGTACTATATAATAGTAGCGTACCTTGGATCACAGAGGGATCCTGCTCTTGTTCCTCAGCCTGCAGCGCAAAGATACACCCTCCAGTGCCTTGCTGGGCTCCCATGGGCTGCTTTCCCTTATTTTGCCCATTCTGCTACTGCGATGGCCCCCAAGGTTTTGCTTTGCAAAATCGGCCGGTCCAGGTTGTTGAGCTTTCTGATTTCCAAAGCTCCTGTAACGCCCCCATTTTCGGGTACGTTAATTAAGCATTTTATTGAAATAACTAAGTTGAGTCTGGCTCATTATTACAACATAAATCCTACTAGAGTACTTTTTATTACACAAAGGATGGTAATTCTAGGGTATTCTATTACTCCGCTTCTTCCTCCATCCTAGCAAGCTCGTCGGCTCCAAAAGCTTCCAATGTGTACTGTTCACCTTGCTCATCAATCAACTCTGACACATTATACCAACGTCGCCCCCAATATAATATGCCAGGGTCACCAAAAAGGTAACACCGTGAGCAACAAGGCTCAATAGAATAAACCATACCCACTAACCCTTAACTTATAACAGAAAAGGAAATATAAGCAATTACACATGCTCATTCAACAACATAGTTAACAATTACACATCCGCATTCACTATCTTACTAGCGTTGGTGTCATGCCTTTTCTTGAGTTTCTCCTACGCGACTCGTCATAGACCGTGTCATCCTTTTCACCTTTATTTACTAATTCAACACTTCCAAGTTTCATTAACAATTTGCTACTTACGAGGCTACCAAGTCTGGCTCCATTAGCAACACACACGACGGGCCACCAAGTCCGGCCATATCATGGTTTTCAAAACACCTTTTTCCAAATCTTGCATTGGCTCCTCTCCGCGGATAACCAAGCCATATTGTCACATGAGGCTACCACGTCCGGCTCCATTGGCAATCTTCACAATGGGCTACCAAGTCCGGCCTCATTGCGGTTTTCGAAAACATACTCACATTGGGCTACCATGTCCGGCCACAATGTAGTTTCAAAAATATTTTATCCATATCAACCACACCCTAGGTGTCATGTTTCTACTTTCTCGGTTTTTGTGTCTCGTTTGCATGCCATGACTCCGCGGTAGTTCTTCTCACATTTTAAGAAATCTTGAAACTAAACTAGCAAGATCATTCAACTCTATATTAAATAGCATGCTCACTTTATCACATCATCATGCTCAACATTTAATCACACAAAGTTAAGCATAGTGCCACATGGACGGACACCTTTGGAGTGGTAACCACTTATGCTTAATCAGCAACAAGTAGACAAGTAATCACATAATCATGCTCATAATCATTCTAAGATCAATTACGATTTATTAAAGCTAATCTAGGAACGTTATCTTTCAAAAACTCATGCTTCTTTTTAAATTTCAAAACAACATATGTTTATTGATATTTCTACGTATACTTAGAGTTTAGGAGGTGTAGGAAAATCCTACCGTTCTTCTTAGCGGTAGAGATGACTATGGATTTTGAAAGGAAGTACGTTGGCGGTTGGACGGAGTAACGTCTTACGGTGAGCTTTGATAGCTTCGAAAGAGAAAGGTTTCTCTCGAAACTAAGTCTTGACTAGTACTACTAGAACTTTTGGATCGGTAGGGTGGTTGTATGGTGGTTTAGTGGCGGGACTAGAAGAGTTTCTTGAAGAACTAGGAAAGAACCTCAAGGACAACTTAAGAACAAGCAAAGAACAACTAAGAACACTAGCTTTCTAGAGAGAGAAGTTGAAGTATGAGAGGTGTGAGTTGAATGAAGAACATGAGGTCCTATTTATAGGCAAAGGCTTGGCTCTTCCTCTCCCTCTTTGGCCGGCTCTCTCTCTCCCTCTTTGTCCAATGGTTTTTGCTCCAATGTGTTGTCATGTCAAGGATTGAAAGACTTCAAAGATCTTTCTTGTTCTTTCTCCCATTCTAGGACAAGTGTAGGTGATTCTAAGGGTTTTCTAGTCTTGTCTAGTACCTTGAAAGAGTAAGAAATCTAGGGTTGGTTGTCCTTGGATGATCAAGGTGTAAGGAAGACTAGATTTTTGTAGTACTTGGATGATGTAAGGAGTTGATCAAGAAAGAGTAGCAAGATTTGGTGAGTACACTTGCACACACATTACACTCTCTCTCTCCCTCTCATCCGGCCATCTCTCTGTCCCCCTCATCTCTCTCTCGGCCTCTTTCTCTTTCTCTCTCTCTCTCTCTCTTGGTAGTACAATGTATGTTTACTAATCTATGTAAGAAAGGACAAAGGTTGGTGTTTGACTTGAGAAAGAGTAAGGATTGGGTTGTAAGGTTTTGTAAGAGATCTCATGTACTTCCAATCTCTCCAATATCATCCTATCTCATTCTTACACAAGTACATGTACATAAGGTGAATATACAATTGAGTTGGGTAGAAGAAAGACTAAGATGGTACTCCATATCTTCCTTTCTCTCTCTCCTATCTCTCCCATCTCTCTCGGCCTCTCTCCCTCTCCCCTCTCTCGGCTCTCTCTCTTCTCCTCTCTCTCTCTCTTTCTCCCTTGATTGGAATATGCATATAAAGGATGACTAACTTAAAAGGACATTTGTACTACATGATCTTATTCTAGATTTCTAGGTCAAAATTCCTAATAGAATAAGCCTAAATGCCACCTATGTACTTATGAACTATATTCTAATACATAGAATCTTAGGATGACATATACATATTACATACTTTAAGTAAATAAGTACATACCATATCTAGTAAGTAATTAAGTAAGTAAAACCTAGTACTATGGCTTGACTTGGCCTTATTGACCAATGGACCAAAATTCCCCTAACTTTTATTGTCCAATGGTTAAGGATGGTAAAAACTATTCTTATATAATCTATCTATACTAGTACAATGACTCATGGTGAATCTTAATTAAACTAATTGACCTTGTATTAGGTAGAAAGACTAACCTATGGTCCAATGGTTAACAATTCTCCTAACTTTTATTATCCAAAGGATAAAGATGGTAAGTACTATACTTGCTTAATGTATGTATATAAGTACAATGACTCATGGTGAGTCTATTAAACTAATGGGTCTTGTACTTGGTGGCAAGGCTAAGCTATGGACCAATGGGTGATATTTTCCCTAACTTCTATGGACCAATGGACAAAAGAGTAAGGATATATAAACATATAAAGGTGTACCTAGCAATCTAGTCACAATATCCTAGGTAGAAACCTATTGTCCAATGGATAAAGATTTCCCTAGTATTTATCGTCCAATGGGTAAAGATCAAAGGTTGACTTTGGTCAAAAGGGTTTGTTTAGGGTTTTGAAAGGTTCAAATGGGTCGGGAAGGTCGAAGGTTCATTAAGGTTATCTCAACGGATTAGGTTAGAAGCTAACTAGGCTTGCTAAGTAGGATTTCCAGCCAAAAAAGGAATTCTAAGACTTGTTTCAGTAATTAGGGAAATATACTAACACACTTGTTTTTAGAAAATGACTATATTGCATGGCGTGATGAAACTAGATTTTGAATTGAATAAATCTAATCATGACGGATTATTAGCAATCAAGAAAATTATAGAGTCATTAAAATAAGCAACGAGATTTTATTCACTGAAAATCGGAGTTGTTACAACCTATCCCCCTTAAACAATTTCGTCCTCGAAATTAGATGTATGCTCGGATTCAAACAGGTGAGGGTAATTCACCTTCATAGTCTCCTCCCTTTCCCATGTGGTCTCTCCAGCTCCCCGGTGTTTCCACAGGACTCGTACCAGTTTGATTGTCTTGTTTCGGATTGTCTTCTCACTCCGGTCTTGAATCTCTATTGGTTCCTCTTCGTACGTCGCATCTTCCTCAATGGTAATGTCTTCCCAGTTGAGAACATGTGTGGGTAGGGCGAGGTACTTGCGGAGCATTGAAACATGGAACACATCATGTACTCTATCCAGCTGTGGCGGTAGGGCTAGACGATACGCAACTTTTCCGATCTTCTCCACGATGTCGAAAGGTCCGATGCAGCGTGGGACAACTTTCCCTTTTTCCCAAATCTGATGACTCCCTTCTTCGGTCTGATCTTCAGGAACACGTGTGTAGACACCCCAATTTGGCCTAACGATTATTTCAAGTCCCACCTTGGGACCATCCCGATGATGAAATGGATACAGGGATTGCTGATTGCCTCCTTGAGAACCTTAGGACTTTTGGTAAGAACTTTGAGCCACTTAGAGGACCCAATTCAGAGCCATACAGCCTTTCAGACAGAAATACAGAAGCCTAGGAGAATCCATCTGTCGGCCGTGACATCGATCCCACGGCCCTAACATCATTTCCTCACCCGAGCAACCTGTTGCTAGCAAAATCTCCCTGAGAGATCAATCCCTCGGCCGCAAGATCTATCCTTCGGCCGAGACATCCATTCCTCGGCCGTGATATCCTTTACTCGGCCGCCAGATCGACCTTTTTCCAGACTCTGGAACGTGTTCTGTCAGACGTTTGATCCAACTACACTACCTTCCCGATGCGTTCGGGCTACGCTCAGAGATTGCGACGTAGAGTTAGAGGTGCATTGCAATTGCAATCGTGCCATTTGATTGACCGGAGTGAGTCACCAATTGCCTATATAAAGGGCCCTTGGACTCCGAAAATATACACACGAAATTCATTAGAGAATACACTCTCTCAAGCCACGAAACTCTGTCAAAATACCCTCTCAATCCCCCTTTTCAAAAGCCCTAACCTCCCGAAGCCAGCCGTCAATCCGGTAATCAAACCCCGAAGTTCAAACCCTAACCCTAGGGTTTTCAATCAAGCAATCAATCAATCACAATCAAATCCGAAGCAATCAAGCAACTGAGGGATCAAGGTGGTGAGGCCCAACGGCCTCTGGTTTGTCTTATTTACTGTATTTCTGACTAACCGTAGCGTTTTGATCATCTGTTAATCTTTCTGTCTGGTGTGAGGAAGAACACAGACCGGGGCTTCGATCCCCCGGCCGGTACATCAAACCAGGAGGATCCCTCGGCCGTGACATCTATTCACCGGCCGCGGGATCCATCTCCCTGGGACAGTTTGTTTTGTTCTGCTTTCCTGACGCATGCTTTATTTATCGTATTGGCTCACCCTTTACTGCTTAAAGGTTAAAAACAAACTATGTGTTAGAATTAAACAAAGTGTGTATATGTCTTATGTTGAATGATTATGGGCCAGTCTCACGACTGAGCAAAGAGGGGTGCCTAACACCTTCTTCTTATTGTATTTTTGGCTCCCGTGCCCAGAATCTCTATCTATTTTCCCAGTTTTAATAAACTGGGTGGCGACTCTATTTTGATGATAACCGCTATCATGTGGCGATGTTCCTAGCCATGGGAATGTCCATGATTTTGGTTTACGAAGCAAGCAACCAATCGAGCAAACAAACGTGATCAATCTGTATGGCGATGCCCCGTTTGGGAGGTGTCTACAACGTGATCTCCTACGGCAAAGGTTAATGGTCGGCTTCTTTTATCCGCATAGCTCTTCTGTCGGCTCTGAGCGGTTTGGATCCTTTGTCTGATGGTTTTGACCTTCTCCGTAGTGTCACGTACTATATTAGGTCCAATCAGTCCCGTTTCTCCAACATCTGTCCAGCAGACTGGGGATCGGCAAGGTCGCCCGTATAGAGCTTCGTATGGTGCCATTTCGATACTTGCTTGATAACTGTTGTTGTAGGCAAACTCTACCAATGGTAAGTGCTGCTCCCAGTTCCTAGAAAAATCTAAAGCGCAGGCTCTCAACATATCCTCCAAGGTCTGTATTGTTCTCTCTGTTTGGCCATCGGTTTGCGGGTGGAAGGCTGTGCTAAGCCTTACGTCTGTTCCCAAAGCTTTCTGTAATCCTTTCTAGAAATGTGACACAAACCATGGGTCCCTATCTGATACAATTGAGATGGGTACTCCGTGTAGTCGTACAATTTCTCGAATGTATAATAGGCTCAGTTGTTCCACGTTTTCTGTCATCTTAACAGGCAGAAAATGCGCGGATTTGGTGAGTCGGTCTACGATCACCCAGATAGCAGTGTTGGCCTTGACAGTTCTTGGTAGTCCGGTCACGAAGTCCATTGAGATGTGCTCCCACTTCCAAGTCGGGATCGGCAAGGGTTGAAGGTCGCCTCCTGGTTTCTGATGTTCGGCTTTGACTTGTTAACACACAAGACAGGTTGATACAAAGCGGGCTACGTCCTTCTTCATCCCTTCCCACCAGTACGTTCTTCGCAAATCATGGTACATCTTTGTACCGCTAGGATGAACTGCGAAGTTTGAATGGTGTGCTTCTCGGAGTACAGCTTCTCGAAGAGTTCCAATATTATGTACGAAAATCTTTCCTTTGAATCTCAGGCTATTGTCTCCCTCGATCGTCCATCCTGGTAACGCCTTTCCTTCTCGGATTCGGTACCGGATGAACTCACAATCTTGCTCAAAGGTTTGGGCTAGTAGGATATCCCGGTGAAGTGCTGGTTCTGTAACAAGAGCATATAGTCTGATATTCCCATTTTCTGATGAAGGTCTCAGGTTGAATTCATTGAGGGTGTCCACCATTTCCCACTCCTTGATGGCAGTTTTGACTTTCTGTGCCCTGTCCTTTCGACTCAGAGCGTCAGCCACTACGTTGGCCTTGCCAGGATGATACTGCATTGTAAACTTGTAATCTTCTAAATATTCCATCCATCGGCGCTGCCTCATGTTCAACTCCTTCTGAGTGAAAAGGTATTTGAGGCTCTTGTGGTCGGTGAATACCTCGAATTGTTCTCCCCACAGGTAGTAACGCCAGGTTTTGAGGGCGAACACTACTGCAGCCAATTCTAAGTCATGAGTAGGGTAATTCTTTTCATGTGGTCGGAGTTGTCATGATCCGTAAGCTACCACCTTTCCATTCTGCATCAGCACGCATCCCAAGCCATCCATCGACGCGTCGCAATAAACGGTATAATCCACGCCTCGCTCGGGGATGATAAGTATCGGTGCACTGGTCAGCCTTCTTTTCAGCTCTTGAAAAGATTTCTCACAGGCTTCAGTCCAATCCAGCTTCACTCCTTTCTGGGTTAGTCTCGTCATTGGTTTGGCGAGAATTGAGAAGTCAGGTATGAATCTTCGATAGTATCCAGCCAATCCTAGGAAACTTCTAATTTCGAACACTGAGGTTGGTTGCTTCCAATTCAGTACTGCTTCAACCTTACTTTCGTCCACGGCTATTCCATCTTTGGATACTACGTGCCCCAAGAACTTAACCACTTCTAGCCAAAACTCGCATTTACTCACCTTGGCATAAAGTCGGCTATCCCGGAGTACTTGTAGTACTATCCGAAGGTGTCCCTCGTGCTCCTCCTTATTGGCGGAGTATATCAAAATGTCATCAATGAACACCACTACAAACTTGTCTAAGTAGGGTTGGAAGATCTTGTTCATGAGACACATGAATACCGCTGGAGCGTTTGTCAGCCCAAATGGCATTACTACAAACTCGTAATGTCCATATCTGGTACGGAAAGCTGTCTTGGAGATGTCCTCATCTCGGATTCTGAGTTGATGGTATCCCGATCGGAGGTCAATTTTTGAGAAATAGGTTGCTCTTCTCAACTGGTCAAATAGATCATCGATTCTAGGCATTGGGTACCGGTTTTTGATGGTGACTTAGTTTAGCTTCCGGTAGTCGATGCATAGTCGGAGTGTCCCTTCTTTCTTCTTCACAAATAATGCGGGCGCTCCCCATGGCGACGTACAAGGCCTGATAAATCCTTTTTCCAACAGCTCCTGCAATTGGGTCTTGAGCTCCTTTAGTTCCGCAGGGGCCATACGGTATGGTGCCATAGAAATTGGGGCTGTTCCCAGTTGGAGCTCTATAGAGAAGTCTATCTCTTTCTGAGGTGGTAAACCAGGAAGTTCTTCAGGGAACACATCGGCGTATTCGCAAATGATGTGTGGTAATCCCATCTCCATCCTGTCAGTTTCTTCCATTTGGAGACTAGCTAGCCATCCAAATAGTTGATTCTGCCACCTAGATCTTTTTGCCGTTAAACTTGCCACTTGTCTATCCCCCTTAAAACGGAAACGAGTCCCATCAGGGGCATAGGCCGTCACTGTCTTCTGATGACAATCTATGACTGCTCGGTGTGCCGATAGCCAGTCCATTCCCAAGATTACGTCGAAATCCGCCATGTTGATCACCCTGAGGTCGCAGGTTAAGCGCAGGTTGGTTACCTCTATCTCGCACCCTCTACACACTAGACTAACAGTTATACTTCCCCCCAACGGTGATGCTACTTTCGTACTTGCACTAAGGGGTTCTGTTTCTAGCGCTAGAGCAGTTACACAGGCAGTAGATATGAATGAATGAGATGCACCAGAGTCAAACAAGGCTTGCACGCAGGTACTATATAACAGTAGCATACCTTGGATCACGGAGGGATCCTGTTCCTGTTCCTCAGTCTGTAGCGCAAAGATACGCCCTCCAGTGTTTTGTTGGTTTCCCACGGGTTGCTTTCCCTTGTTCTGCCCATTCTGCTGTTGAGATGAGCTTCCAGGGGTTTGCTTCGTAAATCCGGCTTGACCAGGTTGAGTTCCCCGATTTCCAAAATTCCCATTCCTCTCCTTCTGGGGTTGTGGGCATTGGCGGCTGTAATGGCCCATAGACTGACAGTTGTAACACCTAACTGTCGTCAGATCTCTGTTACCCCTCTGCGGTTTGTCACGTGCTGGTGCAGCGGTCTTCCAGGCTTAGTTGTTTTGAGATGAAGCAAAGGGTTTGGCAGGGTAGGGTCCATGGTTGTGGTTGGCTACTTGGGTTCGGATTGGTCCGCCGGTTGCCTTCCTCCATCGATTCTTGAAGTCAATCTCCTCACTCTCCAATCGAAGAGCACACTTTACCACACCAGAGTAAGTGGGGAAAGTTTGTGCCACCACGGCTCTACGAGCAGTCGTCAGCCCCCACTCGAATCTTCTCGCCTTCTTATCCTCAATTGATACACCGTCCGTGGCGTAACGGGACAGCTCCTCGAATTTGGCCGCATATTGGGTAACGGTCATCGTCCCCTGCTTCAGGTTCATGAATTCTTGTTCCTTGGCTAGGCGAATGGGTGTAGGGAAGTACTTGTCTAGGAACAGGGTTTCAAACTCAGCGAAGGTCATGGTGGCTATGGTGTGGGTTGCCTCCATCAAGTCCCACCAGTAACGGGCTTCTCCCTTTAGTTGGTATGTGGCTAAGGCTACACGATCTCCATCGCGGGTAATTTCCAAGGTGTCCAGGATCACCTTGGTTTCTTTCAGCCATGCTTCGGCCTCGGTGGGGTTGGTATCTCCGTGGAAGGTCGGGGTCGGCGTTTGCAGAACTCATTCATGGCTCGAGTTCGGGTCATTGGTTCCTCCTCACGGTTTTGGTTTCGGCGGTTGGCGTTCAAGGCGGTCACAAGTGCTTGCATGACTTGGGTGAGATTAGGGTTTGCGTTGGAGGATTCTCCGGTGTCGTGTCCTAGTCCGCTGCGTCGGTTCACCATCTACGAGTAAAAATTGTAAAGGGGAGGTTTAGCCTAATGAACAATTTCTTTTGAAATTCGGTTTTCTCCCTAAGATTGAAAGCAGTAATTTAAGCAGGATGCAATATTATACCTTAAAATAAGGCAACTTTTCCATAGATAAGCAAAGGATTACAACATAGCATAGAGTTCTAATACAAAATAAAACACAAGACAGATTCCCTACTACAAGTTGAAACGATCCTACATAATTTCTATTACATGGTTTGGTTAGTCTACGTGCGCCACAAGTGCAATCCACAACTTCCGAAACCTTATTCTAGTACTACTATACTACTGACTGGGTGGGATAAGTCCGAAGTACTCTCTCAATTGCTCCTTCCACTCCTTCTCCTTCCTCTCGAGCCAATGCTCTCCCTTCTGACGGATCTCATTGGCTAACTCCTCCACCTCCATGAGTCGGTCCTTGTTGGTGAGGGGTGCCATCACGACAAACTCGTACATTTGGCAGCCAGTCTCGGGGTCACGTATACCTAAGTGGGGTATCGGGGTAAGGCTCTCAGGTGCTAGTATGGCCTTGTAGAGTATCAGGTCTGCAACGGTGATCTGGGCAGCGGGGGTGCGGCTATCCATATCTACAATAAGAAAATTTTATATTAGACTTAACGGTGTGAAGGTGGTAATCGCGCACAAGTATGCATATAAACAGTGATCACAAGATAGAAAGGAAACACATGATCTTCATTACATAAACAGAGCAAGTACAACATAAACGGCTTATAACAGCCTAAACTTCCTACTACAGTTATGTTACAATAGAAGTCCTACTCACGACATGTCATTCTATTTCGGTTGTAATACAGCAAAAGTCCTACTCATGACATGTCCTCCTAATGGATCTAGAAGATGGACGGAAAGTGGGCCTTGTATGCTCCTATGTCGGTCTCAAAGGGTGGCGGTGGCACGTCACCGGGGTTATCGTTGAAATCCATGAAGTCTGGCATAACCCAAATTGGATCCTCCTCTCCATCCTCTAATTCCTCATCGTCGAACTCATCGTCTGACGGTAAGTCTGGGTTTGGTCCATTCATCAAGTGTTGCCAATCGGCTTCGTTCTCCGGTGGGTCGTTGAATTCCATAGGTTCGTCTTCGGGATCTTCTTCGGGATCCTCCTCCGGTTCTTCCTCGACTACAATTTCTATATTGTTAGGGGGTGCTATTTGAACTAGGACAGGTGCTACTGCTTCATCGCCCTCCTCCTCAACTTCGGGAAGTGGGACGGCACCGTGCTCGTGGTAAAAGTAGTTGATGTAGGGAAAGGTATAAGGAAAGTAGGGATCCTCTATGAGTTGATTAGTCATGGCTCTTATGGTGCTTCTAAGTTGTCGAGCTTCGGCTAGTAGGTTGATTTGATAAAAGTCCAGTGGTTCCATCTACAAGGAAAATTTTAAACCTCCATTAGTAAGAAGTGTTGACAGGTTTAAACAATTGAAAAGTTTTTAAGACAAGGTTTATTCTAAATAGGAGATTTTCAAGTTTCTAAGTCCCACATTCGATTCTTGATTGAAGTCCTCATCCAATTGTTCGGGAATTCCCAGCTCGGTGGTATTGCCAGTTCCACACCTTGCTTCAATCCGAAGATTGTTTTGATAGAATTCCACCCAATTTGGGACGGTAAACTTAAACTCAATTCACGTTTGTGTAACGGTCAATCTATCTCGTGGTTCTACCCATTCTACCCATGGCCGAGGTTTTGAACCTAAAGCTCTGATACCAAGTTGTAACACCCCCATTTTTGGGTACATTAATTAAGCATTTTATTGAAATAACTAAGTTGAGTCTGGCTCATTATTACAACATAAATCCTACTAGAGTACTTTTTATTACACAAAGGATGGTAATTCTAGGGTATCCTATTACTCTGCTTCTTCCTCCATCCTAGCAAGCTCCTCGGCTCCAAAAGCCTCCAATGTGTACTGTTCACCTTGCTCATCAATCAACTCTGACACATTATACCAGCGTCGCCCCCAGTATAATATGCCAGGGTCACCAAAAAGGTAACACCGTGAGCTACAAGGCTCAATAGAATAAACCATACCCACTAACCCTTAACTTATAACAGAAAAGGAAATATAAGCAATTACACATGCTCATTCAACAACATAGTTAACAATTACACATCCGCATTCACTATCTTACTAGCATTGGTGTCATGCCTTTTCTTGAGTTTCTCCTACGCGACTCGTCATAGACCGTGTCATCCTTTTCACCTTTATTTACTAATTCAACACTTCCAAGTTTCATTAACAATTTGCTACTAACGAGGCTACCAAGTCTGGCTCCATTAGCAACACACACGACGGGCTACCAAGTCCAGCCATATCATGGTTTTCAAAACACCTTTTTCCAAATCTTGCATTGGCTCCTCTCCGCGGATAACCAAGCCATATTGTCACATGAGGCTACCACGTCCGGCTCCATTGGCAATCTTCACAATGGGCTACCAAGTCCGGCCTCATTGTGGTTTTTGAAAACATACTCACATTGGGCTACCACGTCCGGCCACAATGTAGTTTCAAAAATATTTTATCCATATCAACCACACCCTAGGTGTCATGTTTCTACTTTCTCGGTTTTTGTGTCTCGTTTGCATGCCATGACTCCGCGGTAGTTCTTCTCACATTTTAAGAAATCTTGAAACTAAACTAGCAAGATCATTCAACTCTATATTAAATAGCATGCTCACTTTATCACATCATCATGCTCAACATTTAATCACACAAAGTTAAGCATAGTGCCACATGGACGGACACCTTTGGAGTGGTAACCACTTATGCTTAATCAGCAACAAGTAGACAAGTATTCACATAATCATGCTCATAATCATTCTAAGATCAATTACGATTAATTAAAGCTAATCTAGGAACGTTATCTTTCAAAAACTCATGCTTCTTTTTAAATTTCAAAACTACATATGTTTATTCATATTTCTACGTATACTTAGAGTTTAGGAGGTGTAGGAAAATCCTACCGTTCTTCTTAGCGGTAGAGATGACTACGGATTTTGAAAGGAAGTACGTCGGCGATTGGACGGAGTTACATCTTACGGTAAGCTTTGATAGCTTCGAAAGAGAAAGGTTTCTCTCGAAACTAAGTCTTGACTAGTACTACTAGAACTTTTGGATCGGTAGGGTGGTTGTATGGTGGTTTAGTGGCGGGACTAGAAGAGTTTCTTGAAGAACTAGGAAAGAACCTCAAGGACAATTTAAGAACAAGCAAAGAACAACTAAGAACACTAACTTTCTAGAGAGAGAAGTTGAAGTATGAGAGGTGTGAGTTGAATGAAGAACATGAGGTCCTATTTATAGGCAAAGGCTTGGCTCTTCCTCTCCCTCTTTGGCCGGCTCTCTCTCTCTCCCTCTTTGTCCAATGGTTTTTGCTCCAATGTGTTGTCATGTCAAGGATTGAAATACTTCAAAGATCTTTCTTGTTCTTTCTCCCATTCTAGGACAAGTGTAGGTGATTCTAAGGGTTTTCTAGTCTTGTCTAGTACCTTGAAAGAGTAAGAAATCTAGGGTTGGTTGTCCTTGGATGATCAAGGTGTAAGGAAGACTAGATTTTTGTAGTACTTGGATGATGTAAGGAGTTGATCAAGAAAGAGTAGCAAGATTTGGTGAGTACACTTGCACACACATTACACTCTCTCTCTCTCCCTCTCATCCGGCCATCTCTCTCTCCCCCTCATCTCTCTCTCGGCCTCTTTCTCCTTCTCTCTCTCTCTCTCTTGGTAGTACAATGTATGTTTACTAATCTATGTAAGAAAGGACAAAGGTTGGTGTTTGACTTGAGAAAGAGTAAGGATTGGGTTGTAAGGTTTTGTAAGAGATCTCATGTACTTCCAATCTCTCCTATATCATCCTATCTCATTCTTACACAAGTACATGTACATAAGGTGAATATACAATTGAGTTGGGTAGAAGAAAGACTAAGATGGTACTCCATATCTTCCTTTCTCTCTCTCCTATCTCTCCCATCTCTCTCGGCCTCTCTCCCTCTCCCCTCTCTCGGCTCTCTCTCTTCTCCTCTCTCTCTCTCTTTCTCCCTTGATTGGAATATGCATATAAAGGATGACTAACTTAAAAGGACATTTGTACTACATGATCTTATTCTAGATTTCTAGGTCAAAATTCCTAATAGAATAAGCCTAAATGCCACCTATGTACTTATGAACTATATTCTAATACATAGAATCTTAGGATGACATATACATATTACATACTTTAAGTAAATAAGTACATACCATATCTAGTAAGTAATTAAGTAAGTAAAACCTAGTACTATGGCTTGACTTGGCCTTATTGACCAATGGACCAAAATTCCCCAAACTTTTATTGTCCAATGGTTAAGGATGGTAAGTACTATTCTTATATAATCTATCTATACTAGTACAATGACTCATGGTGAATCTTAATTAAACTAATTGACCTTGTATTAGGTAGAAAGACTAACCTATGGTCCAATGGTTAACAATTCTCCTAACTTTTATTATCCAAAGGATAAAGATGGTAAGTACTATACTTGCTTAATGTATGTATATAAGTACAATGACTCATGGTGAGTCTATTAAACTAATGGGTCTTGTACTTGGTGGCAAGGCTAAGCTATGGACCAATGGGTGATATTTTCCCTAACTTCTATGGACCAATGGACAAAAGAGTAAGGATATATAAATATATAAAGGTGTACCTAGCAATCTAGTCACAATATCCTAGGTAGAAACCTATTGTCCAATGGATAAAGATTTCCCTAGTATTTATCGTCCAATGGGTAAAGATCAAAGGTTGACTTTGGTCAAAAGGGTTTGTTTAGGGTTTTGAAAGGTTCAAATGGGTCGGGAAGGTCGAAGGTTCATTAAGGTTATCTCAACGGATTAGGTTAGAAGCTAACTAGGCTTGCTAAGTAGGATTTCCAGCCAATAAAGGAATTCTAAGACTTGTTTCAGTAATTAGGGAAATATACTAACACACTTGTCTTTAGAAAATGACTATATTGCATGGCGTGATGAAACTAGATTTTGAATTGAATAAATCTAATCATGACGGATTATTAATTAGCAATCAAGAAAATTATTGAGTCATTAAAATATGCAACGAGATTTTATTCACTGAAAATCGGAGTTGTTACAGCTCCCATTCCTCCCCCTTTGAGGATGGGGGCAGTCGTGCTTGTAGTGGCCCATAGCCTGACAGTTGTAGCACTGAACTGTTGTTATGTCCCGTCCGCCCCTTCGCGGTTCGCCACGTCCTGGTGCAGCAGTCCTCCAAGATTGGTTGCTTTGAGGCGGGTTAGAGGGTTTGGTGGGGTAGGGTTGTGGGCACACGCCCCTAAAAATCTTATTTTATGTATAAAATCAGGTGCGCCCTTTTTGGAAAGCACGGCAAAACGCTACAATTCAGAGTCGCCACTCGGGTTTTAGCGGTGAAACACCCAAGGAACTGAACTTGAAACGTTTGCTACGTTTTGATTTGAAAAAGCTTGTAGACTGGACCGTCGTCACCTTCGATATCTGAGGTTCGGGAGCCAGGTTACGAGAGGGGAAGGGTTTTATGGCACCCGTCTCGTCCAATCCGGAGATCAGTCTCTACTCGGGCATTTTGTAAAATGTTTGCGTTTTTCTCTCATTAATCATTTTTTAGCCAGTTAGGGCGGGAGAACAGTTAAAGAGGATTAATACTGTACAAGTTGCATTATGTGACAAAATGTGATGCTTGCACTATTCAAACAATTAGTATAGATTGAAAGCAGACTTATGTGGGAATTTTAAACAGACTGGAAAACACTGGTCAAGGGGTGTCGTGCGCAGGAAGAAACCTGCATGCACTAGCCGAACCACTGCATGCAAACCTGACCTGTGCACGCCACTCAATGACTGGCGTACACTGGTAAGCTTAAACTCACAGCTCTTATTCTCAACCCTCTGGACTCTGGAAAGGGCCAGTGCACACCCAGGGCAAACCACGCAATTTATATCACAGCATATTATACAGTTACAGACATCTGAAATGGCCTTAGAGCCACAAAATAAATAGAACACCCCATAAACAGTGTGGGAAAATAAGCAGAGGCCAAGGCCTAATTGCCATGCAAGAGCCAACCACTAGACTAGATCTCACTGCCGTACGCCAGTCAATGGAAACCGTATGCCAGTGATACCTTTTTGTCCAGTGCTTGGCTTTGCATCTTCTGGGCTCTGGAACATGACCAGAAGGCTCCCAGAGGCATTCCAAAGCAAAGATAACTAATTATTGTATAGTACAGCTACACAGTTCTAAAATACAGAAAATTGTAAACTGGTTTTTAGCATGCAATAAGGTGATAAAAGAGAAAGAAAAGCAGAAAATAGCTAATCAATGATCCCCACGCCGGTATTGCACGTATAGCCATGACTAGCGTACGGCCTACTCTTACTTGCGCGCGCCACTGATCGCTATACACGATCCTGGAAACCTTGCCAGCATTAGGGCTAAGACTGGTATTGATTACCAGCCTTGACCCTGCCAGCCCCCCTCAGGGGTCAGAACAGAAAATGACAAAAGGTTTGATGGGTTGAACTTGAACTTGGGGTTTGATGGATGGATGATGAATGAAAAGGGTGTTGTGGTATGTGAGAGGATCCCTTGCTTACTCTTTCAATGAATGAAAGAAGGAGAAGCAAGAAAACCAAGGAAAAGAGAGAGAAAGAGACTTGGGAGCCTTTATGTGTGTAACCCCTTGCATATAAATGCAAGGGGGGTATATATAGGCCAAGGGGGCTGGTAATTAGAGAGCTGATAACCAGCTTGGTTAAGGGCTGGTTGAGTTTGGAGGGAAGTCTCCATGCATTAAATGCATGGGACTTGTCTTGAAAGGAGTTGTAGGAGAGAGGGGGACACTCCTGCACGTTTGCAATCATCAGGAGACTATTCACGGTACTGGGTGGCCGCAAAAGTCTCGTGCACGTGGTTGAATAAAGTTGATTTGACTGGCTTTGACTAGCGTACGCCAGCCTGGTACCTGCATGCGCCGGTGGCAACTTGGTCAACGGTCGATGATTTACACGTGGTAGTTTACCAGCGCACGCCAGCACAGTACCGGAATATGCAAGTAGGGCTTTGCTGAGGCCATTTGGTTATGGCTTGAAGAAGTTGGAAAGGAGTTTGAAAGGGTTTGAATGAGGTTCGGAACGCTCAAAGCTCAAACACACTAACAATCTCGGGATGTTCTTGACCTTAATCATCATTGGGGAATCAATGACCGTAAGTAAACTAATCTGGACAGTCTAGAATATGGTGTCTATAGTAGTCCCCCTTTGACGGCACTTGGAGCACCATTGACTTGGTGCAAGTAACGTCAAAAGTTTTCTAGACACCCTTCCAGGATATCCAGAACAGAACATACGAGTCAAAGTAGACATGAAACTTAAAGAACCTGATTGATTGAATTGGACGAGCGGATCATCGGATAGATCGCTGCTGCTGGGATAATATGGACGGATAGATCGCCGTTTAATTGGACTGAGAGAACAGAATAAGCTGGGAGGCGGACTCTCCTGGGGAATAATCTGTTGTGAGCAAATTGCCATTGCTTGCTGGCTTAATTTGAAAGGACAGTGCGGACCGTCGTTGATTTGAAATTGGACGAGCGGACCGTCGTTGATTTGAAATTGGACGGGCGGACCGTCGTTGATTTGAGATTGGACGGGCGGACCGTCGTTGATTTGAAATTGGAGGGGCGGACCGTCGTTGATTTGAAATTGGAAGGGCGGACCGTCGTTGATTTGAGATTGGACGGGCGGACCGTCGTTGATTTGAGATTGGACGGGCGGACCGTCATTGATTTGAAATTGGAGGGGCAGACCGTCGTTGATTTGAGATTGGACCGGCGGACCATCGTTGATTTGAGATTGGACGGGCGGACCGTCGTTGATTTGAGATTGGATGGGTTCTGCTTGGGAAATAACTAACCTGGGATGGAAACATGGATTGGGGCAACATGGGCTACCGTTCGAGAAAGGATTTTAACGTTGAATACAATTTGGGGCCTCAGGCCCAACTACTACGGGCTTACGGCGCCATCCTACTGGCGTACGCCAGAAAATCTGACAGGCTTGAACTTTTACGTGGCCTAGACCCGGCCCACTGGCCTCCCACGACTTATAAACTTCTGAAGCATATGAAATAGCCATTCTACGGTTTTAAACTCCCGAAACCTCTCAAACTCCCTCAAATCTCTAACTCTCATCCCCATTCTCCCATTCTTTTCCATAACCCACACATCCCAACCCATCCTTGGCGGAATCTAGCGGTGGTAACGACAATGACAGTGTCGGAGAAGAGAGGGGCCAGCCCAGGGGTCAAATCGAGACTACAAGACCTCAAACGGGCGATCAGGCAGTGGAGGAAGCCATTACGGGCACCAGTGCAGAGGTTCGCAGTAGTGGCAACGGCATCGGCGGCCATGCAAAAGGGGCATGTGGTGACAGCGATCGGCATACGCCGGGGCCTTTGGGGCGTACGCCATTGGGGGTTTTGACAGGGGGCCCACGGGTGAGTCGATTGGACTCGAGAAGTGGAGTGGAAGGCTTGGTGGTGACCGGCTGCGGCTTGGGTGGGGCCGGTGGCAGTAGCAATGGTGGTGAGGGCCGATCGGGGCTTCCACCACGGGGTTCGGAGAGCGGTAAGGATCCGATGGTGGTTGATGAGCCTTCGAGGGAAGCACACGTAGAGCGGGTTGAGTTCATACCTCCCATGGGGTCGTCCAGCCATGAACCCATTATGAGTATCGACTTGGCGGAGTTTGTAGGTGAGGCCGCACTTGCTCAGCTTATGAGGGAGAATCCCACAGTGATTGTAGCGGTGTGGGCAGCCCGTGAGGAGAGGTTGCAACAGATTGCCCTGGCCAATGAGGAGGAAAGGCTGAGGCGGGAGGCCGAAGGGTTCGTGAGGGAGACCGAGATGACTGAGAGGGCCCAGGAGAAAGCGGCATGGGTGCATGAGGCCGTGGTGACGCTGGCTGACTCTAGGGCGAAGGAGCCTCGCCCTGCATTTGCGGCGGAGACGTACACCCCACCAAAGCCAAACTTGTTCGTACCGTCTGGAGTTGATAGCTATGTGCCTCGACGAGATAGCTATGATGCAGAGCTTATGCTGAGGGATCTTGAGAGACACCTGTCCGTGACTTGGGCACATGTATACATTTGAACTTACTTCAGTTTACGTTTTGTAATGTTGTATCTGCATGCGTTTTGACATTGAACTATGTAGCTTGCAATGCATCCGACTTGAACTTGAAACCTGACTGTAGAACTTGATTCGACTGATAGAATGCCCGGTATAACTTGATTCGACTGATAGAATGCCTGATAATAGCTGACCGACGGGTAAAATGCCTTTGAAATGATCGTGATCGACTGATAGAATAACTTGAATTTGACTGATGGGATTCCTTTGATAACTGAACTCGGCTGATAGGATGCTCAGACCTTGATAGAGATCACCCATAGTGAACTTGAATCGACCGTAGACTTCCTCGACTGATAGTGTCACTTTAGAACTTGACCTCGACTAGTAGAATGCCATGATTACTTGATTCGACCGATAACATGCCTTGAAACGATAATCGACTGATACTGTGACTCGAAAACTTGAAGCTTGATTGACTTGTAGAATGCCTGTTTCGAATGTAAGATTGTGTGGGGGGCTGAAATCACCCATGACCCTTCTTCCCCTTGTTGAATGGTGAGGGTGCTCGCCAAGTCTGGAGAGGTTTCCGCCTAACCTGGAGAGGTTTCTACCGAGCCCGGGAAGGTTCCCACCGAGCCTGGGGAGGTTCCCACCGAGCCTGAGAAGGTTGCCACCGAGCTTGGGGAGGTGGCTGCCGAGCTTAGGGAGGTCACCACCGAGCTTAGGGAGGTCACCACCGAGCTTGAGGAGGATGCCACCGAGCTTAGGGAGGTGGCCACCGAGCTTCACCGAGCTTAGGGAAGTGGCCACCGAGCTTGGGGAGGATGCCACCGAGGTTGGGAAGGTTGCTACCGAGCTTGGAGAGGAGCTTTCCGAGCCATGGAGTGGAGCTTGCCGAGCACGGGGAGGTGGCCACCGAGCTTAAGGAGGTGGCCACCGAGCTTCACCGAGCTTAGGGAAGTGGCCACCAAACATGAAGAGGAGCTTCCTGAGCCATGGAGGTCTCCACCGAGCCTGGAGAGGTTGCCACCGAGCCCGGGGAGATTCCCACCGAGCCTGGCCACCGAACCTGGTACCTGCAAACCGGAGGGGGGTGTACCTCCGGGGAGAAGCTCCGACGACCTAGTCAGTAGGTGAAAGAGAGAGAATAGAGTA
The DNA here is from genome assembly GCA_018127125.1 of Rhododendron griersonianum. Classification (NCBI taxonomy): domain Eukaryota; kingdom Viridiplantae; phylum Streptophyta; class Magnoliopsida; order Ericales; family Ericaceae; genus Rhododendron; species Rhododendron griersonianum. The sequence goes on from CM030789.1 coordinate 35,574,029, forward strand.
TGCTTTTTAGGGAGAAAAGTATGAAGAAGAAGGATCCTCAACCTGGGAAGAGTAGTCCTCTATTTATAGGAAAACCTTGGAGTGCTGAACCAGTAGGCGGTACACCCACGTGTATCGTACTGTTCGGATGACATCACATATCAAGTGATCTGCTTTATCACACCTGTCCTCCACCTGTTCAATAGAACCTTCCAGAAGCTTCTAACCCGACTTTAGATATTTGTTAGATCTTTTAGGGAGCAGAATTCAGCCAAACGTTAGGGAAATGATCGCCTAACGTAAGGGACATGACCGCCGAACGTTAAGAACGTTAGGGAAAAGACATCTGAACGTTAGGAACGTTAAGGAAAAGACATCCGAACGTTAGGGAAACGACCTCCTAACGTTAGGGAAACGACCTCCTAACGTTAGGGAAAGACCGCCTAACGTTAGGGAAAAGACATCTGAACGCTAGGAAAATGACCTCCTAACGTTAGGGAAAGACCGCCAAACGTTAGGGAAAAGACATCCGAACGCTAGGGAAATGACCTCCTAACGTTAGGGAAAGACCGCCTAACGTTAGGGAAAAGACATCCGAACGCTAGGAAAATGTCAGCTGAGCGTTAGGAACGTTAGGGAAAAGACATCCGAGCCCGGGGAGGTTGCCACCGAGATTGGCTTCCGAGCCCGGGGAGGTTGCCACCGAGATTGGCTTCCGAGCCCGGGGAGGCCACCGAGCTTGGCTACCGAGCCCGGGGAGGTTGCCACCGAGCTTGGCTACCGAGCCCGGGGAGTTTGCCTCCGAATCAGGTGCTTCCTGTAGCTTCAGATGCGAATGGATCCATAGAGTGACGTGTCCATAGCAAAAAGTGAATTGGTCCGCGACCCTTTTGGATGTTCAGAAATTATGGATATTTCGGCCCACTACAATAGCCCCTCAACTCCTTCTTCCAGCGGTTGGAGCTGAAGGAGGAGTTGAAATGTGTGGACCGAACGATAGACAATCATGTCGGACTTCCCTAAGCATACTAGCCGAACGCTAGGGGTGAAAGTGCTTGAACCCTAGCGTCGCGTAGGTACGCCGAACGCTAGGGGTGAAAGTGCCTGAACCCTAACGTCGCGTAGGCACGCCGAACGCTAGGGGTAAAAGTGCGTGACAATAACAGACGGCTTCGAGAATTTTGCCGAACGAATAGAGTGCCGAGGGCTACGAGGATTTCACCCGAACGAGTAGATTACCGAGGGCTACGAGGATTTCGCCCGAACGAATAGATTACCGAAGGCTACGAGGATTTCGCCCGAACAGCGAATAGATTACCGTGGTCTACGAGGATTTCACCCGAACGAGTAGATTACCGTCAAACGTTTGGGAAATGTCCACGTAACGTTAGGGAAACGCGCACCTAATGTTAGGGAAAAACCGCCTAACGTTAGGAAAACGAGTGCACCTAACGTTAGGGAAAAACAGCCTGTTAGGAAAACGAGCGCACCTAACGTTAGGGAAAAACCGCCTAACGTTAGGAAAACGAGCGCACCTAACGTTAGGGAAAGACCGCCTAACGTTAGGAAAACGAGCGCACCTAACGTTAGGGAAAAACCGCCTAACGTTAGGAAAACGAGCACCTAACGTTAGGGAAAGACCGCCTAACGTTAGGAAAACGTTCGCCGAACGTTATGTTTATAGAAGGACGAGCAGCTTCGCTCGGTGAAATGAACACAGTACCAGCCCCGGTGCCATTTGGTGTTGGTAGCCCCGTCAACATGCATCCTCCAAGCTTCCTTTCTTCGTCTGCAATCTTCAATACGTTGGCTTCGTGGGTGCTCGGAAGTCATGCATGGCGATTGCCTTCATGCCATGCAACCAAGCTCGACCGAGGAGGATATTGTAGGGGCTCAGGGAATTGTCCACTACGAGCAGCCACTACAATCATCACTCGGGAGCTGGTGCGCACGGGGAAGGTAATCAAGCCAATCCGCCAAACAGAGGCACCCGTGAAGCTAATGGGTGGAATTGGTGCAATCCATATGTTGGCTTCGAGGGCGCTTGCAAGTCTCGCACGACGACTGCCTTCATGCCATGCAACCAAGCTCGACCGAGGAGGATATTGTAGGGGCTCGGGGAATTGTGTCCACTACGAGCTGCCACTACGACCATCACCCTGGAGCCGGTGCGTTTGGGGAAGGTAATCAAGCCGAGCGGTCAAACAGGAACGCCCGTGAAGCTGATGAGCGGAGTTGTAGCCGTGCGGAGTTGGTTCGAGGTAAGCCCCAAACGCTTGTAAGTTAAGTAGAACAGTACCTCGATTGAACTCCCTTGGTCGACCAATACACGTTGATTGGTAGATTTTTCAACGGTAACAGTGACAACAAGAGCGTCCGTGCGAGGTGTTTGGACGCCGTTGAACTCCTTCGCTGGTGGAGTGTGTCCAAACATGACTAGAATGTAGAGAGTGGAAGAAAGGGGAAGCGAGGTATGGTGTTCAGTTCCACAATACAGGGAGTTAGGTGAAAGTTTCCCCGGCAGAGTCGCCAATTATGGGGGGCTAAAATCACCCATGACCCCTTGTTGAATGGTGAGGGTGCTCGCCAAGTCTGGAGAGGTTTCCGCCTAACCTGGAGAGGTTTCTACCGAGCCCGGGAAGGTTCCCACCGAGCCTGGGGAGGTTCCCACCGAGCCTGAGGAGGTTGCCACAGAGCTTGGGGAGGTGGTTGCCAAGCTTAGGGAGGTGGCTGCCGAGCTTAGGGAGGTCCCCACCGAGCTTGAGGAGGATACCACCGAGCCTAGGGAGGTGGCCACCGAGCTTCACCGAGCTTAGGGAAGTGGCCACCGAGCTTGGGGAGGATGCCACCGAGCTTGGGAAGGTTGTTACCGAGCTTGGAGAGGAGCTTGCCGAGCCATGGAGTGGAGCTTGCCGAGCACGGGGAGGTGGCCACCAAGCTTAAGGAGGTGGCCACCGAGCTTCACCGAGCTTAGGGAAGTGGCCACTGAGCTTGGAGAGGAGCTTGCTGAGCCATGGAGGTCTCCACCGAGCCTGGAGAGGTTGCCACTGAGCCCAGGGAGATTCCCACCGAGCCTGGCCACCGAACCTGGTACCTGCAAACTGGAGGGGGGTGTACCTCCGGGGAGAAGCTCCGACGACCTAGTTAGTAGGTGAAAGAGAGAGAATAGAGTATGCTTTTTAGGGAGAAAAGTATGAAGAAGAAGGATCCTCAACCTGGGAAGAGTAGTCCTCTATTTATAGGAAAACCTTGGAGTGCTGAACCGGTAGGCGGTACACCCACGTGTATCGCACTGTTCAGATGACGTCACATGTCAAGTGATCTGCTTTATCACACCTGTCCTCCACCTGTTCAATAGAACCTTCCAGAAGCTTCTAAACCGACTTTAGATGTTTGTTAGATCTTTTAGGGAGCAGAATTCAGCCGAACGTTAGGGAAATGATCGCCTAACGTAAGGGACATGACCGGCGAACGTTAAGAACGTTAGGGAAAAGACATCCGAATGTTAGGAACGTTAGGGAAAGACCGCCTAACGTTAGGGAAAAGACATCCGAACGCAAGGGAAATGACCTCCTAACGTTAGGGAAAGACCGCCTAACGTTAGGGAAAAGACATCCAAACGTTAGAAAAATGTCAGCCGAGCGTTAGGAACGTTAGGGAAAAGACATCCGAGCCCAGGGAGGTTGCCACCGAGCTTGGCTACCGAGCCCGGGGAGTTTGCCTCCAAATAAGGTGCTTCCTGTAGCCTCAGATGCGAATGGATCCATAGAGTGATGTGTCCATAGCAAAAAGTGAATTGGTTCGCGACCCTTTTGGATGTTCAGAAATTATGGATATTTCGGCCCACTACAGATTGCTTTGAAATTCTTGATTCAACTGCTTGTTGGATTTGAACCGCATATATTGATAAACCTCTTTTTGTTTTGGCTGTTGTGGTGTGCAAAGAAGAGCAGCCAGTACACGGGGACATGGCGGTCCAGCGAGCTCGCTTGAGTTGTATAGGGCCTTGCCTGAGAGGGTCAGGGCTTTGGTAGACGTTGCGGGGTTTGGTCTGTTCATCCCCACACTGACAACTGTGAAGAGCGACCCCGCCTTACTGACTGCACTTGCTGAGTGGTGGCGGGACACGTCCAATACCCTCCACTTCCCGATTGGGGAGATGACAGTGACCCCGTTGGACTTTGCAACTATCACTGGCTTGAGGGTAGGAGGTGAGCCAATCCCGTTCGACTCGGGGATTCACAGGGACACGACAGCACTGGAGTGGTTTCTGGGACAGGTGCCAGTAGGTGGTGCGGAGACGGTCCATTATGACCAGTTCAGGAGGTACTTGCAGGGGAGGGTACTGACCACAGAGCAGAAGGAGGAGCAGATGGCGAAAGCCTACTTGCTGTACTTGTCTGGGGCCACTTTGTACCCGAACAAACAGTCCACAGTTCACTTGTCTTACTTGCCAGCCCTTCGTGATTTACACACGGCCTCGCGGTATAACTAGGGTGGAGCAGCTCTAGGAGTGTGCTATGGGTTCATGGGGGAGTTTTCACGAGGGAAGAAGGCGACCGCTGGCTATTAGGGAGTGTGGGAGGTAAGAAGCAAAACCTTTAGCTTGATTTCATTCCATACTTGCACTTTTCCTTTGAGTTGTATATGCTGTATTCTGATGCTTTGACTGATTGAAAACCTTGCAGCTGTGGGCTTATGAGGTGCTGAAGATGTATCCTCCGGAGAATAAATGCCCGGACCTGAGGACTCTCCCTCGTGCTTTGATCTGGGGGCCGCTGCATAGAGGTAAGAATAAGTCGAAGGGGAGCCTCCTGGCCTTCAAAGCTTACCTCGACGAGCTGTCAGGCTCATAGGTGAGAACCAGTTCCATTGGTAGATCATGCTTTGAAATGCTTTAATACTGTCGCTGACAACCTTTGTTTGGTTTCTTGAATGTGCTGCAGGTGGAGTGGGACCTGTGGAGCAATGCAGAGCCCGATTACCTGGCGAGGAGCAGAATGGTGACAGCGAGCCGAGTGCTGCTGGAGTCGGCCTTTGGGTGGCAGTGGTACTTGGGCAACTGAGTGACACGACAGTCGCTTGACTCGTCTGAGTTTGTAGTCCCTGGGCCACTTCCGCCTCGTGCTTCGCACACTGGCCGGTACACACTTGCTGAGATGCAAGCGCTTCACCGTCCCGGAGGACCTTGTTGCCTTTCTGAGGCCCGAGCGCAACTATGCCGTCTACCGGAGGCAATACTTGGCGGGACCACTTGGGGTGATGGAGCACTTTGCAATGAAGAGCAAGGCTCTGGAGGCTGGTGAGGAGAGACGGGGCCAGAGGGGCCAAACAGCTCGCCCGCGGGAGAGGAGTGGCTACGCTGCAGCGACCGGACTTCCTCGACTTTCGTGAACACTGCCAGTGCGGGAGGCACAGGGAGAGGCTGCCACAGTTTAGTTTGAGCCAGCCAGGATGGAACCAGCACAGATCACAGGACCGGTATGATATACTTTTAGCTTTGTTCATTTCCTTGTACCATATTTGAATTGTATTTGAACTGTCTCCTGACTTTGATTCCAAAATGAACACAGGTGCCAGTCGAATTGGCGCGGGAGGCCGTTCGCTTGATGCAGGCTATGGAGAAGGAATTCCACAAGATAGCAGGCGGTACTCCTCTGCAGTTGCACTACCCACCGGTGACTCCGACTCCTTCTGTACAGCCTCAGGTATAAACCCCGAAAAACTTTGCTCCATTCTGCTTTCGATACTTAGATAAGCCTGCTCGCAATACAATATACACTCGACAGACCTGCTCTTGATACCTGTTTTCAGCATTTGATATATACACAATATGCACAATACAGATACTAAAATGATTGAATGAATCGACAATGTAGGGACAAGCTAGGGCGGCTCCTAGGCGCAAGAGTATGCGGCCGATTTCTCAAAAGAAGAAGGCTACAAGCACCTCTACCACTCCTGCCGCGACTCCGAGACAAACAAGCGCTACACGCCCAACGGCCAGAGGAGTAGAGATCATCTCGGCTAGCGACGAGCCACAGTTCCGCAGAGAGCTGAGGAAGAGGCCAGCTCAGGGGCCAGCGGAATCGCCACTGTGGGCACACGCCCCTGAAAATCTTATTTTATGTATAAAATTGGGTGCGCCCTTTTTGGAAATCACGGCGAAACACTACAATTCAGAGTCGCCACTCGGGTTTTAGCAGTGAAACACACAAGGAACCGAACTTGAAACGTTTGCTACGTTTTGATTTGAAAAGGATTGTAGACTGGACCGTCGTCACCTTCGCTATCTGAGGTTCGGGAGCCAGGTTACGAGAGGGGAAGGGTATTATGGCACCCCTCTCGCCCAATCCGGAGATCGGTCTCTACTCGGGCATTTTGTAAAATGTTTGCATTTTTCTCTCAATAATCATTTTTTAGCCAGTTAGAGCGGGAGAACAGTTAAAGAGGATTAATATGTAACAAGTTGCATTATGTGACCAAATGTGATGCTTGCACTATTGAAACAATTAGTATAGATTGAAAGCAGACTTATGTGGGAATTTTAAACAGACTGGAAAACACTGGTCAAGGGGTGTCGTGCGCAGGAAGAAACCTGCATGCAGTGGTTACCACTGCATGCAGACCTGACCTGCGCACGCCACTCAATGACTGGCGTACACCGATAAGCTTAAACCCACAGCTCTTATTCTCAACCCTCTGGGCTCTGGAAAGGACCAGTGCAAACCCAGGGCAAACCACGCAGTTTATATCACAACATATTATACAGTTACAGACATATGAAATGGCCTTAGAGCCACAAAATAAACAGAACACCCCATAAACAGTGTGGGGATATAAGCAGAGGCCAAGGCCTAGTTGCCATGCAAGGGCCAGCCACTAGACTAGATCTCACTGTCGTATGCCAGTCAATGGAAACTGTACGCCAGTGATACCTTTTTGTCCAATGCTTGGCTTTGCATCTTCTGGGCTCTGGAACATGACCAGAAGGCTCCCAAAGGCATTCCAAAGCAAAGATAACTAAATATTGTATACTACAGCTACACAATTCTAAAATACAGAAAACTGTAAACTGGTTTTTAGCATGCAATAAGGTGATAAAAGAGAAAGAAAAGTAAAAAATAGCTAATCAATGATCCCCACGCCGATATTGCACGTATAGCCATGACTGGCGTACGGCCTACTCTTACTGGCACGCACCACTGATCGCTATACACGATCCTGGAAACCTTGCCAGCATTAGGGCTAGGACTGGTATTGATTACCGGCCTTGACCCTGTCAGCCCCCCTCAGGGGTCAGAACAGAAAATTACAAAAGGTGGTATACCTTTTGTTTTGAGGTTGAAGATGGGTTCAGCTTGAATTTGGGGTTTGATGGATGGATGATGAATGAAAAGGGTGTTGTGGTATGTGAGAGGATCCCTTGCTTACTCTTTCAATGAATGAAAGAAGGAGAAGCAAGAAAACCAAGGAAAAGAGAGAGAAAGAGACTTGGGAGCCTTTATGTGTGTAACCCCTTGCATATAAATGTAATGGGGGTATATATAGGCTAAGGGGGCTGGTAAGAGATCTGATAACTAGCTTGGTTAAGGGCTGGTTGAGTTTGGAGGGAAGTCTCCATTCATTAAATGCATGGGACTTGGCTTGAAATGAGTTGTAGGAGAGAGGGGGACACTCCTGCACGTTTGCAATCATCAGGAGACTATTCACGGTACTGGGTGGCCGCAAAAGTGTCATGCACGTGGTTGAATAAAGTTGATTTGACTGGCGTACACCAGCCCGCTACCTACGTGCGCCGGTGGCAACTGGGTCAACGGTTGATGACTGACACGTGGTAGTTTACCAGTGCACGCCAGCACAGTACCGGCGTATGCAAGTAGGGTTTTGCTGAGGCCATTAGGTTCTGGTTGAAGAATTTGAAAAGGAGTTCGAAAGGGTTTGAATGAGGTTCGGAACGCTCAAAGCTCAAACACACTAACAATCTCGGGATGTTCTTGACCTTAATCATCATTGGGAAATCAAATACCGTAAGGAAAAACTAATCTGGACAGTCCAGAATAGGGTGTCTACAGGGGTCCATGGTTGTTGTTGGATGGTTGGGTTCGAATAGGTCCACCGGTGCCTCCAGTTGCTTTCCTCCACCGGGTTTTGAAGTCCAACTCCTCACTCTCTAGCCGAAGAACACACTTCACCACTTCGGCATAGGTGGTAAAAGCTTGAGCCACCACAGCCCTTCGAGCAGTCGTTAGTCCCCACTCAAATCTCCTTACCTTCTTTTTTTTGGGTAATGTATCTCCTTACCTTCTTGTCTTCGGTTGATATGGAGTTTGGAGCATAACGGGACAGTTCCTCAAATTTGGCCACGTATTGGGTGACGATCAGCGTTCCTTGATTCAGATTCAGGAATTCCTGTTCCTTGGCTAGGCGAATAGGTGTGGGGAAGTACTTATCGAGGAATAGGCTTTCGAACTCGGCAAAAGTCATGGTGGCTATGGTATGGGTTGCTTCCATTAGGTCCCACCAATAGCGGGCTTTTCCCTTCAATTGGTAAGTGGCTAAGGCCACACGGTCTCCGTCGCGGTTAATCCCTAAGGTTCTAAGGATCATCTTGACTTTGTTCAGCCACATCTCGACCACGACGGGGTTGGTGTCTCCCTGAAAGGTCGGGGGTCGGCGTTTGCAGAATTCATTCATCACTTGGGTTCGGGTCATTGGTCTGTCGTTGTGGTTTTGGTTTTGGCGGTTGGCGTTCAAGGCGGTTATGAATGCTTGCATGATTCGGGCTAGGTCGGGGTTTGTGTTAGAGGATTCCCCGTTCTCGTATCCTAATCCGCGGCGCATATTCACCATCTACGAGTAAAAATTAAAAGGGGGGAGTTTTAGTCTACTTAATTAATTTTCGCAAATGGTGTTTCCTTCTAATGTCAAAAGCAGTTTATCAAGTAGTATGCAACAGTACTCTTTTAAATAAGTCAAGTTTTTTTTTTCATAGATCAGCCAAAAGATACAACACAACATAGAGTTCCACTACAATGGCAAGTAGGGACATAAGTTAAGGGTTTTTCCTAGTACAAGTTGAAACGATACTCCTACTACAAGGTTCTTTTGCCTTAGTGTACCACAAGTGCAACTACAGCTACCAGGACCTTATTCTAATACTACTACTCTACTGTCGGGGTGGAATGAGTCCGTCTCTCAACTGTTCCATCCACTCCTTCTCTCTTATTTCGAGCCAACGCTCTCCCCTCTAGCGGAATTGCTCGGCTAGCTCCTCAAATGGTATGTCCTGGATCTCAACATCCATGTGTTGATCTTTGTTGGTAAGGGAAGTCATCACGACTGACTCGAATAGCTGGCAGCCGGTCTTGGGGTCGTGAATACCTAGGTGAGGTATAAGGGTAAGGCTCTTAGGTGCCAGCAGGGCCTTGTAGTATAACAGGTCTGCTACGGTGGTCTGGGCAGCAGAGGTACGGCTATCCATATCAACAATAAGGAAAATGATATATTATACTTAACGGTGTAAGGCGCAATTGTTTATGAACAGTAGGTAGGTACAAGGATAAGTGTGCGTATACAAAATAGTGATCAAGTACTAAAGGCATCATATAAGAACAAGTAGTAACCGAAATAAGTCTTTTATTATCAAGCATAGCAATAGTACAACCTAGGAAACATTAAACAAGCAACGGTGATCCTAATCTTTCAACATCCTACATCCCAAGGATTACAATTGTTACTAGATTTATTTAAGGTGAGCCTAATTAGCATCCTTGGCTTTCACGGGTCTTCTAGGGCTTTGTCTTCCTCGAGATTCCCTTCGTCTATACCTCATTAGGGTCCTCTTTTTCACCGATTTCTCCCTCCTCGTTGAAATTATGCGGAAGCGTTCAATCTACTCCTAGAGGGGGGGTGAATAGGAGTTTTGATAAAAAAAAATCACCAATTTTCTGATTTAAAAATTAATATAGATGAATTGGTTGATTATCTCGATTAATCCAAACCAAAAATCAAGTAGTGCAATAGAATAAAAATTGAGACAGGATACGCACAATTTACGTGGAAAAACTTAGGGTCCTAAATAACCCTAAGCCAAAACCACGGCCTAACACTACTGATATATTCTATTAATCAAAAAGAAGTACAGATTGCAAAATAGTAAAAACCTTACCCCAAGCCTTTACCTATTCTAGCCAATCTCCGATGCTCCCAGAGCTTCTTCAAGATCCAATAGATGCACCACGGACTTCACGCCTAATTTCCGGATTCAACCGGCTCCGAATCAATCTCCAAAAGATTCGGCCACAGCAGCAAACGGCACAAAGAAATCACAAGATGAAATGATGTATGATGTGTAACGTGATCTCGACAAACCCCAAAAACCAAACCCCAAAACCATTCAAAGAAAAACAAAATATGCAAGTACGTAACAAAATAAGGGTTGCTGGGAAAAGAAATAAACACTTCTCAGCCGAAAAGGAACATGGGCTACCAAACTTTTAATCTCTGTTTTCCCCGAAAAAAAAAAAAACCAAAACCGTGTAGCCCTTTCTTCCCTTTTTATAAGAAAAACTCTCGCCTCCACCGAAAACCGGAAAACAGTCGTGCAACCCTTTCTTTCTTTGTTATATAAGCAAATAACAAAACTCTTCACTAGGGTTCCAAATCCCTAAGGAGTCAACCCCTTTTATACTTCAATTTTTCCTTCAAACCAAAGTCTTCCAATGACACATAAATGGAAAGTAAATTTTCGGACTTTTCAAAGAAAATTGATTTATGATACATATATATGGAAAACAAATTTTCGAAGAGATTTACCGGAAAGAAAAACGTGCACAAATAAAATTTCTAATCTTGGAATTATTATGCATGATGTGCTGTGAAATACTTTTACCTCTCACGCAATTGGATCGATTCCGTTGCGGTCACCTTGGCGCAAATAATGAGAGGAGCATCGAGCGAGACACTACCCCCTAATTAACCTACCCATTACAATCAAATGGAGTCGATATAACAAAGACACAAATGGAGGTTTTGAACACCCCCGGAAAGTGCCAAAATATCTAACAATCTCCCCCTTTGGCATTTCCGGGACAAAACCAATTGCACTAAACCATAACGGAAAAATACAACTGAAAGAAATAAACACTAGCCTAAACTAGGTCTATCCAATGAAACTTGAGTTGCGCCTGCAAAGATAGCTCATCAAAAAAAACTATGCTCCAAAATGTATGTTACTAGAATTGGTCAGCATAATTTAATAATAAACGCCAAGTAGCATTATATCCAAAAGCAGAAAACTAGACCAGCGATTCATCAATAAAATAAATCTCCCCTTATAAATATCTCCCCAAATTAACAAAGGCACTCAATAAAAATTCTCCATCTTTATGCAAGACTCAACCACACATATCACTCTACAACCCATGACCAAACTAGAACCATTAAAATTAACCACAAAAATTCTCCCCCTTTTTGTCACGGAAAAACAAAGGAAAGGAGCATACCGACCAAAGTCGAACAAAGAGTTTTGATGGAAACTCGATTGATGGTTCGGAGGACCAATTTCTAGACAGTGAATTGAGATGGACACTTGATGGATAGTTTAGTTGACCGGCTTTTCTCCAAAAAAAACATTTCAAATAACTCAGCCGCCTCGTCCCACAATGCTATATTGGCAATGACAAATATGTCTCGATTTTAAAAAATCGAGTTTGATGTCGCACACAATGAATTCACATGGATGCATCGAGAACATAATCCATACACTTCTTGTGAACAAAAGCAATGTTTGTCATTCTCTTTTTTTTTGGGTAAATTAGCTTGAAATTAAAAGAGGTTAAGCGAATATACAGCCTACAAGGGGCATACCCCAGGTAAGACAAAGCAAAAAGAAAACGACAAAAATATAAAAAGCCAAGTGGCTACATGGGTTGCCCGTGTCCAAGCCCCGTCAAACAAACTATCCCAAGGAATAGAGGGTTCAACGGGAAACCTGGACACGGGCATGGTAATAGCAGAAAATCCACGACACAACCCGTCGGGATAGGGGTAAATTAGAGGCCCTCGAAGTCCTCGCAAGCACAGAAATAAGTAAGTAAGTCAGCTACTGCTACCAGAAGCAACCAGTAATACTAAAAGTAAACAGTAGTAGACTATATGATAGATAAATGCCCGAGCCACACTGCCCGGGATGGCAAAAATTTGTTGGCCAAGCCTGTGGTTGGCTGGCCTTGGCCTTGGCTGGCTGGCCTTGGCCTTGTCGCCTGCTGCTGCTGCCCGCTGCGAGGCCCGGGCTGGCTGATGATTGCCCGGGCTGGAAGGCCAACTGACCCCCGCGGCGGCTGACTGGATGAAGGCCGGGCCAAAAAACCACGGCTGTTGAAGTGGCCAGAGAGGGCCTTGACTGCCCGGGCTGGCGGCCCAGGCTGATGAGGATGCTGATGCTGACTGGGGCCGAAGGCCCAAGCTGCTGGCTGGACTGGCCTTACCAGCCTGCCAGGCTGCGTCTGGATTGCCCGCGTTGGCCTTGCCTGGATGGCCTGGCCTACCGGCTGGCCTGCGTGGCCTTGAAAGCACCGCTGCCCGGGCTGCTTAGACGCCATCTACGGCATTTCATTGGACCAGATCGAGCCGACTGGTACCCATTGCAGAGACCGGGCTGTAGAGCCCGGGGCCCGTCCAGTGATGGCCAGCTATGGCTGGCCGGAACTGTTCATCTTCTTCCTTGTGCATCTGGTACTTTTGAGTTTGAGACCAACTCCATATAGATGACCCAACCGATCCAGAACCGACATGGTATTACTCCACCCGCCGTGACATCTTGACACATAACGGGAGGAAACTGATTTGTGGAGAGGTCAGAGCTCAGAGAAAGGACCCAAGCTCTGGAAGCACCTGCGCGAAGAACGAGTGTACGGGGGTGCAGGGCTGTGCATCGATGAGGTTAGGGCCGGAGCCCGATTTGTACAGGAGGAGCAGTCCTGCGACCAACAGATCTGGGTTGGGTCGCTCCGTGGCCGGAAGCTGCCCACTAGTGATGGCCAGACCGTAGTAGGCCTGCCGCTGCTGTCGCCGGAGCTGGACACCACGGCGGATGTTGAGCCTCACGGCGAGGTCGTGGTTGGAGGCCGGACCAGATCTAGAACGAACCAGATCTAGACCATACCTGTTGTAGTTTGCCCGAGTGTGAAGCCCCGGTCCAGCGTTGGTCGGACTGTACCAGGTGATGGCCGTCGACTGCCGGATGTGGAGGGCGATGGAGGAAGTGTTGACCACGGCCGGAGCTGTTGCACCGGAGCTGGAGCTGGTCGATTGAGGCCAGATCTTATCAATGGATGGCTGGACCAGTGGGTAGCCAGTTGGGGAACGGGCGATGGAGGAGAGCCCCTGTCGAGAGGGGGCTCCCTTGCCCTGCCGGATGTTGCTGCTGCTGCTGCCAGCCGGAGGTGACAGCCGGTTGCCGGAGGGAGCTTTCTCTCTCTATCCTAGAGAGAGAAGCTCCCACAGCACAAACCCTTTTACGTCTTCTGTTTTTTGTTTGTCATTCTCAAACACCTTATAAGCAGAACAAAAGAATTTGCAATGCAGTCGTTCAGCAAAGAGATAGTTAGAAAAAGAATGAAGCATAAAATAAGGCCGTATGACAAAGTGTGTGTGTGCATCACGTAAATAATGTCAAGCTTTACTCAGTCCGGGAGGAATATTCTCATATACGCAAGGATTTTCAGGATAACTCCCCCTCAAAAATTCAAACCAAGCAAGGTCCTCAAAGTGAAATAAAGAGAAACACAAACTCCCCCTCAACAGAAGAACCCCCCTTTTTTTTTGTTGGGGATAAAGACATCCACTATTACTCCACCGCTGTTTGACGCGAACACTCACTGCTTACTGAGGCAAGAGGCCCGGTTACTAGGCAAGTGGCCCAGGAGTCATACATACCTTCACAAAGTCTATCCACCTTTTGACGCGAACACTTAGAGGGAGAATACCTTACCCCAATTGCCCGGTTACTCAATGAACGCCCGGATAGGTGAAGAATATAAAAGAACCAAATAGATATTTGCAGGAGATAACGGAACAAGGTAATAAGAATCACTAGGGAATAGTAGCCAACGGTCAATCTCAAGGGGACAAACACATGAACATGTCCAAGTACATGAGAATAACCAAAAGGAGTTGAGGGAGCAATAAATCACGCACGTGATGTAGTGGAAATCATAAAGCCATGAAATATGATGCATCCAAAATCTAAAGATTCTCAAGGATGAAAAAGCACATTAAATGCAAATATTCTGACTATAAGAGCCACGACCATGAGAAACAAAGAACATCTGTTCACAAACTTTTTTTTTTGTTTTTTTTGTTTTTTTAAGTCCAAAATAAATATGCAGAACAAAACAAAAAAAAATGGAAATAAAAATTAAAGAAAAAGTTTTACATGCCTACTCTAGAATGATAGCACACAAAGCACGCAAATGAGAGACATGCAAACCCACTGAATCTAATCCATGGAAACATGATCAATAGACTTCCTAAGGTGCTCAAACCTAAGGGAATCTAACGGTTTTGTGAAAATATCAGCTTTTTGTTCATGTGTGGGTATAAACTCAAGTGTCATGACACCATCGTCAACCAAATCACGAATAAAATGATGACGGGTGTCATGTTTAGTCCTAGAATGTTGGATTGGATGACACACATTAGAACCGGCAATTTCAACACAATAGCAATTGTCCGAGGAACGAACTCCTTTAACCACACACACACCCGAAGCATCAACAATGGAGCAATTATTTTTAGAAAAATTGACTTTATGCATATTATCACAAAATTGACCTATGCTTAACAGGTTAGCTTTCAAACCCTCAACATATAATACGTTATCTAACGGAGGGATCCCGGGTGCGTTTATGGTGCCTTGTCCTACGATTTTACCTGTATTACCATTGCTAAATGTGATAAACCCACCATTATACTTCTCTAACTTAGCAAATAGAGAATTATCTCCAGTCATGTGCCTTGAACACCCACTGTCTAAGTACCAGGCAAAGGCATCATGTGCTTTAAACGCAGTGTGTGCAACATGACAAACGACATTCACTCTCTTCCATGTTTGCTTTGGTTTGGTGTTCACATGCGAGGTGTGACCATGTGTGGTACGTCTTTCAACAATCCTATTAGTCTCTCCATTATTGTTTGCCAAATTTGACAACTTTTTGATTTCCTCGACGAGGTGAGAAGTTTGATTCGCCAACTGATTCAATATCTTTCAAAAATTCTCATTCTTAATGTTTGTGGGAAACTGACGCACAACTTGAGGTCTTCCCACATTGGGTTGACCATATCAAACACTTTTATTAACTGGGGCTACAAATAATTTCCCCATTGTTCTCTGATTGTCCTTTCTAAGTGTATAACAAAAAGGTCGAATGTGACCTGGACCACCACAGTAGTGACAAATAAAAGGATTTTTCTTCTTAGGAGCATGATTACTGTTGTATGCATTTTTAATGATGGTGGGAGATTTAATAGAAGATTTGGATTTATCGCTCACTACCTCATTCTTTGCAATTTCTGATTTCACAAACTTGATTTCCTTTTTTGTGAACTCGTTAGCCTTAGGAGTGAGTGAAGGTGGATCAACGAACCCTAAGCCGCTTCTATTTCTAAACGTACGTGTCATCTCGGCAATACGAGTTTTTTTGGGTAAATTCGGCAATACGAGTTGCACCACACTCATTACGTTTTATGGCCTCAGTGGCCTCCCTAAGGTCACGCTCCAATTCAAAAATCCTATCCTTAGACCCTTCAAGGGCCTTCAAGGCATCAACACACTCTCTCTCAGTTTTGGCGAACTTGTCTTTCAAATTAGCGTTACAGGTTTTTAATACTTCAAGCTCGATGTTCTTAGATTCAATGTCATTACTAAGTTTGTTTCTCTCACTACTAATTCTCTCGATGACACTCGTGAGTTCTTTTGTTTTCTTTTTCAGTTTGACACCCTCTTTAAACAGTTGATTATAGGCCTCATGAATAGAATCTATATCATCATCACTATTCTCACAGTCTTCGTCAGTCGAGACATACTTACTATCATTGCTAAGAGTTGTAGACAGTTCAATCGATTTGGGGGACGTGGGGGACTTAATGTTGGCAACAAGTACCGAATATCTAGGAGCTTCAGAACCCCCATCACTACTCTCATCACTATCGTCATCCCACGTAGCCTTATATCCCTTGGCTACTTTCTTTTTAAGAGTGTTTGCACACTCTGCCTGAACATGCCCGAAACCGTGACACTCGTGACAATGTATACCTTGGGGTTTCTTGGATTTATCAATAGAAGATTTCTTTTCATTATCCACAGAATTAAAATTGTTACCTCCACTAGTCAAAGAAGAAAAAATTCCAGATTAATTATTCTTACGGATTTCAACAAATTTTCTGAATTTCTTAGCAAAGAAAGCAAGTTCTTCTTCGTCAAGGACATCATCACTCTCTTGTGTCACAGAGGATTCTTCTCTAGATGATTTAAAAGCAATGCTTTTATTGGGCTTTAATGTAGGCTTCTTTGAGAGATGATTCAATTCAAACGTTTGAAGTTTACCTACAAGTTCCTCAAAAAGAATGTCATCAACTTTATCACTTTCTTCGATTGCAACTACCTTAGCCCTAAACCTCTCAGGAAGAGACCTAAGCACTTTACGGCAAACTTTGAGATTGGAAATCGGTTCACCTAATGCATGAAAAGAATTAACAATATCACTCAGCTTGGTGATAAAACTATCAAAATCTTCATCTTCAGACATTCTCAGTTCCTCAAAACGAGTGGTCAGCATTTGGAGTTTAGAGGTCTTAACAGTTTTGGTGCCTTCATGGGTAACGCACAAAATCTCCCATGCTTCCTTGGCAGTATCACATGAGGAGATACGACTAAATTCAGTTTTACTTAAAGCACCATAGATAGCTCCTAAAGCACGAGAATTGGTTTCGAAACTATCATTATCCGCAGTGTTCCACTCGGTGTCTTCTTTAAGTCTCATCTTCTTAGTAGTAGTGTCCTCTATTTTAGGAGGTTCATACTCGTGCCTCACAAACCTCCAAACCCTAATACCTAGAGAACTTAAGTGTGTCATCATTCGTGCTTTCCAATAGGGATAATCATTCCCATCAAAATAAGGCGGCCTCGAGTTAGAGGCTCCTTCACGTGGTGCATTCATGTCCATGATCACAGGATCAAAACTCAGGTGTTTAAAACCCAAACAGAGCAACCCGCTCTGATACCAATTGAAATTATGCGGAAGCGTTCAATCTACTCCTAGAGGGGGGGTGAATAGGAGTTTTGATAAAAAAAAATCACCAATTTTCTGATTTAAAAATTAATATAGATGAATGGGTTGATTATCTCGATTAATCCAAACCAAAAATCAAGTAGTGCAATAGAATAAAAATTGAGACAGGATACGCACGATTTACGTGGAAAAACTTAGGGTCCTAAATAACCCTAAGCCAAAACCACGGCCTAACACTACTGATATATTCTATTAATCAAAAAGAAGTACAGATTGCAAAATAGTAAAAACCTTACCCAAGCCTTTACCTATTCTCGCCAATCTCCGATGCTCCCAGAGCTACTTCAAGATCCAATAGATGCACCACGGACTTCACGCCCGATTTTCGGATTCAACCGGCTCCGAATCAATCTCCAAAAGATTTGGCCACAGCAGCAAACGGCACAAAGAAATCACAAGATGAAATGATGTATGATGTGTAACGTGATCTCGACAAACCCCAAAAACCAAACCCCAAAACCATTCAAAGAAAAACAAAATATGCAAGTACGTAACAAAATAAGGGTTGCTGGGAAAAGAAATAAACACTTCTCGGCCGAAAAGGAACGTGGGCTACCAAACTTTTAATCTCTGTTTTCCCCGAAAAAAAAAAAACAAAAACCGTGTAGCCCTTTCTTCCCTTTTTATAAGAAAAACTCTCGCCTCCACCGAAAACCGGAAAACAGTCGTGCAACCCTTTCTTTCTTTGTTATATAAGCAAATAATAAAACTCTTCACTGGGGTTCCAAATCCCTATGGTGTCAACCCCTTTTATACTTCAATTTTTCCTTCAAACCAAAGTCTTCTAATGACACATAAATGGAAAGCAAATTTTTGGACTTTTCAAAGATAATTGATTTAGGATACATATATATGGAAAACAAATTTTCGAAGAGATTTACCGGAAAGAAAAACGTGCACAAATAAAATTTCTAATCTTGGAATTATTATGCATGATGTGCTGTGAAATACTTTTACCTCTCACGCAATTGGATCGATTCCGTAGCGGTCACCTTGGCGCAAATAATGAGAGGAGCATCGAGCGAGACACTACCCCCTAATTAACCTACCCATTACAATCAAATGGAGTCGATATAACAAAGACACAAATGGAGGTTTTGAACACCCCCGGAAAGTGCCAAAATATCTAACACTCGTCTTCAACCTCAAAGTTTCCCATTGGGGGTAGGGCACCGAAGAACTCATGGAAGACATACAGGATAGGAAACAATCCAGGAAACCAAGGATCTTCTTCAACGGGAATAGGGGTATTCTGCTGCACTCTTTTGAAATCTCGTATTTCTGCGAGTATAGTGGCAATAAAGTTGGGGTTCTCCAGTTGAGTTGTCATAGTTTCTATGGTGTTTTTGAGTTGGTGAGCTCCAGCTAACAAGTTCACTAGGTGGTTCATCTACAAGGAAGAAGTTTTAAACCTCAATTAGTAACGTTTTAAGATAGAGTTTTGCTAATCACTAAACAAACTTTGAATTTCTAAGTTCCACATCCGATCCTTGATTTAAGTCATCATCCAATTGTTCGGGAATTCCCAGCTCGGTGGTACTACCAATTTTCACACCTTGCTTCAATCCGAAGATTGTTTTGTCAGGATTCCTCCCAATTTGGGACGGTAAACTTAAACTCAATTCACGTATGTGCAATGGTTAAACTATCTTATGGCCTACCCATTCTACCCATGGCCGAGGTTTTGAACTTAGAGCTCTGATACCATGTTGTGACGCCCCTAATTTTGGGAACGTTAAATAAACATTTTATTGAAAAACTTAAATAGAGTCTTGCTCATTATTATAGCATAATTCCCACAAGGGTACATTTTTTTTTATACAAAGGGAGGGAAAACTAGGGTTCCAATCTACAGCTCTGCCTGCTCCTCCATCCTAGCCAGCTCCTCGGCTCCGAAAGCCTCCAAGGTGTAGAGTTCTCCCTGCTCATCTACAAGGTCTGGCACATTATACCGGCGTCGCCCCCAGTATAATATGTTAGGGTTACAACAGTAACACCATGAGCTACGAAAGCTCAAAAGAATAATCCCATACCCGCTAACCCTTAAATTACAAATAATAGGGCATAGAAGTACTACACTAGCTCATGTATAATCAACGGATTCTTTCAACCACCTTTGGATAAGCAATTAACAATGACACATCCACATTCACTATTCAACTAACGTTGGTGTTCATGAAATCTGAGTTTCTCCTACGCGACATTTCGTAGACCGTGTCACCATTTTCACCCTTCAATTACCAAATCAACATTTCGAAAAGTATTCCAAACCTCGTTACCAATGAGGCTACCACGTCCGACTCCATTGGCAATGCATACAATGGGCTACCACGTCCGGCCACATTGCGGTTTCACAACATTTTTCTTTCTTGGCTCCTCTCCGCGGATAACCAAGCCACACCTCCAATGAGACTACCACGTCCGGTCCCATTGGCAACACACACCACACAACGGGCTACCACGTCCGGCCACATTGCGGTTTCAAAACACGTCTTTTCATTAACCACACCCTAGATGTCATGTTTCTAACTTTCTCAATTTCTGTGTTTCGTTTTCATGCAATGACTCCGCAGCAGGACTTTCCACGTAGGTGATCATTAATCATTCATTGTAATCTTGAAACTAAACTAGCAAGATCATCCAACTCTATACTACTTATCATGCTCATATTATCCCTAAGTTCACGTAATCATGCTCAAACATTAGCACACATCTTGAAGCATAGTGTCACATGGACGGACACCTTTGGAGTGGAAAACCACTTATGCTTTATTATATATCGAACTAGTAATCCAAGTAATCACATATACATGCTCATAACCATCCGAATACTTTCAATCAAGTTTATATTTTTCCAAAATCCGTTCTTTCTTCCTTTTAGGGAAGTTCAAAACAACATATGTTTTTCCGGAAAATAAAGTCAATATTTTCAACATACTCCCCTTCCTTTTCAATCTTTAGAAAAATACTTTTCAAGTTCTCCTGCATTTCAATATACAAGCATCGTACAAGTTTCTATTTATACTTAGAGATAGTGGTTAAGATTAATCTACTTATACTTAAAGTTAGAGAGTAAGGGCATTCTACCGTTCTTCTTGGCGATAGGGCGGCTACGGAAAAAGTAAGTTGGCTATCGAATGGAGTGACTTCCTACAGTAGCTTACGGTAGCTTCGAAAGAGAAAAGGTTTCTCTCGAAACTAGTTCTTGACTAAACTACTAAACTTTTTGGATCGAGAGGGTGGTCGAGTGGTGGTTTAGTGGCGGCCTTGGATGAGTTTCTTGAAGAACTCAAGAACAATGAAGAACAAAGTAAGAACACAAGAATTCTAGAGAGAGAAGTTGAAAGGCTTGAAGGTGTGAGTTGAATGGCAAGTGAGGGGTCCTATTTATAGCAAAATGTTGGGCTCTCTCCCTCCCTCTCTTGGCCGGCCACCCCTCTCTCTCTCTTCCTCTCATTGTGTTGTCCCATCATACTTTCAAGCATGCAAGATCCTTCCCTCACTTGTCAATCCATTTATTTAGGCTTAAGGCTATAATAACCAAGTAGGATCTTAGCCTTTTTAGGTCAATCCTAGGTATTCTTAATCTATGTTGAAAGTCTTACAAGTCTAATGATGCTAAATGAAGTAGACTTTCCATGTTTAGTCAATCTTAGGCTTAGGTTGTAGTCAAAATCTAGGGTGATTAAGGGATAGGTTCTAGGATGATTAAAGGCTAGATTGTATGCTTGAAGTAGTCTAGGAATGGGTTGTCATGTGGCAATTAGGCTTAAGAGCTAAAGAGGTAGCTTGGGGAAGTGTACAAACACATGCACACACACCTCTCTCTCTCTCTCTCTCTCTCTCTCTCTCTCTCTCTCTCTCTTCCTACTTCCCCTGTGCTTATATATATATATATATATATATATATATATATATATATATATATATGAATGTATGTATGAGTATACTTAAGTACTAAGTAGGCTTTGCTAAGTCTATGTAAAGGGTAATGATTAAAGGTGGCTTCCAATGACAAGAACATTGTCCAATGAGTAAGAGTTTTCCTAGAAAGTGTATATATATATATATATATATATATATATATATATACAGTTCTTTTCATATCCGGTTGTCCGGATTTTAGTATGGTCCGGATTTCTGTCTGAGCCGTTGGATCTGGATCAATGGCCAAGGAAAGAGAAGGCAGTAAAAACGCAAGTAATTACACTTTCCCCCCTAAAACCCTCACACTTCCCCCCTTCTTTTCATTCCACGGCTCACGCTTTAGAGAGAGAGAGAAAGGGAGAAAGACACGATGCGAACCAGAGGAAGGGAAAACGAAGAAGAGAACGACGACGATTGAAGCCAAAAATCTTACGCGATCCTAAGGATACACCAAGGTATCTCTCTCTCAAAAAAAAAAAAATCTGGATCGTTCTCTATCTAAGAAATTAGGTTTTTTTTTTGGTTAGGGTTTCGATTTCGATTTCGATTAAAAACAAGATACGAATAAGAAGAAGAAGATCGACTGGAGAACGTGATTGAACCAAAAAAGGTATCTCTCTCTCGGTCGTTTGACTGATTTGAACCCCTTTCCATCTTCGAATCTGTGTTTATTTTGTAATCTTTGGTTTGGTTCAGAAATTAGGGTTTGGGTTTGTGACATTGGGTCTCTCTCTCTGGTTCAGAAATTCTGGTTTAAAAAAACCCTAATTCTAAATTTTTACATTAATTCTGGAATGGTGTTAGGGTTAGGTTTTTATTTTGATTAGTATGGCATCTTTCCATCTTCGAATCTGTTTTTATTTTTATTTACTAAAAATCGGAGTTGTTACAGTAGCTGTCTGACTAAGAGAATAATTCATTGACCTGCTGTTGTGGTAATATATACACTTTTCTTTCCAATTTATTATTACCTTTTAGTTTTTTCCATTGAAGTTGATATTATTTCAAGAGAGTTGATAATTAACCTGTAAATTATTGCCTTTTTTATTTATTCTCTCTACCTTGGCATGAGCTTTTTAAAGTGAGTAGGTTATATTGGACGACTAGAGCAGACGGGTAGACCGATAGAGCAGACAACTTATTTAAGTTGAGACTATATTTCGTTTGAAGGCACGGACATCCGCTAGTTATCTGACAAAATACTACATGAAAGCAGGTCGGAATGTAAACATTCAACAAAAATAAAAATCTGTTCCACCTTACAATGGTCATATTTAATTAGAAATTTACCATAGTTATTTTTATCAATTAGGTTGCTTTCGCTCTTTTGGCTAAAGATTGGGTCCCATGCAACAACACTATACCCAGAGTTGCAGCCGAGACCAACACAGTCGCTTAGCTTAACTTTTTTAA
The DNA here is from genome assembly GCA_018127125.1 of Rhododendron griersonianum. Classification (NCBI taxonomy): domain Eukaryota; kingdom Viridiplantae; phylum Streptophyta; class Magnoliopsida; order Ericales; family Ericaceae; genus Rhododendron; species Rhododendron griersonianum. The sequence goes on from CM030789.1 coordinate 35,596,702, forward strand.
TGGGGAATTTTGAGTTCTGATAGAAAAAATCAATACCCTCAACAATAATTTAAGTACTCCTAACTAATTAACCATCTAACATCTTTGGAAAATAAAAAGAAGGAAAAAGAATAGAAAAGATCTTCATAGTAAAACTATGCATGCGCCCGAAGCGTATTCTACCTATCACACTTCTCTTGCACACTTCGCCCTTACAATTAGTTTGTCCACACAGATAAAGAATGCATAGATTTTGCACTGATCTCGATATGGGGCCCACTACGGGTTCAACACAAATGATCCGATCCGTGCAAACCTGAATGAAAAGTTAGATAAACCTGAATGAAAAGTTAGATGATTAGATCGAGTACTTCTAAATATCGGATTGAGTTGATTTTTCGCGGGGGCCCCTGAAAAAATGTTTTAAATTTAATAGATGGCTTAGATCGTTTGTATTGGACCTGTAGTGGGCCTCACATCAAGATCAGTGCACGATCTGTGCATGCTTTATCTGTGTCAATAGCTAGGTTGTCACCCTTATTAATTCCACTTATTAAACAACTTTTTTTTTTTTAACTGCCCCTTATTAAACTAGGGGTGCTCAAAAAATCCGGTGAACCGTGAAATCGGTCCAGACCGAACCAATCCGTACCTTTTGGTTGGAAGGTCCGGACAATGATTGAAAAATTAGAAAATCGTGACTCACGGTTCAGTCCACAAATTTTCATTACGAAGCCATGGATTAACCGAACCGGACTGTGAGATATTTATTTTATATAAATAATAAATATATATGTGTGTATTTATATAATTAAGGGTTATTTACCTAAACACCCCTCAACATTTACTCATTTTTTCACGGATACCACCTCCACGAATTCTCGTGTAACGACCCGACCTAACTGGCCTGCTAACCATTCGCCTAATCACGTGGCTCAAAAGGTTAACCTCGAGTTATACAGTAGCTGGTCGAATTCACTTTATATTCTATTTCAACTTTTAATTCCCCTCCGATGTGGGACTTTGGCTTGTGTGGGCTCTTACAATCTCCCCACCTTGTGATGCAATGTTCCCGTTGCATTGGCCCAGCAAACTTCCCCTGGTGATCATAGTGTGGCACTTAGTTCTGTACAGCACAATCAGTGTGCTCGTACCATATTCTAAAGGTGGCCCCCACCATGTAGATCAGAGTTGTGCTCTAATACCAACTATAATGACCCCGACCCAGCTGACCTGCTAACCATTCGCCAAACCATATGGCTCAAAAGGTTAACCTCAAATTATACAATAGCTGGTCGGATTCACTTTATATTCTATTTCAACTTTTAATTCCCCACATCAATGGTTAGCAGGACAGCTGGGTCGGGTCGTTACATCTCACTACAGCCAGACCCCCTCATTAAAGTTTTTTTCCCGTAGACCCCTTCCGTTAGCCTTCCGTCCCAAACCGTTACCTTTTTACCAAAAAGTGGTACAATCTTCCGATATTGCCCCCAATTGGGCATCCTTAACCGTAACCCTATTTTTCCCCCCCAAAACCCTCCTCCTACTTTACTTTTCCCCCCAAAATTGTGAAAACCTCCCAATATTTTATTTCCCCCCAAAACCGTGAAAACCCTCCCCTCCTCTCCATTTCCTCTCCATTCTATTCCCCTCTCTCCATTCCTTCACTCTCCCCTGCAATGTCTTCTTCTCCCCATCCCATGTCTTCTTCCACTATGGGTAATGCACGAAGCACACCAGAATATTTCAATGTTCTATGTGGGTGTGAAGTAAGGGCTCTGTGGGTGCAGAGTAAGGGCTCCTCTACGAACAGCTCTGACTGAACTGAATGTGGATAGGAGATTCCTAGGATGTGTGAACTACAAGGCACAAATTTTATCCTTTACCCTTTATGATATTTTATGCTATGAGTCCATTTTTTGAGAAATTTAATTTTAAGGGTGACAATCATTGCAAGTTCTTTGATTGGGTTGACCCCCCCACATGTGAGAGTGAAGGATTTTGGGAACTGGATAGTGAAGGAGAACATGGATTTGCTGAAGGATGTTAAAGACCTACACAAACAGATTATTGATTTGAAAAAGACAGAAACATAATTGAAAGCAGAAATCTGAGATTTGAATGAGAGGAAAAATGGGTATGGACTAGAGATTGAACAGTGGCAGAAGAGGGAGGAGTGGTTTGTAGTGAAGATCAATTGTATGACCAGCAAATTCAAGGAGATGGAAGATAGGTTTACACTAAAGATGGAAGAGTGGAAGATGAAGGAGGATTGGAATGCATTGGAGATTGAAGAGGTTGAAGCAAAGAATGAGGAGTTGAGGCTAAAGATAGAAGAGATGGAAGCAAAAAATGTGTAGACACCTCCCGAAGCGGGGCATCGCCATACAGATTGATCATTGCTGTTTGATTGGTTGTTTGCTACATAAACCAAGATCGTGGATATTCCCATGGCTAGGAACATCGCCACACGATAGCGGTTATCATCGAAACAGAGTCGCCACCCAGTTTAAGAAAACTAGAAAAAACATATAGAGATTCTGGGCACGGGAGCCAAAGGTACAATGAGGTGAAGGTGTTAGGCACCCCTCTTTTCCCAGTCGTGAGACTGGCCCATAATTGTTCGACATAAGATTATCACATGCTTAATTTAATTCTAAACAAATAACTAGTTTAATTAGCCTTTAAACAGTTAATGGTGAGCTGAGACTATATTGAAAGCATGCATCAGAAAGCAGAAAATAAAACAAGTGTCCCAGAGAATGGATCTCTCGGCCGGTGAATGAATGTCACGGCGGAGGGATCCTTCTAGTTTTATGTATCGGCCGAGGGATTGATTCCCCAGCCGATGTTCTTCCTCACACCGGACCAGACGACTAACAGACAATCAGAAAAGCTATGATTAAACGTAAAAAATAGGTAATAAATTGAACCAGAGGCCCCTGGGCCTCACCACCTTGATCCCTTAGTGGCTTGATTGCTTCGGATTGAATGGGATTGACTGATTGCTTATCGAAACCCTAGGGTTAGGGTTTGAACTTCGGGGTTTGGGTCGTCGGATTATGGCTGCCTTTGGGAGGTTAGGGCTTTTGTAGAGGGGATTTGAGAGTATATATCGATAGAGTTTCGTGGCTAGAAAGGGGGTATCAACCTGTTATTTTCGGAACCCAAAGGCCCCTTTATATAGGCATAGGGATGACACACCTCAACCAATCAAAATCGAACGATTGAATTGGAGTTATAAGGCAACACGAACTCCTCATAGTAATCTCCAAACGTGGCCCAAACCATTGGGATTTGGCTGCTAGGGTTTGTGATCGGATCAAACGAGTGACAGAACGTTCCAGAATCTGGAAAATAGACGATCTGGCGGTCGAGCAAAGGATCTGGCGGCCGAAGAATTGATGTTGCGGCCGGGGAATGATCCTTGCGGCCGGCTAATCGATCTCTCAGGGAGATTTTCAAGCAACAGGCTTCACGGGTGAAGAAATAATGTTAAGGCCATGTGATCAATGTCACGGCCGACAGATGGATTCTCCTAGGATACTGTACTTCTGTCTGAAAGGCTATTTGGCTCTAGATTGGGTCATGTAAGTGGCTAAAAGTTCTTACCAAGAGTCCTAAGGTTCACAAGAAGTCAATTAGCAATCACTATATCCATATCATCATCAGGATGGTCCCCAAGGTGGGACTTGAAATAATCGTTAGGTCAAATTGGGGTGTCTACAGATGCCCCTCTTTAACTGAACTTAGACGGATCGCGAGACATGTTTAAGTAAGAGTCAAAGCTGTAAAAGCAACTCAATTTGGTCCAACCACTATTCCAAGGGGTTTTCGAAAAAGGTTTTTGTTATGGTCGGGCCGAGAGGTTGCCTATGTATTTCACAGGGGAAATTTAGACCAACCGTAGTTCGGGAAGGGCAATAAAGAAAATAAAAAGTTTGGAGGGTTGGAAACAGAAGACGTACCTTCGGGCTTTAAAAGCCATAGTGCGACGTACCTAGGCTAAGCCAGGATTTTGGCGGAGAGTAGTTGAAGGAGCGCGGAGCTGTTGAGGAAAGTTTTTTGCGGAGAGCATCTTTAGTATTTTGGGGTAGACCAATACACGGCGGGTAAGTCATTTGCTTTTCTTGATCATCCTTACTTTGACTGAGGGGAGCTCGGTAGAGTAACCTATCCTTGCGAATGAGCTAGAAGAAATTGATGTAATGGGGCGGAATCCAAACCATCTGTTGGGGATGAATCGGATGCCAATTTTGAGATATGGGGTGGAATCCAAGCCATCTTCTGGAGACAAGTTGGACGCCGATTTTGAGATATGGTGGGCTCAAGGCCAGTAACTAGAGCACAGAGCGTTGAGATGTAGGAACCGAGGCGCGGAGCCGATTGCAGTCATGAGGTGAGAGCCTGGAGAGTTAGAGCATTGACGTGATGGAACCGAGGCGTAAAGCCGGTTGTGCTCACAAGGCGAGAGCCTAAGGAGCTTGACAGATTTGAGGCGTAGAGCCAGTTGCATTCATAAGGCGAGAGCCTGAGGAGTCAGAGCTTAGAGCTTGACGTGATTTGAACCGAGGCGTAGGGCCAGTTGCATTCTGAAGGTCTGTGCATGGAACTTTCCCATCATACATTTTGGCGTAGAGCCAAAGGATCGAGGCACTGGACCGATCAATAAAACCGAGGTGTAGAGCAGGTTGATTGCAGGATTGACCTGTTTCATGAGGGATAGATGCAAAATATATGATGATGATGGTGATTAGATGTGAGCAGATATGATGATGATGCAAACTCGATGTGACAATGGTGATACAATTGATGCTTATGTGCACGGGCCCGTGCGTGTGTGTTTGTTTTAAGCGTAGAACTTCTTTCAAGTTCTGGACTTGAGCATTCAGAACGTAGAGCTCGAGCATTCAGACGGTAGAATTCGAGCATTCAAAGTACAGGCTTTGAGCCTCCAGTACGTAGTGGTTGGGCATTCAAGCAAAGAGCTTGAGCATCCAGTACATAGTGGTTGGGCATTCGAAGAGCTTCGAGCATTCAAAATGTTGGATTTTGAACATTCAAGCGTAGAGCTTGAGAACAAATGATATCTTGATTGGGGCGGCATAGAGCCAGTTTGGGATAATGGGCGTAGAACCGCTGAGTGATCGGGAGTGGAGCCGCTGAGATAGCTAGCGTAGAGCTGCTTGAGTGAACGGGCGTAGAACCTGTTGATAATTGTTACGGCGTAGAGCCAGTTTGAGATAATGGGCGTAGAGCCGCTGAAGTGGTAAATACGGGCATAGAGCCCATAGAGCTGCCGAAGTGAGCTTAGTGAATATGGGTGTGGAGCCGCTGAGCGAGCGTAGAGCTGCTGATGGTGAATATAGAACTGGTGAGCACAGGGCTGCTAAATAAGCAGGTATAGGGCCGCTGAGATGATGAGTGCAGGCGTTGAGCCGCTGAAATGGTGAATATGGAGTGTGGTGCTGCTGATGGTAAAGAGGGGCGTAGAGCCGCTGAGATAGTGAATACGGGCGTTGAGCCCATAGAACTGCCGAAGTGAGCTTAGTGAATATGGGCGTGGAGCCGCTGAGCGAGCGTAGAGCTACTGATGGTGAATATAGAACTGGTGAGCACAGGGCTGCTAAATAAGCAGGCATAGGGCCGCTGAGATGATGAGTGCAGGCGTTGAGCCGCTGAAATGGTGAATATGGGCGTAGAGCTGCTGAGGGTGAATATGGAGTGTGGTGCTGCTGATGGTAAAGAGGGGCGTAGAGCCGCTGAGATAGGGAATACGGGCGTTGAGCCCCTGAGATGGTGAATACGGGCGTATGAGATGGTTTATAGGCGTGGAGCCGCTGAGTGACTTGATAGATGCGAAGTTGCTGGGGTGGCGAGCATAGAGCTGTTGAGGCAGTGAGCGTGGAATCATACAGGGCTACTAAGAGATGGTGGAGCTACTGAGCATGGTGCTACCGAGCGAGCTGTGAGCATGGGCATAGAGCCGTTGATTGGTGGGCGTAAAGCCACTGAGGTGATGGTGAGCTTAGAGCTGCTGAGACTGCTGAGATAACGAGCTCGGGGCTGCTGAGTGGCTCTGTTGGAAGAGTGTGGAGCAGTTTGAGTGACTTGGGAACAAGGCTGCTGAGTGCTGAGTATGAGCATAGAGCTGCTGATAGTGAGCGCGAGGCCGTGGAGCCGCTGAATAGCTTGATGACGAGCACTGAACCGCTAGGTGACCAGGTTTTATCAAGAGCAGCTTGATAGTGGTGAGCGACTTGATGGTGCAAGGAGTATGGTGCTGCTGAGGTAGCGAGCAGCTGTGATGATAAGCACTGAGCCGTTGAGTGGTCTGCATGGATTTTGAAGGCGAGAGCTCGGATTTGAAAATCTTCAGTGGTCAAGTGACCAGCAGTTGTGAGCTTGCCGTTTACAGAGAGAGCTTGTGGAGAATTCCAAAGTCGTTTAAATGCTTGTGCGTGACATTCTTCGTGCTCGGGGATGCCCCCAAGGCTGATTCCATCAATGCTTTTGTTGGTCATGGACCCGGAACTTGAATTGGTGTATTGAGCAAAATCTGATGCTGCTGTGGGAGATTGATTATGGGGCCAGGAGATCGATCTCTCGGCCGAATAGTCGAAGTCTCGGCCGAGCAATCGATGTCTCAGCCGTGAGAAAGCCAAAAGTCGAAAAATCGATTTAAGTTCGGTTTAATCGATTTCACGACTCATTTTTTCCTTTTCCCCTCGTTCTCTCTTCTTTCTCGTCTGAGACTTCTCCATCCCCATTTCTCCGACCGTCGTCATCCCTCTAACCACCACTGCTCGCCGTCGTTCTCGGCTGCTGTTGGCTGTCGTCATTGTTGCTTTCTCTCTTGCTTCGAACGTGATGGCCACGCCACCCTCCGTCGACTTGCCGCCATCCTCCTCTACAGACATTGTGGGCTCTTCTTCGCATCCTCTGTATAGGTGTGAGTACCCTTCTTCCGACGAGGAAGCGATTGAGGAGCCGGGTTTGTTTGACGCTGCTACCTACGTTCTTCCCTCGCGTAGGTTAGGTTATGGCAGTTTCTTGCAGTACCATCCTCTTGTTAGTGGCCCAGAGGCCGAGGTAGTTTGTAAAGAGCCTGAGCAGCACTTGAGCGTCCTCAATGTTCCGGTAAGTTTCCTGAAAAGTAAAAGTTTTACTTTAGTTTGGAGTTTAATTTCGCATGATTTAAAGATGAATTTCATTCTTGGGATGAAATCCCTTTTAGCCAGGGGCGTGAGTGAGAAGGACCCGTGGTTGGGTCGGAATTGTTTTGTTTAAAAAAACTAAAATAACCGTGCCCCTGTTTAGGCAATGCATGATTTTTAAACGTTAATTCGATGCCCTTAGCTTTTTATTTGTTTATGAAATCATGAGATTAACTCCCTTTTGTCCTGGTGGATTTTTGCAGAGAAATAGGAGATTGGAGGCTCGTGGAGGAGGCAAGGAGGTGCACAAGTGGTTCTTGGTATTGCCGGAGCCAGCCCGAAAGTTAGTGCGAGCTGTAGGTTTCGAGATGTTCATTCTGGGTCTCAACCTTCCGAAGACTGATTGGTCGTTGATGACTTCGTTGGAGGAGAGATGGTGGGACACCACCAACACATTCCACTTCCCATCTGCTGGTGAGATGACGATTATGCCAAGTGACTTTTCATTGCTTACTGGCCTACGAGTAGGTGGAGCTCCTCTTCGAGTTGACCCCAGGCTTTGGGAACGAGTAGGGGCTTTGGAGTGGTTTCTGGGCAAGGTGCCTCCCCTTCGTTCACGAGGTCATGTCGACATCGCTTGGTTGAGCAATACTTTCATGAAAGCCGATATTCTGACCCAAGTGAGCATCGAACAGCTGACACGAGCCTTTCTTCTCTACCTCCTTGGGCAAACGTTGTTTGCCAACAAGGACGGTTCAGTGCATGCGCAGTTTCTAGCTCCTCTGCAACATTTGGAGTCTGTTTGGGAGTTTAATTGGGGGGCATCTGCTTTGGCCACTCTGTACGGCAACCTTGGAGCATGTTCACGGGACAAGAGTCCCATCCTCGGTGGTCAATACCGGGTGCTTGAGGTATACATCCTTCTCTTTTGCTTCCTTTCCTATTTTGATTTCTCCTAGTATTGAACTCTGTTTGCTAATCCATTTTTCAGCTCTGGGCTTTCGAACATCTTCTTCAGTTTCCCCCTGGCACCAAGCACGAGGATGCAAACTGTATTCCTCGCTATGAGCGATGGTTTGCGGGCCAACAGAAGCCACGGTCGCCAGTTTTGAGCCTTCCTGAGTGGCAGGGAGTCTTGGACCGATTGACGGTCGATCAGGTACCTTTCTCTTCCCTTTGTATTTCTTGTCCCTAGACTTCCATTGCTCTGTACTATAGCTGATTTGTTCCTATTTGTAGGTACGTTTTGATCCTTGGAGTGGTGTACCAGAGGATGCCCCTCTTGCGAGCCCTAGGGTATTGGACCACATGCGCAGCTTGCTTAAGGGTCCCTTCTGTCGATCTTGGTACTTAGGGGATCGGGTGGCCAGCCAGTGGCGCCCGCACGCTGAGGCTCTTCAGTTTGTCCCTCCTCCAACTCTGGCGTCAATGAGATCCACTTCCTTGATGTCTAAGGAGGATTTAAAGAATGCTCGGGCTAGAGATTGGGCAGCCTTGCTTCTTCAAGCGGGGGACTATGTGGAGTACTGTTGTCCCTTCTTGGCTCCTCCAGTTGCTCCTGTTTGGCCTCGAGCCCCTTCCTTCGTCTCCTTCCACTGTGATGATGGAGAGGAGGAGCGCTTGGCGCTTACTCCTTGTTTGACCCGGCTTTACACACTGCCAGCCGGGGTCTCATAGGTACCACTTTGTTTTCGGGTTTCCTTTCCCTACTTTGTATCGTTGTATCTTGTGCTTCAGTGCTTAGTTTGTTTCCACAGGTGCCTGCTGAGATAGTACAGGAGTGGCTGCACGCTTATCAAAGTGTGGAGGCTTTGGTCCGGAGGCAGCGTCGCCGGATCCTTGAGGTATGGTCTTTCCTCATGCATTCCATTTGCTTTTGCATCTTCTCTTGAATCTAAGTGTTTACATGCTTGTCCTTGCAGCTTGAGGCTGAGCGAATACCAGTTGCTGGTAGGGAGGATGTGGGAGCCAGTGAGCAGTCCTTGCATACATCTCAGAGGTCGTCTCGGAGATGCCGTCATGATTAGCTTTAGGATTTTCTCTTTTCCTGTTCATAGTTAGTAAAGAGACAAGCAGAAACTGTATTCTGTATAGTGAAAGCAACCACAGTGAAAATTTTGTAATTTAAGCTTTTTGAAATGAGAAATGCCCCTAAATGTCTTGAGTTTGCATGTGACAATCAGGACATGGCTTTTGAACAAGCTTTACTGATAGACAGAAATCTGTGAAACGAAATGTTGGCCGAGGAATTGACTACACGGCTGAAAAATTGATGACTCGGCCGATAATTCGATCCTTCGGTCGTTATTTCTATTTTCTAAAGAAAACTAGATTTTGTTTTAGCCAAGTGGCATGCCCTTTTCTCTTCCTTCTTATGCTTGATTTTGTTTCTTGCTTTTGTCATATCCTATAGCCTTACTGCCAAATTTGGAAATCTTTGGGATACCCTGTTCATTGTGTCAATGACTCTTGAGTCAGAGGGGATGAACGATGATTCTTGTGTCTTTTGCTGTTGTCAATTCCTCGAGAGAAGCATACTTATTTTTTGCGAGCTCAATACGCAGGGTTAGCTACACCTATCATTGAGTACAAATCTCTTTGATACTTTTTTTTCTCTCCAAATGTTTGGGCCGCATCTCAATGTGAGATTGCCTACGTATCCCAATCAGGGAATCAGGCCTTTTACGTAGTTCCCAAATCACCACCTTTGAGGTTGGGTTTACACTCTTGGTTTTTCTTCTCATATGCTCTTGATTTTGCCTAGGTTACCTAATAGAGGTTGAGTCCCTAGCGAGCTTTCCTTTGAATGCCTTAACTTTTGCCTAGGCTGCATTTTTGCATTTTCTTGCCCTAGCAGGCTTTGCTCTTACTTTTGCTTGGGTTGCTTGAGTTACCCAACGAGTGTTTCTCTCAAGAGGCTTTCTGTACTTTAAAGAGGAATTGGGTGGAGATTTTTTTATGAATCTCCTTTGTATTTGTACCTTCGTAATAGGCAAGCTAACTCTAAGTGTTCTCACGAAGATAGCGTCTTCTTTCTAAGTTTTGACAAAAACCTAGTTCAAGCGACTAAAGTTCATCCTTTCTTTCCCTTTTGTCATTGACGGAAAGAACTTGATCCTTTAGAGTTTCCCTTATTTGGCAAAGAGACGATAGCATATGGCAATTGCAATTTGAATAAGCATAATCTAGAAAATGAAACAGGAATTCACTAAGCAGAAATGAAATGCCCAAAAAGGGGCCCAAAACATGTTCTAGTTTGATTTAGAAAACGAAAGCAATGTTCAATGTTTTTGCCATGTCATAACTTCTCAGCTACTGCAGCATGTCAGGGTCATTTTCTTTGCCTTTTGCAACTTTAAACTCTTTTCCACCCTCTTCTTTGCCAAACAGAGCCTTTGAACTGGGTCCATCTTTGAAGCTTGCACGGTGGCTACCTCCTTGAGACATGAGCAGTCCCCAAATAGAAATGTCAGCCTGGGCTTTTACCACCTCTTCTTCCTTCTTGTTAACTGAGCAGTCATCAACTACTTCCACTTGATTGAATAGTGATGCTAAGGAGATTTCATCGAGCGGATCGTCATATTCTCCTTCCATTTCGTCAAAGTCACTTTCCCCTGTTTTGCATGGATCTGTGTATATGAAGTTTGGCTCTTCTTCTTCCTCTACCCAATGGTTGTAGTCACATTCTTTGTAGGGATTGACCCATGATTGCATATGGAATTCCTCCACTTCTTCTATAAGGTTGATTGTTTCCCAGACTATCGGAGGCATCGGGATTCTCGGGCGATTGATAGGTATTACTATTTGAGCAGGCTCGAAGCGGGCATGTCTTCTCATCATGATGACCCTCTCCTTTTCCTTCTTCCTATTCTCAAACGAGATACGTAGCCATTCGTCATTTTCTACAAATGGAATGTCGGGATCCTCCAAATTGTGTTTCGCCCAAGAATGTTCTTTCCATTTCTTTAGCTTTTCCTCCTTTGCTTGTTCCTCTTCGTCACTCTTATCAAACATGTCGGGATCGATCACTTCTGATTGATCGGACTCATTGTTTTCTTCTTCCTCTATTATGAAACATCCATCCTCCTCTGGGAAGGTCAAGATTGGCTTGGTTTGGGTGCTTTGGACAATGTATTAGCTAGGGTTGTATATGAGGTTGTGAGATAGGGCTATGAGATTGATATTTCGGGGTGGTTTGTTTTGTGCATCAGGTTGTGGAGGTTTTATGATTCGACTATCAATGAGATCTTGAATGTCGTGGCGAAGACGCATGCAGTTGTCTGTCTTGTGCCCAAAGTGTTGATGGTAGGCGCACTACTTGTTGGGATCATGGTTTGGGCCATAGGGTGGCTGAAGAGGTGGTTTGTTCAAGGGTTTAAGATGCCCCTGACTGCTTAGAATGGTTAAGGCTTGGGAGAGAGTCATATAGAGAGGGCTAAAGTTGCGGCGAGGCCCGTTTTGAGCTTCGGGAAGGGCTGGCTTGGAAAGGGTCTTGTGGTGAGGTTGAGTTAAGAGCGTTTATGGATGCATGAGATGTACGGCTTTGGAAGGCTTTCTTATGTGGAGGAGCTTCTTCTTTTCCAATGAGTCCCAGTTTGATCTCTTCTTCAATCTACAACCCAGTGGCATGCAGGCGCTTGAAATCTGTGATAGCCTGTGTGTAAATATGCTTGAGATACTTGGATTGCAGATTCTTGACAACTATCCTTACTTGATCTTCCTCAGAGGGGCGATTCTTCATTTTGGCAGCCTTTTCTCTCCATCTAGCCACAAAGGTAACGAAGTCTTCGTTTGACTCTTACTTGGTCATCTCCAAATCTCGAGTGGTTAACTCAACTTGGACATTGTATGCATATTGCTTGACAAAAGCATTGGCGATTTCTGGCCAAGTGTGGTAATGCACAAATTCCAGAGTGAGGAACCAATTGAGGGCACTTCCAGTGAGGGTTCTTTGGAACAACTAAGCAATGAGCTCATCATTCAAGCCCATCGGCTTCAGGGTGTTGATGACATGACGGACATGGCTGGTAGGGTTACCGGTTCCGTTGAACTTCTCGATGTTTGGCATTTTGAATCTTTCGGGCAATTGAGAATCTGGAAAGAAAAAACAATCCTTCAAAGTCCAGAATTTGGTCCCCTTATGAATGAGCCAGAGCATGTTTGATTTCTTTGACTTGCTTGGCCAATTCTGGATTCTCTACTGTTATTGCTTTAAGTGCATTCTCATCTTCTACTGATTTTTCTTTGTCCTTAGCATCACTTGCTGCTTTCTCTGCTAGCAAAGCAGCGACTTGAGCTGGGAGATCAGCAATAGTGGCATCATTGTCTGCCATGGGAGTGGGAGGATTGCTTGATGAAGCTTGGAATTTGGTGGATGATCGGGTTTGCTGAGAAGATGACCGCGAAGTCCCTGGAAGTGATTGGGACCGTTGCGGTGAAGGTGTTTTGGCAAACAAAGACGACAGACGAGACGGATGCAAAGACCTCTATTTGGCATGACTTCGGGTGTTGTAAGAGTATAAAATTGGCTGTGGTTGCTTTCTTGGCTTACCTATTGTGCCTGCTTGAAAAGTAAAATACCTGCAAGTTAGTACTTGGCTGTATAAGGTTAGGATTTGGGCTAAAAATCCCAACCCTTCTGCACAGAAAGAGATGTTACAACAACAAATGTTACAGGGTGTGAGGACGAACTTCAAGATAAAATGTAGGAAAATTCCTTAACCTGCAGGCTCCTGTCTTACTTTGATAGGTTCTATGGCTTTCTAACACATGTAGGGTTTAGGTAGTCTCAAGGGTGCTCTGTTGTTGAAGGACACCAGCCCTTCCACCAGCCCATCATAGGCGGCGATTGGACGGTTTCCTTTTTGATATACCACTAGGTACAAGTGACTGTGGAGTTTGCTAGAACCCCTAACATAGCCCGTGACATGCCGGGATATTAGGTGAACTCAACGAGGTTGCCCGCTCGATGCATATGATAAATGAACTAAACAAAGCATGTGTTAGTCTTATGTTGAACCTTCTGGTTATGGCTCTCAGATTCCCCAGCAGAGTCGCCAAAAAATGTAGACACCTCCCGAAGCGGGGCATCGCCATACAGATTGATCATTGCTATTTGATTGGTTGTTTGCTACATAAAACAAGATCGTGGATATTCCCAGGGCTAGGAACATCGCCACACGATAGCGGTTATCATCGAAACAGAGTCGCCACCTAGTTTAAGAAAACTAGGAAAAACAGATAGAGATTTTGGGCACGGGAGCCAAAGGTACAATGAGGGGAAGGTGTTAGGCACCCCTCTTTGCCCAGTCTCACGACTGGCCCATAATTGTTCGACATAAGATTATCACATGCTTAATGTAATTCTAAACAAATTACTTGTTTAATTAGCCATTAAACAGTTAATGGTGAGCCGAGACTAAATTGAAAGCATGCATCAGAAAGCAGAAAACAAAACAAGTGTCCCAGAGAATGGATCTCTCGGCCGGTGAATGGATGTCACAGCCGAAGGATCCTTCTGGTTTTATGTATCGACCGAGGGATTGATTCCCCAGCCGATGTTCTTCCTCACACCGGACCAGACGACTAACAGACAATGAGAAAAGCTATGATTAAACGTAAAAAAACAGGTAATAAATTGAACCAGAGGCCCCTGGGCCTCACCACCTTGATCCCTTAGTGGCTTGATTGCTTCGGATTGAATGGGATTGACTGATTGTTTCTTGAAACCCTGGGGTTAGGGTTTGAACTTCGGGGTTTGGATCGTCGGATTGTGGCTGCCTTCGGGAGGTTAGGGCTTTTGTAGAGGGGATTTGAGAGTATATATCGACAGAGTTTCGTGGCTTGAAAGGGAGTACCAACCTGTTAATTTCGGAACCCAAAGGCCCCTTTATATAGGCATAGGGACGACACACCTCAACCAATCAAAATCGAACAATTGAATTGGAGTTATAAGGCAACACGAACTCCTCATGGTAATCTCCAAACGTGGCCCAAACGCATCGGGATTTGGCTACTAGGGTTTTGTGATCGGATCAAACGAATGACAGAACGTTCCAGAATCTGGAAAATAGACAATCTGGCGGCCGAAGAATTGATGTTGCGGCCGAGGAATGATCCTAGCGGCTGGCTAATCGATCTCTCAGGGAGATTTTCAAGCAACAGGCTTCACAGGTGAAGAAATGATGTTGAGGCCGTGTGATCAATGTCATGGCCGACAGATGGATTCTCCTAGGATACTGTACTTCTATCTGAAAGGCTATTTGGCTCTGAATGGGGTTCTCTAAGTGGCTAATAGTTCTTACCGAAAGTCCTTAGATTCACAAGAAGTCAATCAGCAATCACTGTATCCATATCATAATCGGGATGGTCACCAATGTGGGACTTGAAACAATCATTTGGCCAAATTGGGGTGTCTACAAAATGTGACTTTCAGAGGTGGGAACAAAATAATGAAAGAGAAGATTGAGTTAGCCATTTTTAAGGTGAAATGGTTGACTGCAATTGTGGTGATTTTAGTTGGCGTAGGAATTATTTATTTTGGTGGTAAAGGATGGTTGAAGAAGAAGATGTTGGCATTACCTTAAACCTTAAAATATGCGTTTAAGTTTATGTTTGTTTTAAGTTTGTGTTTAGGAGGACAAAGTGATTTTTTTTGTACTTAATCCATTGTACTTATCGGAATGGTGATGACAATGACAATGGTAATGCCTTGTTTTTTTTTTGGTAATGAAAATGATTTCAATGCTTATGTGTTTAAGATTTTTATGTTTAAAAGACAATGACCATATTACTCAAAACTTGGCCATTTTACTCAAGACTTGGCATTTACACTTGTGCAACAACTGGCCAGTGTATTAACTCAAAACCTGGCCATATACAAAACATGTGCAGTACAACAAATTGTGGGCAGCATGCCCTGGGAAATTCCCTTTTCCAAAGCAGGGCCAGGATCGAGGAAGCGCCAGCGGGACGAGCGCTCGTAATTCAAAGAGTCGCCACTTGGGGTTTGAAGGTCCAAAACACCCAAAGAACCGAATTCGAAATGCTTTATACGCTATTTCATTTGAAAAAAGTGAAAGCACCAGTCCATCATAACCATATCTGGGTTCGGGAGACAGGTTACGAGAGGGAAAGGGTTTTAAGGCACCCCTCTCGCCCAATCTGGAGATCGGTCTCTACTTAGGTATTTTGTGAGAATATTGTGATTCTTCTTTTGTTAATCGATTTTTAGCCAATTAGGGCGGGGGAACATATTAAAGGGGATTAAAACTGTAACAATTTGCAGGATGTGATAGATGGCACGGATGCGAAAGCAGCCAGGTTCTGTTCAGAAGAGCAAACCCAATGCACTGCTCCAAATTTGACGTGTGCAGGAAGGAACTCACATGCACTGACCAAAGCCACCACATGCAGTTCCAACCTGCGCGCACCAATAATCCACACGCGCACGCGGATTTGCTTTTCTCACAGACTCTGTTTTTATCCTCCTCTGGGCTCTGGAAGGACCAGTGCTCACCCAGGACAAACCAAGCAGTTATAATAGTTACACTACATAGTTTAAAGGCCGAAAAGCCCTACAAATTAACAAAACACCCCATAAACAGTATGGGGATAAAAACAGAGACCAAAGGCCTAATTACCCATGCAAGGCCAGCCACTAGTCAGAGACGGACCTGCGCGCGCGGGTAAACCACAGGCACGCCCGGATCTGAGCCACTTAACCGGTGCTTGGTTTACATGTTTCTGGGTTCCGGGACATGTCCAGAAAGACCCCAGGGGTACTCCACAGCAGCAAGTATGAATATTAACTACAAACTAGCAATTTCAACTAAGGAAAGCAATAAACGTGTTGTTAGCATGCTTACAGTGACCTATATATAAAGTAGAACACAAAACAACAAGGCACCAATCCCCACGCAAGACCTACGCGCGCAGCCACAGAGTGGCGCGCGCGTACTAATGATCGGCGTGCGCTGGTCCTTTCCACTACGGTTTTTTAAACCTTGCCAGCTTTAGGGCCAGGACTGGTATTGATTACCAGCCTTGATCCTGCCAACCTCCCTCAGGGATCAGAACAGAAAGCAAAACAAAGATGTTATACCTTTGGTTTTTGAGGTTTGAAAGGTATTTGAGCTTTGAGTTGAGGTTGAGATTGTTTGAGTGGTTGAATGGTTGGGTGATGGAGGAGGAAGAACAAGCTATGTTCTTGGAATTAGGGTTAGGGTTTTTCTAACCTTTCTTTTGTATCTTTTTTTTTTTTGTCTTTTTTTTTTGGAAGAAAGAACCATGGGGGTATATATAGGAGAGCAATGGTGGTAGATATGGTGGCAAAGAGAGGAGCCCAACCAGTCCACGAGGTTGGCTTTTGGTTGCTTGGTGGCTAAGCTTCCCAACCCTTAAAGGTGATGGGGACAGGGTTTGACCAGCGCGCGTGTGTCGCTAACCTGCGCACGCGGGTTCAACTGCACCTACCCTAGTCAATGGTCAAAGCTGACTGTTGACCAAAATGTGGCACTTAGACCAGCGCGCGCTGGTTTTGGACCAACACGTGCCAGTAGGGTTTTTGGCTTTTGAAGTGGTTTCGGCTAGGTTAGGTTAAGGGTTTTGCAAACACTCCAAGCTCAAACACTCGACATTCCCAAGGTGTTCTTGATCCGATTCATCATCGGGGAATCAAAAACCGAAAGTAAACTAATTTGGAAGCCTAGATTGGGGTGTCTACACAAATAGAAGCAGCAGAAAATTCAGCAGCAGTAATTATAACTTGTTCAACATAATTTCCAAAAGAACTAGTAGCATTATCCCATTACAAACCAAAAACTTGTGCATTTACAACCCCAAAAGAAGGCCATTTACAAACCCAAAATAAGGCAACATCCTAATGTATCAGCACAGTCATAAGTGTCCACAATCTATCTTCACATATCCTAATGCCACATCCTAAAGTAGTGTTTAAAGTTTAAAGTCTCAGTCATTAGCCATTATCTATTACAACTTGTTCAAATTGTCCACATCCAAAAAACAAAACAGTGGACAAACATGTCATTAGTCTCATTAGTCATTATCCCTAACCATTATTTACTGGGTTGATCCTTTAGTGGATCCCTTGGTGGCTTGTGATGAGAACACACCATCTCCAATTCTTGCTATCTTCCAGCCCTGTTGACTTTGTTCACTTACGGCACTCTTCAAATAATTTTTTTTCCCATGCCTAATCATGCTACCAACTTCAACAGTCTTTGCACCACCAGTTGTTCCACCTATTCTTGTAGCACCATCTCTATCAGTCCTTGCACCACTAGTTTGAACAGCCCCTGCACCACCAAATGTTGCACTACGTGTGGTTCTTGCACCACCAGTCCCCATAGCACTTGCACCACCAATTGTTGCACTAACTGGGACAAGGTTTCAATTGAAATACAATAAGGGCAATAATAGAGAATTTAATTGAAATACAGAAATAACAGAGGATTCGATTGAAATACAACAAGTTATGTCATTACCCTACCAATCCTCTTCCTCTTGCCACTCCCCTCCCTCTTGTAGCACCAGTTCCCATAGTCCTTGGAGCACCAATTGTACCTATGACAAGGATACAATAGTAGAGGATACAATCAAGTTACAATACAGAGGATACAATTGAAATACAATTCAAAAGGATACAATTGAAATACAATACAGAAAGATACACTTGAAATAGTTTTCATTACCTCTTTGTCCTCTCCCACTTGCCACTCCTCTTGTAACTCCCCTTTGAGCATTTGACAATCCTCCTGTAACTACCCTTTGAGTAGTACCAGCAGTAGTTGGAGTCCCTCTTGCCACTCCCTTTTGAGTAGTTTCCAATCCTCTTACAATACTTCTTTGCACTCCCCTCCTTCTTGGCACTCCCCTACCTCTTGACATTCTTTCACCAGTTGGAATCAAAGGACAAGGTGATGTTTCTCTTGTCATAAGCTGCAATAGCAAAACAAAATACAAAATAAGTTAAGTGAATATGTTATAAATCAAACATCAAAAAGTACAAAATAAAGTACATTGTATAAGATTGACTTACCTTAGCACTTGTAGAAGATTGACCAACCTCAAATTTGCATGTCCTAGCATTATGGCCAGGTTGGTTGCATTTTCTACACTTCGACACATTACCCTTCTTAATCATAGTTGCTAAAGACTCCTCTGCACCTTTCCTCCTTGCCTTTTTGGGTTTGCCAGACTTCCTTCTATATGGTTGAGGCATAATGTCATCATATTATGTACAAACCCACATCTATTTATTTGGGATTGGGTTTATAAGATAGGCATAAGAGTTCCTAAAAGTTTCAGTCAGGTAGTATGGGGAAATAAAGTCCTCAGGTTTTCTCCTATCCTTGATCATTGCTGCACAAGTATGCCTACATGGTACCCCAGACACATCTCATTCTCTACATGTGCATGTGTACAAACCAATGTCCACTATCCAGGACTTATAAGGTGAGCTTATTTCAAACTTCATTGTAGAAAAGTAAATGACAGAAAATCCCTTTGCATTAGCCTTTTCAATCTCTAATTTCTTGGATATGTCAGGGCATATGTTGGTCTTAAAAGTATTACAGAACTTGGTTCTCTCAACATACCTCTGCATAACATACCTTCTAAGACCTTCCATCATGGTTAGAATGGATTGGTCTCTCACCTTTTTAATGGCTAGGGATGGCATTCGGGGCGAATATTGGCAAATCCTTACCCAATCCCCGAAACCGGAATGGCTACCCAAATCTACCCTGAAACCCGAACGGGTAGAGGAGTGGTAAACCATAACCGAACCAAACAGGGTTCGGGTAATCCCCGAACTGATTGGGTAACCGAATTAGAGAGAGAGAGAGAGAGAGAGAACAGCTGCAGACAAGAGAATATAGATCTAGGGCTCGATCAAATTTGGGCTCCAAAAAAAATCAATAGAAACTGAAGCACAAAGCAAATCAACACACAAAATTACCATGATCTAGAACAAACCAAAGACTTTTGTCATAAATCCTTGCGGATCAAAATAAAAATCAAACACAAAAGCATACATGTGAAAGAAACTAATATGCCTCCTTGGGCTGAAGATCTATCATCCAGATATCATCCATTTCTCCTTCTCCACCTTGGAATTACGTTTGGGCTTCTGGGTACCCACAAGACCAGACTTCGGAGTTTATAGGGTCTTCGAATTGATTGCAGGGTTCAACGAGAATCCAACGGGAGGAGGCGATTAAGTGGAGAAGATGTGTCTGCTTGTTTGCTCTCTCAGGAGAGAAGATTGAGATGTGTGTGCTCTTTGATGAGAGGCGATTGAAGGGTTCTGCGTTTTGAGAGAGAGAGAGAGAGAGAATAGTCACCCTCTCAGGAGAGGAGATTGAAGTCTGAACCCTAGGGCATGGTACACGCATATATATAAAGGGGTATTTTTATAATTACACATTTTCGGTTCGGTTCAGGTATCGATTCAGGTAACAGTCAAACCATAACCGAACGGATACCCGTTTGGTTATCCAATGCCTCAACCATACCCGTACCCGCGGGGAAAATTTCGGTTATGGTTCAGGGAAAAACTTCGGTTACAGTTCGGGTACCCATCGGATCGGTTCAACTTGTCATCCCTATTAATGGCATTATTGAACAACTCACTCAAGTTGTTATCCATTCTATTGGTCTTGGCCCTTGGACTGTAAAAACATCTTACCCAATATTTAGGTGGTTCTTTTAACAACCAGGGCCGGCTTATGGCCAAGGCCGGGGAAGCCCGCGCTTCCGACCCCCCAAAAAAGTTTAAAACGAGAGCCCTCAAAATTTTGGGACCATATATATATATGGTCCCAAAAAAAATTGCACTAGCCTCCTTTAACAAAATAGGCTCAATTGAAATTTAGGAGCCATAAAATAGACCTAAATGATGGAATTACTCATTAGTAACACTAAGGCGTTAAAAAAAAAACGGCTGGAGCCTGGAAGATATTTTCAGTTCGGTGATTGCAAAGTACTCAATCAGGCCCTATCTCTTACGCTACCATCTATGTTGGATGGGAAATACTACAATACACACCCCTTATTTGGGTGTGTATCATATGCACCCTCCAAAATGTTATATGAATTATAGAGAAAATGCTACAAATCATATTGCTAGAAAGTTATGAATCGTATAAAGGTTACGAGATACACCAAAATGTTATGAATCATAATAAAAATGTTACGAATCGTACTGCTGAAAGGTTATGAATTCTAGAACAAAAGTTACGAAACACACTAAAATGTTATGAATGAACCATAAAATAGGTGCATATGGTACTTCCTTTTAAGGGGTGTGTATTGTAGACTTTCCTATGCTGGATTATCAAATTTTTTATAGTTGTAGACACCCCAATTTGGCCTAACGATTATTTCAAGTCCCACCTTGGGGACCATCCCGATGATGATATGGATACAGTGATTGCTAATTGACTTCTCGTGAACCTTAGGACTTTCAGTAAGAACTTTTAGCCACTTAGAGGACCCAATCCAGAGCCAAATAGCCTTTCAGACAGAAATACAGTATCCTAGGAGAATCCATCTGTCGGCCGTGACATTGATCACACAGCCTCAACGTCATTTCTTCACCCGTGAAGCCTGTTGCTTGAAAATCTCCCTGAGAGATCAATTAGCCGGCTGCCAGGATCATTCCTCGGCCGCAACATCAGTTCTTCAGCCGCCGGATCCTTTGCTCGACCGCCAGATTGTCTATTTTCCAAATTTTGGAACGTTCTGTCACTCATTTGATCCGATCACAAAACCCTAGCTGCCAAATCCCAATGCGTTCGGGCCACGTTTGGAGATTACCATGAGGAGTTCGTGCTGCCTTATAACTCCAATTCAATCATTCGATTTTGATTGGTTGTGTGTGTCATCTCTATGCCTATATAAAGGGGCCTTTGGGTTCCGAAATTGATAAGAGGATACACCTTCTCAAGCCACGAAACTCTGCTAATATACACTCTCAAATCCCCTCTACAAAAGCCCTAACCTTCCGAAGGCAGCCGCGAATCCGACAATCCAAACCCCGTAGTTCAAACCCTAACCCTAGAGTTTCGAGAAGCAATCAGTCAATCCCATTCAATCCGAAGCAATCAAGCCACTGAGGGATCAAGGTGGTGAGGCCCAGGGGCCTCTGGTTCGATTTATTTTCTGTTTTTACGCTTAATCGTAGCTTTCTGATTATCTGTTAGTCGTATAATCTGGTGTGAGGAAGAACATCGGCTGGATCTTCGATCCATCGGCCGGTACATCAAACCAGGAGGATCCCTCGGCCGTGACATCCATTCACCGGCCGCGGGATCCATCTCCCTGGGACAGTTCGTTTTGTTTTCTATTTTTCTGATGCATGCTTTCAATACAGTCTCAGCTCACCATTAACTGTTTAAAGGCTAATTAAACAGACTACGTGTTTGAATTAAGCAATGCATGTGTTAATCTTATGTCAAGCAATTATGGGCCAGTCTCACGACTGAGCAGAAAGGGTGCCTAACACCTTCCCCTCATTGTACCTTTGGCTCCCGTGCCCAGAATCTCTATCTGTTTTTTCTAGTTTTCTTAAACTAGGTGGCGACTCTGTTTCGATGATAACTGCTATCATGTGGCGATGTTCCTAGCCATGGGAATATCCACAATCTTGGTTTATGTAGTAAACAACCAAACAAACAGCAACGATCAATCTGTATGGCGATGCCCCGCCTCAGGGAGGTGTCTACAGTTTTTGGCGACTCTGCTGGGGACTAGAGAGCCATAACCAGAAAGTTCAACATAAGATTTACACATGCTTTGTTTAATTCTTTTATCATATACATCGAGCGGGCAACCTCGTTGAGTTCTCGTAATATCCCGGCATGTCACGGGCTATGTTAAGGGTTCCAGCAAACTCCACAGTCACTTGTACTTAGTGGTATATCAAAGGGAAACCGTCCGATCGCCGCCTATGATGGGCTGGCAGAAGGGCTGGTGCCCTTTGACAACGGAGCACCCTTGAGACTACCTAAACCCTACATGTGTTAGAAAGCCATAGAACCTATCAAACTAAGACAGGAGCCCGCAGGTTAAGGAATTTTCCTACATTTTATCTTGAAGTTCATCCTCACGCCCTGTAACATTTGTTGTTGTAACATACCTTTCTGTGCAGAAGGGTTGGGATTTTCAGCCCAAATCCTAACCCTATACAGCCAAGTAGCCTATGATGGGCTGGCAGAAGGGTTTTGTCCCACATTGCTTATCTTATAGTTGTGTAACTCTCCAGACTTATATAAATATAAGTTATATGTGTAAGGGTTTAGTAACACCCTATACACTTTTTCCTTCTTTCTCTTTCAACATGGTATCAGAGCGGGATCTTAACCTTAATCCTAAACCACCACAACCCTAGCCTAAACCCTAGCCTCTGTACATAATCCCTAAAATCACAATCCTAATCCTAGCCTCTGCCTTAACCCTAACCCTGCTCATAGGTTACTGTTCATCGCTGGTACTGCTCACCGATACTGTTCATCGTTGGTACTGTTCATCATTTACTGTTCACCGTCATTACTGTTCATCGTTTGTTTGGTACCATTCCGTCACTCTTATGCACTGATTGTTCTGGTAATTTCAAATTTTTTGGTTGATCTACAGTTTACTTAGATTTGGATTTCGGTTCTTTGCATGTGGTAATAATCTACAGTTTATCATCTCCAATAGATGGTAGTTTGGGTATGTTGAAGTATGATTTTGGTTGTTGGATTGTGTTGAGATTATTTGGTCTATGTTGGCATATGATCTCTTGGTTGTTGCTCGATATTGGGATTATATTGTTCGGTGGCTACTTTGTTTTTGTTAAAGTAGTTGGATGCATGCGTTGTCGTGCCCTTGGTTGTTAGCTGATCAATCGGTTACTTATTTGTTGTTTATTGGCCGTTTTGTTGGTGGAGTATTTGGTTGGTTGATCTATGGGTAGTTGACTAGTTGCCTCTCGTTGTACAGTGATATGTTTGCAATGAAATCTGGTTTTGATTCTACTTCCGCTGTTTCTGGTGATTTTGGTTCTTCATTTAGCTGTGGCCTTGGTCGCGGGCCTCGCGGCCGTGATTATGGGTACAATGGTCGTTTTGACCGTGTTTTTGGTGGTCATGATTCTGGTCGTTGTGGGTTTAGTCGTATAGGTCGCATGTCTGGGAGAGGTGGCCATAGTCGAGGTCGTGGTTCTAGACTCTGTACTTATTGTGGGGGAACTAATCATACGGTGGAGCATTACTATAACCTACATGGTTTTCCTCAGGCTCATCGAGTTACTTCTTCCGAGGATATTAGGCAGGTTGCATGCTCCACTGCTATGGTGACTATTTCTTTGGAGGAGTACCAACGCCTTGTGTCACTTCAGACAAGTTCCTCCATTGCTACGCTATCTCAGACAGGTTCTTCTAGTGCTTGTATTACATCTTCTCACTTTTCTGTTCCTCGGGTTATTGATTCTGGTGCATCTGATCATATGACTGGTACTTCTACTATTCTTTCTGGCCATCAGTCTATTGATAAACCATCTCGTGTTACCTTAGCCGATGGTTCTACTATTGATATTACTGGTTTGGGTTCGGTTTCTGTTACTTCTTCTTTGACTTTGGATTCCGTATTGCACGTTCCTCGTTTTCCATTAAATCTTATGTCTGTTAGTAAACTTACTAAATCTTTAAATTGCTCTGTCACATTTCTTCCTGATGGTTGTGTGTTTCAGGATCTCAAGACGGGGCAAAAAATTGGTGGTGGTACTGAGCGTGGTGGTCTGTATTACTTTACCAACAATGTTCACCCTAACTCTGTTGCTCTTCAGTCTTCTGTGTCACCCTATCAACATCATTATCGACTTGGTCATCCATCCCTTCAGAATCTTAAATGGCTGGTACCTTCATGTAGCCATGTTGATGCTTTGCCCTGTGAAGTCTGTGAGTTTATTAAACATCATAGAGTGTCTTTTTATCCTAGGGTTGAGAGTCGCATATCCCGTCCTTTTCACTTAGTTCATTCTGATATTTGGGGTCCAATGCGTGTTCCTAATATTTTTGGCTTTCAGTATTATGTTATTTTTGTCGATGATTATTCTCGTGTTATGTATCTTTATCTCATGAAAGAGCGGTCAGAGTTGTCTTCTGTCTTTAAGTCATTTTACACGGAAATCAAAACTCAGTTTGATACTTGCATTCGTATATTTCGTTCTGACAATGCAGGTGAATATTTTCATAATTCTCTTTCTAAGTTTTTTTATGACCATGGTATAATTCACCAATCTTCTTGCGCTCGAACTCCACAACAAAATAGAGTTGCCGAACGCAAGATTAGGCATTTATCAGAGATTATGCGTGCTCTATTATTTCAAATGCAAGTTCCAAAGTCTTATTAGAGTTATGCTATTCTTACAGCATGTTACTTGATCAATCGTATGCCATCTAGCATTCTAGGTGGTCAGATACCCCATACAGTTTTATTTTCTGGTCCCATTACCCCTACGAGTATTCGGGTGCACCTGTTATGTTCATGCTCTAGATCATGACCGAGACAAACTTGATCCACGGTCAATTCGGTGTATTTTTCTGGGGTACTCGCGCACTCAGAAAGGGTATAAGTGTTACTCACCATCTCTTCGTCATCATTTTGTTTGTGTTGATGTCATATTTAATGAGTCATTGCCCTTTTACTCGGGTCACAGTACTCCAGTTGATCTTCCTGAATCTGAGTCTGTGTTTCCTATTTGTGTACCATCTGGTCCTCCCTTGCAGGTGTATGTTCGTCGACAAAACGTATTAACAGCCCCACAAGTACCAACCACCACGCCTCCTCCGTCCCAAGATCCGGTTGCACCTTCACCTCCACCTCCACCTCCACCCCCACCTCCACCTCCGCCATCACCCGGTTTTCCTTTCGCTCTTCGCAAAGGTATTCGATCTTGCACATCTCATCCTATTGCTCGGTTTGTTTCCTATGATCACCTGTCTCCGTCCCTTCGTTCTTTTACTACTTCTGTTTCGTCCATTTTTGTTCCTAACACTATTCAGGAGACTTTATCTGTTTCTGAGTGGCGGATAGCTATGGAGGCTGAGATGTCTGCTCTTCATGACAATGGCACTTGGGAGTTGGTTTCTCTTCCGCCAGGAAAGTCTACCGTTGGATGTCGGTGGGTATTTACCGTCAAGTATAATCCGGATGGCACAGTAGAACGATACAAGGCCCGTCTTGTGGCCAAAGGCTATACCCAGACGAATGGCGTTGATTATGCTGAGACTTTCTCTCCGGTGGCCAAGATTAATTCTGTTCGCATTCTTATTTCTATGGCTGCCAATCTTGGTTGGCCCTTGTTTCAGTTGGATGTCAAGAATGCATTTCTACACGGTGATCTACTCGAGGAGGTGTATATGGAGCAACCTCCTGGGTTTGTTGCTCAGGGGGAGCGTTCTCAGGTGTGTCGCCTTCGCAAAGCCCTTTATGGTCTTAAGCAGTCCCCTCGAGCTTGGTTTGGCAGGTTTAGTGATGCTGTGTTGCAATTTGGTATGCGTCGCTTTCATTCTGATCATTCTGTCTTCTTTATTCAGTCAGATCGGGGAAGAGTAGTGTTGATTGTGTATGTGGATGTTATCATTATTACTGGGGATGATCAGAAAGGTATTGATGAGCTGAAACAGTTCTTACAATGTCAGTTTCACACCAAAGATTTGGGTAAGTTACGATATTTCTTGGGTATTGAGGTAGCAAGATCCAAGGAAGGGATCAGTCTATCTCAAAGAAAGTATACGCTAGATATTCTAGAGAAGACTGGTTTATTGGGAGCAAAGCCTGCGGAGACTCCTATGGATCCAAACGTCAAATTGTGTGTTGATCAGGGGGAGATATTTCCCCATCCAGACCGTTATCGTCGCTTGGTAGGCAAACTCAATTATCTCACCAATACACGGCCTGATATCTCATTTGCTGTCAGTATGGTAAGTCAGTTCATGTCAGCCCCTCATTCTCCACATTGGGAAGCTTGTCTTCGTATTGTGAAGTATCTTAAGGCTCATCCTGGACGTGGCCTGTTTTATCGTTCAAATGGTCATTTGCGTGTTGAAGCCTTTACCGACGCTGATTGGGCAGGATCACCATCTGATAAACGGTCCACAACTGGGTACTGTACTTTTGTTGGTGGAAATTTAGTTACCTGGAAGAGCAAGAAACAAACTGTGGTTGCTCGATCTAGTGCTGAAGCAGAGTATCGTGCCATGGCTCATACTACATGCGAGGTTGTATGGTTGAGAGCTTTGCTCGAGGAGTTGGGATTTGGCGTACAGTTATCTATTCTATGTATTGTGATAATCAGGCAGCAATACATATCGCTTCGAATCTGGTATTTCATGAGAGAACCAAACATATTGAGGTAGATTGTCATATCGTTCGAGAGAAGGTGGATGGTGGTGCGTTGGCTACCCCTTTCGTGTCTACAGGAGCTCAGTTGGCAGATATCTTCACTAAACCACTGTTTAAACCACGTTTAGAATTTTTATGTAACAAGCTGGGATTTTGTGATATCTATTCTCCAGCTTGAGGGGGAGTGTTAGAAGTGTTTATTAGAGAGAGTGGGTTTTGTCCCACATTGCTTCTCTTATAGTTGTGTAACTCTCCAGACTTATATAAATATAAGTTATATGTGTAAGGGTTTAGTAACACCCTATACACTTTTTCCTTCTTTCTCTCTCAACATTTTACTTTTCAAGCAGGCACAATAGGTAAGGCAAGAAAGCAACCACAACCAATTTTATACTCTTACAACACCCGAAGTCACGCCAAACAGAGGTCTTTGCATCCGTCTCGTCTATCATCTTCACCCGCCAAAACACCTTCACCACAACGGTCCCAATCACTTCCAGGGACTTCGCGGTCATCTTCTCAGCAAACCCGATCATCCACCAAATTCCAAGCTTCATCAAGCAATCCTCTCGCTCCCATGGCAGACAACGATACCACTATTGCCGATCTCCAAGCTCAAGTCGCTGCTTTGATAGCAGAAAAAGCAGCAAGAGATGCTGAGGACGAAGAAAAATCAGTAGAAGATGAGAATGCACTTAAAGCAATAATAGTAGAGAATCCAGAATTGGCCAAGCAAGTCAAAGAAATCAAACATGCTCTGGCTCATTCACTAGGGGACCAAATTCTGGACTTTGAAGAACTGTTTTTTCTTTCCAGATTCTCAATTGCCCGAAAGATTCAAAATGTCAAACATCAAGAAGTTCAACGGAACCGGTAACCCTACTAGCCATGTCCGTCATGTCATCAACACCCTGAAGCCGATGGGCTTGAATGATGAGCTCATTGCTTAGTTGTTCCAAAGAACCCTCACTGGAAGTGCCCTCAATTGGTTCCTCACTCTGGAATTTGTGCATTACCACACTTGGCCAGAAATCGCCAATGCTTTTGTCAAGCAATATGCATACAATCTCCAAGTTGAGTTAACCACTCGAGATTTGGAGATGACCAAGCAAGAGTCAAACGACGACTTCGTTACCTTTGTGGCTAGATGGAGAGAAAAGGCTGCCAAGATGAAGAATCGTCCCTTTGAGGAAGATCAAGTAAGGATAGTTGTCAAGAATCTGCAATCCAAGTATCTCAAGCATATTTACACCCAGGCTATCACAGATTTCAAGCGCTTGCATGCCACTGGGTTGCAGATTGAAGAATGGATCAAACTAGGACTCATTGGAAAAGAAGAAGCTCCTCCACATAAGAAAGCCTTCCAAAGCCGTACATCTCATGCATCCGTAAACGCTCTTAACTCAACCTCACCACAAGACCCCTTCCAAGCCAGCCCTTCTCGAATTCTAAACCGGCCTCGCTGTAACTTCAGTCCTCTCTACATGACTCTCTCCCAAGCCTTAACCATTATAAGCCGTCAAGGGCATCTCAAACCCTTGAACAAACCATCTCCTCAGCCACCTTACGGCCCAAACCATGACCCCAACAAGCAGTGTGCCTACCATCAACACTCTGGGCATGAGACAGACAACTATATGCGCCTTCGCCATGACATTCAAGACCTCATTGATAGCCGAATCATAAAACCTCCACAACCTGATGCACAAACCAAACCACCTCATACTGAACCACCCGAAAACATCAATCTCATAACCCTATCTCACAACCTCGTATACAACCCTAGCCAATACATTGTCCAAAGCACCCAAGCCAGGCCAGCCTTGACCTTCCCAGAGGAAGATGAGTGTTTCATGATAGAGGAAGAAGAAAACGATGAGTCCGATCAATCAGAAGTAATTGATCTCGACATGAGTGACGAAGAAGAGCAAGCAAAGGAGGAAAAGCTAAGGAAATGAAAAGAACATTCCTGGGCAAAACACAATTTGGAGGATCCCGACATTCCATTTGTAGAGGATGACGAATGGTTACGCATCTGGTTTTAGAATAGGAAGAAGGAAAATGAGAGGGTCATCATGATGAGAAGACATGCCCGCTTCGAGCCTGCCCAAATAGTGGTACCCATCAATCGTCCAAGAATCCTGATGCCTCCAATTGTCTGGGAAACAATCAACCTTATAGAAGAATGTAGACACCCCAATTTGGCCTAACGATTATTTCAAGTCCCACCTTGGGGACCATCCCGATGATGATATGGATACAGTGATTGCTGATTGACTTCCTATGAACCTTAGAACTTTCGGTAAGAACTTTTAGCCACTTAGAGGACCCAATCTAGAGCCAAATAGCCTTTCAGACAGAAGTACAGTATCCCAGGAGAATTCATCTGTCGGCCGCGATATTGATCACACGGCCTCATCATCAATTCTTCACCCGTGAAGCCTATTGCTTGAAAAACTCCCTGAGAGATCGATTAGCCGGTCGCCAGGACCATCCCTCGGCCGCAACATCAATTCTTTGGCCGTCACATCCTTTTCTCGGCCGCCAGATCATCTATTTTTCAGATTTTGGAACGTTCTGTCAATCGTTTGATCCGTTCACAAAACCCTAATAGCCTTTTTCCGATGCGTTCCGGCTACGTTTAAGAATTGCCATGAAGAGTTTGTATCACCCTATAACTACAATTCCAATCATGTGTTTTGATTGGTTGAGTTGTGTCATCCCTATGCCTATATAAAGGGGCCTTTGGGTTCCGAAATTAATATACCAACACACCCCCATCAGCCACGTAACTCTGCAGAAATACACTATCAAATTCCCTCTACAAAAGCCCCAACCTCCCGAAGGCAGCCACTAATCCAACGATCAAACCCCGAAGTTCAAACCCTAACCCTAGGGTTTCAAGAAGCAATCAGTCAATCACCCTCAATCCGAAGAAATCAAGCCACTGAGGGATCAAGGTGGTGAGGCCCAGGGGCCTCTGGTTCAATTTATTTCCCGTTTTTATGTTTAATCATAATTTTCTAATTATTTGTTAATCGTATAGTCTGGTGTGAGGAAGAACATCGGCTGGGTCTTCGATCCATCGGCCGGTACAACAAACCAGGAGGATCTCTCGGCCGTGACATCCTTTCACCGGCCGCGAGATCCATCTCCCTGGGACATATTGTTTTATTCTGCTTCTCTAATGCATGATTTACTTATCGTCTCAGCTCACCTTATTCATTGTTAAAGGCTAAAAACAGGTTACATGTTAGAATTAAATAAAGCATGCACTAATCTTATGTCGAACGATTATGGGCCAGTCTCACAATTGGGCAGAGAGGGGTGCCTAACACCTTCCCCTCATTGTACCTTTGGCTCCCGTACCCAGAATCTCTACCTGTTTTTCCTAGTTTTCTTAAACTAGGTGGCGACTCTGTTTTTATGATGACCATTATCATGTTGTGATGTTCCTAGCCATGGGAATGTCCATGATCCTGGTTTACGAAGTAAACAACCAAACAAACAGCAACGATCAATCTATATGGTGATGCCCCGCTTCAGGGAGGTGTCTACAAAGAAGTTAAGGAATTCCAAATGCAGCCGTGGGTCAATCCCTACGAAGAATGTGACTATAGTCAGCGGATAGAAGAAGAAGAAGGTCTAGACTTCATATACACTGATCCATACCGAACAGGGGAAAGTGACTTTGATGAAATGGAAGGAGAATATGACGATCCGCTCGATGAAATCTCCTTAGCATCACTATTCAATCAAATGGAAGTAGCTGATGACTACTCAGTTAACAAGAAGGAAGAAAAGGTGGTAAAAACCCAAGCTGATGTTTCTATTTGGGGACTCCTCATGTCTCAAGGAGGTAGCCGCCGTGCAAGCTTCAAAGATGGACTCAGTTCAAAGGCTCTGTTTGGCAAAGAAGATGGTGTAAAAGAGTATAAAATTGCAAAAGGCAAAGGAAATGACCCTGACATGCTGCAGTAGCTGAGAAGTTATGACATGGCAAAAACATTGAACATTACTTTCGTTTTCTAAATCAAACTAGAACATGTTTTGGGCCCCTTTTTTGGGCATTTCATTTCTGCTACGTGAATTCCTGTTTCATTTCCTAGATTATGCTTATTCAAAATTGCAATTGTCATATGCCATCATCTCTTTGCCAAATAAGGGAAACTCTAAAGGATCAAGTTCTTTGTGTCAATGACAAAAGGGAAAGAAAGGATGAACTTTAGTCGCTAGAACTAGGTTTTTGTCAAAACTTATAAAGAAGACGCTATCTCCGTGAGAACACTTAGAGTTAGCTTGCCTATTACGAAGGTACAAATACAAAGGAGATTCATAAAAAAATCTCCACCAAATTCCTCTTTAAAGTACAGAAAGCCTCTTGAGAGAAACGCTCGTTGGGTAACTCAAGCAACCCAAGCAAAATTAAGAGCAAAGCCTGCTAGGGCAAGAAAACGCAAAAATGCAGCCTAGGCAAAAATTAAGGCATTCAAAGAAAAGCTCGCTAGGGACTCAACCTCCATTAGGTAACCTAGGCAAGATCAAGACCACGTTAGAAGAAAACCAAGAGTGGAAACCCGATCTCAAAGGTGGTAACTTGGAACTACGTAAAAGGCCTGATTCCCTGAATGAGATACGTAGGCAATCTCGCTTCGAGATGCGGCCCAAACATTTGGAGAGAAGAAAAAGTATCAAAAGATTTGTACTCAATGATAGGTGTAACTAACCCTGCGTATTGAGCTCACAAAAGATGAGTATGCTTCTCTCGAGGGATTGACAACAGCAAAAGACACAAGAACCATCGTTCATCCCCTCTGACTCAAGAGTCATTGACACAACAAACAAGATATCTCAAAAACTCCCGAAATTGGCAATAAGGCTATAGGATATGGCAAAATCAAAACCAAGCGTAAGAAGGAAGAGAAAGGAGGAAGCCACTTGGCTAAAACAAAATCTAGCTCCCTTTGGAAAACAGAAGTAACGGTCGAAGGATGGATTCATCGGCCGCAACATCAATTCCTCAGCCGCGTGATCAATTCCTCGGCCGATATTTCATTTCACAAAGATTTCTGCATATTTTCAACCTCTGGGTAAAAACAGCAATTACTTGTTCAAGAAGCCATGTTTCAACTATCGCATGCATACTTAAGGCATTCAAGGGGCATGAAAAGCTTTTCTCATTTCATAAACAAAAGCTTGGTTACAAAATCATCATTGTGGTTGCTTTCACTATACAAAATACAATTTCTACTTGTCTCTTTGCTAACTATAGACAGGAAAAGAGAAAATCCTAAAGCTAATCACAACGGCGTCTCCGAGACGACCTCTGGGATGTAGACAAGGACTGCTCACTGGCTCCCACATCCTCTCTACCAGCAACTGGTACTCGCTCAGCCTCAAGCTGCAAGGACAAGCATGTAAACACTCAAATTCAAGAGAAGATGCAAAAGCCAATGGAATGCATGAGAAAAGACCATACCTCAAGGATCCGGCGACGCTGCCTCCAGACCAAAGCCTCCACACTCTGATAAGCGTGCAGCCACTCCTGTACTATCTCAACAGGCACCTGTGGAAACAAACTAAGCACTGAAGCACAAGATACAACGATACAAAGCAGGGAAAGGCAACCCGAAAACAAAGTGGTACCTGTGAGACCCCGGCTGGCGGTGTGTAAAGCTAGGTCAAACAAGGAGTAAGCGCCAAGCGCTCCTCCTCTCCATCATAAGAGTGGAAGGAGATGAAGGAAGGGGCCCGAGGCCAAACAGGAGCAGCAGGAGGAGCCAAGAAAAAACGGCAGTACTCCATATAGTCCCCCGCCTGAAAAAGCAAGGCTGCCCAATCTCTGGCCCGAGCATTCTTTAAATCCTCCTTAGACATCAAGGAAATGGATCTCATTGACGCCGGAGGCGGAGGAGGGACAAACTGAAGAGCCTCAGCGCGCGGGCACCACTGGCTGGCCACCCCATCACCCAAGTACCAGGCTCGACAAAAGGGGCCCTCAAGCAAGCTGCGGGTGCGGTCCAAAACTCTAGAACTCGCAAGAGGGGCATCCTCTGGTACGCCACCCTAAGGGTCAAACCGTACCTGGAAAGAAGGTCAAATCAGCCATAGTATAAATAAAAGTCTGAGGACCAGAAACGCAAAGGAAGAAGAAAGATACCTGGTCAACCGTCAACCGGTCCAGAACTTGCCGCCACTCAGGAAGGCTCAAAACTGGCGACCGTGGCTTCCGTTGGCCCGCCAACCATCGCTCGTAGCGAGGAATATAGTTTGCATCCTCGTGCTTGGTGCCAAGAGGAAACTAGAGAAGATGCTCAAAAGCCCAGAGATGAAAAATGGATTAGCAAAACAAGTTCAAAACTAGGAGAAGCCAAAACAGGAAAGGAGGTAAAAGGGAAGGATATATACCTCAAGCACCTGATAGTGACTGCCAAGGATGGGACTCTTGTCCCGTGAACAGGCTCTGAGGTTGCCGTACAAGGTAGCCAAAGCAGACACTCCCTAGTTGAACTCCTAAATAGACTCCAAATGTTGCAGAAGAGCTAGAAACTGCGCATGCACCGAACCGTCCTTGTTGGCAAATAACGTTTGCCCAAGGAGGTAGAGAAGAAAGGCTCGTGTCAGCTGTTCGATGCTCACTTGGGTCAGAATATCGGCTTTCATGAAAGTATTGCTCAACCAAGCGACGTCGACATGACCTCGTGAACGAAGGGGAGGCACCTTGCCCAGAAACCACTCCAAAGCCCCTACTCGCTCCCAAAGCCTGGGGTCAACTCGAAGAAGAGCTCCACCTACTCGTAGGCCAGTAATCAATGAAAAGTCACCTGGCGTGATCGTCATCTCACCGGCAGATGGGAAATGGAATGTGTTGGTGGTGTCCCACCATCTCTCCACCAACGAAGTCATCAACGACCAATCAATCTTCGGAAGGTTGAGACCCATAATGAACGTCTCGAAACCTGCAGCTCACACTAACTCTCGAGCTGGCTCCGAGAATACCAAGAACCACTTATACGCCTCTTTACCCCCGTCGCGAGCCTCCAGTCTCCTATTTCTCTACAAAATTCCACCAGGACAAAAGGGAGTTAATTTCACAACTGCATAAACCAATGAAAAGCTAGGGACATCGAATTAATGTTTAAAAAGCATGCATTGGCTAAACAGGGGGCACGATTATTTTAGTCCTTTTTAACAAAACAAAATTGACTCAAACATGAGTCCTTCTCATTCACGCCCCTAACTAAAAGGGATTTCGTCCCGAAAATAAAAATTCATCTTTGATCATACAAATCAAAACTCTGAACTAAAGTAAACCTTTTACTTTTCAGGCAAACTTACCAGAACATTGAGAACGCTCAAGTGCTGCTCAGGCTCTCTACGAACTACCTCGGCCTTTGGGCCTACAACAGGAGGACGGTATTGCAAGAAACCGCCATAACCTAACCTACGCAAAGGAAGAACGTAGGTAGCAGCGTCAAACAAACCAGGCTCCTCAATCGCCTCCTCGTCGGAGGAAGGATACTCACACCTAGATGGAGGGTGCAAGGACGAACCCGCAACGTCCGTAGAGGAGGATGGCGGCAGATTGGCGGTGTCAAAAGGTGGCACGACCATTGCGTTCGAAGCAAGAGAAAACAAGCAACGGCGGTAGCAGCCAAGAACGACGGCGGTCGGAGGTGACAGTGGTGGCAGAGGGGAGAATGGCGGCGAATGGTGGTGGTCGCTGGAAGAACTCGGACGAGAGGAATGAAGAAGAAGCGAGGAGGAGGAGAAAAGATTAAATGGACCGAGAGATAGATTAAACCATACTTAAATCGATTTTCTGACTTTTGGGGTTCTCACGGCCGAGACATCTATTGTTCGACTGAGACATCAATTCTTCGGCCAATAGATCGATCTCCTGGCCCCATAATCAATCTCCCACAGCAGCATTAGATTTTGCTCAATACACCAATTCAAGTTCCGGGTCCATGACCAACAAAAGCAATGATGGAATTAGCCTTGGGGGCATCCCCAAGCACGAATAATGTCATGCACAAGCATTTAAACGACTTTGGCGCTCTCTGTAAACGGCAAGCTCACAACTACTTGTCACTTGACCACTGAGGATTATCAAATCCGAGCTCTTGCTCGCAAGATCAAAGGACCCTTGATACATCCAACTCAGGCTCTATGCCCAAATGACTGTGCTCCGAAAGTACGTCAGCCATCAGTAGCGCTACGCTCAACAGCTTCATGCCCACTATCTCATTACTTCAGCAGCACCGCATGCTCACTATCCCAACAACTCTGTACAACCCCATACTTACTTACCTTGCCGCCTAGCAGTTCAGTACTCACCACCAAGCTAATCAATGGCTCCATCATCTCGGCGGCCTCACTCATTCAGCGGTTCTCTACCCGTAACCATTCAGCGGCCTCGCGCTCCTTACTTCAACAACTCTACGCTTGCTCACCAACCAAGCACCATACTCCTTGCATCGTCAGCAGCTCTAAGCTCATTCAGCAGCTCCAAGCTCACTACCACTATCAGCGGCTCTACGCCCATGCTCATTAATTGTCCAACGGCTCTACGCCCAATCCACCTTCTCACCATCTCAGTGGCTCTACGCCCATATTCACCATTTCAGCTGCTTTACACCCATATTCACCATCTCAGCGGCCCTACGCCCGTATTTACCATCTCAGCGGTTCTACGCCCATATTCACCAATTCAGCGGCTCAACGCCCATATTCACCCCCTCAGCAGCTCTACGCTCGCTACTTTAGCGGCTCTAAGCCCATTATCTCAACTGGCTCTATGCCGTAACCAACCAATTCTCAACAGGCTCCACGCCTCAATCAACAAGAATATCATATGTTCTCAAGCTCTACACTTGAATGCTCAAAATCTAACATTTTGAATGCTCGAAGCTCTTTGAATGCCCAGCCATAGTGTACTGGATGCTCAAGTTCTATACTTGAATGCTCAAGCTCTATGCTTGGATGCCTAACCACTGCGTACTGGATGCTCAAAGCCTGTACTTTGAATGCTCGGATTCTACCCTCCGAATGCTCGAACTCTACGCTCTGAATGCTCAAGTCCAGAGCTTGAAAGAAGCTCTATGCTTGAATCAAACACACACACACACAGGCCCATGCACATAAGCATCAATTGCATCATCACTATCACATCGAGTCTGCATCAATTACATCACCTTCATCATATCTGCTCAAATCTAACCAATCATCATCATCATCATATACACACTCTGCATATCTCTTACTCATGAAACAGGTCAATCCTGCAAATCAACCGACTCTACGCTTCGATTTTATTGATCGGTCCAGCGCCTCGATCCTTTGGCTCTACGCCAAAACTTATGGTGAGAAAGCTACATGCACAAACCATCAGAATGCAATCAGCTCTATGCCTCGGTTCAAATCACGTCAAGCTCTAAGCTCTGACTCCTCAGGCTCTCGCCTTGTGAATGCAACTGGCTCTACGCCTCAAATCTGTCAAGCTCCTCAGGCTCTCGCCTTGTGACTACAACCAGCTCTACGCCTCGGTTCTGTCACCTAAAGCTCTAACTCTTCAGGCTCTCGCCTCATGACTGCAACCGGCTCCGTGCCTCAGTTCCCTCATCTCGATGCTCCGTGCTCCAGTTACTGGCCTTGCGCCCCCACTATCTCAAAACCGGCGTCCAACTCGTCTCCAGAAGACAGTTTGGGTTCCACCCCATATCTCAAAACCGACGTCCAACTCGTCTCCAAAAGACGGTTTGGGTTCCACCCCATATCTCAAAATCGGCATCCGATTCATCCCTGTAGACACCCCAATTTGGCCTAACGATTATTTCAAGTCCCACCTTGGGACAATCCCGATGATGAAATGGATACAGTGATTGCTGATTGCTTCCTTGAGAACCTTAGGACTTTCGGTAAGAACTTTGAGCCACTTAGAGGACCCAATTCAAAGCCATACAGCCTTTGACAGAAAATACAGAAGCCTAGGAGAATCCATCTGTCGGCCGTAACATCGATCTCACGGCCTTAACATCATTTCCTCACCCGAGCAACCTGTTGCTAGAAAATCTCCCTAAGAGATCGATTCCTCGGCTATAAGATCGATTCCTCGGCCGCCAGATCGTCAAATCCATTCCTCAGCCGTAAGATCGATTCCTCGGCCGCCAGATCCATTCCTCGGCCACCAGATCGTCCTTTTTCCAGATTCTGGAACGTTCTGTCAAACGTTTGATCCGTTCACCAAACCCTAGCAGCCAAATCCCGATGCGTTCGGGCTACGCCAGAGGATTGCCATGAAGAGTTAGAATCACTCTCTAACTCCAATTTTAATCGTGCATTGTGATTGGTTGGAATGAGTCATCCGGTGCCTATATAAAGGAACCTTTGGGTTCCGAAATTAACATTCAATTTCTCCATCTCATACCTCCAAGCTCTGCAAAAATCATCTCACATACTCCCTCTATAGAAGCCCTAACCTTCCGAAGGCAGCCGCATCCCGAACGATCAAACCCCGAAGTACAAACCCTAACCCTAGGGTTTTTAAGAAGTAAATCAGTCAATCACACCCAATCCGAAGCAATCAAGCAACTGAGGGATCAAGGTGGTGAGGCCCAGGGGCCTATGGTTTGATCTCTTTTACGTTTTTATGCATTAATCATAGTGTTTTGATTATCTATTAAATATATGTTCTGGTGTGAGGAAGAACATCGGTTGGGGGATCAATCCTTCGGCCGATATATCAATCCAGTGGGATCCCTCGGCCGTGAAATTCATTCACCGGCCGAGAGATCGATTTTCCTGGGACAGTCTATTTATTTTCTATTTTCTGATGCATGTTTTACTTATCGTGTCGGCTCACCTTATTCACTGTTAAAGGCTTAATTAAACAGACTATGTGTTAGAGTTGAATAAAGCATGTACATGTCTTATGTTGAATAACTATGGGCCAGTCACACGACTGGGCAGAGAGGGGTGCCTAACACCTTCCCCTTACTGTACTTTTGGCTCCCGTACCCAGAATCTCTATCTATTTTCCTAGTTTTAATAAACTAGGTGGCGACTCTATTTTGATGATAACCACTATCGTGTGGCGATGTTTCTAGCCATGGGAATGTCCATGATTTTGGTTTATGAAGCAAGCAACCAATCGAGCAATCCATGATCAATCTGTATGGCGATGCCCCGTTTGGGAGGTGTCTACAGTTTTTGGCGACTCTGCTGGGGAATATGAGAGCCATAACCAGAAAGTTCAACATAAGACTAATACATGCCTTGTTTAATTCACTTATCATATGCATCGAGCGGGCAACCCGTTGAGTTCACCTGATATCCCGGCATGACACGGGCTATGTTGGGGGTTCCAGCAAACTCCACAGTCACTCGTACCTAGTGGTATATCAAAAAGGGGATCACCCAATCACCGCCTATGATGGGCTGGTGAGAGGATTGGTGCCCTTTGACAACGGAGCACCCTGAGACTACCTAAACCTTGCATGTATTAGAAAGCCATAGAACTTATCAAACTAAGACAGGAACCTACAGGCTAGGAACCTATTTGCATTTGCTTGCAAAAGTTCTTCCTCACACCTTGTATCATATGTTGTTGTAATATCATTTTCTGTGCAGAAGGGTTGGGGCATGAACTAAGAGCCCTAACTCTAAGTCTTTATAGCTAAGCACTGAAGCATAGCATTGCCTGCAAGGTATGTTTTTAGTAAGTTGAAAGCACCACTGCTTATTTCTCACTCCCATTTTGCTTGAAGCACCGCGAAGCATGGATTTCTAGAACAAAATCAAACATCAAAAAAAATGCCGCCCCGTCGGCAATTGAACTGAGGTTACTCTAGCAATCTCTGCCTTGCAAGGCTAAAGGAAAGTGGGAGTGTGAGGTAGTAGAGTAGATTATGGATGATTGTATGCAAAGTTAAGGATATTATGGATAGAACTTGCAATACTCATTTCTCAATGAGTGATTCAACTTAGGACTTTGATTCCTATTTCCAAATCGGCATAGCAACCCATCTTTCAAAATTCAAAATTTTGAGCATGCTTACCTCAGCAAGCTGGTAAAATTTAGGAGGTTGTCAATGTGCTAGCAAATAATCAGGTGGATTTCAATTACCTCAATCACGTTTTGAATCTTCCCTAACCAAGAATTGAAAGAACTTTCAAAACTTTTTGCAATACCTAGTCTAATGACAAGTTTTTCTAAAACATTCAAATAGCCGCTAACACAGCGATGGACTCCGAGTCTACTTTCTGTTGTAGTCATATGCTCAACCTTTTCGGTTTATCTCATAATATGGATTGGGTTAGAAGTGGGATCTTAAGTGGCAGCAACGAGTCTTAAGAATCATCCATATCAAAAATAGCTGGCTATCTATAATATCTGACAAACTCATGCATACAAACGAATTGCTATGCATGACTCATCCATAATCTGTGAAGGTAGCTATGGTGCTTTGTATATCATTTTGCTTGCCTCTTTCTAACTATGCAGGGGCCAAACCAAGAGAGGAATCCATCACCCTCATTTCTTCTTATAGCACATTGCATGATCACGTGTCAACATCGATTATCATTTGGTTAAGCCACCCCATCATGCTAGATTTGCATTTTAAGGGCAATAAGTGTGTTTGATGTGTGCATTACATAGACACTTGATTTTGGACATCTCAACCTAAGCGTAGCTAAGTTCTTGCTTTTTCTAAATTTTGGGTTTGGTCTTAGACGTGACAGCAATGACTGACAAGAAGATTGAAGCTCTGGCTGCTAAAGTTGATGTATTGGCTGAATTAGTGACTGCCCTAGCCACCATTGTTCACAGTTTGCAAATAAGTCCTTCACAAGCTCCACCTCCACCTCCCCCTACTAGATGGACGAAAAACGCAGCTCAGAAAGAAACTTATCCCGCTAAGGACAACCAAATTGAAATGGTGGTGAATGATCTGCAGCAGCAACATGAAAATCAACTTCTTCTCAATACCATCGATCTAAACCAGGAATCTCTCAAAGGGAAAAACAGCTGTAAGATGAACATAAGCAACAGTAATATTAAAATGGTGGGATCCCATCTCGACCGCAGGCAAAAGAGAAACTTTGTTCCTCTTAGAATGAACTTGGAAAAGGTGTTCTGT
Organism: Rhododendron griersonianum; assembly: GCA_018127125.1. Classification (NCBI taxonomy): domain Eukaryota; kingdom Viridiplantae; phylum Streptophyta; class Magnoliopsida; order Ericales; family Ericaceae; genus Rhododendron; species Rhododendron griersonianum. The sequence continues at coordinate 35,636,393 of CM030789.1, forward strand.
ATCTTGGAAGCAAAAGGGGTATTGAAGCCGTTACAGCCAAAGTTTCCAAACTTTATACAAAAAGGCGGAGGGTATTGCAAGTACCACCAAGTAAGTGGTCACTCTATCAGAGAATACGGGGCTTTCAAGAATGTGATCCAAGACCTCATCGATCAAGAGAAGATTGATCCAGCTGAGTTTGATCACTGGGCAGCAGTAGCATCCATGCCTGTCACGTCTTAGGCTAAGAGTCAATCTTTTGAGGAGTCTTATCTAGCTATTTTGGCTACTATTTTGGTCCATATTTGTTTCCTTTTTAAAAGGTCTACGTCTTGAGTTTATTTTGGTCATAAATCCGCTTGTTGCACCTAGCATGAAATGTGAATCTCCTTAGACTTGAACTACGAATGGCCTGATTCTCTATTGGGATACGTAGGCACCTTTTGGTCGGCCACAAATTTTGAAAATGCTTTCTCCTGTGCTAGTTCGCTGCCATAGAATACTCATGATAACATCAAACGTTGAAAACAATCCACAAGGGTTTCAAAGTAATCTTGTGACATCTTTTGGAACACATCATAATCACTTGAATTGTCAAAAGCGCAAAACGAGTTTTTCAAAGCTAAGACCCGCGTCATTTCTATTGAGGAGTTGACACATCTTTGCACCCTCATAGAGATCACTTGTAAGCAAAACATGCTATCAAAGATGAAGAGTAGGAAAAAGGAGAAAGAAGAAAAGAGAGGAGAAAAAAATGATGAGCTCGCTAGATTGAAAACCTGTAAGGGCGGTCTAGGCAAAAGTTAGAGCACGAACAAAATGAGAAAACAGCCATGTCTCCATGCATCTACTATGTGTCTCAAAGGATTGTCCTCAATCTTAGAAAATTCACTTGGTTAACATCGAAGCCCCTAATTTCTTGGTAAAAATCCTTGCCACTTTGTCGTGTGTTTCAAGATGAAGAAAGGCATTCATTTCTCTATCCTAAACACTTATCCCTTGCTAGCCACATCGAGCCTCTGGATAATTTCTTAGAACAGCCTGCTAGGCACCATCCCCTACACTGGGGCAAACACAAAAAAATACAAGGAGAGATGAAAGAAAAATCAATGAAATAATGAGCATCTCGTCATACAAGAGGCATTTTGAAGGAAACATTTCTTCCAATACATACGAAGGACATTTTTGAAGAAACCAACTCTTTCACACAAAGTGAGGCAAGAGACAACAAGAATTGATAAAAATGTTGAAGATGGCTGCTAGCTTTTAAAACCCAAGCGTGAGTAGAAATTAGGTTTGAGCCTTTACATCCGCTTCTTTTTCAAACCAAAACCCCAAGCCTACATTATGGTCCATAATAAAGTCCTCTCAGATTGGGGAACACGACTTAGTAGCAAGGTCCTAGACACTAGGGGCATCACCAGTGTGGGACTTAACACGAAGGGCAAGAATCTTGGAATTTGCATCATCTTGGCAAATTGCACAACATGGAGAGTCACGTGAGACAGGGGGCATGGCTATGTTCCCCTTTATGCACTTCTCTCAAAAGTATCCAACCTCTTGTGTGGGTCTCAGTAGGTGCTTATCAATCCAACTCAAGTCAACCAAATCAAGCTCGAAGCAACAAACTCACCTAATTGACTAGGGGCATAGGTTTGCAAAACAGTTCTACGTCCTTTGATGATTGAATGACGTGAGTGTGGAACATGGATGGAATGATATGACCTTGAAATCCTCGAGGAAAAGCTTTCGAAGATGGTTTTATCCTAAGCATTCTTAACATAGCAAATGCAAGCGCAGTCACCTTTTTGCAAATTTCTGAGGAAATAACATGGGTCTCTCATTTCATGAAGGGTGCAGCAATATGGTTCCTTGACCAAACTATGTTTTCAGTGGTACTACTAGGGCATTGCGGTCTTTCAAAACACCTGGCTAGTATAAGCAATAAGCCATTATCAAATACGCGAAAGTTGAGATGTCCAGAATGCATTGCGGGTTCACATGCATATCATCATCACCCTGTCTTTTGCACCTAGTATTTCATATGTACATCCTTATGTTTGCTTAGCAAAATTAGTTGTCTTGGTTGCACGATCTAACCCCAAGTATGAGGTGTTCTTATGCTCAAACAAGGCAGGTTCCTCAAGGCATCATGGCCATCAAGGAATAAAGGGCAATAAAGGGATGCATTGTAAAGTCTACCTCCCTGCCAACACACTTGAAAAAAAAGCTCAGCCTGAGAAGCGTCATATCCTGGGGGAAGACCTCAACTCTTTTGTGGAATGTTGTCACACAGCACTGTCAAGGGCATGCCAAGACCTCTGCCGAACGGAAACATTGCACCCACGTTTATTGTTATTCACATCGCATGTTTCTATGCTAGGGGCAAGTAGATCATTGTCATCATGCACGATTGAGCTATGGTCAAGCATTCATGGCCTAAACAGAGGGCTTGCATTTCTTTTTAAATACTCAAATTAACATGCCTATGTATTGCATTGCAATCTATGTCACCCAAAATCGTTCAAGCTCTTGAACTAGGGTTCTTTAAAAGTGATGGTCCTGCCCCTAGCAGTCAGCATAAAAGGGTTTCGGCCCGTGGTCGATCCCAAGCCTATTGCATGTTGTTTTCCTATCCATTGCTATTTTTCTAAACTATTCAAATATGGATTGCAGGATTCTCCTGGATTTCGGTCCTTGAACCGACCATACCAAGCTTGGTATCTATAACTGACAGAGCCAAGTCAAAAAAGCTGAAAGATAGCCTCAGCAAACTCTACAATTGGCACCATATCAACAGTATTAAAGTGGCTTCGCACTTCACATCCCCATAGCTCCTTACTTTGCATCAGCAACTTTGCCTTCATAACTCAGAAGCCTCACACTTGCTCTTCAGTAGCACCGTACGCATGCCTTGTCATATTCACGACCTTGTTGTGTTTCATAAGCTCCGAGCAATTCTATGCACAGCTCGCCTTGCGCTCAGCAGGTCCGATCACCACGACTCCCTCTCAACAGTAGCTCAATTCAGCAGCTCCCTGCACCTATTATCTCAGCAGCTACATGCTCGCTACCATCAAAACATGTCAATGGCTCCCCCACCTCAGTAGCACCCCGTGCTCAAAAGCTCCATACTCAGGTCACTCAACTTCGGAAACTCAGCAGCTCTATGCTTATGCTCACTATCACCTAGCAGCTTTAGGCTCAGCAGCTCTAAGCCCACTCAGTGGCCCTGTGCTCGCCATCATGATCACTCAATAGCCCCTTTTACATTCAGCAGCCTTGTGCCCAAGTCGCTCATCAGCTCCGTATTCACTCCTCCAACGGCTTTGAGTTCAATCACTCAAACAGCTCTGCACTCACCTCAATAGCCTCGTGCCTACTAGTCATTCAGCAGCTCTGTAGCTACCCCGAGCTCACATCTTGAAGATAAGCAGCCTCACCACTTCCAGGCCGGTGAAGCAATCCTGTGACTCCCACTTAATGCACATTTATGCAGTTCTGGCCCAGCGCACACTTCGGAAAGCATCCCTTCAGTAGGGGAGTTGAAAGTCTGCTTAACAAGGTTGAAATTAGGAGGCGAAGGAAATCTCCTAGGCGTGCATGAGGATCATCTTGTCAGCAAAGACGATGGAAATCTCTGAAGACATTAATCACCGAAGCATTTAACAAACCTTATGGCACTTTGGGTCAACAAGTCAACGAAGTCAAAGTGGAATATGGTCAAGAACTAGCCTTGGGGACAATCCCGAGCATGTGGAATCTAGCCTTGGGGACGATCCCGAGCATACTAAAAAAACTAGCCTTGGGGACAATCCCGAGCATACTCAGAACTAGCCTTGGGGAGGATCCCGAGCATACTAAAAAAAACTAGCCTTGGGGACAATCCCGAGCATACTCAGAACTAGCCTTGGAAGCATCCCGAGCGTGTGGAAACTAGCCTTGGAAGAATCCCAAGCATGAGGAACAAATCAAACCCTGTGGAAGATGGAAGATGGAATACTCAACAACTCAGCAATTCTACAAACTCACTACTCAGCAAGATATCTATTCTCAAGCTCCATGTTTGAATGCTCAAAGTTCTACACTTTGGATGCTCGAAGCCCTTCGAATGCCCAACCACTGTGTACTGGATGCTCAAGTTCTACACTTGAATGCGCAAGCTCTTCGTTTGAATGCCCAACCACTGCGTACTGGATGCTCGAACTCTATGTTCGAATGCTTAAGGTTTATACCTTGAATGCTCAAGCTCTACGTTTGAATGCCCAACCACTGCGTACTGGATGCCCAAAGCCTGTACTTTGAATGCCCGGACTTTACCCTCCGAATGCTCGAGCTCTATGCTCCGAATGCTCAAGTCCGGAACTTGAAAGAAGTTTTATGCTTAAATCAAACACACACGCACGGGCCCGTGCACATAAGCATCAATTGCATCACCATTGTTATCATCGAGTCTGCATCATCATATCTGCTCATATCTAACCAATATCATCATATACACACTATGCATATTTCTTATTCATGAAACAGGTCAATCCTGCAAATCAACCGGCTCTACGCCTCGATTTTATTGATCGGCCCGGCACCTCGATCCTTTGACTCTATGTCAAAACTTATGATGAGAAAGCTCCGTGCGCAGACCATCAGAATGCAACCGACTTTATGCCTCGGTTCAATTAAGCTCCTCCAACCGGCTCCGCGCCTCGGTTCCTTCATTTCCAACGCTCCATGCTCTATTTACTGGCTTTGCACCCCCATATCTCAAAAACAGCATCCGATTCATCCCCAGCAGATGACTTGGATTCCACCCAAATTACATCAATTCCATCAAGCTGATTCGCAAGGATATGCTATTCTACCGAGCTCCTTTCAGTCAAAGTAAGGATGATCAAAAAAAGCAAACGCACCTGCCGTGTACTGATCTACCCCAAAATACTAAGGAAGCTCTCCGCAAAAACTCCCCGGCAGCCCCGCGCTCCTTCAACTACTCTTCGCCAAAACCCTGGCTCAGTCTAGGTACGTCACACTACGGCTTTTTAAGCCCTAAGGTACGTTTTCTGTTTCTAACCCTCCGAACTTTTTATTTTTGTTTATTGCCCGAACTACGATTGGTCTGAATTTCCCTTGTGGAATACGTAGGCAGCCTCCCGGCCCGACCATTACAAAACCTTTTTCAAAAAAACCCCTTGGGATAGTGGTTGGACCAAATTGAGTTGCTTTTTACAGCTTTGACTCTTACTCAAACATGTCTCGCGATTCGTCTGAGTTCAGTCAAAGAGGGGCATCTGTAGACACCCCAATTTGGCCTAACGATTATTTCAAGTCCCACCTTGGGACAATCCTGATGATGAAATGGATACAGTGATTGCTGATTGCTTCCTTGAGAACCTTAGGACTTTCGGTAAGAACTTTGATCCACTTAGAGGACCCAATTCAAAGCCATACAGCCTTTGACAGAAAATACAGAAGCCTAGGAGAATCCATCTGTCGGCCGTAACATCGATCTCACGGCCTTAACATCATTTCCTCACCCGAGCAACCTGTTGCTAGAAAATCTCCCTGAGAGATCAATCCCTCAGCCGTAAGATCGATTCCTCGGCCGCCAGATCGATTCCTCGGCCGCCAGATCTATTCCTCGGCCGCCAGATCATCAAATCCATTCCTCAGCCGTAAGATCGATTCCTCGGCCGCCAGATCCATTCCTCGGCCGCCAGATCGTCCTTTTTCCAGATTCTGGAACGTTCTGTCAAACGTTTGATCCGTTCACCAAACCCTAGCAGCCAAATCCCGATGCATTCGGGCTACGCCAGAGGATTGCCATGAAGAGTTAGAATCACTATCTAACTCCAATTTTAATCATGCATTGTGATTGGTTGGAATGAGTCATCTGGTGCCTATATAAAGGAACCTTTGGGTTCCGAAATTAACATTCAATTTCTCCATCTCATACCTCCAAGCTCTGCAGAAATCATCTCACATACTCCCTCTATAGAAGCCCTAACCTTCCGAAGGCAGCCGCATCCCGAACGATCAAACCCCGAAGTACAAACCCTAACCCTAGGGTTTTTGAGAAGTAAATCAGTCAATCACACCCAATCCGAAGCAATCAAGCAACTGAGGGATCAAGGTGGTGAGGCCCAGGAGCCTATGGTTTGATCTCTTTTACGTTTTTATGCATTAATCATAGTGTTTTGATTATCTGTTAAATATCTGTTCTGGTGTGAGGAAGAACATCGGTTGGGGGATCAATTGTCACGCCCTCGATTTTCAACATAAACAATAATAACATTTGATAATTAAAATCCTCACCGGAATTACAATAGATAACCCAGAAGATAGTTTAGTTCCCAAGTCCATAAACCTTTTCAACAATTACAGAATTCCACAATAGAAAGTACATTACGACTCAGTTTTGGTTTACAAAGAATAGCAAGTACATCTGAAAGTAGCTTTTAACAACGACCTCAGTATGCTATCCAAGCACTCCGTAACAATGACCTGCAATATATCTGAAAAAGATAGGTTGAGCTACACTAGCCCAGTAGAGAAATCTATGCACATGTTATGTAGAAACATGCCGAGTACGCTTCTAGAGTGAATGAGTAGAGACAGATATACCCAAGATTTTCATGGCTATCAACAAACAACTCACAATGACCAAGGGATTCTAGACGACCCTATGTACGATACCTATCACTTCACACCCCACACCAACGTCACTAATGTTCTCACATCTAACGTAATTACCCAATCCTTAGCTTATCAACTGATACTCCGCATCACTTCATTCTCCACTTTCATTCTCATATCACAATCTTTCACGTTCCTCATTTTATAACCAAATCCCATTTCTTATTAAAAGATCCTCTTTCCTTTCCTTTCTTTTAATCAGATATTAACCATCAATAATCACTAGGGTCACCTCGGGTCTAGTTCCCTCGAGCGTAGGGTCACCCCGAGTCTATTCCCTTAACAATAATAATCACTTGGGTCACCTCGGGTCTATTCCCTCGAGCGCAGGGTCACCCCGAGTCTATTCCCTCAAGAATAATAATCACCTGGGTCACCTCGGGTCTAGTTCCCTCGAGCGTAGGGTCACCCCGAGTCTATTCCCTCCATAACGACCACTTGGGTCACCTCTCACATTTTCAAATTCGACATCATATTATAATTGATTTCATCATCATTTTATCAGTTGTACCACCAAACTTCAATCAATCATTCATAACTCCACAAATATACTCGTTCATGCCCTTTTTGTAGTTTATAAATCCACATCCTACATAACGTACTAAGAACTTAAGTATAACCTTACAATACTCTACTCATTTGCTTCTACGTTCGAACTTCATAGGACGAGTCAAAAGGACTCAAGTTATAATATCATTCCACACAATTCTTCACAACCTCTATTTCACTTTGAGCATCCTAGATAATCTACCAACCCACCACATTGGTTACATTTCAAACGTTCCCAAATCGTCACCCATAACACTACTTCAACCAACAAAGTAATACACGCCATTCCTTTTAATTATACCCTAAGTAACGTACAAATCTGTCACCATCCTACGCCATACCCCTCACTAACACCGACACCAAAACCTCATGGGAAAAAAATATCAAAGGAATTAAAAAAGGAAACCTCAGACGGATCATGAGAACATGGCTTTCAATATTACCTTTCAAATCACTAGACGAACACTTATCTACCCAATCATACTTACCACAAGACCTCGCATAACCTACGACTTCCCTAAACGATCAAATGATACATCCTCTGTACAACGGTGCTAAGATTTCAATTAATGAGTGTCTAAGACATGGAATCGAGCAATAAGTCATTGAAGGACGAGCAACCAAGTGTTTGGATGGTTTAAAGGTGCATAAAAGGTATTAGGAGTGATCGGGGGTCAAAATAACGAAGTTTGGAAAAAGGCAGTGAAAACTGCCCATAAGCAACTGGTATCGATACGGCCAAAATGGCTGTATCGATACAGGATGCTTATCAGCAAAGTCCATTCTGTATTAATGATGTATCGATACGGCAAGAACCCCGTATCGATACGGAGTGGTTTCGAGCAGATTTACAGCAGATTTTCTGGGTTTCAACCACATCAACTACAACAACAATGATACGCACGATCTATCAACATAAACACCATATTTACACATAACATGTACAAGGAATCCCTACCTCGAAGTCGGAGAGCACACACGCGAAGAGATCGGGCCACGCGAACCCTTGAACTCAATCTTCGAAACACGCCCAAAATACTTCTCTCCGAGCCAAACCGGACGAGCTACGAACCCAATAGCGCGTGAGGAAGATGATGAGAGTGTTGGGTTCTTTGGGTTTTGAGTTTGGAGGTTGAATTTTGGTGGAGGAAGATGAGAGAGGGAGAGGAGCCGAGAGAGAGGGGAGACCGGGAGAGTTGAGAGAGAAAAGACTTGGGATTTTAATCCCCTACACTCACACCCCTCTATATATACTCACATACCCACCAATTTACACAAACACTCCCTCTGATTGCAATTCTATCACATTAGCCCCAAATCGAATTAACTCCACAAATTTTACATTTTCCTCCATTTCCGATATTAATAACCTTTGAATAATTTTCGAAATTACGGGTCCTTACATCAATCCTTCGGCCGATATATCAATCCAGTGGGATCCCTCGGCCGTGAAATCCATTCACCGGCCGAGAGATCAATTTTCCTGGGACAACCTGTTTGTTTTGTTTATTTCTGATGCATGCTTTCAATTACAGTCCTGGCTCACCTTATTCACTGTTAAAGGCTTAATTAAACAGACTATGTGTTAGAGTTGAATAAAGCATGTACATGTCTTATGTTGAATAACTATGGGCCAGTCACACGACTGGGCAGAGAGGGGTGCCTAACACCTTCTCCTTACTGTACTTTTGGCTCCCGTACCCAGAATCTCTATCTATTTCCCTAGTTTTAATAAACTAGGTGGCGACTCTGTTTTGATGATAACCACTATCGTGTGGCGATGTTTCTAGCCATGGGAATGTCCATGATTTTGGTTTATGAAGCAATCAACCAATCGAGCAATCCATGATCAATCTGTATGGCGATGCCCCGTTTGGGAGGTGTCTACAATCCCCAGCAGATGGCTTCGATTCCACCCCATTACATCAATTCCTTCCAGCTCATTCGCAAGGATAGGCTACTCTACCGAGCTCCTCTCAGTCAAAGTAAGGATGATCAAGAAAAGCAAACAACTCACCCGACGTGTATTGATCTACCCCAAAAATTCTGAAGATGCTCACCGCAAAAATTTCCGCGGTAGTCCCGCGCTCCTTCAACTACCCTTCACCAAAATCCTAGCTCAGCCTAGGCACGTCACACTACGGCTTTTTAAGCCCGAAGGTACGTCTTCTGTTTCTAACCCTTCAAACTTTTTATCTTTCTTTATTGCCCTCCCGAACTACAATTGGTCTGAATTTTCCCTGTGGAATACATAGGCAGCCTCCTGGCCCGACCATAGCAAAAACCTTTTTCGAAAACCCCTTGGAATAGTGGTTGGACCAAATAAAGTTGCTTTTACAGCTTTGACTCTTACTTAAACATGTCTCGCGAACTGTCTAAGTTCAGTCAAAGAGGGGCATCTGTAGACACCCCAATTTGGCCTAACGATTATTTCAAGTCCCACCTTGGGGACCATCCCGATGATGATATGGATATAGTGATTGCTGATTGACTTCTCGTGAACCTTAGGACTTTCGGTAAGAACTTTTAGCCACTTAGAGGACCCAATCCAGAGCCAAATAGCCTTTTAGACAAAAATACAATATCCTAGGAGAATCCATCTGTCGGCCGTGACATTGATCACACGGCCTCAACATCATTTCTTCACCCATGAAGCCTGTTGCTTGAAAATCTCCCTGAGAGATCGATTAGCCGGCCGCCAGGATCATTCCTTGGCCGCAACATCAATTCTTCAGCCGCTAGATCGTCTATTTTCCAGATTCTGGAACGTTCTGTCACTCGTTTGATCCAATCACAAAACCCTAGCAACCAAATCCCGATGTGTTCAGGCCACATTTGGAGATTACCATGAGGAGTTCGTGTTGCCTTATAACTCCAATTCAATTGTTCGATTTTGAATGGTTGGGGTGTGTAATCCCTATGCCTATATAAAGGGGCCTTTGGGTTCTGAAATTGATAAGAGGATACACCTTCTCAAGCCACGAAACTCTGCCAATATACACTCTCAAATCCCCTCTACAAAAGCCCTAACCTTCCGAAGGCAGCCGCGAATCCAACGATCCAAACCCTGAAGTTCAAACCCTAACCCTAGGGTTTCGAGAAGCAATCAGTCAATCCCATTCAATCCGAAGCAATCAAGCCACTGAGAGATCAAGATGGTGAGGCCTAGGGGCCTCTGGTTTGATTTATTTTCTGTTTTTACGCTTAATCGTAGCTTTCTGATTATCTATTAGTCGTATAGTCTGGTGTGAGGAAGAACATCGACTGGATCTTCGATCCATCAGCCGGTACATCAAACCAGGAGGATCCCTCGGCCGTGACATCCATTCACCGGCCGCGGGATCCATCTCCCTGGGATAGTTCGTTTTGTTTTCTAGTTTTCTGATGCATGCTTTCTATACAGTCTCGGCTCACCATTAATTGTTTAAAGGCTAATTAAACAAACTACGTGTTTGAATTAAGCAATGCATGTGTTAATCTTATGTCAAGCAATTATGGGCCAGTCTCACGACTGGGCAGAGAGGGTGCCTAACACCTTTCCCTCATTGTACCTTTGGCTCCCGTGCCCAGAATCTCTACCTATTTTTCCTAGTTTTCTTAAATTAGGTGGCGACTATGTTTCGATGATAACCGCTATCGTGTGGCGATGTTCCTAGCCATGGAAATATCCACAATCTTGGTTTATGTAGCAAACAACCAATCAAACAGCAACGATCAATCTGTATGGCGATGCCCCGCTTCAGGGAGGTGTCTACAATAGTTAGAGGGAATTAGAGAGAAAAAGAACTCCTAAAAGAAAAGCCGCGCAACCGATCAAAAAAGAAAATGCAGACGCTTGAGGAGTCGAAGGGGAGGGAAGATATAGGGAGGCCTCATTCAAGAGGTTTGCTTCCGGCCTCTAAAACTTATGAGCCGGCCCTGTTAACAACCACTCATGTGCCTTCACATCAACTGCCCTTACCTCCATCATCTTTGCACGTAACTCAGGTACAGTGTAAGCACTTGCTGCCCCCCACATAAGGTCCTTTAACTCCTTCCCTTTATGCACATTCTGGAAGTTGGAGTACATATGCCTCATGCAATACCTGTGCTCCACACCAGGGAATAACATATCCATAGACTCTGTAAGTCGCTGCATAAGAACCACAAATTACAAGTGGATATAAACAAATAAATGGCTTAAATAATTGTTAAAGTGTGTATAACAAACAACATTACACTTACCTTTTGTCTGTCAGAAATAAAAATCCATCCTTTATCCTTAGGCTTGCCAATGACATCTATGAGAAGTTCAAGATACCAAGTCCAACTGTCCTTTAGCTCAGATTCCACAACTGCCATTGCAATGGGGTACATTTGGCTATTACCATATCTCCCAACAGCATGCATCAACTGCCCCCCAAATGGATTCTTTCAAGAAACAAGCATCCAAACCAATAATGGGCTACAGTTGTATAGACACCCCAATTTGAGATTCTCCAAACCACCTTAGATTTCCAATGATGAAATAAGCCATAACATGTACCAAGAGACTTGATCAATACTCTTTGATGCAACCATCATTTAGTACATTCAAAACCCTTTTTTGAATATATAATAAGCCTCAATCCGATTTGAAATGAGGGAGATGCGAGAATTTTACCGAAACGGTTCATTTTCTGACCCATTGAGGGTATAATTGTCACATCCTTTCATGTACAAAACATTTTTTATCCAAACCAATTGGGTTAGAAAGTAGACTTCACAAGCTTTCCAACGCTTCAAACCACGCTCAAAACGGAGTTCGAGAGTGTCCAGAACAACCCCGTGAAGTTTGGTCTGCAAACTGGACCCACCCCAGCGCTGGGGTTCGCAACCCAAGCGCTGGGGTCCCTTTTCAATGCTGAAGTTCCTCTCTTAAGCGCTAGAAAGAATCTTGTTGAAAGTCCAGCGCTAGGAATCTTTTTTTGTTTCTGACAACTCAGACTGTTGCAGGAATCTCATCATTACCCTACTAAGCATGCAGTCGGCTTTAGACTAGCATAGATGCTCCTCCCCCATTTTCCCCTATAAATACAAGTGCTTGGAGCCATATACACATCTCCTCCCATTCTTGAAACTCTCTCTCTTTCTCTCTCTCTCTCTCTCTCTCTCTCAAGTTTGGAACTACATTCTCTCTCTAGAATACTTATATTTTGGGTTTTCTTCATATACACTTAAAAAAAATCTGAAATACTTTGTATTTTGAAAGGAAAAATCTCATTTCAACTCCAAATATTCTCTTAAAGTCTCAAGCATCACATAAACCCTTTTCAAACTCAAACCTCCATTGTTTACATTCAAGCCCGCTTTCAAATCACTCAATCCAAGCTTCCAAGGCCTTGATCAAGTCTTAAAGAGGTAGAAAAATACTTTGTTTTCAATTTCTGGCATTCTGAGAAAACCAAGGACCTAAAATAAGGATACGAGCAGGCTAACGCGATCATGGGCTCTTGTTACGAAAAAAATGTGATCGCAAGTGCTTTGTGCTTGGGAGTTACTCCCCAGCGCTGCGCATCCCCTCTTGGACCTACTGATTATTTCAATATCAATGAGGTCTGGGGACTTTTACGTCCATTTTTTACGTTTATTACTGGTTTTCAATACTCTCTCTTTACTATTTCCTCTAGAAGCACATCATAACATTCTCAAAAGTTATTATTCATGCATTTTTACTAATTAGTCTACTATTTGGAAAAAAAGAAAACATTTTCAGAAACTGATCTGGGCAAGTGCTTTGCGCTAGGCACTTGGACCCCAGCACAAAGGAGTTGCCTCTGCCTCTTGGATGAGTGCTTTGCGTTGGGCATTGGGACCCTAGCGCAAAGGAGTTGATTCCATCTTCTGCAAATTTTCGATAGTTTGCATTCTTTTCATTCATAGCATACAACTTTTTGCTCCATTTTACTCTTTTATATACTATACACTTAGCACATGCCTACACCGCACATGCTACTTGCTACGTTTTTTTTTTTAAAAGGTTAAGAATATAAGCATTTTCCAAAATCCCGCAAGCATTTAGTAGAGACCGATCTTCGTATCGTGCGAGAAGGGTGCCGAACAAAAGCCTTCCCTTTTAGTAACTTGGCTCTCGAGCTCAAAATCTCTGGTTTATCTTTAAGCTCAAATATCATTTTCTAGTTCGAGGTTTCTCGGGTGGCAAATCATTTTACAAAAACCCGGGTGGCGACTCTCAAAATCTATCGAATCCGAAATTTCTAGGCGTGGCAGCCCACAAGTTGCCTAAAATCCCTTAGCTTGAGCATCAAACAGAACAAACATCCTCTGAAAAGTAGGGTTTCTCTCTGGCCAAGGTCTATCAACCTTAAGTTTTGCACAACTTCCAGGGTTCTTATTTCTTATCATCTCACAATAGTTCCAAAGTCTATGGTATTGTTCACCATGTGCCCCATCCACCATCTCTATAGCCTTCCTCTTAGCCCTATAAATTTGCATTTCTGAAACATCCAACATCCATTTTCTCCTAACATCATTTTGCATTGCTATCACCTTCCAATTAGGGTCATCATTTATCTCATCCACATACCTCTTGGCCAACCACTCTACAGATGCCCACTGGTTATGGTAAACCCTAGGACAAGTATGTTCCTCTTTAAGTCTTTTAATTTAGTAAGTTATTGTGTCACCTACCATAGATGCATGAAGTCTCCATTGACAAGGAAGTTCCCCTTCTTCATCTTTTCACTTTACAGTTACCCTCCTAGATTTATTTTTTAGGTACTTGTATTGACAACCATGCCTAAGATGAAACTCCTTCAAGAAAGCCTTAAAAACCCTAACATTGGGAAACAACATCCCTTCCACCAGTTTGGAATTTTCCATATCTCTTTCTTCATTGAATTCTGGGCGTTTCATCTTGTTTTTCCCCTTCTTCTTCTTCACCTTCTCATCATCTAATGAGCTGACAACACTAACATTTTCATCACTACAGTTACTTTCCTCAACCTCACTAATTACCACACCTTTTCCCAAGTCCTCCTCCAAATTACTAACGGACAGACACCCTCCTTCATCACCATCCACACCCTCACCCTCATTCACTACATATTCTAAGTCATCACCATCAGACGACGACGATGAATCCCTTAATCTACTGCAGGCAAAATCACTATTACAATCACTGTCCCCACCATTACCACTGTCAGTAACACATTGCCCCCCCTATCCCTATCTCCTGCTCCTTCTCATCATCAGCATTTTCAGCACAAGGATGTCCCCCCCTGATACCCCAAGTCTTGAAGACCAAGTTCTATTCCCTCCCACTCCACCCCAATCCCTCCTCATCATCCTCTTCAACATCAAGATGGGTAACAAAACACTCAATATCCTTATCCTCATCCTCATAGAGAACAAACATTTCTGTCATATCTACATCACTAGTAATCTCAGACAGTGGCGGACCCAGGAATTTGACATAGCGGGGGCACCAATTTTCTTTGTAACGCCTTAATATGTGAGTTACAGTTAAACACATTCACACCAAAATAATTTTAGCATTCATAATAATGTAATAATTTAAAAGTATATATGCATTTTAATAACAAGTTATTTGGGCAAATTTGCGCACCTCGATTATATGTGTTAAAACAAAATTATCACATGTTCATCATCTATTATCCTAGTATTAACTCTACAAGTACAAGTTTTGGGGACCAAAAATGTATAAATACAATGTGTAGATTCATATTGAGTACTACACAAATGATTGGAGACATTGAGGAGTGGGGGAAACCTTGGTTGTGAAAGAGTTTTAGTTTTAGTGGATGGGAGAAACTTTAGTTGTCAAAGAGTTTGAAAAAAGAATTGCTAAAGAGTTCCTGATTTTGAAAAAAGAATTAAAAAAGTACCATGGAGCGGCAGGGGGAGTCAAACTCTCGATAAGAGTTCCTTATGCATGGTTGCTTACCATTGCACCAAATGGCTACTTACTAAAAATGTTAGCACATATAGTATATATATACAAACAATTCCGGGAATTTTTTTTTTAAAAAAAGGCGTGGGGGCACGTGACCCCACGTGCCCTATGGTGGGTCCGCCCCTGATCTCAGATAACCCATTCTCTATACCATGACCTGGTATTAAATAGAAAAATGAGCACTGAGTGACACCCTATTTCTTGCATTGCACTCACTAAGTCAGCATAGGAAAACTCATAAGGTATCACTCTTGAATAACATATATCGCCATCAATGTAGCTGTGGAATGGATTTCCTTCAAATTTCCCACCAAATTTAATATTCAATTGAACCCTTCCATCCCCCATCTTCAATTATTAAATGCAAGAAGCCCAATAAGCCAAAGAAAAGAAAAAAAACCACACCAAATCAATGCCCTGTATGGTTGTACATGAATAATAATAAGCATGGGGACCACAAATTCATAACATTATTGCAGGGGGACCACAAATCCAGAACATGTGAAAAAAGTTTTAAAAAAAAATCCCTTTACAGGGGCTACAAACCCACACGACAAAATGAATTGTATACAGGAAAAGCCCTCATTTTTTTGACATTGCAGAGAGAGAGAGACCATGCAGAACTCGACATAGAAAACCCATTTTTTTAACTCATTACCTATTTTATATTCCTCGTTAGATCCGAAACCCATTTTTAAATTATGAAAACCCTTAAATTTCATCATCAACTTCATAAACTCTAGTAAAACCCTAAGTTACGATATATGAAGAGAATATGTATGTATTTACCTCGCCTACTTCAAAACCATCCTCAAAATCGCTGTCAAATTCGTCTTCGAAGTCATACTCAAATCAAATCGAAATCAAACCCTAATACGTTGGTCTTCTTGTGGTGTCGATCGATTGTGTAGGATGCTACGTACATGGTTTTGCTGAGATTACGATGTTAGAGATTGTAGGAATACGATGGGGGATTATGGTTTTTGGGGTTACAGGTTGGTTATGGTAGAGAGTAGAGAGAGAAGTTGTCGTGTGTGGTGGAGAGAATGGGGTGTGGGAAGAAAAAGAATTAGTATTGACTATATATAAGAAAAGGTAAATTGGTCTTTCCAGCCATTCCGTCCAACGGCGTTAGGTCCCTCGAACGAAAACTTTAATAAGGGGGTCTGGCCGTAGCGAGAATTTGTGGAGGGGATGTCCGTGAAAACAGGTAAACGTTGAAGAGTGTCTAGGTAAATAACCCTATAATTAATTGTTAGTAATATTAAAAAAAAATTCTATCAATTTTAGTTTTTTATTTTAATAAGAGGATATAGTGTAGATGTACATAAAATATAGGGGGTAAATCATAGTTTTTTTATAAGTTACGGGTAACCCTAATTCAATTTCAATAGTTCGTTTTTTTCCCATTTTTTTTAATGTTATGTACTATAATGATACAATCTATTAGTGTTTAGAGTAATTCCTAATGGTATTAAACTTAATTCTGAGTGTAAATTTCTTCACTTTTAGTGTGGGATATATGCTTGAGTTTTATTTTTAATTAAATCCGTGGACAAAATCGTAACCGATCCGCGAGTCACGGATTAAATTAGAACCGAACTGTATGACTTTTGGTCTGGACACGAATTTCATTTTATAAAAATCATGACCAGCAGTTCGATGCTTAAATTCCTAACGATTCGAACCGAACCATACTGCGAGCAACCCTATTTTAGACGATGGGACACGGCGACTCCTAGTTCAGGCTGCAACTGAAGCGAGTTTTTGGTCAAAATGACCCTTATTTGTAATCAAATTGGAAGAATACCCACTCCTTCAAAGGTATTGTAAAAATATGCCATCACTCCTTTTCAAAAGGCGTTATAAAGGTGGCTCAAATCTTACGTGGCGTAAAAGTCCAAGTCAGACTATAACGCCTTTTGAAGGCGTGTTTTTTATATTATAAAGCCTTTCGAAAAGGAGTCATAGGTTAAGTATTATAGCTCTTTTCCAAAAGGAGCTATAGGATGACAACCTAAAATATGAAACCCCCTTTCCGCTTCGATCGCGACCTTCGAACCTACAGGATCTCCTCCCTGCGTGATCTCCTCCAGTCGTCTCTCTCATCTCCGATCTCCTCCAGCCGTCTCTCTCATCTCCGACTTGCCCTCCACTCGCTGAGTAAGTCTCTCTCTCCATCTTCCTTGTCTCATGTATGTGTACTAGGGTTTGTGATGTGTGAATACCATGATTTGCATACTGATTTGAATCGAAATAGAGAAATTACTGGTAGTCTTGCAAGGATTTCAATTACTAGATCGCAGGGTAAAAGTTCGGAAGGTATACGGTGCGACATTGTTCTTAGAAGACTGATACAGGTTAATTCACAGTTGTTAGGATAAAGGGACTGTAAAAGCCCTAGATTTTGATCAAGAAAACAAAATCAGAGATTAACTTACAGTTGTGATGTTTCGGTCGACCGAAACCCTAGATTTTGAGAATTTGCCAATTTGGAACTGTGAATCAGGTTTTTGTTTTTCAGTTTTAAACCCAGCCCATCCGTAAGGAAAAATAATGGGTCCCGTGACATATTGGAAACTATAGATATTTGGGTCTCTAAATTGCGTTTGATTCTCTAAATACGGAGACCCGATTCTCATTTTGGAGACAAAATTTCTAAAAAATACGATGAGCCATTCCTAGATTGTCTCATAAAGTGTAAAAAATGAAAATAAATTATAAAATTTCCCCCAAACATGTCATATCTATTCTCCATTTTAAAGTTGTAAAGATGGGTTAGAGATGCTCTGACCTTAGATCTTACTTTACTTAGGCCCGATAAACAAACTAAGCGACTCAATTTTAAGCTTGTGTTTGTTAAACAACTTGTTATATAAATTTGTGCATTTCTTAGCTAGAAATGATTTCTGGGATTTCCTCATACGTGGAAACACAGTTGAATAGCTTTGTTTTTGCTTAGCTCTTGGTGAACATACATTTAATAATCTTGTTCCCCATCTCAAGTACAATATGGGCTTCTCTACTGAGTGGGCAATCCTGAATAGACATGTGAAATACGATACTATATGAAACCTTATACACCATTAAGTTATAGTATGATAGTTAGCAAAACTCTTACACACGTCACACTTGAATAATTTTTCGTCACACTTGAATAATTTCTCTGAATACCATTTGTAGCGTTTTGCAGCAAGAATTTTCACACCAAATGGAATACCGTTGACGAGTTGATAATTTAACTCTATTTGTATTAGGTACCCAAGGGAAAATATGGTTCTTCAGGAGGGGCCCATTGACGGGAGTTTATTAACTTTTCAGCAAAGCCATCGCTCTCATTCTATATGGGCAAATAATGTAAGTACAAATTTTAAGTATTTGTGAAAACTCTTTATATGATTTAGATTACAAAATGTGAAAGTAAGTACACTTAATTTTGCAGGGAGAGCCTCCAGTTGATTCGAAAATTGTTAAAGTACGACGAACTGAAGCTAGACTGAAGAAGTTGCCCCCCCCCCCCCCGGCGCCACCAGTATTCAAAGACGTGGGCAGCGAAGCAGTTGGTTATATTGCGTCTGCACGGGGATTGGGACCAGTCTCACACAACACTCCCAGTATTCCTACAAGTCCTCGAACAAACCAATCCGGGTAAGCGCACACTGTTGTTATACAAGGATTCAGGGTTACCAGGATGTGCCTGTAGACACCCCAATTTGGCCTAACGATTATTTCAAGTCCCACCTTGGGACAATCCCGATGATGAAATGGATACAATGATTGCTGATTGCTTCCTTGAGGACCTTAGGACTTTCGGTGAGAACTTTGACCACTTAGAGGACCCAATTCAAAGCCATACAGCCTTTCAGACAGAAATACAGAAGCCTAGGAGAATCCATCTGACGGCCGTAACATCGATCCCACGGCCACAACATCAATCCCTCACCCGAGCAACCTGTTGCCAGCAAAATCTCCCTGAGAGATCAATCCCTCGGCCGCGAGATCTATCCTTCGGCCGAGACATCCATTCCACGGCCGCGACATCCTTTCCTCGGCCGCCAGATCGACCTTTTTCCAGAACGTTCTGTCAGACGTTTGGTTTGATCCAACTACACTACCTTTCCGATGCGTTCGGGCTACGTTCGGAGATCACGACGTAGAGTTTGAGATGCATTGCAATTGCAATTGCCATCTCGTGATTTGATTGGCCGGAGTGAGTCATCCCTATGCCTATATAAAGGGGCCTTTGGGCTCCGAAATAAAGACAGAAATTGATAGACCTACACACTCAATCAAGCCACGAAACTCTACACAAATACTCTCTCAATCCCATACTCCAAAAGCCCTAACCTTCCGAAGGCAGCCGTCAATCCGGCGATCAAACCCCGAAGTTCAAACCCTAACTCTAGGGTTCTCGATCAAGCAATCAGTCAATCACACTCAATCCAAAGCAATCAAACAACTGAGGGATCAAGGTGGTGAGGCCCAACGGCCTCTGGTTTGTCTTAATTTATTGCTTTTCTGATTAACTATAGCGTTTTGATCATTCATTAATCTTTCTGTCTGATGTGAGGAAGAACACCGACCGGGGCTTCGATCCCTCGGCCGGTACATCAAACCAGGAGGATCTCTCGGCCGTGACATCTATTCACCGGCCGCGAGATCCATCTCCCTGGGACATTTGTTTATTTTTCTGCTTTCTGATGCATGCTCGTTTATCGCACTGGTTCACTTTGCTTACTGTTTAAAGGAATAACTAAACAGACTATGTGTTAGAATTAAACAAAGCATCTATACGTCTTATGTTGAACGATTATGGGCCAGTCTCACGACTGGGCAAAGAGGGGTGCCTAACACCTTCCCCTTATTGTACTTTTGGCTCCCGTATCCAGAATCTCTTTCTATTTTCCCAGTTTTAATAAACTGGGTGGCGACTCTATTTGATGATAACCGTTATCGTGTGGCGACGTTCCTAGCCATGGGGATGTCCATGATTTTGGTTTATGAAGTGAGCAACCAATCGAGCAAACACAACGTGATCAATCTGTATGGCGATGCCCCGTTTGGGAGGTGTCTACAGTGCCACATTTGACAGACTATTCTGGGCATTCGCACCGGCAATCGAAGGGTTCAAGCATTCTCGGCCAGTAATTTCTGTTGATGGAACCTTCCTCACGGGAAGGTACAAAGGGACGTTACTTGTTGCAGTCACTCAAGACGCTGAGAACCAAATAATGCCGATTGCATTTGCCATAGTCCAACAGGAGGATAGGGACAATTGGGGATGGTTCCTCACTTGCATAAGACACTTCGTAACCAAACGACAAGGCTTGTGTCTCATTTCAGACAGGCACTCCGGCCTTATGTCATGGCTGGAGGATGATTCAGCATATGATTGGAGGCCCCCACATGCTTACCATCGTTACTGTCTCCGTCACTTGGGATCAAACTATCATCGTCGATTTGAAAAATTAGTGGGAAAAGAAGTCAAAGTCTGCGCAATGGAATGTCAAAAGAAGAAGTTCAAAGCCAAACTAACCCGATTGAAATGGTTCGCCAACGAACGTATCTATGAAGAACTTAACCTGCTCAACAAAAAACAATGGACGTTTGCATACGATGGAGGTAGGCGGTATGGCAGCGAAACTACCAATTGCTCTGAGAGCTTCAATGGGGTCGTAAAAGAAGCCAGACACCTCCCGATCATGGAAACTGTTATGTTTACCTTCTACAAGTGTGTGGAGTACTTTGACGATAGGCTGGTGAAGTTAATGGATACGAAAGCCAAAGGGAATCATTTCAGCTTATATGCAAAGAAAAAGTACGATCATTGGAGGGAAAATGCAGTGGGACACGATGCTTCGTCCACAACCTCGCCTTCGAATGAGGTTGAATTCCCCGAGCGTAGGGCTAGGTCGCTGTCAGCATAGATACCGAAAATCCGGAATCGTTCCCACAGAGATAATCTCTATAGCTAATTAGGATTTTTAGAAGCAAGTGTTCCCGGCGTTAAGACAGCCAACTATCGGTTTTGCTTTGAACGGTGGAGAAACACTCTTATGGAAAAGACTAGAAATGAGGTTTTAACTAAATTAAACAAGCGGCAAGGCAACGGGGCTACTAACGCCCGCAACTTAGGCCATCGAGCCATTCTCAACAAAAACTCGGTTGAATCGCACGGCATAAGCTATCAACCGGAAGATTTAGCTTTGAAACCATTAAAAGACTAGAAATGTGATATGGAAGACAAGTGAGCTCTTTTGTTCTCTTGGAAAACACAAGCCGAGACATCGCTCACGGAACCATATGAGCAAGCATATGATCACCGGAGATTAACATCGACTAGTTTTGTTACATAAAGGCGAACCCTTCTCATTTTCCATACCAAACTTTGAGCCAAGAGTTGAGAAGGCAAGAAAAACATAAGTCACGAGACGATATTCGTCCCACGGCCAAGCCTAAACGACTACTCACT
This sequence comes from Rhododendron griersonianum, assembly GCA_018127125.1. Lineage (NCBI taxonomy): Eukaryota > Viridiplantae > Streptophyta > Magnoliopsida > Ericales > Ericaceae > Rhododendron > Rhododendron griersonianum. Next base: position 35,658,037 of record CM030789.1, read on the forward strand.
CATGATAAAAAGACTAGAAAGCATGGCAAAAATAGAAAACATGTTAAACCGATAAAAACGGAAATAAACTTGATTTAAAGAAGGATCTAGTCCGGGGCTACAATATTAATAAACGAGAAAAGATCATAAGACGAGTACTTACTTGAGTTCTTGAGAAAATTAACTAAGAAAGCTTGAGCAACAACAATAGAAGAAAGACTAACCTAAACTAACTACTTACTCCTTTTACAAGTGAGAGAGAGAAGAGTATTTATACAACTCATCTTCTCTACCAACAAATATCCCAAAAACATACCAAAAGTAGTAAGTATTCCATAAATGGAAAGTCCAAAAAGCAGCAAATATTTGGCCGGAAGCCTCCCGTATCAATACAGATTAGTCAAAGTATCGATACCACGCTGTTATCCTGAAATGGCCATTTTCCCCGTAACGTCTCCGTATCGATACGGAATAAGGCCGTATCGATACGGAACAACCTGCCTTCCCACGAAGCTAATGCGTATCGATACAGATTTAGGCTGTATCGATACCAGGAGCTTGTCTCCAGATCTTCAAGCCAGCTTCAGCAGGCAGCTCCCAGCAACTTCCAGCTCCTCAGCATCTTATTTTCATTCTCTAAAGTTAAGTAAAGATGACATTTTAAACCTTTCTTTTACATTTTCTTTACTTTAATTTATTTAATGAAAATAAGAAAGTACCCCCCATTTGGAAACAATGGCATTACCAGAATTTTAAGATTCCAATTAAATCAAAATGTCAACCCCCCACTATTAGTACAAAACAGAAAACTGCACAATTTTCTCAAGAGAAAAAGGCTCAAAACATGACCTTGCTCTTCAAATAAAACCTTGCAACTTTGTAGTTACTCTTAGAAAAATTCAAGGATCAATTACCGCCATTTTTTATCTCGAAAATCGATACTTTTTCAGAAAGTCATTTTTCCATACTTAGACAGATTTTAAGGAGCCGACAGGGTCTTCGGGTACTTGGAAGCACTTGGGCCATTCATGGCGTCAAACTACGCCTTATTTGCACGTTTTACCTGAAATATACAAAAACCACACCTTACGTGCAATATCGCTATAAAAGCTAAATAAACATAAGTAAAATCAAGATAGAACGGGACTAGTCACACCAATTATCTACAAGTTGGGTGCTCATCACACGATGTCATTGTGTTCAACCGGGCCGCGGGCTTGTTCGAGGTACATACGCCAATCAATCGAACAAGTCCATACAAAGGAAATAACAAACACACAGTTGACTTGACCAACAAGACGTGCACTTGCAATAAGATTCAGTTGTGGAAAATACCATGTTCGCACGTTATTGCGGTTTGCAACAAAATGCATATTGACCCTCTTGATTACTTCGGCAAATATTGGACGGTCGACATAACAATTGCCATGTATGGATCTCTCTCATTCAAGCCACTGCCTGACCAAGCGTACTGGCCGTCGTACGATGGGCCAAGAATTCTTCCAGACAAAGAACGTCTCTGAGGCCGAGGCCACCCGAAAGTGAATCGAATCCGAAATGAGATGGATGATTTGATTGAGCACCAACCGCCACAGACGTGCTCAAAGTGTGGTCAACAAGGTCATAACAAGAGAAGATGCGGAAAATGAATTTCAAATTACATGTCATGTGAAATGATGTTTTTATATGAAAAGTTTGTACTCAACAAGTCTTTTATGTTAATCAATTATTTATTCGGATGTGTTTCACTAGTTGAATTTGTTCAGTAAGTTAAGTACTTAGGTGAGGTTTAAGAGAAAGCAAATTCATTCACTTGGTGATCGTGGGAGAGAGAATTTATAGTACTCACAAACAATCATACTACAACAAAATGTCACTCTTGTAGAACAAACCCATGTAGTGGGTTTCTCTCTCTAACTCTTCTCCCTCTCTCTGGGGTTTCTCTCTCACGCTAGCTAGTACATCCCACCATACGTATTTGTAAACAAATTACATAATCAACAAACAACTAATAATCAACCACTCTTCCCTCTAACTATGTACCACATTCAAATCACCAATTCGGACTCTTCCTCTCTCATTTCTTGGGAATTTGGAAATTTCTATATCATATCACCCAACTCTTTTATATCCAATCTTTTCCAAATTAATAGTAATTCCAAATTAATAGTAATTTTAATTTTTTTTTAACACAATCGTGAGAATTTTTAATATCAAAGATATCCAGTCTATTTCTTTGTGTTAAAAAAAATGGGATAACATAACGTATTTGAAGAATGTGTTTTAGCGTGTAACGGGATGCTAGTTTTGAGGTTTCTCCGGAAAAAACCCTAGATATGAGAAGTGTAGGCAATGGCTCTTTGGGCAAATGATAGATAGAATAGATGAATCATATTTGTGGTTGAACATATATAGCATAATCGGACTTGGAGTTTTGGTATAATAATGAGATTATGTGGGAAGGCAATTTCATCCCTTGTTTCACTGAGGGGCAGTTATAATTTTAACCCAGGTATGAGTTTGATTATCGTAGGTGTGGGTTTGATTTCTGTGTATGGGTTTAGAATTATTCCCTTTTCAAAAGGCACTATTAGGATTAGAAATGTAGCAATTTTAACCCAGGTATGAGTTTGATTATCGTAGGTGTGGGTTTGATTTCTGTGTATGGGTTTAGAATTATTCCCTTTTCAAAAGACACTATTAGGATTAGAAATGTAGCTCCTTTTCAAAAGGAGCTATTAAAGGTTACAATTATAACTCCTTTCAAAAAGGCGCTATCGACGTGGCAGCCACATGGCACCTAACAGTTATAACGCCTTTTGAAAAGGAGCGACGGCATATTTTTACAATACGTTTGGAAAGATGGGTATTCTTCCAATTTGATTACAAAATTTGGCCATTTCGGCCAATCACTCCAACTGAAGAGCTCTCTCTCTCTCTCTCTCTCTTCTCCGGCCAATAGCGACGGACGTGAAGATGCTGACTCTCTCTCTCTCCTCGACACGGCCTCTCTCTCTCCACAATAAACAATTGCCCCATCTGAGATCATCTCCGCCTCAGGAGACCAGGCTTCTCCACTCTACTCAACAACACTCCACTTCCTTCCTCTTCAACCCCCTCAGGTACGTACTCATTCAAACCTAAATTCCCGCAACTCTACGATTACACGTGTTATAGTATATGTCATATGTATTTGCAGTGTTTCGAGTAATCGGGAGACGATGACGATGACGATGATGAAGAAGAACAAAGGCAGAGGGTTTGGGGCTGTTTGTTACTCTGCGCCTCTCACTCCTCGGAGCCTTCAGTTGATCTCCACTGTTTCTACCGCGTAATGATCTCTCTCTCTCTCTCTCTCTCTCTCATTTGATTGATATTGCCGTAGGAGCCCATGGCGGCCTGAATCACATGTATTTTTAGATTAATAGCAATTAAGATAGCTTATAATATAAATATTGCTACTTACTAATTTTGAGATGAAGACGAGATTACGTATATATATACATAATTGCATTTAAGTTTATAAACACAATTGGGTAATGACCTCTCTCTTCTTTTTCTTTTTCTCTTTTTTGGTAATGACCTCTCTCTCTCTCTCTCTCTCTCTCTAATTACATTGATATTGCCGTAGGAGCTGCGTAGAAATAAAATACTCCATTTATTATTCCGTGTTGGAATGATGAAAACGATTGTGAAGCCTGTCATAGTATAAATAAATAGTCATTTGGGATAACCGAGTCTCTTGTAGAGGATAAATTTGCTGCGTTGTTTGTGGTTAGGAAATTCGGACCACATATTTATTGGTATCCAATTAACATGATTTTAAACCGCAGTTAAGCGTTTCGACGAGATCTACGATATGAACAGAACCGAGATCCACAGTTAAGTGTTTCGACGATGACTATAATATGAACCGGTTATTGAATTCAGTCCAGCTAGGGGCGGAAAATGCTGAACTGCACGGGGTGCAGTTTTGCCGGAAACTGGTGATAATGGATTTCCTTTGAAATTGGTTAATGAATAAAAAATAATTGAAGTCACGTTGGCCCATTGATTGGATTGAATTGGTTTTTGGCAAAGTAACTAACAAAAATGAGGAAATTGGGTTTTGAAAGGAGTGACAGATTGCTTCTTGAAATTTGTTGTGTAGAATCTAGTAATTGGTGTAATGGGTGATGGAGTTAATAGTATATTGGATATGATCTACTTCTTTCATTTTATATCATTCATTCATTTCTTATGTTTGCTGATATTGTTTACCCATTACTCTATACGTGGGCAGAAAACTGGAGGGAAAGAAAACAGAAATTGAACGCAAGCAACTCCCGGTCTCTCTTGTTTCTTTCATATTGCTTTATCTGCAGCAGTATTTCTTTTGTTCAACCATTAACTATATATTGGAACACCTTTCTTTCTTTGGCCTACACACAGAGAGAGTTAGAGAGAGAATCTTCTCTACTTTCACCTAAAAAAATATGTTAGCAGATAATTATGACCCATATCACCATATCTGTATCCAAATTTGGATCTGTATCGGGTACCCTCCATTTTTAGGTTGGAAATGCTGGTCAGTTAGATATAGACCCGTATCAGATACCTGCACCCAAATCCGTGTGACATAGCTCATGTGTACAATTTATCTTACAAGCTTTACATTCAAATTGGTGTCTCTTTACATTTATCTTTACAAGTTTTACAATTTTTTACCTTGCAATATGCTCTGATGTTAATCCAATTTTCTTCTCTAGGGTCTTAATGCTTGCAAAGGGAACTGCGATCCGCAAATCCTTTCTTGTTCCTTTATTTGCTCTGCAAGCACCTCCAATCATCATTTCATGGATCAAGTAAGCCTTTGAGCATTATTCTCTGTCTTTTTTGCTAGGTAAATTATGTGTACTTCATTTCCCTTAACATTGTAGTTCTTATTAATCAAGCATAAAATTTTCAGATCATGACTCATCAAGCTTGTTAATATTGCCGTGCAGGGGTGAATATGGTATTTGGACTGCATTCTTGGCGCTTATTGTTCGTCTCTTCTTCTTTATTCCTGGTAGGTTCTTTAGGTACCACAGTGATAGGAATGTACACTTGTGCAATCATTCTAAGCATAGTCTGGTACCTTTTATTTACTCGTTTTTAATAGCTTAATTTGGTCAATTCTCAGCAATCAATCTCCATACTGGTATTCCTTTGAGTTCCCTTGTATGTGTTTTTTTGGAAAAATACAAGAACTTGCCCGAAGGCTTTGGAAGTTAATCCTTATAGATACTTTTTGGGACTACTTTGATATTGATGAAATGAATTTAATTGCTTTTGTTAACCAGTGTTGGTCAACTTGAACAAACCGCAAAGATAAGTTTACTTTTCAAAAACCTCAAACTAGGCATGATAGGATTTAGCTTTAGATGGTGTTGGCAATTTCCCATGGGAGCAAATCCTTGGTCTTGTAATTGGCTTGTGTATAATACTAGAATGGACTTGATAGATTAGAAGACAGTTATCAGTCACATCTCTGTGACACTCCAAGATATCATTGCCTGACACGTCGACAACAAGTTTTCAAAGTGCTCTATTTTAGTATTCGTGTCCTTATTCATGCTGTTTTTTAGTCTTATTTCGTGTTGACCTTGCCATAACAAATCTTAGTGCATTGTTCTGGAGACCCCACTCAATGGGCTCTCAAGTGGGTCTTAAACAATGCTATTTTCAAACTCAGTAGCTGCCCCTGCCCTGCTCCTGATTTGGTTTCGATTCCAGCTTTTTTGTTGAGGTGTGTATCGGTTTTCTGAAGACCAACCAATTCCCTTTGCCAACCACCATCCATCAAAGCCCGCCCAATGGGCTAAAAAGTGATAGATTTGGGTTATGGTTTTTTATTCCCCTATTAGCAGAAGCCTAGTCACGTTTGCGATAGACTAGAGCACAATTCTCATTGAGTACGTAGGGCTAGCATACGTATGCTTTCATGAAATCAATTTGTCAGTCTTCATGAGCTGGAGTTTAAAGAGTGTAAACATTTGGAGACATCTAACCCAAGATCAGGAATCTCTGGAATGCTTGAGCCTTGCTTGAATAACTAGGAAAACCAATTTTGGACAAGCCCCTAACCCTCCCACACAAATGTGGCCCCGTTCGCACATGGTGTTGATGGACAGATTTGAGGCGAATGAAAGGCCTGGGATGGAGACTTGGCCAAGGTTGCCGCAAAGACCCAACTCTATAACATTATCAAAAAGTGCGTCATCCAACCAAGATCCAATTGTCTGGGAGTGTTGTCGATCGGGAAAGGGGAGGTCCGCACTTTGCTTGGATGCGGAGGTCCGCATTAGAAGCTTACTATATATATTATATATATATATATGAGGCGGTTCAAGGGACACCTAAAAAAACACCCGATAGTTTCCGATCAAATTTTGATGATCCGAGCCGCTCAATGTGATCAGAATGTGATTTTAAGGGTACCCGCGAGAAATTGGCAAAAAAAAATGACCGGGAAAGGCTTGATCTGAGCAGTTTTTAGCTTAGATTTAATGAACGGTTCAATTAAAAACTGCTCAAAACAAGCACTTCCCGGTAATTTTTTTTGCCGATTTCTCGTGGGTACCCTTAAAATCACGTTCTGCACACATTGAGCAGCTCGGATCATCAAAATTTGATCGGGACTATGAGATTGAGATTTGGGGTGTTTTTTTTAGTGTCCCTTGAACCGCCCCGATATATATATAGAGTAAGCTTCTAATGCGGACCTCCGCATCGAAGCAAAGTGCGGACCTCCCCTTTCCCGATCGAATTTCGATGATCCGAGCCGCTCAATGTGTTCAGAACGTGATTTTAAGGGTATCCGCGAGAAATCAGCAAAAAAAAAGACCGGGAAGGGCTTCATCCGAGCAGTTTTTGTTTATTTTTTATTGAACGGTTCAAATAGAAACTGCTCAAATCAAGCCCTTCCCGGTCATTTTTTTTGCCGATTTCTCGTGGGTACCTTTAAAATCACGTTCTGAACACATTGAACGGCTCAGATCATAAAAATTCAATCGGGAAAGGGGAGAAATGGGGTGGTCCGCACTTTGCTTGGATGCGGAGGTCCACATTAGAATCTTACTCTCTCTCTCTCTCTCTCTCTCTCTATATATATATATATATATATGGTAGGCCAATTGTCCAAAAACCTATTGTAGACACCCCAATCTGGGCTTTCCAGGGCGTGCTGCCCACACCTATATTTGTGGTAGAATTGGTTGCTAACAGAGAGAAACTTCGTCATAGCTACATTACCATAAACTCTGGTTTTGTTTTGTAAATGGGTTGCATCCCCTTGATGCCATTTCAATAAAGTACTTGTCAAAAAAAAAAATCATAAACTCTAGAGTCTGGATGGATCTTGTTCAAGTGAGTGGGTAATCTATTCTCCTTGTCCCATTTATCTATTGAATGTTTGGATTCCTTATGGTTTCATCAGGCAATTAAACCACTTGGTAATCTAACTGAGAGAAACTTCACCTTGCACAAGTCAATATGTTTTGCCTCCCCTAATGCGGGGGTTTGAAGTTGGTGTAGATTCTTGGCCCATTGCCAAAAGCTTTAGTTTACCATAGCTCCATCACCATGTCCTCTGGTTGGGTCTTGTTCGAGTGAGTGCATAAGCTATTCTCCTTTGCCTATTTATGAGATTGAATGTATTGATTGTTTATGGTTTATCAATACTTATTTAAATCGGCAACTAATCCTGTAATCATCCTTCAGGATTTTTGTAATTTTCTCCGTAGTCTAAAACCCATCTGCCATCAGCATTTCAGGTGGTTTCTGTCATTTGCCATGTATGAGGAAATCTGTAAACTTCATTTGCTACAAAGAGCAAAGGAAGTAAAGAAATGAAACGGGCTATGAAGCAGGATTAAACAATTACTTTGTTCGTATTTCAATGTCATTATACTCTGTATTCTAATTTGTGCAGCAATAGGATCTGGAAATACATTCTAACAGATCCTGTTTTGGCTTTATTTGTTTGTAGGTGAACTGGAATTACCTTTTGTAGCGCTACTGCTAGTAATTGTGGCTCCTTATCAGGTTATGAACCTAAGGTACGTGACTGCCTATTTCTAGAGAGCTGAGACCTATAAGCACTGATACATCAAAGTAGGTCCCGTACGCTTATTGAAGACGAATCGGGTGCAGATACACGCCGAGACATAATCGATATGCCAAATAAGAATCCAATAGTTACTTAAAGAAGTTTCTTGAATTTTGGATACGAGAGGGATACTCGCGGCTCCATTTTTTTAAGTTTACTAATATTGGGGGGTATTTTTGCTTTTATTTTTAAATTCATTACATGTCCTACTATGTTAACTCTAATAGGGGATAAGGTTGTAGTTTATTCTTGTTTTCTGGTTGCTTCCACATCCCATCATATTGGTTTCATTACTTTTCTTGCATTAAATTTGAGTGTTCAATTGTAACGACAGAAATGAATTAACTCCTACTTGTGGTTTTATTTTCCTAGATAAACAGTTAAAAAATCATTAAAAAAAAAACATGATCGTATCCTAGGCCATATTGTATCCTACTTTTTTTTTTATTTCAGCCGTATCAATGTATCCGGATCGTATCGTACCCATATTCTGTCTTTACATCCGTGTCCGTGCTTCCTAGGCTGAGACTTCTTTTCATTGTCTTTCAATTAATGGTCTGTTTCTTTCTTATCATTCATGGCAGGGGAACACAAGAAGGTGTCATTCTTTCTTTGGTACTAGCAGGTTATTTAGCATTCCAGCATTTCTGGGGAGCTGGCAGCTTGAGAAGGGCATTTGACCAAGGTTCAATTGTTGCTACCTTAGCCACCATATGTATATTCGCTGTGCCATGCTTGCTTTTGATCTGACTTTGATGTGTAATGTAGAAGCATCCTTTCAACTCTCTGTAAATTATTGTATTCGTGGAGAAGATAATGTTGGAGAATGACTGTAATATCTGAACCTTTCTTCTCTAGCATAAGAGTTCAGATGAATGTTTGGTTTCTTCTCTCGTCACAATAAATTATGTTAAATGTTCCTGCATTCATTCAACAAATATAGATGAAAGACCAACTTATTATTCAATTGCTTGCTCTTCTCCGTTTGGTTAATTATTTTTATATGCTTATGTAGAAATCATGTTATGATTTGGTTCTCGTGTGATCAAAGCCTTATCTCTGCTGCACTGGGAGTTATTCATATTTGTAATCTGTTTAGTTTAAAGAACACAGTTTTTGATACTTAAATATTTGCTTTCGTTTGAGTTCCATGGTTTCTGGACTACATTAGAAGTCCTGTGACCACTCACTTTGATTTCAGGTACACCATTGTAAAATTCAGTCACTATGAACTTTTTGGTTGAACTAGCATTACTGTGCTGTGCCGTTTAGTGGTGCAAGTTGTGGTTTGGTTTATAAGATGGACTCTTCAAATATAGTGATTGGTCTGTGGGGAATTTGTATACTAATGAAAAATGAGATTACTGCATTTAAGGAAACAAAATATACCCCATGGTCGGATTGGTTAAATTTCTTTTACTGGCATCTCAAGTGATATTCACTTCAATATATGCATGAAAGTTGGTGCGTAGGCTCTGGATGGGATTCTTATTTGAGCTTTTCTTGCAAAAGCTATTTAGTTGCCAGAGCAAATATCCCCAAGGTGTTATAGAGGTCGTGACCTGGGCAAAAATATGTACCCTGGAACCAGGCTCTCCCCAAAAAAGTGGTTGGAAGGGTCCCAACCAACAGTCTCCTCTTGTCCCAAACCAGGATCTGAGCGGGGAACTTGGGCGTCGGGTAGGACCTTTTCGGAAATACCACCAAGTTTCTTGAGACTTGGTGGGTTTGCCTAATTAAATGGCACCTTGACACAGCAACTGCATTTTCAGGTTTTGTACAACATATATTTGAAAGCATCTTTGATTGTTGCCCATACCTCGTCTGACTATTTAGGATACGATGTTCCGTATTAGGCAAAAACATAGTACATACCATGTTCCGTATCTTTGCAAAAGAGGTTACTTGGGTTTAGTTCTGAATTCAGTAGCTTATTAATCATTTTATCATTGAGTCAGCTGATGGCTATTGTACATCGTCTCTGCGCTAAAGCAGTCCTAAAACCAACTTGTGTAGACTATAAATACTTATCTGTTAACTCCAGAAAGAGTAGCTGAAAATAACCTATCTTACTTGGCTCTTCCTCTCTACATGCTTCTTAGTTGAACTACAACACAGAAGTAAAACTTTAGGCTAGCAATGATCTAGATGTAAAAGAACAGGCCTTGAGATTAATATCTGGTATGCGATGGAAAATTCACACCACCCCCGTCTGAATCACCTTCTCAATGTGATGAGAGAGAAAACAACACAATTTCTTTGTCAACTGTCTAGAGATGATTTGCTGCTAGAAGTGAGAAACAAGCCATGGTGAAGAGAAGCATTAGGTTTTGTGACACTGAATCTGCTGAGCTGGGAGATGATGTCGGTTCTGAGCCGTAGACCGTTGGTACAGAGGGAGTGGTGTAAGGATTAATCGGTGTGGTTGTGCTGTAACTGAAAACATGGATACTTTATCAGTTAGCTTGAATTCTAACCAGAAAACTAATACTAAAAGTGGTTTGTAGAAGTAACCTGGGTGGTGGCGGCGACGAAGGAATCATTGTTGGCGGTGTTGGCGTCGAAGTTGTTGCTCTCGGTGTTGCATAATGACAGTTTCCAGAACCTGCAACAGTGCCGAGACCAACTTTCAGAAATTAAAGCTAAATCATATTATTGATGCTTAGTACATGCAAGAAGTCATATGCGCATGTATGAAGTAGGAATTTTGAAATTGTGTATGGCATGATAGACAATTTTGAAATCGAGTTAATCTGAAAATCTTGGTGAAAATGCAGAGAGGCTAAAGCCCAATTGCACAATTTAGGTAGAACTCTTCATTACCTGTTTTCTGCTTCGAGTGTTCAGAGAACACAAAAAACTAATTTTGGTGATTTGTTACCTATTTCAGCAAACATCAACAATACGTTTTTAGTTGTCTGTTACTCCACTATTTCAGGAAACGCTACCTACTTGTTTGGCAAACAGTAATGTACTCCTGTTCTCCTGTTTTCATTTCGCAGAGAACACGAAAGTACTGTTTTGCGAAAATTGTTTCCGCACAAAAGCTAAAACAGTAAACACTGAGTGCTTCTGAACTTCTCATTGGTTTTTCTTCCAAAACAACAAAAATTTAAAAATGAAGAAAATAATAGGACATAGATGTTTGGCTGGAATTTATGTGGATATGCATGTCTTACTTGGATCAGTGTAGGTGAGCTGTGCTACCCCACCGAAAACGCAGCTAGTTGGAACCGGATTCTTCTGGTAGTAATCATTGAATGCATACGAAGCATGATTTCGGATAGTGTTTGGATTGTAACAGCTTTGCCCTGCCTGAATTGCTGAACAATCTGCACCTCCATAGCCACAAGCATAGTCAAGACCCACCTGCAAAGCAGTTTCTGAAGCAGTAGGGCTTGCAACACACCAAGCCCCTCCTGATGTTGTAGGCGTGGTGGTGGTGGTCGGAGGCGGTGGAGCCATGGTTGGTATGGTAGTGGTTGGTGGAGGCAATGTGGTGATTAGTGGCGGTGGTGGGCTTGCCGGAAGTATTATGGGAGTTGCTGTAGTTGGAGGAGTTGGGTTGATAATGGGTATAGTGTCCAGTTGGGTAGAAGCTGATATTGAAGGTGAGAATATTACTGGAAGTTGTTCATACTCTAGCTTTTTGCTTTGATGAATTGCTTCAAGAGGTGGTTTTACTGCAATGCTTGGATCTGAAGACATTCCAAAATCAGGGTAAGTTATTCATTCCTTTCTGTACATGCAAAGGTTTGCATTGATTCCATTTTATCATGCCAATGCCTGATATATTTAACAAATTGAATTTTTCATATTTATCATATCGATTAACAGTTTAGAAAGGAAATTCAAAATCGGAGTTAGATATTCTTTCCTTTCTTGACATGCAAAGTTTGTTTGATCCCTTTAACAAATAGCGCTTTACAGATTCATGCTATGTTTGGATCTTGGATTTGTTGAAGGGAGAGGAAGATGGAAAAAACAAAATATGCCTATTCTTCCTTTTCATTTTATGAACACAACCAAGCGGAGGAAAAAAATTCTAAAAAAAATCTAAACCCTTTCACTTAATGTTCTTTTCCCTTTGTAACACACATCCAATTTTCAAATTTCATTCAGTGTTAGTTGTTAGCTGTATCGACTTGTTAGGTAGAAAGATATAGAGTCCGGATATGGGCAGTGGCCACATATAAATATCCAGGTGATGTATATCTTTTGTTTGTTTGCATAAGTTTTGACCCGCTAACAAACGAGCCCTATAAGTTTATAGTATCAACAGAGAAGTCATGGGAAGTAAGTGTGGATATGTTTCAGGTTTATAATAAAAATGCTTTCATACTAATCTGTAATGTACCTCCAGATCATTGATATAGGGGAAAGCATTTAGGAACCATTGGATAGAATGAAAATGCAAAATTGTCATGTGAAAGATTAAAGAAACTCAATTTAGCCATGGAAAGTGAACACTCATGAAAAATGTACGTGCAAGAAATGTTTAGGTAAGAAAAAAGACTATATCTGGGAGGATTGTAAAACGAATCAAGCTATTCGAGCTTGAATTTTGTTCAACTCATGAAAAGCTGGTTTGAAATTTGATCACATTTTCAACCTCATGAATTCAAGAGTTTGGTTCAAATAAGCTTGCTAAGCTCTTATGCACGTAAAAATAACAAGCTAAGCTCAAACACAACTTGTTAAGTTTTTTCAAGTTAAGCTTGAACTGCGCTACTCAGCTCAGTTCTAGTCTTTTACATCTGTAGTGTTTATCTTAGGGAGCAAGAATTGCAAGATCGACTTATTTTAGAATAAAATAGTAGATATAATAGTTGATTCATTTAATATGAAGAATAGCAAATCTTTTTGGGCTGGTTAGCCTTCAAACGTGATCAAGAAATTACCTGAACTAAGGAAAATAGACAAGAGGAAGAAGAATGTAAAACTCTGAAGAACTCTATCACCCATCTCCAAGAGCCACTTCAAGATCTAGTCCTGCAGTTTCTCAATCTAGCTAGAGCAATAGTAGAGCATGGGGTGGGAGGGTTTCTCAATCAAGAGAAGCACCAATTGTTTTGCTTCAAAGAAGTTGTTTCAACTTTCAATAAAATGTGTATATATACATGCATATAGAAAACAATTGAAGAATCAGAGCTTTCTTGGGTTGAAGATGAAAGGAACAGACAGAAGGAATATGAGAAAACTTGAGAAAAGAGGCAGCGGGTTAGTTGAAAACTGCAAGCAAGAGGAGGTACCAAAACAGACGGAGGGGGAAAAAGTGCATGAAGAGGAAAAGGGAAAAGATTTAGTGATGTTTGGAATCTAAATCTGGTGTTTGCTCTCATCAACTGATAGTTAATTTAAACAGTCATGTTGTGGCATTTTCCTTTCTCTTTTTCGCTTACCTTTCCCCTATTCATATACTTAACTCAAAAATAGAAGTTGGGGAGAGAGAGAGAGAGAGAGAGAGAGAGAGAGAGAGAGAGATGGATTTTGTTCCTAGTACTTTCATGGTCTGAAACCAAAAGTTAAAAGTTACTAGTTGGGGATGCCATGTTGCAGTCATCACCGTCTCTCTGGATGATTCCGGAAATTTTGATTATGCCATTGTGGACATCTCCATTGCTAACCTTAGCAACCTCTTAAATAGATAATCAAAAGTTGATGTGACAACTTTTGATTATCCACTTTTGATTATTCTACTGTAGATGTTTACAATAGTATAATTAAACTTAGTAACCTCCTTAGAAATAATCAAATTTTGGATAACCAAAACTGACAATTATTTGCCAATAACCCAAAATTAGTGGACCCCACATATTCTCAATCAAATATACTCATCATTACACGAAAACTTCTCACTTCTCTTTCCTCTCTCTCTCTCTCTCAATAATGTTTTCAAAAAATTATTTTACTAAAAATTATTTTTTTCCACAAATTATTTTTTTTAATTTTTTTCAAAAACAATTTTTATAAAAAAAAAAACTGTTCTTTTTTTGAAAAACTATTTTGTTTTTAAAACTATTTTTTTCAAAACAGTAGTTACACAAAAAAAATAATTTAAACTATTTTTTAAAATTATTTTCTTCGTCGCGGGCTGGCTCATCGACCCTTAAGTGCTATCAACTGTGGTACCTCAATTGCGACCTCGGGTCAGGCAAGATTAGCCGCTGAGTTTAAGCATATCAATAAGCGGAGAAAGGGAAACTTATAAGGATTCCCTTAATAATGGCGAGCAAACTAGAAATAGCCCAGCTTGAAAATCGGGCAATCTCATTATTCGAATTGTAGTCTGGAGAAGTGTTCTCAGCGACAGCCCGGGCCCAAGTCCCCTGGAAGGGGGTGCCAGAGAGGGTGAGAGCCCTATCATGCTCAGACCCTATTGCACCACGAGGTACTGTCGGTGAGTCGAATTGTTTGGGAATGCAGCCCCAATCGGGCTGTAAATTCTATCTAAGGCTAAATATTGGTAAGAGACCGATAGCAAACAAGTACCGCAAGGGAAAGATGAAAAGTGTCACGCCCTCGATTTTTAACATAAATAAATAATCCTTTTCGATAAATGATCCTCACATAACATAAATAATTACCCAAAAAAGTTCACACCTGTTTAATTTTACAAAACAAGTTCCCAAGATTAAAGTTATACAACTTTGGCACTCCGGCCCCAATAAACTTAAGTACGAGTACGAACAAGTTATTAAATTACAAACGGTTTAGTCAAAAGGAATTCCAAGTAATTAGTTACAATCTCAACTTTATCAAAAGAAAGTCTTTACAAAGATGACAACGTAACTAAACAATTTTTAGCTTTGAAAAGTCTTCCATGTCCAAGCACACGATGCATGCATGCTATTGTCCAGCATTTGAACCTGAAAAGAAGGATTGGATTGAGCTACACTAGCCCAGTAGGAAAATCTTTTACCAATTCTATGTGCAAAAATGATGACGAGTGCAAAGGAAAGAAGACGAGATATAGCTCAACTGATGGATAGCAATTAACTCGTAAGTATGCCAACTTTCACTAGGATCGTTCTAGAACATGCCATTATCACATTTACCCATCTAGTTCACAAGACACATGCGACCCTAGCAATTTCAACACTACTCACTATCACCAATCTCCATCGTTTGTATTTCCACCCCTTGTGTTACAGTATAACACCACGAGGGTTACCGTATTGCCACCCCTTGCGTTACACTGAACCCTAACAACTTGGATCACCGTATTACCACCCCTTGCGTTACGAGACTCTCTATCACAACTTTCGACCCAAACAACTACTTTCTTATTCAATATGCAAGTTAGGACTTCCCATCATCACATTCATACATGAAACATCACACGTTATCCCAACAATGCCACAAATATTCCACGAGCATTCACAAGTGATCAACCAATCAACAAGGTGCATTTTAACGAAGTTTTTAATCAAGTAAACCCTTATTCGTTCCTCGCTAATGGAAGACCAATGGAACAAGGATAACATCGAATAATCATAGGAAGTCAATTAGACATGCTTGAGATAAGTTAGGAGGTGTTCAAAAGGGTTTAAAAGTGATCGGGAGTCAAAACAATCGATGGGGAAACAGCAGGAGCAAAACTGGACTTAGGGGTCCTGGTATCGATACACCTTAAAGTTGTATCGATACAACACTCGCTGTCCAGAAAGATAACCTTGTAGTATCGATACAACACTTAATGTTGTATCGATATCACAATGTTTCGAGCAGCGATTCTGCAGATTTTCAAAGGCAAGCACGACAACAAAACCCAACAATCCAAGGCACGATTTCCACACCTAATCAACATATAAACACATATAAGAGGCAAAGAAATCCCTACCTGATAAGCACCCAATATTGTGAATATTTGGTGCGCCTAGTTCCGTGTTTTGTCTTTTATTTTCTGTTTAGTTGCCTTTTGTAGGGTTTTTGCGCGTAAGAGTTTCTATCGAGCATTGCAGGTTTACGCGAATAAGTGTGCTTGTTGAGTTGATTGGACAAACCAAGAGGGTAAGCAAGTAGGCGGTGCCTCGAAGATTCATTCGTCGGGTGTCAAGACAAGGCACAAGGGTTTGAGCTGCATGAAGAAGACACGGTATCGATACGGACTTCAGCGTATGGTTTGAAATCAGAAGGATCTTCAAGCTTCAGCGTATCGATACGGAAATAATCGTATCGATACGGTTCGAAAACAGAATCATTCCCGGGCTTCAGCGTATCGATACGGTTTTCTGCGTATCGATACGGGTCATCTACGGAGAAACTTGGATTTTGAAGCAAGCCGTCTCGGTATCGATACGCGATTGGAGTATCGATACGAGATAAGACCGACTTACGTTTTTATAGCTGTCCACTTTCTTTAATTGGCAAGTTACCTCTTTATGCGTGAAAAAGATATTTCTGAGGAGAGAGAGAGTCCTTTGTATATAAATAGAACCACCTTTCTCCCTCATTTGAGAGCTAGCTAATTACTTTCCTTGAACTTTCCTCCATTAATGTCTTGTTGAGTTTCAAAGCTTTTCTAGCCTAAATTTCTTAAGAACTTGGTAAGTTTTAAGTTGTTTGTTAATTTTCCAAGTACTAAAGTTGTTGCTACGGTTTAGATCCTTAATAATATCTAGTTCGTTTTCAATTCTATCGGTTTAATATGTTTACCTTTCCTAGCATAATTTCTAGTCTTTTCAATATGTGTGAGTAGTCGTTTGGCTAAGTCTTGGGCTAATCAATCCCAAGGACTTAGGTGGTTATTCGATTCTCGAATCTTCGGGCTTAAAATCATGGGTTTCGGAATAGAGCCTAACTTGTATTTTTGGTCTAAGCTAGGGGTGTAAACTACTTGGTAAGGTGTTTAGCCAAGCGGTCTTGGCAAGTGGCTTACCAAGGGATTGTGACCTCCTATGTGTTTGATAAAAGTTTTCAACCAAGTTGGTTCGCCTCCGGTCAATCTCATCTTGTGACAAACATAGTTTTAAAGTTAAATCTTCCGGGCAAGAGCGCACGGTCGTGACTTTTGCTTGAGTTATCATTGGGAATCGGTAACGGCCTTAGTCATGGGAGAGAAGATCCCTAGACTTGCCTTTTCAAAGTTCATTAAAACTCATTTCTAGACTTTCGTTTTAGTTTTTACTCCACTCAAAGGAAAAACTCAGTTGGCCGTCTCAAACGCCACCATCCATTACATAAACCTTCAATCCAATCTAAGCTGAATTCGATTCCTTGTGGGTACGATCCCAGACTTCCGGATATTATGCTTCCAACGACTTAGCCCTACGCTTGGGGTTTAAAACCTTATCGAAGGCAAGGTTTACGGAGCTAAGCATTTTTGGCGCCGTTGCCGGGGAATTCTTATTATAGCTTATTTTGGAGGATCGACAAACCATTGTGAGTATTCCATTTTCTTTTCTTTTCTTTTGTGTGTTGAACTCAAACTAGCGGATACCTCTAACTGAGCCATCAATTCGACTTGAGGTTTAACGAAGCTAAGTTGAGCGTCAATTGCCCTTTTTATTGCTTTACTTTTTAGTTGTTGAACGTGGCGGTGGCATAACCCCACGGAATATTTTGTTGTTGAGAACGAGGCGGCGGCATAGCCCCTCTAGTCTGTTTAATTAGTTTGTGCAAGGTGTATGCTCAACGTTTATCGTAGTCCTTTATCGAAATGGTTGCATCGCTCTGTTTCTCCTCCAAGGATTCGTAATATCACTCAGGCATACTCTCCACCACGCGAGTTATCACCTCTGTTAAGGCCAATGGCGGATCAACCACCAGCCCGTACGTTGCGTGATTACCTAACACCGGAAAGAGGTCCGCATGTGTCACCTATAGCTATTCCGAATTGTACCGCTGCCAATGCATTTGCTTTCAAGCCAGAATATCACCGGGTTATACCAGAGTTTCGGGGCCGTGAACTTGAGGATCCTTATGCTCATATTCGGGAATTCGAGACCATTGTTAGCACATTCGTGACGGGGCCGGGGCAGCTTGACCAAGCCCGTTTGAAACTGTTTCCTTTCTCACTCAAAGACAAGGCCAAGCAATGGTTCCATTCCTTGAAGCCTCGCTCATTGCTAACTTGGTCCGAGGTTCAGGATGTGTTTACAACTAAGTTTTTTCCGGTTAGCCGAACCAAGCTTCTTATGGACCAAATTCAGAATTTCAAGCAGAAGGATGGGGAGGTCTTTTACAAGCTTTGGGAAAGGTACAAGGATTTGCTCGCGGCCATTCCACACCACAATCTTCCCATGTACTTAGTGATCAACCATTTCTACTTGGGTTGTGATCAGCAGGCCAAACAACTTCTTGATACGATGGGAAGCGGTGACTTTATGGGGAAGGATCCCGATACCGCTTGGGAGTTTTTAGATGCTTTGGCGGAAAGGGCTCAATCTTGGCAATACATAGATCCGGGTGATCAAGCTATGAGGAATCAAGGATCAAGTGGCTCCGGCAAGTTCTCGGTGAACGAGCATAATGTTTTTGAGACAAGACTAGATGAGCTATCGACAAAATTGGATAAGATGAAGTTGGACGCGGTTCACGTTAAGGAAGTGAAAGAGGTTCGACAAATGGAGGAAGTGTGTGTGATTTGCGAGATGGTGGGCCATTCAACCGATAATTGTCCTACCATTCCCGCCCTTCGGCACCATTTTAGTCAACTCCCTCCGGAAGAAGCATGTGCATTAAACCAACGTTGGGATCCGTATTCCAACACTTACAATCCGGGGTTGCGGTCTAATCCGGCTTTCCGTTGGAATAATCAGAATGAGGCGGGTGCTTCATCAACTTCACAAGCACCTCCTCCCGCTCAGAATCAGAATTGGCGACAACCCCAACTCCAAGGTCCACCACGGTTTCCTGCAATTCAAGGTCCGCCCGGTTTCCAACCTCCGGGACAATTTCAAGGACAAAACCAGTTTCAACAACCACAACCATTTCCTCCGCGGCGATCTTTGGAGGACACTATGAATACGTTCTATCAAACCACTCAAGCACTGAATGACATGCGAAGTCAAATGGGTAAATTGACTACAGCCATTGGTGTTTTGCAACAAGAGAGAGGAAAACTCCCTACTCAACCTGTGGCCAATCCACAAGGCCAACACTTCGCGCAAGGCTCTTCGGTGCCTTTCCCTGAGCAAGCGAAGGCCATTATCTTTTTGAGGAGTGGGAAGATGGTGGACAACGCTCAAGTGGAGCCGCCAGTCGCTCCTAGTTTCCTACCTTCTCCAACTCCGTCCAAGTCAACTATACCAAGTGAGGAATCTCCCAAGCAAGCTCCTTCGGAAGAAGAGAAAGGAAAGTCTAAAGAGGGAGATGTCCCTCAAACTTTCACTGTTCCTGCACCTTATCCCAACCGCTTAAGGACGCCGGCCAAGCCAAATCTCAATACCGACATCTATGATGTGTTAAAGCAAGTAACCGTCAACCTCCCTTTGATCGATGCTATCAAGCAAATTCCGTCTTATGCCAAGTTCTTGAAAGACTTGTGTACTCACAAACGGAAGCTCCAAGTGCAAAAGAAGGTGTTTTTGACCGAGCAAGTTAGTTCACTTTTCGAGTCAACCCTTCCGCCCAAGTACAATGATCCGGGGTGTCCTACTATTTCCATCACTAAAGGGGGCAAGGTTGTTGAGAAAGCTCTCCTTGATTTGGGGGCGAGCGTCAATCTTTTACCATTTTCGGTTTATGAACAACTTGGATTGGGCGAGATGAAGCCAACGCGGGTGACTTTACAATTGGCGGATAGGAGTATTCGGATTCCCAAAGGGATGGTCGAAGATGTGCTAGTTCAAGTCGACCAATTTGTATACCCGGTTGACTTTGTGGTTCTAGACACTTGTCCGGTACCGGCAGCCCAATCATTCGTTCCAATTATTCTCGGACGACCTTTCTTAGCAACATCCGATGCCGTGATTCATTGCAGGGATGGTCGACTTAACATGAGTTTTGGTAATATGAAGATGCAAGTTAATATGTTCCATGTCGAAAGCCACATGGGGGATGATGAGGATGTCTATGGAGTAAGCATGATCGATTCACTTGTCCAGGACCATGTCAATGAATTCATTTGCAAAGACGAGTTGGAAATAGCACTCACATCCGCCGAGGTTGATTTTCTTAATGCACCCGAAGTGGCGTATATGTGCTCCTTGTTAGATGAAGAGGAGGTGTGTGGGATTACCCCGTGGATTCTGAAATTTGAGGAGCTACCCCCTATTGAGAAGCGAGCCGTCCCGTCTAGTGTGGAACCACCAACGCTCGAGCTTAAGCCACTTCCGGATACACTCAAGTATGCCTATCTTGGCGATGGCCAAACATACCCGGTTGTGGTATCCTCTGCTCTAAGCGAACTTCAAGAGTTGGAATTGCTTGTTTTATTGCGAAAGCATTCTAAGGCAATCGGGTGGTCTATAGCCGACATTAAGGGTATCGAAGCATCCCTTTGCTCCCACCATATTTACCTAGAGGATGATGTCAAGCCATCTCGCCAGCCTCAACGGCGATTGAACCCAATAATGAAGGACGTTGTGCGAGCGGAAGTGCTCAAACTCTTGGACGTCGGCATAATTTACCCAATTGCGGATTCTAAGTGGGTTAGCCCAATACAAGTGGTACCCAAGAAGTCCGGGGTGACGGTAGTGCGAAATGACAAGGATGAACTTATCCCAACGCGTGTCCAAACCGGTTGGAGAGTGTGTATCGACTACCGAAAGTTAAACGCAAGTACAAGAAAGGACCACTTTCCTCTTCCCTTCATAGATCAAATCTTGGAGAGGGTGGCCGGCCACAAGTTCTATTGCTTTTTAGACGGGTACTCCGGTTACAATCAAATAGAGGTGGCTTTGGAGGACCAAGAGAAGACAACGTTTACGTGTTCATTCGGGACCTTTGCTTATCGTCGTATGCCGTTCGGGCTTTGCAACGCCCCCGGTACCTTCTCAAGGTGTATTATGGGCCTATTTAGCGACATGGTGGAGAAGATCATGGAAGTGTTCATGGACGACTTCTCCGTCTTTGGTGATTCTTTCGAAGCTTGTCTTACCAACTTGGGGCTCGTATTGGCTCAGTGTGAGGAAAAGAACTTGGTCTTGAATTGGGAAAAATGTCACTTCATGGTGACCGAAGGCATCGTGCTCGGCCATATTGTGTCATCTAAAGGGATTGAAGTCGATCGGGCCAAGATTGACTTGATTGGGAACCTTCCGACACCGAAGTGCTTAAAGGACATCCGATCCTTTTTGGGGCATGCCGAGTTCTATCGCCGGTTCATAAAAGATTTTAGTTCCATTGCTCGACTGTTGTGCCATTTGCTCGCAAAGGATGTGCCGTTTGAGTGGACATCGGCGTGTGAGGCCGCTTTCGCCAAGCTCAAGTCAAGTCTTACCTCGCCACCTATCGTGCGGTCTCCAGATTGGGAGTTACCATTTGAACTTATGTGCGACGCGAGCGATTATGCCGTGGGAGCGGTGTTGGGTCAACGCCACGAGAAGGAGCCGTATGTTATTTATTACGCTAGCAAGACTTTGAACGAGGCCCAAATGAATTATTCGACTACCGAGAAGGAGTTGTTAGCTATAGTCTTTGCACTTGACAAGTTCCGTTCTTACCTAGTTGGAGCCCCGATCACCGTGTATACCGATCATTCCGCCCTTAAATACCTTTTCACGAAGCAAGATGCTAAGGCGAGATTGATTAGATGGATTTTACTCCTACAAGAGTTTGACCTTACCATTAAAGACAAAAAGGGTGTCGAGAATGTGGTAGCTGACCACTTGTCTCGGTTGGAGTTCGAAGACCACACTTCTCACATTCCTATCGGTGACTCCTTTCCCGATGAGCAACTTTTTGCAATTTCCACAACCCCGTGGTATGCCGATATTGTGAATTACTTGGTTACCGGCTTGATGCCTGCTCATTGGAATGTCCAAGCGAGGCGTCGGTTTTTAGCGGAGGTGAAGCGTTTCTCTTTTGACAATCCGTATCTGTTCAAGTATTGTGCGGATCAAATTATCCGAAGGTGCGTTCCCGACTCCGAACATCGGAGTATCATGAACTTCTGCCACACGGAGGCTTGTGGCGGCCATTTCTCTTTCAAGAAGACTGCAGCTAAAGTTTTGCAATGCGGTTTCTATTGGCCTTCCTTGTTTAAGGACATGTTCGAGTTTGTTAGGACTTGTGAACGGTGTCAAGCCTTGGGAAAGATCACTCGGCGCAACGAGATGCCCCAAAATCCCATCCTAATCATTGAAGTTTTCGATTGCTGGGGTATAGATTTTATGGGGCCATTCCCTTCATCATTTGGCTTCCTTTACATTTTGCTTGCTGTTGATTATGTTAGCAAGTGGGTAGAGGCAATCCCAACTCGCACCAATGATGCCCAAGTCGTAGTTGAGTTTCTCCGGGAGTACATATTGGCAAGGTTTGGGATGCCAAGAGCAATTATTAGTGACCAAGGCACGCATTTCTGCAATCGGTCATTCGCAGCCTTAATGAAGAAGTATGGGATTGTGCACAAGGTCTCAACGGCTTATCTTCCTCAGACTAACGGACAGGCCGAGCTAGCCAATCGGGAGATAAAGGGCATTCTGGAGAAAACGGTTAATCCTACCCGCAAAGATTGGTCCCTTCGGTTGACCGACGCTTTGTGGGCTTACCGTACTGCTTATAAAACGGTGTTGGGGATGTCGCCTTATCGTCTCGTTTATGGAAAGCCGTGCCATCTTCCGGTGGAATTGGAGCACAAAGCTTATTGAGCGATAAAGAAGATGAACGCCTCCATTCCGCTTGCCGGTGCTAGGAGGAAGCTTCAACTCAATGAACTTGAGGAGCTAAGGTATGATGCTTATGATCGCTCTAGTTCATATAAAGCCAAAGTCAAGGCCATGCATGATAAGAACATTCTTAGAAAGGATTTTGTGATAGGCCAAAAAGTGCTTTTGTACAATTCTAGATTGCATGTGTTTGCTGGCAAGTTAAGGTCCCGTTGGGCCGGTCCTTATGTTGTTAAATCTGTCGCTCCTCACGGAGCCATAGAAATTGAGAATGAGTCCAATGGGAATGCGTTTAAAGTGAATGGACAACGGCTTAAGCCATTTCTTGGTTATATTGAAGTTGGGGAGCCCGACGAGGACTTGGGAACTCCCGTTTATTCAAATGCTGTTGTTTCTTAGGTTGGTTTAAACTATATTTGCACGGGGAGCGAAAGCGTAACCGCTGAACTTAACTGTTTGTCGAACCCGGCCCCCGGGTAGGGGGTACCCACCATTGACTTGGGTATTTGTAGCTTCGCACGCCGCTACTAAAACAAGGATCGTGTGCCCAGCTCCGGTTAGTAAGGGCAATGTTTAGTTTGTACATATTAGCTTGTTTATTTAGTTCTGAGATTTTCACACTATGAGATTTCACTAATGCATCATTGTTAGGGCTTTAATTAGTTCTTCTTTGTAGTAGTTTACCGTTAATGATCCATGCTTCCCAGATATGTCCCTATCGGGAGCAGTTTAGGTCTGTGGGCGAGATTTGATACTCCCGTGCTTTGGCGCTAGGCTCTGTCCTGTCTCACCTTGTTTAGATCATAGGGAACGCTGGGCTTAATTGCTTGGCGAGGTCAAGCGGTGAATTTTACCTCAGGCATGATGTAACAAACTTGACGGTCTAGTATAGCCACCCGTGTCTTACCTCGCCGGTGAGACTCGGGAAGAAAAGTATGACTCGTAAGATTGCGTGAATATCGGGTGGTGTACCTTTTTGTTCCTTGTTGTTTCCTTTTGGTTTTTGGCACCCGGATAACACGAGCCGGGCGGTTCTAATGTCCATTGTCTTGTGGAAGGTCTTTCTCTTACGTCTTGCAGGGTTTATGTGCTACCACGCCAGCCTTGGTAGCTTGGGTCTACCGCTGAGGTGAATGAGGCATTCAGGAGCCCTAAGCATGGGTGCGGCTTTGCGCCGCGGTTGTCAGGCCAATAAAGCTTTGGATATGGCCCAGCGTGACTAGCTGTGGTTCCGAGTGGGCATAACCGAAAGAGTAAGCCCTGGAAGCATAAAACCTGACTGGAACGGGCAATTGGCATCAAAGCCTCCAACTTGGTCGAGGTATACGGGGGTTGACATTCCCCCGTAGGTAACATCTTTTGTTCCCTCTCTATGCGTTCTTTTTCATGCTATGGGGGCATAGCATATCTTTAGTTGGGGGGAGGGTTATATATATATATATATATATATATATATGTGTGTGTGTGTGTGTTTTTTTTTTGTTTTCCTTCCGTTATTACAAAATTAGTGGATTAAAACAACTTGGCACATGCTCATGAAGTGTTGTTTTGCAAGAGTTCGTTAACGCAAATTTTGTATACCACAACTTGCATGAATGGACGAAGGTGGAATTCACGACGTTCGAGTATGTTTTGATCAAGTTTGGTTCATATCCCATTTTTGTTTTATTGCATCCTTAGTTAGATAAATAATCTCATGTTCATGCCTAGATACGTGTGTTGTCTAATTTGAATCGAATCGGAATCTATAGCGCACTTAGGATATGATACAAGGCATTTTTTGTATGATCAAGCCACATATGAGTCTCTTTTGTCCTTTTGAATAAGCCAAGTCCGAGTCGTTCCTACTTTTAACCTTAGGAAGCCGGATGTTTGGTTGGATTTAATTGCTTCTCGGTGGCTGAATTACTGGTTTCTCGTGGTTTCGACAATGCTTTGGGTGTTTGTGAGTTGCACATAGGCGTGGGAATGAGCTAAAAGGGTTGAAAATTGAGGAGTGCAGGGGAAGCAGAATAGTATCGATACGGTTTTCTGAGTATTGATACTCCATTTCAAGCAGAAGGATTTTGAGGCTTCAGCGTATCGATACAATTTCCTGCGTATCGATACGGTTTGGAAACAGAAGGTTTTTGAGAGTTTAGCGTATCGATACAGTTTTGTGCGTATCGATACGGGTCATCTACGGGTTACAGGGGAAGACGTCTCGGTATCGATACGGTGTGAGCGTATCGATACGGTTCGTGAATCTGGGTTTTTAAAACCAGATCGGGGTCGACCCTTGTCATTCCAAATACCTCTTTCTCTCTCTACTCCTCCATAACCGCCGCCCCTCTCACTAACCCTAACCCCAAAAACCTCCAATCCACCACCAAATCTCACAAATCTTTCACCAAAGTCACTCCAAATCACCTTCTCTACAAGATTCAAGCAAGGAATCGAGGGTTTCAAGCACTATTCACCAAGAATCAAGGTATTTCGAATCCCTCTCTCTCTCTCTTCGTTTTTCCTTGTACCCACCACCAAAAAACCCACAAAACTTCCATTTCTCTACCATATAAACCACATACAATCAATTCCTACCACCAATTTCATCCCCACTTACCAAAAATCCGAAACCATAACTTCCCCTGTTCAAGTTCCGAAATTTTTTGAAAAAAATTGACAATGCCAAGGCTTAAAAGGGCTGCCAATAAACCCCCAAGGGTCCCGGTTGCTAATGTGGCATCCTCCTCTCGCCAACCCGAAATTCAGGAGGAGGATGAAGTGCTTCGAGATTTTGAGGAGGAGGAAGAGATGATGGCTAACCCAGAGCAGGGCTAGGTTGGTTCAAGGAGGAAACGGACCTCGGATGAGGTAAAGGCTGACAAACAAGCGAGGTGGGAGAGGAGCTTTGTGAAAAGGGGAGTGAAAAACGAGCGCCACGTTGATGTGCAAAGTCTTGGGCCGAATCATATCTGTGTCCGGAGGATCACCGAACAAGGTTTGGCTTATTTCTTTCAGCAAAATCCTGGTTATATTAAAGGCATGGTGAGAGATTTCTATAAAAATATGAAGGTCCCCGAGTTGGGGAAGATGTTTGATAGGGGTTCCCGGATTACTTCTAAGATTGGTCGGGTTACCGTTGTGGTAGACCCGGATATCATTGCTAGGGCTATAGATTATGCTCGACCCCCTGCTGCGTCTATTAACTTGCCGAGGGAAGATTATGCCTCGAGGAATGAAGTGAATCAGGCTTTGTACACAAATCCGGCGGAATCCAAACGGCCCCATGTTCCAGGGAAATTTAAAGAGGAATACCGTCTGATTAACCAATTTGTGCATTACAACTTGAACCCAAGGGGCACCGAGAACAAGCCGGCGAAGTCCGAGGGTGAGATGCTTTACTCGTTTATGGATCCTGGAACCGTGAAAGATTGGTCGAAGTACATTTTCCGCCAAATGGTAGAGTTTAAGTCCAATGCGCCATCTTACACGAGGATGCCATACCCGTGCATGATAACCAAGATTTGTATGGAAAAGGGTGTTCCGAGGGAGAATTATGAGGAGTGGGGAAAACTTGAGCCAGGGATTCTGAATAACACGAGTTTGACCAAGAGTGTGTCACAGACAAGGGGAGCTGGAGGAGCTGAGGGTGTGCTAGGTGGGAGTTACCTTACTACAATGCCTCCCAAACGTGCCAAGCAATCAGTGTGGCAAAAGCTGCTGTTCTGCCAGGGAGTGGCAACAATGAATAGCCACCGTAAGCTGAAAAAGGAAATCCGGGAGAATACTAGGAGGCAGGAGAGGATCGACCACAAGTTGGATTACATGTTGTCAAAGCAAGAGGGGTCTACTAGTGAGCCGTATGCGCCGCCACCGGTTGTGGATGTCGAGGATAGTGATGATTTTGGAGAAGAGGAGCCGGAGTCAGGAGACGAGGAGTAGTTGGAGTTCTTGTTAAAAGCCCTAAACTTGGTCGGGGTGCGTGGTGGTTGACAGCCCACCTATCCTATCTTGTTTTTACTTTCGTTAGTTTAGTCCGTATCTAGTAGTTTTAGGAAACTTTTGTTGAGGCCTGTATGTGGCCAGTGACTGGATGTTTGGTAGTCGGTGATGGCCAAGGGTAGTTAAACCAAGCAAGCATATGGCCGTCACCCGTTATTTGTTAACCGTTCTTTTGTTCATCCAAGGTCAATATTAGCTAATGAAGTCCGTCGTTGATCTATAGTGCGCTTTCATTCCGTTTTGATTCAACTATTGACAATTTGCATATTTAGTGTGTGGCATGCTTCCCTTTCGTACTTTAGCTTTAGACTTTGTGTCACGGAATCTGTTTAAAGGTGCTCTCCTCAATTAAGGCATGGTTTTTGTTTTTCTCCATTGCCTAGCTTCGAGCCCTTTTTCCTTGGGGATATGTTTTGTAGCGTGCAAATGCATATGTGTTGACCGTATCTCCCTTTTGATAAGGATACGGATTTTCGTACTTGGTTTGGAACGTGCTCATTGCTTAGTTATCTATCTAAGTTTTCAGCTGTTAGTTGCGAAGGTTAAATGAATTTGCTCTTTGGAACTCTTGCTAGTTGAATACGGAATGCGCATGTGATGAGTTGTTTTATCGGAAGGATTGTCTAGTTAGTTTTTTTTTTAGTATGTTTCTGTTGCTCGGGACTAGCAACGCTCAAGTTGGGGGGTGTGATAAGCACCCAATATTGTAGATATTTGGTGCGCCTAGTTCCGTGTTTTGTCTTTTATTTTCTGTTTAGTTGCCTTTTGTAGGGTTTTTGCGCGTAAGAGTTTCTATCGAGCATTGCAGGTTTACGCGAATAAGTGTGCTTGTTGAGTTGATTGGACAAACCAAGAGGGTAAGCAAGTAGGCGGTGCCTCGAAGATTCATCCGTCGGGTGTCAAGACAAGGCACAAGGGTTTGAGCTGCATGAAGAAGACACAGTATCGATACGGACTTCAGCGTATTGATACGGTTTGAAATCAGAAGGATCTTCAAGCTTCAGCGTATCGATACGGAAATATTCGTATCGATACGGTTCGAAAACAGAATCATTCCCGGGCTTCAGCGTATCGATACGATTTTCTGCGTATCGATACGGGTCATCTACGGAGAAACTTGGATTTTGAAGCAAGCCGTCTCGGTATCGATACGCGATTGGAGTATCGATACGAGATAAGACCGACTTACGTTTTTACAGCTGTCCACTTTCTTTAATTGGCAAGTTACCTCTTTATGCGTGAAAAAAATATTTCTGAGGAGAGAGAGAGTCCCTTGTATATAAATAGGACCACCTTTCTCCCTCATTTGAGAGCTAGCTAATTACTTTCCTTGAACTTTCCTCCATTAATGTCTTGTTGAGTTTCAAAGCTTTTCTAGCCTAAATTTCTTAAGAACTTGGTAAGTTTTAAGTTGTTTGTTAATTTTCCAAGTACTAAAGTTGTTGCTACGGTTTAGATCCTTAATAATATCTAGTTCGTTTTCAATTCTATCGGTTTAATATGTTTACCTTTCCTAGCATAATTTCTAGTCTTTTCAATATGTGTGAGTAGTCGTTTGGCTAAGTCTTGGGCTAATCAATCCCAAGGACTTAGGTGGTTATTCGATTCTCGAATCTTCGGGCTTAAAATCATGGGTTTCGGAATAGAGCCTAACTTGTATTTTTGGTCTAAGCTAGGGGTGTAAACTACTTGGTAAGGTGTTTAGCCAAGCGGTCTTGGCAAGTGGCTTACCAAGGGATTGTGACCTCCTATGTGTTTGATAAAAGTTTTCAACCAAGTTGGTTCGCCTCCGGTCAATCTCATCTTGTGACAAACATAGTTTTAAAGTTAAATCTTCCGGGCAAGAGCGCGCAGTCGTGACTTTTGCTTGAGTTATCATTGGGAATCGGTAACGGCCTTAGTCATGGGAGAGAAGATCCCTAGACTTGCCTTTTCAAAGTTCATTAAAACTCATTTCTAGACTTTCGTTTTAGTTTTTACTCCACTCAAAGGAAAAACTCAGTTGGCTGTCTCAAACGCCACCATCCATTACATAAACCTTCAATCCAATCTAAGCTGAATTCGATTCCTTGTGGGTACGATCCCGGACTTCCGGATATTATGCTTCCAACGACTTAGCCCTACGCTTGGGGTTTAAAACCTTATCGAAGGCAAGGTTTACGGAGCTAAGCACTACCTCGCGACGATAACCAAGATTCAAGCGATTTGGACAAGCCCTAGCCTCTATGAACCTCAAAGCTTGGCTCCAAGCTTGTCCCAGGGAATTTCGAGCCCAAGAACACGATTAGAAGGCCGAAGAGAGGTTGATTCTTGAGTTTCTTGAGAGATGGAGTGGGGTTTGAGAGAGAGAGAGAGAGAGAGAGAATCGGCTAGAGAGAGAGGGAACGGATGAGAGAGAGAGATTAGGAGGTATTTTGATCTCCTACATACACACCCACCCTATATATACCCCTATATCTTTTTATCACACCCACACTCCCTCAAGTCTCAATTCTTTCACTTCAATCATCAATTCAAATAACCACCAAATAAACCATATTTTCCCATTTAAGCTTTTAATAACAAAAATTTTAATAATTAAAATTATCTGGGTCTCTACAAAAAGGACTTTGAAAAGAGTCAAAGAGTGCTTCAAAATTGACGGGAGAGAAGCGAATGGGGCCGACGATGCTCCCCGATTGAATGTGGAACGGGCTAAAACCCAGTCTGCCAATCGACTCGAGGTGTGGACCGGTGCGGATTGGGATGGAGGCCAAAGCCCAGAAAGTCGTTAAGCCTATGGAGACGCCTTCGCGAAGAAGATTTCCAAAGGGACCCGAGCGAAAGCACATCTTTAAGGGAAGAGCACATCGAGGATGATTTCCGACACAAGGATGTTCCCCGAGACCCATCAACAAGGAAGAGCACATCGAGGTACAACGGTATAATCAAACTTAGGAACCTCTTTAGAAATAATTAAATTTTGAATTTTGAATAACCAAAACTAGCAATCTTTTGCTAATAACTAACAATTAGAGCATCTCCAATCCAAGACCCTCCAAATCTCTATTTGAGAGGATCAAATTAATCTATTTTATTTGAAAAGTAGATTTAGAGGATTGTACTATTTATCTCAACTCCAACCCAACACTCTATTTCTCAACTCCAACACATATTTGAAGGAGATCCTCTATTTTTTCCTTCATCCTC
The DNA here is from genome assembly GCA_018127125.1 of Rhododendron griersonianum. Classification (NCBI taxonomy): domain Eukaryota; kingdom Viridiplantae; phylum Streptophyta; class Magnoliopsida; order Ericales; family Ericaceae; genus Rhododendron; species Rhododendron griersonianum. The sequence goes on from CM030789.1 coordinate 35,688,094, forward strand.
TATATTTAGAGGATCAAAGTTCATCCTCCCAAATGGATGAGAGTTTTAGAGGATGGGTTGGAAAATGTTTTTCCTCCAAAATGAAGATATAGAGTATGGATTGGAGATGCTCTTAGTGGACCCCACATATTCTCAATCTAATACACTCATTATTACACGAAAACGTTCTATCTCTTCCCCCCCCCCCCCCCCCTCAACAAATGTTTTCAAAAAAAATTTTTTTACTAAAGACTATTTTCCCCCCAAAAAAAAATTTAATTGTTTTTCAAAAATAGTTTATATAAAAAAAGTGTTCTTTTTTTGAAAAACTGCTTTGTTTTTAAACTATTTTTTCAAAACCTTTTCTTATATAAAAACTATAGTTACAGGAAAATATTTTTTTAACTATTTTTTTAAAATTTCAAAAATTATTTTCTATTTCTAATAAATAGTTTTTATTAGTTTCAAAACTATTTTTAGTAAAAAGCTATTTTCCATGTTCATAGTTTTTTAGTTTTTTTTTTATAGTTTGAAAATGTGATGCAGCAAGTTTTGGTTATTTAATTTTGATGATGCCATTTTTGACCTCTACGTTGCTAACCTTAACAATCTCTTAAATGAATAATCAAAAGCTGATGTGGTAACTTTTGGCTATCCATTTTTGATTATGTTATTGTGGATACCCTAAGACTTCCTCTATTGTCGTAGGCAATAAAAAAATTGTTCATGTTAGAGCAAATAAAGCATGTCAAGTTGGAAGTGTTACTGCATCTTTAAGCTAGTCGTATGGTAGTCCTTGTTGATAAAATAAAAATTAAAAAACGTACATAAATAAGAAATTGAGATTTTAAGAGAGATCATATAATTATACAATAAAAAATAAAACAGAAGAAGAGATAATTGTTTTACACATTGAGAGTCAAGATTGATACCAACGACTTTCACAGATCTTCATGATCCACATAAAAATCTAAAAAAAAAAAAAAAATGTAGGAGAGAACACAACGTACAATGCAATCAAAGGAGAAGAGATCATGTCAGTAAATTATTCTACACTTTGAGAGCCGTATTGATACAAAAGAGGTTGATACAAAAATGTTATATATAGAGAATAGATTGGCTACTTTTTGTAGGTATGCATGCATGAAGAAGAGTACTGCAATAGGTACATATGCATTGTACATACCATGTACATATGGATTTTGTGGGTCCCACCTAGGGTCCTACAAAAATTATCCGAATCGTCCATTATTTTTAGAATATTTTTTTATGCAGCCCTGTAAAAAAATCAGCTCAATCCGATATCAGTAAGGATTTTTCTGGAACGCGTAGGGACAAAACTGAACAGTTAAGTACTTTCGTCCTTAAAAATTTAGAAAAAATTCTTACCGATATCAGATTGAGCTGATTTTTTATAGGGCTCCATAAAAAAAATTAAAAATAATGGATGGTTCGAATCATTTTTGTGGGACCCGAGGTGGGCTTCACAAAACTCATATGTACATGGTATGTACATTCTCATATGTACCCATAGCTTTACTCCATGAATTCACCACGAAATCTATCTAGTATCTATAGGTAATAGGTGTGGAAATTCTCTGAAAAATTGGGGAGGGAGAGTGTATTTGGAAGAAAGGAAATCAAAACTTTTCTTCATGGCATAATTAATGATGGGGGCGACTATTCGCAATCCTCTATTTTTCTCCCGTAGCCCGTTAAAAATTTTTGAAAATTATATTTCAGTAACTACATGTCGAAATATGTTCAACCTTCGGTAAACAACTGCCGAACATACATTTTGGTAAATAGCTGTTGAAAATAAGATTATATTTCGGTAACTACATGTCGGAAATGCACAAAAAACATATATTTCGGTAATTGGATGCTGAAAATGTATCTCAATTTCGGTAACTAACTGTCGAAAATGTATCTCAATTTCGGTAACTAACTGTCGAAACATATGGAAATTTTTAACGGGCTACGGGAGAAAATAGAGGGGTGCGAATAGCAGCGCCCTTAATGATTTTGTTTACTTTTTTTACATAACATTGGTACGGAAATTGTTTTAAGTACCATACCCTACTATTTATTGGAAATTGAATTCTACACTCCCTTTTTTTGACATCTACACTCCTTTTTTGTCTTTTAGCAAAAAAATTACACACACTTTCAACACTAAAATCCAAAAAAAGGAATATATATGTCAAAAAAAGGAGTGTAGAATTCAATTTCCTTATTTAATTTTAAATACTTTTCTATTTATTAAAAACAATGCTTCTCATATCGGATTAGTCCATTTCTATATAAAGTTGGTATTTCATTGAGAAAGATTAGTAACCCTATTTTCAAATTAGATATGATTTGTTGAGTTATTATTTTTTCTCATTTACTTTGAAGAGGCAAAATGTCATTAGAGACATATATATCCAATTGGATCGAAAGTCCAAGCCAAGAATTATATGGTACATGTACTTCTATGACCATTGGTACGTACTCACGGTACCCAGTCGATTGGTACATTTTTTATTTTTTATTTTTTGAACCGCGTCGATTGGTACATTGATTGACCATAATTCGATAGGTAAATAATTTCTACTCTGTACTGTAGAGACCCGTATTTATTTTTATCCAAGGTTGATATTTATTAAATGCATAATTTTCGGAAAGGAAATGGAATAATCGTATTTATGTGATTTGGGGTTAAAACGAAGGAATTGATTGTAGAATGAGGTAATGTGTGATTTGTGATTTTTTGGGTATAAATAGGAGGGTGAGTGTGTAGAGAATTATCTTTCTCCTCCACACACCCACCGGCTCCCTCTCTCTCCAACGCCTCTCTCACTCTCTCTTGCTCTCTCACCAAATTCCACCAATTTCACTCAAAACCCACCAAGATAATCTTCAATCCTTCGACCTCTACGCGTATTGTGGTCCGTATCCCGTTCATTGGAGCTCGAGGAGGTCGTTTGTCGCTCGAATCAAAATTTTCGGAGAGCTAGGGCTCGTGTCTTCTTGGGTTCGTTCTTCGGCCTCGAAATAGGGATTCTACCTCTCAATATATGTAATAGGAGTGTTTTCTAGCCTTGAATTCGTGTCTTTTTGTTGTTGTGGTTGTGTTGTGGTTGAAATCGTCGAAATCTGCAGAAAATCTGCTCGAACACCCATTTGTATCGATACTGCTCAGATCAGTATCGATACAAGAATCTCTGGAACGTTTTAAGCCCATCTGTATCGATACTAGAATCGCTAATATCGATACAAAGTGCCCTAAAATCAGCTTTCGCTGTTTTGCTCCAAACTTCGTTATTTTGACCCCCGGTCACTTCTAACTCATTCTAAACATCACCAAATCATTCCATAACATCGTTAATCCTATCCGTTGAGTTCGTGAAGTATCTTTGCACCCCCCGCTTCTTGTTTGGTACAATTTAGCGTTGATTCATTTATGGACTTGATTTAATTAGAATGACACGTTAAGGGAATTTGAGACACGTGAAACCTTGTTGACACAACGTGCGGACATTTGGGGTCCATCGACGGGTGGGTGCCTGGCAGGAGATATCAGGGTCCCATAAATAGCCTGGCAGGAGCTAATGCTCGTGTTGATTATTCAAGGCCTAACCTACGAGGTGGGTGCTTGGCAGGGGATATCGGGGTCCCATGAATAGCCCGGCAGGAGCTTCGGCTCGTGACACGTAACGCTAGACGTTTTGGGCACGCGGGATAAGAAAGTGGTTAAAGGTTGAGGTGTATTCTAGTTCTCATGGCTTGTCCGTCGGATTGTAGATCCCTATCGATTGTCCAATGCTTGGGTTACCCTTTGTACACATCGTATCATCATTCTCGCATTTCTCTTGCATATATTGTTTGTGTAGCATTTCTACTGGGCTAGTGTAGCTCAAACCTTACTTCTTTCAGGTACTAACTCAGGATAGTAGCGAGCATGATTGGAGTGCTTGGATGTTGGACACATTTTGAAAGCTAACATTGTAGAGTTACTTTGGCATCTTTGTAAATTTCTTTTGGAGATGTGTTTGTAACTTAGGTGATAATTCAGTTGACTATGGAATATTTGTAAACTCTAAACTCTTGACCTTTGACGTTTATTCTGAATTGGGGCCGTTGTGCCTAGGAATGTAATATTTTGAACTCTGGGACTTGGAGTATGGTTATGGGAAATTAAGGATATTTGGGTATCGTACGATTTATTGTGAGGTATTTGTTAATGAAACTCTTTATATTTTACGTCAAAATGGAGGACGTGACACGTACAATCTTATATTTGTTCATATTTTGATGGGTGAATGACAATACATTAAAATAAGCTTAGATGATAAGTTACGTACTTATTAGAATTTAAAAATGATCCGGAAAATAGTAATGTGTTACTATATATTATGAACAGTAGAATTTGAAGTTAACTAATTGAGTTTCCATTGCAGATGATTCGGTAAATCATCAACTTTTTGAAACTTGAATTTAGTTAATTAAATATTTTTTTTCCAAATTTATTGATTGAAATTTGTTTGAAAACTATGAGATTTAATTGGCTATCTATTTGCCTAGCTTGAGCGCTTTCCTAAGTTAATGGTTTAGTTTGAAATTTAAAGTTAATTAAGGAGTAATTAATTATTTCTTTTGCAATAGCTGATTATATGCATTGTAATTCGGTTCCTTGAATGAGTACCTACTAACTGAACTAAATTATTCTTCTCTCTGCAGCCGCTTCTGTTAGGATTTTGAGAGCTCTAAGGAGATTTTGAGAAGCCACAGTCGCCTTGCTTTTCTGCCTGGGGGGGGAGGCATCCCTTTCCCTCCTCCCCCCGGGCTCCTCCTCCTCCTCCATCCGCTCTCCTCTTTCTTCCCCATCTTCCCTATAGTTTTTTTTCTTTTCGTTTTCTCCTCCCTTAGATCTGACCCTCTCTGTTCGGCGGGTTCCACCGTCGCCGGAGCCTTTGTGGCAGCAGTGGTGGAGGTAGTGAGGGTTGCGATCCGTTCGGCGATTTTTGGGCGGCTGGATTTAGAGCAAGATCTGGAGGAGTTTTGTCTCTCCATGTGGGAGTTTTGTCTCTCCTTATGAGAGTAATAAAATTCGCCTTTGAGCGATTTGTTTACTGTTCGGGCTCAAGAAGATTAATATGCATCTTTTGGTGGTTTGCTAGAAATTCATTAGTGTGCTCATTTCTGGTCGAAGTTCATCTGATCGTCTGGGTTCTTGTTGTCTTTTTTTCTTGGCTAGCAATGTATCTCTTTTTGAGACTGCTATAGGATATATGAATTTTCCGCTCAACAGAAGGTGCGTCAGGCCATACCTGGGCTGGGGATGAAAGACATCAATCGCCTCGTTCTTTCTCGTCTTGTATCAGTTAGATGATTAGTTTGGCTTTGTCCAAGTTATCTGTAATGAATTTCGTTGTGTAAGTGCCGTTGGACTTTATCAATACAATACCTCTCACTTTTGTTAAAAAAAAAAAAATGAGTACCTACTATAATAGGATTTATTTAGTTTTGGAATGAAAGAATGCAAACTATATCCTTATTTTGACACTCAATCTCAATCATTGAAATCAATGGCTAAGATTAGATTTTACTCTCTCCCCTCTATCTCACCCACATCTAATCTCTCCCTCCCTCCCTTCCTACCTCACGAGCCTTGTGACTCCCTCCCCACTCCAGCTCCTCTATCTCCGTCGGTCCCCAACTCCAGCCAACCCCATCTCCGGCGAACCCCAACTCCGGCGAACTCAACCTTCTCTTGACCCTCCTCACTCCCCCATCATACCCACCCAAAACGAAGTACCACCCGCCACTACCACTGTCGATTCTACCCAAATGTGTGGCTGTGTGCAAATTGCAGAGATGGGTTGCTTGTGTAAAATATGTGGCTAATCTAATGGTTTCAATTTTCAACTAAGGGTATGTAGTGGCTCCGGAAACTGGGGCTCAGACCGCTCACCGAGCCGCATTGCACCAAGCGATACCAAGGAGATCCCCGCCCCTCGACCTCGGAAGATCGCTCGGTGGGAGGAGTCCGGCTGAGCTTTGTCGCTGTCTAAAGGTACGGAGCGTACCCGACCCCGACATCCCAAGGCCGCTTGAAGGGTATAAACTGTTTATATTTGTATAATACTGGTTTGATTTTTAGCTATGTTTTGGTTTGGTATCTAGGAAAAGAGAAAAAAGGTTTGAGCTTTTTGCTTGTTACGATTGATTTTCGGAAGCGAGTTTGTAAAACAACACGACGTGGATTGAAGCGTTTTTGTTCTGATTTGGAGGGGGTTTTTTTAGCGATTTTCTCAAAGTGTTTTGGAGGAATGGAGACAGCTATGAGAGAGATGAACTGATGAAGTTTGTTCATTTGTGGTTAGGGCTTTTTAAAGGGAGTTAGATCTGGCTGAGGTTATGATAAGTGTAGCAGGCCGAACATGATTGTCCACATTTGCGTGAGCCGAACCCGCCCTGAGCCGTGCTCGGACCTTGGACTCGGCTCCACGCCGATGATCTTCTGTCATCAACACACTCATCTCAGGCTCGGAGGAGATGAAGCCCATGCTCGGCCACCTTCCTGACAGGAAGCCCCTATCGACACGTTCACCTCAAGAGTCGCATGCCGGGCTCAGCCAGGTTGGTGCTCGGCCACCCGCGAAGCGCGGCCGCCGCTGACGTTCGGCTGCCTGCTGAGTCACATGCCTTCCCACGTGCTGGAGCGGTTACATCAAAAGATAATCGTGAGCACACATGGGCGCGCCAGCTCACCCCAAAAACGGTTACCAGATCTATTCCATGATGTCACCATAACGTTACTTGGCTTGTGCCAAGCACGTGTCCGTACTTGGGGAGCAAGCTAAGAAGGCTCTATAAATATCAAGTGATGGCAACCCTAAAAGATACATGCTACTGCACACTAATACAGAAAATAACTCCAATCCATTGCCTCTCTCTGCACATACTTATCCTCTCGCCGGAGGGCCTTGCCGAGAAAATCCCCGACCAGGTCTTAGTCGTGCGCTCACTGTGCAGGCTAGGGGAAGAAAGCTTGGAGACCATTTAACCATCGGAGGAGAAGCGAGGATCAAGGAACACGGGTCACACAATTGGTGAACCCGACGTGAACCACACTTCTGATTCAAGCGGCTCTCACTTCCTTCGCATCACCTCCCTCCTTACTTCAACAACGACCAAACCACTCACCATGGGCGGAGATCAGACGGATGCAGCCATCTCAGGGGCCAAAGACCCTAGTGGAAATGTCATCCCCACAACACCCCTTGAGAGGCACATATCCATGTCCCTCGCCCCTGGATCCGGTCTCTCACCAGCCGCAGACGACGTAACGGCGGCCTATATCCGTTTGCTACAGCGTCGCGATGACGAACGCGATAACAAGTTGGCTGCACTAAGGGAGGAGGTGGCGCAAATGAAACAGTGTATGCAGCAAGAGACCACCCCCGCCACATCCAGATCCGATGGAGGCGGGAGTAGACGAAGGCAGACCCCGCCGCCGCCGCCGCCACCACCCCCACCACAAGAACGTCCACACGAGACAGGCCAACGCGGATCCGTGAAGGACCGTCTTGGCTTTACCCCAGCACCTGGCGACGCCAGGGAAATTATCCTCTATAAACAACCCACCGCATCTGGAACACATCATTCTAGAAGCCATCATGAGCGTACAAGAACAAGGGACACCAAGTCGTTCACGAGCACGTACTCGATAGGTCGCGCGGAATTCTCTCGCACGACGGTTTCGCACCGTAGCCGAGATTCTGTACAGACCAGACGCCATGTCTTTGAGCGTCTTGGGGACATCCCACCAAAGAATTTGGATGTCGAGCACCACACACGGCGGAAAGGAGAAGGCGTACTCACCGAAAGAGCGATTGATGACAACAAAACCCTCCGTGACAGAGAGAAGTCCATCGACGGCCCACGCCGAACGATAACAGACTTGAGAGACAAGCTTTGGCACAGGGACGCCGAGAAGACTTCAACAAAAGAGCCCAAAGGAAGGGAGTCCAAAAGAACGAAAACAGACGAACATGGCAAGCCGCCACGACCTGGCTTTGAGAGACAACTGAAGGACCTCGGCGTGTCTCCCTTCACCTCCCACATCATCAACATGGCACCCGAATCCACATTCCACATACCAAAATTCACGAAGTTCGATCCGGCCACCTGTGAGGCTTACACCCACCTAATACACTTCCGCCAGACCATCGAACTCTGCACCCAAAAAGATGAAGTTAAATGCAAGGCGTTCCCGTCCAGCCTCGGCTCCCTTGGACTCCAGTGGTTCAACAAGCTGCCCACTGGATCCATACGGAACCTAGCCAACCTCGAACGCGCTTTCAATACCCCCTTCATCACAAGCAACAAAACCGCCAAGGAGCCGAAAACCTTATCTCAGATGAGGAAACTCCCTTCAGAAACTCTCAGACAATACGCCGAACGTTACTGGCAGCTGTTCAATGAGATCCCTGGGATCGACGAATACTGGGTTGCACGTACCTTCAAAAACAGCCTGGAAACCGGCAGCAAGATCCTGGACGAACTCGCCATCCGCCCACCCCATGGCATGGGCGAGTTAATGCGCGTCGTAGAGCGGTTTTGCGCTCTTGAAGAATTTTATGCGGACAGAGCTGCGCAAGGAATCCCGAGCGCAACAACCCCATTCTCCTCGGCCACGCCCCAACTGCCAGCACCAGTAATCACCCAACACTCGCAGCCCAAGAAGCAGGTACACAACATCAAGGAAGGGAAGAAGCACCCGCCGAAAGTACACAACTATGTGGCCGAGACCACATACTTCAAAGAGCCAATCTGGTCCTTCCTGAAGGAGATAATGCGACAACCATGGTTCGAGTGGCCGACAGGCAAGCTCAGTACCAACACTGGCCAGCCAGATCAAAATCCGAGGAAGAAGTGCTCCTACCACAACGAACTAGGCCACTATACAACAGCTTGCGTGCCTTACAAAGCTCTCCTGGAGAGACGCGCAACTCAAGGACATCTCGATCAGTACATCAATCGAACAAAATCACCCGCCCGACAACCAACAGGCAATCCCAACCCCAATGAACAGCGCCCGCTGATACATGTTATCCACGGACCAATGACAAAGGCATCCAAAAACACACTCAAGGCCGACATCGATCGCGCCTCCACATCCAAGCAGATACTCTAAGTCGGTTGCGGATCAAAGCGTCAACGCCCATAAGAAGGGCCCAAGTGGACAATAACCTTTACCGAGTGCGACCTCGAACATGTGCAAACTCCACACACAGACGCCCTCGTTGTCACCGTCCAAATCGGCGTCCATGACGTCAAACGCGTCCTCATCGATCAAGGAAGCTCGGCGGAGGTCATGTACTACGACCTTTTCAAGAAATTGGATCTACCAGAGTCAGCCCTACAACCCGCCGAAGTACCTCTCATCGGCTTCAACGGAGCACCTGTCTGGCCACTTGGCCGAATCTTTCTCCCAGTTGTCGTCGGCTCAAGAACTTTGACTGTCGAATTCATTATCGTCAACGTGCCGAGCCCATACAACGCCATTCTTGGCCGAACCTGGCTCCACGGCATGCAAGCCATCGCTTCCACCTACCACCAGGTCATCCGCTTCATTGGCATGAATGGGAGACAAGAAGATCTGCGAGGAGACCAAGTAGCTTCCAAAAAGTGCTACGTCTCGGTCGTCCACAATTCCACCAAAGCCAAACAAGTACAATGGGTTGAAGTCCCAGACATGGCCATAATCGAAGACGTCGGCCAGAAGGCTGAAGATAAAGCGGAGGAAGACTTGGTCAAAATGCCAATCAACGAGGACGGCTCACGTTTCTTCTTACTCGACTCTTCCCTCAGCGACGCCGAGCGAGAAGAGATGTTCCAATTCCTCAAGGCCAACATAGAAGTCTTCGCCTGGACCCCCAACGAAATGCCAGGGGTAGATCCTGACTTCATCTGCCATTCTCTCAACATCAAGAAAGACTCAAAACCCGTAGTACAGAAGGCTCGACGCTCGGCACCAGAACATGCCGACGCCGTTGTTGAAGAAGTCGACCGTCTGTTGGAAGCTAACGCCATCCAGGAAGTACAATACCCAACTTGGCTCTCCAACACCGTAGTTGTCAAAAAGAAAAACGGCAAATGGCGAGTCTGCGTCGACTATACCAATCTCAATGACGCCTGTCCGAAGGATTGGTTCCCACTTCCGAAAATCGATCAGTTAGTCGACGCAACCGCAGGTCACGCTCGGCTAAGCTTCCTTGATGCCTACCATGGCTATCACCAGATAGCCATGGACCCAAAAGACATGGAAAAAATGGCCTTCATCACACCACATGGCATCTTCTGCTACCGCGTCATGCCGTTTGGACTCAAAAACTCAGGTGCCACCTTCAACCGAGCAATCTTCAAAATGCTTCATACACAGATAGGCCACATCCTTGAAGCCTACATCGACGACCTCGTCGTCAAAAGCCAGTTGGAACGCAACCATCTCACAGAGCTCGCTGAAGTATTCAAAATCCTCAAGCTCCATAAACTTCGCCTGAACCCGGAAAAATGTGCATTCGGCGTCAGTGCAGGGAAATTTCTCGGCCATTTGGTCACAAGGCGCGGAATCGAGGCCGATCCTACGCAAATCAAAGCAGTGGCAGACTTATGGCCACCGCGAACGATCAGAGAAGTTCAAAGGCTCACAGGCATGGCAACCGCCCTCAAACGCTTCATCAGCAAGTCATCAGACAAATGCCACGCCTTCTTTCACGCCTTGAAAGGAAAGAGCCGGCGCAGCTTCGAATGGACGCCGGACTGCGACACAACACTGGCCGAACTCAAGGACTACCTAGGCTCGGCTCCCTTGATGGTCAAGCCAAAAGAATTCGAAACCCTCTACCTTTACCTGGCAGTTTCGGCTCATGCTGTCAGTTCCGCTCTTGTTCGGCGAGAAGGAACCGACGACATGCCAATTTACTTCACAAGTAAAACTCTCTTATCGGCACAAACACGCTATCTTCCTCTCGAAAAGTTAGCACTTGCCCTTGTCTCGGCTACAAGAAAACTCCTACCATATTTCTAGGCTCATACAATCACCGTTTTAACCGAGTACCCTCTCAAAGCTCTCTTTCGGAAAGCTGATCTTTCCAACAGGGTCTCCAAATGGGCAGTCGAATTAGCAAACTTCAACATTCGTTTCGAGCCTCGGACAGCAGTCAAGGGGCAGGTCCTCGCCGACTTCATCGCCGAATTAACACCTGAGGATACCGAGATCCTCAATACTCCCGCACCACCCCAACCCACGGCCGAGCATGTAGAGAACGCGAAACCTTGGCTCCTTTTTCAAGGAGACACTTGGCGACTTCAGGTTGACGGCGCTTCCAACAGCAATGGAGCTGGAGCAGGAGTTGTCTTAGTCTCCCCTTGTGGAACTTTGCATGAAAGCGCCATCATCATCGACTTCCCTGCCACTAACAATGAAGCCAAGTACGAAGCCCTCCTTGCTGGCTTACGCTCCGCAATAGCAATGAAGGTCGACGAGCTGGCTGTTTTTTGTGACTCTCAACTCATAGTCAACCAGGTGTTAAGGGACTACGAAGCCAGGGACCCCAGGATGATGAAGTATCAAGAAACTGCAGCCGAACTTACCAAGCACTTCAAGAATTTCAAGATTGAACAGATAAACCGCAAACACAACGCGCACGCAGACACACTTGCTGGCCTTGCCTCGGCTTCCAAAGCCTCTGAATTCCGAACTATCAACTTTGGCAGCATTGACCACCCAAGTTATGACATCACCCCAGAAGTGCTCAATGTCGAACTCGGTCCAAGCTGGATGGACGAGATCGTCGCTTTCCTCATAAATGACACTTTACCTGCCGACAAGAAGGAAGCTTTCCGCATCAGGAACAAGGCCGCTTACTATTGGCTCAACGAAAATGGCCAACTCTACAGGAAATCCATCTCCGGCCCTTATCTCCTCGTCGTCCACCCAACACAAGTACCCGAGATCCTCAATGAACTTCACTCAGGAAGCTGCGGCTGCCACTCTGGTGGCCGTTCGCTATGCCAACGTGCCATAAGTCAGGGGTACTTTTGGAAAAACATGAAGAAAGATTGCGAAGAAGTCGTCCGAAAATGCCGACCATGCCAACTGTTTTCACCAATCCCGAAACAACCAGCTCAGAACCTCTCCCCCATCATTAGTCCTTGGCCCTTTGCACAATAGGGGCTGGACATCGTGGGCAAGCTCCCAACAGCCCCAGGAGGCTTCAAGTTCTTAATCACTGCAACAGACTACTTCTCCAAATGGGTGGAAGCTGAAGCCCTTGTCACCATCACTGAGGCAGATGTTCGGCAATTTGTTTGGCGGAATATTGTCACCAGGTTCGGCGTCCCATACGACATTGTCTCAGACAATGGTACCCAATTTGTTGGAAATGGCCTCACAAGTCTCTGCGAAGAATTTGGAATCCGCTTCTTCAACTCTACTCCGGCGTACCCCCAAGGAAACGGCCAAGCTGAGGCCACGAACAAGACTGTCTGCGCCGAGATAAAACGTCGGCTGAATTCCAAGCGCGGCAAGTGGGCAGAAGAACTCCCAAGGGTCCTATGGGCCTATCGTTCCACTCCACGACGCTCTACTGGCCAGACTCCCTTCTCCATGGCTTTCGGCATGGAGGCCGTCATCCCACTGGAATCAAGGTTTTCCACCCTCAGGACGGAGACCTTTGACCCAAAGACAAACGACGAAGCTATCGAACAGGAGCTCATACTTGTCGAAGAGAAGCGTGATGACGCTCGACTAAAGCTAGCCGAATACCAACAACAGGTGGTCAAGAGGTACAATTGAAGCGTGCGAACCAAGAAATTCAAGCCAGATGATTTAGTTTAGCAAAAGGTGGTGCAAACAAGCAAGAAGAAAAAATTCATGCCTAACTGGGAAGGGCCTTTTCGCATTGTCAAAATTGCTGGTGAAGGTGCATACATCCTTGAAGACATGAAAGGGAAGGTGCTTACTAACCCATGGAATGCACAAAATCTGAAAAGAGCATATATGTGACCCTTCATTTCAAGCTCGGCTGAAATTATGCTCTGCAAAACTTCAAACTCCCGAAAATGAACTTTCGATTTGGCTTCGGCATCATCAATGTTCTTTATGTTTAAAAGAAGGGCTTCTGCCCATAGTTTTCTTCTTCTACTTTTGCTTGTATTCAAGAAGTTTCTCAATGAAAAGACAAGTGTTGCAATTAAATTCTTTAAGTGTTTTAAAGTACTGTTCTACTTTACGGCTTACTCACATAACTCACTCTCGGCAAATCTGCCAAATACAAGCGTTGACTTCGGTCACACCCACAAATGGCTCTTCAGCCTCTTGCTTCGGCCCCTATCGCCGCCCAAAGAAGCAAACAACGGACATATGGTCCGCCGAGCCTAAAACACACATCTCTGATAGAACACAGGCTTCGGCTCGGATTGGCAAGACGTTATGGTCGGCCACCAAAAGGTTACACTTGAGCTTTGGCGAGCAAACCACCCACAAACACTTTACAAATCTCAAGCGGCCTTTTCTCCCTTGGTCAGGGGCTGCCACTTCTGTCATATCCCCAACAACTATTAAAAGGGCACCAAGCAATCTTACAATGTCAGGACAACAAATCCATGTTCGGCGACCTACATTACTACTTTGGTCAAAGCTCGGCAATTACCACAATGCAGTAAGACATCCACATTAATCAAGAAATTCGATTACTTAGCCGAACCCAGACCAAAGTGGGGGTTACGGATAACTACACATTCAAAACAAGCAAGACCATCAAAATTTTATGAAGGCATGAAAGCAATCAATCAAGCTCGGTGGAACAGATGCAGTGCAAAAACGAAGTCATGCATTCAACTTTCAAAAGAAAAACAACTATTACTGGAAACCCTAAGCTGGGAGGTACGGCGTGGTAAACCGTTCGGTGCCGACCCCCCATCAACTATTACATCTGGTACGGTAAAACTCCTAAGTTCGGAGCCGTCCAGTCCAACAAAAACTTCAAGTTAAAACAAAAGCAAAAAACAAATTCTAAACTTGAGGAACATCCTCAGCAGCGACATCAGCAGCCACTTCAGCCTCGGCATCAGCAGCCCCCTCGACATTCTTGGGAACTTGCTCGGCGTCCTCAGCCACGGCTCCCTCAACATCTCCAGCATTTTTTCCAGTTGATCCATCCCCACCGTCGGCGTCGGAAACAGTGAGATCATCGACGTCATCGTCGCTCTCGGGAAATTCCTCTGGAGGAAGTGGCTCGCATTCTTCATCGGTGTATGGCAGCACGAGCTCGGGCACGACGGCCGCAGGAATTGACTTGGTCAAGTTCAGATCTGGCTCCAGCTGCATAACCGCACATGCAGCCTTCACTTCGTCCTTGTACCCCGCTCGGTATGAGATCGGGATCCTCTTCTTGATCTCGTCGTTCGCCATTGACCGAGCGTCCCTGATGTACTCGGTGCCAGCTCGGTCATGCCCAGCCTGATAAGCCTTCTCGTCCACTTCCTTCATCTTCCTCTTCTCTCTCCTCAGAACCAGACCGAGCTCGCGATCAGACTTCTTGGCCTTCTCCAGAGCGTCGTCCCTTTCGTTTTCAAGCTCGGCGATCTTGATCTTCGCAAGCTTCAGACTGGTTTTCGCGGACTTCATTTTTTCACGCTCGGCCTTTGCGTCATCGTGATAGCGGGTCCTCTCAGCGGCCAACAGATCAGCCTAATTGGACACCCTCAGCAGAGCATGTCCAGCCTGCATAACATAGAACGATTAGGCTCGGCGACATAGATGCAAATAAACACAAAACCCGCAAGATGAAATAAGACGATACCTGAACTAGGTAGGCACTGGCATGGACTAGTCTCGGCTGAAGCTCCCTTGGGACCCTGTCCATGTCCCTCGGCAGCGCGAGGCCGTGCAGCATGGAAACAGCGAGCCCGGGCTCCAACTTGACACTGTCCTCAACTGTGACCACTTTGCTTCGGCCATTGCAAAAGAAGGCGCGAACTCTGGCAAGATCGCTTGGCCACTAGAACCAGCCGCCCTCTCCACAGCTCTAGAGCCACCCGCGGCTGATGACTCTGTTTGGTCCTTGTCTTTTGGAAGCGGCGTCGGCGGCCTAGTGGGGAAGAAGTCCTGGGTGACCCTTTGCTTCTTTGCCGTGGGCTTGGCTGCATCAGCGTCCCGTTGCCGGACAGCAGCACCATCCCTAAGGTTCACTTTGACAACGTTTCTTCTCCCCATATCTTCGTCAAACTCGGGGACAAGGGTTCGAAGTGGGGTTACGTGTATGCCTGTGGGCTCGGATGGTCGGCTTTCCTAGAACCAGAAGTCCGCTGACTTCATGAAAGTGGGAAATTTTACCCTCGGCTCTTTCGTCCTTCTGCTCGGCTTAGGAGCTTTGCTTCTTCCTCCTTGATTTTCGGCGACCTTCTTTTTGCCCCCAGCATTAGTGCTCGGCCCTGATTCTTTTTCCTTCCTCTTCAACTTCCCCTTGTATGAGGGAATGTAGCCTAGAAGCGTTGGCGCGTCGCGACAAATCTGGGCCTTCAACGTCTCGATGTTCTTCTCGACGGCCAAAGACTGCTCCCTCTTGGTAATCGCTCGGTGATCTGCAAGAAAAAAGTGTTAGCCAAACAACATCAGGAATATAATGGAAGGAGAAATCGTGCTCGGCAAAATATGAAACAGTAAAACAACCTCGGAAATCTTTAATCTTCGGCACGTTGTGCAGCCACGTCGACTGGTCACCGAACTCGTAATTCCCACTTACTTCGACGTAGAAATTAGCCCACTTATCTGTGTCAGGTAGCCCATCTATCAGGGGCTCCTTACCACTACGCGTCGACAAGTACCTGCGGTTGGTCTTGCCGTGCCTGGACATGATGTACGTAAGGAAGAGATCGGCGACTGTGAACTCAAGGTTATGGAGCTCCTTCAGCTTAATCACCGACATCACTATCCTATAGCTATTGATGGCGAAGAAGTGAAGTACTATGCCGAATCTGGTCAACAGTTCCCTCAGAAATGGGTGAAGAGGAAAGCGGAGTCCAGCCTCGCAGATGGCCATAAGGGGAACCGTTATGTGTTCGGGACGATGTTCCCTCTTATCTCTTATCCGGTTGCTGGCTACCTGACTAATGACAACATCATCTGGGATGCTGTACGTTCGGCAAAAGTCTGC
Organism: Rhododendron griersonianum; assembly: GCA_018127125.1. Taxonomy (NCBI): domain Eukaryota; kingdom Viridiplantae; phylum Streptophyta; class Magnoliopsida; order Ericales; family Ericaceae; genus Rhododendron; species Rhododendron griersonianum. The sequence goes on from CM030789.1 coordinate 35,704,284, forward strand.
ATACTCGTTGGGACGCCTGCTGAAGTAGTGGGCGTGAGGACAGACCTGCCCTCTCTCATAGAGGTCGGCGACCTCCCTATTCTCAGACGAGGTTTCACCAGGCCTTGATCGAGAAAAAGCTGCGGCCTCGGTCTCAGGGCAAAATCTAGACTCGGCCTCAGGCCCAAGTTCAGGCTCGGCCTCGGAGTCTGTGGTGGGGGTAAAAGTTATCTCGGGCGCGGTGTTGTACCCGCCGTCGTACTCATGGTCACGTTCAGCGTTGGAGTCGCTGGAACCTGACATATTCAAAGCAATCAAAGAAGCTTGGCGTCGGCTCCTGTGCCTTTCCACGTACTCTCGGATTACAAGGTCTACAGAATCGTCCCTTGAACTTTCAGAGTCGGATGAGATGATGATAATCGGGTGAGCCAGACCTAACAAAAACAAGAACAAAATTATAAGAGACCTCGTCGTCGGCCAGAAGGCAAGGATCTCAATACGCTCGGCTACTTAGTTGGCCCACCCTATCATCACTCTCCATATACCCAAGCTCGGGAAACGCGGACTCGGGTCAGGAGGCTCGGCCAAACTCGTTGTCGGCCAAACCTATTAGCGTCAGAAATTGGGGCTCGGCTAGCCCCGTCATCGGCCCAGACCACCAACATCAAGGTTGGGGCTTGGAAGAACAGGTTGAAGCTGGAGATGAACACCACTGTTCATCCCCAGCATCGTACTGTTCACTTAGAACAAAAACCCCCCAAAAAACCCAAAAAAACGAAGAGAAAGTGCAAGAAAACTGCAGAAATGTTGAGAGAAGCAGAGAACGAACTCTTACCTGTGATTTTCAGCGAGATCTGGTGTCCAATTTGTTAAGAATCAAGAATGGGAGACGAACAGGCATAGCAAGAGCTCTGGTTATGGAGTTTTAGAGAGAGAGAGAGTGTCTGTAAACTTTCTTTCTCCTCGCGTCGCCCATTATATAGAGCTAGGGTTTGGGATTCGAAGTTCCCGCCCATCATTACACCGCCGAACCGTTGGCCATTCAGCGCGTGACACGTGGCATTGAAAGGACAACCTGCAGAGCTTCACGCTTGCCAACCGTCTCCTCGCCAAGCCGTACCCAGCCATGGAGTGACACTTGGCTTTCCTCCATTGGGACTCTCCTTCGACGGCTGATATTGCTTCAGAGGGAAAGGTGAATGGGGTTCGGCCAAATCTCACCCTTATCAACGATGATTCGCGTTCGGCACATGACGGGTTCGGCCTGACCTTAAGTAGTGGGATAAAAGAAGTAGAAGGAGAGTAGGCTAGGGGGAGAGAGTACAAGATGGCAAATAGAGAGAAGGGCATATCTCATTCCAACAAAACCAAATAAAAATAGATTGCGGAGTCAGTTAAATGTTTCACGGTACCTCACCCTATAAACTATTTTTAAGTGGCGTAATCTCTTTTGTTTCAAATATCCACTTTTTTCTCTGTTATGTTTCAGAATTGTCCAACTTCTGCAAACTCTACAAAAGATGGGTTTTTATGTGCGAATTTTGAAAAGAGAAACACAGGCAATTCTCCAAAGTATTGTTCTTTTTCCATAATCCATATGAAATTTGAGCATTATAGGCTTTATCAATGAGGATCAGGAGAGGGGCTTTTCTGTCTTCAATCTTTTATGTATCGACTCTGAATTATTTGATTTTCTTTCCACTATTTCCAGGGTTCTGGACATGGTCTTTTATCTTTCATTGCTGCCGGCTTGCGTTATTTAGATTCTTAAGACACAACCCTCTTCCCATACCGTAATGCCAAATCAACCAACTCTGGTGTTTCCTTTAGCTATGCTTGTTCCAGAAGATAATGCTTTGTTAGTCACTTGTATCAGAAATGTAGAAAATGGGCCCCCTCTCTTTGTTTCGGGCTTTCAAGTCTTTATCTTTATTTACTTGTGATGAAATCGACCATAGATCACTTCCCCCTTTTATTTGAGAGTATTTAATCTCACCAAATTTTGGAATGGGGGTGAGAAGATTTCTGAAGTAGGAGTGAATAAGAAAATGAGAAGATTTCAATCAGTACGATAATTAAACGTAAACAAGGGGAAATGCTATTGACATCCAAATGGTGGTCGTTTATCTTCAAGGGGCCCAGAAGATTTGCTTGGGAACCTTTTAAAAGTGCTTGGATTGAACTCCCGTATTTTAACATTTCCCACAATCCTCATCTTAAGGACCACCTATTGGGATTTGGATTTAAACAAAAAGAAAATCCTTTTTACTTTTGAAAGAAGTCGAATTTGGGTACATATTGGGAGAAGAGTTGGAGAGGGATGAAAGAAGTAGATATCACATTTAAACCAAAATTCGAACCGAGTAAAAAAAGACTATATGTGCGTTAAAGGTCACAGTCACAGGGTACCTTACCTTATAGTGTCTTTTTTTGTTAACATTATTTCTTTTGTTTTAAGATTAAAGCATCCAATTTCTTTGTCTTTTAAAAGGCACAGACTTCCTCTCCCTCTACCCACCCAACTCCGTGTCGTATTACAAGAACTCAACTCCTCCAAACTTCAAACGGAAAAAAAGAAGTGGGATGTTTTACTCCCCCTTAAAAGAGAAACACAATCAAATGCTCAAGAGCATTATTTTTGTCCTTGTGGAATCTGAGTACGTACAGGCTTTAGACATGGAAATCAGGAAGAGGGGCTGTTTCGTTTATATTCCTTGAATCGTCATTGTATACCTAATCTTAATTTGTTTATTTCATCCACATACTTTTTTCCCTGCTATAGTCAGGGGGATTTCTCCCTTTCATACTGCCAAATGGCATTATTGTAAAGACTTCACGAATGATTGTTCAGTGCTCTCGGAGCACTGCCACTTGGTTCTCCAGGGACCTTGTCCACCACACTTTTGTGTGGCCACAGAAATATGTGGTGGACAAGGGCCCTGGAGAACCATGTGGCAGTGCTCCAAGAACAAAGAACAAAGAACAATTTTTCCTTCACAACCCACTCGCGATGCCACGTCAACGAACTCTGGTGTTGGTTGTCACATGTATGAGAAATGTAGAAAATGGAAGACATAAAGTAGGCAAGTCAGCTACAATCAGGAAGTGAAAACTTTTTTTTGGTAGCGGTCGTCTAATACAATTTGATGGCGGAGACAAGGTGGGACACCAGAAGTCCTCTACCACGGTCCATTTCTTGGTCTCCTCCTTAACATTATCAAAAGATATAACTACCGTATATTTTTCTTACATCTCACAAGATCTTCCCGCTTTCTTATTCTCTCCAACTTAACCAATAATAATACTTCTGACTTCCACTTCCATATCCTGTCTCGTTCTTTTACCTTTTCCATAATTATGCTTTTGGTTTGCTACTTATCATAGTATGTAGATTACTGATAATGCCACTAGTTTCCTTTCAAACAACCGCTATAGAGTGAACCATATAATTGGAAATGGATTTTGAAATCTAAACTGTTGTTTTCAATCAAACCACTCTCACATTTTTTTTTGGGAGTCGGAGAAATTAGTGGGGCAGCATTGTGTGGTTCTAATGATATGCGGATGCTTCAGTGAGTCAGTTTACATTGTACGGGATATTGAAGGGTAACAAGCCAGATTTTCATGTGGCAATGTCACCTGAAAGAGCAAAGCCCTTCTATGCTTCTCTAGTTGACAAATTCCGAAGATCCTACAACCCGGATGCAGTAAAAGGTAAATCTTTCCTGTTTCTTGATGATTTTCTCATTTGGTTCTTTCAATCAACTGTACAACAATCAATGTTAAATTCAGTGCCAGTTATTTTCTTTGTACTATTGTGAACTTATTATTCCTGAACTGCTGGATGAACATCTTAAGATTTCGTGCAGTGAAAAGTAGCAAACTAGAAGTCCATTGAGCTGTTAATGTTTTTGTGATATACTATTTGACTATTTAAATTCAAGAATAGAAATAATGCATTTCTTGTATTCCTTCTCCTAAACAGTTGCGATTAGGATTTTGCGTTGAAGTGCTAGGACCATGAATATTGAATCTTACAGCTGTTGATGTCTCTGGGATTTTTTTTCTTATGTGGTCTTGTTTTTGTGAGTGAGCTTCAGGATCATTATGGACAATACCACTCGGTGAGTACATTGTTTTAAAAACTACTGGGATACTTCTCTTAGAAATGGAGAAGCAGTTCAAATTAGAATCACCTTACTCCTTACCAGAAATACCTAGCAAGTTTAGTGTTTTATCCAACCAACAATGTTTCAACCTTCTGCATGTGGGTCTTTTAGTCTGTTCACAACACCAATGTACAATCACATTACTTTAAGATTCTTTACCTGCTCTTCCAAGACTTAGTTGAGACAATATCTCATTTTGTCAGATTTTAGTTCGTCTAAAATATAAAATTGTATGATCTACTCCTATTATGCTGCCAAACACAAAGTGATGAATTTACAGATGAGTGCAAAGGAGATTATTAACCCTAGAGTCTTTAATTTTCCTCAACGTAGAAGCCTTAGTCTGAACATCCTCTTTGATCTGATTGAACAACACTGTAGGAGATCTCTGCACTCCTCTGAATGTAATGTTCTCCTGCCAAAGATAATAAACCATATCTAACCATGCAAGTTTCCTGAAAATGCTGTGCAAGTTTTTGGGAAAAACTTGCCAATCAACCAGTTAATTTCTTCATACTGAAAATGGCTAGGCTTAGAAATGCTGCATGCTTGACAAACCAAAAGCTACATGGATCTGGAGAAGGGAGTATTCAAGGATTAAATGCGGCACATTTTCATGGTATGGTCACACAGAATACGAGTAGAATCACTTTCAATTTGTTCTAGTTGCTTTCACCTGCTCCTTGCCCCCGCCCTACAAAGAGGTCCTGATTCATTTGTATTGTTCTTGGTCTTGGAGCAGAAATTGTGTGTAGTTGAATCAAATAAGGCTTCTGGACTTGTTATTAAAAAATCTATAAGTGCTATGTATGCCTTACTTCCAGAGTAGTGTCAAAATTCTTCTGGAGTTTTATGTTGTTTACTCTTGCTTTTCTTGTGTGCCTTTCCAGTATTTCTGGTCGTTTGTACTTTTAATTGGTACTCTTTTCCTTGTTACTTTCCCATCGGTTTTTTCATCTTGGGTTTACAGTGTTTAAGGCTCCGTTTGTTTGGATGTAAAATATTTCCTGTAAAATGTTTCTCATTTTCCATTGTTTGGTTGAAAAAAAAAAGTGCCAAAAATATTTTACATGTAAAACATTCTCCCTCACATGGGCGAAAATGTTTTCCTCCAAAAAATCCCGTAAGTCATTTTTGGGACTAATGTTCATCGTTGCCCCATGCCCCTATGGGCCCAACCCTGTCTCAAACCAATGTACCCTGATCATCTCCATACATGTCTATAGGCTATAACTATGCATAGACAGTGTATATATACATATGTTTGAGCCAGTGTTTCGTAAATATGTTTTTAGGGAAATTGAGGTTACCAAGTCCAATTTTGGTTCAGAGGGAAAAAAATTCTCTTCTTTTTTTACATTACTATTTTTGAAGTGCTAACCAAACACCAGAAAATAAAAACATAATTTTTTTTTTTTTAAATGTTTTACATTGAAACAAATGGAGCGTAAATGTTGAATTGTGATAAAGATAGTGGTGCTATTTCAATTGGATTTAGTTCCTCAGCAAATTGGTTGTCTATGATGAAGTTATTGATGATTATTCTCACTTCCTCTTCTTTGTTTACAGCCTTCTTTTCTCTACTATTATTTCTTCGCTCCATGGTCCGTACATCTACTATTGTTTATCAATATACTGGGAAATGTATTTCTATTCTATCATGTATTTAACTGCCTTTCCTGGTGCCCAATTTTTACCCACAGATGGCATATTTGGAGCAATGATGAAGGTGAGATGCCCTACGAGTTTTTCAAGGGTGGTTGTAGTTCTTTATCTCCAAGTTGTGTATCTCAGCAATAATTGCATGTGCTGTTTTTTTTTTGAATGGTGGAAAGGTCAATTTGGTCAATGATGGTCCTGTGACAATGCAGCTTGACTCTTCACAAACATCTAGGTGAGTACGTTCGAAGGAAAAACTAGGCCAGTGGATTTGAATTTCTATGCTATTCCTTGACTTGTTCCCGATCAGAATGCTCTTGCTCAAGTTCCGGTAGTCCACAACTGACAGCTTATTGCACCATTTCAGGACTACAAATGATGCCATTGGAGAACCCTAAATTGGTACAATTTGCAGACACGAAGTGGGTACAAACACGAAGTAGGTTAGGATCGAGAGAACACAAGACAAGACACAAGATATATGAGAAAACACTAGCTTCAACTGAACTTGATATTACATCGGAGAGGCTTCCTCCTTTTATAGGCGTAAGGAGGGTAATACAGACACTGGTAATACATCACTGATTACATCATCAAACAGTACTACATATAATTGAACTCCTTTACTACGTATAACTAGTCTACTGACACACATACTATTCCTGCCATTTATTTATAATTCACACTTACTACTCTGCACCAATTATACATCCTTTAACAGTACACACCAATAATATACAACAGTATAGTACACAGTAAACACTAATAATTTCACCCCCTCCTGGAAAAGAAAGAGGGACCCACAAAAGAGACAGCTGGCCTGATTACTCTGAACCTTCTGAATCATATTGTCTTGAGCAGTCTCCAGAATAGTCTTCAGTCCTGTCGGTCAAGTGATACTGATCCAAAAGAAATCGGATATTTTGGCGCCATTCCTTTGGATAAGTCTCATTGAATTTCCAATTTGCAGTTTCATAATGGAGGAGAGATGAAGGGACTTCTGCAGGTGTCAATCCATTGAGTGAACACAGTGTTTGAGTCATGACAAGATAATTTCCATTGTTGATCTGGATTCTTTGAGGCTCTGGATATGCTGAAAGAAATATAGTGTGATACTCCTTTCGCCAAGTGATAGAACCATCTGGATTAGGAAGACATCTGTTGTTACGACTTGTCCAAAAAACAAATTGAAGATTCCCGCCTGCAGTGTTAGGAACACTTCTGATCTTCTGCTGCCAAAATGGTATGTTTCCAAAGAGCAAGAGGAACTTTAGGAAGAAATCTTCTGGAGGATGGATCTGATTGAACGCCGCATGAGCCAAATAGACCAACACTGCTGATCTATTGAAACAGACACTGATAGTATATACATCTACTAAATACCATAAAAGGAGGTAGGCTTCTTTTTTAAAATAAAAAACATTATGGTCATATACTTCAAACTGGGTGAGAAAAGGATAGACAGGATGGAAAGGTAGACCACTTAAAGGACCTTCATCAAGACCATATTTGAAAATACAGAGATGTTGAAGGTTTTGACACATTTGGACACATCTAGAAAGAAGGGTTAACTCCAAAAGATGACACTGAAGGTGGACAGGAAGATTGACTGGATGGACACAGGAAATCATTGGAAAACAACCAGGGACAAAGAAATGTGGTTTTGATTTTGAAAACTGGTTGATTTCTTTTTTGAGTCTAGACAGAAAATCTGGAAGGACATTTGTTTTTCCTTTTATGTGAATAGCATCAAAACTCCAATTGGAAAACCAATTTGCCCATCTGAGCAATTGTGCTTTTGGAAGGTGTTTCTGCTTGAACTGGAGCATGCTGGGAAATCTCATCATATCAATCTCAATTAGAAAATGATGACCAATAAGATGGAATTCAAACTTCTCAATACTCCTTTTGATTGCCAGAATCTGTTTGTTGGTAGAGTGGTAATGAAGCTCTGCTTGAGAGAAAGCACCACTCTTATATCCACAAATTCTGCGCTTCTGTTCTGTGTTTTCTTCCAAGAGAACTGCTCCCCAATATAGATCAGAGGCATCTGTCTGAAGTACTCTTTTCCCATCTGAAGGTATGGTTAATGGAGGAAGGGTTTTGGCTATGGTTTTGAGGTCATTGACGGCTTTGGTGCAATGGGTTGACCAAGGAGGAGGGATTTTCTTTAGTAGAGCTGAAAGAGGAGTACGGTATTGGGCAAGGTTGGGAATGAAATCAGCCATATAGTTAACAATTCCAAGGAACTGTTGAACTTGTTTGACTGTGAGGTTTTCATCTGGAAAATGGTCAAGTTGGGAAGCTATATGGGGCTGGAGGTTATATTGACCTTTAGAGATATGCATCCCTAAAAAATCAATTTCTGGTTGAGCAAGGAGCATCTTTTTCTCTGAGAGCATGATACCATGGGTTTGAATCAGGGAATGGAAGGCTTGTAGTAAGAGGACATGAGACTCAATATCTGGAGAAAAGAGTAGGATGTCATCAATGTAAACAAGGGCTGATGAGAGAATGGGAGCAAATATCCGAATCATGGCCTTTTGAAATAAAGATGGAGCTGTTTTTAATCCAAAAGGCATGACTGACCACTGGAAGTGGTGATCTGGAATGCAAAAACCAGTTTTGGGACGATCATCTGGATGGATGCCCAGCTGCCAGAAACCTGCTTTCAAATCAAATTTTGAGAAAATTTGAGCTTTGGGCAAGTTTGCAAAAAGAACACTTCGCCGAGGAAGAGGGAACTTGTTATCCTGCAGAAAATGATTGAGAGGCTGGTAATTGATAACCAAGCGAAGCTTTCCTCTTATCTGCTCTGTTCTTTTATTCACATAAAATGCTTCACATGCCCACTGAGAGGTAGTGGGCTCAATCAATCCTTCTGATTGGAGCTGTTGAAGCTCTTGGAGAGCAAGCTGGTGGTGTTCTGGGTTCATTCCATGATGGGTAGCTTTGGTGGGATTAATGTCTTCATTTTTCTTAAAGGGAAGAGAAATGAAGAAATCTGGGTTTTTCCAAAGTGGGTTGGAACATTTGGTAAGGAACTGGGAATGGGATTCAGCACAAGAGGTTTGAATTATGGCTTCTTTGATGGAGGAGAAATTTTCTAGGGAAAAGAGATTTGGTTGGGTTGTCCAGGGTAACAGGTAGTTTTTATATTTCAAGCCTTTTTTGAGCCAAGAGATTTTGCTGAGATTTTGGAGAATATCAAAGCCTAACAATAGATCTTTCCCTGGGAGGTCAGAACCATAGACTTGGTGTTTTATGGTGTATCCAGGAAAAAGTTGAATGATAATAGGCTTACTGATGAGAGTAATGATAAAAGTTTCTCCATTGGCTGCTGTGAAGGGTCTGAAACATGACTGCCAGTAGGACCTGGGGAGGATTGCTGGGTTGAGGATAGAGGCTGCTGCACCAGTATCAAAGAAAGCGATAACTGGTATGGGTTTCTCATACTTCCCAAGAAGGATTTTAACCCTGGCCAAAGGTTGAGCCAGCATGATGTTAGGGAACCCAACTGTTTGGATTTCATAGGGGAATAAATCAGAATCATCAGAAGAATCCTCTGATTCTGATGAAGAATCATCAAAGGTGAATGCCAGGACTGCTTCGTCTGTTGCTTCATCATCAACTGAAAATAGGGATTCGACATCAGCATCTTCAAGATCATCATCAATGAGAGCCAAAGAGCTCACCATCTTGTCTCTTGCTGCTTTGTTTGGACACTGTTTTGCATAGTGCCCCTTCTTTCCACATATGTAACAGCGATCAGACTTTCGCTGTCCTCTGAACTTTTTCTTCTTAAAAAACTTCCACTTTTTTCGTCGTGAAAACTTTCCGGACTTGGAAAACTTTGAGAATTTACCAGGAGATTTGAACTTCCATTTCTGAAAGTGTTTGGTCTTCTGATATGAAGGACGGCAAGTGCACTTCTTGTCCTTGCACTTTATAGATAAGTCTGGCCGATCACAAGCTTTGCCAAGAAGTTTTCCCTGTTCTTCAAGAGTTCTGAGGAATTTCTGGTGATTGCACAGCTTTTCCAAGGCAATCAAAGAGTGCTGATAAATACCGCCAAGAGATGTTGCATTTAACGTCAATCCTTTTGTTTGAAGTAGCCTTGTTGTCTCATTTCCCAATGGGTCTGGAAGGGAATTGAGAAAAGCTTGCTTAAGATTGACATCATCCATGCCGTTGAGAAGATAAAATCGTTGAGACATACGGTCATAATGGATCTCCAGATCTTTCCTTTTGAATGAACAGCACCTCATGCTGAGATATTCTTCTCGAACAAACTCCTTTGTGTTGTTGTGATCTCCAAGAAACTCAGTATGCAGAACTGAGATGAATTGATCAAGGGTTGGCAGTTGCTTAAGTTGAAGCTGTCGGTACTCACCAAGAGCTAAGTACCATTGACGTAGTCGGCCAAGAAATTTTGTTGTACACTTAGTAATGACAAGACTAAGCGTAGTGTTTGGAGAGAGCATAGCTGCAGTGCACCAAGCATGAATCTCATAAAGTTTATCCAACCACTTTGATGGGGGAATATTATCAAAGGAGAAACCTTGGGTATGGACATTGGAGTGTGAAAAGGAATCAAAAGTTGGATTTTCTGGAGGTGTTTCAAACTCAGGGCCTTCTTCAATGATAGGATCTTCAACATTTTCCTCTGGGTTTTCTGGGTTCATCATGAAAACATGAGGTATTGGCATAGAGTCAGCGGATTCAACATCTGAATCAGACTCAATGGTTGGTTCTGGAGATGGGGTTTCTGGTATAGTGGCCAAGGTATGGAGGAGAGTGGAAATGGGATTTTTGGAGGTTGGCTGAACCATTAGCTGGGGTGATTTTAGATTTGGGTCAGATGGTGTAGAAGAAGTAGAGGTAGTTAGAGCTGAGGTAGATGTAGATGGTGGAGTTAGAACTGAAGGAAGTTGAAAGGGTTTTATATGGGGCTTTGGGAAAGGAAGTTTTGGTGGAGATGGTCTTTTTGGTGGAGGAAGGAAAGTTGATGAGCTTCCAAAGATGGAGCTTGACTCACCAAATTCTGAGGTAGGGTTTATAGGTAAGGGTTGAGACATTTGAGGATACCCAAACAAACTTTGTTGAGAGGAAGATGTGAACATATCAAATGGGCTTTTTTGCTGAGAATACTGCTGAACTTGGAGAGAGTGAAGCTGGTTTTTTAGATGCTTCATTTCAGCATCCTTGTGGGAAAAAGCTGCTGAAAATGCTTGGTTGGAATATGCCATCTGGAGAAGTTCCTGGTGAACATGTTGAATTTTCTGCTGCAAATCTCGGATAAGAAGTTCCAAAGATGACAACTTCTTATGTACAACATTTTCCAAATTTTGCTGAGAGTTAGCAATTCTTTGGAGAATCTTGTTTTGTGCCAGAGAGTTTGCTGACTGCCAATTTATTGCTGCTTCTGCTGCTGACACCGCCTTGGTGCTACCATCAGGAAGAATAGTAGCTGAGTCTGGAATTTTATGACGGTGGGTAGTTCTTTCCTGAGGATTATGAAAATCCAAAGGAGGAAAATCCGCTTCAGTGAACATAAAACATCCACTGGGTTGTGCCGACGGGTCATTTTTAGGTGGAGGTTGAGGAGAAGGTGGAGATTTACAAGGAGTGGGAGGTAACGAAGGACATATGGGACATGGATCTTCAAAGTCCTCGTCATCATCTAGAAAATTAGCTTCTACACAATCATCACAATCACAGAAGTCAAAATAACAATGACCTGTTTCTGGGTTTTTGAAATAGAAGACTGGGAGACCACTAGATTGAAAATATTTAATTGGAGGTCCGGGTCTAGAGCCATCTACAAACATATCAATCCTTGACGGAAAGATAACAGGATGAGTGGAAGAGGACGCAGAGTCTTCTTTTGGGAAAGAAATTTCTACAGTACCATCAGGTTTGGAAATGAAAAGTGGGTTTGAAGTCTGGACAGGGATAGGATTTTGCTGATTTTTCTCGTAAGCTGTAACCCAAGATTCTGGGAGAAGCTTGAGAAGCTCAGGGCGAGAAATTTGTCGTGGGACATGGACACAAGAAGCTTGGTGAGGTGCGTTGACGGTTAGGAAAAGGGCTTCATCTGTGGAAGAGGGTAAGGACATGTCAAAGGCATGGTTTTGAAGACGATAGGCCATTTGGTAGTGGAGGGTTGCAGCATATGTGGTGGAGATTTGGGAGGCACCACCAATTTGAACTTGCACCTTTAGAGCTGATAGCAGATGAGGATCTGCTAATGGCATGTTGAAATTAGGGTAAAAGGTGAAAATCACAGTTCCAGCATTTAGAGTGGTTTGGACTGTGGCGATACATGCATGCTGATACTGTAAGAACCTGGTATCTACCAGAGCAAGTCTGGAAGTAACAGGTAAACCTTTTCTACCATGGAAAGTTACTGCCAATCTGATTGCTCCAAAATGAAGATGAGTAAATCCTTGTTGTTGCCAGATGCGAGGCAAATCAACTGGGATTTCTAGGGGTAAGAGCTGTTCAGCTTCTGTAGCTGCTATGAAACACTGATCAAACTTGGAGGCCTGGACATACTCTTTTACTGAGGTTGGACGTTTTGTGGAGAAGAGTTGGGTGACAGACTTTTTCACAGAAGTTTGTGGACGGACAAAGGCATTATAGGGGTTGAGGAAAGGGAGATCAGTAAGGGGAACCTTACTATCATCGGGAAGATATTCAAATTCATACAAGTACTCAAGATTAGGAGAAGAGGTAGAGGAATTCCTACTGGTAGAAGGGACAAGAGATGAGGTGGCAGAGGAATGAGTAGAAAACAAACGATTCATTTTTTGGTAAAAATCTGGGTTCTTCGTTTCCTCATACAACAAATCCTTTCTTTTTACTGTAAAATCGTCAACTAATTTTGATTAATAAAATTCTGTATACTAGGGTAGATAAACCGAGACACACCGCTTACACAAAAGCCAAAAGTTTCAAGGTACTTTTAACCCACGGATACAGAGATTTTTCAATCAAAATAGTCTGTGAAGTTTCTGATGTGGAGGATCCTTAATAGGCAACCACAGAGCATACGCTTCAATTTCTTTCTTTTTAGAAAAGATTTGAAGTAATGTTGGAAAAGAAGTTCCCAGAGAAAGGGTTTAAGCTAGAATGAAAAACATGGCTCTGATACCAAATTTGCAGACACGAAGTGGGTACAAACACGAAGTAGGTTAGGATCGAGAGAACACAAGACAAGACACAAGATATATGAGAAAACACTAGCTTCAACTGAACTTGATATTACATCGGAGAGGCTTCCTCCTTTTATAGGCGTAAGGAGGGTAATACAGACACTGGTAATACATCACTGATTACATCATCAAACAGTACTACATATAATTGAACTCCTTTACTACGTATAACTAGTCTACTGACACACATACTATTCCTGCCATTTATTTATAATTCACACTTACTACTCTGCACCAATTATACATCCTTTAACAGTACACACCAATAATATACAACAGTATAGTACACAGTGTACTATACTGTTGTATATTATTGGTGTGTACTGTTAAAGGATGTATAATTGGTGCAGAGTAGTAAGTGTGAATTATAAATAAATGGCAGGAATAGTATGTGTGTCAGTAGACTAGTTATACGTAGTAAAGGAGTTCAATTATATGTAGTACTGTTTGATGATGTAATCAGTGATGTATTACCAGTGTCTGTATTACCCTCCTTACGCCTATAAAAGGAGGAAGCCTCTCCGATGTAATATCAAGTTCAGTTGAAGCTAGTGTTTTCTCATATATCTTGTGTCTTGTCTTGTGTTCTCTCGATCCTAACCTACTTCGTGTTTGTACCCACTTCGTGTCTGCAAATTTCTGTATTACCCTCCTTACGCCTATAAAAGGAGGAAGCCTCTCCGATGTAATATCAAGTTCAGTTGAAGCTAGTGTTTTCTCATATATCTTGTGTCTTGTCTTGTGTTCTCTCGATCCTAACCTACTTCGTGTTTGTACCCACTTCGTGTCTGCAAATTTGGCAGCAGAAGATCAGAAGTGTTCCTAACACTGCAGGCGGGAATCTTCAATTTGTTTTTTGGACAAGTCGTAACAACAGATGTCTTCCTAATCCAGATGGTTCTATCACTTGGCGAAAGGAGTATCACACTATATTTCTTTCAGCATATCCAGAGCCTCAAAGAATCCAGATCAACAATGGAAATTATCTTGTCATGACTCAAACACTGTGTTCACTCAATGGATTGACACCTGCAGAAGTCCCTTCATCTCTCCTCCATTATGAAACTGCAAATTGGAAATTCAATGAGACTTATCCAGAAGAATGGCGCCAAAATATCCGTTTCCTTTTGGATCAGTATCACTTGACCGACAGGACTGAAGACTATTCTGGAGACTGCTCAAGACAATATGATTCAGAAGGTTCAGAGTAATCAGGCCAGCTGTCTCTTTTGTGGGTCCCTCTTTCTTTTCCAGGAGGGGGTGAAATTATTAGTGTTTACTGTGTACTATACTGTTGTATATTATTGGTGTGTACTGTTAAAGGATGTATAATTGGTGCAGAGTAGTAAGTGTGAATTATAAATAAATGGCAGGAATAGTATGTGTGTCAGTAGACTAGTTATACGTAGTAAAGGAGTTCAATTATATGTAGTACTGTTTGATGATGTAATCAGTGATGTATTACCAGTGTCTGTATTACCCTCCTTACGCCTATAAAAGGAGGAGGCCTCTCCGATGTAATATCAAGTTCAGTTCAAGCTAGTGTTTTCTCATATATCTTGTGTCTTGTCTTGTGTTCTCTCGATCCTAACCTACTTCGTGTTTGTACCCACTTCGTGTCCCTTCAGTGTAAGATGGGACCTCTTGGAAATGAAGCTGTTATCTACAGAAGTTCCTTTGGCCTTTTCAAACAGAATTATGAATTGTGGAAAGACGTGAGATTACTTTGCTGAATTCACTACATTCAAATCTAATTGATTTGTGGTGTCCATCTAGTCATGCGCACTTTTGATAGTCTCAAGAATTAGGAAAAAAAAAAAATTTCTTTTTTTGCCCGATGTCACAAGGATGTTCATTCAATGGTTTTTTCATGTATATTCTGAGCATGACATGGGATACTACAGATGGGACCATGAGAACTCCAAGCAATGCCTCATGGACAATAAAGAAAATTTTCAAATTGAGGCCCGATGCACAGCCTTGATCAAGTATGTAGTTGGAGATGGACACAATTCATTTGTAGCTTGATAATTGGCATCCTCTAGGTCTTCTTCACCAGAAATATGTGTGTATCATTGTCTTCTTCACCAGAAAATTTTCAAATTGTTTGGTTTCTTGGTCATGTGCCGAGATGGCCAATTAATGGAGGGCTATCTTAGGCTGTTTGTTGGGGGATGACCACTGATGGCCAATCATCACCACTTATATTAGATGTCCAAACTCTGTTAGCGTTTGGAACCACTTGGAGAATGACATAGATAGGACTGCCCTCAATCTTCCCAATGATGTATGGGGTATACAAAACAGAATTGTGGATTTTAAGAGTTCAATTTTCCAGCTTTCCATGGCTGCAGTCCTCTACAAATCTGGTGTGAGGAGCCGATAAAAGAAAAAGAAAAACATCTGGTGCAAAAGAAACAGAAGAATCTTTCAAAAACAAAGTCTTGTACTATGCAAATCATAACCAGATTAGGTTTGGCTACTGATTTGAGTGCCTGCAAGCATATGGAGGCATGTGAAAAAGCTGATGCGAAAAGGCTTAGGCTTGTCCATTTCAATTGGAATGCTTCTTTCATTGTTCTTCCCTGCAACTAGCTCCACGATTTTGAGGTAGTTGGGCTGTGTTTCTTAGCTCCTCCTGGTTGTAGTTCCGGGCATAAACCAGAGTGCTTTGCTTTGGTTGTTTGTTTTGTTTTCCAAGGTATGCTCTTTGATCCTATATTGGTTGGTTATCAATGAAAGTATATATTACCAAAAAAAAAAAAAAACCACATAACTGCAGCCCTGCTTTTAGTTTGTTGGAATGCATCATGTCCTACACAACACCCGTGCCAAAACAGAAACTTGTTTTCATGTTCACCGGCCCCTGCTTGCAATATGGTTTCCCTTTTGTTCATCTCAAGTCAAAATGGAATCAACCGGCAATAGCTTTTCTCCTCCTATGATTTAGTTGACAGGATGGTTGCTGCTGTAAACAATGCTTCTTTTCCAAAAGGCAAAATTTCCACCCGCCTGCACCATGATGTGTTAGATTACAACTGAATGCGAAAGCGAAAAGGACAAAAGAAAAAGGTACCAAGTACCAACACAGAGATTAGCGTCAAGAGGCTATAAAACCGCAGTTGCCAACTAAAAACTTCTGCATCAAACAGAAAAATACAGAACAAGGAACCTTTCCGCGGACATGAATGAGACAGCATACTATGTATCATATGCCATAGTTGTAACAATATAAATGATATAAAGATCCTGTGTCCTCAAAACCAAGTAAGCTCAAGTTATGTCAAGTACTCTTCTCTTGGCAACAAGAATGCATTCTTAGGTAATCCGTATACTAGCATACTCATGGAAACAAATTTTTTTTTTTTTAAATCTGTCGTGGGACGAAGTTAGCTAGTATAATATTACAGAAGGCAAGTAAGAAGCCGTTCTACAAAGACAATTGAATCTATCTAAAAACATAATTGAATCTTACTCGTCAATTCTTCTAAGATTCATAAAAGCAGAAATTATGTTCTTGCAAACTTCAGCCATGGAGCTGTCTCTGACATCTTCCTTAGACTTATAGCTGCCATCAGCAGAATGTTGGAATGATAATGATAAATATGCCTGAAAGAAAATTTCAGATTCTAATGGAGTCAAGAGTATGGAAAATGAAGTGCTCAAAATGACCTGAGGAAACTCAATAGAGCATAGATGTTTGTACAAAACTCAAACTATGAGGAAACTTCTTTTTCCTTTTTAGACAAGGGAGACTTTGATGAAATTATTGAAATTCATGTTTTAATTAGCTAAGCTTAAAGGTAAGACAATAGCATCGATGATCCATACCCCAAAAGAGACTGTAAAAAACCTTAGGTTATTTCTTCTACATTTATTTAGTAATTTGGACCAAAGGCATCAAGAGACAGATCCAATAGTCACAATAAACAAAATACTGTTCGCAGAGAATAGGCAGAAGAAAAAAAGGTCAAGCAATATCATTTGTGGACATACAAAGTACAAAAACAGACTATTTGCCAACAAGAACAATCACCTGAAACGCGTGTGCCAAAAGCAATTGTGCTACTTCTATACTGATTTTCTTTATGATACTCTTCACACTGTTGATATTTGAAAAGCACTTCAAAACTCCATCAAAAGTTGCATCTTCTCTAGGCTCGCTTGACCTCCGCGTGCGGACTGAAGGCTGCAATTCCAAGATAAAATGAATACTAAATCTATCTTTAGAGGGAAGAGTAAGCTTTCCTACATCAAAATTACTCCCGTCTGGTATTTACAGAAGCCTCTTTTCTAAGATTTTCTTTGCATGCATAAACGGATCCCCTTTCTTTACTATTCTTTTTTTTGAATGGCACTATTCTTTTTTGGTTACTTTATTACTAGACTAATACAGTTGGAGGCAACTAATGTAGATATCCATAGCTCACTTGACTGGCAGTAAATCAGCTGGATAAGAAATAACAAAGTCATGGAATGAACTCAGAGCTATTCTCGAGTGGTTAGTTGACACAAACAGAATTGCAATGGAGAAAACAATTGAGGCTCCAGGTAGACCCATTGACCAGTAGAATACATGTAGAGTCAAGAGTGTCAAAAGCAAAGTTTGGTTTGCTCGACTGCCCCAAAGACTTTTACCATGACCCCCTGTAAGCTAATGTACATGATACTCAAGTAGATTCCTGTCAATACAATTCTAATGAGAAACTTCGCAATGTTAAACCCATGCAAAAATTGAAGTGTAAGGAATTGGTAGGAAAACAAGTAGAATATTGCCATCAGCATGAAATGAAAAAAAAACCAATTAAAAGCTCTCCAATATTTCTATCTCATAAAATGGAAAAGGAACTAATCCACAATCTCTTTCTCCACTGCAATGTGGTAGTCCCACTCGAACAGCTTAATATATCTAGAGCAACAGAACGCAAATTCATGTCCCTGAAAAATTTAGTTCATAAGGTGATCAAAGTATCCATCCCCTCTTAAATAATGATAAGTACACATCTAATCACAATGCGAAAGGATATATCCATCCCCTCTTGAATAATGATAAGTACTAGTGTGCCTCACTCTTTGGAGGAAGTGGACATGTACAAATGGCTGCATTTAAGAACCATTATGAAATGAACGAGGAAGATACAATGAATGGAGCGGAGGACTCCACTCTCCTAAACTCAAATTCCAGGGGATTTTCTAATACTTCACTTTGGAAGCAACAGGAAAACATCATGGAGAAACTTCCAAGCCTTGAAGACCTCACAAATCTACTGCCTTTTGTGGTGATCTGAATTTGCATGGGTTTGTTGTGAAAAATCAAAAGACCACTTACTTTAGCAATGTACTTCTGAAAATACTGCAGAAGTATTTCCATCTTCCATTGGGGTTCATTAAAGACCTGCAAAACATTCCAAAGGTCAGCCAAGGGAAAGGGGGGAAAAGGTAAAAAGAACCCTGAGTAGCATAAGCAAGGCTTTCCACAAGCAACAGTCTGAAAAGCAAGTAGACAGTCATGTCACCGTAAACTAAAAACATATGCATTTCTTGAGAAGCTGGATGGAGCAACAATAGGTATTGCTGATGTAATTGTGCAACTTCCAAGGGAGAATGTTAAATATCAGATTACAACCATTATAAAGAACAATAGAAGTGATTGAATGTTGATATAAGATGTCCCCAAACTGTCCAAATCTGGTTATGTTCTATTGCATAAGAAAATAGCAGAGTTGGTATGGCCCACAGCTTTCGTATAGGAGTGAATTTAGTTAAATCCCTTTAAACTAATGCTAGTTGGCAATCGCTGAGTGATTATTATGGGAAGATAATTGACAAAAGAACGTGGATAAGAGAAATGACAGCTCTTGAGCAAAACTATAATATGCGAGTAACAACGAAATACTCTATTATAGGAAATGTTGTCAACAGAGCACCTACGCAAAGACACCCATAACACATCTGTGCGCGCACACTCACTCCCTCACACACACACACACAGACTTTCACCTGGAAAAATGGGAAAATTGCATCTCTGTTGTAAGTAAGTTCATCTTGAATAATTTCCACCACAGGGGTCCTGCACCATATCCAGTAGCTTTCACATTTCTTATCTTGACAGTCATATACGCAGGTGAAGAAAAATTCAATTATCATTTTCCAGTGCATACATGTGAACACAGGCACAAGTGCACAACCGCAGAGAGAGAGAGAGAGAGAGATTTCCCATAAAACAAAAACAAGTAAATACCTCACACCGTCAGCTCTGGTGGTGAGACCTTGAATATCTGCTTTCTTCCTTGATGTATCCAGCTCCATGGCCTAAAGGGTCGAATCTGGTTATGGTTAATGCTCAAAACTACAGACTCTTAGCACCTTTGAGCAAGAACGGTTTATTGACTCTTACCATCAGCAGAAATTTCTGCAAAGCTCTAAATGAACACTTTCTTACTTCAGGAAAAGAAATTGCACCAGCAGTATCAAGCGATTTGAATAGCTCCGCTGATGAGCATTTTGGTAATGTCATGTCATCACTGTGTTCAGCAAGAAGATGAGACATTTCACAGATAATTGATAGGCAGCCCTTAATTAAATCTTTGTAACTTATCCTTCTAGACCCCTGCAAAATAAGTTTCATAAAGAAATGCTTATTCAGAGGTATAACAAACATTTTTCATTTTAATGTATGACAATTACGAGGGAGATACTGTAATAACAACCAATCTATAGGAAACAAAAGAGTAAAATCCATCAAAACTCAAGTGTGCAAAACATAATAGCATACCAGAATCATGTTGAGCAATGACACCCTCAGGAGGTTCCAATCCATATTTTCTGCAATGAAACAGAGAATTGCTGAACCCACGGGATTAATGGACCCAGAGACCAAATAGAAAAGGAATTGATGACTTAACCAACGAACTTACCTTTATACACAGAATTCCGAGGAACAAAATCGCCTTCAAGAACACTGATGAGATACTGGAGTAGTACCATATTCCTTAGGTACTGCCATATGGATTATGATTAAACTACTAGCATACTAAAGTTGTAGATTATGTAGCGCTGCAATAACTATACAAGGTTCTAGTTTCAGCACTAGTAACAGAATTCATAGGCAATACTTGCATGAAAAAGCAAATAAATAGTTATGGATATCGCAGGCGGAAAGGACAACTTCACATTTATTATAATCAATGTTTTAGGTCCCTTGCACAATACAACAAAAAGGGATATAGGATAGATTCACTGATGTTTCTCTTTTCTTTCTTTTTTTCATTCAATATCTTTTCTCAGGGTGCAGAGGGTAAACAAGGCTTCAAAGTAAAATCAACTGAAGAGGAAAGATAGATGAAGCCAGGGATAGTGGCCATCTACTGTACACTAGCCATCTACTTATCTTTATCATCACAAAAAGGAAAATTGAAAATAGCAGAAGTAGTTCAAGCACGAAAACAAGGGAACGTACTCATTTCATCTCACCAGGAATGTAGCATTTGCACCCATGGAAAGGACTATGGTTTCATGATAGGATGTAAGTGTTGGAAAGCTTCCTGTGATAGGATGGTATACCTTGCAACTATTGGGTTTTTTGGACTCACAGCACACCACAGAACTTTGAAATAAAATATTGCACACACCAAAAAGAAAATGAAACATAAAGAATTATGTGGCTCAGCCCAAATCAACCTACAGGCTCGAGTAATAATCAAATAAAACATAGTTATTATACAAATGAGACAAGAACATAACCCCGAGCCCTTGAAGTTGTACCCACTTCCTCGCTCTTTGAAATTTTTTGTGACAGACCCCTCTCTTGCAAAGTTGCACTTGACGATACAAATATGCGATTGCCTGCGATAATTCTCTCTGTTCTCTGGCTTTCCAACCCAATAGCCATAGGCTATTTATAGAAGTCGAAACAAGAAATCAGCACAACATATAATATTGTATATTATTATTTTATTTTTATTTTTTGAACGGCGAAAAATTTTCATTTATCTTCGAAATTATTACAGAGACTAATACGATAAGGAGAACGGCAACAATGAGCCCAATTCGAGACCCAAACCCTTGATTGGCAAGATGCCAACCAAGGAATCCCCTTTTGTATATTATTATGCTTAATATATCTTATTTATTAGATTATTATACTTATTATTAATGTTTTAGATGATATTGTGCGTAAGGTATGTTTTTATTGATTCCAGGTAATTAAATATAAAGTGTATCTGTTGGCACCCAAATTTGGCTTGACCACTCGCGCGCACAAGAAATGAAGCTGATGTTGTCATCCCAGAATCCAAGTCGAAACAAAAGTTTGACAGTCTCCGGGTCCCGATCAGACACCATTAAAAAATAGTCCTAGTTGTGAACTCCATCAAGATTGAAGGTTGAGTGCCTTTGGCCAACTCTGTCATACACATCTTTTTGGTACACACTAGTATTGATTTTTTCTTTAAACACTCAAAAATAATTATATTTATAGTAGTTTTTAACCTTTCCTTGGCAAGTCCTTTGCCAATGGAGGGGTAGTCGTTATAGGCTCGGCCATGGGGTGAACACCATCCTTGGCCTAAGTAGTTCGATAATTCTCACCATTAAAATTAACCGTATGTAAATGTGTGGTCGAATTTCTCCTTAAATCGATTCGAAACTCATAAGTGTTAAGCCTTTGATTATGCGTTGAAAGTCTGGCACGCATAATGCTTGGGTCGCTGTCCTTTTGAGGGTTCGACCCACTCCTTCAAGGAATTCAATCGCATTTTAGCATAATCTTCCGGTCAAGCACACAAATTACCTATGGGACTTGATTGTGTAAATTAGTGAGATTATTGGATCACTTAGGCTATAGGTGGTGTAAACCCTTGGTCCAAGCCTTGTGGTAAAATACTTGCAAATCATAATTGAAAATCACCAAAAATCACTTAAACTCTAGGGTTGGCTACCTACAGCTACAAACCACCACTTAGACTGATTAAGCATCTCACTCCAATAACCCGCTCCCTGTGGATCGATCTTGGTCTTACAGAGTTATTCTGCAAGCGATTAGAAAGCCCTACACTTCGGGCTAGACACTCAGGAATACTATCTTTGGTCGCAAGCAAAAGTCTTCCAGTAGGCCACCTTCCTTCCATTTTTCACATGGTTTCTAACAAGTCTATTTTATCAATCGTGAATAAATTGGCCTTAAGGCCCTAAATAGCCAAGGCCCCACATGACCACTATCTTGATAGCAACTATGGTTAAACATGGTTATAGTTGATGAATATGTTTCAATCTGCCAGCAAAAACTACAAAAATGGAGATGGGAGAAATGCCCAAGACTTTGCAAGAAAAATTAACATAAATGTGACCACAAGTACTCAGAAGTCAAGAAGCCAATATAGGCTGGTTTTGGACCAATAAGTTACTTTGACTTATTGGGTTGTCTTTATTCCAAAAAAAAATATTGCATTTGTTACTTTTGTGGATTATTGATTCTTCTTGGCAAGAGGAATCAAAAAGTAAAATTTATGATCAAAATTCTGAAATGTTTTGACTTGTTTCAAAAATAGGTCAAAAAATTTCAGAATTTTGATCATAAATTTTACTTTACCAATTCCTCTCGTCGAGACGAATCAATAATCTGCAAAAGATTGACGCAAAACTAACAAATTCAATCTTTTTTTAAATAAAGACAAACCAATAAGTCAAAGTGTGAGAGAGAGTGGCCTTTTTGTATAAATATAGGACCTCTCTCTCCTCCATTACTCTCTTGTCTTTTTAACTTAAGTCTTCTTTGATTTCTTCTTTCCTCCATTAAAGCTCTACCAAGCTTTCTAGTGTAATTACTCCAAGAACACTTGTAAGTCTTTGCCGTTTGTTTAATTCTCGTTCATTAAAGTTGTTCGTACGGTTTAGATTGTTATTAATCTCAAGTTTATTTTCGCTTTTGTCGGTTAAAAGTTATGTCTCTTTTTCTTGTTTTAATTTATGCTTTAGCTATGTTTGAGTAGTCGTTTGGCTAAGTCTCGGGATAATCTTTCCCGGGAACTTAGGTTGTTATTTGGTTCTCGAAACCTCCGGGCTCTAAAGCATGATTTCCGGAATAGGGCTTAACTTGCACTTTTGGTCTAAATTAGGGGTGTTAATCCCTTGGTAAGAAGCTTAGCCAAGCGGTCTTGGCAAGTGACTTACCGAGGCCTAGTGGCCTTCTAAGTGTTCGATAAATATTAAAACCAAGTTTGGTTCGCCTCCGAGAAATCACTTCTTTTGTTAACTTAATCAATAAAGTAAAATCTTCCGGGCGTGAGCACGCGGTCGTGACTCTCGCCTGAGTTATATTCGAGAACCGGTAATTTCCTTTGTCAAGGGTTAGAAGATCTCGAGACTTGCCACTTTTAGTTTATCAAACCCGTTTCTAGTCTTCAACTTTCATATTTTCCACCTTTCAAAGCAATCCTAGTTGGCCGCCTTGAAGGCCGCAATCCCATCGTTTAATACCTACAATCCGAATAAGCTTCATCCGATTCTCTGTGGGAACGATCCCGGTCTTGCCGGTTTATTATGCTATCGACAATCTAGCCCTACGCTTGGGGTATCTCAACCTTAATTGAAGGCGAGGTTGTGGAGTGAAGCCCTGGAAGCACACAACTCCGGATCGAAGTGGGAAATGACACAAATCCTCCAACTTGGTCGAGGTATAAGGGGGTTGACATTCCCCCGTGGGTAACATCTTTAATCCCTTTCTCTCTCAATACTGTTGTTTTCCATGCTATGAGGGCATAGCATATTTTAAGTTGGGGGGAGGGATATATCTATGATATATATGTGTTTTATGCTCGTTTGTACAAAGTTTTTTGTTTTTCTTCGTTTTAGTCTTGCAACCCTTCCGTTAGTACAAAATTAGTGGAATTAAGCGGCTTAGCACCAGCTCATTAGTTTGGTAGTTGGCAAGAGTTTTTGTGAATATTTTCGGTGATTTTGTACATTCCAACTCGTGTGCTTATTGAAAGAATGAGAAATGAATTTTTGAGCGCGTTGTGGGCAAGTTTGACCCATATCCCGTCGTTTGTACATAATGCTCTTAGTTAGGTATTCATCTCATGTCATGCCTAATTGTGTTTGTTATCTACTATAAATCATTTCGGAATCTATGGCATGATTAGGATATGATACTAGGCCATCTTTGTTTGATTTTACCATAAAGTGTCTCATTGACCTTGAAAATAAAGCCAAGTTGCGTCCCACTCTTATCCATAGGAAACCGGTGTTAGGTTGGATGTTTGGAAGTTGGTTTTGTGCTTCGTTATGGGCTGGCTCCAGGTTTTTCAAGGCATCGGGTGTATTTGAAATGGCATCGGGCAGTGGTATTGGCCATCGGGTGGCAAAGCTGTGACAATCTGGAATTAAGCCGTCCGTATCGATACAGAAAAAACTGTATCGATACCAATTCGCTTCGTGGGAGTCCAGCCTGTTGCGTATCGATACGGAAAATTATCTGTATCGATACGCGTTGCTTATCTCGGAAATCTGCAGTTACATAACCCGATCATCTTCCATCCCTTTAATCACTTTCTCTCTCTTACCTTCCATAACCACCATAGACCACGAAACCCTAACCCCAAAATCACCCATTTTCACCCTCCAATCCTCACCCATACCCCAAATTCGTCCATAAACCTCCAAGCTTTCAAGGGTTTTCGAAGGATTCTCAAAGTTTTTGGGCCGGAATCGAAGTTTGCAAGGCAGGGCACTCCATTCTCAGTCCGAAAATCACCATCTACAAGGTAACCCGAACTTCTCTCATTCTCCTCGGTTTTTCATCATGTTTACTCTACAATGTGGTGGTTTTTCGAGTTGCATGAGGAATTTCTCTGAGTTTTGAGCCCTAAATTCCCCCAACCCTTTGGAATCCGAAATTTTGAAATCACATGGGCTTGCTATTTTTTTTGGCTCTGTTCAGTAGGTTTCAATTGTGTTGCATAGCTGCCTGCTTGTTCTGTTGAAGTTTGGGGGTATTGCTTTGTGTTGCCGGGGTTGAATTCTGCTTCAGATTATTGTGCTCTGTTTTTGGTATTTTTGGGAAACAATGACTAGAACTAAGAAATTGGCGAATAAGGGGAAAGGAAAGGCTCCTGCTTCCTCATCCGGGCAAGCATCAGAAATTGTCCGGGAAATGGAGGAAGAGGAGGAAATGATTGCTAATCCGGAGAGGGGCCGGGCTAAGAGGAGAACGCTCGCCGAAATGCGAGCAGCTAAACATAAGAAGTATGAAGAGGGAATTCCGGGGAGGGGGTTCAAGAATGAAAGGCATGTGGACATTGACAACCTTGGTGTGGAAAATCCTTTTGTTGTCCGCATCCGCGAGCAAGGCTTGGGTTACTACCTTGCTCCTAACCTTGGTTATAATAAGGACTTGGTTATCGAATTCTATAGGAACATTAAGGTTCCGGCCGAGGGGGAAGAGTGGAAAGAGGATGCTAAGATCACATCTAAGATTGGGAAGTTTCCAATAGAAGTAACTCCGGGTTTCATTGCTCATATTTTGGGTTACCGCCAACCGCCTGCCGGTGATGTTAACTATCCGGATGAGGAATATGTGAAGGATGAGGGTGTAATTCGGGAGTTGTACAAGAACCCGGGGGAGTCAAGTCTCCCGCATACCCCCGGAAGGTTCAAGGACGTTTACCGTTTAGTCAATCAACTTGTGCACCATAACTTCAATCCAAGAGGGACTGAGAACAAACCGGACATTCATGAGGGAGGGATGATCCATGCTTTTATGAATCCGGCTGTGGTGTGTGATTGGGCGCAAACTATTTTCATTGAGATGATCGATTTCAAATCAAAGGCTCCAGCCAACTCCAGAATGCCTTTTCCATGTCTAGTCACCGCCATTTGCTTTGGCCAGAAAGTTCCACAGTCAAAGTTTGTGCAAAGAGAGAGGCTTCATCCGGGGGACATTAATAGTTCTATACTTTCCAAGAGCATCTCACAATCCCGTCCTGCTGCCGCTGCTGCTGTCCCACGTGGGGCCTACTTGACCACTTTGCCACCCAAGGGTGCGAAGGCTTCAGCTTGGAACAAATTGCTTTTTTGTCAAGGGGTGGCCACTATGGGATGTATGAAGAAAATCAAGAAAGAGACCCGTGACAACGCAAGGAGGCAGCGGAAGATTGACCACAAGTTGGATTGGGTGTTGAGTCGAGAGGTGGGGCAGCCTAGTGAGCCTTATGTTCCGCCGCCCGAGGAGCCCGCTGAGGATAGCGATGATTTTGCTGAAGACGAGCCAGAATTCTTGGATAACGAGTAGGGTTGGTGGAGTAGTTTGAAAATCCCTCAACTTGGTCGGGGTGCGTGGTGGTTGACAGCCCACCTTTTATCATTTCATTTCGTTTCGTTGTTTTTAGTCTAGTTTGTTAGAACTTCTGACTGCAGTTGTTAGTAAGTTTTTGTTGGGCCGTCTTGTGGCTTTAAACTTGGTAGTTAGGTGATGGCGGCAAAAGGGTAGTTTGACCAAGCTAGTAAATGGCCGCCATCCCTTTTTGTTAACCGTTCTTTGAAACCAAGGTCGTTAAATGCTTATTAAGTCCTCTGTTGATCTTTAGTATGCCTTGATTCCATTTTGATTTATTGTTTGATAGTTAGCATACTTAGATTGTGGCATGTTGCTTTCGGGTTTCAAGTTCTTGTTTTTGTAGTTGTAAGTTCCGTTTAATGGTGCTCTCCACTTAAAGGGCATGGTATTTTTCTTCCCCATGCCTATTTCGAGCACCTTTTTTGTGGGATATGGTTGCTTTGCATGCAAGTGTAGTTGTTATAACTTCGTATCCGTTTTTTTTGTCTTTTGACACTCATTTTGGATACTTGTTTATAACCTGCTCAAGATTAGTTAAACATTCAATCTTCGGCTACGAGTTGTTTTGGGATTAATTTAGTTGTTTTGAACTCTTGCCAACTAGTTGCATTATGTTTCGGTGCTAAGTAGCTTGTACGGAAGGATTGTTGTTTTCCCGTTTTCTTGTTGGTTTGGTTGCTAGGGGCTAGCAACGCTCAAGTTGGGGGGCGTGATTAGCACCTAAGATCGTTTGATTGTGGTGCTAAAGGTTCCCTTATTTATGGCGTTTTTATGCTTTATCGTCATTTTTATGCCATTTTGTTCTTGAGGTAGTTTGTTGAGTGTTTCAGGCTAAACGCCCTTAAAAGGCGTATTTTGATTGCAAGTTCAAACCTCAAGTGATTTCATTCAATTCTGCCCGGTGGAACTTGTGCCCAAGTGATCAAGATTGGAAGAGTGAGGTATCGGGCAAGCCAAGAAGCCGTCGGGTGTCAAGCCTTGGAGGCTGGCCTGAGATTCTGGAGTTAGCCCGCGCGTATCGAGACGGATTTGAGCCGTATCGATACCATTTGTTTAGTGGGGATCCAGCTTGTTCCGTATCGATACAGCCCAAATCTGTATCGATACGGAGGCGTTACGTGGGAAATGGGCATTTGGAGATAGCAGTGCCGTATCGATACTTTCCCTAGACCCGTATCGATACGGGAAGCTTCCGAGCAGATATTTGTTGCTTTTTGAGCCTTCCACTTTTGGAAATATCACCTTTTTAGATATTTGTTGTGAGAGAGAGTGGCCTTTTTGTATAAATATAGGACCTCTCTCTCCTCCATTACTCTCTTGTCTTTTTAACTTAAGTCTTCTTTGATTTCTTCTTTCCTCCATTAAAGCTCTACCAAGCTTTCTAGTGTAATTACTCCAAGAACACTTGTAAGTCTTTGCCGTTTGTTTAATTCTCGTTCATTAAAGTTGTTCGTACGGTTTAGATTGTTATTAATCTCAAGTTTATTTTCGCTTTTGTCGGTTAAAAGTTATGTCTCTTTTTCTTGTTTTAATTTATGCTTTAGCTATGTTTGAGTAGTCGTTTGGCTAAGTCTCGGGATAATCTTTCCCGGGAACTTAGGTTGTTATTTGGTTCTCGAAACCTCCGGGCTCTAAAGCATGATTTCCGGAATAGGGCTTAACTTGCACTTTTGGTCTAAATTAGGGGTGTTAATCCCTTGGTAAGAAGCTTAGCCAAGCGGTCTTGGCAAGTGACTTACCGAGGCCTAGTGGCCTTCTAAGTGTTCGATAAATATTAAAACCAAGTTTGGTTCGCCTCCGAGAAATCGGCCAAAACCTCGTCGGGCTCCCCAATTTCGAAACCACCAAGAAAAGGCTTAAGCCTTTGACCATTAACTTTGAATGCATTCCCATTGGGTTCGTTTACAATTTCAATGGCTCCATGAGGAGCGACGGATTTAACAATATAAGGGCCGGCCCAACGAGACCTCAACTTACCGGGGTGGAGATGCAAACGGGAGTTATATAATAACACTTTTTGACCGGGCTCAAAGGTTTTCACTACAATTTTGTTATCATGATTTCCGGATAGTTAGCATTTTTGGCGCCAAAAATGCTTAGCTCCACAACCTCGCCTTCAATTAAGGTTGAGATACCCCAAGCGTAGGGCTAGATTGTCGATAGCATAATAAACCGGCAAGACCGGGATCGTTCCCACAGAGAATCGGATGAAGCTTATTCGGATTGTAGGTATTAAACGATGGGATTGCGGCCTTCAAGGCGGCCAACTAGGATTGCTTTGAAAGGTGGAAAATATGAAAGTTGAAGACTAGAAACGGGTTTGATAAACTAAAAGTGGCAAGTCTCGAGATCTTCTAACCCTTGACAAAGGAAATTACCGGTTCTCGAATATAACTCAGGCGAGAGTCACGACCGCGTGCTCACGCCCGGAAGATTTTACTTTATTGATTAAGTTAACAAAAGAAGTGATTTCTCGGAGGCGAACCAAACTTGGTTTTAATATTTATCGAACACTTAGAAGGCCACTAGGCCTCGGTAAGTCACTTGCCAAGACCGCTTGGCTAAGCTTCTTACCAAGGGATTAACACCCCTAATTTAGACCAAAAGTGCAAGTTAAGCCCTATTCCGGAAATCATGCTTTAGAGCCCGGAGGTTTCGAGAACCAAATAACAACCTAAGTTCCCGGGAAAGATTATCCCGAGACTTAGCCAAACGACTACTCAAACATAGCTAAAGCATAAATTAAAACAAGAAAAAGAGACATAACTTTTAACCGACAAAAGCGAAAATAAACTTGAGATTAATAACAATCTAAACCGTACGAACAACTTTAATGAACGAGAATTAAACAAACGGCAAAGACTTACAAGTGTTCTTGGAGTAATTACACTAGAAAGCTTGGTAGAGCTTTAATGGAGGAAAGAAGAAATCAAAGAAGACTTAAGTTAAAAAGACAAGAGAGTAATGGAGGAGAGAGAGGTCCTATATTTATACAAAAAGGCCACTCTCTCTCACAACAAATATCTAAAAAGGTGATATTTCCAAAAGTGGAAGGCTCAAAAAGCAACAAATATCTGCTCGGAAGCTTCCCGTATCGATACGGGTCTAGGGAAAGTATCGATACGGCACTGCTATCTCCAAATGCCCATTTCCCACGTAACGCCTCCGTATCGATACAGATTTGGGCTGTATCGATACGGAACAAGCTGGATCCCCACTAAACAAATGGTATCGATACGGCTCAAATCCGTATCGATACGCGCGTGCTAACTCCAGAATCTCAGGCCAGCCTCCAAGGCTTGACACCCGACGGCTTCTTGGCTTGCCCGATACCTCACTCTTCCAATCTTGATCACTTGGGCACAAGTTCCACCGGGCAGAATTGAATGAAATCACTTGAGGTTTGAACTTGCAATCAAAATACGCCTTTTAAGGGCGTTTAGCCTGAAACACTCAACAAACTACCTCAAGAACAAAATGGCATAAAAATGACGATAAAGCATAAAAACGCCATAAATAAGGGAACCTTTAGCACCACAATCAAACGATCTTAGGTGCTAATCACTTGAGCGTTGCTAGCCCCTAGCAACCAAACCAACAAGAAAACGGGAAAACAACAATCCTTCCGTACAAGCTACTTAGCACCGAAACATAATGCAACTAGTTGGCAAGAGTTCAAAACAACTAAATTAATCCCAAAACAACTCGTAGCCGAAGATTGAATGTTTAACTAATCTTGAGCAGGTTATAAACAAGTATCCAAAATGAGTGTCAAAAGACAAAAAAAAACGGATACGAAGTTATAACAACTACACTTGCATGCAAAGCAACCATATCCCACAAAAAAGGTGCTCGAAATAGGCATGGGGAAGAAAAATACCATGCCCTTTAAGTGGAGAGCACCATTAAACGGAACTTACAACTACAAAAACAAGAACTTGAAACCTGAAAGCAACATGCCACAATCTAAGTATGCTAACTATCAAACAATAAATCAAAATGGAATCAAGGCATACTAAAGATCAACAGAGGACTTAATAAGCATTTAACGACCTTGGTTTCAAAGAACGGTTAACAAAAAGGGATGGCGGCCATTTACTAGCTTGGTCAAACTACCCTTTTGCCGCCATCACCTAACTACCAAGTTTAAAGCCACAAGACGGCCCAACAAAAACTTACTAACAACTGCAGTCAGAAGTTCTAACAAACTAGACTAAAAACAACGAAACGAAATGAAATGATAAAAGGTGGGCTGTCAACCACCACGCACCCCGACCAAGTTGAGGGATTTTCAAACTACTCCACCAACCCTACTCGTTATCCAAGAATTCTGGCTCGTCTTCAGCAAAATCATCGCTATCCTCAGCGGGCTCCTCTGGCGGCGGAACATAAGGCTCACTAGGCTGCCCCACCTCTCGACTCAACACCCAATCCAACTTGTGGTCAATCTTCCGCTGCCTCCTTGCGTTGTCACGGGTCTCTTTCTTGATTTTCTTCATACATCCCATAGTGGCCACCCCTTGACAAAAAAGCAATTTGTTCCAAGCTGAAGCCTTCGCACCCTTGGGTGGCAAAGTGGTCAAGTAGGCCCCACGTGGGACAGCAGCAGCGGCAGCAGGACGGGATTGTGAGATGCTCTTGGAAAGTATAGAACTATTAATGTCCCCCGGATGAAGCCTCTCTCTTTGCACAAACTTTGACTGTGGAACTTTCTGGCCAAAGCAAATGGCGGTGACTAGACATGGAAAAGGCATTCTGGAGTTGGCTGGAGCCTTTGATTTGAAATCGATCATCTCAATGAAAATAGTTTGCGCCCAATCACACACCACAGCCGGATTCATAAAAGCATGGATCATCCCTCCCTCATGAATGTCCGGTTTGTTCTCAGTCCCTCTTGGATTGAAGTTATGGTGCACAAGTTGATTGACTAAACGGTAAACGTCCTTGAACCTTCCGGGGGTATGCGGGAGACTTGACTCCCCCGGGTTCTTGTACAACTCCCGAATTACACCCTCATCCTTCACATATTCCTCATCCGGATAGTTAACATCACCAGCAGGCGGTTGGCGGTAACCCAAAATATGAGCAATGAAACCCGGAGTTACTTCTATTGGAAACTTCCCAATCTTAGATGTGATCTTAGCATCCTCTTTCCACTCTTCCCCCTCGGCCGGAACCTTAATGTTCCTATAGAATTCGATAACCAAGTCCTTATTATAACCAAGGTTAGGAGCAAGGTAGTAACCCAAGCCTTGCTCGCGGATGCGGACAACAAAAGGATTTTCCACACCAAGGTTGTCAATGTCCACATGCCTTTCATTCTTGAACCCCCTCCCCGGAATTCCCTCTTCATACTTCTTCTGTTTAGCGGCTCGCATTTCGGCGAGCGTTCTCCTCTTAGCCCGGCCCCTCTCCGGATTAGCAATCATTTCCTCCTCTTCCTCCATTTCCCGGACAATTTCTGATGCTTGCCCGGATGAGGAAGCAGGAGCCTTTCCTTTCCCCTTATTCGCCAATTTCTTAGTTCTAGTCATTGTTTCCCAAAAATACCAAAAACAGAGCACAATAATCTGAAGCAGAATTCAACCCCGGCAACACAAAGCAATACCCCCAAACTTCAACAGAACAAGCAGGCAGCTATGCAACACAATTGAAACCTACTGAACAGAGCCAAAAAAAATAGCAAGCCCATGTGATTTCAAAATTTCGGATTCCAAAGGGTTGGGGGAATTTAGGGCTCAAAACTCAGAGAAATTCCTCATGCAACTCGAAAAACCACCACATTGTAGAGTAAACATGATGAAAAA
The DNA here is from genome assembly GCA_018127125.1 of Rhododendron griersonianum. Classification (NCBI taxonomy): domain Eukaryota; kingdom Viridiplantae; phylum Streptophyta; class Magnoliopsida; order Ericales; family Ericaceae; genus Rhododendron; species Rhododendron griersonianum. The sequence continues at coordinate 35,736,448 of CM030789.1, forward strand.
CCGAGGAGAATGAGAGAAGTTCGGGTTACCTTGTAGATGGTGATTTTCGGACTGAGAATGGAGTGCCCTGCCTTGCAAACTTCGATTCCGGCCCAAAAACTTTGAGAATCCTTCGAAAACCCTTGAAAGCTTGGAGGTTTATGGACGAATTTGGGGTATGGGTGAGGATTGGAGGGTGAAAATGGGTGATTTTGGGGTTAGGGTTTCGTGGTCTATGGTGGTTATGGAAGGTAAGAGAGAGAAAGTGATTAAAGGGATGGAAGATGATCGGGTTATGTAACTGCAGATTTCCGAGATAAGCAACGCGTATCGATACAGATAATTTTCCGTATCGATACGCAACAGGCTGGACTCCCACGAAGCGAATTGGTATCGATACAGTTTTTTTCTGTATCGATACGGACGGCTTAATTCCAGATTGTCACAGCTTTGCCACCCGATGGCCAATACCACTGCCCGATGCCATTTCAAATACACCCGATGCCTTGAAAAACCTGGAGCCAGCCCATAACGAAGCACAAAACCAACTTCCAAACATCCAACCTAACACCGGTTTCCTATGGATAAGAGTGGGACGCAACTTGGCTTTATTTTCAAGGTCAATGAGACACTTTATGGTAAAATCAAACAAAGATGGCCTAGTATCATATCCTAATCATGCCATAGATTCCGAAATGATTTATAGTAGATAACAAACACAATTAGGCATGACATGAGATGAATACCTAACTAAGAGCATTATGTACAAACGACGGGATATGGGTCAAACTTGCCCACAACGCGCTCAAAAATTCATTTCTCATTCTTTCAATAAGCACACGAGTTGGAATGTACAAAATCACCGAAAATATTCACAAAAACTCTTGCCAACTACCAAACTAATGAGCTGGTGCTAAGCCGCTTAATTCCACTAATTTTGTACTAACGGAAGGGTTGCAAGACTAAAACGAAGAAAAACAAAAAACTTTGTACAAACGAGCATAAAACACATATATATCATAGATATATCCCTCCCCCCAACTTAAAATATGCTATGCCCTCATAGCATGGAAAACAACAGTATTGAGAGAGAAAGGGATTAAAGATGTTACCCACGGGGGAATGTCAACCCCCTTATACCTCGACCAAGTTGGAGGATTTGTGTCATTTCCCACTTCGATCCGGAGTTGTGTGCTTCCAGGGCTTCACTCCTTCGGCCGGAACCACCAGCTAGTCACACAGGGCCATGGTCAAAGCTTTTTGGACTAACAACCGCGACACGGAATCGCACCCATGCTTAGGGCTCTTGAATGCCTCAATCACTCCGACGGTAGACCCAAACCACCAAGGCTGGTGTGGTAGCGTGTTAACCCTGCGAAGCGGAATTGTACGAAGGACCTACCAGCAGGCAAATGACATTAGAACCGCCCGGCTCGTGTTATCCGGGCGCCAACAAACATAAATAAAAAGAAAAACAGAAAAGAACACCACCCGATCTTCACGCAATCTTACGAGTCATACTTTTCTTCCCGTGTCTCACCGAGTAGACAAGACACGGGTGGCTATACTAGACCGTCGAATTTGTTACATCATGCCCGAAGTAAAATCTACCGCTTGACCTCGCCAAGCAATAAAGCCCAGCGTTCCCTATGATCTAAACAAAGTGAGACCAGACAGAGCCTAGCGCCAAAGCACGGGATTATCAAGGCTCACTCACAGACCTAAACTGCCCCCGATAGGGACATATCTGGTGAGCACGGATCATTAACGGCAAACTACCACAAAGAAGGGCTAATGAAAGCCCGATACAATGGTGCATTGGTGAAATCTTGTAGTGAGAAAGTCCCGAAACGAAACAAACAAACTAATATGTACAAAACTAACCATTGCCCTTACTAACCGGAGCTGGGCACACGATTCTTATTTTAGTAGCGGCGTGCGGAGCTACAAATACCCAAGTCAATGGTGGGTACCCCCTACCCGGGGGCCGGGTCCGACAACCGCCTGCTGGTGATGTTAACTATCAAGCTTTCTAGTGTAATTACTCCAACTCGTGTGCTTATTGAAAGAATGAGAAATGAATTTTTGAGCGCGTTGTGGGCAAGTTTGACCCATATCCCGTCGTTTGTACATAATGCTCTTAGTTAGGTATTCATCTCATGTCATGCCTAATTGTGTTTGTTATCTACTATAAATCATTTCGGAATCTATGGCATGATTAGGATATGATACTAGGCCATCTTTGTTTGATTTTACCATAAAGTGTCTCATTGACCTTGAAAATAAAGCCAAGTTGCGTCCCACTCTTATCCATAGGAAACCGGTGTTAGGTTGGATGTTTGGAAGTTGGTTTTGTGCTTCGTTATGGGCTGGCTCCAGGTTTTTCAAGGCATCGGGTGTATTTGAAATGGCATCGGGCAGTGGTATTGGCCATCGGGTGGCAAAGCTGTGACAATCTGGAATTAAGCCGTCCGTATCGATACAGAAAAAAACTGTATCGATACCAATTCGCTTCGTGGGAGTCCAGCCTGTTGCGTATCGATACGGAAAATTATCTGTATCGATACGCGTTGCTTATCTCGGAAATCTGCAGTTACATAACCCGATCATCTTCCATCCCTTTAATCACTTTCTCTCTCTTACCTTCCATAACCACCATAGACCACGAAACCCTAACCCCAAAATCACCCATTTTCACCCTCCAATCCTCACCCATACCCCAAATTCGTCCATAAACCTCCAAGCTTTCAAGGGTTTTCGAAGGATTCTCAAAGTTTTTGGGCCGGAATCGAAGTTTGCAAGGCAGGGCACTCCATTCTCAGTCCGAAAATCACCATCTACAAGGTAACCCGAACTTCTCTCATTCTCCTCGGTTTTTCATCATGTTTACTCTACAATGTGGTGGTTTTTCGAGTTGCATGAGGAATTTCTCTGAGTTTTGAGCCCTAAATTCCCCCAACCCTTTGGAATCCGAAATTTTGAAATCACATGGGCTTGCTATTTTTTTTGGCTCTGTTCAGTAGGTTTCAATTGTGTTGCATAGCTGCCTGCTTGTTCTGTTGAAGTTTGGGGGTATTGCTTTGTGTTGCCGGGGTTGAATTCTGCTTCAGATTATTGTGCTCTGTTTTTGGTATTTTTGGGAAACAATGACTAGAACTAAGAAATTGGCGAATAAGGGGAAAGGAAAGGCTCCTGCTTCCTCATCCGGGCAAGCATCAGAAATTGTCCGGGAAATGGAGGAAGAGGAGGAAATGATTGCTAATCCGGAGAGGGGCCGGGCTAAGAGGAGAACGCTCGCCGAAATGCGAGCCGCTAAACAAAAGCAGTATGAAGAGGGAATTCCGGGGAGGGGGTTCAAGAATGAAAGGCATGTGGACATTGACAACCTTGGTGTGGAAAATCCTTTTGTTGTCCGCATCCGCGAGCAAGGCTTGGGTTACTACCTTGCTCCTAACCTTGGTTATAATAAGGACTTGGTTATCGAATTCTATAGGAACATTAAGGTTCCGGCCGAGGGGGAAGAGTGGAAAGAGGATGCTAAGATCACATCTAAGATTGGGAAGTTTCCAATAGAAGTAACTCCGGGTTTCATTGCTCATATTTTGGGTTACCGCCAACCGCCTGCTGGTGATGTTAACTATCCGGATGAGGAATATGTGAAGGATGAGGGTGTAATTCGGGAGTTGTACAAGAACCCGGGGGAGTCAAGTCTCCCGCATACCCCCGGAAGGTTCAAGGACGTTTACCGTTTAGTCAATCAACTTGTGCACCATAACTTCAATCCAAGAGGGACTGAGAACAAACCGGACATTCATGAGGGAGGGATGATCCATGCTTTTATGAATCCGGCTGTGGTGTGTGATTGGGCGCAAACTATTTTCATTGAGATGATCGATTTCAAATCAAAGGCTCCAGCCAACTCCAGAATGCCTTTTCCATGTCTAGTCACCGCCATTTGCTTTGGCCAGAAAGTTCCACAGTCAAAGTTTGTGCAAAGAGAGAGGCTTCATCCGGGGGACATTAATAGTTCTATACTTTCCAAGAGCATCTCACAATCCCGTCCTGCTGCCGCTGCTGCTGTCCCACGTGGGGCCTACTTGACCACTTTGCCACCCAAGGGTGCGAAGGCTTCAGCTTGGAACAAATTGCTTTTTTGTCAAGGGGTGGCCACTATGGGATGTATGAAGAAAATCAAGAAAGAGACCCGTGACAACGCAAGGAGGCAGCGGAAGATTGACCACAAGTTGGATTGGGTGTTGAGTCGAGAGGTGGGGCAGCCTAGTGAGCCTTATGTTCCGCCGCCAGAGGAGCCCGCTGAGGATAGCGATGATTTTGCTGAAGACGAGCCAGAATTCTTGGATAACGAGTAGGGTTGGTGGAGTAGTTTGAAAATCCCTCAACTTGGTCGGGGTGCGTGGTGGTTGACAGCCCACCTTTTATCATTTCATTTCGTTTCGTTGTTTTTAGTCTAGTTTGTTAGAACTTCTGACTGCAGTTGTTAGTAAGTTTTTGTTGGGCCGTCTTGTGGCTTTAAACTTGGTAGTTAGGTGATGGCGGCAAAAGGGTAGTTTGACCAAGCTAGTAAATGGCCGCCATCCCTTTTTGTTAACCGTTCTTTGAAACCAAGGTCGTTAAATGCTTATTAAGTCCTCTGTTGATCTTTAGTATGCCTTGATTCCATTTTGATTTATTGTTTGATAGTTAGCATACTTAGATTGTGGCATGTTGCTTTCAGGTTTCAAGTTCTTGTTTTTGTAGTTGTAAGTTCCGTTTAATGGTGCTCTCCACTTAAAGGGCATGGTATTTTTCTTCCCCATGCCTATTTCGAGCACCTGTTTTGTGGGATATGGTTGCTTTGCATGCAAGTGTAGTTGTTATAACTTCGTATCCGTTTTTTTTTGTCTTTTGACACTCATTTTGGATACTTGTTTATAACCTGCTCAAGATTAGTTAAACATTCAATCTTCGGCTACGAGTTGTTTTGGGATTAATTTAGTTGTTTTGAACTCTTGCCAACTAGTTGCATTATGTTTCGGTGCTAAGTAGCTTGTACGGAAGGATTGTTGTTTTCCCGTTTTCTTGTTGGTTTGGTTGCTAGGGGCTAGCAACGCTCAAGTGATTAGCACCTAAGATCGTTTGATTGTGGTGCTAAAGGTTCCCTTATTTATGGCGTTTTTATGCTTTATCGTCATTTTTATGCCATTTTGTTCTTGAGGTAGTTTGTTGAGTGTTTCAGGCTAAACGCCCTTAAAAGGCGTATTTTGATTGCAAGTTCAAACCTCAAGTGATTTCATTCAATTATGCCCGGTGGAACTTGTGCCCAAGTGATCAAGATTGGAAGAGTGAGGTATCGGGCAAGCCAAGAAGCCGTCGGGTGTCAAGCCTTGGAGGCTGGCCTGAGATTCTGGAGTTAGCACGCGCGTATCGATACGGATTTGAGCCGTATCGATACCATTTGTTTAGTGGGGATCCAGCTTGTTCCGTATCGATACAGCCCAAATCTGTATCGATACGGAGGCGTTACGTGGGAAATGGGCATTTGGAGATAGCAGTGCCGTATCGATACTTTCCCTAGACCCGTATCGATACGGGAAGCTTCCGAGCAGATATTTGTTGCTTTTTGAGCCTTCCACTTTTGGAAATATCACCTTTTTAGATATTTGTTGTGAGAGAGAGTGGCCTTTTTGTATAAATATAGGACCTCTCTCTCCTCCATTACTCTCTTGTCTTTTTAACTTAAGTCTTCTTTGATTTCTTCTTTCCTCCATTAAAGCTCTACCAAGCTTTCTAGTGTAATTACTCCAAGAACACTTGTAAGTCTTTGCCGTTTGTTTAATTCTCGTTCATTAAAGTTGTTCGTACGGTTTAGATTGTTATTAATCTCAAGTTTATTTTCGCTTTTGTCGGTTAAAAGTTATGTCTCTTTTTCTTGTTTTAATTTATGCTTTAGCTATGTTTGAGTAGTCGTTTGGCTAAGTCTCGGGATAATCTTTCCCGGGAACTTAGGTTGTTATTTGGTTCTCGAAACCTCCGGGCTCTAAAGCATGATTTCCGGAATAGGGCTTAACTTGCACTTTTGGTCTAAATTAGGGGTGTTAATCCCTTGGTAAGAAGCTTAGCCAAGCGGTCTTGGCAAGTGACTTACCGAGGCCTAGTGGCCTTCTAAGTGTTCGATAAATATTAAAACCAAGTTTGGTTCGCCTCCGAGAAATCACTTCTTTTGTTAACTTAATCAATAAAGTAAAATCTTCCGGGCGTGAGCACGCGGTCGTGACTCTCGCCTGAGTTATATTCGAGAACCGGTAATTTCCTTTGTCAAGGGTTAGAAGATCTCGAGACTTGCCACTTTTAGTTTATCAAACCCGTTTCTAGTCTTCAACTTTCATATTTTCCACCTTTCAAAGCAATCCTAGTTGGCCGCCTTGAAGGCCGCAATCCCATCGTTTAATACCTACAATCCGAATAAGCTTCATCCGATTCTCTGTGGGAACGATCCCGGTCTTGCCGGTTTATTATGCTATCGACAATCTAGCCCTACGCTTGGGGTGTCTCAACCTTAATTGAAGGCGAGGTTGTGGAGCTAAGCATTTTTGGCGCCGTTGCCGGGGATGTCTTATTGGGCTTATTTGGAGGTTCGTCAAACCACTGTAAGTATTCCGTTCCATTTCTATCTTTGTGCATAATATACTCAGCTTAGCGGATACCTCTAACTGAGCCACCAATTCGACTTGAGGTTTAACGAAGCTAGTTTGAGTATCGTTTGTCTTTTCTTTTCTTTTTATTTGCGTGAGCTTATATTGAGGTGGCGGCATAGCCCCTCTTAACTGTTTGTTGAGAGTGAGGTGGCGGTATAGCCCCTCTTGTCTGTCTTTCTTAGTGCAGAGCGGTTACTTGGTTCTTGAATTGCGTAAGACAAAAGTTCATGCTTGTGGTTTATCGGGGGCCTCGAGTTTATCGTAGTCCTCGCTCAAACCGTCTCCATCGGTCTAGTTCTCCGCCTCGCGCAAGAATTAGCACTCTACGGGCATATTCTCCACCAAGTAGTTATTCTCGGCCGTATTCTCCGACAAGAAGGGCAATGGCAGATGAGGAAGTTCCTCCGGTTCGGACTCTTAAGGACTATTTGAATCCGGAGAGGGTTACTCAACGGTCTCCGATAGTTTTCCCACGACCCACCACTGCCGCGAACACGTTTGTATTCAAATCGGACTATCACCGTTGCATTCCGTTTTTCCATGGTTTGGAGCGAGAGGATCCGTACCAACACATTCGGGAATTCGAGGAAACTCTCCAATCCTTTGTTACGGTGGATGCTCACCTAAACCAAGCACGCCTGAGACTCTTCCCGTTCACTTTAAAGGATAAGGCAAAGACTTGGTTTCACTCGTTGAAGCCTCAATCATTGACCACATGGGAGGAGGTCCAAGATATTTTCCACAAGAAGTTCTTTCCGGCGAGCCGTACAAAACTCTTGATGGATCAAATTCAGGGTTTTAAGCAACGGGAAGGAGAAGCGTTCCATCAATACTGGGAGCGGTATAAGGACTTACTCTCGGCGGTGCCTCATCATAATTTTGCGTTGTATCAATTAATCCACTACTTCCATATGGGATGCTCGCAACAAAGCAAGCAATTGCTTGATACCATGTGTACCGGGGGTTTCATGAACAAGTCTCCCGAGGACGGTTGGGAGTATGTGGATGAGGTGTCCAAGAAGTCTTTAACCTGGAGTTACGAGGATGCCGGTGAAAGGGCGATGGCTAGTCAAGGCCCGGGTGGTTCCGGAAAATTCTCTATTAGCGAGCACCAAGCTATCGAAACAAAAATGGAACAATTGGCTAAAAAGTTGGAGCGTTTGGAATTGAAAGGAGAGAAGGAAACTAAGCCTATCAACCGTGTGGAGGATATTTGTATGATTTGCGAAACTACGGGACATACAACGGATAACTGCCCGAATATTCCTGCTTTTAAGAACGTGTTGAGTGCTTATGCTCCGGAGGAGGTGAATGCTTTGAATCAACGTTTTGAACCTAACTCTCAACCATTTAATTCGGGGTGGAAGCAACCAACGGGCTCACGTTGGAACCAACAAAATGAAGCCGGATCTTCTCAAGGCCCGCCACAGTTTCAATCTCAGCCATGGCGACAACCTCAGCTTCAAGGCCCGCCACGATTCCCTGCTATACAAGGCCCACCAGGATTCATACCATCGGGCCAATTCCAAGGCCAAAATCAGTTTCAACCCCAACAAGCACCTCCGCGTCGAACTTTGGAGGATACAATGAATACCTTTTGTCAGATGCAGATAACTACCAATGACCAAACTACTCAAGCCCTGAATGACATGAGGACTCAAATGGGGAAGTTGACGACGGCTATTGGTGTGTTGCAACAAGAACGAGGAAAGCTCCCCACTCAACCATTGGCTAATCCTCAAGGTCAACATGTAATTGGTAGCTCTTCGGTGTCTTTCCCCGAGCAAGCCAAAGCCATTATTTCATTGAGAAGCGGAAGGGCAGTGGACAACGCCCAAGTGGAGCCGCCGGTGACGCCAATCTTGCTACCTACTCCGGTACCATCTAAGCCTACTATGCAAAATGGGGAATCTCCCAAGCAAGCTTTCACGGAGGAGGAAAAAGGAAAAACTAAGGAGAGTGATGTTCCGCAGGCCTTTACTGTTCCCGCTCCATATCCCAACCGATTAAAAACGCCGGCCAAGCCCAATTTGAGTGCCGACATCTACGATGTGCTTAAGCAAGTGACCGTGAATCTTCCTTTGCTTGATGCCATCAAGCAGATTCCGTCATATGCCAAATTTTTAAAAGATTTGTGTACTCATAAACGTAAGCTTCAAGTGCAGAAGAAGGTATTCTTGACCGAGCAAGTGAGCTCGCTTTTCCAATCGACTCTCCCGCCCAAGTACAATGATCCGGGGTGTCCTACGATATCCATCACAATTGGGGGTAAGGTTGTCGAGAAGGCCCTTCTTGATTTGGGCGCAAGCGTGAACCTCTTGCCATACTCTGTTTATGAGCAACTTGGGTTGGGCGAGATGAAGCCAACTCGAGTGACTTTGCAATTAGCGGATCGGAGTATCCGGGTACCTAAGGGAATTGTGGAAGATGTCCTAGTTCAAGTTGATCAATTCGTATACCCGGTAGATTTTGTGGTTCTTGACACATGTCCGGCACCGGCAGCACAGGTTTCTGTCCCAATTATTCTCGGTCGGCCTTTCTTAGCAACATCTGATGCTGTGATTCATTGCCGGGATGGTCGTCTTAATATGAGTTTTGGCAACATGAAGATGCAAGTCAACATGTTCCATATCGGGTGTCAGATGGGGGACGATGAAGATGTGTGCGGGGTTAGCATGATCGATTCGCTTGTCCAAGACCATGTCAACGAGTTTATTTGTAAGGATGAATTGGAAATAGCACTCACTTCGGCCGAGGCCGACTTTCTTGACGCTCCCGAAGTTGCCTATCTAGTTTCTCTACTAGATGAGGAGGAGGCGTGTGGTATTAGCCCGTGGGTTCCTAAATTTGAGGAACTACCCCCTATCGAGAGGCAAGCCGTTCCTTCTTGTGTGGAGCCTCCAATTCTTGAGTTGAAGCCACTTCCGGACACACTTAAGTATGCCTATCTTGGCGATTGCCAAACATACCCGGTGGTGATCTCCACAGGCCTAAGTGAACCCCAAGAGTTGGAATTACTTGAATTGCTCCGGAACCATTCAAAGGCTATTGGGTGGTCCATCGCCGATATCAAGGGTATTGATGCATCCCTTTGCTCTCACCACATTTACCTGGAAGATGATGTCAAGCCATCTCGCCAACCTCAACGGCGTTTGAACCCGATCATGAAGGATGTTGTCCGGACTGAGGTTATCAAGTTATTGGATGTTGGCATAATCTATCCGATTGCAGATTCCAAATGGGTTAGTCCGATACAGGTGGTGCCAAAGAAGTCCGGGGTTACGGTTGTTAGAAACGAGAAGGATGAACTTATCCCAACTCGTGTCCAAACCGGTTGGCGAGTGTGTATCGATTATCGGAAATTAAATGCGAGTACGAGAAAAGACCATTTCCCTCTTCCCTTTATTGATCAAATTTTAGAAAGGGTGGCCGGCCATAAGTTCTATTGCTTCCTCGATGGGTACTCGGGGTACAACCAAATTGAAGTCGCCTTGGGGGATCAAGACAAGACTACGTTTACATGCCCTTTTGGAACCTTTGCTTATCGTCGGATGCCGTTCGGGCTTTGCAACGCCCCCGGTACTTTCTCAAGGTGCATCATGGGTCTTTTTAGCGACATGGTTGAAAAGATTATGGAGGTCTTCATGGATGACTTTTCCGTTTTTGGTAACTCTTTCGATCAATGTCTTGCCAACTTGGGGCTCGTGTTAGCCCGTTGTGAGGAGAAGAATTTGGTGTTAAATTGGGAAAAGTGTCACTTTATGGTCACTGAAGGCATTGTGCTTGGCCATATCATTTCCGCCCGTGGCATTGAAGTGGACAGGGCCAAGATTGACTTGATTGACAATCTCCCGACTCCAAAGTGTTTGAAGGATATCCGTTCTTTCTTGGGTCATGCGGGATTTTATCGGCGGTTCATAAAGGACTTTAGTGCCATTGCTCGGCCATTGTGTCATTTGCTGGCAAAAGATGTCCCATTTGAGTGGACACCGGCTTGTGAAACCGCTTTTGCTAAGTTGAAGTCAAATCTCACCTCCCCACCTATTGTGCGGACTCGGATTGGGAATTACCGTTCGAACTTATGTGTGACGCCAGCGATTATGCCGTCGGGGCCGTGTTGGGACAAAGGAAAGGAAAAGAGCCGTATGTGATCTACTATGCTAGCAAGACGTTGAATGAAGCCCAAATGAATTATTCAACTACCGAGAAGGAGTTGTTGGCGATTGTTTTTGCACTTGACAAGTTTCGGTCCTATCTAGTGGGAGCTCCAATCACCGTCTACACCGACCATTCCGCGCTTAAATATCTCTTCACTAAGCAAGATGCCAAAGCGCGGTTGATTCGATGGATTCTACTCTTGCAAGAGTTCGACCTCACGATAAAGGATAAGAAGGGTGTTGAGAATGTGGTGGCTGACCATTTATCTCGCTTAGAGTTCGAAGACCACACTTCTCATATTCCGATTCAAGATTCCTTTCCCGATGAGCAGTTGTTTGGGATCTCCACGGCTCCATGGTATGCGGATATTGTGAATTATTTGGTCACTGGTCTAATGCCGGCTCATTGGAATGTGCAAGACCGCCGGCGGTTTTTAGCGGAAGTGAAACGGTTTTCTTTCGATGATCCGTACCTGTTCAAGTATTGTGCCGACCAACTCGTCCGACGTTGTGTGCCCGACTCCGAACAACAGAGTGTTATCAAGTTTTGCCACACGGAGGCTTGTGGCGGTCACTTCTCATTTAAGAAGACCGCCGCTAAGATTTTGCAAAGTGGTTTCTATTGGCCTACCTTGTACAAGGATACGTTTGCCTATTGCCGGGGTTGTGCTCGTTGTCAGCTTTTGGGATGTGTGACTCAACGCAATGAGATGCCGCTTACTCCTATTTTGATCATCGAAGTTTTCGACTGTTGGGGCATTGACTTTATGGGGCCTTTTCCGTCTTCCTTTGGGTACTTATATATCTTGTTGGCCGTTGATTACGTTTCTAAGTGGGTTGAGGCCATTCCTACACGTACTAATGACCATTCTGTTGTGGTCGAATTTCTGAAGTCCAACATTTTTTCGAGATTTGGGATGCCAAGGGCCATCATCAGTGACCAGGGATCTCATTTTTGCAACCGGTCAATCGCTGCTTTGATGAGAAAGTACTCCATTGTTCACAAGGTCTCAACGGCTTACCATCCGCAAACCAATGGACAAGCAGAGTTGGCAAATCGGGAAATAAAGAATATCTTGGAGAAGACGGTTAATCCTACCCGCAAGGATTGGTCAGCCCGTTTGACTGACGCTTTGTGGGCTTACCGTACTGCGTACAAGACCATCTTGGGCATGTCTCCCTATCGGCTAGTCTACGGGAAAGCATGCCATTTGCCGGTGGAGCTTGAGCATAAGGCGTATTGGGCAATCAAGAAGCTTAATTTCAATATGGCTAAAGCCGGTGTACGCCGCAAGCTCCAATTGACTGAGGTAGAGGAAATGAGGTACAATGCTTATGATCATTCCCGTGCTTACAAGTCTAAAATTAAAGCAAAGCATGATAACAAAATTGTAGTGAAAACCTTTGAGCCCGGTCAAAAAGTGTTATTATATAACTCCCGTTTGCATCTCCACCCCGGTAAGTTGAGGTCTCGTTGGGCCGGCCCTTATATTGTTAAATCCGTCGCTCCTCATGGAGCCATTGAAATTGTAAACGAACCCAATGGGAATGCATTCAAAGTTAATGGTCAAAGGCTTAAGCCTTTTCTTGGTGGTTTCGAAATTGGGGAGCCCGACGAGGTTTTGGCCGATCCAGTTTACACGGATGGCCCGTCGGTTTAGTTTTGTGTAACTTGAACTTGCACGGGGAGCGAAAGCGTAACCGCTGAACTTAACTGTTTGTCGGACCCGGCCCCCGGGTAGGGGGTACCCACCATTGACTTGGGTATTTGTAGCTCCGCACGCCGCTACTAAAATAAGAATCGTGTGCCCAGCTCCGGTTAGTAAGGGCAATGGTTAGTTTTGTACATATTAGTTTGTTTGTTTCGTTTCGGGACTTTCTCACTACAAGATTTCACCAATGCACCATTGTATCGGGCTTTCATTAGCCCTTCTTTGTGGTAGTTTGCCGTTAATGATCCGTGCTCACCAGATATGTCCCTATCGGGGGCAGTTTAGGTCTGTGAGTGAGCCTTGATAATCCCGTGCTTTGGCGCTAGGCTCTGTCTGGTCTCACTTTGTTTAGATCATAGGGAACGCTGGGCTTTATTGCTTGGCGAGGTCAAGCGGTAGATTTTACTTCGGGCATGATGTAACAAATTCGACGGTCTAGTATAGCCACCCGTGTCTTGTCTACTCGGTGAGACACGGGAAGAAAAGTATGACTCGTAAGATTGCGTGAAGATCGGGTGGTGTTCTTTTCTGTTTTCTTTTTATTTATGTTTGTTGGCGCCCGGATAACACGAGCCGGGCGGTTCTAATGTCATTTGCCTGCTGGTAGGTCCTTCGTACAATTCCGCTTCTGCAGGGTTAACACGCTACCACACCAGCCTTGGTGGTTTGGGTCTACCGTCGGAGTGATTGAGGCATTCAAGAGCCCTAAGCATGGGTGCGATTCCGTGTCGCGGTTGTTAGTCCAAAAAGCTTTGACCATGGCCCTGTGTGACTAGCTGGTGGTTCCGGCCGAAGGAGTGAAGCCCTGGAAGCACACAACTCCGGATCGAAGTGGGAAATGACACAAATCCTCCAACTTGGTCGAGGTATAAGGGGGTTGACATTCCCCCGTGGGTAACATCTTTAATCCCTTTCTCTCTCAATACTGTTGTTTTCCATGCTATGAGGGCATAGCATATTTTAAGTTGGGGGGAGGGATATATCTATGATATATATGTGTTTTATGCTCGTTTGTACAAAGTTTTTTGTTTTTCTTCGTTTTAGTCTTGCAACCCTTCCGTTAGTACAAAATTAGTGGAATTAAGCGGCTTAGCACCAGCTCATTAGTTTGGTAGTTGGCAAGAGTTTTTGTGAATATTTTCGGTGATTTTGTACATTCCAACTCGTGTGCTTATTGAAAGAATGAGAAATGAATTTTTGAGCGCGTTGTGGGCAAGTTTGACCCATATCCCGTCGTTTGTACATAATGCTCTTAGTTAGGTATTCATCTCATGTCATGCCTAATTGTGTTTGTTATCTACTATAAATCATTTCGGAATCTATGGCATGATTAGGATATGATACTAGGCCATCTTTGTTTGATTTTACCATAAAGTGTCTCATTGACCTTGAAAATAAAGCCAAGTTGCGTCCCACTCTTATCCATAGGAAACCGGTGTTAGGTTGGATGTTTGGAAGTTGGTTTTGTGCTTCGTTATGGGCTGGCTCCAGGTTTTTCAAGGCATCGGGTGTATTTGAAATGGCATCGGGCAGTGGTATTGGCCATCGGGTGGCAAAGCTGTGACAATCTGGAATTAAGCCGTCCGTATCGATACAGAAAAAAACTGTATCGATACCAATTCGCTTCGTGGGAGTCCAGCCTGTTGCGTATCGATACGGAAAATTATCTGTATCGATACGCGTTGCTTATCTCGGAAATCTGCAGTTACATAACCCGATCATCTTCCATCCCTTTAATCACTTTCTCTCTCTTACCTTCCATAACCACCATAGACCACGAAACCCTAACCCCAAAATCACCCATTTTCACCCTCCAATCCTCACCCATACCCCAAATTCGTCCATAAACCTCCAAGCTTTCAAGGGTTTTCGAAGGATTCTCAAAGTTTTTGGGCCGGAATCGAAGTTTGCAAGGCAGGGCACTCCATTCTCAGTCCGAAAATCACCATCTACAAGGTAACCCGAACTTCTCTCATTCTCCTCGGTTTTTCATCATGTTTACTCTACAATGTGGTGGTTTTTCGAGTTGCATGAGGAATTTCTCTGAGTTTTGAGCCCTAAATTCCCCCAACCCTTTGGAATCCGAAATTTTGAAATCACATGGGCTTGCTATTTTTTTTGGCTCTGTTCAGTAGGTTTCAATTGTGTTGCATAGCTGCCTGCTTGTTCTGTTGAAGTTTGGGGGTATTGCTTTGTGTTGCCGGGGTTGAATTCTGCTTCAGATTATTGTGCTCTGTTTTTGGTATTTTTGGGAAACAATGACTAGAACTAAGAAATTGGCGAATAAGGGGAAAGGAAAGGCTCCTGCTTCCTCATCCGGGCAAGCATCAGAAATTGTCCGGGAAATGGAGGAAGAGGAGGAAATGATTGCTAATCCGGAGAGGGGCCGGGCTAAGAGGAGAACGCTCGCCGAAATGCGAGCCGCTAAACAAAAGAAGTATGAAGAGGGAATTCCGGGGAGGGGGTTCAAGAATGAAAGGCATGTGGACATTGACAACCTTGGTGTGGAAAATCCTTTTGTTGTCCGCATCCGCGAGCAAGGCTTGGGTTACTACCTTGCTCCTAACCTTGGTTATAATAAGGACTTGGTTATCGAATTCTATAGGAACATTAAGGTTCCGGCCGAGGGGGAAGAGTGGAAAGAGGATGCTAAGATCACATCTAAGATTGGGAAGTTTCCAATAGAAGTAACTCCGGGTTTCATTGCTCATATTTTGGGTTACCGCCAACCGCCTGCTGGTGATGTTAACTATCCGGATGAGGAATATGTGAAGGATGAGGGTGTAATTCGGGAGTTGTACAAGAACCCGGGGGAGTCAAGTCTCCCGCATACCCCCGGAAGGTTCAAGGACGTTTACCGTTTAGTCAATCAACTTGTGCACCATAACTTCAATCCAAGAGGGACTGAGAACAAACCGGACATTCATGAGGGAGGGATGATCCATGCTTTTATGAATCCGGCTGTGGTGTGTGATTGGGCGCAAACTATTTTCATTGAGATGATCGATTTCAAATCAAAGGCTCCAGCCAACTCCAGAATGCCTTTTCCATGTCTAGTCACCGCCATTTGCTTTGGCCAGAAAGTTCCACAGTCAAAGTTTGTGCAAAGAGAGAGGCTTCATCCGGGGGACATTAATAGTTCTATACTTTCCAAGAGCATCTCACAATCCCGTCCTGCTGCCGCTGCTGCTGTCCCACGTGGGGCCTACTTGACCACTTTGCCACCCAAGGGTGCGAAGGCTTCAGCTTGGAACAAATTGCTTTTTTGTCAAGGGGTGGCCACTATGGGATGTATGAAGAAAATCAAGAAAGAGACCCGTGACAACGCAAGGAGGCAGCGGAAGATTGACCACAAGTTGGATTGGGTGTTGAGTCGAGAGGTGGGGCAGCCTAGTGAGCCTTATGTTCCGCCGCCGGAGGAGCCCGCTGAGGATAGCGATGATTTTGCTGAAGACGAGCCAGAATTCTTGGATAACGAGTAGGGTTGGTGGAGTAGTTTGAAAATCCCTCAACTTGGTCGGGGTGCGTGGTGGTTGACAGCCCACCTTTTATCATTTCATTTCGTTTCGTTGTTTTTAGTCTAGTTTGTTAGAACTTCTGACTGCAGTTGTTAGTAAGTTTTTGTTGGGCCGTCTTGTGGCTTTAAACTTGGTAGTTAGGTGATGGCGGCAAAAGGGTAGTTTGACCAAGCTAGTAAATGGCCGCCATCCCTTTTTGTTAACCGTTCTTTGAAACCAAGGTCGTTAAATGCTTATTAAGTCCTCTGTTGATCTTTAGTATGCCTTGATTCCATTTTGATTTATTGTTTGATAGTTAGCATACTTAGATTGTGGCATGTTGCTTTCAGGTTTCAAGTTCTTGTTTTTGTAGTTGTAAGTTCCGTTTAATGGTGCTCTCCACTTAAAGGGCATGGTATTTTTCTTCCCCATGCCTATTTCGAGCACCTTTTTTGTGGGATATGGTTGCTTTGCATGCAAGTGTAGTTGTTATAACTTCGTATCCGTTTTTTTTTTGTCTTTTGACACTCATTTTGGATACTTGTTTATAACCTGCTCAAGATTAGTTAAACATTCAATCTTCGGCTACGAGTTGTTTTGGGATTAATTTAGTTGTTTTGAACTCTTGCCAACTAGTTGCATTATGTTTCGGTGCTAAGTAGCTTGTACGGAAGGATTGTTGTTTTCCCGTTTTCTTGTTGGTTTGGTTGCTAGGGGCTAGCAACGCTCAAGTTGGGGGGCGTGATTAGCACCTAAGATCGTTTGATTGTGGTGCTAAAGGTTCCCTTATTTATGGCGTTTTTATGCTTTATCGTCATTTTTATGCCATTTTGTTCTTGAGGTAGTTTGTTGAGTGTTTCAGGCTAAACGCCCTTAAAAGGCGTATTTTGATTGCAAGTTCAAACCTCAAGTGATTTCATTCAATTCTGCCCGGTGGAACTTGTGCCCAAGTGATCAAGATTGGAAGAGTGAGGTATCGGGCAAGCCAAGAAGCCGTCGGGTGTCAAGCCTTGGAGGCTGGCCTGAGATTCTGGAGTTAGCACGCGCGTATCGATACGGATTTGAGCCGTATCGATACCATTTGTTTAGTGGGGATCCAGCTTGTTCCGTATCGATACAGCCCAAATCTGTATCGATACGGAGGCGTTACGTGGGAAATGGGCATTTGGAGATAGCAGTGCCGTATCGATACTTTCCCTAGACCCGTATCGATACGGGAAGCTTCCGAGCAGATATTTGTTGCTTTTTGAGCCTTCCACTTTTGGAAATATCACCTTTTTAGATATTTGTTGTGAGAGAGAGTGGCCTTTTTGTATAAATATAGGACCTCTCTCTCCTCCATTACTCTCTTGTCTTTTTAACTTAAGTCTTCTTTGATTTCTTCTTTCCTCCATTAAAGCTCTACCAAGCTTTCTAGTGTAATTACTCCAAGAACACTTGTAAGTCTTTGCCGTTTGTTTAATTCTCGTTCATTAAAGTTGTTCGTACGGTTTAGATTGTTATTAATCTCAAGTTTATTTTCGCTTTTGTCGGTTAAAAGTTATGTCTCTTTTTCTTGTTTTAATTTATGCTTTAGCTATGTTTGAGTAGTCGTTTGGCTAAGTCTCGGGATAATCTTTCCCGGGAACTTAGGTTGTTATTTGGTTCTCGAAACCTCCGGGCTCTAAAGCATGATTTCCGGAATAGGGCTTAACTTGCACTTTTGGTCTAAATTAGGGGTGTTAATCCCTTGGTAAGAAGCTTAGCCAAGCGGTCTTGGCAAGTGACTTACCGAGGCCTAGTGGCCTTCTAAGTGTTCGATAAATATTAAAACCAAGTTTGGTTCGCCTCCGAGAAATCACTTCTTTTGTTAACTTAATCAATAAAGTAAAATCTTCCGGGCGTGAGCACGCGGTCGTGACTCTCGCCTGAGTTATATTCGAGAACCGGTAATTTCCTTTGTCAAGGGTTAGAAGATCTCGAGACTTGCCACTTTTAGTTTATCAAACCCGTTTCTAGTCTTCAACTTTCATATTTTCCACCTTTCAAAGCAATCCTAGTTGGCCGCCTTGAAGGCCGCAATCCCATCGTTTAATACCTACAATCCGAATAAGCTTCATCCGATTCTCTGTGGGAACGATCCCGGTCTTGCCGGTTTATTATGCTATCGACAATCTAGCCCTACGCTTGGGGTGTCTCAACCTTAATTGAAGGCGAGGTTGTGGAGCTAAGTGACTTATTGGTCCAAAACTAGCCATGATGGCTTAACAAAAAGGTACCACAAAATCTAGCCCAAAAAATACTCCATTCCTTTGGTAGGGGCCTAGAAATGGATTCTGAACAAGGCCTTATTTATCAAGCCTTTTGGAAAATGCAAACCAACAATTGGGCATGCAAGCACCCAAAGTTTCATGTAGCTATCTAAGAAATGTATTGTCACAAATTAGATCAATAAGTGACAATGAATTAAAAGCAGCAAATTAAACCAACCTTTGTTTCAAATTCTTCCATCTTTCTTCCAATAGCCGCTTTAGCTAGGTCTTGTATTAGAATTTCAAAACCCTGAAATTGGAATGTGAACTTCAATAAGGGAGGACAACGTTAATTGAGCTACTACAACATGTTTTTTTTTAATCGGCAGCTACTACAACATGTTAGGAATTGGTTAAATAAGTTTTGTATCGTTTTATCTCTTAATATAAATAAAAAGTCTTCATGTTAGGATTAATTAACACTATACACTTTTTCTCGTAACCTTACAACATGGTATCAGAGCCCCCTTTACCCTAACCCTAAAAATTTCTCTTTAACCTACTGCCGCCCATCACCACCCATTCGCCGCTGCCTTCACCGTTCGCCGCCATCATTCTGCCACCAGTTCTCGTCTCCTGTGACCCTTGTGTACCAAAACCCTAGCTATCAGCCAACGAAACCCAAATTCAGCCCTCAAAATCAGCCTCAAAAACCCTTAATATAGTTAGACACAGCTCCAAATCATGTGATTTATGCTCGAAATAGCCTCAACCGTGTTCGAAATTTGTACCCACTGCTCGAAGCCCCGCGCCCAGTATTCGATAACCGGTGTTCTAAAAGTCGCTAGGCAGTAGTCGGGCGGTTGGGCACCACCTAGCGCCTAGGCCGATTAGTTGGCGATTAATCGACGCCTAGACATTAGGTTGATTTTCTATTTTTCCTTAAAAAAATTTAAATATTCTCCTACCCCTCCCCAAGTTTTGAGAGCAAATATAACAACATAAGTAGAACAAAAGATTTTCTATTTTTTTTAAATGGTTATCTGTTAACCATTTTGAATAAGGAGTTAACTGCTTTCTAAAATATGGAGTTAACTGTTGAATAGACATTTAAGCTAAGTACTTTCTAAATACCTTGCTGCATTTCCTTTCTAAGAAGAGAGAACAAGAATGAGACTGATTAATCAGTCTGGTGCCTTGACAACCGCCTAGGACCCTAGACGCAACGTTGGGGTAGCGCCTAGGCGCCGATTAATTGGCCATCTAGGCCGTCTTTTAGAACACTGCCGATAACCCCTGTAAACCACCCGAAACCACTTTGGACCACTTGAAACCCAAGACCCATATCCTCCCCACCCTCGTCAGCGCATGAGCAGTGCTCGTCGACGCCTAAACAGGTGTTCGAGACCTTACCCACCCCTTGTCGGCTTCTTCTAAGCCCTGTCGGGGTTGATTTCCACTCTGTTGCTGTTGCATTTGTTGCTTCTTGTTCTCGAGTGATCTATTTCTTGTGTTCCGCTGCTCGATCTTCTCTGGTATCAGTGGTTTGGTTCTACTGATTCATGGAGTGAAGTCTGGTTGATAATTGCTTCTCTCATTGTTTGATATTTCCTCCGTTGGTTGTTTATTGTTTCCTATTGCTTCATAGAGTACGCACTTGCTAATAATAGTTTCTCAAGTCCTGTGTTGGCGGTTGAGTATTTCCGTTGTAGCCAATCCGTAAATTTCATGGCTGCCTCTTGATTATTGGTTCAGTGTATTGTTGATTGGTACGTTTATCTTGGTTATGTCCGTTGGTCATCAATTGGGCATTTGTATCTTCACTTGATTGATGGTTCATTGATTATTGGTTCTTTTGGCTGTTTGTAGCGATGGGCTATGGTACTGGTTCTGAATCTGTTTCTAGCTCTACATATGTTGTTATCTGGTTCTCGATTTCGTGAGAGGTTGTCCATTACCTCCACACTCTTGAATGGTCGAAATTATGCTATTGGGGCTAAGGCTGTTGAGGTTTATTATCTGGGTGAGACACAATTCCATTACCTCACTAATGATCCCCCAGCAAATTGCCACGACATATGCTTCATGGCTAGCTGAGGATGCTCGGATTCGGGTTATGGAATAATATGGGAGATCATATTAGTAATACTTTGGTTTTCTTAACTACGGCCAAACTTGTGTGGAAACAAGTTCAGGAGATGTTTTCTGGTATTAATAATCTGTGTCGCACATATGATCATCTTACATTTTTCTCTCTTGAACTTGATAACTTATCATTGGAGGCTTATTATGCCAAGTTTCGCAGGGTTTGTGAAGAACTCAACATTTGCGAGCCCATTTCTTTAGATATTTAGGTTATGCAGCATCAGCGCTTGCAAGTCGCTCGGTTTCTCTCAAGTTTACTTTCCCCATATGAGCATTCGGTCTCAGTTTCTGGGCGCTTGGGATTTACCTTCTTTCAGTGAGGTGTTCAGTCGCCTTCGCTAGGCTTCTGTATGTGATACTCGTTCGGTTGATTTGACACCCTATGCCCGGTCAGCTTTGATTACCACGGTTCCTAGTGGTGGTGTTTTTTCTCATGGTTTTGACCGTGGCCGTCAAGACTCAGGGGGAGGTAGTCGTGATAGTTTTGGTCGCGATGCAGGTAGAGGTGGTCGTGGTTTTGGTCGTGATTCTGGGAGAAGTGGTCATGCGCCAGGCAAAGGCGACCGTCGCCACGGTCGTGTGCCTTGCCATTGCACATATTGGAATGGTGATAACCATACTGTTACTATTGGAATCTTCATAGCCGCCCTTCTGCCCATCAGGTAACAATTTCTGAGGATGATGGATAGGCATTACCTAGTTCATCAACCAGCTCAGCTCTGCGTGTTGTTACTATTCCAAAGGATGAATACCATCACCTAATTTCACCACAAACTTATCATATGACATCTTCCTCCACTACTACGTTCGCTCAAAACATTCTCTCTTTTGCTAGTCTTGCTTCTAATAATCCATGGGTTATTGATTCTAGTGCTTGACATGCATCTCTACTCACTTATCTGGCTCTCTCTTGCGAAATCTTCTCGTGTTACCTTGGCGGACGGTTCCACTACTGATATAGCTGGGTTGGGGTTCTGTTATTCTAAATTATTTCCTTACATAAAACTCTGTTTTACATGTTCCTCGTTTTCCAGTCTTATGTCTATCAGTAAGCTTACCCAGTCCTTCAACTGTTCCATCACATTCATTCCTAGTTATAGTGTTTTCCAGGATCTCCACACGAGAAAGAAGATAGGTGGCGGAGTTGAGCGCGGGTGGTCTGTACTACTTTGTCAATGGCGAGCTCCCTACATTTGTTGCACTTCCTTCCTCAGTCTCCCCATGAGAGAATCATTAGCGTCTAGGCCACCCATCTCTTCAGAACCTCAAAGAGTTGGTTTTGTCATGTCGTCGTCTCCAGTCTTTA
This sequence comes from Rhododendron griersonianum, assembly GCA_018127125.1. Lineage (NCBI taxonomy): Eukaryota > Viridiplantae > Streptophyta > Magnoliopsida > Ericales > Ericaceae > Rhododendron > Rhododendron griersonianum. Next base: position 35,758,170 of record CM030789.1, read on the forward strand.
CCATGTGAAGTTTGTGAGTTCAGTAAACATCATTGTGTTTTCTTTTCCCCTAGAGCAGAGAGTCATGTGTCGCGTCCCTTTCATTTAGTTCATTCAGATATTTGGGATCCTATACGTATTCCGTCACGTAATGGTTTTCAGTATTTTGTTATTTTTGTGGATGACTACTCTAGGCTTACTTTTGTTTATCTTATGAAAGAATGGTCAAAGTCATAGGTGAATATTTCTATAATGTTGTTTACATTTTTTGATGAGCATGGTATTCTTCATCAATCCTCTTGTTCTCGAACTCCGCAATATAATGGGGTTGCCGAACACAAGCTGCGACATTTGTTGGAGGTTGCATGTGCTCTCTTATTCCAAATGTACGTACCCAAACCCTTTTGGAGTGATACTGCTCTTGCTGAGGGATATCTTGTGAATCGTATGCCCTCTAGAGTTCTTGGAGGCCAGATTCCCTATAGTGTTTTTCATCTTGATAATCCTTTTTTTTCTTTACCTCTTAAGATTTTTCGGTGTACTTGCTATGTCTATGCTCTTGATCCCGGTCGGGATAAGCTTGATCCTCGATCCATCAAGTGTGTGTTTCTCGGTTACTCTCGCATTCAAAAAGGTTATAAGTGTTATTCTCCTACCCTGCGTCGTCAATTTGTTTGTGCTGATGTTACTATCAACGAGTCGTTACCCTATCTTTTCGTCTTCCTCTCCAAAGGATCAGTCTGAGAACATGCACATATTAGTCCCTTCAGGTATACCCCCACCGCCTAAACCATTGCAGATATATGTTAGTCGTTCTAAAGTTGCACCGACACCACCTCAGCCCACCGCTTCGTCCTCTCCTCGGTTGCGAGATCCGGTTGCCGCTGATCAAGATTCTCTTCCCATTGCCCTTCGTAAAGGTATTCGGACTTGTATTACTTCCCATCCTATTGCTCAATTTGTTTCCTATGATCACTTGTCCCCCTCCCTACATGCTTTTACCACTTTTGTCTTTGTTCCTAATACTGTTCAAGGCCTTGTCTATTTCTGAGTGGTGGATAGCTATGGAGGAGGTGTCTACTCTACATGATATGATAATTGGGACTTGGGAGTTGGTCCCTCTTCCTTCTGGAAAGTCGACTATGGGGTGCCGCTAGGTGCTCACTGTGAAATATCACCCGACGGGTCTGTTGATACAAAGCTCGCTCGTTGCTAAAGGCTACATGCAAACCTACGGTGTTGACTAAGCTAAGACCTTTTCTCTTGTTGCAAAGCTTGGCTCTTTTCGGCTCCTTATTTCTATTGCCGCCAATCATGGTTGGCCCTTATTTCAATTGAATGTCAAGAATGCTTTCTTAGGGCGACCACCTTGAGGAGATTTATATGGAGCAACCACCTAAGTTTGTTGCGGAGCGTTCACAAGTATGTTGTCTTCAGAAAGCTCTTTATGGGCTTAAACAATCTCTTAGGGCCTAGTTTGGCAAGTTCAATGATGCAATTTTGAAATTTGGTATGAGTCCCTATCAATCTGATCATTTGGTTTTCTCACTCATATCTGACTGAGGGAAAGTATTATTGATTGTTTATGTGGATGATATTACTCCCTCCGTCCCGATTTGTTTGTCCCCTTTTTGACTTATATATGTCCCAAATTGACTGTCCAATTTCAAAATCAATGGATGAGATTATGTAAATTTCAAAATCAATGGATTAGATTTGATTTCCTTAATAAGTTGGAAACCCGAGATTGGACAAACAAATCGGGACAGAGGGAGTATTATTATTGGCAATGATCAAAAAGGTATTGATGAGTTGTAGGTATTTCTACATAGTCAATTTCATACCAAAGAGCTGGGAAGATTGCGATTTTTTTTTGGGTATTGAGGTGGCACAATCTAAAGATAGCATTAGTTTGTTACAGAGAAAAAATGTGCCTGATATTCTTAATGAGACTGGTTTATTAAGGTCAAGGCCTATGATACTCCTATGGATCCTAATGTCAGTTGCTTTCTAGCCCTGACCAATGTCGTCCCTTGGTAAATTAAACTATCTTACTATTATGCACCCTGATATCTCGTTTGCAGTTAGTATTGTGAGTCAATTTATGTCTACTCCTCACCTTCTACATTGGGAGGCCGTTCTTAGAATTGTAAAGTATCTCAAGGCTCATCCAAGATGTGGTCTGGTTTATCGAGCTAATGGTCACCTTACGTATTGAGGCTTTTACTGATTCTGATTGGGCAGGAAGACCATGGAAATCCACTGCAAGATATTGTGTCTTTATTGGTGACAATCTTGTCAATTGGAAGAGTAAGAAGCAAACAGTGGTTGCACGGTCTAGTGCGGAGCCATATGAGATAATATGGGTGCAATCTTTTCTTGGGGATATAGGATTCAATGTGCAATTGCCTATGAATTTGTATTGCGATAATCAAGCAACAATTCACATTGCATCCAATCCGGTATTTCATGAGAGGACTAAGCATATTGAAGTTAATTGTCATCTAGTGCGTGAGAAGTTAGCTGGTGTTGTGGATAGCTACTCCCTTTGTCTACAAGTGCTCAATTGGCTGCCATGTTTACTAAGTCATTGTTCAAGCCCCGGTTAGAGTTGTTATGTAACAAGCTGGGACTTTGTGATATCTATTCTTCAGCTTGAGGGGGAGTGTTGTATCGAGTTATCTTTTAATATAAATAATAAGTCTTTGTCTTAGGGTTAATTAACACCCCATACACTTTCTCTCTTTTCCCTTACAGCGGACTTGTACGGACAAAAGACTTTAAGAATTAGGCAAAAACTGCCATCTAAAGTATACAGAAAAAACAGTACAATATAACTCAAATAGCGCACAGAAAAGTTTTTATTTACAATGAACTCGAATGTAAAAATGAACTGCAAAATTTAAGCAACTCACAGCGAAGTCCAGTGATCCAGAATTTTTATTAGCATCCTCTCTCTCGCTGTCTGAGCCAGAGATAAAAGGTGACCAGGCCTAACATGCAACAGACATAGTAAGGACTACAATGTGACACACATGCTAGCTCATTGCAACATAAAAAAAAAAAAAAAAAAGATGTCATACATCTTCAACCACAACCAGTTCAGGAACACTACTAGGTGACGGTAACTCTGACTTTTCCACTTTGGATGCATACACACGAGGAAAGTGCTGCAACAAGGATAAACAAAAAACAGTGGTGCTTAAATATTTAAGCTCGTAAAACATGAAAATTTCTATAGGTGAACAAGCAAGGACAATTAAATACCTTATCTAGCTCGGTTAGAAGCCGATAACTTGCCATTATTAGTTCAAGTGAATTATCGTCCTTCAAGATTTCAAAAATTGCCTCACACATTTTTCTGTTTGACCAATTTGCATATAATCAGATAGTAGAGAGAGATGTCATAATATATAATAACAAACTCGGCCACTAAAACTTTGCATATCCCGTAGTCTCAAATCACAATAAGCTCACATATCAGTTGTAAAAGAAATACAAGCAAATTGTGACCTCCTGCAAGACATAAGTTCCTCAGGACCTCAACATAAATGAGACCTTTACACAAACCCAAACCATCCAATTGATGGTCAAATATGAACATCACCTACACGGTAAAAAATACTACAAGTCTCGGAATTTGGTATAGCCACCAGGAAAAGAAAAAAAACTGTTTTTTTAAGAGTTTGGCGACAAGAGAAAATCAGTTTTCACTTCAGAGCTGAGGCGAAAGCAAAACAATCTAGAAATTAAACTATCCAGCATCTCCGCCTCAGAGAGCACACAAGTAAAGAGTCCATTAAGGTATATCAAGGTGCACCTTGACCAAATATGAGGATTCTTTATGCTGAAACACACTAATAATTCCCAAAGCATGAACTGCCTTCGACCACAAATTTAGGTTTTAGTAATGTTTCAGCCATGAAAATATCAACTGAAGTGCAAGTGGCACATTCGTAGAAGCACTCAGTTCTAATATCTCGAGCCAAGGTCAAAACAAATACAAGCCTTGTACCGTTTCAGTAGCACCGCAAATCACACCTCTTCGTGATAAATTAACCTACGTTATCCAAGGCCTACAATTTTCCTGGGCGAGGTAACAAAATTCAACCATGATACAACCTTTGGAAGCTAAAACCAAACAAACAAACAACCTTTGAAAGCACAGACTGATGTGAAGAGTCATGCTACAAACAAACATTTCAACAACATCAATTTACAGATCATGTGGTAGTTGAATTGTACCTATCATATAGAGGAAAAAGATTGTTTGATACATTTTCCCATAATAAATTTTAAAAAAAATTTGCTTTGCCTGTGCAAATGAACTACTGTTTATATATTTTTGTTTCACTACTTCCACTCTTTTTCAAACAAAATTTTAAAGGGAAGTTTATGCTTGAGAAAACATCACGGTGAGTTGGCCATAGCCATACCAAGATGGGTTCTCTTTCCAAATATTGGAATTTGGAAATTATCAAACATTCAATTTTATGCTACTGCATGTAACCCCTCCCATATAATGGTACAGTTTCGGCATGCCACCTCTGGTTCTAAAAAATATAACTTTACGCTAAGGAAAGTCGATTAAGTACTTATCAGTATCCGAATAATATGATTTTTCCACAATTGTTGAAAAATAGCGAATAGAAGATACACGGTTCGATCGTGAAAATATTATCTCAATGAGTGTGATTTAAGACCGCAAAATAGTTGAACCAAGCCTTTATTAACAAAAAACAGAATCCAAGTCAAAGCTGGTTTTAGGTTTACCCATTCTTTTCGTATTTTAACAAACAACATGCAACAAATTGAAGTGGACTGGACTCCCATTGAGCCGCGCCACCCCGCATCCAAATCCTAGCTCCGCAACTATACAACATCACAGAAATAAATGTCTATGCACATTATGTGTGTGTGCGTGTGTCTATATATATACACACACATATATATATAGAGAGTGAGAGAGAGAGAGAGAGGATACTTGGTTGGGGCAATTCCATTTTCTGGAGCGATAGAAGCAGAGCGAACAGCTTCAATAAATGCAAGTCCTGTACGATAGTGAAAGGAACAAGTATACAGACATCCATAAAGAAACACAGTTGCAAAATTAGGTCAAAAAGAGCTATGTGTGTGTGTTTAGAAAGAGAGAGAGAGAGAGAGAGAGAGAGAGATGTGTACGCACTGTCGTCTATAAGGTCTTGGGTGTCTTTCTTGAATCCGGAGGCATCGAGTATAGTCATGGTGTTCACTTCGATTCCTCTGCTTCTTATTATTCTCTGGTTCTCCATTTTCCGATTCTACCGAAGAAACCCTAGCTAGTTCTTCTTCTATATCTCTACAAAAGTACTAGTACTAATATGGACAGTCACTCAGTAGTCACGTCAGTCTCTGTAACACTTGACGCCAAATTGATTTCGCGCCTAAACCGAGAGTTATCGCGATCCGACCTCAAAAAGGTCAGGGAAAAAATGGTACGAAAAATGCTAACCCACGCTCATAAAGTGTAGGATAAATGTAAAAAGTATATCCATATCAAAAAAGTATAGTGAAATGAGTAAGATGTGCATTGATATTCGAACATATTTGTCATTATATAATGGAAAATTTTAAATACACGCAAGTTTATAATGAACAATTAAATAGAGACAAAAGAAATATTATGGGAAATTTAGTGATAGGTTTATTATAAATATTTCATAAGTTCACAAATCCACCTAATAGTTTTGTAAAATCACAAATCCACAAAATCTAAACCTTAGGATATCCTATGAAAGTGTCTAAATCTTATAAAAGTGTCTAAACCACTAAAACCTTATAAAAGGAAAGTATACCCTAAAATCCTATAAAAGTGCCTAAACTCTAAGGTATTCTAAAATGGACTTAAGACCTTACAAAATTAATAAGTGAATTTGTGGGCTTATTAAGTTCACATAAAAGACCTAAAAGTATTATAGATAGGCCAAAAGAGGTTAGTTATTGCCGGGACTTGAACCTAGTTCTATAGGATGGGAACCGAGTATCTAACCAACCAGACCTCAATGGATCTGTATTCGTTTTGGCCGTAGATTAATTATATTTATCGTTATTTTAATTAAGATTTTCACTTCCTTTTGCGTGTCTTTTTTGCCTTATCTGAAATTTACATGGTTGGGGAAAAAAACTCCAGCGGTGAATGAAGGAAAGAGAGAGAGGGAATTCATCGAAAAGTAAAAAGATGCTGAATAAATTTGAAAAATGTCCCCAAAAAGGATAATAAGGTCTAAATTTGAATTTCTTTTTCTTTTTAATTTCTTTTAAATTGGGTTGGGATTTTCCCTTTTTCCCATAACTTTAAACGACCCGAATCAGTAACTCTAAAATATGGACCATAAGGTTTTAAAAGTTCAGCATAACAAAGATACGTAATTGTGCCGGGAATTTTTGATACAATTCAACCAATATTGCCAGAAAATACTCTTTTTATCCCAAATTGCCGGCGCCTACTAGTAGTATGATTCTCTTATAAAAAATATTGTACTTTGTATGCAATTTTGTAACAATCCAACCCAGCTAACCTGCTAATCATTCGCCTAACCACGCAGTTCAAAAGGTTAACTTATATATTGCTTCAACTTCCACTAACCCACCGATGTGGGACTTTATTCCCAAGTGAGTTCTCACGAATTTTTTGAATTTCGTTACACCAAATTAAAGAATTATACACCAAAGTATATTCTAGTTTTCGATCCAAAAATTGTTCTATACTTCGTAGGAGAGGAGGCCGCCAATTTGAGACACAAGGAGTAACAAAATAGCACTGTGCTGACAAATGGAAACTGGCTTTTTCTGTGACAAAACTAAAGTCCAGTGGGTTAATCAATATTCAATAGATAGTTTGGAACAAGCCTTTCTAGTCAATTTTTCTATGATGCCTCAATATGGTATTGAAGCATGATGCCCCCATTTAATATGGACCATTAGATCAGCTTTTAGGTTAATCTGGACCCTTGAATCAAAACCACCCCCAAAAAGAAAGGTGGTTTCGCGTTTTTTCAGCAAAAAAAAATCATTATACTTACCATGAACATTGGCTCTTCTTACCATATTTTATGCTGATACTTACCACAAAATAAGGCATACTTACCACAACTAAAAGCTGTACTTCAACATTTTTTGCCTTTTTCTCTCTCTAACTTATTCTCTAGGTAGCTGGTTTGAGCGCGAAAATGAACTTTGTTGGCAGAAAAATATACCTTTTTGCAGAAATTTTTTTAACTATTGAAAATTTATAGATTCACTCTACTTTTTCTTCTATTACCCTACTTTTTGTCATTTTCCTAATCATTTGTGTAATAGACTATCAAATATTGGGTGAAAATATAAATATAATTTAATAATATTTAATTTGTAAACCAATTTTTTATAACAATTTTTGAAGGCTGCTGATTTTGCCACTCCCTTTTTTGTTAACGTCACTCCCCTGCAAGTGTATTTAGTGGCGTTAACAAAAATGGAGTGGCAAAATCATTTCCCTTTTTGAAACTAGGTCTTTAAGCCAAAAAATTTTCTTTATTTTAAATTCATGTTGTTAATATATACCATTAAATTATTTTTAATTAAAAAGTGTTTTACAAATATTATTGTGAAAACAATTATTCATATATTGTTTTGAATAACTTACAATTAATGTTGTTAATATATTCCATTAAATTTTTACTTTGTGTATATATTTTTCTTATAACAAATTTTTAAAAATAATAAATATAAACCATATTATTGTAATAATCTCCTAATTATATTTAAATAATTTATTTGAAATTATTTCTGCAATCGATTAACGTGATATTGTAACAATTAGTAGCTATAATTGACATTAGACTATTCAATTAGTGGTAGGGTGACGATTAGTCTCTATAATCGACTATAGTAGTCAGAATCATTTGACTGATAGCTTAATTGATTGATCATATTTAATAAGTGATGATTGATTATAATAGCCAAAATCATTTGCTAATTGTACTAATGATATAGTGATGATTGAACATTAATATAATTGGCTAAAATGAATTGGTTAATGTAGGTTAATAGTGATCAATATTATTAGTAGATGTAGTAGTTAACAGAAGTCTTGGTTGCAATCAATACGTAATTGATACAATTGGCTAATGTAAGAATAACCACTAACTATTGATCTCTAATAACCCATTCAATAAATCATTTAGTTTTATTAATCATTAAGATATTATGCTTTAATTACAAGGTAAAACAAATTAAGTAGAATTAAATAACATAACATTTATTGTGGTAGTTATCTTATTAACTACCCTCATTATGGTGCATTAGTTATGTTACATAAATACGTATCTACCCGTCATTAATGTCACACTTACCGCAAAATAAGGCTATGCATACCACACCATCTGATAATTGTTACCATCACAATATTCGGCTGTTACTTCATGGTTTTTGTGTGCATACCACAGTTAATGCTAGTACTTACCTTTTGAAAAGGATCCACTTACTTTCAAACTTGTGCAATAAATACTTACCTACCCCACATTATGTCATTAATAATACAAAATTCCTCCCTACCTACCTTAAACTCCTCAAACTTATCCAACTGATTTTTCATTTTTTCACACATATTTCTGGTTGTATAATACTATAGTGATTATTGAACATTAATACAATTGGCTAAAATGAATTGGTTAATGTAGGTTGATCCCTAATGCCCCATTCAATAGATTATTTAGTTTCATTAATTATTAAGGTATTATACTTTAATTACAAAGTAATACAAATTAAGTAAAACTAAGTGACATTAAATGTATTGTTGTAGTTATCTTATTAACTACTCTCATTATGATGCCTTAGTTATGTTAAATAAATGTGTTTCTACCAGTCATTAATGACATACTTACTACAAAATAAGGGTATGCATACCACACCACCTGATTGTTGTTACCACCATAATATTTGGCTGTTACTTCATGATGAGTGCATACCACAGTTTATGGTAGTACGTACCTTTTTAAAAGGATACACTTACTACATATTCATACTTTTTTGCTAACTTCTTAGGTGCAACAAGTCTGAAGTTTTGCTTACCTACTCTACATTGCACCATTAGATCATCTAATAAGTTGGCATTTTTGAGTAAAAGATCATCCCAATTATCTAATTGATACGTTTTTTAGTTTGTTTAGGTCACATTTGAGATGGTAGGTGTATAGCATCTATAGAGGAAAAGTTGAAGTAAAATAGGCTAGGTGGTTTGGGTATGTCTACCGTAAACCTGGAGATATAGTAGTTAAGAGAGTAGATAAGATAGTTTAAGGTAGCAACGCTGCGGGGAGGGAAAGACCTAAATTGACATTAGATGCTATTGTGCCCAAAGATATGAGTCTAATGGGTTTGAGTGAACAAGTAGCCCTTGACAGAGCTCAATTAAGAAAAAGAATTCATGTAGCTGACCCCAATTGATTGAGACATAAGACTCAATTTGGTTTGGTTTGGTCAGCTTTGAGTCTGTCAGATACAAGCAAAATTAATGATCTTTAAAACCATTTTACAGTTTGTTATGGTCATGCTTACGATATTGTATGGTACTATATACCACTATTTAGAATAATAATTAAGAGAAAGAAACCTGTTGGTCCAAATAGCAACCCAAGAGGGGGGATGAATTGGGTATCTCAAATATAACGCGGAATTTTAAAAAAACTAATTGCAATCTATTCTGTAACAACCCGTAAATTCTAGAATTATTAATATCATTAATAATTATTATTAGTTCTAATAAATTTATTTTCCTTATTAGATAATTACAAAAAATAATTATCCTATCGTAATTATCTCCTTTATTTTTATTTTTAGTTGCATACATGCATGCAAACTCTTTCATCTCTCCATCTCCTAATCCTACTCGATCTCTGCCACTCCCCTGACCATATTTTCGTCCATATTCCGTCCCCATCGAAACCCGAGAATTTGAAACCTTTTCGAATACGAATTATTCACCCTCATCGAAAATTCTCTTATAAATAACCCTTAAGCCCGCCCTAGGGTTCACCACAAATTTATTCATACCCTACCAGTCCAGAAAAGAGAGAGAATTCGAAGAAAATCGAACTCCAATCCATAGAGTTTTAGAGAGAGAAAGAGAGAGAGAGATCAAAGTGGGTTTCGTAATTGCAATCAATCGAAACCCGAATTCATCATTCCAATCATCTTATGCAATCCCAAGCATCCCCAAGCATCGTCCAATTCGAGCCCAAGGTCCCCCGTTCGCCCAAACCGAAGTCATCTTCTTCAAAAGTTCAAGATCCGTTTTTTATTAATTCGATCCGAATCGAGGTACTATAATCTATTCTAAACACTCCTCTATGTATATTAAATGTTTTTAGGCTTAACCCAATAGCCCCCGTAGTCTCATGCATCGAAACCGTAGCCGAAAAACAAGAAATCGAAATCTGGACACTGACCTTGCGGCCGCAAGGTGCAAGCCGCAAGCACCAGGCCGAACCTCGCGGCCGGCTGCTCAGACGCAAGGTTGACTAGTCCAACCTTGCGGTTTGGACTGTTTTGGTTCGAATCGACTTTGTGACCCTCCGAACATCGTTTTCGACTTCCGATCTATTTTTCCTAGACTTCTAACACCTCAAAGATCATAACTTGTTAATGTCATTTTTTTTATTCTCTATTTATTAATTATTTATTTGATTTCATGTAAAATTTTGCAAACGAAAAATCCATACAACCTTCTAAACCATTTTATAAATTCCCGTACTATTTGTTTTTAGATTCTTTATATTCCAAAGATGATATGTTGTTAGCCTCAACATATTTTATTTATTAAATAATTTATTACCCATGTATTCTACTTTTGACGACTTTAAAAATCATTTTTTATTTTTAAAATAATCTCACGACCCTCCGGACTCGATTTTGACACTCGATTCTACCGTATAAAATCATAGGAATCTTTTTAAGGTCATGCTAATTATTTCTAATGTTATTATTTATTTATTGTGTTTATTATGATCATTAATCAATTTATTTTCCTAATTAAAAATTTATACAAGCCTAGATTATATTCTTTTTATTAAAAATTTTATTTAATAAAAGTTCCTGACTTTATTAATAACTTATTGATCATACAGGACTAAGGGCAACGGCCCATTCATAAAAGGTTATGTGATTTTATGCGTATTGTTTATTTCAATTATTATTCTGATTGCCTGTTTATTATTTCAACTTCTGATTGATATGCTAGATTGGACCCTAGAGACAAGGGGTGGTATGCAAAATAGAAATCACCTAGACGATGCTAGGTAATGGATGAATTGGAAAGTTTTGTTGGTTTTAGATTGCCTGCAGGCGTGATGTTGAGATGTGATGAGATTTGTGATGAGATTGAAACTAGCGGGTGTCCAGTGATGAATTGATAGACTGGCGGGTGTCCAGTGATGATTGAGAAATGGTTTGTGATGTGGTACATAAGATAGGCGAACCCTAGTTGTGATTCAGGCATGGTAAGCTTTCTTTTGTTGTAATGAGAGGGATACACGCTGGGTATATAACTTAGGTGCAATCCGCGACAGCAAAAGCAAGTGATCCCATGGGACCGAGCACGACTAGCGGTTGGGGAGGAAAGATCTCGTGGATTGAGATCTTAGACTACACGATAGGTTAATGGATAGTAATAAATCGATTAATGTGATATATCTCTGTTTTACTTATTCGTACCATGTTTATCTTGCTGATTGCTAGTTGTATAGTAAGAGGGGTAGTTGGGTTGGATTATTCTACTGGGTGATTTATCACTCACGGATACGTCTGTATCCTGGTAAATCGATTACTTCGGCGATCAATTTGTCAGAGGATGCAGGATTCAATGGAGAGGACCCCACGATGGTACAATTCCAAGGAGAGACACAAAATCCCGAAGGCGAGCAATTCTATGCCGAAGAGAATCCAGAAGTGGGAGTTGAACCCGAGTACGCTTGGGATCCGTATCAGACCTAGAAGTTGGCTCTGTTACTTTATCTATTTTATTGCCTCAAAGACGATCATTAGGACTTTCCAGTGGTTTGTAATAAATGAATCTCTATGTTGAGAATTCTGTTTTTGGATTTAAACTTTAATTTAGTAAATTTTCAGAAATTATTATTTAAATGCTTTCGATTTTAACTCCGAAAATCTGGGTGTTACATATTCAACTATAATTCCAATTTCAATGATATACTATTCTACGCATGCAATATTGATATGCAAAACGGAAAGTAAAAGAGAGTAGGGAAGAGAGAATCGAACGCAAGGATTTATAGTGGTTCGGTCCGCAACTTCACGGCCTAGTCCACTCCCCAAGTGTCCAACTCGGGATTTGCTGCACTATCTCCAATAATTACAATCTTCTAGCTTCGCGGGTGCTAGACAACCTTTACAACGAGCAATCTACCCCCAATCGCTTCGACTAATTTTGACTCCGGTGCTAGTCACACCTAACCCAACTAGTTTTGACTCTGGTGCTAATAACACCTAATTCCAAGTGATTTTCTCTTCAAAATCACTCACAAGAGTATAAATAAGGGTGTACAATCCCTTTTACAATAAGGTTCAAACTAAGAACTCTCTCACGCAAGAGTATAGATATCAAGATGAAGAATTGAGTATGACTTGATAGATTTTCAAGTGATGGCTCACGGCAATTTTTCTTCCAGAGTTCTCTCTCTGTTTTTTTCTTCCTTCTTCACCTGTATTAATAAATCCTTTAAGAGCCAATATGGATGAAGAAACATTTACTCCTAGCCGTTGGAAAGAATAATCTCCCCCCACAAATCAAGCAATTTGCTCCTTCCTTCTATTAAGCAATTTGTCTTCTTTTTACCCATCTTCAATATTATATGGTGAAGCTCAACTAGCCGTTGAAAGGATTGGCTCCAATCTTGCCTTTCTAGATTTTTGCATCTTCCATCTTAAGCAATGAATCTTCTTCACACAAACTTCAATCAAGTCTTCAATTTACCGTTAAAAATAATAAAGCTCCAAGAAATCTTCTAGCTTCCTCTTTTCTTGATATTTGCTTTCCATAGAAGTTCTTGTAGCCAATCACACATTAGGAGAAGATTTGTCCTTAATCTTCCTCCTTTTAATTTTAATCTTGACTGTTGGAGATAGGAATATTGGTGTAGAATTTTCCCATGTGTACTTCATCCAAATCCTACAAAAAAAACACATTAATTCAAATGAGTAACAAATATCACAATATTAATTATATTTCATTCCAATAAATTATGTCTTGTTATCATCAAAATCAATAAGGTATTCAATCGAAACCTTTGGGCTAACAAAACCAAAAAAAATTGAAGATACCAAAATTTAGGTCAAAGGGGCCTAACTCTTTCTTGTGACTTTAGGGCGCACTCCATAAAAGTCCGATCAAATAAAAGCAAATCACATACTGTAGTATTTATTTTTATTTTATTAAACTCGTGTCTTCCTCTTCAAAAATATAAGAAGAAAAAATTCCGGTTGCAACAGTAACAAAAAAGGAGAAAAGAAATAGGGGAAAAAAAAATTAGCAGGTGCACGTTTTTTTTTTCCCTTGAAGGGGAGCAGGTGCACTCTTGGAGTTCTTGAAGAGTTTTTTCGTTTGAAAATTGATATTCACACTCCCTTTTTTGTTATCCACACTTTTGTTTATATCTTTTAGCAAAAAAATACATATACTTTCAACACTAAAAAACAAAAAAGAAAGTGTTGATAACAAAAAAAGGTGTGTGAATATCAATTCCCTTTTCGTTTTTGTCTTTATCAGTGAATTTAAGCCCTTAGAGGTTATGGAAACTGGAAAGAGTGTTGAGATTTTTTCTTGACTGGCTATATCGGTTTCTTCCATTTTCAATTCAACGGTAGAGATGACATTTTGATGATCCAATGGCTGTTAGTAACACGATACAACTTGGGGGCATGATGTCCCAATACTAGATTGGGGCATGGTAGCTGGACGCCTTTCTAGTTCCAATCTCATTTCTTCACAAAGCTCATAGACGAGGTAGCTCAAATGACAAACAAGATATATAAGCCATTGGATTAAGTGAAAAAATCAGAGACAATACCACAATCAAGGCAACGTTGGTAATATATGGTTACTAGGTCAAGAGCAATGATAGGAACACGATTTTAGACTACAACTCCGAACAAGCTGTGTTTGGAGTTGTTTTCTAAAATCGTGTTCTTAAACTTTTTGTTAGTGTAACGCCGTTTGGTTAATGATGTGTTGCTCTAATTAACCAAGTTTCTTTTTTGTCAAATACACTGTATCTAGTCTCCCACACTTGTGTTTTTCAACAATCATTTTGCTTCAGGAATAAGCAATTAGGTGATTTTTCTTGAAATTAATACCCAACTGGTAGTTTATCCCTCACTTTAATCTAGGTGGTAACACTTGAGCCCCAGAAAATGGCATGAGTTGATTTTTTGCAATCTGAAAGGATACATGTATGGTTGTGTTTGGATTGTGGACATGGACATGAGGGTGTTTATCTCAAAGGAAAGAAAATTGATATCCAAGTATCCAACTATGAGAATAAATTATATATACATCACAAGAATTACATGACAATTTTATAGACAGTTCAACTATGTATCCACAGAAGTACGACTAAGGGTAATAATCAACATCAAATACACTAGGTAGACTAACCGAAGAAGGAAATTTACGGGAGAATTGATCAAACTCTTTAAACTTCGGTAGAGATTGATCCATGACCTTTCACTACTTAATTAAGAGTGCATTGGTGATCAAATGAACTAGTCTAGTTGATTTTAAAGCACAACTAAAGATATAAATACACCCGCCATATTAACTTGTTAATATACTTAATTTAACCCAATGGGTACAACAGGTTGTAAGTGACCACACCTCTTAAGGAAGTAGACCTGGTAATTAAACGCCATAACCATAAACTAGGGCTGTAACGGGTCTTGATTTTGCCAGGTCTATGCGTGTGGTAAGGTGTACATAGACCTAGTAATTCCCTCGTTATTGCTTATCAATTATCATAGAAGGAAAGGGTTAAACATACTTCACTCGAATACCTTGTGTTTCTGGAATCAATTATCGATCCCTGGGCTCTAGTCATGCATATTTATATAGTCTTATGTTTGAAGGGAATGTTTGGTAACCACAACATGGCTTTGAACCCTTTTTCTTAACCAAGAATGCCCATGGAAGCAAGGATTTCTGGTAGCCCTTGTTAAGTGAGAAGTAACTCCCAGGAAATACATTAAGTATCTTCAAACATTCCCTCTCTTCCCTTGTTTAATTTGTCATATAAGTACACAAGCAAACACCCTTAAATTTGTAGCAACATGAATAATAGGTGTCAAACATAATCTTACTTTGTGGGGTATCAACACTAATGCCCCTGGTAATGCAGATTATACTCTTTTCATCATTCCTCACTTGTAAATTTCTACATATTTTGAAGGTATTTCGTGGCAATTTTTAAAATGTACAAATAGATTTTAGATGGCAGCTTTATATAACAAGTGCATGACACTATCTCCATCCCATAATTTAGTCTCTTAAGAATAGCCGTGTCATTTTCGCACAAAAGATAAATGCTGTATTTTAATGGGTTTTTGAGAATTTTTGAGTTTGACTTCTGGGATAATGAGTAGAGAAAGAAATTAGGGTAACGATTGAAGGTAGGGGTAATGAGTGGAGAAAGATAAAGAAATGATAATAATGATTGGAGATAGGGGTAATAAGTAGAGAAAGAAATGAGAATAATGATTGAAAGTATGGATAATGAGTATTTTTTGAGTTGAATTTTTTTTTTTCAAAAAGCAAACCAAACAAAGCATTACAATTTTTTTAATTACTGCTGAAATTTTTTTAAAATATTAAAGTGCTTTATTTTTAATTTAAAAATAGGGAAAAATTCAAAAAAACCCCTGAACTTTGAACTCAATGTCAAATAGGCACCTGAACTTAAATAAACTTCAATTGAACACCTGAACTTTCACTCCGTTATCAATTTACCCCCTGCCGTCTCAATCCGTGACTTGTCGTTAACGGCACAGTTAAAAAAAAAAAACTTACCACTAGTTTGCAATCCTATGAAGCAGAAACGTGATTATGAGAGCCTTAGAGACAAAATTTGATTATGTCTCTTTAGAATAATATGATCAGAATAATAAGATCTTCACACCCGTTCAAACGGATTAAAAATTGGAGCACTTAATTTTTTAACCATATTTTTTAATATATAAACGGTCTCAAAAAATTAAGTGCTCAAATTTTCACTCCGTTCGAATCGGTGCAAAGATCTTTTTATTCTTATCATATTATTCTAAAGGGTCGTAATTCATTTTTATCTCTAAGGCTCTCATATTAAGTATGTGTTCTTTATTTAGGACCCTATGGAGCAGAAATGTGATTATGAGCACTTAATTTTTTATGAGCACTTAAATATCTTTTTACTTATTCAAAACGTATTTAAAATTTGAGCACTTAATTTTTTATGACCGTTTATATATTAAAAAATATGATTAAAAAATTAAGTGCTTCAATTTTTAATCCGTTTGAACGGGTGTGAAGATCTTATTATTCTGATCATATTATTATAAAGAGACATAATCAAATTTTGTCTCTAAGGCTCTCATAATCACGTTTCTGCTCCATAAGATTGCAAACTAGTGGTATGAATTTTTTATTTAACCAAAACGTTGCCATTTTGGTGTGTGGGTAGGGGCTGATGTGCCTTTGGGGCAGCAGAGCCCCCGGGTCCGGGTAATAAGTGGAGAGAGATAGAGAGAGAAATATTGGAAGTAGGAGGAATTTTTTTAAAAATTCTTTTTGAAAATTTGAGCACTTAATTTTTTTTAGACCGTTTATATATTAAAAAATATGGTTAAAAAATTAAGTGCTCCAATTTTTAATCCGTTTGAACGGGTGTGAAGATCTTATTATTCTGATCATATTATTCTAAAGAGACATAATCAAATTTTGTCTCTAAGGCTCTCATAATCACGTTTCTGCTTCATAGGATTGCAAACTGGTGGTAAGTTTTTTTTTTTTAACTGTGCCGTTAACGACAAGTCACGGATTGAGACGGCAGGGGGTAAATTGATAACGGAGTGAAAGTTCAGGTGTTCAATTGAAGTTTATTTAAGTTCAGGTGCCTATTTGACATTGAGTTCAAAGTTCAGGGGTTTTTTTGAATTTTACACAACTTGATGTCGTGAGCTGAAATTATCGGATGGAGGGAGTTAGAAATTTGATGTTGTTATCCCTGTCCTATTAGTTTTGTAACAACTTTAGAGATTAATGAAAATTTTCTTTGCCATTAAAAAAAATAAGAATACACCAAAAAACAAAGGGTTCTATTGCAAAGACAATAACAAATTCAACCAATACACTAACGAGATTGTCCAAATCCCTGCTTTTTTTTTGCTTCTTATGACAATCACCATCGAGTGCAGGAAGGATTTCCAATAGAATAAATAAGAAGATAGCTTCTACATAGAATAAATCCTTAAGAATGATGAGTACAACCAAAGTTCAACGAATGACCATTAAAGTATAGCTCTAAATGTTAATATCCTCCTTCAATATATTTAGCTTGTCCTTCAATTTAGCTTGTCAGTAGTTTGCAAATTAAAACAAGTTTCTAACTGTCTTCCGATTCTTCGTGTAGATGAAGCATATCCCTGCGGCTGTGGTTATAATTGTAGAATGAGAAACGCAACTGGCACTATGTGTTACGCGTAAAAATCTCCTTAATCCTCTAGTTCGTACAAGTTAAAGGAGATTTCACTTCATGGGAGGCAACATGGCTGAAGCATCCTCCGAAGCAATCTTAGAGAACATGTGGGCGAGTTTCATTGCCCAAAATGAACGAGAAAGGATCACGAAGAAAACATCCCAATTGCCCAAAGAATTGGAAGATCAATTGCCGAGTCTTGATGCCAGAGATGGATCAATGGAGATCTTACAAAGGCTTCCGAGCCTTGGGAGGTGGTTATCAATGGGGGCCGAGGCATGGGAAGAACTTCTAAAGGAAACAAGTACTCATCCTCCTAGCAATACAGGACAGTCACTTGGTCTTGATTTAAAAAGCAGTGATGCAAATTTGAAACCGAATGGTATGAGAGTAGACAAGGCAGTGACTAAACGTTATAGGGGAGTGAGAAAGAGGCCGTGGGGAAAATACGCGGCAGAGATACGGGATTCGACGAGGAAAGGAGCTCGGATTTGGCTAGGGACTTTTGAAACAGCTGAAGAAGCTGCTTTGGCTTATGACAAGGCTGCAATAAGAATAAGAGGCACCAAGGCATATCTCAACTTCCCACTTGAGACCATTGCTTGCTCACAAAATAATGGTTTGAATTGTTCATCAACAAAATCCCACCGAAGCAATTCCTCTGCTTACCCGTTTGGTGGGTGTGCCAAAATCACTTCAAATCCCAGAGAGTACGAAGAAAATACGGGCTTGATTGTGACTGGACAATCACCATTTAAGAAAAAGGAAACACTTGGGAATGGCCTTGATGATGTTTTGGAGTTGCAGGATTTTGGGAATGATTATTTGGAGAGTTTGCTTTCCTTTGCGTGACTAAAATCCTCTTTAACTATGTGTAGCCATATCCGTAGAATTGTTCATACCCAAAATGCATGTACATGTGTACACAGATACAGTTGCAACCTGTGTAAAAATAATCTTATCCAGACATGTGTACAGGTTTCATGAGGTTGATTGTGAGCAGAGAAGACTACAAATTTACCCTCCATGTGGCATGTATATAGGAGTATCAAACCAGAAGGTTGTATATTATGAAGGATTTGAAGTTTCTCATCACTTATGCTTTAACTTAGAGGCTATCTTCGAATCTAACTGTTTAGAGCTCATTAACTGCTTCAAAGAACCCAATTCCTCCATTCCATGGGAAATCCGAGCTGTGATAGAAGACATTAAAAGCTGGGCATACACTAAGAAGTGGTCCTTTATTTGGTGCCCAAGGGAAATGAACAGAGTGGCGCACTGGTTGGCCACGAATTGTCTTAGTAGAAATTTCGTTTTTTCATCGGGTTGTATTCCGCCTGAGCTTCAAAGTCTTCTTATTTATGATGTAACTCGTTGAATTCTATCTATATAACAATGACCTTTTCAAAAAAAAAAAAACTTAGAGGTGGCAAATGGACGGGTTTGGGCGGATTAAAATGGGTCTTGGGTTTAATATGGACGGGTTGAATACTCGTCGATAGGAGACTAGTTGAAATGGGTTGGGTCAAGTTTGGGTCAAGCCATACCCAAACCCAACCCGTTTTTTTCCTTTCTCTGAAGATGGTATCTAGTTGTTAGACTTTTTTTTTTGGGTAAGTCTAGCTGTTAGAATCTATTTCTTTTCATTTCATCCTTGCCAAAAAAAAAAATTACCTGCATCCCCCATTGTAATTTCCAATTCAAAGCTATCTTCATTTCATCCTTGCAAATGATCAACGTAATAAGATATTTTAGGAGAATAAAGCTATGGCGAAGCTTTCAGTGAAGCAAATACTGGGGCTTGTTTTGGCTAAAGTGACTTTTTTGTTTGTCTTTATTCAAAAAAAAATTCGCATTTGCTAGTTTTGCATCAAATTTTTGTGACTTATTGATTCATTTCGATAAAAGGAATAAAAAAAGTAAAAAATTATGAACGAAATTCATAATTTTTTGAATAAAGACAAAAATAAGTAAAAAAAGACTTCTATTTTGATGGTAGCTGAAATCCGCCCTTCTCTTATCCACAGTAGAATAGTTCCTTTAACGCCGCAAAAATTCCAAATTCAACATACACTCTACGATCTTATAAATTCATTGATTTTAATATAGTTTTTAACAACTTCTATATTATCGGACAATAATTTTTTTTTTCCAATTTTATCTCCAGTATTTATACTAGCTTTAATTTCAAAAATTCCGGAAATGCAGTGATTTTCCCAAAGAAGACGAAGAAGAGAGTCCAGTGGTGGGGAGCTAGCCATCAGCTATAAGCTACGGTATAGACAATACTTTCGGGAATTAATTTCCAAACCCCAAGTTTGGATTTTTAAATTCTAGCCCATCTTAAACTCATTTTCAATCCATCTAACCCATTATACAATATAGGTGGATTGAGTTGAGTTATAAGTATACGAATTTGGGCAGATTAAACAATATGGATTGGGATTGTCACTTCTACTTTAACTAGATCAAACCGCACCTCGAAAAGAAAAGAAAAAAAGAGATTAAAGAAGAAGACTTTAGATCTCTACTGTACCTCGAATATAGCGTTGGTTACATGAATTCTCTTTGGCGTTCCAATCCTGTCTTTAACTAAATTAAACCAAACCAAATCAAACCAATATCTCCTTACTCTACTGTACCTCGACTTAATTTTCAATCGGTGTTCGTGCGACCCAATCAATTCATGAACTTTTACATTTCAATTTCTCTCTCCTAGTTTTACCCCGATTATAGCGTTTTTATGAAAAACTGCTCGGATCAAACTCTTCTCGGTCATTTTTTTGGGTGATTTATCGCGAAGACCCTTAAATCATGTTCTGAACATATTGAGCGGCTCGAATCGTCGCAATTCGATCAGGAAAGGGAAGGTCCACACGGTTTGGCTTGTAAGGGATCCCTTATTGGATCCTGACTTATATATATCTATATAATATGACAGGAAAGTGTTTGAATCCAAAAGACAACCAACGGTCCAGAATTGTCTCCCGCATATTCTCCACCCTTGATTCTACAATGGTATTTTTGTAAATACTTAATCCATCCAAGGGTTATCATAAATGGCATTTTGGTAAAACTAGGATTAGATTTCCAAATTTGAAACGCAGGAACGTAGTCTCGTAGACATTTTATGAAACCCTAGCCGTATTCCCATACCTCACCCTCCCTCTGTCTCCCTCTCTCGGCTCTCTCTCTTCGATCGCTCTCCTATCTCCACCGACTGGGACCGGAGCGACAAGCCACCAGCGACCGGCGCGACGAGCCACCCATCGACCGGTGCGCGATCAAGAGCGGCATCACCTTCCTCAACACCTCCGATTGCTACAGTCCAGACACCAACGAAGTACTCCTCGGTAAGGTGCTCTCTGTGTGTGTGTCCGCGCGAGCGCGTGTACCTTCCATCTACTGATATACTGGGTGGCAGCTCTTATTTTTCCGATCGCCTCATCTACCACCATGTATTCAAGTAATTCAAAATCTTCCCAAACCGGAAAGAGCAAATCCACCCACGCATTATTTTCGAGTTCAATTGATCTAAGGTAAATTACTAAACCTGGTTAGCATTATTGGAATTCCAGCTTAGGGTTTTTATCTTGGATTTGAATTTTGTTTCGAATTTGGCTTTTAGCCTGTTTAAAAAAACTGCGGCTGCAGACTGAAGAATAATGGGTTTTCAAAGGGAACGAAGGGTTGACAAAGGCGTCGGCGGTCAACATCAGAACTTCAGGTTGGCATTCTGCCGGCAAAAGGGGTATATTTTTATCTATAGATATAGATATGTATTGATATTTATTTGTCTTTATAGTGTCAAGGCCATTATCGAGTCATTCGACTTGAGCAGCTTTTTTTAAAAAACTTTGAGCTTCAAAAACTTGGATTTGGCTGTGGGTCTGTTTGTAGGGATGAGTTGGGGGAAGCAAAACCAGTAAGTGATTTGTTTCGGGCATTGGGTAAACCATGGTGAGCTTAGGTGTGGTGAGGGATTAGATTAAAAGCTCCACCTGTGGCTGATGCTTGATTTTTATTCCACGAATAGTGTTATGAATTTTGAGCTCAAAGCCAGTTAAAACTTCCATATCGGTGATTCTTCCCTTACTTATATTATGTTATGTCAATTTTTTTTATCAAAAATCTCATGTGGTGTCGTGGGCCTAATTCAAAATTTTCTTTTGTTATTATTCTCTTTTCAGGTACTATTCTTTTACGGTGTGGTGATCTGTCAGAAAGTCATAGGTGCTCATTGGGTAAATTAGGCCCTTTACTCCTTTAGTTTAGATGATTTTATGATTTTTGTGGATTGAAAAAAACATTCAGGTAGAACAAAAGCATTAATACATTCTATATTGTACTTAATCAGAAAGCGGACAATCAGTTCCACTTCAGTCATGATTAGTAGGCGGCGGCGGAGGGAGTTCTCCGGCAGCAACAACAACCAAGTGGTTGTTTCTTCAGCAGCAATTGTTCAAGCCCAGAGGGGTTGCCGTGTGGATTTCCAATGGCGAGTCTGAGTGTTTGCACCAAACGGAGCAAGTACTACGATTTTTTCCTCTCATCATCATTTATTTATGGAGTTCAATTCTCGCTTCATGTTTGATTTTATTTGTCTAAATCCTTGGTATTGTGATTCAGTGGTGGGAAACCAGCAAAGGGAACTGCATTTCGATGAGTGGGTGACCCTTCATCGGTGATCGGAGCAAAGGTTTTACGTCTCTCTCTCAACCATCTGTCTGGAACTGCATTTCTAAAATTCTAAAATCCATAGTGCATGCTATAAATCAAACTATTGATACTGTTGAAAATTCAAAGTGCATTCTAAAATTCATACTGTTCTTATTTGAGGAACTTGACTGACTACTTAGTAGCCATTGTTTCATACTTACTTGCTTTTTAAGTTATTTTCATGTTCAGATTGGTAAGCCGTGTGGGTCTGGAAAAGATGCATATGTAGGGTTTGTTAAAAAGCCTATATGAAAGAACGCCAAGATAATGGAGAGTAAATTGATTCTTTTGGGAGCAAAATGTTTAGGTAGATTCCAAGCTACTATCAATTGAGGTTCCTGACTATCCCATTTCCACAATCAGTTGTGTTTGACAAACTGGTATTTGGATGCCATCCAAAGAAGTGTGCTCTGGATTCTATAGTTTCAGTGATTTGTTTTTTCTTTCGAATTGTTCATAGAAATTGAGTACTTGCGATGCTCCAAGGGTAATCAAGAAGCTGCTAGCTTTGGTGGTGTACTTATGGATGACAAAGGAGCATGGATTTCAAGAGTGCATCCTGGGACAAGGAGAGACTCGAGTAGAAATGGAGATGGATTTGCTGCAAGTAGTGAATCTGACCAAAGAAAATCCAGCTCCTCATCGCCCTCATAGGAATCTGATTGAGGATTGTCAGATTTGTAGTAAGAGCTTTATGAATCACACTCCACAAGAGGGGAACAAATTAAGTGACTGATGTTTTGGATTATATTGGCGAGACTCAGTGGCGTTGTTAATATGAAACACCCAATTGTGATTTCCAAAAGGGAAATCTTTTTGCAGCTAACATTGTAGCGGCTGAATGTGAGAGGCAATGCGGTCATTTTGCGGTTCCTGTCATTTGTGTTGGTTTATTTGTCAACATACCAAAAAATAATAGACTTGGTCATGTCCCCTTTGACGTGTAAGCTAAAATGGGCATGTGTTTTTTTGTCTTATTGTGTTTAATTAGTTACTTCTTGCTATGGTCATTGGCATCAAAATGGGAAGGAGAATGGTCAATAGAACATGTTTGTCATTGGTGGTTCTTTTTTTATAGGCAATGTTATTGATTTTTAATGTCATGTAGTCTCAAGGGAGAGCCCGGTGGAATCAAGTGTGGTACTTTTTCCACTCTCATGTACATAATTTGAATAAATGGACCCTATTTGAAGTTTATTTAAGAAAACGACTCATGGGAGATTTTGTCTTTATTGGTGGGGTGGTAAATTCCAGAAAAATGGCAATTCGATTTTGTTTTTTCCAAAACGTGTCGCGCCGTGCCTTCAGGCACGGGCATTCGCTAGTATATATATAAGTCAGGATCCCTTATTGGATCCTGACTGATATACATACATATATATATATATATTTTTTTATGGGGCCGGTTCTAGAGACATAACAAATAACACAAGTTTTGACATAACATCTTAGCCATCGAAACGAATGTTTGAGATTAGAAGTACTCCTTTTCTATCCTCTCTCCATCTCACTTGATCTCTCTCTTCCCCGTCAATCTCACGTTCTGCTCTCTCCCCTCCCATCTCTCTCTCTCTCTCTCTTGTACATCACCATCTTCGGTGAGCCTCCCCGCTCTGACGAGCCCATCTTAGGTTCTAATTTCCTGATCTGTTTTTATTAAAAATAATCTCTTTCCTATTCTGATTAAGTTATTCCTATATTTGAGAAACATCTTGGCAATTTCTCAGCCATTTTTAGACGTGTAATTGAGTCTAGTAAGGTAAAAAGAAGAAGAGGGATTTGAGTAATAAATGATTACATCCTTCAATTAAGGAGTAAGCAGAGAACTTGTGAAGGAGAAAGCATCCGGACTAACATTTAAACATGAATTTCTATCTTGACATCACAAGTAGAGAAAAATAAATATAAGGGGCTAGGTGAGGGAAGAGAAAGAAGAGAGGCTCGTCGGCATGGGTTCGCCGAAGAAAGTGATGTACGGGAGGGAGAGAGAGGGGGGAGAGAGAGAACACGTGAGATGGGGAGGGGAGAGAGAGCAGAAGCCAGAACGTGAGATTGAGGGGATGAGGAAGAAATCAGGTGAGATGGAGAGAGGATAGAGAAGGAGTACTTTTAATCTCAACCATTCGTTTCGATGGCTGAGATGTTGTGTCAAAACTTGTGTTATTTGTTGTGTCTCTAGAACCAGCCCCTATATTATATATACACACTCCCCCGTCCCCTTTTTATAGTTCAGTATTTCATTTTGAGCTGTCCCTTAATAAATGTCCATTTTGTAAAGTTAGTGGGTAAAGTTGGTACATTTTTCATTTTGCCCCTAAAAATAGATTCCATTTTGAAAAGTTAGTGAGGAAAAATGTAATGATGTTGTCTCCATAGAGGGTAAGTAGGAAAAGTGGAGATAAAAGTTGATATGAAAGATGTAATGATGATATTTTCTTAACAAGTTGAGTTACGAAGCGGGACACTTAAAAAGGGACGAAGGGAGTATATATTATCAGTAAGTTTCAGGTAAGGGTGCCCTTATTTTAAATAAATGTGGACGTCCCATTTTCTCCCCTTTTCCAATCAAATTTCGATGATCCGAGCCGTTCAATGTGTTCAGAACATGATTTTAAGAATACTCGCGAGAAATTAGCAAAAAAATGACCGGAAAATGCTTGATTTGAGCAGTTTTTATTTGAATCGTTCGATAAAAAACAAATAAAAACTGCTCGGATCAAGCCCTTTCCGTTCTTTTTTTTTGCTGATTTCTTGAGAATACCCTTAAAATCACGTTTTGAACATATTGAGCGGCTCGGATTATCGCAAATTGGTTGAAAAAGGGATGTCCTTAACTTAATAAGTTAAGGGCGTCCTTATGTGAAGATTCGTGTGTATGTATGTATGTATATATATATATATATATATATATATATATATCGGGACGGTTCCGCGGACAACCAATTAAACACCTAAAAAAGCACTCTAAATCTCAATCTCATAGTTACCGATCAAATTTTTATGATCCGAACCGTTCAATGTGTGCAGAATGTGATTTTAAGGGTGCCCGCGAAAAATTAGCAAAAAAAATGATCGGGAAGTGCTTATTTTGAGCAGTTTTTAATTGAACCCTTCATCAAATCTAAGCTCAAAACTACTCAGATCAAGCCCTTCCTGGTCTTTTTTTTTCTAATTTCTCGCTGGTACCCTTAAAATCACGTTATGATCACATTGAGCGGATTGGATCATTAAAATTTGATTGGGAATTATGAGATATTTTTTTAGGTGCTTAATTAGTTGTCTCTGGAACCGCCCTGTATATATATGTGTGTATATATATATATATATGTGTGTGTGAGGTTTTTTGTAGGTGCCTAATTAGTTGGCTCTAGAACCACCTGTATATATATATACATACTTACTTTACAATCTCATTT
Source organism: Rhododendron griersonianum (assembly GCA_018127125.1). Classification (NCBI taxonomy): domain Eukaryota; kingdom Viridiplantae; phylum Streptophyta; class Magnoliopsida; order Ericales; family Ericaceae; genus Rhododendron; species Rhododendron griersonianum. The sequence continues at coordinate 35,784,040 of CM030789.1, forward strand.
CAACTACACCCATTCCATTTTTTGTTTATTTTAGCTTCAACTAGCCCAACAAAATTAAATGCATGTTTAATGAAGTTGCAGCATGTCTTTGCTTTTGTTTTTCTAACGCTATCCACACAGACATTTTGCACACATATCGGACACAGATTACTGTGTGGAGCCCACTACAGGTCTTACACAAATGATTCGAATCGTTCATTAAGTGTAAAACATTTTTTTGAGGGTCCCCTCAAAAATCAGTTCAATATGATATCTACAGATACTCGATCCAATCATCAAATTTTTCATTCGGATTTTAGGATAATGAAAAATTAGATGATTGGATCGAGCATTTATAGGTATTGGATTGAGCTGATTTTTCGCAAGGACCCTTGAAAAAATATTTTACAAAGGACCCTTGAAAAAATATTTTACATTTAATGAACGGCTTGGATCATTTATGTGAAACCCATAATAGGCTCCACATAGTGATCTGAGCACGAAATGTGTGCAAAATGTATGTGTCAAACACCCCCAGGGGTTGCCCCAGTGGTAAGGGCGAATGACTGATTTTGGAAGTACTCTCCTTGGTAAAGGGTTCGATTCCCCATCGGGTAGTAAGTGGGGGGCCGTGAATGGTGTGGCCGCGCGTTCCCCCCGAGGTTTGGGTTGCGCAATCGGGTCCAATTGTGGCTCGACTGTAAGGCTGTTCCTCAGTTATAAAAAAAATGTATGTGTAATTAGATTTTCTTATTCAAAAAGAAAAACAGTACCAATCGATCAAGGAGAGAGAGAGAGAGAGAGAGAAAGAGAGAGAGATCAAACGAAAACTAAAGGGGAATTTAGAGGTAGGCCCCATTTTCTAGGTTTGGATTTCAAATAGTCCTGACAAAAAATTTCTTCTTTATTTCAGTCCTTTCTTTTGACTTTTCATGCATTTTTACTATTTTGCCCCTTATTCTTAACTTTTTGTGTACATGTCCATTTTTAATAAAATTTATATTTTTAGAATCAATTCCCGACCCATATTATTTCAAACAAAAATACCCTTGGCTATGTGAACTAGATATGAGAACTACCAATTCTCATAGTTAGTTCTATGAGAACCCTCAGTTGCTATGAGAACTGGCAGTGTGAACTGCCAGTTCTCTATGCTATGTGAATAGACTATGAAAATTGGGCTATGTGAATTGAAAAATAAACAATTCACATAACCTCACCACACACTAAAATACACAGTTCTTATAAAAAATACATAATTCTCATAAAAAATACACAGTTCTCATAAATACTTCTCATGGATAATGCACAGTTCTCAATATACAGCTCTCATAGAGAAAATACACAGTTCTCATGGAAAAAAACACAGTTCTCATAGACAGTTCTTATGAACAATATACAGTTCTCATAGAAAAATACACAATTCTCATAGAAATACACACACAAACGAAAATTGAAAAAAAAAAAAAAGTAATCAAGGATTCAAACCTTGTGGGAACATAATCAAAGGTTCAAACCTTTTGTTACTCCTCAAGCTGTTGAATTCCAGATTCTCAGTACAAAAATAAATCGATGATCTAAACAATTCTCATTTAGTAAAATCTTTATACCTTGCATGTAAGCCACGTACCTAGCAGCAGGCCAGCACCCTAATGCCCTGTTTGGATTGGGGATTAGACCCTGGAGATATCATGCGGCTGGATTGGTAATCCCTCCCCTCATCTTTCCAGTCTTTGGCTGACAAAAAGGGAAGGCGGATTAGAGGGCTCTTCGGATTACATATCCACCTGTGGGTGGATGCGGGTGGATTAGCTAACGATAGGGGTACCCCCTATCGTTGGTTATGCGGGGCTGTGGAAGACAATATTTCCCTTGCTCATCCTCCTCATCACGTGCTTTGCTCCATTTTTCTGTCATCCCAAAACCGAGAAGAAGAGAGAAAAGAGAGGAGGAGGTCGCCGAATAATTTCTGGTGACTCCACTGCGGCGGTGGAGGAAGGAGGCTAGAGGCGGTGCTGGAGGTTAGAGGCGGTGGCGGAAAACCACAATCTCTTCCATTTGTCTGAGAATGGGTTCATCAGTGGTGGGATTTGTGTGGGGAAGAAAAAATGGGTTTTTGCAGATTGTGGGTTTGTGCAGATGGTGGGTGGGAGAGAGAGAATGGGTTTGGCTTAAAATTGGGGGCAATTCTCTTCCTCTGAGAATGGGTATCGTTAGTACCAAGGTGGGTGAGTGAGAGAGAATTTTTGATTGGCTTAAAATTAGGGGTAATTAAGTCATTTAACAATTTATCTCTTCATATCCACCTTTCATACTCCCTTCTCAAAAATCATCCAAACACTAGATTACAAATCCACCATTCTTATGAGGTGGGCCCACCCTTCTTACATCTCACCCCTTCCATATCCACCCTCTTTCTATATAAACCCAAAATCAAATCCTCCATCCAAACGGGCCGTAATTGTGGTATGCCAACTATCCTTGTCTTTGAATACTATAGTACTGCCAAAACAAAAAAATGTTTCCGATCAAGGAGAGAGGACTCGAAGTTGGAATGAGAGACGCCGTCAACATCATCATCGTTGGCGATCAGTGACTCCGACAGCCAGGGAGAAAGCAACGTCGCCACTCTAATGACAAAAATTAGTGGAGAATGCAGATCAGGGAACGAGGACATCGTCGGTGCCAGCGTCGCCAGTGGTGGCGGTGAAATGGTGTTGGCGGATGGTGGTGAAGTGGAGGTGAAGAGGTGGTGGTAGCCGGGGTGTCCCCCTTCTCTCTAGATTATTGGAATGAAAAAGGGGAGATCTTGAGATTATCTCCGTTTAGTTGAGCTCGAGGCCCCGCCTTCTCTCTAGATTATTGGAATGAAAAAGGGGAGATCTTGAGATTATCTCCGTTTAGTTGAGCTCGGGGCAAAAAAGTCATGACATAACATATCCGAACCTACACAGGTTCAAAGATAATATTCAGGGTTAGGATCAAATCGAACCTAAAGAGAAGGGTGCTTGCGACCTTAATGTGTGCCGTAATAAGAATACCCCAAGCGTAGGGCTAGGTTGGTTGAAAGCATAATACCCGGAAGTCCGGGGTCGAATCCACAGGGAGCGCATCCATAACTTGTTCGAAAATTTTCTTGTAAAGAGTTTTAGCGTTAGGACCGCCAACCAAACTTTGGCATTGAGACGGCCAACTGAAGGATTTAGTTAACTGGCTACTTAACCTAACTACGGTTTTTTAACTGGAGATTAAACTAAAGGCTAGGTTTAGGGATAACAAACACCCATAACTCAAAGGCAAACTTGTTCCTCTCTTTTTGACCAGGATGATAAACATGGTTAGGGTTTGGAGACATTTTGACAAACACTTGGAAGGACATAGCTCTAAGTATCACATGTGGCAAGAAGTCAAAACCCTTGCCTACATATGATCAAAGAGGTTAACACCTCCAAGCTTTGATACATAAAAATACCCCAGACACATGTTTATCCTTAGAAAATGGAGATTAATGAGAGAAGAACAAGAAATGCCCTTGGTTATGGGATGTTAATCATCCCATAACCTAACCTTGCTACACTACTCACACATAATGAAAGGAAATATGAAATGAGCTAGGGTAAGGAAAGGGGGATACGAAAACATCCTGAAAATGGAAATAAATGCTAGATTAATAAGGATCCCAAGAGTACTTACAACATTAATGAAGGCCAACCACCTCAAAATCCCACAATCAATGCTCTTTTGAAGAGAAATTGAGAGTTGAAGAGGAAAGGGAGGTAGAGAGAGAAAGAGCTCAGTTCATAACCTAAAACATAACCCTAAAAAACGTGCAAAAGGAGCTTATATAGTACCCCTTTTTAGTTACAAAAGAAAAAGAAAAGAAAAATCTGCAGAATCTGGGGATCTTCTATCGGTAGGCACTGACCTCCTACTGGTAGGACGACTTCGAAACAAAAAGGATGCTTGTTGAAACTGGGCTCCTACCGGTAGGCACTGACCCCCTACTGGTAGGTCTTGATCGGTGCAAATTTGTGGCCTTTCTGGACTAGATTTGTACCGGTAGGCACTGACTTCCTATCGGTAGGCTTGGAGTTGTACCAGTAGGCATTGACCTCCTATCGGTAGGCTTTCTGGGCTGGGCTGGGCAGTCTTTCACAGCAGCTTCATTCTGGGCTTGTTCAACCTCTCCGAGGCTTCAACAATGCTTCCTCGGGTTCAGCCATCGCTTGGTTCAGACTCCTTGGTCCCCGGCTGACATTGGAGTGAGTTTGTGTAGACACCCCAATTTGGCCTAACGATTATTTCAAGCCCCACCTTAGGGACCATCCCGATGATGAAATGGATACAGTGATTGCTGATTGCCTTCTCGAGAACCTTAGGACTTTCGGTAAGAACTTTGAACCACTTAAAGGACCCAATCCAGAGCCATATAGCCTTTCAAACAGAAAATACAGAATCCTAGGAGAATCCATCTGTCGGCCGTGACATTGATCTCACGGCCTTAACATCATTTCTTCACCCGAGCAACCTGTTGCTTGAAAATCTCCCTGAGAGATCAATCCCTCGGCCGCAAGATCTATCCTTCGGCCGCAACATCCATTCCTCGGCCGCCAGATCCTTTGCTCGTCCGCCAGATCGTCTATTTTCCAGAGGAACGTTCTGTCGATTGTTTGATCCAACTACACTACCTTCCCGATGCGTTCGGGCTATGCCCAGAGATTATCACGAAGAGTTTGTATTGCATTGCAATTGCAATCATGCATTTTGATTGGCCGGAGTGAGTTACCAATTGCCTATATAAATGGCCTTTGGGGTTCCGAAAATACAACAACGAAAACACATCAAATTCGTATACTTTCATACTCTCTCAAGCCACGAAACTCTGCAAAAATACTCTCTCAAACCCCCTCTTCAGAAGCCCTAACCTCCCGAAGGCAGTCATCAATCCGACGATCAAACCCCGAAGTTCAAACCCTAACCCTAGGGTTTTCAAAGAAGCAATCAGTCAATCACAAGCAATCCGAAGCAATCAAGCAACTGAGGGATCAAGGTGGTGAGGCCCAACGGCCTCTGATTTGTTTTATTTACTGTATTTATGCTTAATCATAGCGTTTTGATTATCTACCTACTTTTCTGTCTGGTGTGAGGAAGAACACCGACCGGGGCTTCGATCTCTCGGCCGATACATAAAACCAGGAGGATCCCTCGGCCGTGACATCCATTCACCGGCCGCGGGATCCATCTCCCTGGGACAATTTGTTTGCTTTTTTGCTTTCTGATGCATGCTTCAATTATCGCACTGGCTCACTTTACTTACTGTTTAAAGGCTTAATTAAACGGATTATGTGTTAGAATTAAACAAAGCATCCACATGTCTTATGTTGAATAACTATGGGCCAGTCTCACGACTGGGCAGAGAGGGGTGCCTAACACATTTCCCTTACTGTACTCTTGGCTCCCTTACCCAGAATCTCTATCTGTTTTCCTAGTTTTAATAAACTGGGTGGCGACTCTGTTTTGATGATAACCGCTATCGCGTGGCGATATTTCTAGCCATGGGAATGTCCACGATCTTGATTTATGAAGCAAGCAACCAATCGAGCAACAAACGATCAATCTGTATGGCGATGCCCCGTTTGGGAGTGTGGGCTCCCCGCGGCCCGGCGCGCGCTCGAAGAGTCGCCACTCGGATTTTTGAGATGGATGACCCGAGAAACCGAGAGTTTGATTTGAAAAGGAAAGGGCTTTTGATCTAGCGAAAACGTTGAGATTTTGGATCCGGGAGCCACGTTACGAACGGGGAAGGTTTTGTTGAAAAAGCACCCCGTTCGCCCGGTAAAAACCGGTCTCTACTAAGCATTTTAAATGGGGGATTTAATATCGTTTGAAAAAAACTTAACTTTGATTAAAACATGTACGGGAAAGGGACACGGGATTGAATATAACACATCGGCGTGCTTGGGGTCACACTGTACAGTATGAAATGGATGAACAATGTACATGAATGAAACTGAGCAAAACAGGAGACAGATACTGTAAACAAAATGTCGTGCAGTGTGTTAATATGCCGCACGACTTAAATATTATGCCGTGCTGCATAACAATAATACCGTGCGGCATTTACCTTCTTCAGTGGCCAAAGTAACTTTGTTTCTTTATGTGATAAAATGAACCATTAGCCATAAACAATGGTTTAGGCTCCTTATACATACTGAAAACAGTTTGTTTAATTTTTAGGCTCGTTTTATCACGTAACGATATGCTAAAAACCATTTTGGGACTTTTTTTTGAAAGAGCTTCTCAAGACTCAAAGATGGTTCTTAACATAAAAGCTATTCTGGAAAATATTTGAAGACTCCTCAGATCTCACAAGTATTGATGAACTTGGAAACCAAGGCTAAAATACCACACGACGATCCTCAATAAACCGTGCGGTGCCTTAAAGCACCGTACGGTTTACCGAGTCCGATGCACTTTCTGGTTTTGATTATTTTATGCTTTGAAGCTCGTTTGAAACCCAAACTCGGTATAGAAAGACCGAGAAGGGCCTCGATCGGCTCCCCTCAAAGCTAAATGTGATTTAGCTCAAGGAAATTGATTCATACCTTTTGATCGAGGCTTGGATGTTCTTGAAAATAGAAGAGTGGAGGGGGGTTTGGATTGAAAATCCCTTTTGAGTTTGAATGGGGATTGAAGGATGTGAGGATGTTTGGGTGCTTTGAGGTGGAGGTTCTCCTAAGTCAGTAGTTTACTGAACTTAAGAGGAAAAGAAGAATGGGAGTATTTTTTTAGAGAGAGAGAGTGAGAGCCCAAAAAATGCCAGAGTAACTTTTTATGGAGTTGAAGGGGTACTTCTCAACTAGAGAGGGGGTGTATTTATAGGCAAAAAGATACTTGGAGGGCACCCAAAGGATTAAAAAATGTGAAAAATATGTTCTGGCCAATCTGCTGACGCGCATGGGAATCTGTCAGACGCTCCTCCTGAAAGCCGTGCGGTGGTGTGATTTTTGAATTTTTCTGAAATGCCGTGCTGTATATTGAAATCCCGTGCGGCGGAGTGATATTCTTAAATTTTTTTGAAATGCCGTGTAGTGTTTTGAAATGCCGCGTGGCGTTTCTGGAATGCCGCGCGGTATTTCGAGACAGCACAGCACACCAAACTTCGCAGGGGCGCCCCGGACACTCCCGAACTCGGATTTAGGCACGGTTCGAAGCGTTGGAAAGCTTGTCGAGTCCTCTTTCTAACTCAATTGGTTTCACTCAAAGGTATTTCATACATTGAAATGTGTGCCCATTTTACCCTCAGTGTGTCATGGAAAAAGTTGTTTTTGACAACGCAAACGCATCTTTCTCTTTTGCGATTGAACCGAGAGCCACCCTATATGTTTGGGAAGGGATTTTCTTGAGGTTATGGAAGGAGTAAGAAAGGAGCAACAATCCAAGTCTTGAAGGTATATTTTTCCTTATTTCATCGTCGGGGAAACTTAAAGATTATTCGGAGGCCCAAATTGGGGTGTCTACAAGGAGGTGTCTACAGTTTGTGGCGTTAAATACGCCTTATTCTCAAAGAAAACCTGTAAACACCCAAGACGCACCTTACGCGCAATATCTTCAAAATCATAGAGTTATGCGCACGAGCGTGACAAAAATGAGCGAGATAAGCCCAATTATTTACATTATCGTGGGCTTATCAGAGGGCCGGCCTCTAATTTTCTAAAAACTAAAAGTACCGAAGATAGTTATATGTGTATTGGGTAGGAGTAATATTTTAGGCCCATTGCAGGTTTCCTTAAGTTAATGGGCATATAAATAGTGAAACAAATTTTTAGTTCTACACTGGCCAAATAGGGTTGCTTTAGTTTACCCGAATGAATTGATCCACATCATTTGTCCATCACTTTTTCCCTACGAGAAAACAAAAAATAAAGAGAAATGTTATTCTCTTCATCCAGAATTTTGAAGAACAACTCTTCTACCTTCACACACATTCACACACACAAATCCTCTCACAAGAATGTGTGTGCCTCACCCCTCTTGTGATCCACACACACCCCTCTTGTGAGAGGAGTGTGTATTTGTGTGTGGTTATAAATTAATTGCTTCAAGAATAATAGTTATAGTAGTTATTAAAAGTTATAATGCCAACCCTAGTATTTTAATAGAAAGTATAATGGTATAGATTTTATATCTGTACCAGCGCGTACAAACCCTTTTTGGGTGTCAGAAAAATGATCGGAGCCGCTCACTTTGCTTAAAATACTTTGCCTATGGTCCTTGCAAAAAATAAGCTTAATTTGGTATCGGTAAGGGCATTTACGAAACATCCAACTTGGCTTAAGAATTCAAGCCTGAATTATGGAACAAAGTTGTACATTTCACAGACATTCTAACCGATACCGAATTGAGCTTATTTTTTGCAAGGACCATAAGACAAGTATTTTAAACAAAATGAGCATTTCCGATCATTTTTTTGGAACTCAAAACAGGCCCAAAAGGGATTTGTACGCGCTGATACAGATTTTAGAACTATACCAGTAGCACCTCCAATATTTTAATTGTTTAGAAATTTTTGGGCTTGTGTGTGGGCCCCACTCCTCTTGTGAGAGGAGTTTGTGTATTTGTGTGTGGTTATAAATTAATTTCTTAAAGAATAGTAGTTATAGTAGTTATTAAAAGTTATAATGCCTACCCAAGTATTTTAATTGTTTAGAAATTTATGGGTTGGGAGATTCTCCATTCTTCCTAACTTTTTTGTCGGGTTTTTTTTTCCGTATTTTTTTATAAAAACTTTTGTTTAGCGTTTCATCGTAATTTCTGTGATTAATTATTCGTCTCGAAGAGATGAATCAGAAAAGTATAAAAATGTGAATCAATTTTAGAAAAAGTTCATATAAGACGATGCTTTAGACAAAAAGACAGTTGTTTGGTATTTTTTTCGTCTTTGATGAACTTTTTAACTTTTGGTCATGAATTGTTACTTGTTAGACTCCTCTCGTCGAAAGTGTAGACACCTCCCTGGAGCGGGGCATCACCATACAAATTGATCGTTTGTTTGCTCGTTTGGTTGCCTGCTTCGTAAACCAAAATCGTGGACATTCCCATGGCTAGGAACATCGCCACACGATAGCGGTTATCATCAAAACAGAGTCGCCACCCAGTTTATTAAAACTAGGAAAATAGATAGAGATTCTGGGTACGGGAGTCAAAAGTACAGTAAAGGGAAGGTGTTAGGCACCCCTCTCTGCCCAGTCGTGAGACTAGCCCATAGTTATTCAACATAAGATATATACTTGCTTTATTTAACTCTAACACGTAGTCTGATTTTAGCCTTTAAGCAGTTAATGGTGAGCCAGTGCGATAATTAAAGCATGCATCAGAAAACTGAACAAAACAAACTGTCCCAGGGAAACGGATCCCGCGGTCGGCAAATGGATATCATGGCCAAGGGATCCTCCTGGTTTTATGACCGGCCGAGGGATCAAAGCCCTAATCGGTGTTCTTCCTCGCACTAGAGAGAAAAGTCAGCAGATAATCAAAACGCTACGATTAGGCGTAAATACAGTAAATAAAACAAACCAGAGGCTGTTGGGCCTCACCACCTTGATCCCTCAATTGCTTGATTGCTTCGGATTGATGGTGACTGACTGATTGCTTCTTTGAAAACCCTAGGGTTAGGGTTTGAACTTCGGGGTTTGATCGTCGAATTAATGGCTGCCTTAGGGAGATTAGGGCTTTTGAAGAGGGGATTTAAGAGTGTATATGTGCAGAATTTCGGGGCTTGAGAGGGTGTATTCACTTATCAATTTCGGAACCCATACGCTCCTTTATATAGGCAAAGAGATGACACACTTCATCCAATCGAAATGCACGATTAAAATTGGAGTTAGAGAGTGATTCTAACTCTTCATGGCAATCCTCTAACGTAGCCCGAACGCATCGGGATTTGGCTGCTAGGGTTTTGTGATCGGATCAAACGTATGACAGAACATTCCAGAATCTGGAAAAAGGACGACCTGGTGACCGAGCAAAAGATCTTGCGGCCGAGGAATGGACGTTGCGGCCGAGGGATTGATCTCTCAGGGAGATTTTTAAGCAACGGGTTGCTCGGGTGAAGAAATGATGTTAAGGCCGTGAGATCAATGTCACGACCGACAGATGGATTCTCCTGGGATTCTGTATTTTCTGTCTGAAAGGCTGTATGGCTCTGGATTGGGTCCTCTAGTTGGCTCAAAGTTCTTACCAAAAGTCCTAAGATTCACAAGAAGGCAATCAGCAATCATTGTATCCATTTCATCATCGGGATGGTCCCCAAGGTGGGATTTGAAATAATCGTTAGGCCAAATTGGGGTGTCTACAGATGCCTCTCTTTGACTGAATTTAGACGGATCGCGAGACATGTTTAAGTAAGAGTCAAAGCTGTAAAAGCAACTCAATTTGGTCCAACCACTATTCCAAGGGGTTTTCAAAAAAGGTTTTTGTTATGGTCGGGCCGGGAGGCTGCCTACGTATTCCACAAGGGAAATTCAGACCAACCGTAGTTCGGGATCAATAAAGAAAAAGAAAAAGTTTGGAGGGTTAGAGGCAGAGGACGTACCTTTGGGCTTAAAAAGCCGTAGTGCAACGTACCTAGGTTAAGCCAGGGTTTTGACGGATGATAGTTGAAGGAGCCCGGGGCTGCCGAGGGAATTTTTTTGCGGAGAGCATCCTTAGTATTTTGGGGTAGATCAGTTCACGGCAGGTGTGTTTGCTTTTCTTGACCATCCTTACTTTGACTGAGGGGAGCTCGGTGGAGTAGCCTATCCTTGCGAATGTGCTGGAAGGAATTGATGTAATTGGGGTGGAATCCAAGCCATCTGCTGGGGATGAATCGGACGCCGTTTTGAGATATGGGTGGCGCGAGGCCAGTAACTAGAGCACGGAGCGTTGGGATGAGGGAACTGAGGCGCGGAGCCGGTTGTATTTATGAGGCAAGAGCCTAGAGAATGGTAGGTCGTGATGGAATCGAGGCACGGAGCTGGTTGTAGTCACAAGGCGAGAGCCTGCTGTGGTCATGAGGTGAGGGCCTGAAGAGATTGGAGCTTTGAGCTTGATAGAACCGAAGCGCGGAGCTGGTATTGATCATAAGGCGAAAGCCTGAGGTGTCGGAGCTTAGAGCTTGATGTGATTTGAACCGAGGCGTAGAGCTGGTTGCATTCTGATGGTCTGTAGACGGAGCTTTCTCATCATATGTTTTGGCGTAGAGCCAAAGGATCGAGGCACAGGGCTTGATTTGATTTGAATCGAAGCGTAGAGCTGGTTACATTCTGATGGTCTGTGCACGGAGCTTTCTCATCATAAGTTTTGACGTGGAGCCAAAGGATCGAGGCGCTAGACCGATCAATAAAACTGAGGCGTAGAGCCGTTTGATTACACGATTGACATGTTGAATGAGAGATATGCAGAGTATGTATGTGATGATGATGATTGTTATATATGATAATGGTGATGCAATTGATGCAGACTCGATAATGCAATGTGTGCACGGGCCCGTGCGTGTGTGTTTGATTTAAGCTTAGAGCTTCTATCAAGTTCTGGACTTGAGCATTCAGAGCGTAGAGCTCGAGCATTCGGACGGCAGAATTCGAGCATTCAAAGTACAGGCTTTGAGCATCCAGTACGCAGTGGTTGGGCATTCAAGCGTAGAGCCTGAGCATTCAAGTGTAGAACTTGAGCATCCAGTACACAGTGGTTGGGCATTCGAAGAGCTCCGAGCATTCAAAATGTTAGATTTTGAGCATTCAAGCGTAGAGCTTGAGAACAGGTGATATGTTGATGATTGGGGTGGCGTAGAGCCTGTTGAGAATTGTTGTTACGGCGTAGAGCCATTCGAGATAATGGGCGTGGAGCCGCTAAGTGATAGAGATGGTGAATACGGGCGTAGAGCCGCTATGATAATGGGCTTCGAGCCGCTGAGATGAATATAGGCGTAGAGCCGCTGAGATGGTGAACATAGGCATAGAGCCTATTTGGATAGTGGGCTTTGGAGCCGCTGAGATGGTGGGCTTGGAGCCGCTGAGTGATAGAAATGGTGAATACGGGCGTAGAGCCTGCATGTTGGGATAGCAAGCGTAGAGCTGTTAATGGTAAATATGGGCGGGGAGCCACTGAGTTGTGAGTTCAGAACTGTTGAATGATAGTGAGCATGGGAGTAGAGCCATGATAGTGAGCTTAGAGCTGTTGATGTGGTGAATACGGAGTTATGATGGTGATGAATAGCAGAGCTACTGAGTGTCTTGATTTGCTGTAGCAAGAGCTTCGGCCAGCAGTTTATGGAGAGAGAGCTTCCTTATGCTTGGGTGTGTTTCCAAGGCTAGTTCTGTAAATATTGCATTTGCTCAGGAATGCCCCCAAGGCTGATTTGATTTTGCTTCTGTTGGTCACGGACCCAGAACTTCATAATTGCTAGAGTTTTGGGTGCACTGAGCAAAATCTGATGTTGCTGAGGGGGATGGATTGGGGGGTTCAGGAGATCGATCTGGCGGCCGAGATAAAGATGTCTCGGCCGAGGCATTGATGAACCGGCCGTGAAAAGTCCTAATTCCAGAGGTCTATTTAAAGGCCCAAATCAGCGTTTCGTTTTCTCATTTCTCCTACTTTTTCCTGCGATCGGAGACCCCCTCGTCCCCTCTGCCTCTGAAGACTGCTTCCTTCGGCGTTTCGTTGGGTCCGAGCAATGGGCAGCGTGCAAGTGTGGTCGGTGTGCGCGGGGGGAGACCGCGCTGCTGTTGGTCTTGTCTTAATGCTTGATTAGGGACCCTCGCATGGGTGGCTTGCTTCCGTGACGCGGAACTCCTGGGATGGTGCTTGTACGTGGTATGATGGTTTTTCTGTGCCATCCGGTGTCTTTCTTGCACCGTAGTGCTTCTTTGGTACACGTCATCCTGGGGGTGTCCTCTTCTTTTTGCAGCTGGTCTCTAATGTTCAGACCACTAGAAGATTCGGCATCCACTTCTCCTTCCTTTTTCGTTTTGTTTTTGTTTTCCTCTTCCTGCATAGGTTAGTTCGACAGGAAACTTGATGTATAGCTTGTTTAGGAAATGTGGGATGATTCACCTTGTGATGTAAAAAGCTTTCGTTATATGAAACAAAGTCCTTTGCTCTGATATGTGATTGTGTATGCCGTTGTTTACACCGTTTGTGTATGATAAAATTGTTAATCTGGGTGAAGATTGGGTGAAATGGTCTAGACCGTGGAAGTCCACTATAAAATAGCCGTTCTGGCGGCCGACCTACCGATTATGTGGCCGAGCCTTAGATCTGGCAGGCCGAAGGATCGTTTCGTCTGCCTAGGTTTGACTTTTAGGTCAACCCTGATTTTCACGGGCCGATGGACTGATCCTACGGCCGTTATATCGAAGTGCCGGCCGAGAGATCGACTAGGTTACTGAGGATTTAGAATCCGATTCCGATTCGAACTAGGACTCGACTTAGTCTATAAGTACGCGTTCTACGAACCCGATAGCATTGTCAGTAATAATTGCTTGCATATGGCACAACCAGTCCTTGACCAGTGGTTGAATTCCTTTAATGGCCTCGACCATTTACACTTTAAGTCCTTTGGTATGGACTTTCTCTTCTCCCTTAGTCAAATTCCTATGAATTTTGCTTTCCTTAGGGCAGCCATTAGCTTGTGGGATCCTGCTTTTCATGTCTTTCGATTTAGAAGAGAAGAACTGTGTCCTACTATCGAGGAGTTTGCGGCCATCATGGGTCATTCGGATAGAGAAGGTCTCATTGTCCCTAACCCTTTGTTCAACCAAGGTAATCTTTTGAAGGATTTGCTCCAAGTTCAGAAACATGAAGTTAGGTTTTTCATGGTGAATGGAAGGCTGGAAATCCTATAGTTTGTTCAGCGTTTTGGTACAGCTGAAGCTCATCGTCAAGTTTCTCAACAGAGGGCATGCTTTCATGCATTGTGCACCTGTCTTCTCCATTATTACTTGCTTGGCCCTTCCTCTGGCTATGTTGATTCCATGCTGCTTGATTTCGCTCAACAAATTGGAAACCGTGTAAGTTTCGCTGGCTTAGTGTTGGCAGAGACTTTGATGGGTCTTGATGCGGTGAAGGGTGATCCTACAGCCCAGTTCTCAGGCAGTCCTTTGCTACTGCAGGTTCGCTCTTTGTTTGTTTTTTTGTCAAGTTATCTTTTCACTCATCACTCTTTTGTTTTGACTCACATGTTCTCACAACTCACAATTTTCCCTTATTCTCTAGGTATGGTTATTTGAGAAGCTAAGGGTATGGGATGTGCCAGAGCGACTTCCCTATAGTTTAGACCATTGTACGGAGCGTCATATGATTAGACAGTTTCCAACTGAGGCTGCTTGGGAAGCATGGATGAAGACTCGCAGGGGCGATCGGATTCGATGGGTCTGCCCCTGGTATGGTGTTAAGAGTATGACTGTGCGTACCATGAACCATTTTGGTGTAGTAGAGATCGGTATCACTCGAGTCATCTTCTATTTTCCTGCTCGCTTTCAAAGGCAGTTCGGGGTTGAACAAACCGCAATCCTAGGTGACCCTGAGTACGTTGTTTCCAAGTTTCACGATGCCAGCTTTCGTCGCAATATGCTGCGTCTTTGGCCAAAGAGGGTAATGCAGAAGGTTACTGAGAACTTCGCTGACAAGCTATCAGGTTCTTATAAGCGCTGGCTGAAGAAAAACCTTTTGGAGGATAAAAGTGCAAAGAGGAGGAAGACCTAGAGATTGACACTTTGCTTATGTTTTTCAAAAGATGTTGTTTGATTCTAGCTTCCATAGATTGAGAATTGTTTAGGTTTGCCTTTCCTTTTCCTTTGGAAATAATAAAATATTTGGCCGTTTTCTTTGAAGATGTTATTGTCATGGTTTGATAGTGAACATGTTTTAGGATAGACCTAGAAATTTTGGAAGTGATGATGATAGCAATGGTCGAATCTCAAACTAGAGATTGCCTACGTATCCCATGGGGGGAATCAGGTCATAAACGTAGTTCCAACAGACGAGATTTGTTTTGTTTTAGTCAGGGTCTACTCAGATATTTTCCTCTCCTTTTGTGCTCCTAATTTTGCCTAAAACCGCCCTTATAGGTTTTCAGTCTAGCGAGCGTTTTATTTATGCCTTAGTTTTTGCCTAAGCCGCCCTTGCGGGTTTTCGACCTAGCAGGCTGCTCTAATTTTTGCTTGGGTCCGCCCATTTTTGTGGTTTTCAGCCCAACGAGCATCTCTCAGGGGTAATACTTCCTCAGCTTGTCAAGGTTGACTGGCGTTGCGAATTCCATTCCATCTAAGTCTGCAATGTATGCTGCTCCTCCAGAAAGTATGCGTTTGATAAGGTAGGGGCCTCCCCAGTTTGGTCTAAACTTCCCCCTTGGGTTTGAAACGTGGCGACGGATTGCTTTGAGCACCATGTCGCCTACTTTAATGTCTCTTGGCTTTACCTTTTTGTTGAATGCTCGTGCAATGCGGCGTCGATACCCTTGCACATGGTATAACGCTCTCAGCCTCCTTTTGTCTAGTAATGCTAACTCGTCGTAGCGGTTTTGAACCCAGTCCTCTTCGATCATTCCAGTCTCAGCCAGAACCCTTAGCGAGGGTAGTTCTAGTTCGATAGGCAAGACGGCTTCCATCCCATAGACCAAGGAGTAGGGAGTGGCCCCAGTTGAAGTCCTTTCAGTCGTTCGATAACCCCATTGTGCCAGAGGTAGCATTTCTGGCCAGTCCGTGTAGGTGTCGGTAGTCTTCTGCAGAATCCTCTTGATGTTTTTGTTTACAGCTTCAACTGCTCCATTAGTTTGAGGTCGATAAGTAGATGACCGATGGTTCTGTATCCCAAATTCAGCAAACAGCTTCTTTGTTGCTCCCTTGAAGTGCGATCCATTATCACAGATGAACTCGTGGGGTACACCATACCGATAGATGATATTGGTGCGAATAAACTTGGCCATATGTGTGGCTTTGAGGGTAGCGTAAGAGGCTGCCTCTACCCACTTGGTGAAGTAGTCGATAGCCACCAGAATGAATTGATGCTTGTATTTTCCCTTTGGATTTATACTTCCAATGACGTCTATCCCCCAGGCGGAGAATGGCCAAGGGGATGTCATGCTATATAATTCCATAGGGGGAATACGCATGCGATCAGCGTGAGTTTGGCATTTGTGACATTGGCGGACATAGTCAGCACAGTCGACCTCCATTGTGGTCCAGTAATATCCCTGACGCAGGATCTTCTTTGCCATTGTTGCCCCATTCATGTGTGGCCCACAAATTCCTTCGTGTGTTTTTTCCATTATCTTGCGGCTGTCCTCCGTTGTGACGCAAAGTTGACTTGGACCCAAGTATGCCCTTCGATATAATGCTCCTCCGCAGATTACAAATCGGGCGGCAAACTTCCGCAGAGCCATTTTGTCCTTTGAGGTGGCCTCGGATGGGTATTCTCCTTCTTCCCGGAATTTCTTCACGTCTTCGTACCATGGCTTGCCATCGCCTTCACCTTCTTCGGTGAAGGTACACTCGCATGCTGGTTTGACCTTTTGTTCGATCATGAGAGGCCGCATCATGAACCCCAGGGGTATTTCGACCATAGACGCCAATGTTGCCAATGCATCTGCAAATCTATTGCTCACTCGGGCAGTATGCGTGAAGATAACGGAATCGAATTGTGGAATTAGATCTTTCAGCACAGAGTGATATAGTTTTAGTGTGTCTTCCTTGACCTTCCAGTCTCCTCTTGCTTGGGACACCACCAGGTTTGAATCTCCAATGACCTCTACCATTTTTGCCCCTAGTTCCAGGGCTGCCTCCATTCCAGCAATGTAGGCCTCGTATTCAGCTTGGTTGTTGGTGACCTCAAACCTTAGTTTATATGACAAAGGGATATGAGAGTTGTTTGGGGAAACTAGCAATACCCCTATGCCATATCCACATTGGTTTGATGCTCCATCGAAATAGAGCTACCAGGTATCATCCAGGAGACACAAGATGTCTTCGTCGGGGAACATGAAGTCTTCTGCTTCGGCCTCTGTCACAGGGTGATCTGCCAAGAACTCTGCTACAGCCCTTCCTTTTACTGATTTCATTGTCATGTATCTGAGATCGAATTCTGCTAGCAGCAGTAACCACCTAGCTAGCTTTCCGATAAGTGCTGGCTTCTCGAAAAGATATTTGATTGGGTCTAAGAGGGAAACCAGCACTACCGGGTGTGCTAATAGGTAGTGCCTTAGTTTCTTTGTGGCCCATACTAGCCCCCAGCAGGTTTTCTCGAGGGGAGTGTACCTTGTTTCATAGTCCATCATCTTCTTGCTGAGGTAGTATATGGCGCACTCCACTCTGGCGTCATTTTCTTATGCTAGCATGCATCCCATGGATGTGTCTGTTACTGAGAGATACAGAATCAATGGCTTCCCATGGGTGGGTGGCGACAGCACAGGTGGATTCTGAAGATATTCTTTGATTGCCTCGAACGCTTGCTGACAGTCTTGGCTCCATTCAAAATCAGTACCTTTCTTCAGGAGCTTGATAGTGTCCTTCCCTTTCCTTTGATTTGACTATCATATCGTCGACATATACCTCGACTTCTTTGTGCATCATGTTGTGCAGCAGTGTTGTCGCCATCCTCTGGTAAGTGGCTCCAGCGTTCTTTAATCCGAATGGCATCACTCGGTAGCAGTAGGTTCCCCACGGCGTAGTGAAGGTGGTCTTCTCTCTATCCTCAGGAGACATAAGAATTTGATTATACCCAGAAAACCCATCCACGAAGGATAGCAATGCATGGCCTGCAGTGTTGTCCATTAGCTCGTCTATGTGGGGTAATGGGAAGTCATCCTTTGGACTGGCTTTGTTGAGATCTCGAAAATCTACACAGACCCTGATTCTCCCAATTTTCTTTGGTACTGGAACGATGTTAGCTACCCATTGTGGATATTCAGTGACTATGAGAAAATCGGCGTTGATTTGCTTAGTGACTTCTTCTTTTATCTTTAAGACCCAATCGGGGCGCATACGTCTTAACTTTTGTTTAACAGGTTTTGCATCTGGGTGGAGGGGAATTTTATGTTGAACAATTTCGGGTCTATTCCAGGCATGTCCTCATAAGACCAAGCAAAAACATCCTTGTATTCTTTTAGCAAAAGGATTAGTTTTTCACTTTCTTGAGAAGATAGTGTTGTTCCAATTTTAATCATTTTGGGCTCATTTTCAGAGCCTATGTTTGCCATGGTTATTTCCTCAGAAAAAGGTTTGGCGTGCCTCTCTTCTTCTCTCTCGATGAATTCTAGAATTTCTTTTGGAATTTCTTCCTCGAAATTTGGATTGTCGGAATCCACACAGTTGATCATAGGCAAAGTGAAATACTCTAAATCCTCCTTCTCATTGCTAAAATTATCAAAAGATATTTCAGAATTGAATTCAAAATAAATGTTATGCCTTGGTATTTGGACCAGGCTTTCCTCACTAGACCCAGTGGTTTGAAAAGATGAAAAGCTTGACTCGGACTGAGTCGACTCGGAGTCGGAATCGGAACTAAGATCAGAATTAACATTTTTCATTTTGTATTTTAGAGTATGTTTCACGGTCTAGTTAGGGTAGGCCCCTTTTTCAGCATCCACAATTAGCTCAGAGCAGTCTTTTTCATCACCAAGGTTGATCATCAGCACTTCACTGTCACCTTGATTCAAACTTTCATCATTGTCACCCTGCAAGTCTTGGAGGGCCATTTGATTTGCTATTGCTGTCATCTCTTCCAATTGAGCTTCAATCTCTGCTTCGTTGCTGTTGTCGACTCTTCGTGTGCCAACAAAGCCCCACCAATTACCAAAGCTATCTGTGATGGGGTGGATCACCTTTATTTCATTGTTGGTGACCCCCTCATCAAAGAGTAGGTTTAGTGATATTTCGTGATATTTCGTCTAGTGGATCATTGTCAGCAGACTCTTCTTCCTTTACTTCTTCAGTTTCAAGGTTATTGACCTCGTCTATTGGCCAATAGTCGTCGGTAGGTGCATAGGGGTCATAAAAATAGATTGGGACCCTGCGAAACCCTTATTCTTCAATTATGTCTTCTACTTCTTCTTCATAGACTGTTCTTGCGAACATGACATGGTTGTCTTCAATGATAGTTACCATAGGCTTTGGTTGATCTACCGGAGTGATGTATTTGGAGGGGTTAAAATCCTTGGCAGCAGAGTGGAGCGGGCCAGACAGCTTGGTGACAACTTGAAAGTGCGAATCAAATGTGAACAATGATGAAGTCATTTTTCCTGAAAGGTTTTTGCTTTAGTTAGATTGGTTTAGCTTACCCACTTCCATTTGATCTAGAAAGTCCCCTAAGGTTTAACCTGCAAAAGAAAATTTTACAACATACACATGTACAATAGGTGTGAGGAAGAACTTTTGCAAGCAAATGCAAGTAGGTTCCTAGCCTGTAGATTCCTGTCTTAGTTTGATAAGTTCTATAGCTTTTTAATACATGCAAGGTTTAGGTAGTCTCAAGGGTGTCAAAGGGCACCAGTCCTTTCACCAGCCCATCATAAGCGGTGATTGGGTGATATCCTTTTTGATATACCACTAGGTACAAGTGACTGTGGAGTTTGCTGGAACCCCTAACATAGCCCGTGTTATGCCGGGGTATCAGGTGAACTCAACGAGGTTGCCCGCTCGATGCATATGATAAATGAATTAAACAAAGCATGTATTAGTCTTATGTTGAACTTTCTGGTTATGGCACACATCTCCCCAGCAGAGTCGCCAATAACTGTAGACACCTCCCTGGAGCGGGGCATCGCCATACAGATTGATCGTTTGTTTGCTCGTTTGGTTGCCTGCTTCGTAAACCAAGATCGTGGACATTCCCATGGCTAGGAACATCGCCACACGATAGCGGTTATCATCAAAACAGAGTCGCCACCCAGTTTATTAAAACTAGGAAAATAGATAGAGATTCTGGGTACGGGAGCCAAAAGTACAGTAAGGGGAAGGTGTTAGGCACCCCTCTCTGCCCAGTCGTGAGACTCGCCCATAGTTATTCAACATAAGATATATACTTGCTTTATTTAACTTTAACACGTAGTCCGACTTTAGCCTTTAAGCAGTTAATGGTGAGCCAGTGCGATAATTAAAGCATGCATCAGAAAACTGAACAAAACAAACTGTCCCAGGGAAACGGATCCCGCGGCCGGCGAATGGATGTCACGGCCGAGGGATCCTCCTGGTTTTATGTACCGGCCGAGGGATCGAAGCCCCGGTCGGTGTTCTTCCTCACACCAGACAGAAAAGTCAGCAGATAATCAAAACACTACGATTAGGCGTAAATACAGTAAATAAAACAAACCAGAGGCCATTGGGCCTCACCACCTTGATCCCTCAGTTCCTTGATTGCTTCGGATTGATGGTGACTGACTGATTGCTTCTTTGAAAACCCTAGGGTTAGGGTTTGAACTTCGGGGTTTGATCGTCGGATTGATGGCTGCTTTCGGGAGATTAGGGGATTTGAGAGTGTATATGTGCAGAATTTTGGGGCTTGAGAGGGTGTATTCACTTATCAATTTCGGAACCCAAAGGCTCCTTTATATAGGCAAAGGGATGACACACTTCATCCAATCGAAATGCACAATTAAAATTGGAGTTAGAGAGTGATTCTAACTCTTCATGGCAATCCTCTAACGTAGCCCGAACGCATCGGGATTTGGCTGCTAGGGTTTTGTGATCGGATCAAACGTATGACAGAACATTCCAGAATCTGGAAAAAGGATGACCTGGCGGCCGAGCAAAAGATCTTGCAGCCGAGGAATGGATGTTGCGGCCGAAGGATAGATCTTGCAGCCGAGGGATTGATCTCTCAGGGAGATTTTTAAGCAACGGGTTGCTCGGGTGAAGAAATGATGTTAAGGCCGTGAGATCAATGTCACGGTCGACAGATGGATTCTCCTGGGATTCTGTATTTTCTGTCTGAAAGGCTGTATGGCTCTGGATTGGGTTTTCTAAGTGGCTCAAAGTTCTTACCAAAAGTCCTAAGGTTCACAAGAAGGTAATCAGCAATCACTGTATCCATTTCATCATCGGGATAGTCCCCAAGGTGGGACTTAAAATAATCGTTAGGCCAAATTAGGGTGTCTACAGAAAGATTTGTGATAAATGATCTTCCCAACTATCCCGAAAGTCCATCACGCAAGCCCAAAGCATGTCCTCCAATATTTGAATCGTTCTTTCAAATTGTTCATCCGTTTGAGGATGATACACCGTGCTAAACAAAAAATTTGTGCAGATAGCGGCCTGCAAACTCTGCAAAAAACGAGTGGTAAACCGCGGATCTCGATTAGACACAATAGACACCAGAATACCATGTAAGCGAATGATCTCCCAAATATACAAACAACTAAGCGCGTTAACCGAATCGGTAACCTGAATAGGTAAGAAATGTGCTTACTTAGTTAGACGATCAACTATCACCCAAATGGCGTCATGTCCCCTCGACGATCTCAGTAAACCCGTAACAAAGTCCATTGCCACGTTCTCCCATTTCCATTCGGCGATGGGCAAAGGTTGTAATCCTCCCGTGAGTCGTTGATATTCCGCTTTCACTTATTGACATGTGAGACACTTCGATACAAACGTCGCAACATCCCTCTTCATTCTCGGCCACCAAAATTGTTGATGCATGTTATGATACATTTCCGTCCCTCCCGTATGAACAACTAATAGTCAATGGTGGAACTCTTGCAATAGCTCTTCCTGACACGAAATGGGTACGAACAACTTTCGTTGGAAACGTAACTCCCGATCGGCATGAATCATCCACCCCTCTTGAGCATTTCCACTAAGGAATTTGGTACGTAACTCTTTTGCTTCCTCATCACTTTGTTGGGCCTAGATGACTCGGCTCGATAAAGTAGATTGTATGGTTAGATTGCATAAGGTAGGGCTGTCCACATGTCGAATTTGGTTGGGTTAGGGTCGGGTTGGACCCGACCCGACCC
Source organism: Rhododendron griersonianum (assembly GCA_018127125.1). Taxonomy (NCBI): domain Eukaryota; kingdom Viridiplantae; phylum Streptophyta; class Magnoliopsida; order Ericales; family Ericaceae; genus Rhododendron; species Rhododendron griersonianum. Next base: position 35,806,007 of record CM030789.1, read on the forward strand.
GAATTTTGTTGGATTATTGGAAAGTCCACCTGAGACCAACCAAACCACTAGTCGGGCTTCGACCGAAATGTGGTCGGGTTGGATTTATCAGGTTCAGTTAGGTCATCGGATAAAAAAAAAAACTATATACAGAAATCAGAAATGTTAGGAGAGAAAGAGATCGACAACCCATAATCCATATCCAAGAACACATCACTTTTTCTCTCACTTTAAAAAGAGAAATACATACTGAGCACATCCAACTTCAAAACATAAATAGTAAATACATACAGAGCACATCAAATTTCAAAAACGGCTTGTTCAACAAGTCGATGCACTCCGAGAATGGCGTCATCGTCGACAAAGCGCCGTCGTTGTCGATCAAGGAAGAAGAAGACCAAAATGACTACGAATCCATACGTAGATCGAGTGATTTTTGAAGCAGATAGAGAAATCTTGGTGTGAAAATTTGGAAACCCTAGGTTTCTGTTAAGGTGAAGATCGAGAGTGTGGGGGTCGATTGGATTGGGAGAGAGAAGGGGGTGGGGTGGGGGTGGTGTTGGACGACTAAGATGTATAGATGTGTGTATGTGTGTGTGTGAGAGAGAGAGAGAGATGAGAGATGGCGGAACTAGGGAGAGATGGAACAAACAGAACTGAGAACGGGGAGAGATTTAGGTTTTTTTTTTCCCTTTTATACTTCTGTTGTCGATCAGGTCGGTCATCCGACAAATTATATGGTACATCCAACACCTGACCAACCATTCGTGAAATCCGACAAACTAGACCCAAACCTGACTGAACAGGGAAATCAGAACTGTCCATTGGGTCAATTTTGGGTCGGGTCGGGTCGGGTCACGTATGGGTCGGGTTCTTGGACAGCCCTAGCATAAGGGAACACCCTCTCGAACCTCCTCAAAAAGCATGGCATAAAACCCCAAATCTTCTATCATCTTCCACTCGTGAATCGCTAGACTCGCAAGTCGTGCCGGTTTCCTACTCAATGCATCTGCTACCACATTAGCTTTACCCAGATGATATTGTAGTTCAAAGTCGTAATCCTCTATATGCTCCATCCAACGACGTTGCCATAAGTTAAGCTCATTTTGAGAAAACAAGTATTTCAAACTCTTATGATCGAAAAAGACTTCGAATTTCTCATCGTACAAGTAATGACGCCAACTCTTCACCAACTCTTCAAAGCAAAGACTACGGCCGCAAGTTCTAAATCGTGTGTCAAGTAATTTTGCTCATGTATTTTCAATTGCCGCAACCCATACGACACCACTCATTCTGCTTGCATCAACACGCACCTAAGTCCCTCCCTCGAGGCATCGCAATACACGAAGTAGCCAATTCCACATTTGGGCACTATCAAGACAGACGATGTAGTCAACCGTTTCTTCAATTCCTCAAAGGTCGCCTCTGAAACTTATCATCGGTCTTCCTGATCGTGCCGCCTGCACCAGATTCGTCGTCGGGCGTGGCCGACAGCTGCTCTGCTGTTGTCAGGAATCTTTTGAAGTGCCACGCGGTGGAGTAATTTTTTAAAAGTGCCGCGCGGTATTTTCGAAGTGCCACACGGTACAGTGTGACAGCACAACACACCAAACTTCACAAGGGCGCTCTAGGCACTCCTGAACTCGGATTTGAGAGTGGTTTGAAGCGTTGAAAAACTAGTTGAGTCCTCTTTCTAACCCAATTGGTTTCACTTAAAAATGTTTTCTACATTCAAATGTGTGCCTGTTTTACCCTCAGTGTGTCATAAAAAAAAAGTCATTTTTGACAAAGCGATCGCATCTTTCTTCTTTAAAAGTGAACCAGGAGCCACCCTGTAACAACTCCGATTTTTAGTAAATAAAAATCTCGTTGTAGCATTCGAAAATCCTTTATTTATTCTTGGATTGCTTTATAAATTTCTTTTTTTAACTTCTAATAATCCGTCATAATTAGATTTAAGACTTATAAAATTAAATTACATCACACCGGACGATCTAGTCATTTTCTAAAGACAAGTGTGCTTGTAGAAGCACTAATATATTTTCCTAGTAATTGAAATAAAGTCTTAAAATTATATTTCTTGGCTAGAAATCCTACATGGCAAGTATAGTTAACTTTTAACCAATTAGTTGGAGAAACCTAACTATCAATTCAATTAGTTACATTCTCCTAACCCTAGATGAACCTTATGAGCCCTTTCAACCCTACTTGAACCCTTGGACCATAGGAAGTAATCATTTTGCTTCCAAAAGAAGAAGATTTAGCCTTGCCATGCATGCAAGCCTAAGAATACTAGCCTTAATCCTAAATTACCCACCAAAGTTACTTTCCTAGATTTTCTTTAGGTATATATATAAGTATATATACTTCGTAGCCATAATAGCCTACTTAAATATATACATACATAGCCTTTCTAGGAAAATTGTTAACCATTGGGCAATGCATTACACTTGAAAGCCTTAGCATTACTCATTACTCTTTCTTAGGCCTAATAAGACTACTTGGAACCTATACATATATATATATATATAAGTAAGATATACATAGTACGAGAGAGAGAGAGAGAGGAGAGAAAGCCAAGAGAGAGAGAGGGAGAGAGAGAGAGAGTGAGTGTGTGCATGTGTTTTTTTACTTACCCAAGCTACCTTTAGCCCTTAAGCCTAATCCTATTTGACAATCCATTTCTAGTCAACTTTAAACATAAATCTAGCCAATCATTTTGTTCTTTCTTGCAAGCAAGCCATTCTAGGACAAGATTAGACCAAAAACCCTTCATGATAACCTAAGTTATGGCCTGTAGAGACCCGTATTTATTTTATCGAATGTTAATATTTTTATAAAAGCATGATTATTGGAAAGGAAAATGGAATAATTGGCTTTTATGTGATTTGGGGTTAAAGGGGTAGAATTGATTGTAGAGGGTTGCAAGTGTAATTTGTTGATTAGTGTGTATATAAGGGAGGGTGTGAGAGTATCACACACAACCCCCCCCCCCCCCCTCCCTCTCCTCACCGTTCTCCCTCTCTCTCCTATGCCTCTCACTCTCTCTCTCTTGCTATCTCACCAAATTTCACTCAAAACTCACCAAAACAACCTTCAATCATTCGACCTCTACATGTATCGTGGTCCGTATCTCACCGGCTGGAGCTCGGTGGAGTCGTATCGCTCTCGGTTTCGATTCTTGGAAAGCTAGGGCTTGTAACTTCGAGGATCTCGTCCTTCGGTCTCGAGGTAGGGATTCTACCTCTCTATATATGTAAAAGATGTGCTTTCTATCCATGAATTCGTGCTTGTTGTTGTTGGAGTTGTTGGTATGGTCGATCTGCAGAAAATCTGCTCGAAAGCTCTTCGTATCGATACGGCCCTTAAACCGTATCGATACCCCACAAGCTGGACAACTTCGTAGTTAATTGGTATCGATACAGTTTTTCCATGTATCGATACAGTGAGCTTAAACCCAATTTTCACTGTTTTGTTTCGAAACCCATTATTTTGACCCCCGATCATTCATAACTTGTTCTAAACACTCCCAAATCACCTTATAACATGATTAATTGTATCCGTTGAGTTCGCAAGATATCTATGCTCCTTTTGCCCTTGTTCGGTGAACCTTACTTGAATCTCTCGAGTTACAATTGAAATGAAACAACACACGTAATGTGAGTACGTACGAGATTTCTTGGACACTTGTTGATGCGACGAGACTATTCAGGACCCATCGATAGGTGGGTGCCTGGCAGGGGGTATCGGGATCCCTTAATTGGCCCGGCAGGAGCTTCAGCTCATATTGGTTACTTTCAGGACTTAACGATGGGTATGGTGCCTGGCAGGGGGTATCGAGATCCCTTAATTGGCCCGGCAAGAGCTTTGGCTCATGACACAGGACGCGACACAGTTTGGACACATGGGAAGTTGAAATGGTTAAAGGTTAAGGTGTATTCCAAATCTCGAATCAAGTTTGTTGGATTGTTGAGCCTTGGCTATTATCTATTGTTTGGTCTACCATCCGTTCATGTCACATAATTTCTCTCTCATTTCTCTTGCATATAATGTTAGCTTAGAATTTCCTACTGGGTTAGTGTAGCTCAAGCCTTATTTCATTTCAGGTACTAACTCAGGGCAATAGCATGCATGGCTGGAGTGCTTGAATTTTGGACACATCTTTTGAAAGCTAACCTTTGGAGAGTTACTTAGGCATCTTTGTAAATGTCTTTTGAAGATGTATTTGTAACTTAAGTGAAGATTCTTTTGACTATGGGACGTTTGTAAACTCTTAAGCTTTATGACATTCGTTGCTTATGTTGATTTGGGGCCGTCGGGCCAAAGATGTAATATTTTGAAACTTGGGACTTTGAAATATGATTATGGCAATGAAAGTACCATGGTCTTTTGGGGGTTTTGTACGGAATATTATGAGGTTTCTTGTGAAAATTCCTTTATAATTTATGTTGATAATGGAGGACGTGACATGGCCTAAAGTAGAAATGACAAGTGAGGGAAGGCTTGGCATGCTTGATTTGACCAAACATGGAGCAAAAAATGAGAGAAGGAGAGAGAGAGAGAAATTTCAGCCAAGAGAGGGAGAGAGAGAGCCAAGATTTTTGCTATAAATAGCACCCCCCTCATGCCATTCAACTCATACCTTTCAATCCTTCAACTTCTCTCTCTAGAAATCTTTGTATTTGTTCTTGTTCTTACTTTGTTCTTGGTGTTCTTGAGCTTCTTCCTAAGTTCTTCAAGAAACACATCCAAGACCACCACTAAACCGCCACTCGACCACCCTTTCGATCCAAAAAGCTTAGTAGTTTAGTCAAGAATTAGTTTCGAGAGAAAAAGAAAGTATTATCTTTTCTCTTTCGAAGTTACCGTAAGCTTACCGTAGGTGGTCATTCCGTTCGATAGCTAACGGACTTACTTTTTCCGTAGCTGTACCCACCGCCAAGAAGAACAGTAGAATACCTCTACTCACAATCTCTAGTATTAAAAAAATTGTATATACTTGTACGTTTAAAATGCATGAAAGAGAAATAGCTAGTATATATACTTGTTTTACTTTTTGAAAGGAAGTATGAACATGTTGGATAAATCGACCTTTATTCCAAATAAACATATGTTGTTTTGAACTTCTCAAAAAGAAGAAAAACGGATTTCGAAATGAAGGAAATAATAGCTTGATTAGAAGTATTCATATTTTGATCTTAAGGATGGTTATGAGCATGCATATGTGATTACTTGGATTATTTGTGGATGTGCTTATTATAATGTGCTAAATGTTGGAGCATGACTATGTGAAAATAGGAAGTTATGACATGGTATCAAAAATATAAGTTGGATGATCTTGCTAGTTTAGTTTCAAGATTACAATGAATGATTTATGTGTACCGCGGAGTTTAAGCATGTAACGAGACACGGAAATTGAGAAAGTAGAAACATGACATCTAGAGTGTGTTAAAGACAAGGTGTGTTGAAAAAGGAAAGTGTTTTGAAAACCGCAATGTGGCCGGACGTGGTAGCCCATTGTGAGGTGTGTGTATGTGTGCCAATGGGAATCCGGGACGGCGGAACCATTGTGAGGATACTCGGGAGACCGAAACGGCGGAACCGAGGTTGGGTGTGTAGCTTGGTTATCCGCGGAGAGGAGCCAATGCAAAGTTTTGTGTGCCAATGGGAACCCGGGACGGCGGAACCATTGTGAGGATACTTGGGAGACCGGAACGGCGGAACCGAGGTTCGGTGTGTTAAAAACAATTTTTGAAATGTTGATTTGGCAAATGAACAGTGGAAATGGTGACATGGTTTACGAAAAGTCGCGTAGGAGAAACTCAGATATTACGGACACCAACGTTAGCAGAATAGTGAATGTGGATGTGTCATTGTTAACTACTTGTTGAATATACATGAATTATTTAGAAATCGTTGATTTTCCATGAGTTAGCATACTACTTCTATGCCATGTTGTTGTAAGTTATGGGTTAGCAAGTGTGGGATTATTCTATTGAGTTTTTGTAGCTCATGGTGTTACCTTTGGTGACCCTGACATATTATATTGGTGGCGACACTGGTATAATGTGTCAGACCTTGTAGATGAACAGGGTGAAATCTACACCTTGGAGGCTTTCGGAGCCGAGGAGCTAGCTAGGATGGAGAAGCAGGCAGAACAGTAGATAGGAACCCTAGTTTCCCTTCCATGTTTAATAAAAGTACTATTGTGAGAGTTATGATGTAATAATGAGTCTGACTCTATTTAAGTTTTTCAATAAAATGTCTATTTAACGTACCCAAAAGTTAGGGGCGTTTCACACCCTAGATGTTTGAAAAGGGGTTTTCTTGTGGTTATTGAAGGAGTCACTCCAAGCCTTGAAGGTATATTTTTTCTTATTTCATCATCAGGAAGCTAACCGAACCAAACTTAAAGACATGAGGTGATTTGATGGGTGTGTGGAAGAGGATAAGGTGGTGATATTGGTAGGCATGCTAGATTTGGTATGATTGTGCACATGCAAGTTTTTTTTTTTAAACAAACAAAAAACTTGCATGCACACAATCATAAACTTGCGTAGCTATATATAATTATATATATGTATCCGGGTTTGTATATAGATAGATATATATAGGTAACATCATTAGGGTTTTTGCATGTGTGGATTTACATATTTAATAATACTAGAGTTATCCATGTACGTATATACTCAGTTTCTAGGGTTTAGGTTTCTTTAGATTAGGTTAATTAAGTTTAGCTATCGTATAATTTTAATAAAAAGAAAATTAAGTAAAAAGAAATGATAATTGGACATTTAATTTTATTGCCGAAAATTAGGATGGTTACAGACTTGATTTAGTTTGTATGCTCATTGCCTTGTTTTCTTCATATAAAGTATTATACAAAAGTAACAATAATGTTTCTTGGTTTGACAAGAAAAATCTAAACAGCTATGAAATTTTCTCTGCCAGTATCAGTATCACCTTTGAATTGGTCTCCATTACATATATTCGAATTTCCAAAAAGACCTCTTCCACTAAAATGCCGTTTGAGAAAGCTATTCAATTTGTTTACGCCTCTGTTATTAGTTATAAAAAACACGTGGTGGGGTCTAAAAGGACTTGAAAGTGACTTGATCCAAGCTACAAATGCTTGTCTCGGTAATACTAGAATTTCATTTTTACTTCTATATAATCTCATACTAGCATTCGTGCCTGTTTGATGGACGGGATAAAAAAAAATCACACTGATTTTTTTGACCCCGTGTATCAACGGGAGATGACATCGGGTTTTTTGACCTCGTGTATTGAACGGTCAAAACGCTAGTTGATAAAAAAAATATTTTAATATTTTTTTCAATCCCGTATTCTATGCGCGCTAGCATTGGTCACATTTTATGCATTAAAAAGATATTTGTGATGAAAAATAAGTTTGGGATACCACGTTATGATGCCCGAGAAGTAGAGAATGATTTTTTCTCCATATTCAACCCCCTAATCCCCAAGTCTCTCTCTCTCTCTCCCTCCCTCCCTCCCATGTTCCCCTCTCTCTCTCCCCCCACTTCCCAATGTTTCCCTCTCTATCTACTTTTTATAAACAAAAAAATCAAAAATGTAGAAAATTAGGATTGAAGGTTTGGAAGCTTTTGAAGAAAAAACACATTTCCTTAGTATATAGATAGAATAGAATAGATAGATAGATATCTGGCTCAATGGTCACTGATCTGATCAATCCTTCCATCCACTTACGGGACAATGCTCCATTATGACTTTACCAGCACATCAACTCATGGTAAAAAGTAGGGCTGCTCGCGGATCGGTTTGATGCGGATCGATCCAATTTCCAATCTAATCCATTCGCAGCGAATTGTCGTTTTCTCCATCCGTCAACCATCTGTAGTGTTGTTTAGTTGGTTCGGTTTAGATGCACGCGGTTTGGGCAGATCGATTTGGGTGGTTTCAGCGAATTTGAGCATGCAATTTATTTTTTTATATACACCAAAAAATTAAAAAATAAGGCTGCTGATTTTGCCACTCCCTTTTTTGTTAACGCCACTCCCCTGCAAGTGTATTTTTGATTTCTCAAAAATAAAGCCTCAAAATTTCAAGTCCACCACAAATTCAAACAAGTCTAAACCAACATTACTTAGAATTAAGTTACATTCATCCACCTTAAAGTCTAATGTACCAAAAAAAAACCCGAAGGCTATTAACATTTTCAACATAAAACATAAAAACATCATAGAATACATGTTTATTACTTTATTACCTATGAAATTTTGTTCAAATTACTCAACATCATCCATAACCTTCAAAAGAGAAATATGTGGATTGGGCTGATTAAGCGGAACCGAACCGAATCTGTCAGAATTAGTATTTTTAGATCCGTACGGTTTGGTACAGATTGGGCGGTTCGGTTCATCTGTTGGATAGCCCTCGTAAAAAACTAGTGGTTTCTAGAGCACTACGACTGTGCCAATCCCAGAACAGATATATGCACGAACACAAATATACACATGCATCCACAAATATACGAGGCTAACTTTATGGAGGGCTGAGGCTGAGGCTAACTTTATGGAGTACTACCTAATATTGACATGTTCAATTTCTGAATACAAATAATCAAAAAGGCGGTTCTCACATATTTCCCCTCGCTCTAACCATTGCCACGTTCCAAACATGTCCTTAATTAGTTCAAACAAGGGCACATACGTACTTAATTTTGTTCAAGTTTAGACAGTGTTTGAATCAAGAATTTGTAGAAATTCTTGGATAGAAAAAAAAAAAAGTATTGAGAAAAATAATGAAACACATTCAAAACTTGGTCATCTCCTTTTGCCCACACCTTCATTTTGTTGTGGCAAAGCATGCTACAAAATTATGTCTCAAGTGAATGGTGATCACCATGACCTGAACTCAAAACTTTTCCAACACTACCTGAAGCTGTATCTTGTGTTGGCCTAAACTCTGATTCTGATTGAGGCATTCCATTTGAAGAAGTTTCATTACCGTTTCTACTGGAACTTGAACCATGCTTATTATCTAATCTCCTTGAACTCAAATTGCGATTAAACCTTCTGCTAGGAAATTCTACCCCTACTTCAGCCGGGAAATTGAGTAGAGCCTTAGCACCACGCATCCTGAAAGCGGCTCTGTCATATGCCAAGGCAGCCTCTTCTGCAGTCTCAAACGTGCCGAGCCAAATCCGCGCGCCATGTCGCGCAGAGTCGCGGATTTCTGCCGCGAATTTTCCCCATGGACGACGCCTAACACCCCTATAGTGCTTCTTCCCATTGGTACCAGTGGGTTCGCGGACATTTTGGGTAGTAGTATTAGTTTGGTTTCTTGAGGGGTAAAATTGGGTGTTAAGGGTATTGGCCTCATCTAGGAGTTGATAGAGGACCATGTCTTGTGAGTCATTCTCATTGAGAGGTAACTCACCTTGAGAGGACGGAACCATGTCCATTTTTGCTTGCTTGCCTCTATCTTAACTAGGCTTTCTAGGTGCGGGCAATGAAGTTTTGAAGTCTTTGTTATTTGGTATAGTAGTATACTTCTATTTAAACTTTCGGACAGAGTATTCTACTCCATATACTGTTGGAAAAGGAAGGTGAGAGGAACCAGAGAAGAGGTCTTGTAATGATGAGTTTCAAAGTCCAACTTCTTTTTAGGCTGCACCACATGAATAATTTGCTACTACAACTCTAAATTGTTGCCTAGTTCTCTATATGGTCAATTGGCCCACGTGAAGAGCACACAAATTGAAACCAAAACGTAGAGTTCACAAAAATATAGTATTATGAAAGGGGAAAAAAAAAAGAATTTACGTAAATCCAGCTGGCGCAAACCTCGGTCCCAAAAATAATGGGTGTTTGGGACTTTCCCATTATCAATTTCTCGGATACATGGAGTATCTTGTACCACATATATCAAAATTACCTCAAGGCTAATTCGCGGGGTGAGGGAAGATAATTTTGAACTTTTCATCTATTCCTTAAGGTTTGAACCATGACTACTTCGAAATATGATGTTTCGCAATTGATACCAACCCAGTGGATTTATGCCAACATCTCTAACGAGAAGCGGAAAAGAAGATGAGAACATCATAAATCGAATATAATCATTAGACGACCCCAAAATTTAAACACTTTTTTTTTTCAACGGAAAAAGCAAATTCATTAATCAAGCCATACGGCATCTACAGATAACTCCGAATAAAGAATATGACATACGGCAAGTACAGATTTCCACCCAAATACAGAGAAACAGAGACACAATACAATAAAAGACTAAGAGACGAAACTGGTGTCTAGCGCCTATGCAAGAGCCAAATGCTCATTTCTTCACACCGTCAACATGACCGGCTAACGTGGAGCTAGTACCCAGACACCACCCTCTCGGGATGGCGGAGCTCCGAATCAAAGATAACATTAAACCTGTGAAAATCAGTCACCCGATCTGGAAAAACCAGATCGGAACAAAACCACCCGGGAAGACCCACCGGGACAAAAACCGGACCCAACATCCGGACAGAAACCGGCCTCAACATCCGGACATAAACCGGACAAGAGTCCGGACAAAACAAAAATGAAACACAAAATTAAAACCCTAACTTGTCGAAACACTCAAAACAGCCACTGCAGCACCGCTGCCACAACCACCGCACCAACCACAGGAATCACGACAGCCCCTACTGCCGCCATGCCCAGTCCCAACACACCATATCCACTCACAGCATCGCCACCAACAACCCAACAAAATCTCACCATCCATCACCCGAAACGGCCAAAGCGCCGCTAGGCAAGAGACCGGCTTCCTCCAACAAGGTAGAATGGCGGTCCACAACGGGATCCAGAAAGCCGGCGGAACGGGATACACCCAGCAGAGTATCCGGCGGGATCTTATCGGATGGGGGAGGGGGTGGAAACGAGGAAGGAGGAGGGAAGGGGAAGAGAAAGGGGGGGAACAACAGCCCACGGAAGAGATGAGCGCCGGCAAAGGAAGGGGAGAAGAAAAAAGAAGAGAGAGAGGCGCCTGGGGGAGGAGGCGGCGCCTCCCCCCAAGCAAACAATGGCGGCTAGGGTTTCTCTAGAAAAAGTTTAGAGAGAGAAAGAAGAGAGAAGGGAGAGCCCAATGAGACTCAAAAAAAAATTTAAACACTTGACTAGCCCAATGACTTGGGTGATTCTTTTGGAGAGATGCAAGGTTCAAATATCAAAAAGTGAACCTTTTAGTTTGCGGATCAAAAAAAAAAAAACCTTTTAGTTTATTTCATTTGGCACTCCACTTACGCTTGCTATCTTGAGGGCATAAGCCTAGCCAAGTACCTGTATATTTGGGACTACGGATGAATTAGTTGAAGTAAATCCTAACCTCATTTGATAATTGTGATAGATGGGTGGGATTCGTAAGCAGATGAGATTAGGATTCGAATTAATAATGAGAAAGGATTAGTAATGAGATGGAATGCGATTTGTAATTTGTATGTTTGTTTTACACGGTATAAAAAGATAGGATTGTATTATTGTCATGTTTGTTTCGCATGGGATAAGATTGGATTGAAAGTACAATTTTCCAATTTTACCCTTTTGCAAAACTGAAGCATAACGACCATATCCTCCTGTTTCAAATGCATCGTTTGGTACAAAATTAATACATAGTATAATTACTATCTTTCTTCTCTTATTCTTTTTGAGAAAATGGAAACGTAAAATTTGTCACACCAAAATCAATTTATTATTGAGACAATGAGGACGTACACTTTAATCTATTTGCTTGTTGTGCATCAAACTTTTACAAGTCAATAAATTTGACAACTTGTGAAAACAAAACCCAACATTATTTAGGACCCAACATACATTTAAAAATAGCTTGTTTGCTCCTGAATGATTTTGTAAGGCCACCACATTTATTATAAACCCATTTTCTTATTGAAAATAGGAGTACTCCTAACAACCCAATGCAGCATCAACAAACATTAACACGTCCCATTTTCATTGACCCCATTCCGCTAAGCTTCTTACTATTTTTTAAGTACGCATTTTCCGCTTTACGACACAGGTCATTCTCTCACAATACATCACCTTTAATTAAAAAAAAATAAATGCTTATTTTTAGTTAGCGGAACAGAGCCTGAGTCAAAAACAAATAGCCAAATAGCGAAGGGTAATTGGGCTAGTGTAATTTAGTCCCCTGGGTTAGGACTACGAATACCAAGTCCCCCAAGGTATCGTTAATCCCCCTAATGAGAGGATTCACATGCTCATGGGACTAATAGTCCACCCCTTCATTGCAAAAACAAACAAAGAATTAGAGATCCCTTGGGATTGTTAGTCCAATCCCTAGGCCAAAAGAGATTAACAAACGGGGCAAAAAACTTGTTTTATGTATGACGAAATAGATCCAACAATGTCAAACTTGGCTTTGGTAGTCACTTTCCTGCTGGGCTCATGTTATTGGCTTTGTTGGTTTTTTATTTTAACTTTGTTTTGTTTTTGTTTTTGTTTTTGTTTTTGTTTTTGTAATCCTATTTTTCTCTTTAATTATTATCTTATTTCTTGAATTATTACTTTTTTTTCTCTCTCTATATCTTTCTACTCATCACCTCTCTCTCCAATCATTATCCTATTTCTCTCTCCACTTACCACCAAAATTAAAATAACCAAAGATAAAAACCAAATAAAGCCATTTGTTTCTTGAGGTCATCAGTTAGAAAAGGACTGACAATATTGAATTGAAACTTTTCTTTAGGTGGGGGATGTCACAGATGCAGTGTGACCTAATCACACCTGTGTACTCTTCCTGGGTAAGTAAGTAAGTGGGTCCAACAATCAACATAACGTTGAATTCAAATCTTGCCTGTTATACTTTTCAACTTTGTTTTGTACTACAAGATTCAAGATTGTATGGTTCATGAATGAAAAAGAAAAGAAAATTGATAAAGAAGAGGGAGCGAGATTATGGGCCCATATTAAAGATGCATATTTTGGAGAAGAAGAAAAGATATAATTCACGTGGTTTAGACCAAAGAAAAAAAGAATGACCAGATTAATCAACAGATTAGGAATGTTGGCGCGATTGGCTGGCCTCCTCTGGAGGGGTCTCCATGATCCCAACCATTTATGCTAGTATTAAATTAGTAATAGGAGAGTACAAATTTTCATGTTGCTCGGATATTGTTTGGACCAGCAAAACGGATTTGTCATGTGAAAATAAAGAGCCGGTATATTAACTAGGGGCGGAACTAGTACGGGTAGGTGGTATGTGCAACCCCCGTTCCGGGGGAAAAAAAATTACACATAGTAAGTTTAAATATTAATACTTGAAGAATTCTTCACAGAGTGGCAAAGCACTTCTTCAAAGTTGCATACCCTAGAACTGGGGTTCGAGTCCCCTTGATCGTACCCTTTTTTTTTTTTTTCCTTTTTTCAATCTCTCTCAATTGTTGCTTCGTACTAATTTTTTTCCCACTAATCGAAAAAGAAGACCCATTTGGAAATTAATTTTTTCCATGACCAATTCAAACACATAATTTATTTTTTTAAAGACTTAACTAGTGTGAAAAAAGTAGTACTTTATAGAAACTGTAAAAAAAAATGGAATTTAGACAACGGTAGATTCTGATTAAGAAAATTAATATCATAATATCTTGCATTTGCATCCCACAAGAGGCAAGCAATTATTTCTTTTTCAAAGCAAAAACCCACGACAAAACCTAACTATACAACTTCATACTTACATTTTTTTTCATATTTTTTCACACAGCATGAAATTAGATTTCCATTGGACAGTGCCACCCCCATGCCCGAATCCTGGCTCCGCCCCTTATATTAACTGTCAATATCTTTGGGCAGGTTGATAACGCGAATGCAATTTTAGTCGCTAGGTAACAACAGATCTTGACACCTCAAAAGGGACAAATTTAAAATAAAATAAAATCAGACTTGGCCTAGGTCATTCCAGTTACATGTACACTGAAAACCACATTATTTTGAAGTGATGAGAAATCCTGAAACCTTCAATAGATTCTCTCGTGATTGGACCTCAGATGAGGAAGATTCTGAAAGAATGGATATACAAGCTTCCAGTCATCTTGGGCTATAAATGTCAGATCAAAATTGCAGCTGGACCAAGTCGCAAGCCCATATCCATTATACGAATATTTTAAGGCTTGAATCTAGACTGGAATCCCGGCAGCTAGCTATGAAAGTATCTGCATCACCTAAACATTATCACGATAGACCGAGACCATGCCAAAATAAGCGAGTGTGTGTGTAAAGAGAGAGAGCAGGCCGGCTGGCCCTGAGGCAATTGCTTTGGTCCCAAAATTTTCTTAATATTGGTGGCCCAATTTCTGTATAATCAAATTGCTACTCAAGTTCTATAATTAGCAAGCAGATTATAACAAGTACTTTTGCTTTTAGAAATGCAACAAGAGTATGCATAAGTGATACTTCTACCTTTTTTTTTAAAAAAAAAGTGATACTTTTAAATTATGGACATGATCAGTCATTTTGGGGACTTGTTATTTGGTTTTTAACATCTATTTCTCTTTTCATATTATGTCCAGAAAAAAAGCATAAAGAGCCAAAAAGGTCGAGTCCAGAGAGAGAGAGAGAGAGAGAGAGCATACAATCTGAGTTTTATCCTTCCTGTAATCTTTGGCATTTCGATAGATGTTTAGTGACCTCAATCCAAGCTGCAAACAGGAGTCATCTCGATTATTAGGAGCATATTTCCATTTACTAAGAAGCGAGATAATTTTCTTACCTGGAAACTTCTGGAAATCAGGCTCTATGCCGTTGCCATTTATGTCCATGTGATTTGGTGTGACATACTTCCCAATAGTGACAACCACGCCCGATCCATCATGGAGTTCAAAAACAGATTGAATCAGACCCTATCAAAGCATTCAACAGTCAGCAGGACTTGATAATTAATTGAAGTTTTCAAGCACTCCAATGTTCCCATTCCACATGGGGAACCAAAGCATCACTGATTTTTTTAGGGTCGTCTAATCATTAATAAAATTCATATTATAAAAAGCATAGGGACATAGAGTGATAAAAATTACTCTCAGTGAAATTCAGGACCACTAAACTTTAAGAGGGTAGGAAAACGTAAAAGGAAAGAAAACTATGATTCAAAGCTATCCCCAACATGCAAACGCCCTCTTGGTATTACCCATCTTCGACCTAATGTCGTGGTTGAAGAATTCCCTCAAAATGATTATAGCATGGATTTTAGGATGATTTCAGGTAAATAACAATGACATGCTGAATTTAGTGAAGAGATCTGACCAGAAAAATTTATTTAAATCGAATAAGGCATAAAAGCATATACTCAAGAGTCTCGAGTCTGCTTCGGTAATAGGTGCCTTTGAGTCAGCCTGCATTAGGTGCAGGTGCTCACGTCTAAGTTTAGGTAGTTTTGGTTCACTCCTGTATTTCATGAGGAAATCTGTAATCACCTTTGGGCTTTCCATGATTAATGGATTGACATTTTCAAAAAAAAAAGAAGAAAAGAGTCTCAAGTCTCAGACCTTAACAAGAGGTGAAGAGATCTGACTAGTTTTTCATCTAAATTGAAGAAGGCATAAAAGCATATACTCAAGAGTCTTGAGTCTCAGACCTTGCCAAAAGTCCTTTCCCCCACAAGAACAGCTCTACAGTTGTCATGGAGTGCGCTAGCAACCTGAAATAAGATCGACTGCTTACAACACCGCAACTACAAATTTGCTAGTAAATGCAACAAAATTTAGAATTTCCAGCTGCTCACAATTTCACTAGCACTAGCAGTATTTTTGTTCACCAAAACCTGCATTGGAAATTACAAGCCATTGATTATCTATGTTCCATAGTAAGAATAGGAAGTTTGAGAAATAAACAATCGCAAATTCATTTTCTTGGCAATCAAAACTAGTTTATAAGGTAGGTTGAAAAGATCTATGCACTCAGGAGTGGTCAAAGAGATTGGACATCAGTCTTACCCAAGTCCAGGATCAGCCCATATCCGCTACACATTACTATGAGGACATTTCATAAGTTGTAGGGTTTCGTTTCCACCTTCATTCATGAAATACGGGAACCAGCTCAAGTTTGAGGATGGTAAGCCAATTGGCAAACCAACCAGAGACAATTTTGAATGGAATCCAAGTTTGATGAACCAGGAATGGACCACCCAATATTCATTTCAATATGCTCATTTCTGCACCAGTCAGAACTTAAACCAACCCAATAATTCAGCAAAGGCCACTTGAGCCTCAGCCATATCTATCAGGTGACACCAACTTCAAATACCAAATCATAAGCAGTTTAGGTTTTCAGCAAGAAAAATGAATTAAACAAAAAGTGCCCCTTAGTTTGACTGCACTAAACAGTGAAAGAATATATAATCTCAAGGGAAATGTAATTCTATTAGACTAATCATGAAGGGTTAATATACAACATCTCTCAAGTTATTAACCCCATGTTTTGAGGATTTCATACCAACAGGTATTTAATCTTGACTGCAAAAGTTTCACCCAAACCCAGGATCTGTGGTCCTCTTGGATTTATAGTCCAATCTGATGCTGAAATCCAGGCAAACAAACAGGCCATATGTGTTACAAAATACAAACCCACGTTGCTCAAGTATGATCCCTCACCAGGGACCTCTCCAGTCTCCCATAATAGCTTAAGATTTTTGGGTTGGATCCAAAGATCCTACAATAAGCAATAGAACTAGGTCAATCCTATTTCTTCTTTCTACAATGATTGATGAAGACATGCTTGTACTGCATTCCTCTTTCCATTTTCGGAAAGGTCAGAAATGCAGAAAGTTCATGGGCTATGTCAGCATTTGTGTCCAAATCCTTGTTTATAGAGTCAAAAGTTCCACAAATTCTACATCCCAAATCCTTGAATTAATTCACTTACAAAAATCTATAAGAACTACTGGATACATACAATAACAGGAGCTGTAACTAAAGGTGCAGTTTCGGCAATAATGTTTGTCTGGTACTGGGCATCCCGTCCAACAGTTTGAATGACCTAGCCAAAAGACCACCATAACAAAGGACCTCAATTAAGATGGTTAAGTATTTCAGAACTTAGAACACATAGAACACTAAACGATGTAGATGAAAGTTCTTCAATTAACTGTTGTAGAGACAAAAAGTGGAAAAGAAACAGTAGTCATTGAAATGCAGACCACAAATTCAGTTAAGAAATCAGACAACATGCATACCTTGTTGGAAAGTGTCACAAGGTAATAAAGAGAAAACAACAGAGCCAAAGCAAGAAACGGGGAAGGTAATAAGCAAGCACTCATGATGGCTAACAGGGCCAGGCTCAAGCTAAGAAAAACATTGAAATACAAGTAAAAATAAAAGAGGAAAAATATTCCTTCACTGCCTTGTGCTATTGTTCTTCTTATGGGAAAAGTGGAAAAGTATGAAATGGCATAAAAGGAGGATAGGCCTAAAAGAAGACAACCACCAAGTAGGCATTTCATAAGACAGACTCTGGAAGTATTTTTTTTTTTTTTTGGATCCTGACTCTGGAAGTTTGATACAAGGATTCTCAGTCAACCAGAAGGCTCTTTATGTTCTCAAAACTTTAAATTTGCAAAAGAAATCCAAAGAAAATTCCAGTTTTCATTTGGCTGCAAATGCTGCACAAAGCAGCACAAAGGGACAGGTAAAACATCATCTGCAAGGCAGAAAGCCTCAATCCACCAGACATAATTTGAAGTTGGTTATGAAGCTGAAAATATTATAATCAGAGGTACTGGCTCTTCTATAATTGTTGCAAAGGTGAAACTAGGGAAATTAAAGTAATAGGCTAATAGCAATATCTCGCTGCCAAGAAACTTCCAAGGATAATCTCCAGTTCAGAATAGTGACCCACAATAAGAACCTACTATGGCCATGGAGACAATGGTTTCTGCAGTGAAACCATGCAAGGGAGAGACTACTAGAAATGATTTCATATTTTCCTTTCCCCCTAGCTCTGAAGTAAATGCAGCATTTAGATACATGTTCACTATTTCACCCTCTCCAACCCATTTATTCGGCCAATCAAGGGTCCTCCACAATGTGAAGAATGTGCATGTGCTCATACTGATCTTCATCTCCATTAACACTTCAAAACAAACTATCAAGCCATTTGTTGCAATTCAAAACCAGAATTTTCCATTCAAGCCTTAAAATAAAAGTTAGGACTTTCTGCGTCTCTTTTTTGAGATAAAGAACTGCATTTCAATTCGTATAGAAGGCAATGGACACACAGTGAAGTCAAGCACTAGGAAACGCTCTCTAGCTTCTAATTCAAAGGCGTTCGCTTAACTTCTTAAAGCTCCGCCCTCATTGAAAACTAAAGCGCTCACACGCCTCGTACTATTCGTAAAGCAACCTTTTGCACTAGGGCCAAGACCAGTCAGAGTGTAGAAAACCAGATCCACTTCGGAGACAGGTTGCCCTATCATGGCAAGAGCATTAGCAACAGAATCAGAACGGAGGCCTAAAATTTGCGCTAGCAGACTACCAGTGTCCAGTAACTCCCCAACCCTAAATAAAAAGATTCAAAGGTTAAATAGATGATTAGTATGATTTAGCAAGTTTTAGCAACAAGAATTAGCACTTGCAATAATTGCACCTACGCATGCACTATTCTTACATTTCGAAAGGAAGAGAGAATTGAGAGACAGAACCGAACTGAGAAAGGGAGGTATCACCTCCATTGCCAGCCACCTTTGCTGACATTTGGTACAACTCTCTTCCTCCTCCCTCATCTCTACTTTTCTCACTACGCAAATTCATCACCATCAATATCCCCACCACTCCACCGCCCCTTCACCATCTAACAAACACAACTGATCACCAGCCATGGCTCCCATTTGCTTACATCATGCATGCATGTCCCCGATTTTTCGGACGGCACCATGGCTCCCATTTGTTCACATCATGCATGCATGTCCCCAATTTTTTGGACGGCACCCTCTAATATTTTTCACATTTTTAGCATAAATCGGAAGTGGTACTCAGAAAAAGTGTTCTTCACAGCTTTTAAATTACGCCTTGTCGTTATAACTTCCAGCGCTGAAATCGTCTAAAATAGTAAAAACTCGATTTATGGGGGATTTAAAGTCATACTGATTCAGACATGTTCTACCACAGAAAAAACGTGTCTTGTTTGATAATCTGGGGTTAATCTTCTTCACATATTAAACTCTAATTTTTATCATGGACACCCACATCTGTAAGCTATATTTTGATACCAATCTCATATTTTTAGAACTTAAACATGAATTTGTTATGATTTTTCTACTAACTCAGGGTCAGATTTGAACCATTCAAAAGGTTTGCGAATATCATATCTTTTTCGTGCTTAATTGCTTCAAAGATTGATGACTACTATGAAAATACATAAGTTGGGGCTCGGTTCTCCATAAAAACTATGTATCAAGACCTACCCCTATTTTTTATCTCATGAATACAATTAAAAAGAGTTTATTTTGATGCTTAGAATCTGGAAATACAATGGGCTAAGCTCATGTGATACCCGTCATCGGCTATGTAGCACGGGCACATATACGGACACAGACACACACGAGACGCATGAATTCTTAAAAAATGGAGACACAGCCACGGTGGGGGACACGGCAAAAATAAATAAATGAATATTATTTATTTTATACCAGTGAAAATATATAGTTAGAGATGTAAGCTTGAAGCTTCAATATATAAACATGCATCATATATACATCATATTACACTTTTAACACAATATTTTAAGTAATACACAATTACCCCCCAAAAAAAATTAAAATGCCTATTTAACACCTGTCATGTCCCCATACGTGTCACTTGCGTGTCCCCCTAAAAAAGTTCATTAAATTTAGACACGCCATATGGCATGTCCAATACGTATTTTGCCGTTTCCCCCACGTGTCGCGGCCTCTAGGAGTATCGGTGCTTCATAGGTCATCGGACGACGCCACCGGACCCCGACAACCGTTGGTGTTAACCGTCATTGTTAAGCCCACATCACTGACTATAATGCATATTTTTAGAGCAAAACTAAGTGTGCTTTGATCTGAAAGATCTGGTTTCGGACCGAGAACTCTTCGGGCCCATTTTGATAAAAATACATTTTTTGCCCTTTTTAACCAAAACACACTATGAACAACCGAGACCGCATTAACGCAGCCACCCATGTTTTAGAAGCACAATAATAGAGTTCTCAAATCTGATTTGAGGGCTCCCACCCATTGTCCCTAATCAAATTATTCACCATCTGGCCATGATGCAGTATAAATAAGGTAGTTGTGTCTTTTTAGCGTCATCTAGTTTGTGTAGGGTTTTGAGTCTATAAATAGGCGTCTTGTGTCCTCATTAGGGAGCTTTTATCATTTTGAAGAATATATTATCAAGAGTTAGTCTTTTTGTATCCCTTTTGGGAGTTTCTCTCTCTAAGTTAATCTATGGGTATTTTGGTTTGCATCACAAGACCGAACAATCAACTTTAATAAGACTGCAGACACTATTTATAATCATTTAGTAATCAAGATTCACTATGTTCAGGAACGAGAGTAGAAGGCCTTATCCTATTTTACACGTTTTCAGATATTCGCATCAGGTGAGTTTCATATACCCATTTTATATGCTTTTGACTTACGAGAATTTTAAGTCTATAGCTGGGATAATCATAGTATTTGAGAAAATGTAAGTTATATATAGTATGTACTGCTTTAGAAAGAAGAAATCTATGTTAAGCCATTTTTGAAATCATGTTCACTTCTCAATTATGGAACCATGGAATACTTAAAAGAATTCTGAAATAGAAATTTTGAATATGCCTCAGATCAAGATATTTTCTAACGAAAGGACCTGACCGCTAGGGGAACTAAAGATACTAGCGATGAGGTAGGGGTAATAAGGTTGAGGACTTCAACCAGTTAGTCCAGGATTTGATATCATTCCATAGCTTTTATGGGGTAGCTCCTCTTCAGACTGGTAGAAAAGACATTAACCTTTATCATTGAAGCAAAATTACAGAGAAGTTATAATTACAGGCATATATCTGAGCAATCATGAGATTATGAGAGTAGTTATCTATGTTGAATGTTAAATGTGTTCATGAACTATGCTAGAGTTTTTTATATGAATAAGTATGTATATCCATGGAAACCTGTAAATTAGTTATCCGAGTTCTCTCACAGAAGCTTAGTGGTAATGGTTTTCAACTTAAAACCTTTTTCAGGATGTTAGAATATCATATTGTATAATATTGTATCATATCATAGCATAGCATGTTAGATTCTTGGAGGGATCCAACCTAAAACCAATCGGCAATAAGTGGAGTAGCCTTTAGAATATATTAACCAAGCTTGGGTGGCTTAAATGAGCGATGTAGGACAAGTCTAACAATCCCCCTCACGTGCAGCCCGGATGCACATGGAGGTGACAGACAAGGAGCGGAGTTGAGCGATTGACTTGGGCAACAGAGATGACAGCCTTTCCCACGAGAGATGAGGCCACCCATGACCTAGCTCTAATACCATGTTAGAATAGAGAAATATTGTATTCGATAAATTGTATATTACAAGAATAAACAAGCCACCTATTTATACAAGAGGTGGAATGGAGAGAAAAGGAAAAGAGAATAATTACATGATTACAATAAAAGAATGAATGACATCGTATCCAATAATATCGTATCATTATGATATGATATTATACAATATAATACAATATTCTAACACAAGAGATTCAGAGTTATGGATTGCAACTATGCCATTGGCATGTAGAACATCTTATGATTCACAGTTTTGGTGAAAAACTTTAATTTTCTTATTTGGAGTACCTGGTTTACGGTACCAGATGACAGATATTTTACAGCTAGACTCAGTTGTTACGAATATTTTATATTTGGTTAGAATGTGGAACCATTTCGGATTACTATGATTGAAAGAATTAAAAAAGAAAGAGAGATAACTAAGCGATAGGTAGGCCTTATGTGGGGCTTAGGACTCATAGGACGGTCACGTGTGACGTGTCTAATCTACGGACTTGGGTCATGACACTACCGATTTGATCTACCTACCTTCGCAACCGAGCTCCTTTTGAATGAGGTTTCATAGTCCATTTTCTTTCCCTAAACAAAGGTAAGAATCTCATTCAACCAGGTATACTGAATTATGCCACTTGATGAGGGGTGGTTAGGCAACAGTTCATGTTGTACTACAAGCAGAGGCAGACCCACGTTGGGTCACGTGCCCCCACACCTTTTTTTTTAAAAAATACTAATTAAAATTTAGATACAAGTATAAAAAGGATTTTTACATAGCACAAACACTAAGCTTGGTGTTGTGGTCAACAAGCTGCCAAAGATTCTAGGCGCCTAAGTTCGAATCCCCTCCCATCCATTCATCTTTTCTTTAATTTTTCATTTTTGTTCTACTTCTTTCCTTTATTTCTCACACTTTTGTTCTACCTCTTTCCTTTATTTCTCCATTTTGTTTTACCTCTAATTTCTCCATTTTTGTTCTATCTTTTTTTGTTTTCCTCCCAATCCACAATATTACGAAAATCAAATTACTATATCCTTAAGTTTACTTGCTCTTGACTTTGGCAATAATCTTACCGGTTGCCACCGCGATAGTTGAAAGGGTATTTTCAGTCATGAAGATTGTGAAAAATTGGTTGTGGAATAGAATGAGTGATCAATATTCGATGGTTGAATGATAGTTTAGTGGTATACATAGAGAGATATTTTTTAAGATTGTGAATAATAGGAGACCCCAGTATATGAAATTCTTGGGTCCGCCACTGACTACAAGTATTTCCTAAGTATCTCAATTGTGTTTACCCATCCTATCCCTGGATAATCAATCTATATAGAATTTCAAAAGCTGAAGGAAAAAGGAAGTAATCTCATAAATTTTGGTGTTCAAAAACAACTACATCTATGTTTCTGCTAACAAGTACGCATATGAGTTCACCAAAATATGGAATCATCTAGAGCAAAAAAAAAGGTTCATTAACTAACTCAATGGCCATGATATTCAGTTAATCAATCACAAAATAACCAATGGGTTCAAAGTAGATGACATCATAAATCTATATAATAAAACAAAGCGGTTTCTTTAAAAATGTCTAGGCATACAAACAAAGTAACATCTAAAGCCGTCAGATCACTTCCTATTAACTTTGTAGCCATCGGATCATTTCTTTTTTAAAAGATATAGAAAATATTCTTTTAATAAATCCATACCTCTCTACCCTCACTTTTTAGGCAATGTATATCTATGTAAATATTTCCTTTTATGGTCAATCAGGGAGATATATTATATATATATGTTGGGGCGGTTCCAGGATCAACTAATTAGATACCTAAAAAATCACCTCATAGTTCCCAATCAAATTTTAATGATCCGACCTACTCAATGTGATCAGAACGTGATTTTAAGGGTACCCGCGAGAAATCAGCAAAAAAAAGGATTGGGAAGAGCTTGATCTGAAACTGCTCAAAACAAGCACTTCCCGGTCATATTTTTTGCTAATTTCTAGCGGGCACCCTTAAAATCACATTCTGCACACATTGAACGGTTCGGATCATAAAAATTTGATCGGGAATTATGAGATTGAGATTTGGGGTGTTTTTTTAGGTGTTTAATTGGTTGTCCGTGGAACCGCCCCGTATATGTGTGTGTGTGTATATATATATATATATCAAAGTGGTAACTAACGATTTTTGGTGATTACAACTACCGCGTAGAGCAATTGGGTAGAACGGATAATTTATTTAAGCTGAGAAACATCCGCTTGTGGACAATATGCTGGAACACAAAAGATATCTCATGAAGAGAGAGAGAAGAAGAAGAAGAAGAAGAAGAATTTTGATGCATGTTTTATTGCAAATTTCAATGATATCCATCAATAGGATTCACATACCGTCTCCCCCTCGTTTAGAAAGAGCTTAGCAATTTCAATTCCAGCCTGAAATATGCAGAAAAATCATAAATTTTAAAGACCTATTTACTAGAAAGAAACAACGGCTAAGTAGTGAAGCAAACAAATATTCATTCAGACTCTTCAGTTCCTACAAATAAAAACATATTCTTGTTTTTGCTAAATTTCAAACACATACATAATGGGGGATCCTAACCATAATAGATGATAAAACCTCAAATGGTTAGGCCAAGTGGGTATGAGAAAGGTAACAAGTGCTTGAGGTCGCATGTTCGAATCCCACGGGCCATCCAAACCTGTGTTACAAGAAAACGCCAACACCCTGGCGAATTACATGTTGGAACGAGCGTTTCGAAATGTGGTGCACCGACATTCCAATACGATGAATTTAGCGATCCAAATCAATCAAGACAAAAAATGAGAAAAGTTGGTCATTATACTTCTAGCTATGTGTTTTACAAGAACAACTATACAAACAATACTTCAATTTCATTGGATTTTTCATGTTGAAATGACGCAGCGGAATTAACAAGAGATTAGTTAGCATACTAATCCAAACGAGATTAACACTTGAATCCGCGAGCAACCTTGCGCACAAGGTAGATAAGAGAGAAACTCCGAGTATTATTGATGAAAAGTTAAGTACGAAATTAGGTTACAACCCCTTTTATAAGGCCTAACCCTAGAAACCCTAGAAAACATGCTGAAAAATAAAGATTCCCGGAAATTGGGGAAGCTACCAAAATTGAAAAACGGGAAATAAAAATAAGACTTTCCCAACTGAAACCAACTTCTATGGAATTATAGGCTAAGAGTTATTAACGTTCTAAATCTTTCCTAAAACGGCAAAAATATTAAATTGAAGGCCTAAACGAAAGAATTAGGCCGAAATCCACCATCAGTCACGACTTAGGGTAGTGAGTCTTGACCACAACGCGGTTTTAAGTCAGCCCACTAAGTTTGGGCCGGATCCGAACTTGTCCAAATTTTGCCAAATCGGGTAATCCGCAATTAAAGCTCATTTGGGCTTCCGACGCTTCGAACGGTCCAAGTGATCCATGAATTCAGCCGCGACTTGTTTGACATCATGAAATGAGAACATTCTTTGATTGTAAGCTATATAGAAGCCTACTCTTGTCGTTCCAGAACTTAGGACACGTATGTACCATGTTCCCGTTCTCGTTCCTCAGACCGGAACGATCAGTGTTCCGGATAGCATAGATCCAAACATTGGGCCACTAGAGGGTTTGCCCGGTCTTTAACTTCAGGACCCCGAAATTAGTCGAGGTGTGCGTAAACTGACCCAGACATCCGGTTATCAGGAAAAGAAAAAAAAAAACACCTGTAATAGATGGTAATGGATATTGTTAAAGTATCTAACTCCAAACCAATTGGCAAAGAGTAGAGAGGCTGTTCAGGCTCATATACTAGATTTGGAGGAGATAATTAACCGATGTAGGACAAACTCCAACACTCCCCCGACTCGCACGTGGAGAGGTAAACAAAGGATCCATAACACTTGGATCACAACAAATAACTGTGCACTTATGGCACAAACAAGGGGAATAAATTCTCCGAAACTCTAGCTCTGATACCATGTTAAAGCATCTAACTCCAAACCAATTGGCAAAGAGTAGAAAGGTTGTCCAGGCTCATATACTAGATTTGGAGGAGATAATTAACCGATGTGGGACAAACTCCAACAGGTATAACTCCCAATCCCGAAACGAGAGCAAGTAAAACTCATGTCCAAGAAAAACATGAAATAAAACCTAATAATGACTCAGTGTACGAAGTGAAAAGTAATGAAACTAGCAGGTCTCTCTCTCCCACTCCCAAAACGAGAGCAAGTAAAAATCATGTCCAAGAAAAACATGAAATCATCATGACTCGGTGTACGAAGTGGAGAGTAATGAAACCAGTGACTCAGTGGAAAGAAATGAAACCAGCAGGTCTCTCTCTCCCACTCCCAAAACGAGAGCAAGTAAAAATCACGCCCAAGAAAAACATGAAATCATGATGACTAAGTGTACGAAGTGGAAAGAAATGAAACCAGCAGGTCTCTCTCTCCCACTCCCAAAACAAGAGCAAGTAAAAATCACGCCCAAGAAAAACATGAAATCATGATGACTAAGTGTACGAAGTGGAAAGTAATGAAACCAGCATCTCTCTCCCTCCCTCCCTCCCTCCCTCCCTCCCTCCCTCTCCCTCCCTCTCTCTCTCTCTCTCTCTCTCTCTCTCTCTCTCAAAACGAGAGCAAGTAAAAATCACGCCCAAGAAAAACATGAAATCATGATGACTAAGTGTACGAAGTGGAAAGTAATGAAACCAGCATCTCTCTCTCTCTCAAAAGGGACAAAACATTTGCCACAAAACTAATCGGAGCCTCACACGAATAATCGGAGCAATTCAATTTGTTTAAAACATGTATTTAAGGAGTCCCGTGAAAAATCAACTCATTCGGACTAACATATATATAAACATATGTATTTTTGAGTGTGTGTCATACATGGACTCTTCACAATAAATCAAGTACCTGTGAATGTGATACTCTTCTATTTATACTTCTGATCCAAGATTTGTTATCCTACTGTATTTGTCAGTGTCCTTACATATCATTTTGTTGTTGCAATGTTTCAGTTTTGACACTCCACAACATAGTTTATCATGAGTGGTCCTGTACTTTGTAAAACGCCATTTTATCCCATGAAATACATTAAAATTTAAATATGAATATACGGTCCCTTTTTTTCAAAGATCACATACCTTCCATTAGAGGTTTGACAGATCCGACTGTCGATACATAGGACAGATCTGATCCCAATAATACGTACTCATACCCTATGAAGCACCAACACTCCTAGAGATTGCCACATCGAGACTGCGGGGACACGTGACATGCCAGGAACAGGCGGGGACATGTAGGGGATATGCCATGTGGTATGTCCCTTACATTTTTAATGTTTTTTTTTTTTGTGGCGGGACACGTCAGGGACACACATGGGGACACGGTAGTGTGTTTCATAAATTTAACAAGCTTTTCCAAGTTAAAATATTCATCAATTCAAAAGTATTGGGCCAAAACTGTAAAATAAAACTTGGGAGAATGTGTACAGGTATACACTAATGGTGTTGATAGTACATTCGATAGAGTCCTAATCTAAATAGTTAGGTGTTACTGTATAGGTTTGCATAACTAAACAAATTGTTTAAAAAAATGGCATGTCCCCTACCATGTCTGTGTCCCTATCATTTTAATCTCTCTCACTATCCACAAGATGGCATGAGAATATAATAGATGCTCAAAAAAAAAAAAAAAAAACACCTCTCTTACTGAAGAGAGGAGCAGTGAACTTCACTCATGCTGCTAATTTTATTCCCCTCCATATGATGAAGTCTAACAAAACTTCAAGTGGCAATAACAAAGCATTCCACCCAATCTCTCTAAAACTATCAAAAAATGGGGCAAATCCAAGATACGCAGTTATCCATTGCATTAAGTAAAGGAATCAATAGCAGAACCATTTTGATAAGAAAACAGAACGAAACAAGGGATGCCATATAGGCATATGCAATAGAGCCTCTTCCAAAGGATGGGATCAATGGCTCGTGCCACCTTGTTATAAAGGATGGGATCAACGGCCTCTGAATTTGATCAAAGCTACTGCAAAAGAACTTATGAAAATATGACTGCATTCTTTAGAAAAGCAAAACATCATCTTGTCATTTAACTCCACAACCGAGAATCTAATCCAAACGAATGGAAACCTTTGATAACAAAACCAGTCAAGACCTCTCAAAAACATTATCTCACTCCTCCTCCTACTTTATAACTAGGAACAGAGCTAGGATCTCATTTAAGGGATTGCCGATACTTAAGAAACAAAATACCCACACTTTTGACAGCTCAGTATCCAGTCCAGTGAACCGATACTGATCCTCAAGCATATATCTAACTATATACATATATATCCCCACACACAGCAAGTAAAATATTATATTAAACTAATTTTAAGACCGTTTATTTAGTGGGTACAGTCCACTTCTTAGATGAGGCCGAACTAGAATCCCAGTTACTTAATTCTTCTATTGGTCAAGACCACATCATGAAAGAAAATATTTTGGACTATCTCCAGCATCTTTTTCATCACTCCCACATTTTTATTTGCTTAAGTATTTCCCATTTAGGATGAAATTTACGAAGATTGACCTGCCACTTGTTATTCTGGACAAAACAAGCTTGTCTAATTCATGGGCCTTGATTTGAGCATTGTACAAGTGCTTAAGGCTCCTTCAGCCACGGCCGCAATTCTCATATAAGTCAAGGATTGGAAGAAAGCTACCATTGGCGAGAACTGGGCTTGGCTTGGTTAGTAGTCAATACGAAACATAAATGTTATCCATAGGGTGTCTGTAGCAAAGTTGGGGGTGGCAATGGCACCTGCGGGTTATGCTCTGCCTCAGTCCCCCTTTACAATCCAACGCTTTAAAAAATGTGACAGTGAAAAAGACACCCAATCATGGCAGCTTTTAGAGATTCGCACCATAGAATTTCCAAAACTTTAGTAACCCAACACTGTCCCACAGAAATAACATACTCCTACACTCATAATACATTGACCAAACATTCCTTCCTGATGTCAAATCTCCATGTTTGATTCCCAAATGAAATCGACTTGTAAGTACAGTCTATTACCCATATGTCCAATTGCATTAGATGTACAATTGATATCGCAACAAACAAGATGTATACTAAACTCGACTTCAAAAACTGCCTTAAAAATATCTTTAAAAACTTGCCTAATTCTCTAATAGCCAAGAACAGAATTTTCAAAAGCATGAAATAAGTTTTTCTAACTTAACTTTAGCACTTTGCTAATATGGAGTCAAATAAAAAAACCAAAGAGCATAAATGCTACTAAAAGGGATATGTGCTGTAATGTGATAACTTTCTATGTGTGAGGGAGATGAGTACTGCCTTCTTGCTACTCAGTTGCTAATTTTGTTACTTTTGGATCATTAATGTGTAAGACGGTTGATCTTATCTCTCTTCTGCGCTAGAGTAATCCTATCCTAAGGGGGATGTCCTTTGGAATTTATGTGTTTACCTGGGTTTGTTCATTTGAGCTGGCTGGATTGTTTGTGTGTGCTTCAGTTGGCTCTAAGTCTGCCTACCCATAGAGGATATCCATTGGAGTTTAATTTCTTCCTTTGTGCTGTTTATCTCCTAGTTGGGTTTCATGTCCAGCAACCTAGGCTTTTGTCTACTGGTATAGTTGCCTCGGTTATGGATAACGCTCTACAGTTTTCTAAGGCTTCAATTACCATGATTTTTGGGTTCATGCTCTATGGTTTTTGCATCTGTAAATGAGGCTATTGTGTTGCCTCTCATCCCATGTACTCCTTTGACTGATTGTTCACTTTATTATCCTTGGTGCAATTTTCCATTCCATCACTTAGGACTGCATCATTCAGGAAGTAAGTGGATTGGCTAAGTTATTCGAAGTTGTGGCAGGTCCTTTATCTGGTCTGGGCAGGACTCAATACGGCCATTGCGCTTGGGCCGTTTCTTAAACTCAAGCAGGTGTTTAAGTCTCAATCAGCCTCAAAGACTAATTCTTCCATCCATTTGTTTTCTTTCCCTCTTTCTAGACAGATAGGAAAGTCATATTTCTCTCTAGTTCTATGTAGCTGCTTGGCGTAGGCATTTTCAATTTTCTTTCCTTTCCTCCTGGGTATGCGGTATGCCCCTTGTAAGCTATATATTCGATTAACCCTCTTTTTATTTCAAGCTGATTTCCCCCCCCCCCCCCAAAAAAAAAAAAAGAAGGGATATGTGCCTGGATTGTCTCCATATAGATGCCAATACTCCTCAAATACTTGCCATCCATAGGTATTTGACAATTCCAAAAACATTCCTATTTTGGAAATCATTTTTTGTTGAGAATCGATACTTTTGATTCCGTTTCCTAACACACTCAAATAGTTATGTGGCACTTAAATAAATCAAGGTGAAAATTGTTTGCTAAAAAACAAGACCACTTTTACTATTTCGCATAAGAGATCAACTTTTGGTCAAGCTCAAGTAAACATAATACAACGTTAATTACTTTGATGTGAATTTGTTTAAAGTTTGAAACTGAAAATATTCCACAAGCCAAATGACACGTAGTTTGCTACAAATACCTTACGATATCATTAATTTTTCTTACCTATATTCTATACATATTGATACAACAATTATGTTGATACGTTAAACATAACAGATTTTCCAACTATTCTTCGAAACCCCTTTTCTCTTTGACCTAGTCGAGCAGCAAGTATTCCTTCCATACACACTATATCCAATCCTCCAAGTCCTAAATGCAACTGAAATCCTATTCACCGATATCTGTCCCCATTCTTTTGATCGGCAACCACTGCTACCTGTTCATACACAGCCCCAAACTCTCCATTTTAAGTATTGTCCCACACCAGAACCAATAATTGAGTTTCAACAAATAATCCATTATTTGCAGGCTGGCTCACTTGAGACAGTTATTTTGTTCAGTTTTCCTTGTTCTCAGACGAAAAAACTCAGTATTTTAAGAAACAAAGAAAATAAAAGGCTCCGAGATTAGTGGAATCCCTCAGAGACCAAAATGAATGAAAGAAAACAACTTCATTTTGATAATCACAGAAGGACGAAAAAACAGAGCAAAAGAGAAATAAAGAAAGAAAACTGCTGCAGTCTAAGATATACTCTGTATACTGAAACTATCTCTTATCCACTAATTATTGCCTCTGATGGTTTCCAATAAATTAAGATCCACATTCTAACTCTAACAAGAATAATGAATTCAACCCTCTGTAATAGATGAAACTATACAATTATCCAACTAATACATGTGCATAAATGTAGACTGTAAGATATCAAACAAACCTGAACTAGTCCACCACGGTTATCTCTAAGATCAAGAATAAAAGAAGAGGCACCCAAGTCCTGGAGTCGCTTCATTGCTGCGAACTAATTTGTTACTTGAATTCCATCACAAAAGCAACTCAGATCACATTAACTAGTATTAGAGAAAGAGAGGGGGAGGCCACAGGCATCATTACCCATTGGGTCAAGTTCTACAACGTTAGAGGGGCATGCTAAGGCACTAAATTATCTGGTTGAAGTTGCCAAGACTAAATGAGACTAACACATCTACCAGTGTCAAAAGTTGGCCCAGTCTATTCACTTATAAATATCCATCAAGTTTCCTGTTCAAATATGAGTTCCAAATTCCGATACAAATATAAGTTCCTTTTTTGATGACAAAAAAAAAAAGGTTCACACTCAAAGTCTCCTTCTATTGACTCTTGTTATGTCTCCTTCTATTGACTCCTGTAATGTTGAGGGTCTATGGATAAGAAGGCTTTTTATCTGCCTTTCCAACTGGAGAGGCCTTTGGGCAAGGAGGGTTTTGATTTTTCTGTTAGCCTTTTGGGCAAGAAGTTCTACACTTCTATTCTAAATATTTGTGGATTTGAAAAAGAGGGTATTCATTGGCTGGGCAACAGTTGAGTGGCTTAGAATTCGAGGCCTTTCCCAAAAGCAACAGTCTCAATGGCATATTCACATTGAAAACTGTTTTAGTGTTCTTTTTTTTTCATTTTAGTAAGGGATACACGTTTAAGTCGAAATCACATGGTATGAGCATTTGTTTCTTGACATGTAGCTTACAAAAATAGATTAAGGCCCCGTTCCAGAAACCTTCTTAAAAAATAAGTAGCTTATTTTTACATTTTTAAACTCAAAAATAAAGTAAATGAAAAAAAAAATTTCAATTTTTTTTGCACCGTTTAAAAGATCTCAATGAGATCTATCAAACAAGATTCATATTGCTAGGAAAATTATTTGCGTAAACACATGATTTTTGAACTTGAAATTGCCTTCTTAAAAAATAAGTACTTATTTGAGTTTCTGGAACCCACCCTAAGTAACGGAACTAGAAAAAAATCTTAATGTTTCACCATTTTTATTATTAGTTCTAGGCCTCTAGGATCATCTAATTACTATAGGATCAATTAGCAAGAGCTCACCAAACAGAAGTCAAATGGTGGAGACACCGCCAAGAAGCAGGTAGGGCAAAAGAGAGTCCTTAAATTATACCAAATCGCAGCAAAGAAGTGATTTTGCATTGAACTCATTTATTAGCATAGGGAAACAGCATCTCCTTTCACCATAGAAAGGAAAAGCTGAACACAAAAATGCAATTCTGATGCAAAACAGTGGTCATGCTGTACAGAAAAATAAGCACATACCTGTAAGCAAATCTTTTCTCGCTAATGCATTGAACTCCTTTAGGCGCACATAACCAACAAAAGTTGCACCATTCTCTATTTGTTCTAATCGATAGAGAACCGGGGTGCGAGCAACAAGTTGTCTCTGAACTTCAATAGATTGCACAGGTCCACAGTTTCCGTGCTTGACCTAAAAACATCAATGCCACCAATACTTCAAGAATGTCCCATGAAAATCAATAGAAATATCAACACTCCAACATGTAAATGGTGCTCAACCACAACCTGAACAGTCACAAAAGTTTCATTAGGGCCTTGTAACAGAGACGATACTTCAAACGCAGACTTTCCCTTCACATCCACCCCATTAACTGCTAAGACTTCATCTCCCTGCCAAAAGAAGACACAATGTATAAAAAAAACTCGGTTATTCAGTCAAACACTTTAATGGAAAAAAACACGCAGAATGTTGATTTTGAATAAACAAGCCAAAAAAAATCATCGATCAACACAAACAAGATCTGAGGAAACACATTTGAGAATAACCGTCTTACAAACACAGGTTTAGCAGCCTATCAAGTTCAACACTGTGGAAGAAAAGCAGGCATACGGAACATCTGTGGGTTGTTTTGTGTGCAATATACCACGGCACAATACTGTAGATTTACAACTGTTTTTAGTTTCCATTTTGGTTCTCTCCCCGTGGATTTGTAGGTGTTTTTGGCTGTCGTTGGACATGGCCTAGCCAGACTAGGTCAGGCTTTTGAGCTTAAAGTCTATAACTCGAATCAAGTGGCCGGATCAGAAGAACAACGAGGGTACTCATTTTTCCTTCCATGAAGTCAATAAATGAGGGGATGTACATAAACACATCATCGTCCTGTATTTAAAACTACAAGGATTAGATTTAAGTGTTTCTAGTAATCATCCTGTCATTGGTTGTCCACACTCCACAAAACAACTGAACACAAGGGCCAAGAAGATGGCCAAATCAAGAGAGCTGTTAATTATAAACATGATTAGTGTGAATGTTGAAGTCATAAGGTCATTAAAGTACGGTTTGCTGGGAGTCATAAAGTAAAAGGTTGTTTTCTCCTGCATTTAGAGAGATGAACCTTCCAAAGGAGAAGCCTTGTCATCCAGGGCCAAGTAAAATAGATCTACATGAACACGTGTATACATATGCGCGTATATGTATACACAGACTTTTATATATATTGAGCTTTAGCTGTTCATGGCTACCACTGACAATTACACATACTTTTATATATACTGAGCTTTAGCTGTGCATGGCTACCACTGACAATCAGATCAACCAAAGCTGGATACCAAGAAGCAAAAATGCCAACACAAGTTCATTATACAACAGATGATGCCATGAATTTCTTCATGTCCTTGCCTTCCTTTTTCATTACCATGCATATGCCCAACCTGAAATCTAGTGGATAAGCACTGTGTATTATATTTGTAGTTGGCCTCAGAAATCTGGCTTAAGTATCATTTCTGGATGATCCATTAAATTCGCCACAGTTGTCAAATCTTTGGAAGGCCAAGTGAAAAATTCACCGAGCCACAAGGGGATTTAGTCACACATATAAGTCACTGTATTGCACCTTAGTAGTATTGGAAAGCTCGTTATACATTGTTGGGCCATTTCCTAATAGTTTAAGCTTTTGGTGATGCCAACGATGTAGAGGGTGCATGTTCCTGGTTGAATGCAACAAATGCTGCCAGTGAGCACACTGTCCATGAGGGAGGGTGTGAAGCAAAGTCCCATATACACTGTCCAGTGTATATGTCTGAGGGCACCCGCACCTGAATGGCTAGCTTTTGGTGTTGAGTACTATCCAATACAGAGTTAAGTGCTACAAGAACTTTAGTTTTTTGGTTCAAGTCTCTGTCTTTGCATGTTATATCCATCTGCATTATGCTTTTTAGCTTCAAATGTTGTTTCGCTCTTTGCATGGATGTTTGGGACACGTGAAAGACAGAGTTGCATCTGACGGAGGTTGTTGGATGCTTGATATACCCCATTTGGCTTTTTCCTAACAGCTTAAGTTTTTGAAACAATTGTTTTGCCCTTTCCAAACAGCTTCTTTTGGAACAATTGTTTGCCCATTACCTAACAGCTCAAGCTTTTGGAACCATTGGTGATGTTATATGGTGTCAGAGCTAGAGTACGATAGGTGGGCAGTGTGTGCATCCTTGCATGCAGTAGGTGCTGCTGATAATGCACAATGCCTGTGAGGAAATGTGCGAAGCAAAGTTTCACGCTGCTGGTGTGGAAGTAAGCTTCACTAGAGAACTGTATAAGTGTGATGCCACTCTACCCTAAATAGCTTTGCTTTAGGGTTCATACCCAATTTTATGTAACAAGCAGTTCGGTTCTATATGCACTAAAGTATCCGCAATAGAGCGGCCCAACTTCCAACCATTGCCGCAACAATTAATTTTGGGGGATTACTAGCATTGTTGCCAAAATCAACTTCAAGGTAACCACAAGTCACTAGAGGATAGACTTGGTGCTACAATGTGAGCTCTATAGGAGAAAGATTACAGAGAACCCAAA
Organism: Rhododendron griersonianum; assembly: GCA_018127125.1. NCBI lineage: Eukaryota > Viridiplantae > Streptophyta > Magnoliopsida > Ericales > Ericaceae > Rhododendron > Rhododendron griersonianum. The sequence continues at coordinate 35,840,755 of CM030789.1, forward strand.
AATGTAAAAAGAACTGCAAAAGATTACAGAGAAGCAAAAATGTGAGAAACAACTGCAATCACATCAGTGCTATCTGCTGTAGAAGTACTAGATTTAGGTAAAAGAAAACTTACTTAGTAACAACACAGATATTACCCATTTCACGAGAGTCATACAAATAAAAAAAAAGTGACGTTGAATTAGAACAATTGTGCAGTTCATCTTTTTGTCGAAAGACAGAGATACACCAAAGGAATATTAGCATTTGCACCTACAAGTCAGGCTTCAAACCTGTCTCACACCAGCAGTATGGGCAGGGCCATCCAAAATGAGTCCTAATACCTTCAGTTTCACAGCTCCATTCTCGTCGGGAACTTCCCTAAGGTTTATTCCAATCCCAGTCATGTCATACCTTCCCATCTTGGAGAACTTTCATAATGATGAAAGTAACATATGCCATGGAATTAGAACACTGAAAACCTCGTAAGTGAAAAACACATGTTTATATGAGAGGTCAACCTCACGTGCACAAGAAAAAGTCTAGAAAGATTAAAAGACCAACTCAATAAACTTGTTTATGGAAAAAAAAAAAAAGATGGAGAAATATTAGCAAAAATAATCTGAATTAGGTCATTCGAACAAAGAATAATGATGACATAATGAAGCAATGACTAAAAATTGGCGAAAGAAGCAACCTGACCAGCAGACAAGTCATTCGAACAAACAAATGAAAGGATAATGCAGAAATTAGGAAAATTCGCCACTATGAACATAATGTGTAACTCGTCAAATATCAGATTTCCCTTTTCAAAAAGATTTTAGTAACAAGTTATGGTGCCAAGCATCCTTCAGTAGTTATTTTCAGGTCACTGAGATCTTCTTCAACCCAAAGCCTCATGATAGTACAAGTGTAAACCTGTTTCCGCATAGGACTTCAATTGGAAAATAATTTCCTTTGTTTCCTTGATCAGAATGATAATGGTTCCGCATAACGACTCCATTACTTTCATTCACTTTTGCTCCGTTATGAAGGAAAAACTGAATTTAGGTGATGTTTGATATAAGCACTTGTATGAGCAAAAACGAAAGATATGCGACTTTCGATTTTTAAATTTTTCCTTCTTTATTTTAGGTGTAATTTTCCTCAAGCAAACAAATGCTGGTCTTTTTTTTTTTACTGGTGCTTCTCTACACCAAATAACCCGAAAAAAACAAAGACACCCAAGCAACTTAAGTCGCATTCGCCCAATAAAGGAACTCAAATTCAAGTCTCCATAAGGACCATAACTTACAGTACTTACCTACCAAAGAAACAGAGAAGTACTAATGAAAGAAAATGGTGCTTATCATTTTTCAATTCCAAAATCACAATGAAGGTACTCTTACACACAAAAAATCAGAGGCATAGCACTCGATTATATACCAGTTACCTCTTACAGCATTAGGAGTGACAATATAGTATTGCCACGAGTGCAATGCTATTCTCTCACTGTCACAAAATCTTAATTTCTTGAAAACTTTTCAATATTTGTTTATATTTCCAAAATGTGTGGAAATGACAGCAGGAGAGGCATTGATAAGCAAGGCACCTAGACTAAAGCAAGAAAACTGAAAAGCTATCCAAATGTAAATAATCAGAAAACAGAAGATGGAGGATCGATCACCTCAGCGGGAGAAAGAAATCTTGTATAGGGGTCACCCAAGCTAGCCAACATCCGTCGGATCATGTCATGAGCTTTTGATCTCGTCTGAATGGAAGTGGCTAAGATATCTTCTTTCTTTCGCTGGAACCAAAAAGGGCCAAGTACGTCACATATAGTCCAATAGTGGGTAACCAAAGTGTTCCATAGGAAAATGCTATTTGTTTGGCAACCACTAGATTCTAGATATGACGATAATATCTTATTAGACAATTTCAGTTTCTTATTTTAAGATTGTCCTATTATCTAATGTGCACGCTGGCAATAAAAGATAAGTACATATACAGTCATCCACAAATAATAGAAGCTGTTAAAGCATCCAACTCAAAACTATTTGGCAATGAGTAGAGAGGCCGCCTAGGCTCATATACTAATTTGTAGGAGATAATTCACCGATGTGGGACAAACTCCAACACTCATAGCTTTAGGGTAACTCCCCCTAGAAGTAGGAAGCCCCTGCACGTGCGACCCTGACTCGAACATGGAGAGGTAAACAAACGATCCATAACACAAGGATCACAACAAACAACGATGCACTTATGGCACAAATAAGGGGGAACAAAGTCTCCGAAACCCTAGCTCTATACCATGTTAAAGCATCCAATTCAAAACCAATTGGCAATGAGCGGAGAGGCCGCCCAAGCTCATATACTAGTTCTAGTTTTGGAGGAGATAATTAACCGACGTGATCATGTGGGACAAACTCCAACAGAAGCAATACCCATCTAGATAAACAAGATCAACAAAAACAAGCAAGCCCAAGTGAATGGACCACCAACTGTCACTACCCAATTGAGAAGCAGAAAAGCTTTGGGCAATTCTCCCGAAAGCAATCACGCTTCACTGCCCTTCCTGACTTTACACCTAGCATCCCAATTAAACACCCCCATCCAACATTCTGGGAATCATCCCTATAGACAAACATCGATAGCGCAACACAACTGTTAGATGAAGTCCATCCAAAAGTAGGTAGAAACGCATGTTACACGGCTCTCATGACACCAATATGACAGAGAAAGGAAAAACTAGGGAGAAAACCTATTATCATGTAGTTTATGGTAATTGTTGTACATCACTGAAGGACTGCAAGGGCAAAGAGGTGAAGGGAGAGACAGAGGGAGTGAGGTCAGTTGTGGTTGAAGACACTCAGGATAGAAAGATAGAGAGGCAAAAAAACAAGAAATGTTGACGGTAACATGATGATGTTGGAAACCTGGAAACCGAATCCCAAGACCCGGTGATAGGGCGGATAGATTAGACATCAAAAAATTTCCTAATGCTATAATAATCCTTCGTGGAAGAAACTAGGGTCTCATGCCGATCAGAAAAAACTAAGCCCAATGGATCACGAAACTTGCAAAAATAATGCCAGGTCACTAACAGATACCACTTGATTACACTTAATGATCTTCTACACTATTACGCATCTTGTGTTTTTGTGGCATAAGTTGGCAACGAATATGTATTTCCTCCACAATGTAATTCATCTGGTTACAAAAATTGGACCATAAAAAACAAGCCTAAGTGAATAGGCACGAGCTGTAATCCTATACAAAAAGAGTGCTGACATATGTCTTCTCCCCCTTGAGAAGCAGAAAAAAGCTTTGGGCTCTTCTGACGACAGCTATCACATTCATTGCCCCTCCTCTCAACCATAACACTGCATGAGGACCTTATCTGTTCTTCTCCCTCACTCTCTAGTTACTTCTTATTTTAGGAGTGTTTCTGCCATAATATATACTAAATACCATGCTTTCATATCATGGAACTAAGTATTTAATTTGATTAATTGTCAACAGAACCATTTATTCCAATTCAAAGAGTGTGGGCAATGTTCACAATTGAAACTATAAGGAAAAAGAACTGACAAGGGGGGAAGCCTCTTATTATCATGATTCTAGCATTTGTCATACATTCCCAGAGGACTGCAAGGGCAGAGAAGTGCAGGGAGAGGGAGAGGGAGAGGGAGGTCAACCATTTGTTAGAAACAAACATTTTGAAGACACTCAGAAAAGATACATGGATAGCCAAAAACAAGAAACATTTACTGTACCATTGGAATTGTTAGAAACTGAGTCCTAAGACCCAATGATAGTGCATATAGATTAGACATCAGAAATTTTCTCACTGTTGTAAGAACCCTACACAATGAAAACTAGGCTTTTACCTCATCTCTCTAATTTCATCTCACACAGCACGACTAGAAAAAAAATTGAACCCGATGGAACACAAATACTGTGAAGTGCGAAGAGAATGTCTGGCCGATTAAACACAGACAGTCACAAACAGATTCACCATCAACAAGCAGATCAAACTCGATTGCACCGAACGATCTCATATCCTATTCCCGTGTACTCCTGATCAAAAACAGAGAGTGGGCTCTAAAACATGGGTTTTGCTCGATTAGTCTTTCTACCATAATTTTTAAACTTTCTTTTCAAAAAGCTTTTAAATAGTTTTTACAAAATTGCTCATTTCACATTTCGAATACAAATTCCACTTAGTTCAACTTTTGTGCAGAAAAGATCGCTAGAAAAAGTATTTTCAGTATTTAACTGTAAACCACCTAAACAAGCACAAAGCTTGATTTTATTTTTCTGAAAAATCAATTCAGGTTATGAACCGAATGGAGCCATGATCTTCTGCGCTTTCTCTCACAAATCACTCTTAGTATCTGGAATATTAAGTCCTTGTAAAAATGTAAATAACTAGAGAACTGTACAAGCATATGTAAATGCTACAGGAGGCAAACAAAATCCAATAGGGACTAGGTTTCCTAATTCCTACCTATGAAGCACGGATAATTCAAGATGGTAGTCTCATTCGTATCATATTTTTATCGATACTCCTCCATTACTCATGAATACATATACAAAATCTACACAATATGTTTTTTTTTTTTTTTTTTGAGGTATCAAATACTCTTCATCGTGTATAACTTCTGTAAAAAAGAGATTGCGGCACTTCTAGCATAGTTTTGGAGTAAAATAGTTAGCAATAAATAAAAGTATTGGTTTCTAATAGTTTACTTCTTTTTATAGTTTTCTGGATTGACATCGTTACCATTTCATACATGTATTCTGCAAAACTGTACATCAACAACTAAATAAGCAAACAAGCATTCACCGGGAAAAAAAAATAAGCAAAGAAGTTACCATGTACACAAAATTGTGCATCTAAGACTAAAAGAGCAAAAATTAAAGGCACAAGGAAGAATGTAAAAATATTTTATTGTGCTAATTAATGTGAACAGATTATACTTGATAGAGAAAATATTCTTAGGAGCTCTTAAAAATTAAAAGTAAGGTACCAAAATTGATGCCTATTTTCCAAAGATGCATGCTAAGAAAAACACAATGGTTTCTCACCATTCTTGTAATTATCTAGAATATAACGATAAAGATTTACAAAATCATGTTTTTATCTAGTGTATCATAACCGTATCCATATCCGACATATTTGAATTTCCTCATATCACTGTATCCGTATCCGTATCCTGTATCATATCGATGCTTTGTAGCTTCTTATGGAAGCAGGAATTTGTAATTCAACCTCACTGGTACTTCTATTTCATAAATCATAATTCATACCACCACAACATTATCATTGCACTCCCAGCCTTATCTTAAAATCAAATTTCGAGTTTCATGTTAGGGGAGTGATTTTCACACCCCTTTTCGATACCCACACTCCCTTTTTTTGTTTTTTAGTGTTGGAAGTGTATGTAGTTTTTTTGCTAAAAGACAAAAAAGGGAATGTGGATATAAGAAAGGTGAGTGTGAAAATTATTTCCCTTCATGGTTTTTTTTGGTAACTTAATTTTCATTGAGAAAAACCAGGCAAACATACAATCTAGAGGGGCATTCCCCTTCAAACAAAAAAATAGGTACTGCTACATCCCGTAAATGTAATCAAACTTCAAAACAATAAAACAAAGTATGCAAAAACACAACAGGAGGAATGCTCCAAGCCAAGCAGATCAAGCAATTTTCATCAGTTTTCTTCACCTTCCTCCAAGAAATAAAGCTTGCCCTGAGGTCAGAAGTTACCTTGGCAATGAGATCCATAGAACTAAGGGATTGCCTCTGAAAGACCCTCCTGTTTCTCTCACACCAAATGCCATACAAAACTGCTGCCAAAGACAGTTTAAAAATGGAGTGTTTGAACGAAGAGCTGCTTCTATGATTAGTAGCCCATATCAACTCAGCTTGAAGGTCCATAGCAGATCTTGTGACTTCATTTACGTGCAAACAATGGGACCAGATACTGGCAGAGGAAGAACAGAGGAAGCATATGTGGGTATGGGTTCCTAAAGCCATTCCACAGAGTACACAAACCCCATCAGGAACAATACCCCAGTTCAACAATCTATCTTTGGTAGAAAGTCTTCCCAAAATAGCCATCCATTCAATGATGGCCCACCTGGGTATGTGGTGAGGGAACCATACAATCTTGCACCAAGGCACAACAGGATTTCCCTTCATGCTATTATATAATTTCTTTCATCTCCCCACGCTAGAATTACAGATATCCATCGATTAAATTAATTACCCACAATTATAGTCCTCCAACATTTCATATGTCATTAAGATAGTCCCCCTAACTCATATGTCAGCTATAAATGTCCACATTCGGGATTAGATATAACCAAAACTTATATGTTTCCTCCAGGGAGTATCATCTTTCCCTAAACAGGGAGGTGGCCCTCTGTATTAATATCCATCATACACCTTATCTTATTACCTAATTCGTCAGGCTTATTGACACAAATTAAAGAACTCACTCTTCGATGAATTCAAAGTGAGAAACAAGAAATATACACGTCTAGTTATTACGGGTTTACAAGCATAGGCAATATGTCAATTTTCTGGTATAGTCCATATACATATAATTACCTCTATTTGGCCCCATGTGTAGTAGCACAGTGAGTTGAAAAAATTATGGCATTTCCCGTAGTCAAGACAAAGACAAACTTACTATAATATTTTGCTAACAGTCTTACTAAAATATTGTGCTAACGGTCATACATCCAATTCCGTCTAAACTATTAAATAAATCCCACATACTATAAGAACCGACAAAGACGATCTACTATTTCATGCGTAAGCCTAACTTTAAACTAGATTATCTATTGTGTAGCACAAAAGACACTAAGTAATCCAATCACACATTGCCACAAAGGTGCTCATTAAAATGGAATAAGTGATTTTATTAACAACAAACCAAATCAAATACTTAGTTTTACTACATCAAAGGATGGCTTTTACTATATATCAATAATATAAGCACTCCTTCCAACTATTTCCTTTATACGTGATAATAAGAGGCTTTCTCCCTTTGCCAGCTATTTTCCTATCCTCTTTCATATCGGTCTCTATGCACCGGGTAGGACAATTACTATACTGTTTGCATCTGGATGGATTTTGTCATACATTTTCAGTGCACTATTACAGTTCGTGTATCATGATGACCGCGGAAACCGTTGCATGAGGGTGTTTTAATTGATATGACAGACGTAAAGTCAAGCAGGGCAATGAACGCGATAGATGTCCACAGGAGTGACCAAAGTTTTTTTGTTTCTGGAGGCGACCGTGGCGTGCAACTGGTCCCCCACTCATTTAGGCTTTATAGTTTAGTATGGGTAGTATAACCAAATGGCTCTACGTTCATCCCCAACATTGCCCCAAAAACCCTAGATATGCAATGCCTTGCGACTGGAAATTCCAAACTCTTTGTCCAGTGGAATTACTCATCCTAGAGAATTATATATCCCTCATTATTAGGCCTGGCCGACCAATTAAACGGGCCGTAGGATTTAGTTTCGTTTTCCACACAAAGTAAATAAATGGATGAAGTATATCCAAGGTGTGGAACCCGAAAACTCAAAAAATTCCATTATGGATAAAGCATAAGATAATGGTAATCTGTCAAATGGATCAACAACATTGCATATAAGCAGGATTATGATAACACGCAAACTTTTTTTCTTTCATAATCAGAAAACGTTAGCATGTTTATTGACCGAGTTAGACATGAATTGGATTTACTGCCCGCAGGAGGTCATTTCTGGAATCCACAGTTTGAATGAAGTAATTAATTGCAAAATCAGTTCTACAGAATACGGATATGCAATGGTTTGACATAATCCCCTTCGGTGGGGTAATCCATGATATGTGATTATACATAGCTTCAGTTTTAGTTCAGCCAATAAAATATGACCATTTTCCGTTCAAAAAAATAAAATAAAATATGACCATACGTCTCTATATATACATACACACATGCATAGATACTATGTTCATGTAATGGAGTGAGAATTACAAGCCAAGTGTCGGGGGACCACCGGTGGCGAGCAGTGTCGAGAAAGCTATCATTGACGATCTCCCAAGCTTCCTCCACAATCCCTTCGTTCGTAAGGGATTCGGGAGCCGCGTCGAAGCTGTCTTCCCTCTCCTCTTGTCGACAGTATTCTGTTGAGTGATTTTGGGGTTGGTTGAGGGGTGAAGGGAGTGCGAGAGAAGAAAGGGGAGAGACGGCTAGGCCCAAGGAGAGAGCGCCAGTTAGGGCACTGATTAGGGTTTTCTGTGGCCAATTGAGAGTCGTGGAAGTGGTAGTGGTGAAGAGAGTTTGGGGTTTGTTGGGAGTAACCGGTGGGAGTGGTAGTGAAGCAGAGCAGTTGCAGAGGAGGACCCTCATCATCTCCTCTGGACCTCTGCCTTGCTTCTCGGTCCTGAACTTCCGATCTCAGCAGTTGTATTTGGATGTATGGGGTATCTATCATCTACTCCGTATCTATCTAGAGTTTTTTTTTTCATTTTTATCCCCCCTAAATTATGGAAAAAAAATTTACTTAGAGGCCGTTCCGGTTTCTAAAAAAAGTAACTTTTGGAAAAAGAAGATAATTTCAAACTCAAAAATCATGTGTTTACGTAAATAATTTTCCTACCACTATGGATCTTGTTTGATAGATTTCAACGAGATCTTTTATACGGTGCAAAAAAAATTAAAAAATTATTTATCATTTTCATTATATTTGAGTTTGAAAATTGAAGAAAAAGAACTTTTAGAAAAAGAAGGGAAAGTGGAACGGGGCCTTAATCCCTTGACTATTAATTTAATTTAACGATTTCATCACCTCAACTATAATACGGTTACCTACTTAGGGGTTGTTTGACAACATAAATTCAGCACTTAAAACTGAATCAATTAAATAATAAGTAATTCAGTAGGTTTAATAACCATATTTTACATTGCTTAACAAATTAAGTATTATTTAAAATGTAGACTAAAAAGTTAAAAAATATTAAGTAGCTTTGAGCTACTTAATTCTGACTGAATTTTTGTATATTTGCATTCAACCACCATACACCACCACTACCACTCCTACAACCACTCCATCACCACCACCTCCACCACTCCACCACCACCAACACTCCACCACCACTTCACCACCATAACCATCAATCCACCACCACTATCACGCCGCCGCCTCCATTGCACAACCACCACCACCACCACCACTACTACCACCACCTCCACCATCACCACCATCACCACCACCACTACTCCACCACTCCAGCCCACCACCCCACCGCCACCACCACTCCCACTCCATCCCCACCCTCACCACTCCACCACCACCACTCTACCACCACTACCACCCCAACACCACCACTTCACCACCATAGCCATCAATCCACCACCACCACCACTCCAGCCCACCACCACCACCACTATCATATCGCCGCCTCCATTGCACAACCACCACCACCACTACTACCACCACCTCCACCACTCCACCACCACCACCACCACCACCACGCCACCATTACACAATCACCACTCCACCGCCACCACTCGCTGCCACCATTACACCACCATCATTCCACCGCCACCCCACCATTACACCACCACCACTCCCACTCCATCCCCACCCTCACCACTCCACCTCTACCATCACCACCACCACCCTTGCTCCATCACCACCAACCCACCACAATCACCACTACATTATTACCATAAGTCCATTATGATCATTAGTAATTTAAGAGATAATCGAAACTAAAATTAATTCATTATTTTTTTAATTCAGTGCTTAATATATTTATCAAATAGCTTTTCAGCTTAGAAAATTCAGCATTCAGCTTTCAGTACTTAATTTTTCAGCTTTCAGTTTCAGTTTTCAGTTTTATCAAACAGCCCCTTAGTAGGGGTGAGCATGGTCCGGATTGGTTCGATTTTATGATAAACCAAAAATCAAACCAATATCTACGGATTATGAATTTGAAAAACCAACCTGTAGACACCCCAATTTGGCCTAACGATTATTTCAAGTCCCACCTTGGGACAATCCCGATGATGAAACGGATACAGTGATTGCTGATTGCTTCCTTGAGAACCTTAGGACTTTCGGTAAGAACTTTGAGCCACTTAGAGGACCCAATTCAAAGCCATACAGCCTTTCAGACATAAATACAGAAGCCTAGGAAAATCCATATGTCGGCCGTGACATCGATCCCACGGCCATAACATCATTTCCTCACCCGAGCAACCTGTTGCTAGCAAAATCTCCCTGAGAGATCAATCCCTCGGCCGCAAGATCTATCCTTCGGCCGAGACATCCATTACTCGGCCGTGATATCCTTTACTCGGCCGCCAGATCGACCTTTTCCCAAACTCTGGAACGTGTTCTGTCAGACGTTTGATCCGATTACACTACCTTCCCGATGCGTTCGGGCTACGCTCAGAGATTACGACGTAGAGTTAGAGATGCATTGCAATTGCAATTGCCATCTCGTGATTTGATTGGCCGGAATGAGTCACCAATTGCCTATATAAAGGGCCTTTGGACTCCAAAAATAAACACACGAAATTATCAAAGTATACACTCTCTCAAGCCTCGAAACTCTGCACAAATACTCTCTCAATCCCCCTCTTCAAAAGCCCTAACCTCCCGAAGGCAGCCGTCAATCCGGCGATCAAATCCCGAAGTTCAAACCCTAACTCTAGGGTTTTCAATCAAGCAAATCAGTCAATCACACCCAATCCAAAGCAATCAAGCAACTGAGGGATCAAGGTGGTGAGGCCCAACGGCCTCTGGTTTGTCTTATTTACTATCTTTTTATTAATTGTAGCGTTTTGATTACCTATTAATCTTTTTGTCTGGTGTGAGGAAGAACACCGACCGGGGCTTCGATCCCTCGGCTTGTACATCAAACCAGGAGGATCCATCGGCCGTGACATCCATTCACCGGCCGCGGGATCCATCTCCCTGGGACATTTTGTTTGCTCTTCTGCTTTCTGATGCATGCTTATTTTCGCACTGGCTCACTTTGCTTACTATTTAAAGGAATAAATAAACAGACTATATGTTAGAATTAAACAAAGCATCTACATGTCTTATGTTGAATGATTATGGGCCAGTCTCACGACTGGGCAAAGAGGGGTGCCTAACACATTCCCCTTATTGTACTTTTGGCTCCCGTATCCAGAATCTCTACCTATTTTCCCAATTTTAATAAACTGGGTGGCGACTCTATTTGATGATAACCGTTATCATGTGGCGATGTTCCTAGCCATGGGAATGTCCATGATTTTGGTTTACGAATCGAGCAAACAAGTGTGATCAATCTGTATGGCGATGCCCCGTTTGGGAGGTGTCTACACAACCCAACGCACAAAAAGGCATAGAACCAAATCATTAAAATACGGATTGATTTCGGTTTTAAACCACGGTTTGTCTTGAACTAAACTATCATTTTCAAAAAATATTTAAAGTACTTAAAATTATGAAGATAAATTAAAATAAAACTTATATTAAAACTAATTCTATTCAAATTACCAAAACACACTAACATCAACCAACTAAATAAGAGTAGAATACCAACAATTGCCTCAAGTCTTAAACTAAGAAAATTAAATACCGATAAGCCACTACAATGAACCAACTAAGAATACCAACTACTAAACACCTTAAGATAGTTTAACCAAATAAAAGGCCAAAGATGATTCCTAAAACTATTGAATTGAAATGAGGTAGTGAAAGGGCAGTAGCAACAGTATGATAACAACCAACTTGTGATAATCACTCCACAACAAGATTAATAATCATATGAAATTAGGAATGAGTTGTGAGATATAAAAGTTTAGTCTAAATTATCTTGGCAGAAAGAAAAACTAAATATTGCGGTAGATTTAATTAATAGAATCAAAATATTAAGAAATTAGCTGACTAAGGCTCCCTTATTTATTTGATGAATCATAATTAAATTCTATATATATGTATATATGTATTATACGGTTCAGATTGGTTTGAAACCATAATCGTAATCGTGAATCTACAAACCAAATCATATAACGCGGTTTTTAATTTTCTTAAACCATGACCGAACCATACAACTAAAAAACCGAACCAAACCTTTCGGTTTGGATTGGTTTGGACTGGATTCGCGGTTTGACGGATTTTTTGCTCACCCCTACTACTTAGTCTAATAGATAACGAAAATTAGGAATTTGAACAAAAAATGCCACGGCCCTCTTTGGGACCCTGTAAAGCAGATACTTGATAGGCTCGTTTCGCTTTTGCTCCTTAAAAAATACTCCTTTCATCCCATTTTTAAAGTCCAATATTCCATTTTGAGTTGTCCCTTAATAACTGTTCATTTTGTAAAGTTAGTGGATAAAAGTTGGTACATTTTTTATTTTGCCCCTAAAAGTATATTCCATTTTGAAAATTAGTGAGTAAAAATATAATGATGATGTCTTCATAGAGGGTAAGTAGGAAAAGTGTCACGCTCTCGATTTTCAACATAAATAAATAATTCATTTCAATAAAAGTTCCTCGCATATCATAAATAATACCCAAAAGAATTCCCACCTGTTTAATTTACAAATCAAGTCCCCAAGTTTAGAGAATTTACATCTTTGACACTTCGGCCCCAAATAGCTTAGGTACAAATATGGATAAGTTCTTAAGTTACCAACAATTTGGTCAAAAGGAATTCTAGAATAATTAGTTACAAACTCATCTTGATCAAAATAAAGTTATTACAAAGATAATTGAGTAACTAAATGATGTTAGTTTCCAAAAATCTTCACATCCAAGCATACGATGCATGAAAGCTACTATCCAGCATTTGAACCTGAAAAGAAAGATATGTTGAGCTACACTAACCCAGTAGGAAAATCTTTTACCAATTCTATGTGCAAATATGATGATAAGTGCAGAAAGAAGAAGACATGATAATATAACTTAATCGATGGATAGCAATTTAGCTCATAGGTATGTCAATCACTCACTAATATCATTCCAAGACTTGCTATTATCACAAGCAACCACATTGTTCATAAGACTCATGCAACTCTATAATTTCGACACGACTCACTATCACTAATCTCCACCATTTGTATTTTCACCCCCTGCATTACAGTATAACACCACGAGGGTTACCGTATTGCCACCCCTTGCGTTACGGAGAACCCTAACAACTCGGATCACCATATTACCACCCCTTGCGTTACGAGACCTGTAACACCCCTAATTTTGGAAACGTTAAAAGGACAATTTTTATTGAAAATCTAAATAGAGTCTGGCTCATTATTACATAACGAGAGTACTTTTATTACACAAAGGATGGAAAATCTAAGGTTTACTACTACTCCGCCTCTTCCTCCATCCTAGCAAGCTCATCGGCTCCAAAAGCCTCCAAAGTATACTGTTCATCTATCAACTCTGACACATTATACCAGCGTCGCCCCCAGTATAATATGTCAGGGTCACCAAAAGGTAACACCGTGAGCTACAAAGGCTCAATAGAATAACCTATACCCACTAACCTTTAACTTATAAACAACGAACCATACAGATAACGTTATCTACACAGTACATGCATATCAAATAAAACAGTTAACAATGACACTATTTACCATCGTTGGTGTTCATGATTTTCTGAGTTTCTCCTACGCAATTTCTCGTAAACCGTGTCACTATTTTCACCTTTCATTAGCCAAGTCAATATTTCAAAAATCTACTTTTTACACACCCAACCTCGGTTCCGCCGTTCGGTCTCCCGAGTATCCTCACAATGGTTCCGCCGCATCGGGTTCCCATTGGCACACAAAACTTTGCATTGGCTCCTCTCCGCGGAAAACCAAGCTACACACCCAACCTCGGTTCTGCTGTTCCGGGCTCCCGAGTATCCTCACAATGGTTCCGCCGCACCGGGTTCCCATTGGCACACAATCACACACACGCCCATCACATTGGGATTTCAAAACTTTTTCTCCTTTTCAAAACACGCCTTGTTATTAACACACCCTAGGTGTCATGTTTCTAACTTTCTCGATTTTCGTGTCTCGTTTTCATGCTTAGACTCCTCGGTAGGACTTTTTCACATAAGTAACATAAATCATTCATTTTGAAATCTTGAAACTAAACTAGCAAGATCATCTAACTCTATAGTATTTAGCATGCTCATTTTATCCTTGATTTCACATAATCATACTCAAGCAATTAACATACAATCTAAATCATAGTGCCACATGGACGGACACCTTTGGAGTGGAAAACCACTTATGCCTTATCACATATCAAGACCAGTAATTCTAGTAATCCTATATACATGCTCATACTCCCATTAGCAAAATAAGGTTACTAACTAACATGCATTTGATCATACAAGTACATACAATCTTCTTTTTTTGGTTTAACGGATAAGGAAAATTTCTACGTATACTTAGAGTAAGTAAGCAGAGGTATTCTACCTTCCTTCTTGGCGGTGGTTACGACTATGGAAAAAGTAAGTACGTCGGACGGAGTAACTTCCTACGGTGGCTTCCGGTAGCTTCGAAAGAGAAAGGTTTCTCTCGAAACTAGTTCTTGACTAACTTTCTAACTTTTTATGGATCGAAGGGTGGTTGAGTGGTGGTTTAGTAGCGGCCTAGGATGAGTTTCTTGAAGAGCTTTAGAAAAAACTCAAGAACTTAAGAACAAAACAAGAACATGGTAAGAACACTAGACTTTCTTAGAGAGAGAAGTAGAAGAATGAGGGTGTGAGTTGAATGGCATGGGCAAGGGTCCTATTTATAGCAAAATTTGGCTCCCTCTCTCTCCCCTCATGGCCGGCCTCCCTCTCTCTCCTTCCTCTCATCTTTTTGCTCCATGTTTGGTCATATCAAGCATGCCAAGCCTTCCTCCATTTGTCACTTCATCTTTAAGCCCTAACCTAGGTGATCGTGAAGGGTTTCTAGTCTAATCTTGTCCTTGAATAGCTTGCTTGTAAGAAGAAACAAAATGATAAGCTAGGTTTATGTTTAAAGTAACCTAAAAATGGGTTGTCAAAAGGGGTTTAGGCTTAAGGGCTAAAGGTAGCTTGTTCAAGAGTACAAAACACATGCACACACTCCACCTCTCTCCCTCTCCATCCGGCCTCTCTCCTTCTCCCTTTTTCTCTTTTTTTTTTGTTCCATTAAATTGCCCAATTAAGCATGCCAATCCTTCCATGACTTGTCTTTTCCACTTATAGGCTTTCATGAAGGGTTTTAGCCTTGTCTAGCCTAAACTATGGGTATAAATATCCATATATGTATGCTTGAGTACAAGTAGTCTTATTAGGTCTAAGAATTAGGTGATGACTAAGGCTAAGGCTTTCAAGAGTGATCTTATTGACCAAGGGTTAAAAGTTTCCTAGGAAATCTTTATCTAAGTATAGAAGTATATATACTTATATATGTACTTAAAGAAAATCTAAGAAAGTTACTTTAGGAGACAATTAGGGTTGGGGGCTATTTGACATTAGACTTGCATGCATGGCAAGGCTAGTTTTACCTCTTTTTGAAGCAACATAATGGCTTCCTATTGTTCAAGTACCTAAGTGACTAGTCTTACCAATCTAAGTCTTTATTAGCAAGACTAATTTCTATTGTCCAAGGGGTAAAATTTCCCCTAACAATTATTATCCAAAGGTTAAGGAAGAAAATGACACATATGGTTTTGAAATGACCAAACATAAGGTAAAATGATTACTTCTAATGGTCTATTGGTTTAATTAGGATTATGAAAGGTTCATAAGGCTCAAAGGGGGTTAAGAAGGCTCATCTAAGGTTAGGGGGTGTAACTAGGTGAATTGATAATTGGTCCCTCCAACTAGTCGGTTGAAAGCTAACTATACTAGTCAAGTAGGGCTTTTAATCAAGAAATGAATTTTAAAGGACTAAAATCTAATTATGACGGATTATAGGAATTAAAAAGAAATCTTAAAAGAAATAATATGAACTTAAAAAGAAATACCGGAATTTAAATGAAATTTTTATTCGCTGAAAATTAGAGTCGTTACAAGACCCCCTTGAGTCCGTATTACCACCCCTTGCGTTATGAGACTCTCCATCCTAACATCCGACTCACACACCTACTTTCTTACTCAGTATGCAAACTAAGATTTTCTCATGATCACATTCTCACACGGGACATCATACGATATGCCAACAATGCTACAAGTATGCCACAATCATTCAATAATAACCCGAATGCATAGACAAAGGAGCATGTATCGTATTCATTTAGTTTTACACTTCACTTAATCACAACGAGAGTCAAAGGGTGGGGAAAGATCAACGAGTCCTTGGGATGCGAGCAATCAAGTTTAGAAGTGGTTTGAGACGTTTATGAGATGTTAGAAGTGATCGGGAATCAAAACAGTCGAAACGTAAGCAAAGTGGGCAAAACTGTCCAGAAAGCCAATGAGTATCGATACAAAAAATGATTATTGTATCGATACAAAAGTTTTTGTATCAATACGGGAAAGTTTGGAGTATCGATACGTAGACGTTATGGCAGATTATGAAGCTACTGGAATGCAGACTTCTACAACATATCGATACGCAAGTACTTGTATCGATACGGGGACATTACGAGGAACGATTTTGTGCAGAAAATTCAAAGGCAAACACAACTCAACAACCAACGATCCAAGACACGATTTTTACTTCTAATCAACATATAAACACATAAAAGAGGCAAAGAAATCCCTACCTCGCGACGATAACCAAGATCCGAGTAGTTTGAACAAGCCCTAGCCTCTACGAACTTCAAAGCTTCGCTCCAAACTTGACCCAAGGATTTTCGAGCTCAAGAACGCTATTTGAAGGTCGAAGGAGGTTGATTCTTGAAGTTCTTGAGAGATGGAGTGAGGTTTTGAGTGAGAGGAGAAGAGAGAGAGGATCGGTTAGAGAGAGAGAGAGAGAATGGGAGAGCGATACAAGGGGAGATAAAATGATCTCCTACACCACACACTCCCCTTTTATACCCCTATATCTATATATTACACCCATACTCCCTCGAGTCTCAATTCATTCATTCTAGTCCTCAATTCAAATATCCACGAAATAAACATATTTTTCCAATTAGTCATTTAATAATCATTTCAAAAATTAAAAATTTTCTGAGTCTCTACAGTAAGTGGATGTAAAAGTTGATGTGAAAGGTGTAATGATAATGTTTTATTAATAAGTTGGAGTTACGAAGCGGGACACTTAAAAAGGGACGGAGGGAGTAAGTACTTATATGCAATTTTCAAGCTTAAAAATATAGGCTTACTAAAATAAAAAAAAATATGCAACATGGATCTTGTTTGATTCAAACCCTGCAAAAAAAATAAAAAATTATTTTTGTAAGTTCATTATTTTTAAGCTTGAAAATAAATCCTTATTTTTTAAGTATTTATTTGAGAGAGCGGAACGGGGCCTTAACTCTTCCAGGGAAGAGTTATTTCTTTCCTAGAAGATTTTATTTTTAAAATCCGAATCATTGAAAATACTTTGGGGCGGCTTGGATGTGTCTTGCAGCCTTGTAGTGCACCCTTGCACAATCGTGTTTTGGATTTCGTACCAAAAGCGGCAATAGAAGAACTGAAGAAGTGTATAAAATGAATTTACACCATCCAAAACATAAAATATTCGATACAACACAAATACTTGATGAACCATGTGAAACTATAATAATTTTATTTACCCAAAAAAAACTATAATAATTTTTGCTCATATAGAGAAAATACATTTAACTTCGAATTTTATTTACTGTAATTTTTCCATGACCATTTTTTCATGAGATTTTTGGTAATTTTGTTTAAACGGTGGCCAATGTAGTGTTTGTTATAAAGAACTAGGTACACCGCGATGTGCAAGGCACGTCCGTCATGCCCGTTGAAAAAACCAGTTTGGAAAAGCACATATTGTAAACCTAAGGATAACATTTACACACAGATAACGTCATTAAGGGTAAAAACCAAATAGGGTTGAGCAGAAAAAGAACGCAAATAATTACATTTACAGAACATATATCTCCAAGTCTCAACTGCAGCAGCCTCCACCGTGAGAAGAGGAGCAATCTCTAACCCCGGAAGGCCCAGAGATTTCACCGTCCCCAATTTTTATTCCATATGACTGCACACAAGCCCAATGTCATTGTAAGCAGTATGTTAGCAGTGAACTACCCAGATTTACTCCACAAAGGCACATATAGGTTATCCATACAGATTAAGGATGGAATTATCAATAAATTAATATGGAAACTTATAAATTTGTTGATCACGTTCCAGACTTGAAGTTCAATGATCAGGCATAACTTCATAGCCCATTGCATGGTCTCGTATCATCATCATAGAAAATACCACATGCAGCTTTTCACCTTAATGAACTTGATGCATAAACTGACTCACACTTGGACAATGTTGACATACATTTTAATTGTTAACTTTGAAAGCCAACACCAGTGTCACTGAATAATGTTATGTTCCAACCTCAGTGCTTTCAGTTCCTAATAAACTTTAGCACAACTACAATTACGCTAGAACAATGTCACAAATTCCAATTCCAAGCTTTAATAGCCGCAATAGCCGCAAACTGGCACTCTAAACATAAGGCTTTCAGTTCGTAATACTATACTTTATAAGACATTATGGGAAAAAAAAAGGTAAAACAAGTAACTCAAAAGATGAACTAATAAAAAGGAAAGGATGTCCACTATTTTCCATGATACTTCATCGAATCCTTGCTTCATCAATCAAAATAAAAGTCTCTCTGATCATACAGTAGTACACACAAGATAAAGAATCACCACTTGGGCCAAAGAAGTCAAAATCCACATCCAGAAATGTCAAAGAATTGAAGTATTTTCATGCCAATTCAGGCCAGAATCTTCTATGAGGTTGAAGAAAAGATGATCACTTTATAGTCAAATGAAGACAGTTTATGGTCAAATGCAAGTTCTGATGATCTGAATAAAACAGCATGAGAATCAAAATTTGAAAGACAGGAGAGTATATGTTTTGCAATTAGAGAGTAACGCAGACCTTGTTGCAGCTAGGAACAACTTCTTGCAAAGCCCTCATTCTTTCTACTATTCTTTCTCTACGCAACTGTAAAAGAGAAGCAGAGATGTAAATGCAAAGCAATGAGGTTTACCCTGAGAAACAACAGTAGAATGCAAATAAAACACCAAGTGATGCTAGATTTCAGTTAGATGGCCCACTCTCACATTTGTCATTCAACAAGTGTATGTACAAAAATACATATCATTATTAAATTTCTCTGTGAGAATTTTCTTATGAAACTCAACTCTTAGGGAAATTAAACCCTACGTATATGTTACCCCTGGAAAGTGCTTAGATGGGTGTATGTAATAAAGAAATTTGCCCTCGATTCCTTCTCAAACTAATCTAAACCAATCGCATTGTCTTGCAATCCACCCCCTATCAACCTAACTCCTAATATTTGGCTTCCCAAATAAGCTTTGCATACAAAGAAAATAAAGTCAAATTGATCAAACCAAAGAAAAGCGACCGAGGAAGATAGCCATTACCAGTTAGATGATTCATTAGTTGAGAGCCCAACTTGGATAAGAGGAATCGCAAGGGAAAGAGAGGATGCAAATATGTCGTGTGTGGTTCTTCATGATATTTCTTGTGCAGCATGATGATGACGATGATGACGATGATGTACTCTTCCTCTTTCTTTACGGAAAATCCTTTTGAACTTCTGGAGCTTACCCTCGAGCAACTCGATGAAATCAGAATCCTTCTTCGTCATGTCCACCTATAACTTCAAAAACCACAAGAACCAAAAAAACCCTATTTAGTTAATGAATTTCATATATTCTTTGATAGGATGTACATTTAATCTATAGAAGACACTATCATCTTTCAATATTTAAAAAACGATACTGAGTGTATCACTTGAAGTGCAGCTTAAAGATGTCTTTTTAATAAACACAAGCTAGCTATCATTCATCTCTTGATACTCCAATTAATTTTCAAAACCATTTTTTGCCTTATTACATGATCGATATTGAGCTCCATGTGTTGTGAAAGCCATATTTTTCGAAACCACTTCTTTCCTTCTTCTCCTGGTGTTTGAGTGCTTCTTCTTTCTTGTAATAATCAAAGTAATTTAACAAAATTGCAAAAGCAAAAAAAATAGTTAAAGAGTTGTGTCAAACATCTAATGAAGAGAAAACACTACAAGACTTATTTGCATTGACAACAAACCTCGAATAGTTCATATTACAGTAATCCTTGAGCATCCTAAAGAATACCAACAAGTACATGTAATCCCAATGTTACCAATTGAAATGAACAAGCAATAAGTAGATAAAAGCAAAAACATATTGAGTCCGAAAATGGGAACGACGAGATACTGATTTTACTTATGTAAAAGCTTCACAGTTTAACATAAATGAAACCAATCATCTCTTTGGGTAGCTTGGTCTTTGACAACTTACTGAACACATATGATGTTTTCGGCTTGAGTAACATGATCAGAGTGTTTGGTTTTTCATTTTAGTGCACCAATGAATTGTAAATTTGATCTGCTATATTAATGAAGCCAATGGGACGATCAGCAAAGGTATCAATTGCTAGCTAAGCATTCAATCCATTACAAGACTATCATCTCTCAAAACTTTAGCCTAATTA
The DNA here is from genome assembly GCA_018127125.1 of Rhododendron griersonianum. Lineage (NCBI taxonomy): Eukaryota > Viridiplantae > Streptophyta > Magnoliopsida > Ericales > Ericaceae > Rhododendron > Rhododendron griersonianum. The sequence goes on from CM030789.1 coordinate 35,861,399, forward strand.
GAAACCTCCTTCTAGAACTTGTGCATTACACCCATAAAAATGACTCATAGGTATGTAATAATTACTTACCCCGAGGGGAAGCCATGATCTGTAGTAGCTAAGAAGGTGTCGTGGTGGCAGCTGGAAGATCCCTTCATCCCAGAGTTAAAACCCTAAGGCTAAGAGTAATAGAAAAGAATAACAGCTAAACTGACAATGAAACCATAAAAAACCTGTGACCAAGTTTAAAGCAAGACAGGAAATAGATGACAAAGTGCAAGGAGATGAAACCTGAACAAATAACAGGGCCGTGTTCCACCAATCAAAATGAATGATTGATCTTCAAATTCTTGAGAGTTAGCATGGCCAGATCGCCCATATCAACGACATAATCCTTGCGTCATCGTCGACTATGCTCTCTACTGTAGATTCTTCAAATGCATTGATTCTGCAGTGGATGTATGTTAAAAGGTTATAGAGAAACAAAAAGAACTGGATGACAAAGAGAGTAAAATTTGCTCAAGTGCTTAGAAATAAAAGAAAAAGAAACGATTACATGAGATTTGATTTGTAGTAGGAAAAAACAATTCTTTGACAATCGGAATAGATATGGATTTTTCAGAAGATCGAAATATCCATTCCCAGTTCTCACAAATCGAAACCCACTCTCACAAATTACTACTAAACCCAACAATCAGCCAATTGAAATCCACACCGATTAAGAACTTACCCAGCGAGCGACGATCACGATTTTAGACGACGATCTTTGTCGGAGCCGCAGTAACTAGAATTACCCTCTCCGGAGCTAACGACGACGATGGCAACACAGTAGCTTTGAAGGCGGAGGAACACCATGCTCTTACGATTCAGCTCGATCAACACACACACACACACACTTTCTCTCTCTCTCTCTATTTTTCTCTGGTTCAGAGCAAGAAAAGAAGGAGGCGGAGCTAACGAAGTGGTTCACGTAACCCCAGCGTAATCCCTAAAGCCACGTGACCTACTAAATGCAAGAGATAAAATGACCCTTTACCCAAGCAAGCAAACACAACATCCCTACAATTAAGGGACATAATTGTCCAAATTGGCTCAAAATTGCCAAGTGAAAATCGCCCCAAACAGGATCTTCTTAAAGAGAGGTAGGAGAAAAGGGAAAGGAAAATAATTATAAGGGCAAAATTTAGATAATAAAGAGAAGATTGGAACTATATTTGGAATGTTGGTCAATGTAATATTTTGAACTGCATTTGCTTATAATAAAAGTATAAAAAAAAATGAGGGTTTGTTTTTTATTTTTATGAAAACACGCTAGAAATGCATTGATATAAGAGAATATTACAACCTACCGTGGGTGCAACTAATATAACTTTACAAAGACCTATTACATATCGGGAAACAACTAACACATCTAAATCAAATGAAGGAATCAAGTTCAGTGATAAATTGATCAGACGGTCAGATGTCCAAGCCGCACATGGTTCTTGTCAATGTCCAACTGTCACTATAGTTCCACAATTGACGATGCTTCCCACAAAGGCCGACTGATGCCAATAAAGTTTTTTTTTTTTTTTGCACTGTCAATATGGAGCACTGCATGCATGGTAGAGCCGTATGCGACTAGATGGCCGAGAAGCCAACTACAGTGCATAACCAATAGTGAAAAAGCGGAACCACACCACAATCGTGGTTATTGAAACATAAACTACGAAAGAGCAAATAAACCAACCGCTTATTCAACACACACAACCCAAAAAAACAACGTTGTTTCAAGCGATTTATTAAACACCCACCCCTTCATCCCAACCACAAGCCACTGTTACCGAACAGAACCCAACTACCAAGCGTCGCGCTGAAATCTTCAACCACCGAACATCACCAGAAATTGAGTCCACACTGCCTTGCAAGCATAAACCATTAAACTACGCTTAACAAACCATATGCTGATCATTTTAAACTGTTGAACTCAAACAATCTGCATACCACCCAAAATTGCCAAACCCAGAAGACCAAAGATGTTACCAAGAGAACATAAACTTGGCGAATAAATCGCTGGCTGGATCACACCCATAATAACAATGGCCGACTCAGAACAGTCATCCAACAACCAGTGCATGTGTGTGAAAAGTGTATGTGTGTGCGCGTACCAGTGACTATGTTGCAGGCTGGATCGCGCCCATAATAACAACGGCCGACTCAGATCAGGCAATCAAAACCCTCAACCAAGATAAAAACACACAACCCATAGATGGTCGACTCAGAACAGTCATCCAACAGCTAGTGCATGTGTGTGAAAAGTGTATGTGTGCACGCATACCAGTGACTAAAGTGACTATGCTGCTGATCGGATCGCGCCCATTATAACAACAGCTGACTCAGATTAGGCAATCAAAACCCTCAACCAAAATAAAAACACACAAGATGGAGCAACCATAATACCAATAGGTACATGTGTGCTCGGACACCCCCAAAAAACCACACGGTCTTTTAAACACACAAGCAAAAATCTACACCAGATACTGGAGAGCCCAAAGACACACAAGCAGAACCATACACACGGGCAAACAAATAGGTAGGGCTGCACAAAAAATTCGATGAACCGTGAAACCGATCCGGACCGAACAGATCCGTACCTTTTGGATTTTGTCTTTAGATTAATGGTCCGGACATAGATTCAAAAATTAAAAAACCGTGAGACACGGATTAGAATTGGATTTTCATTTGAAACTCGTAGATTATCCGAACCGGACCGTGAGATATTTACAAAAAGAAAGAAAATAAAAATAAAAATATATATGTAATATATAGTAAATAATTATAATTTTACACTTACTGTAGCTCTAGAAAATGTTTCTCTCAATCCAATTCAAGAATGAGTTTCATATCTTGCCGATTGCCACACTTTAGAGAATGGAAGATCTACGGTGATGTTTTTTTTATTGAAGTAATTTGCTGGAACTTTTCTTTTTTATTTATTTATTGAAGGACTTCTCTGTTTTTTTATTTAATGGGACTAGAAGTGGACTGGGGACTATTGAATCATGTATTGAAGTGCTGGAACTATTTTTTCACTGAGGTACTTTTTTTTTTACATGGAAGATGGTAAAGAATATGAAATATTTGGTTGTTGGTTGATGCAATCCGTGGAATCGAACCGTGACTCATGGTTTAGATTGGAACCAAACCGTGAGACTTTTAGTCCGGACACGGATTTTATTTTCAAAAAATCGTGACTTACGAATTAGGATTGGATTCATAGGAATTCGATCCGGACCATGTGCAGCCCTACAACACATGCAATCAAAGAAACACATGCAAAAGACAGAATAAAACATCAAGGTAATGGTCGGAGTAAAAGACCGATCAACGAAACGGCAACGACTGGCAGCAAGAATGGAGAGCAACGACAATATTAATCGGACCCCAAAAACGGACCCTACCGTTTTGAACCCTGAAGAGCACTAGGTCGAACTCCATGAGATCAAATAACCTCCATCGAACCAGTGCAAGCCCGTTCCGAACCCTAGGCGTATGTATTCAACCCTAAACGAATCACAACCATCATTTCTGACCAGCGTGAGTGAAGCCTAATGGAATTCGAACCTTAAAACTGCAGATTCAGCACGATTCGAGCCATAACCTCACCATGTTCGATTGTTCCCAAAGCTATACGTGCGAGAACGATCGCAACTGGAAGATCGCCTGGGTATAAAGCGACGACGAGACCACATGTACAGTGGCAACAAACAGCAAGGTTTTACCGAGAGATGGTAGGGTGTCACAAGGGAAGGGGGGGATTGGTGGGGAGGAGGCGGCAGCTTCCTTTCTACGTTGAGTTTAGAAAGAAAAAAAAAGTTATTATCGGTATATTTTCACTTTATAAGTTAAATATTCAACACAACATTCACCTAATTAGATATCTAGGATATATTTTAAACATATTGTAATTTTCAAAATATACAGTGCATCATACTACCTAATGTGTTGTGATTTTCATCAAAATATTCATGACGCATTAAACAAACTAACAAATACAACAATGTGACTAATAATTAACCATTTAAGACCTTAGAGAGAGAAATGAGTGGAGAGATAGAGATAAAAATGAGAGTAATAATTGAGAGAAAATTTATTAAGGACTGTGCACTGTGAGAGAATCCAAAATCTCAAAACGAACAAGCTCATATGTTACCGGAGGTCTTGTAATTTTTTGTAGATTCTTAAAGAGTTATCTTTCGTGATAAGTTTTGTCTAAAATATGCCGGAGAACATATTTAAGGACCCTATTTTTTTTTGAACAGAATATTTTTGTCACGCCTTCGATTTTCAACATACTATTAATATTCTTTTCATAATTAAAATATTATCCTCACATACATACATACCCAAAATGTTATGCCAAACATCATCTCATAGACCAATATCCTCACATATTAAAGTTCCAAAGAGAAGAAATTATACATCTTTTACAATTCTCCATAATTAAACATGTTATAACGAAATTATGTCTTTCTTTAGCTCAAAACACGTTTTGCATAAGACGATAACATAACTAAACACACTGTTGTAACGAACGCTATGAATGCAAGCTAAGAACGAGAAATTGAATACTAAACAAGAAATCACAAAGACACAAGATATACGTGGTTCCCCAAGATGGGTACGTCCACGGGTGAGGAGAGAGAGGATTCACTAACCAACGTGAAGAAGAGATACAAAGAGCCGGCTGTAATCCGTAACTCTAGAAAGGCCACAATATGAGAGCCCAAAAGATAATCTATAGAAGTCCCCCAAAAGCCCTATTTATAATAGGCTACAAAAAACTGGAACAACATAATTAACCAATGTGGGACTAAAGAATACAAGGCATTCCTAACAATTCTCCACCTTGACTTGAATTCTACTGAACCAAATCACCAAATATAGCTTTCCCCTTCTAACCTCTCACTCGCCAAATGCCCCCGAGGGGTGATCAACTGCAAATACCAAGCAAGCCCAAGCAATGCTTGAACTTGGCAACCGGAACCGATTTAGTCAACATATCTGCTGGGTTATCTGCCGTACCCACTTTCTTCACCTCAACTTGCTTCTGTGAGATGATATCCCGAACGAAGTGATACCTGACATCGATATGCTTGGTCCTTTCATGATACATCAGATTTTTAGTCAAATGTATAGCACTCTGTGAATCACAAAATACTGAACTCACACCTTGTGCAAGACCAAGCTCACAAAGCAAACCTCTCATCCACAATGCCTCCTTCACATCTTCAGCAATGGCCATATACTCCGCTTCTGTTGTAGACAGCGCGACTGTAGCCTGTAAAGTAGCTTTCTAACTAATGGCACTTCCGGACAGAGTAAAGACATAACCTGTCAGAGACCTCCTCTTATCGTGGTCACCGGCAAAATCCGAATCAACATAACCAACAGCATGATCACCAGAATTGGCAATCCCAAACAATAGACCAACACCTGCAGTTCCGCATAAATACCGTAGTATCCATTTCACAGCCTCCCAATGTGCCTTTCCTGGACGCCCCATATAACGACTAACGACACTAACTGCATGTGAAATATCAGGACGAGTACATACCATGGCGTACATAAGGCTCCCAACTGCGCACGAATATGGAACCTGAGACATATACTTCTCCTCATCCTCCGACTGTGGTGACAACTCAGCTGAAAGTCGAAAGTGTGCCGCCAAAGGGGTACTGACTGGCTTCGAGTTCTGCATGGCAAAGCGCTCAAGCACTTTAAGTACATAAGACTTCTGATTCAAAAATAATTTGCCAGCTACTCGATCTCTGCAAATCTCCATACCCAAAATACGTTTTGCCGTACCCAAATCTTTCATCTCAAATTCACCACCTAACTGTTGTTTCAACCTGTTGATTTCTGATACACTCTTGGCAGCAATAAGCATATCATCAACATACAACAGTAGATAAACAAATGAACCATCTGGAAGTTTTCGAAAATACACACAACTGTCATACTCACTCCTAGAATATGATTGGCTTATCATAAAAGTATCAAACCGCTTATACCATTGCCTTGGGGATTGTTTGAGGCCATACAAAGATTTACGAAGTAAACAAACGTGATCCTCCTTACCATAAACAACAAATCCCTCAGCTGACGCATATAAATCTGGTCCTCAAGCTCGCCATGCAAAAACGCAGTTTTGACATCAAGTTGCTCTAACTCAAGATCATAACAGGCAACAATAGCAAGTAAAGTGCGAATGGACCTATGTTTTACAACAAGTGAAAATACCTCATTGTAGTCAACACCCTCTTTTTGGCTGTATCCTTTCGCCACTAGCCGAGCTTTGATCCGAGCGTCTTCTACCCTTGGAATACCTGGTTGGCGCGTGAAGACCCACTTGCACCCAACAATCCTCTTCCCTTTCGGCGGTTCTACTAACTCCCATGTCTGATTCTTCTGAAGAGACTCAATCTCCTCATTCATAGCAACAAACCATTGTGCAAACTCGGTGCTCGAAACAGCTTCCGTATAGCTTGAAGGCTCCTCATACTCAACTGTCTCAACAACTGATAAAGCATAGGCCACCATCTCAGAATAAGCCGAATACCTTTCAGGAGGCCGAATCTCCCTCCTTGGCCTATCTTTAGCAATAGTGCGTGGTTGCTCAACTAACGCATCAACCTTTGTGTCTGAACTCTTGAACTCCTCTTCAATTGGCTTCTCAATGTGCTTCTTCCTTGAGTCGGAAGATTCACTCAAAAACTCCACCTGCTTTGGAACACTCTGTTCCTGAACTGTATCATCAACCTGCTTAGACCCCTTAATCAAATAATTTTCATCAAAAGTCACATCCCTGCTAATCAAAAGCTTCGAATCATCAGAGCACCATAACCTGTACCCTTTGACACCTGCTGCATAACCCAAGAAAATACACTTCTTGGCCCGTGGCTCCAATTTACCCTCATTCACATGAGCGTAAGCTGGACACCCAAAAACACGCAACACAGAATAATCAGCTGGATGACCTGACCATACCTCAAACGGAGTCTTACACTCAATAGCAGTCGACGGAGACCTGTTCACCAAATAGCATGTCGTGGAAACGGCTTCAGCCCAAAATTCTTTGCCCAATCCGGAATTGGACAACATACAACGTGCCTTCTCCAACAGAGTCCTGTTCATTCGTTCAGCCACACCATTCTGCTGAGGGGTTTTTCTCACTGTGTGATGCCTCACAATGCCCTCATCACTGCAGAACCTATCAAACTCGCCAAGACAAAACTCCATACCATTGTCAGTTCTCAAACGTTTTATTTTCTTACCAGTCTAATTCTCAATCAAAGTTTTAAACTGTTTGAATGTATTAAAGGCGTCACTTTTATGTTTCAACATATACACCCAAACCTTACGAGAGAAATCATCGATAATACTCATAAAATAGCGAAAACCACCTTTAGAAGTTACCTCTGCGGGACCCCAAAGATCTGAGTGAAAATAATCCACTGTGTCTTTGGTGCGATGAACAGCTGTATTTCCCTGCACTGCTTGCCGTAGACACAATGCTCACAGAAATCCAGCTCTCAGTTTTCTGGCCACATAGCAAATCCTATTTGCTCAAAACTGTCATCCCTCTCGCTCATATGCCCAAGGCGCATATGCCACAAACGAGTCAAGTCTGAATCAAACCTTGGATGAAGCAACCGTTCCTGCAGCACCTAGAACTGTTCTGCCCTGGAGTGTATAGAGGTTACCACGCTTCTGACCCTCATCAGTACCAATGCACCCCTCAAGACTTTCAAAACTCCACCTTCACCGAGGAATTTGCAACCATGAGAATCAAGAGCACCCAGGGATATAAGATTTTTCTTCAAATCTGGAACATGTCGAACCTCAGATAAAGTCCTAACAATACCGTCATGCATCCTAAGTTGAATCGTTCCTGAACCAACAGTCTTACAGGCCATGTTGTTACCCATCAAAACCGTACCACCATTGACCGCCTCATAAGTAGAAAACCACTCTATGCGGACACATGTGGTATGAACATCCAGAATCCATAATCCACTCGGTATTAGAGCGAGAATCGCCCTCTGTAATTGATAACACATTATCTGACTCATCTGAACTTTCAGCAATTCCAGCAATTACTTTACCCCCTTCTGGTCTTCTTTTTCTTTCTCCTTGAGTTTTAAACAGTCTTTTTTCCAGTGCCTGGATTTCTTGCAATAATTGCACTTTCCTTTCTTCTTACCTGATGATCTGGATCTTCCCCTATTACTCGACTCCTCCCTTTCTGTTGTTCTTCCCCTAACAAACAAACCCTCCGCATGTGCATCACCCTCACCTGACACTTTTTTCCTTAATTCTTTCGAATAAAGGCTGGCCTTAACATCCTCCATGGATATCGTGTCTTTGCCATACAATAGGGTTGTAACAAAGTGCTCATACGAAAGTGGTAAAGAACATAGCAAAATTAGGGCTTGGTCCTCATCCTCAATTTTACTATCAATATTTTTCAGATCCATAATAATACGATTGAACTCGTCTAAATGATCCTTAACAGGTATACCTTCTCGCATACGAAACGTATAAAGACGTTGTTTGAGATATAACATGTTGGTGAGCGACTTCGTCATATATATGCCTTCCAACTTCAGCCAAATTCCTGCTGCTGAAGTTTCTTCTTCCACCTCGCGAAGAACATCATCTGCCAGACTCAACTGAATAGAACTCAGAGCTTTGGCATCCGTATCATCCCAATCTTCCTCTTTGATTCCATAACTAGTCTTGCCTAACAAAGCCTTGTGCAATCCTTGTTGGGTTAACAGAGCCTTCATCTTTACTCTCCAAAGACTGAAACTGCTGCTCTGCCCATCAAACTTCGCAATCTCGAATTTAGCCGCCATAGCCACAATCGGAAACGAAACCCTAGTTTTTGCAACCTAAGGCTCTGATACCAGTTTGTTGTAACGAACGCTATGAATGCAAGCTAAGAACGAGAAATTGAATACTAAACAAGAAATCACAAAGACACAAGATATACGTGGTTCCCCAAGATGGGTACGTCCACGAGTGAGGAGAGAGAGGATTCACTAACCAACGTGAAGAAGAGATACAAAGAGCCGGCTGTAATCCGTAACTCTAGAAAGGCCACAATATGAGAGCCCAAAAGATAATCTATAGAAGTCCCCCAAAAGCCCTATTTATAATAGGCTACAAAAAACTGGAACAACATAATTAACCAATGTGGGACTAAAGAATACAAGGCATTCCTAACACACACAACTTTTAAAATGACTTCCGACTTGTCCTCCAAGCTCTCCACGCTATATGCCAAGGTGGGTACCTGAAAATGAAGGGTTGAGCATACACTTGCCCAGTAGGAAAAACTCCACAAACTCTATGTGCAAATGGGATGACTAGTACATAAAAAAAAGATATTCATTTAACCTTGAAACATGCGATAAGGTACCACCCTATGGTAGAACAAACGAACTCACACTTCACACTTCTATTTAACTCATCATTGCTTATCAAATCCCTTGTTATTCAAAGTTACGCCTCACATCGATCCTTACCAATAAAACGTTTATCGCAAACTCAACACGCGCCCACACACACCTTCTCCTAAGATTCTTGGCTTACCATCACTTATAACAATTTTGTTTCCACTTCTCCATACAACGGGTTATACACACTAAATCCTTTAACGACCATTTTCTCGTTTCTATCCCATTTCACTAACCCACTTCTCATTTGGGTTACTATGCACATTATGCTACTATAATTCAACACCAAAGAAGTCACGCGCATACCAAAATCCATCTTTCAAATCTCCGATTAATAACTATCGTATCCTCCTCTGTGTCCCCTTTAGGACTTTCTCATGTTAAAGCCATTGTATCAACGTCTACTCATTTTCACACACACACACACATGCCATTTATCCTATACCCATGTTCCTTAAGTTTTTATTTTAACTCCTTATGCAAATATTAGTCTAAACCTCCTAGAACCACTATCGCACCTCTAGTATCAACATGTCTCCATACCAAACAAATCACCAAGCCGACATAGAATTAATGAACCAGAGTAATCGAAAAGGCTGTAAGAAGAAAAGGAAGCCACGCACAGACATTTCAAACAATCTAACATACCGACTCAAGTTCACTGTTCATAGTTCTCATATGATCACACCATCTTGTCTCATTTTCCATTAACGGTTACCAAAACCATTCTCATATAAAACTTCCATTTTTCCCAAATCTTTTTCATAAACCACAATTCCATGTTTTATAGTAAACAAAATATAACAACTCTAGCAGAGAATGACCATAACTCTTTGAATTTCCTCGTAATTGACCAATAAAGTCATCGGTGTTCTACATTAATTGTTCTTCATTCATAATAGTCTTTCATTCTCAAATTCTCATTTATGCTATTGTGAGCGAATGCTCCTGCCGGGTGTTATGAGACCCGCTTCCCCTGCCCTAGCACCACACCCGTTGGTGGGCCTAGTCCGTGTCATGAGCGAATGCTCCTGCCGGGCGTTATGGGACCCGCTTCCCCTGCCCTAACACCACACCCGTTGGTGGGCCTAGTCCGTGTCATGAGCGAATGCTCCTGCCGGGCGTTATAGGATCCCGATATCCTTCATGTAGTGAACCAACTCTTAATTCTCATCAATCGAATGACTTCAATATCAAATCATCTTAGTGCATATCAATACCGCAACAATACATATCGTTTATACCCCGCAAGTTCTTACATGATTGGTTATCCCCTTTTCTTATTTCAATATATATATATATATATATTCTTAGCCAACCGTTTCACATCACATTTCCCACAATTCTCATCGTTAATCTCGTCACCAACCCATTTATTGTACTACCAAGTATCTACTAATTTATCACAAACTCAACTTCATGCAAGTAGCTAGGAACGACATCACCTTCCGACTTATAGTTCAAGAGGAAATTAATAGTTGTAACTCACATTTTCATTTCATAAATATAATCAATCATCGTCATTCAAGTATCCTCGATCCAACTTTAATATACAATCAACCATCTCAACCTTATACTTTCTCTGGGTGTCGACAAACATTTTCCAAGCGTGCTAGCTGTGTGGCCCTTGATCCTTGATCCTCGCTCCTCCTCTGGTGGTGAGATGGTTTCCAAGCCTTCTTCCCCTAGCCTGCACAGTGAACGCACGACTAAGACCTGGCCGGGGGTTGTCCCAGCAAGGCCCTCCGGCGAGAGGATAAGTATTGTGCAGAGAGAGGTAGCAGAAGATTGGAGTATATATCAGTGTGAGTATGGAGTAGCATGTACCTCTTTAGGGTTACCATCACTAGATATTTATAGGGCCTTCCCGGCTTGCTCTCCAAGTACGATCGCGTGCCTTCCACGAGCCAAGTGATGTCATGGTGACATCATGAAATAGATCTGGTAACCGTTTTCAGGGCTGAGCTGGCACACCCATGTGCGCCTATGATCATCTTCTGTTATAACCGCTTCTGCACGTGGTAAGACGTATGACTCAGTAGCCAGCCGACGTCGGCAGCAGCCGTACTCCGCGGGTGGCCGAGCACGTACCTTGCCAAACCTGGCATGTGACCGATGAGGGAGGACACGTCGCAAGGGATCTCGCCGAGGACAACGACCGAGTATGGACTTATCTTCCGCTGAGCCTGTAGCGGGAGAGGCGGCGACGAAGGTCGTCGGTGGAGCACCGAGCGCAGGATCTGTATGTGACTTGGGCCGGGTACGGCTCATACACACGCGGGTACCTAGGTTCGGCCTACTACAATAGCCCCTCAATCCCTGTCGATGCCGAATGCGTGGTAGGGATTGATGTTGATATTTGGCCGGACCTGTCTAATGCCGAATGTGATCACTGTCAATGAAAGTGAGATTTGGCCGAGCCCCAATCATCTTCTCCTCTTGAGACAATATCAGTCGTCGGGGGAGAGCCCCAAGGGAGGAGCGCCAGATGTCGCTCCATGGCTGGGTATGGCTGGTGAGAGGACGGCTGGCATGCACGAAGCTTTGCAGGTTGTCCCTTCAACGCCACGTGTCACGCGTTGAATGGCCAATGGTTCGGCGGTGTAATTATGGGCGGGAACTTCGAACCCCCAACCTTAATTCTATAAAAGGGGTGAGGTGAGGAGAGGAGAGAGAAGGTTACAAACTCTCTCTCTCTAAAACTCCATTGTCAGAGCTCCTCCACGCGACTGTTCATCTTCCAACTCCGATCTCCAGCAGATTTTGCTACCAAATCTTGCTCCAAATCCCAGGTATGAGTTCGTTTTTCTTTCCTCTTGTTATTTATGCAAGCTTTCCGCATTTTCTGTTCATTTTCCAGGGTTTTTTGGGGGAATTCTGTTATGAGTGAACAGTGCACTACTGGAGATGAACGATGTAACGCCCCGATTTTCTAAGGAATTTCGGGCGCATTACTCTTAAAATATGCTGAATTTTACAAACTTCTAGGCCCCTATTTATCCTTATACAAAATTTACAATTTTAAAATAATACAAAATCTATGTACATTTATTTAACAAAAGCAACTCCAGAGCGACTCTAGTTTTGACACGAATTCCAAGCAACGTTGGCCCAGACTCCGTTCCAGGGTTCCACCTGTATCAACTGCTCCACTGTGGAATCCTGCACACTCTGGCAAATTGATCGCCGAAGCAAACGATTTGCCAGGATACAAATGTATCCTGAGTGATAATTCACAAAGTAGAAATCCTAGAACCCAATACCACAATATGCAGATCAACAATATAACAATTCACAGGAGATACAGAATAACAACACATCATCATTTTCTTTACTATCCATTAACTTTCATGAAATCTAAGGATACTCTCCACGAGATCCTTTCCTCCCACATCCACTAACTACAACCGTCTCATGGGTCCACCCTTCCTCTTGCTTGTCCTGCACCAGGGTCCTAGGTGAGCGCACCTAAGTTATGTACCGAGTATGTTCTCACTTAAGACCATAACAGGAGGATCGAGTCATCCCATGACGCATCGTACATTAGGGTCGGACATCACCTACCACTAACTATAACCGTCTCATGGGACCTATTCCCTCTCGAACAAAAGAAGCGAATTTTCCCATGACGCATTATACATTAGCGTCACAACATCTCTCAACACTGGGCCCCATTGGTTACCCATTTCAACACAGGGCCCCATTGGTTACCCTTGCCATCACCATGGCTCAAATCACAATCCACAATCTCACACCTCAACACTTTATCAGTTTCCATTTACTTAACATCGTCTACATGAATCACTACTCGTAACCATCCCGGGAACCTATTTGTCCAATCTACAACCACAATGAAATATCACACGGTTCAACATTTCAACTAAAAGTACTGACATGCTAACAACTCATAACCATGCGATAAAATTAATTATGCGAGAAAATTAATCCTGTCATAGAATTAATCATGCGAGTAACAAAATAAATATTCAGCCAAACAATTAATTACTACACTTAAAATTAAGTCTATTTCTCACGTTTAGAAATTTTATAAAACATTTCTACTATTTAAACATATTCTTTAACTCTCATATTATTCATAGATTTTACAAACTAATTTTTATTGGAAAATACTTATTGCTAAATTTAGTATTTACTAACTCTATTAAATATTAATATGAGATTTTCATAACAACAAAATTGTGCGAGGCTATTCTAGTCAATATTTATTAGGATTAAATATTAACTAATATATAATCTTAAATAAATCTAAATAACTATATGGCGAAGGGAATGGAATAATTATCCTTGGTGAACATATTTTCTTTTATAAGAAGTTTTTCCTATTTTACTCAATGCTATTTTCTGATTTAAAATCCTCTTTTGTTTTATATAATCTATTGATTCAATAAACTTGCACTTGTCCTCTTGTACACCATTGAACTACTTACCTCTGCCATTTATTCACCATGATCTCGTGAATGATCCTCAATTTACGAATAAAACGTTTTCAGGCCTTACCACTGATTTTCTATCACAAATAGGACTAAATATTAACGAAAATAGGACTAGACAGTAATTAATTAACTCCTGGAATTAAAAACAGGTTATCATCTACAACACGAATTAAATCTTAGTCCTAAACTCCATTAAAACGCAGATTGAGTTACGGGTTTCCGGATAACTACCTCAAACGCGATTCTAAGCTCGGGTAAATGTTGTACGGGGTTCAGAGATCGCCGTGGTTGTTCCGAAATCTCAAGGCGGCGTCCGGCGGCACTCCGACGGGGCCCGCGGCGGCGGCGCACACGCAATCACACACGGCACACACACTGTTCATACACTCACGGCAATTACTCTCAATTTGGTTGAGATTTAGAGGTGTGTGGTGGTGGGTATGGCTGGAGGATGGTTCGGGTAGTGTGGGGTGGCTACGGTGGTGGCGGTTCGTTGGTGAACCGACAGGTGGTGGTGTCGCGAAGATGGGGTGACTCGGTGGAGATACAGAGAGGTGGGGCTCGGTGGTGGAGGCGGACGGTAGCGGTAGGAGATGGTGGTGACGGGCCGGAGGTGATGGGTTGGGTGGTCCCGGTGGTGGTGCAACCGAGGTTGGTGGTGGACGGAGGAGGTGGAGGTGGTGAGGCCGAGGGGGAGGAGTGGGTCGAATGTGGCAGTGACACACGGTGGAGGAGATGGTGGTGCGGTGGAGGAGGAGGATTTTATGTGGTGATGGTGCTACGGTTGTGGTGGCGAGCAAAATGGTGGTGGTGGGTGTGTTGGTGTTCTTGGCAGGTGGTGATGATGGCAACCGAGGGAGGTATTTATAAAGGAGAGTGGAGAGTGGGGTGATGGGGAGGAGTAGTGGGCGAAAAAAATGGGTTAGGGGGGTTGGTGGTTCGGCAGAGAGAAAGGGGAGGGAGAATTATTATCGTGGGCGCGGAACATATCATGCGGTGTACGGCGGTCCGTTTTTTTTAGTTTGGAAAAATTAGAAAATATTACTATAGACTAACAAAAAAATATTTTTAGAATAATCTCGGTTTACAGAACAGAAATCTTGACAACGAATAAAATATTTTTCGTGGATATTAATACATCCAAATTGAATTTAAATGAAAATTAACTAATTAAATCAAAATTTATTAACTAGCAAATCAGAAAACAATGAAAATGATTTTTGAAATAATATCACGAAAATTTTATTTATTAAAAATTTTGGGATATTACAAACGAACTGTTCATCTCCATCTTCAACGTGTTCTTCCGAACCCCAACCTTGATGTTGGTGGTTTGGGCCGACGACGGGGCTGGCCGAGCCCCAGTTTATGATGCTGATAAGCTTGGCCGACAACGGGTTCGGCCGAGCTTGTCGATTTCGCGTCTATGTTTTCCGAACCTTGATCTGCGGAGTGCGATAATAAGGTGGGCCAATCTTAGGTAGCCGAGCGTAGTGAGATCCTTGCATTCTGGTCGACGACGAGGTTTCTCATTGTTTCACTCTTGTCTTTGTTAGGTCTGGCTCACTCAGTTATCGTCATTTCATCCGACTCTGAAAGTTCAGTGGACGATTCCGCAGATTTAGTGATCCGAGCATACGTGGAGAGGTATAAGAGCCGACGCCAGGCCTCTTCGATGGCTTCAAATATGTCAGGCTCTAGTGACTCCAATGCCGAACGTGACCACGAGTACGACGGCAGGTATAATACTGCACCCGAGATAACTTTCTCCACTAGCACCGAATCCGAAGCCGAGCATGAACTTGGTCCTGAGGCCGAGTCCAGGCTTCGTCCGCAGACCGAAGCCACAACTTCCTCTCGTTCCGTCCCCGCCGAGACCTCTTCGAAGGAGAACAGGGAATTCGCCGACCTTTTCGAGCGAGGGCAAGTTTGTCCACACGCCCATTACTTCAGCGGGCATCCCAACGAGTATGCAGACTTCTGCCGAATGTACCGCATCCCAGATGATGTGGTCGTTAGTCAGGTTGCCAGCAACCGGATAATGGATAAGAGGGAACACCGTCCCGAACACATTACGGTTCCACTAATGGCCATCTGCGAGGCTGGACTTCGCTTCCCTCTTCACCCATTTCTGAGGGAACTGTTGACCAGATTCGGCATAGTACCTCACTACTTCGCCATCAATAGCTATAGGATAGTGATGTCGGTGATTAAGCTGAAGGAGCTCCATAACCTCGAGTTCACAGTCGCCGATCTCTTTCATACGTACATCATGTCCAGGCACGGCAAGACCGACCGTAGGTACTTGTCGACGCGTAGTCGTAAGGAGCCCCTGATAGTTGGGCTACTTGATACCGACAAATGGGCTAACTTTTATGTCGAGGTTAGTGGGAACTTTGAGTTCGGCGATCAGTCGATGAGGCTGCACAACGTGCCGAAGATAAAAGATTTCCGAGGTTGCTTCGTTGTTTCTAATTTCGCCGAGCTTGATTTATTCCTCTTACATTGAGTCTTCAATATTGTCTATTTAACACTTTTTCCTCCTGCAGAGCACCAAGCAATTACCAAAGTGCAGCAATCTTTGGCCGTCGAGAAGAACGTCAAAACGTTGAAGGCTCAAATTTGCCGCGACGCGCCGACGCTGCTTGAATACATCCCTTCGTACAAGGGGAAGTTGAAGAGGAGGGAGGAGACTGGGCCGAGCACGAAGGCCAAGGGCAAGGAGAAGGCTGCCAAGGAACAGAAGGGTGGAAGCAAGCCAAGCAAGAAGGCGAAGGAACCTCGAGTCAAGTTCCCAACTTTTAAGAAGTCTGCGGATTTCTGGTTCCAGGAAAGTCAACCGTCTAAATTCCCAGGTATCAGCATCCCTCCTCTCCGAACCCTTATCCCTGAGTTTGCCGAGGGCATGGGCAGAAGAAATGTCGTCAAGATCAACCTTAGGGACGGCGCCGCTGCTCGACAGAAGGAAGCGGAGTTGTCCGAGCCTGCTGCTAAGAAGCAGAGAGTTACACAAGACTTCTTCCCGATGAGGCCGCCGACGCCGCTTCTGAAGGAGAAGGACCAGACTGAGTCATCAGCTGCGGGTGGCTCTAGGGCTATCGAGACGGCGGCTGGCTTGGGTGGCCACTCGATTGTGCAAGAGTTCGCGCCATCTTTTGCAATGGCCGACGGCAGGGTCGTCACTGTTGAAGACAACGTCAAGGTCGAGCCTGGGTTGGCCGTCACCATTCTTCATGGCCTCGCTCTGCCGAGGGATATGGACAGAGTTCCTGGGGAGCTGCAGCCGAGCATTACGCACTTGAGCGCCTACCTTGTTCAGGTATTGGCTTACTATGTATTTTTCCTTTTTGAGTTGATGTTATCTTTTTTCCTCTGTCGCCGAGCCTGATCATTTTGTCCTCTACAGGCTGGACAGGCTGCGCTGCGAGTGTCCAGTCAGGCCGATCTGTTAGCCGCCGAGAGGACACGTTACCGCGATGACGCTAAAGCCGAGCGTTAAAAAACGAAGGCTGCGAAGAATGGCCTGAAGTTGGCCAAGGCCAAGATTGCCGAACTCGAGAGGGAGAGGGATGAAGCGTTGGAGAAAGTCAAGAAATCCGAGCGTGAGCTTGGCCAGGTGTTGAGAAGACAGAAGAGGAAAATGAAGGAGGTGGATGAGAAGGCTTTCCAAGCTGGGTATGATAGAGCTGGTGCCGAGTATGTCAGGGAGGCTCGGTCGATGGTTAATGAGGAGCTCACGAAGAAGCTTCCGATCTTCTACCGAACTGGGTACAAAGATGGTGTAAGGACCGCGTGTGCGGTCATGCAGCTGGATGAAGACCTGAACTCGACCAAGTCTATTCCTGCGGCCGTTGTGCCCGAGGTCGTGCTGCCGTACACTGACGAAGAGTGCGCGCCGCTTCCACCAGAGGAATTTCTCGAGAGCGACGATGATGTTGATGATCTTACTGATGAGAATGCCGACGGTGGGTGTAGATCAACTGAGAAGAGGATGGGTGATGCAGAGGGTGCCGTTGCTGATGAGGCCGAGCAGGTGGAGAAGAATGTTGAAGGGGCTGTTGAAGCCAAGACTGAGACTGCGTTGGCTGACGTTGCTGCTGAGGATCTTCCTCAACTTTAGAGTTTTTGGTTATTGTTTCTGAACTTTGACGTTTTTGTTGGACTGGACGGCTCCAAACTTGAGAGTTTTACCGTACCAGGTGTAATAGTTGTTGGGAGTCGGCACCGAACGGTTTACCACGCCGTACCTCCCAGTTTAGGAGTTTCAACAACACTTATTTTTTCATTGAAACTTTAAATGCATGGCTTCTTTTACAACGTATCTGTCTGTGCCGAGCTTGCTTGGTTGCTTTCATCCCCTCATAAAATTTTGATAATCTTGCTTGTTTTGAATGTGTAGTTATCCGTAGCCCCCACTTTGGTCTGGATTCGGCAAAGTAGTTGAATTTTTTGATTGATGTGGATGCGTTTTACTGTATTTGTGGTAGTTGTCGAGCCTTGACCAAAGTTATGTAGGTTGCTGAACATGGATTTGTTGTTCTGACATTGCGTAGGATTGCTTGGTGCCCCTTTAGTAGTTGTTGGGGATTTGGCCAAAGTGTCAGCCTCTAGGCCAAAGAGCGTTTGAGAGTCTTGTTTGTGTGTGGTTGGTTTGCTCGCCAAAGTGCGAGTGTAACCTATCGGTGGCCGACCATAGCGTCTTGCCAATCCGAGTCGAGACCTGAGTTCCATCTGTGATGTGTGTTTTAAGTTCGGCGGACCATATGTCATGTTGCTTGCTTCTTTGGGCGGTAATAGTGACCGAAGCAAGTGGCTTTTTTAGAAGCCGTTTGCGGGTGTGACCGAAGTCATCGTTTGTGTTCGGCAGATTTGCCGAGATTGAATTATGTGAAGAAGCCGAAAAATAGAACAGTACTTAAGAATACTTAAAAGAATGTAATTGCAAAACCTAGTCTTTTCATTTTGAAGAACTCTGGAGTACAGGTGAAGTAGAAGATAATAAAAACTGTGGGTCAGGGCCCTTGTTTAAAATAAAAAGAACATAGATAAACAGGCCGAAGCCAGACATAACTGAAAATTTTGGCAACACAAGGGTTGGCCGGTGATAGTGTTCAGCCGAGCAAGTTATGGAGGAAGGTTCACATGTATGCTCTCTTTAGGTTCTGTGCATTCCATGGGTTGGTAAGCACTTTCCCTTTCATTACTTCAAGGATGTAAGCACCTTCACTAGCAATTTTGACGATGCGAAAAGGCCCTTCCCAGTTAGGCATGGATTTTGTCTTCTTACTTGCTTGTACGACCTTTCGCCAAACCAAATCGTCAGGTTTGAACTTCTTGATTCGAACACTCCTGTTGTATCCCTTGGCAACTTGCTGTTGATACTCGCCAAGCTTCAGCCGAGCGTTGAAGCCGATGAGGGGTACTTCAGTAGGTTGTAGGGCTGACTCTGGTAGATCCAACTTCTTAAAAAGGTCGTAATACATGACCTCTGCTGAACTTCCTTGATCGATGAGGACGCGCTTGACGTCGTGAACGCCGATTTGGACGGTGACGACGAGGGCGTCCGAATGCAGAGTTTGAACATGTTCAAGGTCACGCTCGGTAAAGCTTATCGTCCACTTGGGCACTTCTTGTGGTTGTTGACGCTTGGATCCGCAACCGACTGAGAGTATCTGTTTGGATGTTGAGGCGTGATCGATGTCGGCCTTGAGGGCGGTTTCGGATGCCTTCGTCACTAGACCGTGGATGACGTGTATCAGCGGGCGCTGTTCGTTGGGTTTGGGATTTGGTTGCCGGGCGAGTGTCTTTGATCGATCGATGTACTGATCGAGGTGACCTTGAGCTGCAAGCTTTTCCAGGAGGGCTTTGTATGGTGCGCAGGCAGTCGTGTAGTGGTCGAGCTCGTTGTGGTAAGAACACTTTTTTCTCGGATTTTGATCCGGTTGGCCGTTGTCGGTTCCGAGCTTGCCTGTCAGCCACTCGAACCAAGGATGTCTCATTATCTCTTTCAGAAAAGACCATATTGGTTCCTTGAAGTGCGTGGTCTCGGCCACATAGTCGTGTACTTTCGGCGGGCGCTTCTTCCCTTCCTTGATGTTGTGTACCTGCTTCTTGGGCTGCGACTGCTGGGTGATTACTGGTGCCGGCAGTTGGGGTGCGGCCGAGGTGAAGGGTGCTGTCAAGCTCAGGATTCCCTGGGCCGCCCAGTCTGCATAAAACTCTTCAAGAGCACAAAATCTCTCCACGACGCGCATCAATTCTCCCATGTCGTGGGGTGGGCGGATGGCGAGCTCGTCTAGGATCTTGCTACCGGTTTCCAGACCGTTTTTGAAAATGCGCGCAGTCCAATATTCATCTATTCCCAGAATTTCGTTGAACAGCTGCCAATAACGCTCAGCATATTGCCTGAGAGTTTCGGATGGGAGTTTCCTCATCTGAGATAAGGATTTAGGCTCCTTAGCTGTTTTGTTGCTCGTGATGAAGCGTGTGTTGAAGGCGCGTTTAAGGTTGGCCAGGTTCCGTATGGATCCAGTGGGCAACTTGTTGAACCACTAGAGTCCTAAGGAGCCGAGGCTGGACGGGAACGCTTTGCATTTTACTTCATCTTTTAGTGTGCAGAGCTCAATGGTCTGTCGGAAGTGGATTAGGTGAGTGTAAGCCTCGCAGGTTGCCGGATCAAACTTCGTGAATTTGGGTAGATGAAAAGTGGACTCCGGCGGTGTGTTGATGATGTGGGAGGTGAATGGAGAGACTCCGAGATCCTTCAGTTGTCTTTCAAATCCTGGGCGCGGCAGTTTGCCGTGCTCGTCCGTCTTTGTTCTTTTGGAGTCCCTTTCTTTGTTTTCTTTTGCCGACGTCTTCTCGGCGTCTCTGCACCGAAGCTTGTCTCGAAGTTCCGTCGTTGTTCGGCGTGGGCCGTCGACGGTTTTGTCCTTGTTACGACGGGTTTTATTGTCTTCGTTCGCACACTCGGTGCGTACGCCCTTCCTGTTTCGCCGTGCATGGTGCTCGTCGTCTAGATTCTCAGGCGGAATGTTCCCTAGACGTTCAGAGACATGGGGTCTGGTCCGTGTGGAATCTCGGCTATGGTGCGAGACCGTTGTGCGAGAGAACTCCGCACGATCAGTCGAGTACGTACTTGTAAATGACTCGGTATCCCTCGTCCTGGTTTGCTCGTGATGGCTTCTAGAACGATGTGTTCCAGATGCGGTGGGTTGCTTGTAGAGGATTATTTCTCTGGCGTCGCCTGGTGCCGGGGTGAAGCCTAGGCGGTCTTTCACGGATCCGCGTTGGCCTCCCTCGTTCTGACGCCCTTGTGGTGGTGGAGGTGGTGTTTGCCTTCCCCTACCCCCGCCTCCGCCAGATCTTGATGCGGCAGGGGTAGCGTCTTGCTGCATACGTTGCTTCATTTGGGCCACCTCCGCCCTTAATGCGGCTAGTTCGTTGTCGCGTTCGTCGTCGCGACGCTGTAGTAGACAGATATAGGCCGTCGTCACGTCATCCGAAACTGGTGAGAGTCCGGATCCAGGGGCGAGGGAGATGGACAAGTGCCTTTTAGGTGGTGTTGTGGAGATGACATTTCCACTAGCGTCTTTGGCCCCCGAAATGGCTGCGTCCGCCAGATCTCCGCCCATGGTGAGTGGTTTGGTCGTTGTTTCACGAAGGAGTGAGGGGGTTTGAAGGATGTGAGAGCCGTTTGAATCAGAAGCGATTCACGTCGGGTTCACCAATTGTGTGGCCCTTGATCCTTGATCCTCACTCTTCCTCTGGTGGTGAGATGGTTTCCAAGCCTTCTTCCCCTAGCCTGCACAGTGAACGCACGACTAAGACCTGGCCGGGGGTTGTCCCGGCAAGGCCCTCCGGCGAGAGGTTAAGTATTGTGCAGAGAGAGGTAGCAGAAGATTGGAGTATATATCAGTGTGAGTATGGAGTAGCATGTACCTCTTTAGGGTTACCATCACTAGATATTTATAGGGCCTTCCCGGCTTGCTCTCCAAGTACGATCGCGTGCCTTCCACGAGCCAAGTGATGTCATGGTGACATCATGAAATAGATCTGGTAACCGTTTTCAGGGCTGAGCTGGCACACCCATGTGCGCCTATGATCATCTTCTGTTATAACCGCTTCTGCACGTGGTAAGACGTATGACTCAGCAGCCAGCCGACGTCGGCAGCAGCCGTACTCCGCGGGTGGCCGAGCACGTACCTTGCCGAACCTGGCATGTGACCGATGGGGGAGGACACGTCGCTGGGGATCTCGCCGAGGACAACGACCGAGTATGGACTTATCTTCCGCCGAGCCTGTAGCGGGAGAGGCGGCGACGAAGGTCGTCGGTGGAGCGCCGAGCGCAGGATTTGTATGTGACTTGGGCCGGGTACAGCTCATACACACGCGGGTACCTAGGTTCGGCCTGCTACACTAGCCTACCACCCTAAGGCTCGGTAGACCATTCAAATAGTTAAACGCACCTAGGAACATCCGTGTCTCACTCAAATGATTCTAAGGAAAAAGGAATATATACCTAACGTATACGAACATGTCTATCTTATTTTGGCTACCAAATCTTATCGGTTAAGAATGAGGAGATGAGACCACCACCATTGGAAAGTAGACTTCCGGTACATGAATTTCGATATAAAATTTGCCCAAAACGGAGTTCGGATGAAAAAGTTATGCCCATTCGAAGTTTGTCAAAAATGCAGATTTTTCATTATCTACCGGTAGGACACAACCTCCTACCGGTAGGAGACCAGAATTTCACCAAAATGACACCACTGGACAACATTTCTACCGGTAGGGCCGAAACTCCTACCGGTAGGACCTAGGTTTTCACTGCACGATTTTCAGATTTCACAAGAACAATTCCAACGACCAAACCAACGATTTAGGGCACGATTCAAACACCAAATCAACACATAAACACATAATAGAAGTGAGAAATCCTTACCTCAAAGTCGAAGAACGAAACCCAAGCTCAATCAAGCAAGCCCTAGCTCCGAAAACCATGAATCCACCGAACACTCCTCTTTGAACTCAAACCCACAAATTTCCAAGCTCTAGAACACTTGAATACGAAAACCTTACGGCGGATCAAGGTGGGTTCGAACTATTTTGGGGTGTTGGAGTGTGAGAGTTAGAGAGAGAGAGCCGAGAGAGAGGGAGAGACCGAGAGATGGAAATGGAGGAAAAATGGGAAAATTTTCCCCTGGCACACACATGTACCAAATTACACTAACACCCATTTTTCCTAACCTTTGCACACTTAACCTCCGCATTCGCATTCACGTCATTTTCCACCATTTTTCCTCAATTACAAACATTAAAATTTTATAAAGAAATTTACAGATCTCTACAATTTTCATGGGAATTAATTTTGGCGCTTTACTTTTATACGCTGACACCTCACTTTTAACGTGAAGTTACTAAGGTGGAGCTTCAAAATCAAAACCCTATTTTCATTCATATTCCAAATTGAATTGTTTATCTATAATTCTAGAAGTGAACATAGGAAACTATATATATATATATATATATATATCGGGGCGGTTCCGGGGACATCTATAAAAACATCTAAAAAAACACTTCATAATTCCCAATCAAATTCTAATGATCCGAGCCGCTCAATGTGATCAAAACGCGATTTTAAGGGTACTCATGAGAAATCAGCCAAAAAAATGACCGGGAAGGGCTTGATCCGAACAGTTTTTTATTGAACGGTTCAATTAAAAACTGCTCAAAACAAGCACTTTCCGATAATTTTTTTTGCCAATTTCTCGCGGGTACCCTTAAAATCACATTCTGCACACATTGAGCGGCTCGGATCGTCAAAATTTGATCGGAAACTATGAGATTGAGATTTGGAGTGTTTTTTTAAATGTCCCTGGAACCGTCCCGTGTATATATATATATATATATATATATATTTATTGTAATTAGAAGAGAACATTTGTTTCTGTACTATTATGAATTTAATTTTGAGGATGAACATTAATTTCTTTTTTATTGATTGAAATGATGTACTACAAAGTGATTTTATTCTTATCAAAAAGTATATTAAAAGAATGAGACTTATACTATTTCAACCAAAGGGAGGGTAATTAGGAATGGCAACAGGGCGGGGCGGGTTTTTGCATACCCCGACCCGAAAATCTTTTTCCGACCCCGGTCCCGCCCCGACCGGATTTTTTTTGGGTACCCTCGTTCCCGCCCCGCCCCGCCCCTTAAAAATTAAAAAAAAATAAAGTATAAGTAAAAAAGTAAAAAAAAATGCTGAAAAAGAATAAAAATTATCTAGAAAATAAAACTTTTGAAATTATTTTTGTGTCTTTTAGTATCACGATTTTATCTAAATTTTTAATTGCAATCAATATTTTAGATACCTCATTCCATTTCTTTATGTGTAGAATTTATTATAAATTTTGAAGAAAACTTTTAAAAAAATTCACTAAACACCAATAAATATCAATTTTTATTTTTTTTAAAATTTAATTAGGCTACTTGACGGTAAAGAGACATTATTTTTTGGATTAATGCTAAAAAAATGAAAGGACATGTATATAAGTGTGTGTATATATATAAATATACATATAAATAAATACGCCGGGTCGGGTAATTTCGGGCGGGGTATCTCTGCCCCGAACCCGGGTGTGTTTGGAAAATTTCACCCCGACCCGATACCCGAAAATGGGGTGGGAAATCCGCCCCGAACGGCGGGACGGGGCGGGTACGCTTGCCATCCCTGGTTGGGTAATGTTAACTGTGAACATTATTGGGGGAATTGCAGGACAGTGGAACAAGGGGCAAAAAATGCCCAGGTCATGGACCAGTTTTTGGGTAATTCATCTGGACATGAGAAGGAGAAAAATAATTCCCCATACATGGAGAGGGCAACCTAGAATGACTAATATACCCCTGATGAAAGAAACCCTAAATTTCCCCCAATTTTTTGAATCCCAGCCCCACTGTTGTCTCTCATTCCCTCGTACGCAGCTGAAGAAGAGAGAAGAATAAGGTGGGTTCTGCGGCTTCCGCTTCTGCTCTCGTCCCTTCGACCTTCCTCCCTCACCTCTTCTTTCTCTCTCACTTCATCTCTCTGTAGGGTACAGTCGTCTCTCCATTCCACCGAAGAAGAAGCAGTATCTTCTCCTTGACCAAGCGAGTTCGTAGCTGTACGCATCTGGTAAGGAATGTTTTGGGTGTTTCAATTTTCTTTGCAGTTTTCTCTCTTTTATCTTCTCTCATTTCGTCCATGGGTCTCTGTTTTCAGGCAATTAGGTTTTTTTCATTGTATGAGAGAGTGGCCTGGTTTTGGATTAAGGTAGAAGTTGTTAGGTTTTGGGTTAAGTTTTCTTCTTTGTATAGTGACGTGAAAACAACGCAAGCAAACTATTTTGAGGGTCTTCCCTTTGGTATTTTTTCCATTCGCAATGTCCTAGCACCATAAGTCGTTGTAATTGATAGGTAAAAAAATTGGGACTTTGTAAGCCTAACACTGTGCAAGGCACATTACAGCAGAAAGAAACAAGTAAACAAGGGAAGAAACAATGTGTGTTGTCCCTTTTCAAAGGTGTGTTGCTCTGTATGAAATGTGATTCTTGTTCAAGTAATATAACATGTTTTTCCTCAAAATAAAATAGTTGCACTTTAAGTTTCCTGATGTTAGTCATTCTAAGAACTTTTGTTGCTCTTTATGTAAGAATGTATGCCCCAGAGCGGTAAGGGGATTAAGGTAAAATTGGATGTTTTATTATCTCTGTCAACACTTTGCCAACTTTACCTAGAGTCCTAGTTTTTTTGTTTTACTGTTTTTCATCACTCATTCATATATCCTGTCTTAATGAAACAAGCAAGTAAGTGTGTTTTTCTTTTTTCCCATGTTTATTGAATTTTGTCATAATTTGGGAAAATCATCGTAAACTACTGAGAAACTTGTGGCTTCATATGCCTGTACCTTTCAAATGCTTAAAAATGATGGGATTGCACTTGATTCTTTTATTACACTTTCGAATAGTTGAAGGAATAGGTAAATGAAAGTTTTGAAATTTCGAGAACATGGATCGTAGATGACCCTTCAGTTTAGGCAACTATAGATGCATTATTGATGTAAGTTGTTCATTGCATTATATGCAATGGCAGTTTTTTTGTTTTATGACTAATCGCCTTGAAATGGAATTCTATGTTTTGGTTGATAGAAAATGAGTATTGGAAATTGTAGTGTTGAAATCCATATTTATTTTGTGTGCTTCGAACTTTGAGGAACATTGGTATTCTTCTTGGTGGAAGTGAGAAGATTAAAATAAAGACTTAGACATTGGTTAGGTAATTTTTTTTTTTCGTTGTTGCAATACTTTGTCCTAGTTTTCCATTATAGTAAACTGAGGTGTTATTCAAGCAACCAAACCACAAACACAGCAGGTTCTAGCCTTGGCATAGTTTTACAGGTTCAAAAACCAACTTAAGGAAACAGAGACAATAGATAACTTTGTCATAGTTGGACTGGTTTTCCACTTGTAAGAATGGATGCCCCAGACTGTTAAGGGCAGTGACCTATATTTTAACTTGCTGAATGGTTGTTCCCTTGACAAAGGTGTGCTGATATGTATGAAATTTGGTTCTTGTTCAAGGTTGTAACATGTTTTTTTGCTGAAAATAAAATAGTTGCTCTTTAAGTTATGTAATGTTACTCCCTGTAAGAGATTTTCTTGCTCTCTATGTAAGAATGGATGCTCCACACTGTTAAGGGCAGTGACTTATGTTGTAACTCACTGAATGGTTGTTCCCTTTACAAATGTGTGTTGATCTTTATCACATGTGGTTCTTGTTGAAGTCATGTAACATGTTTTTTTGCTGACAATATGGTAGTTGCTCTTTAAGTTACGTAATGTTACTCCCTGTAAGAGATTTTCTTGCTCTCTATGTAAGAATGGATGGTCCACACTGTTAAGGGCAGTGACTTATGTTGTAACTTACTGAATGGTTGTTCCCTTTACAAAGGTGTGTTGATTTGTATCACATGTGGATCTTGTTGAAGTCATGTAACATGTTTTTTTGCTGACAATATGGTAGTTGCTCTTTAAGTTACGTAATGTTACTCCCTGTAAGAGAATTTCTTGCTCTCTATGAAAGAATGTAAAACTCCTTGTAAGAACTTTTGTTACGCTCTATGCACCAGACTGGTGTTCCTTAAAAGACTTTCTCCCCCCAACTAGACAACTGTACATTGATGATAGGAAGATGGAAAACATAAAACTATTGTCGAAATGGACTTAGATGAGGAAAGTTTGAAAATAACAATTGTGGTTGATGGTATTCGATTGTTTGTTCAAGGATATGTCCTCGAGTTCAGTTAGTTCAGGTCGTACTTTGAAGAGAAAGTGCCTTTGTGGTGATGAAGCTATTATGAAGCCTTCTGGAACTGATTTGAATCCTGGTAGGAGGTTTCTTGGGTGTCCTAAGTATCCGGTAAGTTTATGTTCACTTATTGTTTAGTTCATTATTTGAGGAGAGAGAGGGCTTAGTGTCATTTGATGGTATATTTTGTAGGATCCAAACCGTTGCAGTTTCTTTGAATGGGTTGATGATCCCATATGCAAATGCAAGTGTTGCAAGTCTGTTATTCTTGAACAAAAGGAAACGATAGCCAATTTGTATGACGAGATTAACTATATGCAAGAGAAAGCCAAGTTGATTGAGGACAAAGCCAATGAGTATGAGAAGAAGGCTAAAGAGTATGAATCCAAGGCAAAAGAGTTTGATAACATGACTGAAGTTTATGAGTGGAGGATTAAGGAGATGAAGAGAGTGGAAAGAAAGAAAATTAAGGAGGCTGGGACAATGGAAAGAAATTTTTGGATGAAATTGCTGGTTGCATTGCTGGTTCTTGTAGGTGGATGCATTTTGTTTAATTATGGGGTTAGGGAGGAGGGAATTGCGTTGCCTCGTTGACTTACATGGGTTGAAATGGCATAATGTTAAGAATGCAACTTCTTTTGTATATTTGGTGGATGCAATTTTCAAACTCGGTAATATTTTGTGTATGTATATTGTTGACATGGTTAATGGTTATGTATGTTAATTTAATGTTGTCGAATATGTGTGGTTTGACACGTAATGTAATAAGTTATTTGTGTTGTGGTGTACATAAGTTGGGTCATGAATGAAATACATTAATCCAGTTTTTTTTTTAGGTTATGGAGAATGTGGAAAAGAAAACATTGACAAGTTTTTGCTACTGGGGTGGGGAACGTAAGGTAAATGCCAATGGCACCTTCTTATACAACGGGGGGACTTGTGTAGCTGTTTTACTTCAGGAAGGAAGTCAAGTAAATGAGTTACGTGAGAAGATTTGTGGTGCCCTTAACATTAATTTGGAAGGAAAATTGTACTTCTATAACACAAAGAGGGACAAGACGAAGTATGTAACATTGAATGACGACAACGGTGTTGCAATGTTGTTCCACCTGAACGAAGATGATGTTGACTTGTTCGTAGAAGATACAGGACAAAATCATGACAATATCCCGACCTTTTACAATTCAACAAGGTAAGATGAATTGTTTTGTCTTAATTTAACACTTACAATTGATATGTTTGCATTTGAATAACCAATGGCATCTATTTTGTTAGGGAATCGATGGTCACTGACAACATTAGCTCGCCTGGAGGAACAGTGGCAGTACCGTCTCCCAGTCAGGTAAGCAATAGTGGTAGCCAGGAGATGGGGTTGGTGCCGTATTTGCCGGAAAATGCAAATGAGATATTAACCGGGAACGGTCAACTATTTGATAGCCCCGAGCTATTCAAGCAATCAGTGCTAGTATTTGCTGCATCGAACAAGTTTAGTTTCAATTACTTGGATAATAGTAGAGCCTACTACTCATTGGTATGTAAAGTAGCGGGGTGTCCTTGGAAATTGACAGCAAAATGTGAGGGTTCCACTGATTTGGTTCGTGTCATCATGTTTAGGAATGAACACGTACACAGTGCAGAAGATGCTAGTAATTATAGGTTGACCTTTCGCAGTAAACAAGTGGGGTTGCTTTTCAAAAACCAAATTGTGGACAAGCCTGAATATTTGCCGAGGGATATTTGCAAGGACTTCGAGCATACCTTCCAGTGTCCTCTGAATTACGGTCAAGGATGGAGGGCGAAAGAAAAGGCTAAGGAAGCCATCACAGGACCACCTTCGATGACTTTCCACCTTGTCCCATGGATGTGTCGATGGCTTGTTGAAGCCATACCAAACACAAGAGCAATATGGACGTCGACAGATGAAGGCAAGTTCAAGCAACTATTTGTTTCTTATGGTTGCTCTATTGCTGCATTCACAAAAGGTTATTTAAGGCCAGTTTTGAAATTGGACGCGTGTTTCTTGACTGGATACTATCGGGGCCACGTTCTATCGGCTAGTGCACATGATGCGGACGATGGGTTGTACCCCCTAGCATATGCCATTGTGTCTAGTGAGAATGATGAAGACTGGTTATGGTTCTTGATGAATCTTAAGGAAGTTCTTGGAGGATGTCAAGTTGTGTTGGTCACCGATCGGAACATTTCTTTGTTGAATGGTATAATTAAGGTTTTTGGTGGGGATTGTAATTCATGGTGCCTCCGTCACCTAAAGGAAAACTTCAGCAAGTTTGCTAGCTCAAAGGGCTTGAAAGCTGAAAGACGAAACACGGCTCTAAAGGTGGTTAATGATCTTGCGTATGCGAGGACCGAAGACTCATTCAAGTACCATTTGGGCAAGTTGTATGGGATTTCTCCTGCTCTTTCAAAATGGGTGGAAGAAAACAATCCAAAGCACTGGTCGAATGCATTTTTCCCTTACAAGAGATGGGACAAGATGTACACAAATCTGGCTGAATGTTTTAATTCTTGGATATTGCCATTAAGGGAATTGGACATCATCCAATTTATGATAGGACACGTGTCCAAGACCACTGAGTTGTTGCTCCGTAAGCATACCGAGGTTAGGAAATGGGAATTGCTGGTTGGGAAGCACATTGAGGATGACATTAAGAAGTCTCAAGAATATGCTCGAAAATTTACGCATCGTAACTCCTCGCCGACCGAGTTCATTGTCGCTAATGACACTAGGCGACTTTATGCAGTCAAGCTGATCCCACGTACTTGCAGTTGTCTTGCTTGGCAGATGTCTGGAATTCCTTGCGCACATGCTGCTCGTGCTATTCAAAGCTCTGGTTTTTCCATTTACAATATGGTGGATCCTTTTATGAAAAGGGAGATGCAAATGGCGATATATGAGAATACCATGTCCCCAGTGCCGTTGCATGACATGCCTAGTGCGTCATCATTTTTGGCAGTGACTGACCTGAACGATAATAACGTTGATGTTGTTTCTTGTATTGATCCTTTTCTACGTCCCCCCGTTGTGAAAAGGCCGCCCGGCCGACCGAAGAAGAGAAGGATTGAGTCACAGACACAAGATAAGGGCACAGTTTTTGTAGCTGATGTCGCGAACCAGGCCACAACCGTAGCACATGCCAATCCGCATTACCAGGATGATAGGTACACTCACTTAAAAGTCAAACTATTTTGCATTTTCCTTAGTAACTTGTAATACCCTTGGCCTTTATTTGTGCTTAGAGTTACTTGTGTGTTGCATTTTGGGCTAACCATGTAGGTTACTGACTTCATTTATTTGTTAATTGGAGTTGGGGCATATGTTACCACATGTGACACATACAATTCAAGCATTGTACACAATGGATAATTCCTTTCAATTAATAGGTTTTTGTAGTACTGGTATGTATTACTTAGAGAGTTGAAGTGAGAGCTGAATACATGCTTTGGATAATGTAGCATGACTCAATTTGAGAACTGTGTTGACTGCACCGACACATGTTGGGGAAGTGGCCATAATTTAAACATATGTAACGAAATCGCGAATTGATTTCTGATTTTGAAACTACATTTGTTGATCTTAAATTTATGTATAGTTTGTGCCGTAGTTATTCCTATGTTAAGTCAGATTTAACGTTCCAATTTATGGAATTGCAGATTCTGGATTTGTTGCGTAATTGTCTTACGAGGTTCGAGTGACACATGAGACCAAGGTGAGTTACTCAATACCTAAATTACATGGTAATATACCTTTTGTTTCCGGTTAATCCTTGCATGTAACCTGTGATGGTCGATATGGTAACCTGTGATGCTCGTATCTGTTGAATCCATGTTTTGTCCCTTTTGTCATTGCTTATGACAAAATATGTTACTTTATATGGACATGGTGGAAATTCAATTCCACGGCGCTTTATTTCCGCTTAACCCCTACGGATGGGCTATGGTTGTTATATAACTACAAATTAATTTATGGTAATGCATGGATTGCTGTACATAGGGTTATGAATTCTCGGTTAATTTAAGAATAACAAATTTGTACTTCTGTTCCAGGCAGCAACAAATGGTTGGAGTACGTATCCTTCTATTGGCAAAGCTGGGCGCAACCACATGGTCGGGATGCCATTTGCTAATTGTTTCCACTTTATTGCTTGTACCAATATTAGCCCCTATCTCTCTTACAAGTAATGCTGAGACTTACAGTGTAATGGTCATATGTTGAAACCATGGTACTTAATACCTGACTTGTTTATCCTACGTATTCGTGGTTTTGTAGTGGATTTTGAAGTAACATGAAAGCCTTCAATTGTTAAATTCTGGTGGTGACAGGCCATATCAATGGTTCTTTGAATTTTGACTAACACCAAAGCTTTCAATATTATGTGGTTGCACAATATGTGATATGTATATTTGCATGGAATCCATTAGCCGAACAGAGTTTTTTTGTATGGAACCATGTAACCGAACAGGATTTCGAGCATATTCACTTCGTCTTGTTCACCTAACTTTATCCTTGTCAGAAACATTAAGTGCTCCTTCTGAAAAAATTATATGGTCGGACCCTAAAAATAATGTAGTCGTTCAAAAATATTCACTTGCTCTTGTTCACCCAACTTTGTCATTGTTTGAAACATTAATGGTAGTTGAGGTGCTGAACTCCATAGTACATTTACTACTTCTGACTATGAAACTATATATCAAAAATGTCCTAATGTTAGTGAAGATTTATTGGTAGGGGTACATTTATGACAAGATTCACTGGCTTTCTTAGCTGGGCCCCTTTGAAAAGGCCAAGTGGAATAGGGGATGTTTCACATTTCATATTCCATATTCCACAGAGAGTTCTCACAACAAAGTGCTCTTTGTGATTCTAAATTGTAGTCTTTATGTAAAATAAATGTACTCTTTCAGTAATATTTACTTGCTCTTACTATCAAAATAAGTTGAACTATATACACGACAAGGGGGCCAATGAAAGGTCAAATCAACTAAGTTACCTGTCTATATACACACTTGCTGGGCCATTGATGATGCATTCCAACAAATTACAATATGGATCGAAATTGGCCTTTTCAAATAAGACTGGAAAAGGGGGAGAGTTCTGGTTCTGGTTCTCGTACACGGGCACGTGCATGGGCACCCTCACCTATTCCAACTCCGAACATCCGTCCTTCCTTTGGTTCGGCACAAGATTAATGCCATGTGCAGGCGACTAATCCGTCAAGGCCTGATAGTCAAGAAAGTGAGGGAAGCTGAAAGGGATGGCTTTGACCCAAGAGAGTCTATTAGAGGAATTCAGAGGATCCACAGTATGCATCCGACCCCGAAGTATCTGATTACTCCGATGACGAATAGGAGTAATTGTATTTCATACCATTGTAGTAATTATAAATTGGGGTACTATGTTCTTCGATTTATGCAAGAAATAATGTCATCATGCCTTCTTAGGTGGGCCCCCTTTAAAAGGGCAGCTAGAATAGGCTATGCCTCCCAATTAATTTTTCATACCCAACAGTTATGTCAAATATAAAGTGCTCTATGTGATTCTAAGTTGTAGTCTTTGTGAAATATAATGTACTCTTTAAGTAATATTCAGTTGCTCTTGTTACCTCGGAGAATGGTAGTTGTGATGTGCTGAACTGCATAGTACTGGTAGTACTTTCACTGTACCACTACGTACAAATAATGTCATCATGTTAGTCAAGATTTGTTTGGGGGGTTAGGGGTAGGGTTCATCTTAGGTGGGCCCCCTTTTAAAAGGCAGGTGGAATAGGGGATGCCTCACAATTAATATTCCATGCCCAACAGTTATGTAAAATACAAAATGCTCTATGAGATTATAAGTTGTAGTCTTTATGAAAAATAATGTCCTCTTTGAGTAATATTCAGTTGCTCTTGTTACCTCGGAGAATGGTAGTTGTGAGGTGCTTAACTCCATAGTACTGGTAGTACTTTCACTGTCTAATGTATAGTACTAAATGATGTGTATAAATATGAGATAGGAAAGTGGAACTCATTTGCATCTAAATTATTTGGGTGTTGTCTTAACTCTCCCAACTTCTTTGTCATAACAAAATTCTACTTGCTGCGCGTGAACAAGATGTAGTCCGTTTGGATTCATCACAAACCCAAACAACAAGCAATACAATCCAAATTCTACTTGGGTATGGTATGGGCGGTGTTGGTAAAAAACCACTAAAGTGGCTATTTACATTATTATATTGACTTGTCATCCCGATCGCCAGCATCTTGATGAAGACTGGTCATGGCGGCCCTCCCAGCATCTTCAAGCATTTGCACTTCTATTGTGTTATGCTTGCAAACTGGGGTGACCTAAAGTGGCTATCTACATTATTATGTTGAGTTGTGTGGGCTACCAGCCCGAAAAAACAAAAGGTTTACGTTTTGCTTTTATATTTTCCCGCCGCTTTGAAGAGAAATACGCCGTTTGAAGAGTCGCCACCCGGATTTGCGGTATATCACCCAAGAAACCGTTTTGTTTGGAAAACCAGTTGATTTGAAGTTGAAAAACCAGAGATCAGTTTCAAGGGTCCGGAAGCCATGTTACGGGGGGGAAGGGTTTTACGGCACCCCCCTCGCCCGATTCGAAATCGGTCTCTACTAAACGTTTGTGGGATTTTTTTAAAGGGATTTTGTTTCATTAGATCATTTAGTAAGTATTCGCAATTATAACAGGTAGGAAGTGCATGCATGTGCAGTTGTACAGGGGGAAGTGAAATGATGGAGTAACGGTGAGCAAATGCATGAATGACAGAAAATTGGAATCTGCCACTGACTTCACTCTCGAGCGCTCGGGATCAGTCCCGAGCGCTTGGGAGTTCTGACACCCAACCTGCAAGCTTTGTTAGCACAGACAGAATAAAATGCTAAAACTGGAAACTGAAATGATATTAAGTACACTACTGGCTCAGCAGAGGACTTGAAAGACTGGAATGAATCCTCAATCTTTCAGATCTTGCCTCCCTGCCTTAATAAGGCTAAATCTACAAATTTAAAAAAGCAAAAGGGCACACTTATGCATGCAGAAACCAGATAACACAGCAGGCTGGAAAATAGGAAGCAATGGCATGCATGCACTCCCGAGCGCTCTGGAATGGTTCAAAGCGCTTGGGAGTGAGCTGCATGTCAACTTACTCTCAAACAGGAAATGGCACTGATTTGACATGCAAACACCCTTGTTTTTACGTTTCTCTGAAATGAATTATTCTTTTAACTTTAAACGAAAGGAGCCTTGTTCACACATGAAATCTTTGTGAGAAAATGGTTCTGTTTTAGTGGAAAACGACTTCCTGGTGCATGCATGCCAAATAAAACCATTTAACTTAAGAGTGCACCTCCTTCCCAACCTGCTATGTGACAGAGGACCATGCATGGAAGCTGGGAACAGTCCCGAGCGCTCTGGAGTACTCTCAAGCGCTTGGGAGTGTTTCCAGTAAGGGTTTTATGAAAACGTTTTTTTTTGTGCCCCATTGCTCTTGTTTTTACACTAGGGTCTCCCAACCATGCACCCAGTATTGAATACTGGGTCAGGCTGAGAGACCCCCCTCAGAAGGGAAGAACAGCCCTTTAGTTGTGATCAAAGGTAAAAGTTTCTACCTTTTCCTTGAACTTTTGCTCCTTGGGATGACTTTGAAATGTGGATGAAGAGAGGAGAGTGCAAGAGATCAGAAGGATATTCTGGACTTCTTGCCCTTTTCCTTGGTGGTTTGCAAAACCTTTGGAGTTTGGAAAGAGAGTTTGGAGGTTTTTGGTCTTTGGCTAGAGAGAGAAATAGAGCAGAGAGTAAGGGTTCTTGTGGGGTGAAAATTTCGTGGTCCTCCCTTCAGCTAAAAACCAGTTTATATTTATAGGCAAAACATCAAATGGTTTTGAAAATCAAATGGTTTTGATCAAACATTTTTTTAAAGGGAAAATCTTTGGCCTGAAAATCTTCCACCAGAGGTTGAGTGTGGACCGAGCCATCGGCGGGCTCAAGGTGGTTATAATGATGAGTTGCAAGGTGAGTGGGTGATACTGCCATCCATTGGGCAACAGAATAGTCTCGAGCGCTTGGGATCACTCCCGAGCGCTTGGGACCTCACTCTCAAGCGCTCGAGAAAGAGCCAGGCCAGAGGTTTTTGGAAAATGGTTTTGAGCGCTTGGGATTGCTCCCAAGCGCTTGAAAGTGTTTTTAACCATTTTTAATCCCTCTTCAAATCTTTCAAGAAGCAAAGTTCCGATCGGTACCAGGCTTGTTTCAATCCAAAGTCATCATCGGGGAGCCTCCGGGCCACGAGTCAAGGGATTTTGAAAAGTCCAAATTGGGGTGTTTACAAGTTGTCATGACAATGACAATCCCCACAGGCTTGTCATTGTGTTACGTATCCGTAGGAACCCCTCTTTTTCGTTGTTTTATGTTAGTTAATGGATGTTGTATGTACGGAAGTTTTATTGACTGAACTATGTGAGATTATGTCCTAAAAAATGGTTTTAAATTATTTGGCCCATTTTAAGGCAGATGAAATCAATTTTATATGCAACAAATGTCCTCCTACTGCATTCATTATATGGTGGACATAGATGTTTGATGTACAAATTATAATTAATTAGTTCATTCTTTTGGAATCTCCGAAAAAGTTGGTTGAGTTTGAATGGAAGTTCGCGCACTTAACTTCCGACACTCCTTAAAGTCAACACAACATATGCTCCTAATCAATACATTATACCTACATTATATGGTCTTCATTGATGTATGATGACCTAAGAGAAAGTTTGATGCGGACTACTAAATTCCCATCGTCATGGCATATAAATACGACACCAAATTTTAGCTCATGTTCACATAGTCAGAAAGTTCTCCCACTTTAGTGTGATGACCAAAAAAACCTGTAAGAAGATGTAGTTGGTTTGAATTGTTCACAAACCCACTAACATGCAACTACAACACAAAGTTCAGAAATGGTCTTCCTTTACAAAGGTGTGTTGTTCCGCTGTTACAAAAACCTACAAAAGTTGCCATCTACATTATTATATGACAGTCTCTATCTGTCACAATAGTACTGTTTTTGTTCTTCTTGTTTCCCTCCATTTTGAGCAAACTGTCGTTCAGTTGGTCGCGGTGGGTTTTCAAATATGATTACGCATCTAGCGGTACTCTTACTACTCTTACTACCTCGGAGAATGGTAATTGAGGTGCTCAACTCCATGGTACTGTTCGTACTTTCAGTTTCGAATTATGTACAGATATACGTCATAATGTTAGTCAATATTATTGGTAGGGTCCATCTATGCTTAATTCCATAGGCTATTTATGTTAAAGTCCTCATGTCTTCTGCCATTATTTACTTGCTCTTTCGTACGTTGGAGAAAGTTCGTTGACGTGGAATGGGTGTTGGATGACATAACTTCCAACACTTCAGAATGTCATGTAAAAGAAAGTGCTCTTTATGAATATACAGAAGGCTCTTTACGTATTTATGATAAAGTCTTTTACCATTATTCACTTGCTCTTCTGTACATTGGAGAAAGTTCGTTGAGGTGGAATGGATGTTGGACCACCTAACTTTCCACACTTCTGAAATGTCAAGAAACAAGAACAGGCTTCTCATGAATAATGAATATGGTCTTCCATGATTTGTATTGTAGCCTATTACAAATATTGACTTGGTTGTAATGTTTGATGGGTCTCATCCTAACTTCCTATATAAATACCACCCCGTCCTAACATAGTCAGAAACCCACAATCATCAAGTTTGAAAAATAATTTCCCCACTTCATTGTCATCACACAACCTAGGAACATGTAGTTCGTTTCATTGTCAAAAATCACTACAATAAAAACATAAGTGCTTTTTGTGATTCAACATTATAGTCTCTGTGAACAAACACTGTACTCTTTCCGTAATATTTACTTGCTCTTACTGACTTCGTCTTCTTTCTGCGTCATACAATGGTTCATGGCTCCCCTCAATTCTCATCCCAACTTCTTAAATTCTGAGGTTTAACGTACTCATAAACCCACCCCCCGTTTATTACAATCAAAACTTAACTTTCCCAACTTCTTTGTTGTAAGCTAAGTAGACTTGATGCACGTGAAGAAGATGTAGTTCGTTTCGGTTCACAAACCCATGCACAAGCAATACAATCCAAACTTCAGAAATGGTCTTCGGTTCTATACATTTGCTGTTGGGTCTTTCTTCTTGTACTCTTTCTGGTATTGGTAAAAAACTACGAAAGTGGCTATCTACATTATTACGTCCTTCTCACACCCATTTGGAGCATATCTTACAATTTCGAAGACCGAGTTCGATAGAAGTGTGAAAAGCAAGTGAACTGACCTCAGCTTGTAAGATAAGTAGTATTGAAATATTAGTATCACCTCCAACATTCGTCCCTAGCACAATGATGTAAGCTTGTACACAATGTTGTATACAAGGAACGTTTTTTTCCAATGATGTAAGCTAACGACAAAGAGTTTTAACTAATTGTACTTTTATATGTGCTCGTTGTTCATTTGCAATCAGGGCTTCTCCTACCTTTCGTGTAAATGAATTAGTAACTAAAACCATATTGCATCGTTCCATCGGACAAGAGTTAGACGATTGTAAGATTCGTGTTAAGGACCCTATAAGTTCACCAAGGGGTGACGCATTCCGTAATTGTACTCTTCTACGTGGGTTGCGAATCCTCTCAAGCCACCCCCTAGGTAAATCCATTCATTTCACACGACATACATTAATTTTTAAAATCTGCTACCATTGTCGGGGTAGTAAGAGCAAGTAAACATTACTAAAAGAGTTCATTTAATTTTCTCAAACACTACAACGTTGAATAAAAAAGAGCAATTTCTTTTGTATAAATATGAGATAGGAAAGACGAAGTCAGTAAGAGCAAGTAAATATTACGGAAAGAGTACAGTGTTCTTTCACAGAGACTACAATGTTGAATCACAAAGAGCACTTGTGTTTGTATAGTAGTGAATCTTGTCATGAAAGGACCGTATAAACAAATTCTTGACTAACATGAGGCCACATTATTCGTACAAACTTTCACAGTGATAGTACTAACAGTACTATGGAGTTGAGCACCTCAACTACCATTCTCCGAGGTAGTACGAGCAAGTAAGAATTACAGAAAGAGCACAATTTTTGTTCACAGAGACTACAAATATGAATCACAAAGAGCACTTTTATTTTTGCCACAACTTCAGATACTATGGAATAGTAATTGTGAGGCATCCCTATTCCAGCTACCCGTTTAAGATGGCCACCTACAAGGTCCAGTCAATGTCTTCAAAAAATGGACCCTACTATTCAGTCTTCATGACATTAATTGTACATACTTTCACAGTGATAGTACTAACAGTACTATGGAGTTGAGCACATCAACTACCATTCTCCGAGGTCGTACGAGCAAGTCAAAATTACATAAAGAGCACAATGTTTGTTCACATAGACTACAAATATAAATCACAAAGAGCACTTTTATTTTTGCCACAACTTCAGATTCTATGGAATAGTAATTGTGAGGCATCCCTATTCCAGCTGCCCTTTGAAGGTGGGCTCACCTAAGAAGGCCAGTCAATGTCGTCGTAAATGGACTCCAGCATTCAGTCTGCATTACATAAGTAGTACATAGTTTCACAGTAAAAGTACTAACAGTACTATGGAATTGAGTACCTCAACTACCATTCTCCGAGGTCGTAAAAGCAAGTACATATTACGTAGAGAGTACATTTTGTTTCACGTAGACTACAAATTATAATCAGAAAGAGCACCTTTATTTTACATAACTTCAGAGACTATGGAATATTAATTGTGAGGTGGAATGGATGTTGGATGATTACCTAAATTTACACACTTCTGAATGTGAAGAAAAAATACCAGGGTCCTCCTGCTTGTACCTCCTACACTGGTCCTTTCCTACCTTCCTACATAAATACCACCCCTCGTCATAACATAGTCAAAAACCCCCCATGATTGTAAGTTCATTCAAAAGTTTCCCCACTTCATTGTCATCACACAACATAGGAACATGTAATCCAAAATTCAGAAACGGTATGGAAGTTCAATACAATCATGGTAGGGTTATACTCGTTCGGTATGGCCGGTCTTGGGAACAAACCACTTGGCCATCTACAACATTATATTCATTTGTCGTCTCTATCCCCAACATCTTGATTGTATGTGCGCTCAACGAGAGTTGTATGCATAATTGTTACGACCATCTGTCCTTCTCACACCCATTTGGAGCTGTAGTGGTTCTCCTCGCCGGTAGGTTTTCATACAATTCGTACGTTTTGTAGGTTCATTGCATGTATGACTACCTTTAGGGGTTCTGCTTGGAGGTCATCTACTTTTTTTTAGAGATTCACTAGCATTCTTACGTGAGCCCTTTCAGAAGGGCAGCCTTCTTAGGGGATGCCTCACAATTTGTATTACATACTCTCTGAAGTTATGTACAAAACAAATTGCTCATTCTGATTCAAAATTGTAATGTTTGAGACAAATGAATGTACCCTTAGGGATGAGTAATGTGTACTTGCTCTTACTACCTCCGATAATGGTAGTTGAGTATGTCATGGTATGTATGTCCTGTGAAATGAATGTTCTGTTGGAATTTTCGTGGGTTCATATAATTTATTTAAGTATGTGTTTTAGGGTACATTTGTGGTGGGCATCGTCTTGTAGCATTATTTACGAGTACAATTGCGAACCACAACAACATGACTAAAGGAAGTTATTACATTTGGTAAAGTTGTTCAACATTATTCGTATCAAGAAATGGTCTAAAATATAGAACGTACAACTTCATTCCGAACCGAACACATGTGCGAAGAAAATAGAATATAGGAAACCTTAACACATTGCCTACATATAATCGACAATTGGACAACAAACAACCTTAACTGCAGTTTCGACAAACGAACCTGGACATAGAGCAGCACATCAACACATGAAACCAAGTTCGACACACAACAACTGCACTAACACACAAATTGAAACATATGGAGGAACAAGTCTGGAATTGTCATATCCCCCCTTCATTGTAACCCGTGGGCCCTGCTATATGACGTCGTTTGGAAAGTACAAATGAGGTGCAAGACAACAAATATCCTCATAGCCATGCCACAACTTAAGCTCACACACACAGCAGAGAACCTGCATTTTTCGTTCCAGTTTTTTGTCACAGTTTTTGGTCACACATCCCGACCAGATATACCTAGTTTTTGGTCACAGTTTCTGCCTCAACATTTGAAACCCAAAACATGCATACCAATAACAGAGACCAAACAACATCCCCAATCATACACTTAACCGGATTTGTCTTCACCATTTTACACCTGTTGCAACGGAGGTACAAAATTGGAACATAATTCTATCAGACACAGAAAACAAGCACAACAACCCAACTCACACACACCAGATTCAATGGTAAAAACAGCCCAGACTAGTACATCATTTCAACTGGACAGACGAAGACATAATTAGCATGGTGAAAACTGGACAGATTGTCACGATTGTGAATCCAACAAAAATCAATCAGAAAGACACCATTGTCAGACATAAACACCTAAGCCACTGACGGTAGTGTAAGGATTATTTCTGTGGGCTACCAGCCCGAAAAATACATTTCCGTTTTGAGAAAAATGGTTTGAAGAGTCGCCACCCGGATTTATGGTTAATCACCCGAGAAACCGTTTTGTTTTGAAAATGGTTGATTTGAAATTGAAAACCAGAGATCGTTTTGAGGGTTCGGAAGCCATGTTACGAGGGGGGAAGGGTTTTACGGCACCCCCCTCGCCCCTATTCGAGATCGGTCTCTACTAAACGTTTGTGGGATTTTCAAAAGGGATTTTGTTTCATTAAAGCGTTTAGCAAGTATCCACAGTTATAACACGTAAGAAGTGCATGCATGTGCAAGTGTATAGTGGATGACAAAATGGTAAATGAATAAGATGCATGATAATAGAAACTGATGATCTGCCACTGACTGCACTCTCGAGCGCTCAGGAGTGGTCCCGAGCGCTCGAGACCTCTTATCCCCTGCAAAACAGAACTTAGCACCTCTGGATGCAAATGGAATATACAAACAGTGAGGTATAAATTAGAGCAGCATTTATGTAGGTTTGCTCAGCATTGAACTCAAACAAACAAGAACAGGTCTTGAATATCCAAGTATTGCTTCCTTGCAAACAGAAAATAAACCCAACTGGGCTCTGGAAGGACCAGTGCATACCCAGTACATACTAAAATACAGAAAATGCTGTATTTGATGACAAAATAAGATTTTGGTCGCAGCAGCACTCCTGAGCGCTCAGGAATGGTCCCGAGCGCTCGGGAGTGAACCCAGTGCCCGAAAAAAGATTTGTTTCTTTGTATTCCTCTTGCTTTTGTTGTTAAACCAAGATCAAGTTGCTCACAACCAGATGAAGAACTGGTATGAGCCACCGATCTCCCTCAGACAGGGGAAAACAGCAGGCTTAGGTACAAAATGAAATTTTATACCTTTAATCAAGCTTGAACTTGACTTCTTGATGGATTTGAGGACTATAATGTGGCTGGAAAACAGTGAGAAACAAGGTCTTAGATGTATCTAAGAATAAAATATTTTTGGTGATTTTCTTGGATGTTTCTTTGAAAATTATTTGAAGGGAAAATTTGAAAATTTTTGAGGGTGGTTGAGAGCTGGAACTTCTGAAAACAGGGGAGTGAGAGAGAGAAATTTTCGTGGTCCCTTGAATGGAAGAACAAAGGGGTATTTATAGGCAAACATAACCTATGGTTTGGAAATAAAATGAAAGATTAAAAAATAGTTTTTGAGGGAAAAAGAAGTATGATGATATTCTGCTGGCTCAGGCAGGCTTGACTGGTAGGTTTGAACGTTGAAAGGTCTGAAAAGCCTGAAAAGTCATGGTCAAAGGCCAAGCTCAACATGCATTGGTCAGTCAGCACTCCCAAGCGCTTGGGAGTGGCAGCCCAACTTCAGCAGGGCGCCACGGACACTCCCGAACTCGATTTTGGGTGTTTTTCGAAGCGTTGGAAAGCTCGTTAAGTCCTCTTTCTAACCCAATTGGTTTCATTCAAATATATATTATATGCTAAAATGTGTGCCAATTTTACCCTCAGTGTGTCGAGAAAAAAAGAATGTTTTGATTTTGAAAAAGTCCAAGAAGTATCGTCCAAGTTTGCCAAGACCCGTTTTGACCCTATTTCATCATCGGGGAGCCTCGAGGGCACAAATTAAGGAAATTTGACAAGTCCAAATTGGGGTGTCTATAGTTTCCAAGTAAAAACAACGTCAAGCTTATACCATTAACGTTCAGTGCACTTCAGAAATCTCGTTAGAACCACATCGCGCAACTGGTTGTGCGGGCTTAACAGCAACCGTACTAGTAGCCTCTTCCGAAGATCCATAGCATCATTTCCCACATGATCCTATAACATAAGCACATGTCTAAGTATCTAGTGCTCCTAACGTTCTGTGCAAACACAATTGATTCACCATTTTGTATTTGGGCTACTATTTACCTCAAGTTCCCGTGTATTCATACGGCCTCCTATCTAGTGCTCCATGAATTTTAAAGTATAAAAGCCACAATCGTGCCTGCATCCACGCCACGCATATGCATTTTGTAAACATGCTTGCATAGTCTATGTCAACATTTGAGTACGTGTAGTGTATAAATAAGCACTCACGTATTATCTTGCTGAGGAACTGCTGGTTCATACACATGCCATTTATTCCATGGGGTAGGCAGTTGGCGCCTTGTCTGAGTCCGACTCAACACGTTGTACAACATCCCTACCTGACTCACTCCAACAAAACAGGTACATTAGATGTGTTGAGGCTGACACTTCAACAAAAATGCGAAAAGGAATTTAACATTCCACAAACATGACTGGCCTGTGCTTACCACTGTTTTAGTAGCTACCTTCTTATCGGTAGTTTTTAACACCATTGAGTCAACAACTTCAATCCGTTTATCCACCAAGTTGACAACAACACAATACCAGTGCTCAATATCAGTCAGCAACACGGGTAGGAATAGCTGCATACAAAAGGATTTGCAAATAAGTATTATCGGGACCCAAGCCTGGAGGCCAAATACATGACAATGATAGTTTGAAAAATAAAATACTGTAAACTTGCCAAATTGCACATGGCGACATCATATCCCAGAATGTTAACATCAACTGCATCATCAAGCACCTTCTGATCTTGTACTTTAGCAAAATTCAACAGATTGTACTACAATAGGATGGGAAGAATAAAATTATGAATTACCCCACTAAAGAAAAGTAGGCGAACGAGCAATAAATTTGTAAGTACACATGTTTGACATTACCACAAAAACACTTGAAAACATGTGTCGTGTCGACCGCGGGACCCCATCTTTCATTGGGGCCTTGGCCTTTTCTTCTTTCAACAACCATTCAATCATCGTTGCCATCACCTAAAAACCATTGGAAGAAAGAAAAATTGGGACATCAATAAACATGAAGTAATGAAAACTGAATATGTAAGGAACACTGAAATTTCATAATTCATGAAATTTTAGACATTTGTGCAATTTACTCTCAATTACCATATTGGACATATGACCCCTTGGTTTGAACACTCCACGTAACATATCATGTGATAAATGGATCTTCCCGCCATCGATTTTTAAACATACTCCCTGCAAGTACGAACTTATGTAATGATCACGTACGTTTGATGAAATAAACAATAACGGGAGTAGTTTTAGAATGTAGGAGTTAGTAGTCATACTCTTCTCCTGATTTGTTTGGTGGTTGCATCACATATGCCCACACTTGACTTTCTTGTTTCGTAAGCTTTGGTTTTTTCACCTCCGGTGGAGCCACGTACGGCGTTCTTCTCGCTTTACTTGCTTTCACAGTCCGCTTACCTCTTTTCGTCGATGGACGCGTCCCGGATCCTTGTTTGTAGACGTGTACGCGCCCCTTTGTTCAATGGCGGAGTGAATGTGACTTTATCTTCTTTTTGAACCTCTCCTTCTCCTTCTCTTTCTCTTTCTCCATCATCATCATCATCATCATCATGATCTTGTTCTTGTTCTTGTTCTTGTTCTTGTTCTTGTTCTTGTTCTTATTCTTCTTCTTCTTCTTCTTCTTCTTCTTCTTCCTCCTCCTCCTTGTCCTCCTCCTCTTCCTCTTCGTCCTCCTCGTCGTCTTCTTCTTGAACTTGTTCATCACCATCTTTTCCAACCACAGTTTTTTGTTGTACGTTCACATGTTGCGGATGTTGTACAACATCCGCCATCTCAGCTTCCGGAGAGTACAACGGCATTTGCTGGGCAAACAAAAGGCCGCTCATGCGGCTACCATCCATGTCGTCCACGTCAACCCCATGACTAACCTTATTCGGATTGACAGTGGA
The DNA here is from genome assembly GCA_018127125.1 of Rhododendron griersonianum. NCBI lineage: Eukaryota > Viridiplantae > Streptophyta > Magnoliopsida > Ericales > Ericaceae > Rhododendron > Rhododendron griersonianum. The sequence goes on from CM030789.1 coordinate 35,906,099, forward strand.
GGTTGAAGGGAGATTGTCCAAGTCACCCATGTCGACATCATCTTCATTTCGATTGTTTCTCTTAGCGGAGGCCGAAGACGGATCTCGGGTGCATGTTTCAGGAACATCACCCATCAAAGCGGCATCCAAGAGTTGGAGATGTTGCATTTGGTTGACGAAATTTTTCTTCAAATCATGAAAGGCAGCAATTGTGTACTGCACATAAGGAAAGAATAACGTTATGAATATGAATGACATAAATGGTTCAATTGTAAATGGGCAACAAAATTACGTTCCCTCACTGGATGCCGAAAAGATGGGGCAGGGAATTGCTCAGAAATTGGATCTACCAAATCCAACGTCTCCTCCTTTGCAATACGTTCTTTTATTTTTTTGGTCGTCCATGATTGAATAAGGGGTTCACCTTCACTCCCAACCTTCATACCCATTGGGTGTTTGTCAAAATATATAAGCTGCAAGAAAATAAGTATTATGAGTCACAATATAGTACTGATGAATTTTATACCAAACGAATGAGATGTAATAAATTTTTTTGATGTACTTACCATTAAAAGTAAGACACAACCAGTAACACCAACAACATCCTTCTTACCACCAATAACCTTGCCACTTCTCTTCTTGTACTTTGCAATTTCAGTGGCCAACCAATCAAGCACAAATTCAGCCCATGCATATGTAGGAGTTTGAACTAAATCGTGCACTGCAGGGTAAAATTTTGTGGCCGCCACATCCTTCGTAGTTGGACACAAGAAACAAGACAGCACAAACAACACGTACGACGTCTTGAACTTCACATCTGCTTTATGTTCCTCGAATACTTGTTGCATCATTGAAAAAGTCACCCCTCTCTTCAATGGTTCTTCTTTTTTCCCAACTTCTTCTGTCCCTTCTTCTTTCCCAAACATCTTCCAAATGTGTTTGAAGTGGTGGTCTTGACAATATGTCGGAACTGGTATACTTCCATAAGATAGGCCTAGCGCCCTTCGAACATCATCAGCCGTGATTGTATACACCCTGACCCTCCCAAACTCCAAGCTCTTACTGTCAGAGTTGAAATGCTTAACTAACCGACTTATGAATTCACGGTTCAACATTGTACACTTCAAATTAAGCATTGTACCAAAACCCGTTGTTTTAACAGCATCTTGTTGGTCTTCGGTCAATGCCGCATTCATTTTTACCAACTTCAACGGCGAGTACCGACTGCGAAATACCGGCTGCACATATAAAGGGTAAACGATTTAATCAAACCCATCATCGGTACCCACATGATACGTTAAAAAAAAGATGAACTATATGAAAATTAAGAAATACGAAACCATACCGACGCATTTTCCTTTTTTTTCTGCTCTTTATGCTTGTTCATGCGAGCTTTTATTTCTTTTCTTTCTTTGGCCATCTCCACAAATGGCGCTTTTTTCACATCCGACATCTTGTTCCATTGTTCCGCAGCTGGTTTGCTATACTGGATAGTGGATACAAGAACTCATGTTAATACAAACCCGTAAGTCACGTTTACCGAATAACCATACGAAGTACAACCACATGAAGTCTAACCTTCGCAATCACAAACATCGGACCCTTATTGGCAACTTTTTCTTTTTTCTGATACGCGGCACTGCAGTTCGACAAATAGAAATGACATTACAACTCAATCAATACAAAATGAAAGTAAACACATTCACAAAGTAACTATATTCATCGTACAAATACGTACAGAAAATACAAATACGGATTGGTGTGGGTACTTCCCACTGATGGCTTTGGCACTTCAACTCCAGCTTTAGACCCTTTTCCAACTCGCTGTCGCTTATGCACTATTGCTTTTGAGCCATCAACTCCTGTCTTACACCCTTTTCCAACTCACGACCGCTTCTTTCCAATTGTCATCCTTCATATAGCGCAAAAATACAAAAACTTTAATCATTAAGACTATTTTTTTCAACTAGATCAATAGAGCATGCAAAATGTACTCTTTCATTTTCTACACTCCTTATAAAAGAGTGGAGTGTTTGTCGACTTTTTTTATTCCCAAACTACCCTTCTCTATTTTGGGGGTGTTTGGGAGCCTACTTTTTGACTTTTCATTTTCAGCTTTTTGGGTTTTTAGCTTTTTGAATTATGGTCAGAATATATTTTGAATGTGGTAGAGTGTTTGGATGATAGGTGTAGAATGCATTTTGCAGTAGGAATAGTATTTGGAAGATATGTGATAAAAATGAATTATGGATTGAATTTTTACCATGTTACCCCTAGAACTATTACGGCTCATTTACCAGTTAACCTAACAAATTGGCAAACACCCACCCTTTTGTATTTTGGTGATGAGAAAATGGAGGAGAGATCCTCTGCCTCCCACTTTTCAACTCTTGCCCTTTGCAATTCCTTTCTTCCCCGCGACGTTAACCCACAACAATGGAGGCAAAGCTATTGAGGGCCACCTCTTCTGGGATACCAATACCCACTGGCTTTTCAAGTCTTCAAAACCCAGTTGCCTTTTTCCACACCAAATTAGAAAAAAATTGCTGCTTTGGATTCCTCCATACGAATTTGCCAAATCGTGGTGTGCAATCAGTTCAAGCCTCTGCAATTTGCCAAACAAAAAGAATTATGGTGAGGACATGAGAAGAGGTGAAAGAGAATGGGATGATTTTCCAATCGGTTCATGCCTCTGCAATTTTCTCTCTCTCTGTTCGTTCTTGTGGTGAAAGATGAGGGGTTTTTGGGTATTATGGAAGAATGGAGAGGGTATATTGGTCTTTTTGTGTGGAGGCTGATTGAGAATGGAAAACGGAAAATGGGAAAAGCTCCTAATCCCCTCTTTTTCACTTCTCTTCTCTATCCTTCAAAACAGAAAACTCATTCTCTTGGAATGGATTTTGTGATTCTTAGCCAAACATCCAGAATCGGAAAATGGGAAATGGAAAATGGAAAAATGAGCCTCCCAAACACCCCCTTTAGTTCCCAGATCCTACGGAAAAAAGAAATTGCCACATACCTACCAGATCCAAACATCACGTAGGCAGCCAAACAACACGTCTGCAGCCAACCGACAAAGGCTTACGAACAGATTTGAAGTGCCTCAATGATGGCCTCCCCAACGGAACTCTCCCCTCTGAACTCTCTCCTGTTTTTAAACCCATCCCCAGACGTCGACGTACACGACATCCGTGTTCTGCCATCTCCATCTCACGGATGAAGATACGAGAGACCTCACTGAGCAGCCGAAAGCCCACTTTTGCATAGTAAGTTTAAACAAATCCATCGTCCATGTGCCCATGGCCATTATTGGTAACCGTCAAGATTGATGTGGGAGTCTTGCAACCCATAAACGTCAAAAACATCTCCATCAAAAAATTACACCCATCTATGCATGGACCTATCAGTGACAGGATAAGAAACGCAATGGTGTTGTCACATACACCAACTGTTCGATTCTATTCCTGAACGCTTTTGAGAGGTGTTTCCTCTTTCCATTGGTCCATTGTAACATTCAGCACCGTTAATGTAGTCTAGCATTTTAAAGTGACGAGGGTAGCACACTATGTAACAAGGCTCAATAGGATCTCGTGAGTAGTAGCAAATATGCGGGATTGGGAAGAGTCATAGTAAGCAGGTCTTCCACTGCTTACTCTCTCTTAATTTCCAGCAGTTAATTAAGTGGGTAGTTTAGATATCTTAGCAGTAGCATCCCATTTGATATCTATTCTCTCACTCAATCTTCCCTGTTTGCATAACTTTAACACTCTTGAGTTTTATTTGTGCTCTTTGTATGTTTTATTTGTGCTCTTTGTACATTACGTGGAAACAGCTTATTGCATGTAAAGGTAATTTATTTATTTATTTTTGGAACCGCCAAAACTTATAGATAAACTGTTTAGGTATGGCATATTTGACATCCATTTTTTGTTCATCTTAAGAACACGTCATCAAGAGATACACAACCAAGGTTCTTTTTTGGACAGTACTAAAATATTAGAATTGCAACGTATGAAAAATTGCAAATTCACAAAGACCCAGTTTACCTATTTCTACACAACGCCGATCTAGAACCATTGCGGTTGTATGACTATGCTGTCTATGCGGGTTGCAAGTTCTTTACGTGGAATCTGCATCATTGCAGCTATATGAGTTAGACAGTTAAACTAACCAGACCGTTATAAAGTGACACAGAACCAAAACAGTGGCCATTGAAGACGCGAAGATGTCCTGAAGTGATGAACGTAAAATCTTTTCCCATCATGGAGCTATTTCCCACTGTAGTGTAATGAGTACACCTCCGATTGCCTTCATCCTTCTCACTATGGAGGCCTTTGTTCAAGTCTACTCACCGCAAAGGAGAGGTCAGTTTTCTCTTTTTCACTATTAACTTTGTCAAGATTGGATTCCTTTACTATTTGCCCAAAAATAGATTGGATTTCTATGAATGAAATGTTGCTCAGACGTGCCAATTAGGCACACTTTGTGTGTTGGTTTGTTCTTATTTTAGATGATCGTCAATGGAGATGTGTTGTTTGTAGAGCTGTCCATAATTGCACTTGGAGCCTGGATTCCTCCTTCAAGTCGAACTTTCTGGGAAGATTGTCTACATTGATGGTTTGATGCTTGACAATTCCATTCTAGATTATGAGAATGCTGGACCCATATAACATTACCAAATTCTTCTTCCACGGCTTTGGTAAGTATCCTCTATCATCCCTTACCATTGGAAACCCATCTTAGGAAGAACAAGTAGTGTAACAATAACTCCTAAGCAAGAATATGATTTTATGATAAGTTAAGGTGAATCTTGAGAGTCCATTGCATCTAAAAATGGAAAAGCGTAATAGTGGAGGGTAAGAAAGAGATACCTCGACTATGTTTTATCTCCTGTATTTGGTTGATTAAGGAAAGGTTTATGGGTTAATTTTATTGGAATTCTCTCCTACGAATGGTCTAAAAACCTGATAAGATGATAACAGTATTGGTTTAATTTGCTCAGCTATTGGTTTCCTAATCTGGGTATGTTCAATGTAGTAACTTTAGGTTTGATGTTGCTGAGTGGTTTAGAGGAGGAGGAAGAAGCGTTGAGGAAAGATTTTGAAGTTGAGGAGCAGGTCAAGGCTTTGAAGGAATAAGAGGTGGAGGTGGTGGAGCTGAAGATGAAGAATAAAGAGCTACAACATGAAACGAGGGAGTTGAGTATCAAGCTAGATGCTGCTGAGGCCAGAATTATAACCCTGGTTTGGATGACAGAGGTAAAAGTCTCATGTGCTCTCTTTGCAAACTCGAGGACTCTTGGGAGTTAGACTTTTTGTTTCCAAAACTAATTCATTTGGAAAATGAAACTCAACCGGACTCCATTAGATGAATATATGTGCTTGATTTTCTAATGTTGGCACACAGAACTTTATGCAAATGCACCTCTTGATTCACGGTCATACTATTGCAATGAAGGTGTTTGATATTCTTAGAGAGTTGGTCACAAATTTCCAGTTTACTTGTACATCTCTGTGATTGAGCGTGATACTTTTGAGCTATACTCAGTTTGAGTAGGATGTTCCACGTTTTTTTTTCCCTCAATTTTTTTTCCCTTCCCATTCAAGGGAGACGGCTCGTTAATAGCTCGTTCAAGCTCGGCTCGGAAGTTAAATGAATGAGCTCGAGCCGATTTTTTCAGCTCGTTTTGTAAACGAGCCGAGCTCGAGCTAGGATAAGCTCGGCTCGAGTTGGCTTGCAAACCGGGGTTAGTAGACTTTTTACGTTAATTACTACAATTAGCATTAGCATTTTAATACCCTGATGTAGAATTCTTACAAAAACATATTACATGTTATTATTATTCTAAAATTAAGATTATTTTCATGTAGAGTATAAGAAAATGAAAGATATATATCTTCACAATCAAAATAATTTTGGTTGTATTAGGCCTATGCAAGGATATATTTACATTTTTCATTGGTACGTTAAGGCTCGTGAACAAGCTCGAGCTCGAGTCAAGCCAAGGCCTGCTCGGCTCGAGCTCGACTCGTTAAGTTTTCACAGAGCTCGAGCTCGAGCTCGGGTTCGTCAAAAACTTAATAAACAAGCTTGAACACGGTAAAACTCGGCTCAGCTCAGCTCGTTTGCAGCCCTAGGGAGAACATAAGACTTTAGGTTTCCTCTCTTTTGACCAAAATACCTTTGGTCAAGCATAACCTCTGTGTGTGTGTGGATTTGTCTTCAAATTTTTTTTAAAGTTATCTATTTTTAAGTATTTTATGTAAGTCTACCTTAGCCAGCTGTAAGTTGATCGCTTGGCTGAAGCAAAAGTTTTCACCTATGGTTCGATCTACTGAGAAAGTTTAAAATTGTTATTTTATGTAAGTCTACCCTAGCCAGCTGTAAGTTGATCGCTTGGCTGAAGCAAAAATTTCCAACTATGGTTCGATCTACTGAGAAAGTTTAAAATTGTTCAGTGTGTTTGTGTATAGTTATGTTCTCTGGTATGAAGTCACCAATGAGTTCACTGAACTATCCAAAGTTAAATGACAAGCTCAACTTGTTTATCTATTGACTTGTTAAATTGAGAGAAGTATAAATTCCTTAGAATTTGTACGTGGGTGTATTTTGAATGAGTTGTATTACAGCACATGTATATGAAGGTTATTTATTTAGTTAAGTGGATGCTTAAATTTATTTCCAATTGAGATCTAGCAAATGGGTTAGATTTGACAAAAAAATACATACGCATGAAGCAATAGATTATTCAGTTCATTGGAATGACACCAGTACCCAATATTATATAGGACTACTAACTCAATGTGTCACAGTCATCCATCCAAATAAATGGTACCAAACTTCGACATTCATCGTCATAAATTTGAGAGACAGATATTTTTACTCGTACTATAAATATCTGTTGGTATCATTCTACCACAAATTCAATGTAGTTGTTTTATAAGTGAAGGAGCATGTGTTTTAAATTTCAATGTAAATCTTTCAGCAGACATAGCTCTCATGTGCAAAGCATGTGTCCCTTTACTAGTGTGAATAAATAATTGGGCATTACAATCATTAACCCATAAGTTATGAGTGCAAATGGAATGAAATACCAACTCTTCTATCTTCTATATCTTCTCCTCATCATAGATGAACAATGTGAGCCCTATCATAATTTCATGCACGTTCGCCAAAATGCACGAACGTTGAAAACGTCAAATATACACATTGACACAAATTATCTTAACTACATTAGTCATCCAAAAATAGCACGGTACCTTAGAATAGAAGCATAAAGGATATTGTGCCTTCTTCATATGATTTGAGTTACAAAACAGCAAGTGATGAATTATAAAAGACTACATTGCGTATGAGTACAGACTAATCTTCCTATTAACATAGACGAAATCATATTTTCTCATACAAGTTATAAAAGAGAAGGTCATTCATTATAAAAAAAAAATACATTGGGTATTATAATACACACATTTGTCTGTTAACATACACCAAATCATATTCTTTTACAGAACTTTGTCCAAAAGACATGACTATTGTTTGAAGTATAAAAAGAGCAGGTCATTAATGCTAAAAGACTACATTATATATTGGTAAAGACCACATGAACAGTACAACCACATAAATCCATCACAACATCCATTTCAAATACAAAAACACAGAACAGTTTTAAGAATTTATGCATATGCATAATTTCTTAAAAGAGAAATAGGGAATGTGCTTTCCATTCAGCAAAATTGTGGACGTGGAGAACTTTCTCTTACTGATTCATTACTCATTATTTCCCCATGGGATGAATGGGATTATTCAGCTCGGCAATGTGGTGGTGATACGTGGCTATAACAATGGTGGATGTGGTGGCTGTGATATTTTTGGTCATGGGTTGGGGGTTGGGAAAACAAACTACAAGAGGGAGAGAGATAGCGAGAGAGTAAAGTTAGAGGGAGAGACAGAGGGGGAGGCTTACCTAAGGGGCGTAATAGTCATTTAACATGGTCCATCCCATGTCTTTGGAATTTGTCTTCCTATGTTTAGATGATTTCCACAAAAACCACTCCATTTGTTCGGGATAAAATACCCCTTTTTCCACTAAACACTGATTTCCCCAAATACATCAAGGGGATCTCTAATGCTACAAGGAAAAAACTTAATGTAGGTGGAGCCTGGAAATTATTTTCTTCGGAAAGTCACCAGCTTACTTGCACTTACATACGTAAAAGTTTCAACCACCAATATCAAGGACCAAAAGGATTGGGAAGAACAGTTATGTAGCTACACTTAAGTGTACTAAGATTGTTCAAAAACTGAAAACAGAACTGAACAATGAGCAAACAAGATTAAGTACTCACTTCTATGCAAAAGTAACACCAAATCCTCAAGATGCTTAATCCTTGTGAGTTCCTACGTTGTTTCAAAGGAGGTACCTATCAACAACAAAACACAGAGTCATGTGAGCTCCATATCATATCTCCTTCTATTGCCTTTGCTTGGCAAAACAATAATCTTGGGTTCAAGTGCCAAATGTGTGCTCGTTCAGTAACTGTTTCGGCATGCATGTATGGCCAAGAAAAGAACTTAACTCATCTATCATCAGTCAACACCATTTGGATCAATCCTTTTCGAAAGGGATACAACGATGCAAAATAAAGTGGAAGGGAAAAATTAGCTTTTTAACTGCATTATTCTTGATCATGTCTATCAACATTCATTTTTCCGTTATTCTGACCTCTTTATTCATTTTTCCGACGGCCTCCAGCCATTATCCCACACAAAAACACAAAATAATCAACAAAAAAATAATAACACAAACATGTTTTTAATACCCACAAAATCCATGCCTAACCCTTCCTGGACATGTACGTTTTATGCAGATGACATCTCGTCTTCGTAGGTAAATCTTGACAACAAAAATTAAGTGACTACTGCATGGCTAACCCTTCCTGGACATGTACGGCATCCCAACTTTTCCCGACTTTTTAGAGAATCTTTCTGCAATATGGAGTTCAATTTCAAATTTCCATTGCAACATTGTATCGAACAGTTAGTAAGCAAATAAAAGAAGTGCGATTAGAACTTTGCATGAGGGGTTTGTAGTTTTCAACGGTAAGCAGTAGGAAAATCCAGAAATTCAAGAAATGATGACATTTGAAGAAAACCCACCGTTTACAAAACCGACCGTTCACCCTTGCCGTCTCCGTTTACTCTGTAGAATCTTTGAACAGACGAGCAGATCTGCCGTGGAAGTGTGAGGCTTTCTCACCGCAGATGGAGTGCGTTCGTACCGAGCAACTCTTCAGACGATGTAGACCACACAGGAGATTAAGGGGGAGCAAACCCTAGGAAGGAGGAGATGGCGTCTTCCGTTCTTGTGGAGCACATACGATTTGAAATGGTTCAGTTCAGAGAGTGGGAAGGGGGAAAACACGAAGGAAGATGGAGACAGGAACAAACGATGTCGTCTTCGGGTGGAGGGGTATTTTTGTCCATAGATGTTTTCATTCCTATGTGTTTTGAATTACTTTCCTCCTTCCCATCACATTGAAATTCCAAATAAGTGGTCCATGACTTGGGTAATATTTGACCCTTGTTCCACTGTCCTGCAATTCCCCCATGGGGTTTTGGCCCAAAGCAATAAATTAGAAAATCTACATGGACAGATACTTTAGAGACAGAGAGAGAGAGAGAGAGTGAGAGGAGTGAGTAAAGGAGAGGGTTTCCGGTGCCGAAAGTGGAGAGAGGGGGAGAGAGAGCGCTTCGGATTCTTTCCGGCGCGGCGGATTCTATAGGAAGCGAGCCTAGAGAGAGAGAGAGAGAGAGAGGCGTGGGAGTTGGAGTCTGATAGATCTTGAGTTGTAGAGAGAGAGGGGAAGTGAAAGAATATGAGTAGCAGAAGTGGCAATGGCGGCGGCGGGGTACAATCAATACCAGCGGCGTCAAGCAAGATGGTCCAGAGTTTGAAGGAGATTGTTAACTGTCCTGAATCTGAGATCTACGCTATGCTCAAAGAATGTAATATGGACCCCAACGAGGCCGTTAACAGGCTTCTCTCTCAAGGTCTCCCAAGGCTTCTCTCTATGAATATACACTATATGCCTTTTTCGTGTTATTTTATCTGGATGCGATTTTGATAGCTGATTATGTTTTATATTTATGTTATGAACTCTGGTTGCTGAGAAAAATTGCTGAATATTTGTGTAAACGCCTGTAGTGTTTACATTAACAACTGATGTTTTGGATATTCATGTGGTCTATGCAGTATTGGTTTCGTCAAAATGAAAGAAAAGGCTGTCTTTTTTTGTTTTTCTTTGAATTTATTTTCTTCTCGTTTGACTACTACAATTTATCCGAAACTACATCAAGTTTTGGATAAAGAATTAATGCTCTCTTGTATTCATGTTTGTTAAGGGTGAGAGGTGAACCGAGGCACAAACTTCTGTTCGGGCCTAGGCGAGAGGTGCTAGGCCATAGGCCATAGGCGAGGCACGGGCCTTTTTGAAGTGAGGCACAAAAATAGGAAAAATAGCACACACCAATACTTCAAATAGTAAACACTAAGCCAATGAATTTTAGAAATCCTACCATCGAAAGCATTCATAAAACATCCACGAAATGTCAAATAATTGAAAATTCTTGCATAGTGAAAAATTAAAACGTCAAAATCAACAAAAGACAAGTATCCAACATTTGAAATAAAAATTAATGTATCCTACTTGGAAATCGATTCATCATGCAGAGAACTTACTAATTAGCCATCAACTTATTGTAAAAATAGATTATTTAGTTAAATTGCTCTTGGATTAATAAATTAATTTAGTTTCTTAGTGAATAAAAAAAGAGAATAGCAGCTTATGTTGATGCTTCTGAGAGGAGAAAAAGGAGGAGAGTTAATTGACTATTGTGGTTGAGAAGATGTCAATTGTCGGCTGTTGAGAAGATCGATCGAGATGAGAGATATGGAGAGAGAGTACCTGTGTTTCGTTTGCTGGTGAGAGAGAGAGGATAACATCGATTGAACTATGAAGGTTGACACGTTTAACCTAGCATCCTATGCTTGTTATCTAAAATGAAAGACGCACCCCTAATTTTGCCTTGTCGGCTTTCTCGCCTATGTTGCTCTTCATTCAAGTTGCCTCCCCTGGCTCAATCAAGGCAAGAACCCTGTGCCTTGATGCACCTGGAGGCGCACCTTTTACAACTATGGCTCGATGCCATTTTGGTTTTAGGAATGCTAAAATTTGGTTTATGTGCCAAAAAAAGGATAAAATGAAAATCTTCATTAATGAGCTGCATCAGATAAGAGGCGTCCTGAGTGATAATTCTTGTTTCCATAATCCATAACTTTAGAAGTATGAATGGATCTCCTTCACATTGCTTGAATGTAAGACAATACGAGACTGAGTGGTTTTTATGCTTGACTTCTTGGCAACTTGTTGTCGGAGTAATTTCAACGATATGCTTTTCTTGTTGGTAGACTTTTCAATCTGATGGCTCTGGATAAGCTATTAAAATGGAGCTATTAAGATGGCTCTGGTAGACTTCAATGAAGGGCTAAGTCTTATTTTGGAAAAGGAGGAAAATAGAATTGAAAATTCGACTTTCACGAATCTGAATTACAAAAAGGAAACCATAAAACATCCCTCTCTCTCTTCAATCAACTAATCAGTCCCTCTCCTTTACTAGTGACAACGGCTAACCAATTTGTATTTCGAACGTAAGGTACCATCTATGAATGCACACCCGAGTACGATACAATAAAGGAAACTTCACGCATAGAACATATTTTAGAAAAACTTGAGGCTATACTCACCGAAGATTTTCTTTCTTGGGGTGACAACTGACAACCTTGGTGGCTGCACTTAGGGCAGGCGTTTACCAGTTTTCCAAACCAACCAAATCAAATTGAGCCTCAAGGTCCAATCAATTGGGGTCAGCTACATGAATCTGATGTCTCCATTGAGTTCTATTGAGGGCTTCACGCTCCACGAGATCCAAGAAACCTAGGTGTTTTTTTTACCAGCACCTTTAAGTCAATTTTGGTTTACCCTCCCCTTAGTGCTACCATAACCATAACACTGCCTCTAAGTCCTAACTACTACATAGAATGATAAAATTCTAAAGATGAATACACCTCTATTTCTTGCATTCGAGACCATTTGGTGTTGCTCTTGTGAACACAGAAAGCGCAAAAGACTACCACCAACCGTGAAAAGTTTCTTATAAATCTTGTGGGCATGAAGGACTATTACACCAACACTAGGGAGCTTATTGTGTCAAACAGGGCACTTGTTGTCGGAGTGTCTCTCCTACACCAAACCTATCTCTATGCGCTCCATGTTTCTCAACAAATTATTGGACTCCACCTTCGTAGCCCTCGCAAACCTCAACAGCAATTCCTCGTCAGGGTCGTCATTTGAAGTCTGGTTACTCAAGATGCATTTTCCTAACCAACTACCCGAGGCAATCGAGATTTGCTTTGTATTCTCTGGTGCTCTCATGTGATCAGATAGGCATGTTCGTGCTTATTAGGTTGTTCTAACATTTTCTTGCTTTTGCTCCATCCTTATGATTTCCTCATTCGTTTCCATAACATGCAATGTCATGTTTTAAAATTTCTCATTCTTGACGATTCTACTCTGAGATTGAATGCAGGTTTTTGTTTTGTCCCTGTTTGGTTTGTTGATATTTAAGCTCAATTCTGATTTGATGTTTTATATTGTCTAGATCCTTTCCACGAGGTGAAGAGCAAAAGAGAAAAGAAAAAAGAGGTGTGTGGATGTGGAAAATGCATAATATCTGATTTCTATTGTTTGGTAGTTGAGTCTCCTTTTCCAAAACATTTCTTCATCATTTTCCAACTTATGGATTGCCCCTGCTATGAAACTGCAAAGACTATTGAAGCTCTATTAAGCTTCAGATGTGGTGTGAGAAATCACCTTTTTTTTTGAAGTTCTGTTAAAAATTCACCTTGCTATCCATTTTTCAGTTCTCTACCCTTATTGTTTCAGAATAAGGATACAACAGAATCCAGGTCTCGTGGCGTTAGCAACACTTCGAATCGTGTCGGTAGGGGCAGCAGTGACCGCTATACTGGACGTGGTGGCTCTGCGCAGTTCAGCTCATCTGGTATTTGGGTGTTAAATGCAATTTTCAGAAAGTTTTTTTAGTTTCATGGAACTTTTCGTTTGACCTTGGAATTGACATCCTTGTGTCAGAGTCTGGTGCTTTACATGGTAAACCTGCATACAAGAAGGAAAATGGAACACAAAATTACAGTACCCCTTCGTCTGTAACATTTGGAATGACAGGACATAATTTGAACCAGCGACCTCCAGCCCAAAGGTTAGTTGTGTTAGAATCTCTAATGATTGGTTCTGTTCTCATTACATAAAACCATTGGTGCAGCAGTATGACTCTCCTTCCCACATAGAGGGTACATGCATTAATGCACTCAAGTTTAGATTGGAAGGGATATCCAACATTGCACCTTTATCCTTCTTCTAAAAGTACTCATAACCAATTGTAAGGGGGTTTTGAAGAAAGAAAAGTTTGTATGCTTAACCACTTGTAAGAGGAGAGGAAGATGGGTAAAGAAGAACTAGAGAAGGAGAAGAAGAGAAGTGAAAAGGGTAAGAAAAGAAGAAGAAGAAGGAATAGATGAACATAGAGAAGGTGGGAGGGGCTGAGAATTAATGTGGTGTGCCAGATTCTCTGATGATTCTGTACAGTAATCCGTACATATTTACCTATAGTCCCGTCATAGATAGATACGAAACCAAATCCCATGAAGAGACACTATTAGATAAAGGTCTGGTGTAGATTGGAATTCTTGAATTGGATTAGACTTTTAGTTGTTGCTTTACCGTCTTAACTCTTCATCATTCTTCCCTGTTGAGAAGAACTCTCACCTAAAGAGTAAAGGCAGTGATTATACAACTCAAAGACAAGGTCAAAGCAGCAATTATGCCCTTAAGTGACTAAAGTCCTAACTATTAAGTGTTTACTCAATAGGGGTCTGAACAGTTTCTGCGACGCACAAGATATTTCCTAGAGCACTTGAATCAGCAACATCCCGATTCACTGGAACATCATTAGTTTGACTCTTATGCTGTAGTGGCCGAAGATGAGGACTTGTGTTGTAAATGAAGTAGAAGGAATGCCTATTGGTAAACTTGCTTGAGAATTGGGAGGCTGAAGGGTGACTAGATAAGGAAACCTAAGTAGCACGGATACGGACACGGATACGGACACGGACACGGACAAGGGACACGGCAATTCTAAAAAAATGGAAATACGGACACGGCGGGGGACACGCCACGTCACGTGTATATAATATATATATATATATATGATTTATTTATTTATATTTATTTTCTTTTCTCCATGCTTACATTGCAATATGTAAATAATGAACAACTTAACAGTTAACATTCATATTTCGCAGGCCGCTACCCCTTCTCCGGTAACTTTCAACAAATGAGCTTTCACCCTTGTATATGAACCATTTTTTGTTACACCACAATAATTGCACTTCCATTTGAAATTTCCTCCTTTTCCACCAAATTTATCCAATTTAGTTACAAATTGCCAAAGTACTGATCCCTCCGCAGTTTTGGGTGCACTACTAGCACCCGTTGAGGAAGACATGTCCTATATGATTAATGTATGAGATTAACATGGTTCAAATAAAAAAAAACAGTATGCAGGTCGGTTATACATATATATACACACATAAATATACAGAGAGTCAGAGACACACACATAGAGAGAGGGGGAGAGAGAGAGAGAAAGACGAGAGAGAGAGACAGAGAGGAATGAGAGACAGAGAGTAATGAGAGACAGAGAGTAACGAGAGAGAGAGACAGAGAGGAACGAGAGAGAGAGAGAGATACCCGAGAGAGGAGAGGAGTCGAGTCTGAGAGCTCCTCGTCAGTCGTCTAGGGCTTGAAATTTGAAAGAGTAGTGAGAAAGTGAACCAGACGATGTAATATATAAGTTTTAAAGGTATAATTACAGTTTAACCCAAAAGTTTTGAATAATTTCATATTAACCCCTAAATGTTTTAAAAAATTTCATTTTGACCCCCAGCCGTGTCCCCAGCCGTGTCCCCGCCGTGTCCCCTGTCAAAAAATAATATAAACTATTGGACACGCCACGTGGCGTGTCCAATACGTATTTAGCCGTGTCCCCGCCGTGTCCCCGTGTCCAATACGTGGGTACGGCGCCCTTTTGGAGTGTCGGTGCTTCATAGAATGAAACAAACCCAGTACGGAAAACAGGACTAAATCTGATATCTGAAGGTAAGATAAGTAATTATACATTAAGTATAATGCAACGTTACAAATATCAAGTATGCATCAGGTGCAATGATACAAAGACTATGAAAAGGTCCAGTAGCTTGAGCATGAAGTTTTGCAAAGGAGGTCTTACAATAAGGTTCAAGGAACACAAAACCATGTTTGTCTCCTTCACTAGAATCTAGGTTCTCATAAACCATACCAATCCAAACCGAGCCTTATGTCCCCATCACTTGGGGTCGGCTACATGAATCATTTTCCTCCATTGAGCTCTGTCAAGGGCCACTTGTTCACACAAACCCATTATACTCATATCTTTGCGCACAACAGCATCTAATGTCAATTTAGGTCCACCCCTCCTCGTAGCATTGCTACCCAAAGCTATCCTATCCACTCTCTTAACTACTGCATCTCTCCTGGTCTACGGTAGACATGCCCAAACCACCTTAGCCTATTTTCCCTCAACTTCTCTATAGGTGTTACACCTACCATCTCACGCACCGTTTCATGTCTAATCCTGTCTCGTCTAGTCTTACCACACATCCACCTCAACATTCTCATTTCCATTCTCATTTCCACTACACTCATCTTGCTCACCTGTTGTTTCTTAATAGGCCAACATTATGTCCCTTAAATCATTGCTGGTCTAGGTTCTCATGATGAACTTTAATTGGAAATTAACCGTTTTCTTCCTTTGTAGCAATTTTGTTCCTAATGTTGGCATCTAAATCAACATGCTGTTGGGCAATTGACGTAGAAGGGAATGTCTATTTTTTGAACTGGAAAAAACGCCCAAAAGGCTTACAGCCCCATGGAAGGGGCATCCACGGACAATAAACAAGCCAAAACAAAGGGAGGGAGGGCATGCAAGCCAGGATGGGGAAAAATTCTTCTCATGCATGGCTTTGGCCACCCAATTAGGTGATTTTAAGTGTAAACAAGGGGAGGGCATATGTTTAAGTTTAAACATGATAATCTTACCTTCATGACTAAACACACAATTATTACTTGAGTATCTTCCTTCTTCTAGTGGATGAATTGCACCAAATGTAACTGTTGGGGATGCCAAGAAGAATCATGTTTACTCAACAGATTTCTGTTCTTATAGGTGTTGTTTCTCTCAGCTTTTTTGGGAGCTTTTTGGGCTTTTTTGTGTTTTGTCTTTATTCAAATTTTTTTTTGTGTTCGTTAGTCTTGTGTCAAACTTTTGTAGATTATTTGTTCGTCTTGTCGAGACATATCGGAAAAGTAAAAAATTATGTCTTTTACCCAAATCTTTTTTGTAATCAAAAAGCCCGGACCAGGTTTTCTTCAAAAAATATTTGGGTAAGAGTAAATTTTTTTTACTTTTCTGATTCCTCTCGTCAAGACGAATCATTAATCCACAAAAGTTTTGGTCTATGAAGCATGGATACTCTATTTTGGCTTCTGTATCACGTACCGTACGCGTATGTGATACGGATACGCTTCGGATACGTATCGGATATGTTTTCTAGAGTATCCAGATTTTGGAATTAATTTTTGGTATTCCGATACGTTTTGGATACGCTCGGATATGTTTTGGATACGTTTTGGATATGCGCGGGGTAAATTTGTTATTTCTTAAAACATATGGGTTAAACTGCAATTAGGGCTATTTATGTTTCTTCTCCCCTATCAACCAGAAAATCAGAATGAAGAAAAGGCAGGAAGAAAGAAGGCTCTCCTCTGTCTCTCTCTCTCTCTCTCCTCTCTCTTTTCTCTCTCGTCTCCTCTCTTCTCCTCTCTTCTCTCATCTCTCTCTCTCACTGTTTTACTGTATATATATATATATATATATCTCATCTCTCTCGTCTGGCATCTCTTTAATCATTAATGGAATTTTAGGAACGAAAAATTATATATATATTTTTTAATTTTATATTCAACGTATCCCCAATGTATTTTGGAAAAATCACGTATCCACGTATCGTATCCGTATCCCGTATCTGTATCCGCACTTCTTAGGTTTTGGTGCAAAAGTCAAAACTAATAAACGGATTTTTTTTGAATAAGTACAAAACGCCCAAAAGCTAAGCAGAACAAGCACATAATCTTTTCAGCAAATTGTATTTTGTCTCTTTTCCAAATCCATGCTTGTCTACTGATGGGATCAATGTATTTGCCATTCTTGTCTTCAAGATGCTTATTTTCTTCTCTTGCATATATGTGGGCTCTCAATGCAGTGATCCTGCCGCTAGTGAAAATAAAGCGACAACTATAGGTACTGTTAATGATACTTTATCATCCTCACAGCCTCCTGGATATCATGCTGCCTGGTCTGGAGTCCCCGGTCAAGTATCAATGGCTGACATCGTTAAGATGGGTAGGTCACATTGCAAGGCTTCCAGTGGAGCAAACCCATCCCAGTATGGGATCAATCAACACCATGTTCAGACATCTCGATCCTCTGAGGATAATGTATCTAAGGTGTTGGAGTTGAACCATGAGCTAGTAGTTGGCACAGGCCATCATGTTTCTTCCAATGATGACTGGCCATTAATGGAGCAGCCGCCTGCTGTTTGTGTGCCTCCTGTCTTAGAGCAACTTGTGGCTTCTGATCTGCATGTAGATGCTTCTAACTTTTCCACTGATATTATTAAACAGCATCCACAATCTCCAAAAGACGAGTTTCGGGAACCGGATGATGAAGCTTTTGGAAATATTAATACTTACCGTGCGGCTTCTGCTTCTGCTGCCACTCGCAAGATGCTGGAGGATAATCCCAGCGGTGATTTCCTTTTTAGTGGCATGTATGAAAACATGGCTTCCTACCAGACACACAGGAGTGGTTTTGAACACCAGGAAGGTAAGTTACTTTGTTTTTCAGTTTCTGGCCTCTGGTTTATTTTTCTGAATCTTTCTGGTTTAGTTCCCTTTTTTAGATAACTCAACTGACCACTGCACTGGAAATTAGTGTGTATAGCAGATAACTTCAATTTCTAAATGTACTAAAAGTTTCTCCGATGTTACACGGAGTCACGAACATTAATTTGAAGATGAGAGTTCATCACGATAAACATCGCATGCGAACTCATAGTTTTAGCCGTTTAGGACTCATTGAGAACGTGTATAAGTGATGCTGGATTAATGGTTGTGTAGAATGTTGTGTTCGATCTTAGCTTTTTCTTTATATATGTTTCTGTATGACGTTAAGTTGGGTTTTTTAATAGACAATTTTCGTGCCTGTTGTAAATAGTGAGGAAATGGAAACATGGATTTAAATCACAATCTTGTTTATTCTCACACGTGATTTGCAACTTGCCATAAAATCCTAGCTTCCTATTTAAATCAATGTTTCCATTTCCTTGGGTCCATTGTACTTTGATATTTCAGTGGGATCTAAATGAAGCTAAATTGATTAAATGGCTCTACTCCAATCACAGCTGAGTGATTTTGTGAATTATTTTGGTTTTGGCTTTCGTTGCAATGTTAATTAACTGAACCTTGTGAATGTCATTGCCGCCCACTGAATATGTCATTGACTGAAAGGAACAAAATGTCTCTATCCTATCAGAGTGAGGGTCATGTTGATAATTTTGGCCTATGTTACATGGACTCCGTTATGGATGTGGGACGTGGGTATGTGTCTAAGCGTCATGTTTATCTAATTCCCATCTCAAGGACACGGGGATATGCCAAAGTAGTCACATTGCGCACTATATTTCTGTTATTTTCTCGGTAAATAGTTTTTTCGAAGTTTCTTAGGGCAATTCCTGTATATTTTAGGAGTTCCATGCATTGTTCATGGTGATGTAGGACAGTTGCAGGATTTTAGGGAAACATAGAAGTTGGGTTTTGGGGCTGTGATTAGCGGATGTTCTAGTGCTAATTTAGGTTGTTTAGGCCTGTGAATAGTAATCTGTGAAGAGTAGCAAAGCTGATAATAACAGAAAACAAGAATAAAAGAAGATTATAAAAAGATAGGTCTAGAATCACACCTGGGCTTTGATTGCATCACACAATCCATCAGAGGCTGTAAAGCTCTGAACTTTCTGTAATATTAATCTCCCTATATTATGGAAGCATAACATCTTTATATATAGGCTAGAGACTTCCTAATTTAAATAAGGAAACTACTAGACTTCTGACTTCCAAAATCAACCTAAACCTAAATAAGACATAAAGAAATACCAAATAAGTTGTTTGACCCACAAAACGACCCATGGGCGACACCTACAGCCCATATCAATCAAATCCCGAAATTGCCAAAATACCCGCCTAAAAAAAACTGACCCAGCAACATACTTGACCTAATTAGACATAAATCTACTAAGACCAGAAACATTATTGTTCGTTATTACAATCGCTCCCACATGAGCGTGGCTTGAACCCAAGCAATTTCCAAACATGAGTGCTTCCTTAATCTTATTTTTTCTGGCTCCCCTTATCTAAGAAGTGCGGATATGGATATGATACGGATACGTGATTTTTCCAAAAAGTAGGATACGATACGTTGGGGATACGTTGAATATAAAAATAAATAAAAATAAAATTTCTTTGATGATTAAAGTTATCCATTACACAAGTTCACCATTCCCCCTGCATCACTCAATTTCTCTAATTTTGTACCATAACTCCAAAGAGGATTTCTTGTATCCCCTTCAAGTTTGTGAGGATGAGCAAACAGAGCTACTACCAGTACCAGCAGAAGCAGAATCCATTCGGATTCTATACACTGTTATAAAAAAAAATATCAGACGACAATAGTATCTTATATATATATATCAGTCCCCTTCTAATAAGGGCGACCTTAACTTAATAAAATGTGGACCTCCTATTTCCCAATCAAATTTCGATGATCCCAACTGTTCAATGTGTTTAAAACATGATTTTTAGGGTACATGCGAGAAATTGGCAAAAGATATGACCGGAAAGGGCTTGATTTGAACAGTTTTTCATAAAAATGCATTTATAGCATTTTTATAAACACATTGAACGGTCATATGTTTTGCCGATTTCTTGCCTGTACCCTTAAAATCACGTTTTACATTGAACGGTTCGGATCATCAATATATATATATGTATGTATGTATATGCTACAATGAAGAGAGAGAGACGAGAGACTTATAGCTCTGGATTTATATATATATATATATATACACACACACACTAATAATACTACATTTACTACACAGCGAGAGAGAGACGAGCGAGAGAGAGAGAGAGAGAAGAGAGCTTATAGGTCGAGATCGATAGATGAGAGACGACAGAGATCGAACGCTTTGTTCTTCTCCCTTTTTGTTTCAGCTTTTCTCGTCGGTAAGGAAAAATAAAGGATATATAGCCCTAATCTATGTTGCTCGGACTCGGGTACGGGAATCGGGTGCGGGTGTGAATCTAGGTGTCGGACACCTCAAGTTTAAAAATACAGGATACGTGGATATGGATCCAAATTTGGACACGGGTACGGGGATACAATATATATATATATATATATATTTCATAAGTTTGTAACAGCTCAATAAATAGAAACTGACAATTCAATTAGAGAAATGGAGTTGTGTCTTAAATAACCCAAATTACATCCAATTCATTGTTCAAAAATTTCAAACATAATACTCTTTTCTTTTTTTTTGATTGGCAACATAATACTCTTACTTAACTAGTCCCAACACCAAAAACAAAGATTTGTTCCTTGGTCCAACATACTAATACGACCTACTACTTAGTACTTGCAACTTGCAACAAAACAAATCATAAAATGCATCTTCTAAAACTCATCTCCATCCAGCTGCTCTTCACCCGCCTGAACATCCTGAAAAGTCATCCTCTCCAACTCTGGTTCATCAAGGGAAAGTTGTGCAAGCTCTGCCACCTCTTGTCCTTCTATATCAAACTGATCTCCACCTGAAAACCCATACAAAAACAACTTTTAAAATGCAGTAAACACGAAATGCTTGTTAAATATTAGGAGAAAAGTGTACGTACTTATGTCCCAATATTTCGAAGGTCCTTCTGTGTACTCCTTGCTCTTCCTTGAGAGAAGGCGGAGATTGCAATGCACAAAGACTAGGTCTTCAGCTCGACTTGTTGCTAGCCGGTTTCTCTTCACACTTTCAATCACAGAATATGTGCTCCAATTCCTCTCACAGCAAGAGGAAGATGCTGGCTGCGAAAGCAATTTGAAGGCCAAGGCTTGTAGCAATGGGGTTGAAGCCCCATGATTGGCCCACCATGAAATAGGTTCCTCAAACATTCGAGCACTGATAACATGAGCTTGGCAAAAATAATCAGACGAAAATGCCCCATATTCCGAATAAGCCTTTCGCAAGTCAGATTCATTAGGAAAAAGCCGTTTGAAACATTTGCTTCTATTTAGGGAGACCTCGTGATCCTCATGTGGAGAGATCCGTGCAACACCAATACCTCCACTATTCAACCAAGCATCACAATAATACTTTGGGAACAATGAATGAGCCATACAATGTAGAGGGGTATTACTTTTGTTCCATCTACTCTCCAAAATTTGGTGCACAACATCAAAAAAGTCAGATTTACCAAACTCCATGTCTTCTCCTTCATGTTCAAATTTCCTCTTTTTCACATTCTCAATCATTGTATCCCATATATCATATATGAGATGCAAAATCGGAGAGTCTGTGTCAGCTATCCTCAACATGTCAATGATTGGTTCGGTGAAACTTAAAAGATAATCTAACTGATCCCAAAATGTGTCATCAACAATGCATTTTTTCACCTCACGAGCTTTAGTTTCAGCTAAAGTGTTTCCATCTGCCCTATAGGTTTTCCAGCTTGCATCCATCACCATTTTTTCGAGAGATGTCTTAACTTCCCTTAAGCGTTTAGCCATGATAAAACTAGAGGCAAATCTAGTTTCTGCTACACTTAGCAATTTTAGATTAGAGTAGTGATTGAAGATGTAATTTGCCTTGCCATGGTTGAGAACAAAATTACGAATATCTTGCACTTGCTTTATCAAATCTGAAATCCACTTACATTGGGCATACTGAGGTGTTTTTTCTCCTGGCTCGCAGATGCTCTTCAAGGCCAAGTTGAGACTGTGCACAACGCACGGAGTCCAAAATACATGTGGGTATTTGGCTTCAATAGTTAACCCAGCAGCCTTGTAGTTCGAGGCATTGTCGGTAACAATTTGGACCACATTTGCTTCTCCTAAATCCTTGATCACCTGTAAGAACAAGTTTGCAACATACTCTGCATCCTTGGTATTTCCACTCGCATCAATGGCTTTTATAAACATAGCTCCTCCAGTAGATGCTGCCATTATGTTAATCAGAGACCTGCGCTGCCTATCAGACCACCCATCGGAGACCAATGAAACACCTCTCTTCTTCCATGTATCTTTCACTGGCTGCAACAACCTGTTGATATGCTCTTTTTCCTGGGAAAGCAAAGTGGTACGCAACCTATTGTATGAAGGAGGAATGTATCCAGCTAACCTGTTAATTGAAAGGATTAATGAGTACTTCCAAAAATAGGGAGAACTTGAAAAAAAAAATTACAAAATGAAGGAGTAAGATAGCCACAAAACCTGCTATTTGCAAGGGTCAGTGAGTACTTCCGAAAATAGGGGGATCTTGCAAGATTAAATGCCAAACCACTAGCGTAGAACATCCGTGCACAATCTTTGTCAGCAACATCTCTCTGCGCAACATTGAACGCATCAGTTAAAGCACCTCCAGTGGCCATTCCCTTGCGTTTTTTCTGCTGTAGAAGGTCAGAACCTTCTGGGATGGTGACGTACTCTGCTTTTTTCCTTGCATTTAGGGCTAGTTGAGCCTTTTTAGCTTCAGCTGCTTCATGCTCCTTCCTTATAGCTTCAAGCACCTCATTACTTATGGATAAGCAACCTTCAACATTATGGTGAGGAAGCCTCAATAGGTGGCCTTTCACCTTTGTGTAAGATCCAACGACTCTCTTGTTGCAGTAATTGCAAACCCAGGTTCGAATTCCCCCTCCTCCATCAGCCAAGTTCACAACCTGGACATGATTCCACAGAGGCTTATCATCAAATCTAGCTCCTTGAGTTGTTGATGGACGCAAAGATTGGGATGAAGACATTTGTAGATAGTTGAGGAACAACAGAAGAATTGTGGATTGGATTTGGATGGTTCATCATTATAACTAGTCTCGATTTATAGGCTTCTGGCCGAAATTGGTTTGTCGATTGGGTTCCTTCGACCCTTTGAAAATTGGGGCTTTCAGCTTTGGAATACAGTGAAGGAATAATGAAGGGGTGGGTGGGTGCCTGGGTGGGTGTTGGGGTTTATTGTGAGATCATTAGTGGAATATACGTGGCAATCAAAAAAGAGTTTGACTGATGTATATTTATATATTATATATACGGGACGGTTCCGGGGAAACCCCAAAGTTCCTGATCGAACTAAAAAAACACGCCAAAGTTTTCGATCGAGAACTTTAGGTGTCCCTGGAACCGTCCCGATATATATATACATATATATAATAATTAAAATGAGTTTGGGTAATACTGACACGTTCGATTCTTTGCTTTTAAAATTTTTTTTTTAATCAAATTAGATAGCAATTGATGTAATTCAATTATCTATTTGTAAGATTGAGAAACAAATAGTTCACTAGTAGCCACGTGATCAATGTAACGCTAACGAAGATTAGTGAATCGTGATTAGTTAGTTGTACTATGTTTCGTTAGAGTGTGACAAAGGATGATCATTATTTGTGATCGTAATTAGTATAGACATTATATCTTGAACTTAGCTTGGTTAGAGTATGAAAAATGAAGATTATTACAAGTGATTGTGAATCGTGGTTAGTTAGTTGTATTATGTTTTGTTAGAGTGTGACAAATGATGATCATTATCTATGATCGTGATTAGTATAGACATTATATCTTGAACTTAGCTTGGTTAGAGTATGAAAAATGAAAATTATTACAAGTGATTGTGAATCGTGATTAGTTAGTTGTACTATGTTTTGTTAGAGTGTGACAAAGGATGATCATTATCTGTGATCGTGATTTGTATAGACATTATATCTTGAACTTAGCTTGGTTAGAGTATGAAAAATGAAAATTATTACAAGTGATTGTGAATCGTGATTAGTTAGTTGTACTATGTTTTGTTAGAGTGTGACAAAGGATGATCATTATCTGTGATCGTGATTAGTATAGACATTATATCTTGAACTTAGCTTGGTTAGAGTATGAAAAATGAAGATTATTATTACATGTGATTGTGAATAGTTGCACTATGTTTTGTTAGAGTGTGAGAAAGGATCGGATGATCATTATCTGTGATCGTGATTAGTATAGACATTATATCTTGAACTTAGCTTGGTTAGAGTGTGAAAAACGAAGATTGAACTTAGCTTGGTTAGAGTGTGAAAAGCGAAGATTGAGAAACAAATAATTCACTAGCAGTCACATGATCAATGTAACCCTGACTAGTTAGTTGTATTGTGTTTCATTATAGTGTGACAAAGGATGATCATTATCTGTGATTTTGATTAGTTAATTCCCATTCGCTAATGTTTGTTTACCGTATTTTGAGTATAGGTCACTCAAAATCATATTACTAGACTCTTAAGTATTTTGATTTCGAATATAATATCAAGGTTTTAATTTTGAACATAATATGGCACATAGAATGAGATTCGATGTAAAGATGACTAGTTAAGAGTTTTAATTTATATAAACCAAATTATTTTTTTGTCCTTATTTAGAATAATAAGAGGAATTATTGATTCATCTCATTGAGAGGAATTATTATTGTTGTCTTTATTCACAAATTTTTAAATTTAGCTGATAGTTTCTTACTCCTACTTTTTAAATAAGGACAAAAAAAAAAATCTAGATTAACTATTTAGCCAAAACACCCCTACTGTGTAATTTTACTTTTACCATAAATTAGAACCTCCCCCGATATTGAAATTGAAAATGATAAACGATAATTTGCAAGTATACCAAGTGTATACAATTTACAAAAAAATGTTGAGAATAACTTAACCTAAAAAAATTTAAATAGATTATGTTTTGTTGAACTGAAATAGATAGTTGGTACATATAAAATTAAATCTTGATTAATAAAAGACATACAATAATCGGTGGAATCAACATCACATTTTTTTTATTTTGGTACTTTATTTTCCACAATTCAATTGGGAGGAGAAGTTAACATAATTATGACCTCCCAACTACCACCAAAATATATTCATTTTTTTTCCCCTTTGTCTCTCTCTCTCTCTCTCTCTCTCTCTCTCTCTTATTCATTTTAAGAAAATGGAAAAATATTCTCAAAACCACCCAAAGAAATAAAAAACACAATTGGGCTCATTTTTCAACATTGAGGCCCCGTTCCACAACACATTCTTAAAAAATAAGTACTTATTCTACATTTTCAAACTCAAAAAATTTCTATTGTCAAAATGATTTTTCGATATTTTTTGTACCATATTAAAAGTTTCAATGGGATCTATCAAGATCCATATTGCTACAAAAATTATTTGCTTAAACACATTATTTTTTAGTTTAATTTTTTTAAAATAAGTATTTATTTTGAAAGTTGAAACAGTCATTGAGTGCTACACATATCCATACATTGGGGGAAGATAAACACTCTCATTTTAATTTCTTCAGTTGAGAAAATGAAAAGCCTTTACTCTTTTTTTATTTTAGTATTTTGAACAGAGCAACATGCCTTTACTCTTATTAATAACTGTGAACTGAACACGTACACTAGCGTTGCAGCAGATAAAACCTTTAACAAATCAATACACAGATCGTTCCTCGCTCTCTCTCTCTTCGTCGTCGATTTGCCTGCCTTCAATTTTCATACCCAACCCTAAATAGCTTATAGCCCAACTTCAGTTTAGGGTTATAACCAGCAGTCATGGCTGTTCGTCTTCCTCGATGAGGCTGCTTCGTCTTCCACGAGAAAGAGTTCACAGTCTGGCGACCATCTCCGATCTGCCTCGCCCTTCTTCTCAAAGCCCAGGTAATCTTCCATTCTCTCCTCCTTCGCTCTTCATCTTCTTCTTCTTTCTTCTGAGATTTGGAACTGCAAAGCAAGCGTACTGAGATTTAGACCGCCGTATCCGAATTTAGACCGCCGTACGGAGTACGAATTCCGCACCCGTACCCGTACTGTGTCGCGTCGACACGGGTACTCCGCCAAAAATGGCGAGTCCGCGCAACATAGGCCCTAATTACAGTTCAAACCCATATGTTTTAAGTAATAACAAATTTACCCTGCGCGTATCCAAAACGTATCCCGGGGTATCCGAAACGTATCCGAGCGTATCCAAAACGTATCCGAGCGTATCCAAAACGTATCGGGATACCAAAAAATAATTTAAAAAATAGGATACTTTAAAAAATGTATCGGATATGTATCCGGAGTGTATCTGTATCTGATACGCGTACGATACGTGATACAGAGGTCAAAATAGAGTATCCGTGCTTCATAGCCCCTTATGGACCGCATCACATGGTCAATTCGAAACAAAGTACACATGCTAGGTGAATGTTGCTAAAAATGTTGGACGCAGATCCCATACCCTTACCTGAGTGTCAAGCGTCCGACATGGGTATGCAAAATTATGAAAATAGTGGGAACTACGCCATCCTGTTTTGCTTCCTTTGAGAGGTGGTAGCTCACCTCTATCCTGTAATAATCCAATAATTCTAATCTTAGAGATACGCTTGTATTCATTTTTTAATCACTGATCTGGGTCAGTTGAGGAACTTAGAAAATCTTGAGGTAAAAGTGGAGGGAATTCTGAATTCTGCCAACCATATCCACCTCCACCCCCTTTTGTTTCCGTTTGGTGGGTAGAGCCGTAGAGAATAGAACTTGGGCACATGCAATAACATTGGAAGAGAAAGACATGAATGGAAATAGATCAGTAGTTCCTTTATTTGAAGTGCATTTTGTTTCGTTTTCTCAAGCTTTTCCCCATCTTTATGATTGGTAGGTTGTTTTCGAAATTCATCGCAAGTCAGTCGGGGCTACTGGTTTCCTTGCTGGCTGCCTGGCCTAGGCTTGGCATATTTACATGACATTTCTGTCACCTATCTCCCCATTCTGTCCAAAGAATTCTTTGATCCTTGTACGAGAAATTGTTTGCAAGAGTAACTTATTTTTTGAGTGTTACGGTTCACTGGTGGTATGGAAGCACATACGATGGCATTTTCTAACTTATCGGACACAAAGTCAAAAGTTCGCTTAGCATTTTCTTTTTTGTCTTTTGGATCAGGAAAACTTTTTTTTTTTTTTAGCTTCGATTGAATTGGGGTAAAACGTAAAGATGTTTATCCCATATGAATTCTTTTCAGCCGAAGATGTTGGTGCCTCAGTATCATTGGTGATGTCGAACTTGCACCAACTAAGTGTACATGAGGTCAGGGCCGCACCGCCTGAAGAAGACAACCCTCCACCTCCTGTAATAATTCCCAGTCACTTGCAAGTCCAGACTGCAGACTGCTTGCACTTGAGCTTTGGAAGTTTTGGATCTGGTATAGGTGGTTCTGCTTTTTCCAAGCCATTTTCATCTAGGCCCTTGCAAAGTAACATGGAAGAGTCATCTGCAGATGCAGATGCTTCATCAGTTGAGCACCCAGATACAAGGTACCCCCGTCTTTCAGAGTTGGTGGTCCCATTATTTTATTTATTGGTTGTTATCTGCAGATTATCTCAGGAAAGCTTTTTCTCTGCAGAAATCCTGAGTACTACATTGATGACTCTCTCAGAGCTGCCTCAGATGGAAATTTAGTTCATAGGACTAGAGCAACTGCTGGGAGGTCTGATTCACCTTCCTCTTCACCACCTGAAGTGTTGAAACAAGAGAACACTGAGGCACCACATGAAAATCAATACTCTTTCCAGTCCTCTACGTCTAGTTATAACTTCGAAAATGGCCAACAGTTGAGTTCTCAGATGCAGAATCTAGCTCCCTTCTCAAGTGTTATGGTAATATATGATTGTTTCTGGTTTCATTGCAATTTTGTAAATTATTTTTTTACCTCTTTATGTTTAGTGGATTCAGGCTCCATTTGTTTGGATGTAAAATGTTTTGGGGTAAAATGTTATACCCATTTTCCGTTGTTTTGCTGGAAAATAGAAGGGGGGAAAATATTTTCAAGATAAAACATTTTACACCAACAGGGTGAAAATGTTTTCCTCTAATTTTGGCCGTAAGTCATTTTTGCATTTCACTCCCGATGATCCTACATTTTCCAAAACCGTGTATTCCATTCCCTTTTTCTCCCAAATCATATTAGATCCAAAACGAGGGAGGAGGAGGAGGAGAGAGAGAGAGAGAGAGAGCTTACTTGATTAAAATATTTCAGAACCTACAATTTGCCATTGTTTTGGAAAATATTTTTCATGTGCCAACCAAACACCTGAAAATAAAAGTTTAAAGTTCATTTTCTGAAAAAACATTTTACATGAAAAACATTTTACATTGTAAAACATTTTACATCTGTTGGAGTTTATCCCACATTGGTTAATTATCTCCTCCCAAACTGGTATATGAGCCTAGGCGGCCTCTCCACTCCTTGCCAATTGGTTTGGAGTTGGATGCTTTAACAAGCATCGAAACAAACAGAGCCTCGTGTTTGTATTGTCGGTTCATTGATACCATCATGCTACTGTATGTACATGTCCCTAGTTTGAGCCATTTTTGCTTTGCTTCTCTTCTGGCATTAGATGTAACTAATATTTCGCAACGTTATGCATCTTTTCTAGGTGCTCGTCTGCTCGACACTGGTTTTTAGTTCTTGGCCTAGTCAAGATTGGATATTCCATATGTGATGTAATGGAAATAGTGTGATTCATTTGGGTTTTATTGTGTTCACAATTTTGGCTTTATACAAGCCTTTTCTGGTGCAAAAGGTTTGTGATTTGGGAGAAAGGGATCAAAGTTTGTGCCTGGATTAGGACGGTGTGAGGACATAGAGATCCTTTTTCGGTCCAAAAGTTTTCATGATTTAGGAGAAAGATATCAATATTTTTTGCCGTCCCAATTGATATTGCCATCTAAGCATGGCCTATCGTTGTACTAATGTTTGCTTTGGCTTTTAGGTGTCGAAAGTATCTGAAAGGATTTCCAACCGTAGGATAAAAGACGCAGAACTAAGCAAGTAAAACTGATGTTTGACAGCTAAAGTAATAATTGGGGTCTATGATATTGCAGTTTGTTTAAATGTTTTTGTTCTGATGTGCAATGTTGGTTTATGGTTTTGGATAAATTTGTATGAAGTGATTCTATGTTTTCTTTCCATTTGTTTGCCTCTCTAACTTTGAAGCACTGAAAGAGGATTTGCTTTCTATCTAGTGCTCTAGAACACTTATTTTCTTAGTCAGCCCCTCATTTCACATTGGTTTTTTGGGTTAACAGCAGGCATATACAAACACATTACCAAGCTCTTTATTGGCAGCGAGCGGTAAGCCTGTAAGAGAGTCTGATCTTCCGTATTCACCCTTTCCCACAACACACACAATGCCTACAAAGTACGGCAATGCAGTGTCTTCCATCAGCAGTTCGACCGTTTCCATCCCAGAGGTACCCACTTGTACTAACTTCTGTGAATTCCCTTAGGAGTTATAGCTGTTACATATTGTTTGGCTAATTATTGTTTTGTACTCCATTGTTTAGCTCATTCTTGAACTATAATTCACTTCTGATTTCCAGCTTCAGATTTAAAAAGTAATGCTCACTTACAGATTCTAATTTCTTTCTTTCTTTTTCTCCTCTATCCAAACGAAGAAGAGCTCTCACTTCCATCACATTGAACTTCTGTTATCTACTAGCACCATGACCCCTTACTGCCGCGCTCTCTTGTCCAACTACAAAGCCATCCACCTCACTCGAATCAGCCACTGTTGTGACTCCACTACCATCTCTCTTTTTCTCTCTCAGCACCCGAAACCTACTTAGACATCCGAGGGATTGGTAGAATAAATTGCGTGTTCATTCTATATGTTACACAAGTGATGTTTAAAACTTTTTGAAATTGGCTATGAACTTAAGACATGTGTCTCGTATATGACTTGCTGATCTCAAGACTAAGATTTTTTAGAAGAATCTATTTTGTCTTCTTTAGTAGGTGAAATATTGGGATTCTGTCTATGACTGCACTCTGGGAGATTTTGATAATTTAGCACAAGCGCTGCAATAAGGGGCAGTCGCTTTTATCAGTTATGCAGGTGATGGCTACTTGTTATAAATGGCAGTTAAGTGTAGGGGAGGTCGCTGCCAGTGGTTAGGCTTTAGGCAAGGGGCTCTAGCTAACTGAAAGCAAAATCTCAGTGACATCAGTGCAAAGTAGTGAGAATGCAGACCTCTGGGTGGGATCTAGTGAATCAACATCATAATGATGGTCAAGATGCCACTACAACTTTCTATCTCTGGACACCAGTCTAGTTAATGGATCCTCGTTTGTATAATGATGGTCAGCTATTGGCCTATTTTCTCGACTTCTCTTGGGCATTCGATCTAATAGAATGATGATACTTTTGTTTTCTCATGGCTGTTTAAGGGCTGCTTAGATGCCTCAAGTGGTGGAATAAGAAAAGGTCCTGTCAGGAGAACAAAATTGGTTGAGCTTAACATAAGACTAAATTCATTCTGCCATGTTCTGCTTTGAGATTTCTACGGAGTTGTTTTAGTTTGTGGTAGCTTGCATATGTCAGATCGGCTGAAGTAGCTATTCCTTCAAATTATAGGGAAAGAAAGTGGAGTTATTTCATCTTTAAGTTTCCCCAAACGCCCAAATCCATGTTCTGTAACTTATGAATGCACAAATGAAAAAATTGAACTTTGTTTCCTAAATGAGTCGGTTAGGTTGAATTTGGTACACCATGTGGCAAATGAAGCATGACAAAAGGAAGCTCAATGTCTTCGTATAAAACATCAGAACAAAAAATCCTCGGCAAATTCGGAGACACATTCTCCCTCAAACTGCTTATTCTTCTAATTATGCTTGTATTACATTCAAGCAAGGAACAATATTTCATTTCGTTTCCATTAAAATGGGTGAAATGTTTCTGTTTGCTGGGAGACCGAAACAATAAACTGTAGCAGAAGCTTGGAATTGTAATGTTTCCACCGAGTAGGCGACACATTCTGAAATGTAACAAAACATGTCAAATGGTACGGAGCATATCAAAACATTAGTGGTTTCAACACTTGTTAGAAATATCACTTTCCATTATGTTTTGACTGCTGTTCTTATTATTTCCCGAATTATTTCCAAGTTGTTACTGAGATGTTATCTTTTCCTAGATCAGCGAAACAACTCACAGAAACAAAGTTTCAATACTTGCATTTAATTAGTTTTTTGTTGTTGTTACACATGCAGGCTTTGAAGACTAGTGGTATTTCTTCAACTCAGCCAACTGCACAGACCCTGACCAGAAGTAACATTGGCACTGGACCTGCTCTTCCTCAGCATCTAGCTGTGCACCCATATTCTCAACCTACAGTTCCTTTGGGGCCGTTTGCTAACATGATTGGCTACCCTTTCTTGCCTCAGAGCTATACATATATGCCATCTGCTTTTCAGCAAGCGTTTGCTGGTAATAGTGCATACCACCAATCTCTGGCAGCGGTTCTCCCGCAATATAAGAATGTATCTGTTGGCAACTTGCCTCAGTCTGCTGCTATTGCTTCTGGGTATGGTGGCTTTGGTAGTTCAACCAGCATTCCCGGAAACTTCTCAATGAACCCATCCACTTCCTCAGGTCCCACAACTATAAGCTATGACGACCGAATGGCCTCTCAGTACAAGGACAGCAATCATTTAATCTCGCTTCAGCAGGTAGCCTCATTAAACAAAAAGAATTACTACCAAAGAATCAAAATCTAGGTGCCTCTTATTCTTTCTTTAAGACAGCAATCATTTAATCTCGCTTCAGCAGGTAGCCTCATTAAACAAAAAGAATTACTACCAAAGAATCAAAATCTAGGTGCCTCTTATTCTTTCTTTAACCCAAATGTGTTAGTGTGCATGCTGCCTGTGCCTTTGAAAGTAAATAGCTAATGGATAAGGATTGTAGTCGCTCGTCTTGGTAACTAAAGCACAAACACATCTAAGGTGTTATGTTTTCTTTATCTAATTGGACAAAATTCGGACAGTCGGGAAACATACTTGCCCGTCACTTTAAATCTTTCAAATTCTAATCCCAAGACTTCCAACTTTTTTTGCTAAAATATTTATTTTTCTGTTCACAGTAAATTCTCTACTATGTGAATGTGATACTCTTGGTATTATGAGATTTGTATCTCTAACTTGTTATGAAGTAAAGTACTTGGAGTTTTTATTATATTCGAAGATGCTGAGAATAAATTTTGCATTCCTTGCCATTTCCTTGCCGTATTGTCTTCATTCTCGTGTACATGTATCTGTATCTCAAGTCTTTATCCTTGCTTCATAGGCAATAAAGTTATTCCTCTCTTGTTTATATGCTGGAACCAAGTCTTTAATGTCTTTCTTTTCCCTTTGGTTTGGCCAGAATGAAAACTCACCCATGTGGGTCCACGGAGCCGGCTCCAGAACATTGTCGCCTGTTCCATCCAGCACCTATTACAGCTACCAGGGACAGAGTCAACAGCAGTCTTCTTCCGGATACCGCCAAACTCAGCAGCCTTCCCAGAATTACGCAGGTCTTGGGTACCCAAATTTCTACCACTCTCAGACTGGGATGTCGCTCGAACATCTGCAGCAGCAAAACCCTAGGGATGTCCACCTTGCCAGCTCTCAAGCCGAAGTCTCTAAGCAGTCCCAGCAGTTATGGCAAAACAGCTACTAATCTTTTTAGTATCCTCTTGGTTTTTCAGGGTCTTGTAATGAGTTTGAAAGCAGCCGGTGGAATAGTTTATACTTCTAATGTTTAACAGCTGCTGCCCTGTGCCTTGTAGGTTGTACTTTTACGTGTTTATTAACGTAGGAACTGTTGTGCTAATTTGGGGATTTCTGAACGTTTTCTTAATATTGTTATTTTACTCTCTTCCTTATTTTCAATTATAAGTTGAGTCTACATTCTGTCCCTTGCCTGAGTTTGAGTAACTCTCATTGGTGTTTTTGTGGTTGCCTATAAATTTTGTATTTTTTCTGTTCCAAATAAATTGAAAGGAAAGGTTTGGGTTTTGTTTTCCTTGCCACTTGAAAATAACGGGCCGTGTTGAGTTGGAAATGTAGTTTGTGTTGCCTATCTTGGGTCCAACCTTTATGATTGGAAGTTGAAAATGTCTGGCCTTGTTGACTTGGTTGTCCATGAGAGAAAGTCAAATTGATCGAACTTTTATAACCGTATGATTGGATTGCAGTCAATTTACCACGTGGAGATCAACTTTATCAGATGCATAGTAATTACACGAAAAAAATGTGGGATCAAGAAAACTGATACTTGGGCACCACAAGATGTGTTACTGAGGGAAAGGAAGAACCCACTTCAGGTAGTTGATTCCATCGCCGAGTTGATCGTCCATGAAAAAAAAGTAAGAGTAGTATTAAGGCCTATTTCGGCTCATCGTGGGCTTGGGTTGCGTGGTGGTTGGGCCAGGCTATTTTAGATGGGCCTTCTTCTTTTTTGTTATCACCTCCAGTGGTTTGTGCAGGTTGTTTTCGTTTACTGTGAGTAGCTCTTAGGGTAGTTAGTGGCATGCGATTAGCAGGCGGGTTGGGTCGATTGGGACATGTTTCGTTCGTTACGATGCATTGTACTTTCTATCCTTTTAATCATTTTTGAGAGGGTGTTATCTTATGCAACTTAACCGTACAATCTACGTTATCGAGCCGAGTCATTGAAGCGCAACATCATGATAAGGAAGCGGAAGAGTTACGTACAAATTTTCTTAGTGGGAAAGCTCAATAGGGGTGGATGATCCATGCTGATCAAAGCCTACGTTTTCAAGGGACATTGTTTGTACCCATTTCGTGTCAGGAGTAGATCTTGCGGGAATTTCATCATTCCCCGTTAGCCGTTCATTCGGGAGGGACAAAAATGTATCATGACTTGCGTCGTCGGCAATTTTGGTGGCCAGGAATGAAGAGAGAAGTGGCCACCTTTGTGTCGAAGTGTCTCACATGTCAACAAGTGAAAGTGGAGCATCAACGACCGGCGAAAGAGTTACAACCTTTGCCTGTTGCCGAATGGAAATTGGAGAACGTGACAATGGATTTTGTTACAGGTTTACTAAGATCACTGAGGGGGCACGACGCCATTTGGGTGATAGTTGATGACTTGACTAAGTCTGCACATTTCTTACCTATTCAGATTACCGATTCGGTTTGATGCACTTAGTCGTTTGTATATTCAAGAGATTATTCGCTTGCATGGTATTCCGGTGTCTATTGTGGCCGATCGGGATCCACGGTTCACCACTCATTTTCGGCAAAGCTTGTAGGCTGCTCTTGGCACGAATCTTTTGTTTAGCACGGCTTATCATCCTCAAACGGATGGACAATCCGAGAGAATGATCAAATATTGGAGGACATTCTTCGGTCTTGCGTGATGGACTTTCGGGGTAGTTGGGAAGATCACTTTACCGCTCCTCGAGTTCGCATACAACAATAGTGGGGTTGGATTCGATCAAAGAATCTATCGAAACAATTAAAACGATTCGCCAATGCCTTTTGGCCGCTCAAGAGAAAACTACCGAGCAAATCAAAGTAATTCGCCAAAGATTGTTGCTTACTGCTTTTGTCATATCAGGGTTAATTTTGTATATAAACTTGTGAAAATTTATGTATATTTAGTCATTCTTTCCCGGAACAAGGATGATTCATAGTATTTCATAACCTGAAATGAGGTGTGACAATCACTCGTCACTTTCATATCATAGCAAGACTTGGAGATGCACATAGCAAGACTAGGACATGCACAAATGAATCATTCTTAACAAAAAAAAACTTTCATCAGCACTTGAAACAACAAAACCACAGAAACTTAGAATCCAATAATCTTTTCATACCAAGCCGCGGTGCCTGCTTAAGCCATACAACATTTTCTTTAGCAGATATACATAATCTGGAAATTTGGATGGCTGGATCCAAGAGGTTGGTCCATGCAAATCTCCTAATCAATTTATCTGTAAAGAAATGCATTCTTGACTTCTAGTTGCCAATTTCATTAGAAGTCGAGATTTCACTCACTAAAGTATTTTTCCCTTGTGGGAGAACTAAAATAATCTCTATGTTATTAGGAAATTAATTTTGCCACTCACTTTTTTGTTAACGCCACTCCTCTGCAAGTGTATTTTTACACCAAAAATACACTTGCAGGGGAGTGGTGTTAAAAAAAAGTGAGTGGCAAAATCAGCAGCCTTTTATCAAGAACTAAATTATTCTCTATTGATGCATTTGGTCTGAGTTTTTTTTATTGTTCTTCTTCTCTTTCAATCTAATTACTTTTTCAAAAAAATAAATTAATGTTGGTGATAAAAATAAAGAAGACGAAAATAAAATGTACGTTTATTAAATGTCATCCAAGGCAAGCATTAGTACGTACTGAGGCCTTGTTCTTACTAAATTTTTGTTTTGGTATTAAACTTGTTTTTATTTTTATGAGGTTCGCGACAAACTTTTTATATTGGTCATTCGTCTATGAGGGGAGTTTAAAATTAAAATACTATGACCGAAAGAAATAAAGCTTTCACTAAAGACAAAAAAAAATATCAAACAAATGTCTTTTTTTAGTAATGTCCTAGACTTTTTTTCCAACTTTGGTCTACATTTTTTTATATTTTTCCAAGACGAATGATTAATTCAAAAAATCATTATAATAAACTAAATAAAAAATTAGTAATGTTAAATAATAAAGAAAAATAATACTAGAGCGAAGAATTTGGAAGAAAAGAACGCTGCTACGGTACCATATCAACGGGGTACCAACGGCCATGCGGGGCCAACTATGGGTCCCGCACGAAAAATTTGAGCTGTTCAATAATTAAAAAAAAAACTGAGTGGGCATAGCGAAAATTAGCTCAATCAGATATGTGTAGGTGCTTGATCCAATCTTTCAATTTTTAGAAAATGCAAAGATTTAATATTTGCATCTATACATATCGGATTGAGTTGAGTTTTCTCTATGCCCACTCAGATATTTTTTGTTAAAATTATTGAATAGCTTGAATTTTCTGTACTGGACCCGTAATGGGCCCTGCGTGGCTGTCGGTAACCATCAATATGGGTACTCGTCGATTCCTTTGGCTTTCCTGGAAAGAATAGGCCTTAATTTTTGCAGTGATGTTTAGCAATGATATTGAAAATCATTTTATAACCACAACACTTATACAAATCGATTCACATTTACATTAGGCCCACTCATATTCACGTTGGGACCCAAACACACTACATCTTTTAGTGTGGGTCGGACTCACCAAAACATGTGAGCATGTGGTTGTATAATAATTGTATGAGAAATTTATAGAAATGGTCCTTCTAGATTCACCTGAGTCTCATTTTCGCTCTTCAAGTATCAATTACAACTCTTTTGACCTTCAAGTTTGGTTTTCGTATCAAGTTGGTCCAATTGATAATGTTTGTCAGCCAAACTAGACGAAAAAAATCAGATTGAGGGCAGACGCCATCAATTGGACCAACTTGGTACGAACTGCAATATCTAAACTACCATCAATCTGATTTTTTTTGTCCAATTTGACTAACAGAAGTTATCAATTGGACCAATTTGATACAAAAATCAAACTTGAAGGTCAAAAGAGTTATAATTGATATTTGGAGGATGAAAATGAGACTTAGATGAAACTATGAGGACCATTTATATAAATTTCCTAGTGGAATTATGCTGGTCATGTGTATAATTTGAGCCCGTTTAATGGGATAAACGGCTCTTAAAAATCAGCCGTTGGATCACTGGAGGGTCAAAGAGAAACTTCAACGGATCACTGGAGGTGGAGCGTCAAGGAGCAACTTCAAGTACTACATACAATGTAGCGTGTCATCGAAGAAAGCGCAGAAGCGCAGGAGCGTTCGGCTCTGTTTTCTCTCAGGAGCGTTTGGCTCTGCTCTCTCTCTCTCTCTCACTGTTACAGAGGATAGATAGGAACGGTTTCTGCGGAATCTCAAGGCTTGGTGGAGAATTTGTTGGAATCGAACTTTGGAGGTGAAATTAGGGTTTCATGTGTTTCGGTTCAGTCGATGAAATTAGGGTTTTGATGGTTGGTTTCTGTCGGCTGAGGAGATGACTTATACTCGGAGGACGAACCGAACCTTGAGCGGCGCAACAAAGTGGCGGAAGAAGAGGAAGAGGAAGAGGAGGAGGTGTGCTCCCTGAAGCCGAAGAGCAGAAGACGAATGATGGGTATTACAACGTACCCGTAATCAGATACATGGTGGCGTACGTAGGCAACTGCGTCGTATTTTAACGGTGAAGAAAGCCCAGGAAAGCCCCCTCTCCCTCCCTCTCTCTCTATCTGTGTGTGTGTGTGTTACCATAGAGTTTCACTTTCACCTCTCCCATTGCATATATATTTTTGTGCATGTGTGTGTATACTATCTTTATATATGCCCAATTTTTTTGTTTTTTATGCTATAGATGGGGTGGGTTGGAGAAAGATGCGCAGAAGCAAGAAGCTACGTGGGAAAGGCAATATGAGATTGCTGGTGAGAAGATTTATACATGTGCTCTCATCTTGGTGGGTTTTTTCTCAAGTTGTATTCAATGAATCTCTTGTCTCCTATTAAAAATCTCAAATGCCGTTCACGTTTTTGTCTTCTTCTTTTATGCAGAATTGCATTCACTTGGTTTTGTTGTTGGTAATGACAGGATGATTTTTTGTCAAGTGAAGCTAAACTGGAAGTAGCTGTTGTTAAAGTCATTCAAACTGATGCCATTCCTGTTCTTGAGAAACTTCATAAGGTCATTCTCCAGATTCTTCTCATTTTTTTTGAGTATAATATCATATTATCAGAATCTTCTCTCTGAATCGCGAGATTTTGGTTTGTGTTGGCCTCAGCAACTATGAATTTGATGCTGACAGTATCATGGATTCTAGATATTTCTCTTGTTGATATGAGGTTTAGTTCTCATACTTTTGCCCTCCACAGAAGAAAGGGCACTGAAGCAGCAACATAGGCAAGAGATGCTTATGGATGGCTTTTGCGATTCTGGGATTACTCGCTCCTGCCGCAACTGTAGGCCTGTCTGTTATACATTTGGTAAGATGTAATATTTGCTTAAGTACATTTTTTTTGGTGGCTTGACCCTAAAGTTAATTCACAATCTTTATCCATCTTTGTCAGTTTTTTGTTGTTGTAGTACATCAATAGTTTGGGACCTTTGGGTACACACAAGTTTAGACAAAGAGGATGATGACGCAGCCCTTGATTGGTTGGACCAAATTGTTTGAAGTTAGGGCTGTGGCCATTGTGTGTTTTCCCTCTCTCCTCTTCTCTCTCCTTGTCCTGCATCAGAGGATCCAAAGCCCAAGAATTGTGAAATGACTAATCTTGAGAAAAAGGGGAAGTTAGAAGCTCATCTGCTGACGCTGCTTCCGGTTATAGTGGATCGAATTGAAGCTTGATTGGGATGCACTTAGCATATGTGGTTCTTAGTGACCTTGCATAGCACTGTAGCAGGAGTAATTTCAATGTGCAAAACATACTAGATTGCTCACAAGTAGCCTATTTGGAAAGATGAACTTTACAGTGGCTTCAGTTTTGCTAAATCTGTTGAGCAGCACTTAAAAGCACAGGCACATATCTGGGATGTGTATAGATGTATCATGTATGTAGATGCATTATGGTAGGAAGCTTTTGCCATAGATCTGTTTCTGGTCTTGATATTAGCACCAATTAGGCACATCATTTCCATC
This sequence comes from Rhododendron griersonianum, assembly GCA_018127125.1. NCBI lineage: Eukaryota > Viridiplantae > Streptophyta > Magnoliopsida > Ericales > Ericaceae > Rhododendron > Rhododendron griersonianum. Next base: position 35,945,185 of record CM030789.1, read on the forward strand.
GTCGTACTTCTGTCCGTGTTTATTCTGGTGCAGTTGGGGGTAAGTCTATGGCTTCTTGCACATCAGCAGTGTTCTAAAAGGCGCTACCCACCGCCTAGCGCCTAGGCCACCTTGGCGCCCGCCTTGTAATTAAGTTTTTTTTGGAGAGTCCGGACCCTAGGCGCCTACCTTGCCCCGCCTGGCCGCCTAGCCCCGCCCCGCTGAGCGCCTAAACCAACCACCTAGCCTAGGCCCGTCTAGCACCGCCGAGCGCCTAAACAAACCACCCAGGGAAAATCGTGGCGGCAACCAGTCGCCTAGCGCCTAGGAGGCCGCCTTGTAGAACACTGCACATAAGAGGTTCAGGGTTGGTTTTTCGGTGCAAAATGTTTTCTGTATCTCATAAAGATTTTGATGTGCATTCCTGGATTTAACTTGGTTTTGTTTGTTTATATATATTACTAAAAGGGCTTCTTTTCTTGGAACTTAACTTGGTTTTGTTTGTGTACATTATTAAAAGGGCTTCTTTTTCTTGGAAACTGATGTGCAGAGGATTTCGATAAGGCCATTAAGGAGGCTATTCAACCAACGACGTAAGTTTATTTAATCTGTTTCTACTTGCATGGTTATATTGCTTTGTATTACTTCTGTGGTGTCTCTCATGCGGCATTCCTTTTGGACTTTTTTGTCATTTCATGGAATTTCATCACCATATTTGAAGCAAAATGGGCTTATTCTAGGACTTATAGAATGAGAATTAGAATGGTTTGCTACAGGGCTACATTCGTCGTCGCGAAGAATATAGGGTAAATGCTTCTAAAACAACTTAAACAGTTCTGTATTTCAGCAGAACTGCAATTCTAATATTAATATTTAAATGGAAGAAAGTGCTTCGGATTACTTTATTTTGAAGCCATGTTTTGCAACAAAATGACAGTACCCATGGACTGATGTGTGTTGGAACGCAATCACATTGCCCAAACATGGCCTGATCTTGGGCATATCTGTGTGCAAAAAGCCATAGTTTAGCCATATTAATGTAATGTACTTGGAAAAATAGCAGTTTTTTTTATTAATTAAGCCATCAAATTAGTTGTACCTCCAATTTACATAGGTCTGTGGTGAAATTCTATGTCCTCTTGAGTCTGGGCCTAGAACATATGGGACACGTCTTTGCTTCAGTTGTGAATATTGTCTTCTGTGGTTGGATGAAAGTGAATGTCTTTGGTTTGGGCTGTAATGTCATGTAGCTTCTCTTCTGCAGTTTTAGTTGCTCTGAAGATATAGAATCAAAACACATGTAGTGTATCTATGAGCACATGATTTCCCCAAACACTTGTAGTCTGTACTTTGTTTTGATGTTTTGAATTTGAATAACTATAAATGATTTATAGGGCACTTTTCTTGGTTTTTAAATTGTATGTGGGAAACTGTATATTAAATTGGGGCAATGGGATCAAATATGGAACAAGTAAAAGCTGCCAATGGCTATGACTTTTATGCTCTATCAATGTTAATTGCAGATAGGAGTATTTGCCCATAAAAAAAGAGTTAGTAGGAGTATCAGTTTTCATGGTAAGGGAGACTGTTGGGTTATTGTAGCTTTGCGTTTTGTTCTCTCTCTCTCTCTCTCTCTCTCTCTCTGTGTGTGTGTGGATGTTGTACTCTTTGTAGCATTGACAAGAGATCCCGGGAAAGTACACCATGCAGTTTGATAAGAGATCCAGAGAGCATCAGGACCTTGGGTTCTACTACTAGGCCTACCATCTCCACTGAAGCCCATGTCAAGGCACTTACCTACCACAAATGATAGTGGATGAGTTCTTCGCCGGTGCAAAAGAAACGCATCAACGGCAGTTTATTGAGAAGTATTTTTCTCCTCATCTCTGGGTTTTTTTATTCTAGATTATGATATAGACCCATTTGTTTATATATCTCCCATGTAGAATTCTTTTGAATTGGATTATTGGTTTTTAAATCATGAAGGAATTACTCAAGGGAATGTGTTATTGGGATTCCTAAATTATTGTACTTATTTCCATTGGTTATGCGGGGAAACTATTCTTAGTGGGAAAGTCTTAAATGGTGGTCCCTCTATTGTCCTGCTATCTTGATAGGAAAAACACAAAACGTTTTTTTTTTCTTTCCCTCACAACTAAGCGATTAATATGAAATTTGTTGGCAGGTACAACTTTGATCCGGTGAGCGATGCTCCCATCCTTGGAAGTTACAAATGGTCGAAGCTGGATTGATAGGTGTTCGTGTTTGGTTCAACACTTTCTCCCGCTGCAAATTGTCTGTTAACCAGAATAACTTAGCTTAGTTGCTAATTGCCTTCGTTGACATGATATTGGTGATGGTGCTATTTTGCATTTTTCTTCTCCTTTCTTAACTTTTAAAGAAATAAGCAGGAGGGCTGTCAAAGGTTAAGAGTGGAGACTAATGATATGTGACATAACAAAGCTTGTGAGTAACACGAACCACTAATACAACAAGGTCCTAGGCTCCGTTCCGCAACTCCAAATAAGTACTTATTTTTTAAGAAGGCAATTTCAAGCTCAAAAATCATGTGCTTACGCAAATAATTTTCTTACCACTATGGATCTTGTTTGATAGATCTCATTGAAATCTTTAATACGGTGCAAAAAAAATTGAAAAATTATTTTTCATTTACATTATTTTTGAGTTTGAAAATGTGAAATAAGCTGCTTATTTTTTAAGAAGGTTTCTGGAACGGGGCCTAACAGATTATCTGAGAGTGGGGAGGGGAATTAGAGTTTTGGAGTTTTGAGGGTTAGAGTTTAAGGAATTAGGTCCAGTCTTAGGTGTCTTAGGTGGGTACTGAAATTTAGTTAGATTTGTACGGATGATACTAGCTCTTGGGAATAAAGATGGCCCAGTTCCCTTTGTTCATTTTTTGTTTGTTTGTTAGTATTGGGCTTCGGTTAACTTAAATGAGTGGCTTGATTATCACTCTCTTTTTTAATTCTGAGGACCATAAAATTCAATAATCTATTGCCTTTCTTGTATTGTCTGGACCAAAATGGCATCCGTGGAGATCTTCTGAAGAAGTTATTAGAAACTCAGTTCGATTGTGTCCCAGAAGAGCTAAAGTTGCTTTACTTATGAGAAGGAACGAAAGCTTCAAAGGAGAGGAAGAAAACAATGGAATAAAGACATCGGGCATGAAAATGAGTAAACAAACGATGAAAAAAAACACTTCACCAACCATGAGCAAGAGACTCCGTGCAAGCACGGAGCCTCCCCTAGTAACTCCATAAGAACCACGTCCTCTACCTAGATCATATTGGCCCTATATTGAGATAATCAAATTTTGAGTTGATTATAGGACTCATGCATATCATCATAATTACGTCAGAACCCTACTTGGTTGCTATAGATTACATACCGTTTTATCCAAAACAATCCTCAAGAAACAACCAGCCATCATGTTTTTTGTGCGTGGCACGAAGCTCACTACCTAGTTTGTGTTCGTATTATAGATTTTCAATGGTATTAACTTGAAATATTCCGTAATATCACATGAGATCTTCATCACCGAGCTCTGAAATCTCTATGCTCTGTTTTTTATACTCCTTATGATTTCGTACTATATTAATTCTCATTTATTTCAATCTGCAGTAATTACAGGGTTTTTTGCTCCAAGCAATTATTACATTTGTTACTATGTTGCTGTAAGGGAATTATTCTTCGGCACTGTTAAGGGTTGAAGAATCGGTGAAAGGTTTTGGATGTTTTCTTTACTATTCTTAATTTGGATTGAAATTTGAGTAAGGAGCGGAGATGTTTCTAATTTTCAGGATCATAACCGGTACAGTGCTGGAAGGGGTGCTCATGTTAACCTAAAATGCGTTGAACGAGCTCGTATTACTGTAAATGACATTCCAGGTATCCTTCTGTGAGCTTCTGTAATAATTTTTTCTTTTGCCTAAGCACTAGGCAGGCATCATGGTTTGGAGCTAAGAAGGTTTCTCTTGAGAGTTCTAATATTTCCAATAGTGTCTTCAAAATTGCATCCCTTGAGAGTTCTAACATTGCCAACAGTCTTCAAAACCTGAGATATAAATTAGGTAGACTTTGCTTAGAACTCGAATTGGGGGGGTCATAGGGGTTGGGGAAAAGGAAAAGGAAAGGAATGTCGAAATGTGAAGGAAAACCGCTTTCTTTTGGGTTTTTGCTCCTATTTACTGAAATGTTGGAGAAAGAAAAACATTTTGAAATTCTAAGATATCCTGGTAAAAAGAATGAGGATTGGTATTTAAGTCTACACATACTCACCTATTTTGATCATTTTGTTTTCGTTTCTTTGCAGCATATATTTGCTGGCTTAGTAGTATGTTAGTGTCCCATCCCGTTATAGGATGCAATCATGGTAGCTGCTTCGCTTCTGTAACAGGGACCGTGATTTTTATTTGTTGTTCATGTTAGTTAAAATAAAAAATAACTTCACTGATTATTGTCGACTCTTTGGACCTTTTTAATATGGAGTGGAGATTAATTGGGTTAACAATTTGGGGAGTGCGAAAATCAACTCCAAATTTGTTTTTCGTACTCCCATAGGAAGTGCGGTTGACAATTTGGGGAGTGCAGAAATTACTCCCCAAATTCAATATAGGTGGCTAAGCAAGTATACTACGCACGACCATATTATTCTCAGCAGGGTTTTTGCTGTTGCAAAGGGCACTTTTAGCGTTGGAGTGTTGTGTGCGTTACATTTTTTTTTTACAACCCGTGGCAAGTAGCAAAAACAATTTTTTTTTTTGCATTCTGTAACAAATAGCAAGTTTTTGCGACCGGATGATCCTTTAGCAATAGGAGAGCAAATCATACCATGATTTTCTTTCTCCCTTCCCGCTAACCGTAAACTACGTAGTTGGCCAACAAATCAACGGCTAAATAAATCAATATCCATTCAACGGCTAAACACTTGTAAACATTTGAATTTCCCCGTTGTCTTTCCTCTCCCGCGCACAACTCACAGAGAAACATATTCTCCCTCTTATGTTGGTTCCTCCCTTCCTCGTCGGTTCCAACGCTCCTCTCTCTCTCTGTGAGTTTATTCTCATTTGAATCAACCTTCAAATCCTCAAATCAAACCTTAAATTTGGTCAATTCTCGTCTTCCTCTACCGATTGATCCCTTTTTCAACCTCATCCGTGAATTTTTCGCAATTCTAGGGTTAGGGTTACACTCCCCACCCTATAAGCATCTATCTAGCCCATCTATTTCTCAATCCTCTGTTTCATTAGCTACGATTATTGTATATAGGTTCGTTTCCTTCTATTGTTTGGTCCTGATTTTGTAGATCATTCTCATCCCTTTTGTTCTAAGGTTTCAAGGTGTTCGATTTTTTTGGGCTTTCTTTGATCTGTTAATTTCTTGAGGGGTTTGGTAAGTGCAGTAGTTAATTATCCTTCTTGTTTATTTTGATGATAACTTTTGATCATTTACGATGTGAGAATTTAGGGCTAGGCTTTGTTCTTCTAATAACTCAATTTGTTTGGGAAGCTCAGATTCTACCTTAAACACTAAACGATTCACAATTAGAATATTCTCTCTCTCTCTCTCTCTCTCTCTCTCTGTGTGTATCTATATTTACAAATCGCTGCATGTACTCTTATATGTGTGGATTCATATTTTCTGCTTGTTTCGTTGATTTTGACTGTGAACAACTGAATATATGTATTGCAGGCCTTTTGTGTGCGATCCCTCGAAACCCTACAACTCTGCCATCCGAAGATGCAGGGGTTTTCCGCATTCGTCTCTCGCTGCCCCTCTCCGCTTGATACAACTCGACTTTCGACTTCCTGTGTTACAATGAATGCATTGGGGCCAAGTCTCTCTCCCATCTCTCTCTCTCTCACTCTCACACACTTTCATGGTATTCTTTTTTGTTATGTGATTGGTTTTTGATGTATGAATTTGCCCCAATATCTAAGCCTTCTCGAAAAATTCAAATTAAGAGGACAAAGTTATGAATTTACACAAGCAAGAGGAATGGTGGGACTTGTAGTTTTGGAGGCACTGCAAGTCTGCAATTCTTATTCATGCTGACCCAAAAAAGTCCCCCTTTTCTCCTCAATTGCTTCCATCCTATCTCAAAAGTTCACTTTAGCTTGACAAATCTTTACAAAATGGAATTCCTTTGGTACTTTATATATGTATATGTCCTAGTTTTTGATGGGGTTGGTTAAGTTGTTAGATAGAAGAACCAACTAATCCAAATAATCATATCTAGATTTGTGAGGCTAAAGTTTTTATGCTGATGCAATGACTTCTGATCAAATTTTACCTCATCTTTTCCTCTAATTGTAGTTTCTCGGATTCAGTTGAAATTCTTGACTTTTGAGAAATTGGGTGGTTTGGAAATTTCATAGACCTCTTCATGTTGCAAATCCATACCTTAGCCCAGTTTTTAGTTTTTGTAATTGTATGGTTATATCATATATCCCCGGTCTATTTTCTATGCTGATACGGGGTGGAGGTCCTCATATACAGAAGTTTCCTTGGCCGAAACGAATGAGTTTCCTCTTAATCCATTTCTAGCTATGTTTTTTTTGTTTGTTTGTTATAAAGCACATTGCTTGGGCTGAAAGTCTTTTGAATTGTTGTAACTTTATCAAATGACTATTTAAGTACCTAACTTGTCAGCACTTTTCTACATACCGCCACTTCTGAATGCAAGTTATTAATAGGAAGGCCGAAGGCCTTCTTCAACAATTGTGGTTATGCTGACTAAAGTAAGTTTTTATAGTTCTTGAAACCATTTCTCACTCTATAAGTTGATATTGTTCTTAGTAACTAGAAATTTCTCTTAGCTGTAGTGTTCTTAAATTTATAGTTCTTGATTGTATTGGTATCTGTGCTACAGTTTGAAGTTTGTATGTGTGGACGAGTGTCATAGCTGCATTTGCAATAATTGGTGAGTGTCTATTGTTTAGTCTTTTGGTTTTGATATGGAGTAATCATTATATGCAGCTGTGTGATAATTTAATGTCAGAAGAGGGAACTTCTAAATCTGATTTTAATCTTTGCCTTTGCCTGTGCATGTGTTTGCTTTAGTGGACATATGAAATTTAATTCACATTTTGTTTTTTGCGTTCCCCTGTGCATAGGTTTGTTCCATGTTTGTTTGTGCAGTTTACATCTTGTTAGGAGTAGCTAGCTGGGATGAGTAGATAATTTTTTGGAACTTTTTTCTGAGCTGACGTGGAACTTGTCTGCCATGTTATTATTTACAAGTTTTGAACCAATGAGTAATAAATGTCTCGTTTCTTTCCTTGTTATAATCATATTCTTGTGTAACTTTTACATAAAATTGCTTCTTACATTTGCATGTTCTCCAAAAAAAAAAAAAAAAAAAAGGATGGGCGGGGGAGTGTGCTTGATCGTGGCACGCACCCTTATTCTTTGGAACACACTTGTATTTGAAACAAATGTCCCTTATTCTTTGTAACACACTCTTAAGCAATGACAATTTCAAGTTTTCTGATGTGAGACTTGCTACCTGCAGCTACCTCTTCAGCATGGACGACATTACTATGGATGAGAACCTTAGACAAACTATAATATGCACCTTCCATAACCTCAATCTTTCTTGATAAACAAGTTCTTACTTTTAGGTATCTTTGTTTTGGTTGTACTTTTACTTATGAAATTCTTATATTAACCATTATGTGCTTGTCCATATCCATGTATAACAATGCAAGGTTTTTTTTTTCAAAATGTGTAGATACAAACCAACTTTTTGTAGGCTCTAATGGCTGTGATTCACTCTGGGTTTTGATCTCAGGGTCAGTTCTCATCCCTTCTCAGTGCCCGCCCAATTCTGTCCAATCAGTTTTATTGTTGTGGATAGATCTCAGGTTTTAGTTTTTGTAATTGTATGGTTATATCATATATCCCCGGTCTATTTTCTATGCTGATATGGGGTGGAGGTCCTCATATACAGAAGTTTCCTTGGCCGAAACGAATGAGTTTCCTCTTAATCCATTTCTAGCTATGTTTTTTTTGTTTGTTTGTTATAAAGCACATTGCTTGGGCTGAAAGTTTTTTGAATTGTTGTAACTTTATCAAATGACTATTTAAGTACCTAACTTGTCAGCACTTTTCTACATACCGCCACTTCTGAATGCAAGTTATTAATAGGAAGGCCGAAGGCCTTCTTCAACAATTGTGGTTATGCTGACTAAAGTAAGTTTTTATAGTTCTTGAAACCATTTCTCACTCTATAAGTTGATATTGTTCTTAGTAACTAGAAATTTCTCTTAGCTGTAGTGTTCTTAAATTTATAGTTCTTGATTGTATTGGTATCTGTGCTACAGTTTGAAGTTTGTATGTGTGGACGAGTGTCATAGCTGCATTTGCAATAATTGGTGAGTGTCTATTGTTTAGTCTTTTGGTTTTGATATGGAGTAATCATTTTATGCAACTGTGTGATAATTTAATGTCAGAAGAGGGAACTTCTATATCTGATTTTAATCTTTGCCTTTGCCTGTGCATGTGTTTGCTTTAGTGGACATATGAAATTTAATTCACATTTTGTTTTTTGCGTTCCCCTGTGCATAAGTTTGTTCCATGTTTGTTTGTGTAGTTTACTTCTTGTTAGGAGTAGCTAGCTGGGATGAGTAGATAATTTTTTGGAACTTTTTTCTGAGCTGACGTGGAACTTGTCTGCCATGTTATTATTTACAAGTTTTGAACCAATGAGTAATAAATGTCTCGTTTCTTTTCTTGTTATAATCATATTCTTGTGTAACTTTTACATAAAATTGCTTCTTACATTTGCATGTTCTCCAAAAAAAAAAAAAAAAAAAAAGGATGTGCTTCCTGTGTGCTTGATCGTGGCATGCACCCTTATTCTTTGGAACACACTTGTATTTGAAACAAATGTCCCTTATTCTTTGTAACACACTCTTAAGCAATGACAATTTCAAGTTTTCTGATGTGAGACTTGCTACCTGCAGCTACCTCTTCAGCATGGACGACATTACGATGGATGAGAACCTAAGACAAACTATAATATGCGCCTTCCATAACCTCAATCTTTCTTGATAAACAAGTTCTTACTTTTTAGGTATCTTTGTTTTGGTTGTACTTTTACTTATGAAATTCTTATATTAACCATTATGTGCTTGTCCATATCCATGTATAACAATGCAAGGTTTTTTTTTTCAAAATGTGTAGATACAAACTAACATTTTGTAGGCTCTAATGGCTGTGATTCACTCTGGGTTTTGATCTCAGGGTCAGTTCTCATCCCTTCTCAGTGCCCGCCCAATTCTGTCCAATCAGTTTTACTGTTGTGGATAGATCTCAGGCTTTCGCCTCATCGGTGAAACATGCCTTTAACCACCTCCTCCCCTCTCTCCTTCTTGTGCATTGCTTCTACTACATGCATCCTCTTTTCCTCCCAAGATCTCCGCGAGTTTCCAGATTCAATCTCAATCGATAGATTAAGGCGCTAGCAGCAGTGGTTCAATCTTCAGTCAACTGCCCCATCCTTGTCCTGCTATTCTCTTAAGAATCACCAGATTCACCACCGTTTCATTTTCAGTCCCATTGGCCCCCATCCCTCCTATCTCCCTATTTCTCTCCCCAACAGAATCATCACCGACAACGCTCCTCAAGCAACAAAGGTTTGATGCTATTTCTTTTTTTGCCCTTATTTTTCTGTTTGATTTTTTACTTTTTGTTGAATCAAAAGTTCTGTAGGAATATCCTCCGTGGGATTTATCTCTTTAGATTTGGTGGATCATTTGATAGTGTAAGGTAACAGAGTGTGGCAATTGTTAACTAATGGTCTCTTAAATATCCCCATCATATTTTTGGTTGGTTATGAATGGAGTTTGCAGCATAGGTGTTTGTTAAAATGACTCAAAACCAACTTACGAATCTGAAAATTTGAATGTGGTTTGGGGGTTTCGGTAGAGCATGGTTTCTTCATGTCATTGTGAGTTATGCTTACTATGTCAATGACTCAATTGATCAACTTAGCCATTATATTTGCTACTGGTAATAGGTATTGCCTTAACTTATGAGCCTAAAGATCACTTGTAATGCTACCGGCCATCATCATCTACATCCTATAACTATTGGCCTTCTTATTGAGAGGTAAGCTATATTTATTCAGTTGCTAAATTATTTCGTGTTCCGATTGCTATAGTATGTCTATTGGATGTCTAAATAATGGCAATGAGCTTTATGTCTATTGGTCATCAACAACCACAAATGCAGGCTACTGCCCCCCTCCCTACCAACATCGGCTGCGACGTGTGCCCGTTGCATCACCTTCCATCATAGTACCCGCTCCCCCTTGCAGTCGCCAGTCATTAAAATATTTATTTTTTTTTGCTCAATTTATAGTGTTTTTTAATATTGTAGTATCCTACTCTTAACTTATGTGTTGGTTCTAAGTTCTGATTTTATGGCTAATTTTTTATTTTTTCCTACTATTCTGATTCAGACCAATTAAGACCATTCCTCTGAGTACCACGCCTCAGAAGGTAGTAGCGTTCAACTCATTCTCATTATAGTATATTCTGCATGTGTGTTTGGATGTTTTGTGTTGTAAATGGTCCTAACACAAATCTAAATTATGGGGATGAGGTTTGAAACTGATTTTTATACTTACTATTGTTGCTGTTGGTTACTCTATGTTCTTTTGTTGTAGGCAATGTGGTGCACAAAAGCAGTCGTGGAAGAAAAGAGAAGGTCACGTCGGTTACTTCTGGCAACATGCCAAAAATAACAAATGGGCAGCTGCAATACCCATTTGTTATTTGGTCTTTTGAAAGGTAAATACCCTCCCTGTACATGTAGATAGAGGCATTTTTTATTTTTAAACAAATGCTTCATTTTAAGTGATCGTGGTTGATGCAACATTAATTATCCAGGTCACTCACCAAGCTTTTGGCGGGCCTTGGTACTTTTTTTTGTGGCGGCTTTTGAGTTGTGTCCCTCTTAAAAGTTTACCAATTTTTTGGCAGCCAACCAAAAAATATGCCACCATTAAGTCTCTTCTGTTGCCGTTTATGGTTTACGTTCATTGTAGACCACTACTCACAACACAAGTTGTTGATTGTCCGTGGTTAAAAACTTGTATGCTGCCAATTATTTAAGCCTTTGGTATAATACAAGATCACTTTTTGTTAGCCACTGTCAAAATATCTTACGGCCAAATGAGGTAGTTCATGAAACGAAGTAATATATGGTGCAAAATAAATGCACTTTATTCCTTCAAATTAATTTTTCATGGGATGCTTTGGGGATTTAAAGTCCACTACTCTAATATAAAGTTCTTTTGTTGGAACTCTGATTTTGCCACCTTTCCCTATTTTCTCAATCTCTTTGATTAATGATAAATGATATTTAAAGGAAATTTTCAAAATACCCGCCGAACTATACATTCAATGTATAATAGACACCCAAACTTTCAAAAAAATAAATTTTACTCCTAAAGTTATCTTCCGTTAATCAATTAGACACCTACCGTCTAAATCCGACAAATTGAAGATGGAATTTGCTGTGGTGGCTTAACGGTCCGATAAATGAAACATTTTTTGGTTTAAAAAAAAATCAAGTACAATGCATAATACTCTCTCCTATTGACTCCACCCCCCATTCTCTCCCTTCTCTTTGATCTGAAAATCTTAATCCCAAAATAAAACCAAAACACCCCGTCGTCCTCCTTCGACGACACCCCGACCTTGTCCGCAATCCTCCTCACGCGAGATTTGCAATCTCTCCTCTTTCTTATAAATTTCTTCTGCTTTGTTTTCTTCTTCAATCTCGATTTTCTCTCTCAATTACACAATAATTTGACTATCTTTTTAATATTACCTATCTGGGTTTAGTTTCTGTAAAAAATTCCCAATCAAAAAAGAAAGAAAACCTTAATTCTCCTTTCGGGTTGGGTTGGGTGAATACAGCTCTGTTTCTGTCATGGAGTTTCAGAGATCCAAACATGATTTTGTTTGCTGTTGTGGTGTGTAGTGCTCTGTGTGCGTATTGTATTAGTGAATTGGATTTGGAAAGATGAGTTTGCGTTGAGAAATGGAGGGAGAGAATCTGTGAGATGGGGCTCTGAATACTCTGTTGTCTCTTATCACCGACGTCGCTCTGAGCTCTACCCCACTATCCCACTATCTATTGGGGAGATGTAGTTCTGTCAGAGTTGGGCCGGATCGGGGTGGGGTGTCTCGTTGGGGACGATGATTCGGAGTAGTGAAGCTATGGGTGGGGTTTTGATAGAGATGCACTTTATGCATGTTCTTTTCATTTTTGACAGAGACCCTCCGTTAGTGTAGTACCATTAGTTATTTGACAAATTAGAATGGAAGGGGGAAGTTTGAATAACGGAAGATAACTTTAGAGTAAAATTAATTTTTTTAAAAGTTTGGGAGTCTATTAGACATTCACTTTGTTTGGTTTACATTTTAGAAAGTTATTTTTGAGAGTTGGAGTGGTAATGAGTGGAGAGAGATAGAGAGAAAGGTTTATTGAAAACTGTGCCGAGAGTTAAAAGTTACTCTCAAAGTGTTAAACAAAACGGAGTGATTAAGTGTAAAATTTGGGTGTTATTTTGAAATTTTCCCGATATTTAATGACAGTTATGTTTGGCGAGGCTAACAACTTACTCTCCCCATCGTGGGATTTGGAGGTTATCATATTTGTTTTTTCTTGGTTGGTCTCCAATGGGCAGGAAGATAACCCCACGCAACCGGTTGTGTAAGAAGCTCAGCTTTCGTCATTTGGACTAAAAAAAAAGGTTAGGTTAGGCTAATGGTTCCAAGTTTTTGCACGCACTATGTTCTTCATTTCATGCTTGTTATTAGAGATGAGGAAAAGTGTATAGGGTATTAATGAACCCTTAACACATTACCTTTTATTTATATTACTCTGGAGAGTTACACATACATAAGATAGACGATGTGGGACAAACCCAAACACTCCCCCTCAAATTGGAGAATGGTTATCACAAAATCCCAGTTTGTTACATAAAAATTCTAAACGAGGTTTAAACAGTGATTTGGTAAAAACATCTGCTATCTGAGCACCTGTGAACACAAAAGGCATAGCCAACACACCACCATCAACCTTCTCTCGAACGATATGACAATCTACCTCAATATGTTTGGTTCTCTCACGAAACACAGGGTTCAAAGCGATATGTATTGCCGCCTGATTGTCACAATACATAGGATTGGGTAACTGCACCCAAAATCCCAGCTCCTCAAGAAATGATTAGCCAAACAACCTCACATGTAGTATGAGCCATGGCACGATACTCTGCTTCTGCACTAGACCTTGCAACAACAGTCTGTTTCTTACTTTTTCTGGTAACTAAGTTGCCACCAACAAAAGTACAGTAACCAGTTGTTGAACGTCTGTCAGAAGGTGACCCTGCCCAATCTGCATCAGTAAACGCCTCAACACGCAAATGACCATTGGAACAGTAAAATAAGCCACGTCCAGGATGAGCCTAAAGATACTTCACAATACGAATACAAGCTTCCCAATGTGGAAGACGAGGAGCAGACATAGATTGACTCACCATATTAACAGCAAACGAGATATTAGGACGTGTATTGGTAAGATAATTCAACTTACCAACCAAGCGACGATATTTGTCTGGATGAGGAAATTCCTCCCCCTGATCAACGCAAAGTTTGACATTAGGATCCATCGGAGTCTCCACAGGTTTGGCTCCCAACAAACCTGTCTCCTCTAGAATATCCAACACATATTTCCTCTGGGACAAACTAATCCCATCCTTAGACCATTTTTTTTTTTGATAAGTAATCCCATCCTTGGACCTTGGTACCTCAATACCCAAGAAATATCGTAGCTTACCCAAAGTCTTTAGTGTGAAACTGACTATGTAAGAACTGTTTCAACTCACCAATCCCTTTCTGATCATCTTCAGTAATAATAATATCATCTACATAGGCAACGAGTAATATTTTCCCTCGAGCCGACATAAGAGAAAATACAGAATGATCTGATTGACTTTGATGCATGCCAAATCTCAAAATAGCCTCACTAAACTTGCCAAACCACGCTCGAGGAGATTGCTTAAGTCCATAAAGTGCCTTGCGAAGACGACATACCTTATGATGCTCCCCCTGAGCAACAAACCCAGGTGGTTGCTCCATATAGACTTCCTCCTAGAGATCGCCATGGAGAGACATTTTTGACATCAAGCTGATACAACGGCCAACCAAGAGTGGCGGCAAGAGAAATAAGAATCTGTACAGAGCCAAGCTTGGCTACAGGAGAGAACGTTTCGGAATAATCAACACCATAAGTCTGGGTGTAGCCTTTAGCAACCAGGCGAGCTTTGTGACGCTCAACAGTGCCATCAGGAAGATACTGCCAGCCAACAGTAGATTTCCCAACAGGTAGAGTAACCAACTCGCATGTGCCATTAGTATGAAGAGCAGACATTCCATCCGCCATAGTTGTCCGCCACTCAGATTGAGATAATGCCTCCTGAACAGTTTTAGGAACAAAAACGGAGAAAACAGTAGTAGTGAAAGCACGAAGGGATGGAGAGAGATGAGTATAAGAGATAAACTGAGAAATAGGATGAGAAGTGCTCGAGAGATTAGAAAAATCTTATTTTACCAGTGGACGATGATTCTCACGGGTCGAATATCGAGGAGCAGGTGGATCCGGCGAGGGGGGAGAAGATGGAGGCGTGGGCACAGAGAGATCGGCAGACTGGAATGGCTGGAATGGTTCTGTAGGTGGAGGTGGTGCCTGAGGCGGGGTTTGTGCTAGAGGCTGAGGCGGTGCGGATGCTGGGAAACGACGAACATATACCTGCAAAGGTTGGGGTGGAACAGTGCCAGTAGAAACAACCATAGGTAACACAGACTTGAGTGTAAGATCATTGGTAGTAACAGGGTCAGGGTCTGAGTAATATATGGCAATGACTCATTTCACATGACATCAGCACAGACAAAGTGACGACGTAAAGTAGAAGAGTAACTTCGATAGCCTTTCTGGGTGTGAGTATCCCAGAAAGATACACCTAAAAGACCGAGGATCAAGTTTACTTCTATCAGGATCAAGAGCATGAACATAACAGGTGCACCCAAAAACCCGAGGGGGTAAAGAGTGGAGAGGCCGACCGGGAAACAAGACCGTATGGGGAACCTGACCACCTAAGACCATAGAGGCCATACAGTTGATTAGATAACATGTAGTGAGAACGACGTCACTCCAATATTACTTAGGAACCTGCATTTGAAATAATAAGGCACACATAACCTCAGACAAGTGTCGAATCTTGCGCTCATCAACTCCATTTTGTTGTGGAGTCCGAGAGCACGACGATTGGTGAATAATGCCATGATCATCGAAAAACTGAGAAAGAAGATGGTGAAAATATTCACGGACATTATCGGAATGAAATATCTTAACACAAGTATCAAACTGATTTTTGACTTCCGATTTCAATTCAGACCTGCTCTTTCATTAGATAAAGATATGTAAGATGAGAAAAGTCATCCACAAAAATAACGTAATACTGAAAATAAGAAACATTGGGCACATGAATAGGCCCCCAAATGTCTGAATGAACTAACTGAAAAGGACGCGACGCACGACGCTCAACCCTAGGTAAAAAAGTGACTTTACAATGTTTACTAAACTCATAGACCTCATAAACCAACTTATTAATGGAACAACAACAGGAGGGCACAAGGTGCTTCAAACTCTGAAGAGAGGGATGACAAAGACGACAATGCTGTTGAGAAACAGTTAAGTAATATAGGCCACCTCGCTCAATGCCCCCACCAATCTTCCTCCCTGTCTTGAGATCCTGAAAAACACAGCCATGAGGAAGAAATGTGATGGAACAATTTAAAGATTTTGTAAGGCGGCTCATAGACATAAGATTAAACGGAAAACGAGGAACATGTAATACAGATGATAAAGTAAAAGAGGAAGTGTTATGAACTGAACCGAAACCAGTAACAGTGGTAGAGCCATCAGCCAAGGTAACATGAGATGTTCTACCAACCGGTTGTCGATCAAAGAAAGAAGATATACCAGTCATATGATCTGTGGCTCCTAAGTCAATAAAACGAGAGGAAGAAGAGGAGGCAACACAAGCAACGAATGAACCGATCTGAGCGAGCGTAGCAGTAGAGGATCCTGTCGCAGCCTGAAATGACAAAAAACGCTGGTACTCCTCAGCTGAAAGAGCCACACTATCGGCAGAGGATTGAGTAAACTGTTCAGTATCTAGAGAGATAGCAGCTTGATGAGCATGGGGAAAGCCGTGAAGATTATAACAGAACTCCACTGTATGATTTGTTCCCCAACAATAAGTGCAAAATTTCAAATCACGGCCGCGATTGTGGCCACCTCCCCTTGATATGCGACCCCCACGATTATCAAAACCAGAGTCATGGCCACCAAAGCCACGACCACGACCAAAACTACGGCCTCCAGAGTCACGACCATGACCTCCAAACCCAGAATTACGGCTGCCAAAGCCATGACCACTCACCCCATAATCGCGGCCACGACTACTAAACCCAGAATCACGACCGCGACCACGACCATGGCTGACAGAGAGAATAGAGCTGTCAGAAATAGGGAAAGACAAAGTAGAACGACCAGAGTCGGTGCAAAAATAGACGATGATTGCCGGAGATGATTGAATACCTCGCTGAGAGGAGGTAAGTCATGATTCCCCGAAATCTGATTACCCACAGGGCCAAAAGTGGATGATGCACCGGATAAAAAATGAGTAGCCCTCATGCGTTCACGCTGGCGTCGTATAACCTGAATATCAACAGTAAGTGTCTCACATATATCCAATTCATTACAAATGCATCGAAACTTAGCATAATAATCCTCATAAGAATCATCACCCTGAGATATATTAAAGAAAGACTGATGAAGATCATATGTGCGACGGAGATTGTCGACACCTGAATACAACTCATTTGCCTGTGTCCACACCTCTCTAGCTGTATCACAGAACATTAGCGTACTAGCAACCTGTTCCGTCATACTATTCCATAACTCTGAACGAACACGGGCATCAACAGCTTTCCATGCCCTATATGTGGGTTCGGCAGTAGTAGGAGGCTCATCAGTACCCATATAATACACCTCAATAGTTTTAGCCCAAATAACATAATTGCCCCTATTTAATGGTGTGGAGGTAATAGGGCGCCTCTCGCGAGACCAAGAACCACTCGATAAGCTACCAATAAGAGTAGATTTAGAGCTAGAAACAGTACCAGAATCAGAATCCTTCTTCTCAGACATTCTACCGAACAATGGAGGGGCAACAACCAATAACTAGCAAATAACCAGTACGCAACCAAAGCAATACCAACCAAGCAGAATACCAATAACTACTGATCAACAAAATCAACTAATATACTAACATCAAACTGGTCACCAGACTGGATAGGTACCCAATATCAACAACCGCAACATAACAGATTCTTCACAACCACCAGTACACCACATGATAGAGATACTTGACAAGAACATAGAAAATAGTTACCAGAACGAGAGAAACATCAACGGAAATTGCAAAGACGAGAAAATAGGGCCTGGTGATGCGTGTCAGTGCATGAAGACGGTCGCCGGAACAGGGATGAACAATAATGTTGATGAACAATGCGCGATGAACAGTAACGACGATGAACAGTAATCGGTGAACAATATCTATGAACAGTACACAGGAATAGTAATCGGTGAGCTAGGATTAGGGTTAGGGTTAAGGCAGAGGCTAGGATTAGGATTGCGATTTTAGGGATTATGTACAGAGGCTAGGGTTGTGGTGGTTTAGGATTAAGGTTAAGATGGTGGTGTATTAGGATTGTGGTGGTTTAGGATTAGGGTTAAGGTTTGGCTCTGATACCATGTTATTAGAAATGAGGAAAAGTGTATAGGGTGTTAATGAACCCTTACACATATACCTTTTATTTATATATTTATATTACTCTGGAGAGTTACACATACATAAGATAGATGATGTGGGACAAACCCACTCTCTCTAATAAACACTTTTAACAATGTTGTTAAAAAAAAAAGTCCATTTCATTATGAGTGTGGTGATCTTACTTCTATACAATGCATCAAACATTCTTTGTGAAGACTTCCCATTTTAGGTTGACAACTCAGTCTCCCCATTGTGGGATTTGGAGCTTATCATATTTGTTCTTTCTTCGTTGGTCTCCATTGTGCAGGAAGATAACCCCTCGCAACTGGTTTTGCAAGAAGCTCAACTTTCGTTATTTGAAAAAAAAAAGGTTAAGCTGGTGGTTCCAAGTTTATGCACGCACTATTTCCTCCATTTCATTATTCGCGTGGTGTAGATTACTTCTATATGGTGCATCAAAGCATTCTCTATGAAGACTTCCCATTTTTCTCTTGACTAGCGTTGTTAAATTTTCATAATCTCTACTCGAGTGAAGATTTGTTTACCCATGAGGTAGACTACTATGATGAGAAATTGATATTTTCGCCGATTCTTGGTGAGGTACGATTGCGGCATCATTTTTTCCTCAAGTACAACTTGTAGCTAGCAGCTTGAGAGTCATCTAAAAAGTATGAACATGAACACATATTCATGCCCAAACACAGATACACGTCCATGACAATTTCAATTACCAGGGACACAGACATAGCTGGGGACGTGGTAAATGTGAAAATCAGGTCGGCAAATACCAAAACTATTCAAAACAAATGCTAAGTACGCGTTTCCTCCGCGTCCTATATTTATGCAGTGTGTTTTTCTTTATGACATGTCGGCGTCCCTAGTGTGTTTTCTTTACTTATTAACCGAATGTTCGTTTTCCGGCCCTCTTTATTCCTTTTTTTTTTTTAACTTTATATACAAACGATTAAAGAAAAGTGCATCCGATAAATGGAGGTAAAGGAGTTGAGTTGCGTTGTTCACTAGCTCTAAAATGTTAAACTTCATTTGTATGATTGATCCATTAATGCTTAATCTTATTTTTGTTATGAGGTTGCATATCTTGGACTAGCAAAACTTTGTGTGGTTCCCAACCCTCATATGTCCACCCGATCGATTGTAAGTGGGAAACTCCCAGGTGAGGCGTGTCTTTCATGTCCGATTACATTTATGTTTTATTTTCGGTGTGGTCATTATTTAGTTTTTTCACGAGTTTCAAGGGTTCAATATTGTCAAATTTCCTATTTCAAGTTTTCTGATTTGAGACTTGCTACCTGCAGGTACCTCTTAAGTATGGACGACATTACGATGGATGAGAACTTGGGACAAACTATAAAATGCGCCTTCCATATCCTTAAATATGGCATCTTTCTCAATATACAAGTTCTTACTTTTCAAGTATCTTTGTTTTGATTGTACTTCTACTTATGAAATTCGTATATTAACCATTATGTCCATGTCCATATCCTTGTATGTGTCTGTATTCTCCATAAACAATACAAGGTTTTTTTTTTTTTCCAAAATCTGTAGGCATAAACTTACTTTTTGTAGGTTCTAATGGCTGTGATTCACTCTGGGTTTTGATCTAAGGGTCAAGGTCTGTTCTCATCCCATCTCAGTGCCCGCCCAATCTGTCCAATCAGTTTTGCTGTTGTGGATAGATCTCTGTGAGTTTCCGCTTAGCAGCAGTGGATCAATTTTCAGTCGACTGCCCCATCCAGGTCCAGCGATTCTCCGAAGAATCATTTGATTCACCACCGTTTCATTTTCAGTCCCATTGGCCCCCATTCCTCCTATCTCCCTATTTCTCTCGCCGACAGAATCATCACCAACAACGCTCCTCAAGCAACAAAGGTTCGATGTTATTATTTTTTCCCATATTTTTCTGTTTGGTTTTTTTACTTTTTGTTGAATCAATTTTTTTTTTGTATGAATATCCTCCCTGTGATTTATCTCTTTAGATTTGGTGGATCATTTGGTAGTGCAAGGAAACAGAGTGTGGCAATTGTTAACTAATGGTCTACGGATGATGATTTCAGTTTTTTGTAAACTTTAGTTGGAGAGAGAGAGAGAAGCATCAATCTCGACAGTTTCGGGGAGTGACAACGAACTTGAAGTTTTTTAAATATCCTCTTCATATTTTTGGTTGGTTATGAATGAAATTCGCAGCTTTGGTGTTTGTTAAAATGACTCAAACCAACTTACGAATCTGAATATTTGAACGTGGTTTGGGGATTTTGGTAGAGTATGGGTTCTTCATGTCATGGTCAGTATGCCTCCTATGTCAATGACTCAATTGATCAACTTAACCATTTTATATTTGCTACTGGTGACAGCACTGACAGGTATTGGCTTAACTTATGAGCCTAAAGATCACTTGTAATGCTGCCGGCCATCATCATCTACATCCTATGAGTCTATGACTATTGGCCTTCTTATTGAGAGGTAAGCTATATTGATTCAGTTGCTAAATTATTTCATGGTCCGATTGCTATAGTATGTCTATTGGATGTCTAAATAATGGCAATAAGCTTTATGTCTATTGGTTGTCAACAACCACAAATGTAGGCCACAACGACCCTGCCAACCCTCATGTCCACCCAATTGTAGGTCAGGTGTGCCTCTCATGTCTGATTACATTTATGTTTTATTTTCAGTGTGGTCATTATTTATCAGTTTTTTGTGTGTTTACAGATTTTTGTTCAATGACTCTGATATTGAAGGTGAGTTCTTTGTTTCTCTCTCACCAACACAAACCCACTAGCTCTTTGCATGACTCATTTTCTTTGGTAAAAGCCGTGAATCGCCCTTGGTTCAACCTTTTAATTTAATTTGGCAAGTGTTGCTGCATTGTTGCGATTGACTTGTTGTTTATGCAGATGGTCAAAAATAGATTCAGTTTTGAATTTAGTTATATTTATTTTGCCTTGTTGTTGTGTGGTTCTAAGTTTTTTTAATTTTTCCTTTTAGCTATGTGGTAGTCTGATCAAAATGTTAGCATATTTAATCTCTCAAACGGGGATACATGTGACAACTTCCGCCGATGCCAAGACGGGTCGATTACCTTTACCGCGCCAAAAACTCCCTAAATGCTTTCAAATTTAGATTATTTTGGTGAAAGCTCCTTTGATCTTTTGGTAAAAGTGAGTTTTTGTATGTTTAGTCTTTGTTTGTTACCTATGTAGCGCGGACACTTTGTTGGAGGTCATGTACATGTGATTGACACTTGTCGGATACCGACACTCTCTGGACATGCGTCCGGCACTTGAATCCGAATTGTCCAATTTTTTTTCTCATCCAAAAATGCTCCGGATGCTCACAAAATACTTGCAAAACAAGAAGGGGTGTTAAACTAAATAGTAGACTCTAATTAAAATTTATTTCATAAATGCTGTATGTTCCGCGAAAGCTGCGGGTTTGATCCCCATCAGTCCCAACGGTTTTCAAAAATACATTAGTTCATCTCTCCATTTTCTATGAAAAAGGGGACAGGGAGCAGAATTTCATTACCGGGGGGGGGGGAATACTTTCAATTTGCCCATTGTAAATTTGATTTATGGCACATATGATCTAACATCTTTACAATTGGAGCCTTACATGTCGTGGGTCGTGTCGCATGTATGTGTCGGTGCTACATAGTTTGCTACCTTGCCTTTAGACCTATAGTGTCTTATGAAAGGAATTGTGCATTCTCACAAACCATTGCTTTGATCCACTTTTTTTTCTAGGTGGGTGATATGACCCTGTTCTAAATTTTACGTTCTTTTTTCAGGAACTTGAAATTACAACTTAGCTGGTTGTGATAGTGCTCGTTTTCTTTCTTTCATGCATATTATGAACAATAAGGTTGTTACTATGGTCACCAATTCTTTGTTGACTAACTTTGCGTCTATCGTATTATATACATTTCACATCATAAAGCAAGTATTGGATAAATGATAGACGTGAAAAGAAAAAAGCTTCAACTAGGTGCAAGTGCAACGAATTTTATTGTCCCTTCCTTGGAAATGGAAGAACATGGAATTGTTATGTTGGGATTGAGCCATAATTTTGGGAGAAAAAGGGTTTGGCCATCTTGGAAAACCACATTCTCTCTATGGTGTTGAATTGCGTACCGTACGTTTTGTCCATTGGCTCTGTGTTAAGCTCAATAAAATCTAATTGTGCACTGATTTAGACTGATTTGTTGCGCAATGGTGTTGTTCCTTTAGTTCCTAGGGACCCCGGGTTTCTATTGCCAAAGTGGATATTAGTGATAAGTTGATAATAGGGGTGTTCAAGAAAACTGCCCGAACCGTAAAACCTGTCCGATCCGGACTGAACCGTCCTATTTGGTCCAGTTCTGCGGTTCTATTGTCAGGTTATGGTTCCAAAAAAATAAGAACCGTTAATTTTGGTTCGGTTACTGGTTCTCAATTAATAAACCGTGGTTAGAACCGAACCGGACCGTTTAAAACTAAGATAAATATAGAAATACATATATGTGTGTAATTAAATATGTATTTGAATTTGGTAGATTAATCTTTTCCTTGCTAAACTTAATTTATTTAGAGATGAAATCTCATTTGTTAGGAAAACTTTTATTTTCTTCCTTCATTTCATATTTCAGTAGATTATCTTCCTATTTCTTTAATTTTATGAGTTCATATTTTGTGAATAAGTGTTTGGACACTTATTGGATAGAACCGGAACCGAACCAAAACCGGACCGATCTTGCGGTTTGGTTCTGGTTAGGTTCCATGCATATATTGGTTAGGTTCTGGTTCCCAATTTTCTAGAACCATTTGAAATGGTCCGGTTATTGGTTTTCTAGAGAATCCGGACCATGTACACCCCTAGTTGATAACACCCTTTAGGCTTTAGAATTTTTTTAAACTGGATCTCATTTTGGTTTGTTCATAAATTGCTTGGCGGGTTGTTACAAGGTGCTCCATATATTCTCATGATGACCAAGTGGATGAAAACTTGAGAGAAAAATATAGTATAAGCTTTCTTCACCCTTCTCTAACAATTATTATGCATTTTGCTTGATAGAAAAGTTCTTACCTATCAAATTTCTTTCTCCATGGCTTTAGTTCCCTCAAGAAAGAAACCCCACTATTGTGATTCATGATGAGCCGATGTTAGCAGCCCACAACAGATTATTTCTTTAAAGAATGCGTTTCTCAGTGCTCATTTTAACGTACACCAAATCTTTGTTTTGGTAATTACTTCGTATTTTCATTTGTTTTCTAGTTTTCATATCAATAAGCTTAGTAAAGAATTGATCTAAGCATTCTAGTCATGCTTATTAAGTGATATACACTTTTACGATCTCTGGTAAAACTTCTCTTTCTGTGATTTTCGAAGCATAATGAACATATCTGTTTCTTTTTTGTTTAGTTCGTTCAATTTGATTTCTCACTAATAACCTTCTTGGTCAAGAGATAGGCTTTTTCAATTTGCTCATGTCACAATTGTCTTTTTTTGAATGGCGAAAAAGAATTTTATTAATTTTTGAAAGAGGATACAAAAACCAAAAGGAGCAAGGAGAAGGCAATAAGTGCCCATCCGAGACCCAAGCCTTTGATTGGCAAGGTGCCAACCAAAAAGACACCCCAAGGGACAAAGCCCAGCACCTAAGAGGCCTTAAAGCCCAGATAAAACACTAAAGCGCAAATAGGACGCAACCCAACACCAAATAAGTCCTAAAAGCCCAACAAATAAGCCCAAAACACCCAAACCCTAAGCCCAGATCTGGAATCCAAGCCACCACTGCCCCGAAACACCAACCCAATGTACGTCCCCGATCCCAAAAACGCACGGAGAATCTCTAGCCATAGAGGCAAGACACGCCTGAACCTTCACACCTCGCAGCACTTGTAAAACACCAAACCTATCCCTAACCTAAAGCAGAAACACCAAACCTATCCCTAACCTAAAGCAGATCAATCAAACGCCGCAGACCACCACACCGCCGACCAAACCACCACCAAGGCAAATCAAACCACAACCCACAACAATCAACACACCAGGCCGTGAACATCCACACCACTAGATCTCTAGACAATGAGAACCCGACAACGGATGCCACCGTTCACCACCGCCTAGAGATCGCCCAACAAATCACCGAGCTGCTGCTCGTATCCATGTCTGTTCCAAACGCCTACTGAGGAAACTCCACTTGCCGTTAAGCGAAGACCGTAGATACCCAAGAGTAAAATACGGTGGGAGAACCAAACAACCTTGCCTCTACTGCTGCCAAGATGCACCACGCAGTTAGGCCAACCAGTATCCTCAAGAGATAGAAATCGGCGGGCAACTAGTGGGCAGAGAGGAGACGTGAAGGCGGGAGAACGGCCATAGCAGAGGCAAACGGAGAAAACAGAGATGCAGAAGATTAGGGAAAAAGAGGAAAGAAGGGAAGCTCGGGGAGAGGAGGGAGAGAGGCGCCCCCCGGCGGAAACCTAGATGGAGGAAGCCCAAGAGTCTAAATCATTTTTAGAGAGAGAGAGTAAAAAGTAAGCAGGACAAAGATTTTGTCACAACTGTCTTGGTTGTTTTGATGATTGTGTAATTAATAATGTGTGTTAATGAAAGTAGAGAAAATGAGTTGCATTGAATTTTTCCCTAAATTTACTTTCTAGCATATAGATTTCATTAAATTGAGTTATGATGCTTAGCCATAACCCATTGGTTAGGAAATTAAAGAGTGGAAAAACATTAGAAGATTGAGCCTACTTGGTGTTTGACTAAATGCTAGCAATGGGTGATGAGGTAAGATGGTTAAGGACATGATGGGAGAGAGAGAGAGAGATTCAAATGGGGGATTTCAAACAGTTCGTGACATGCGTCGCACCTGAATTTGTGTCATTTGAACACTCTAGATATTTGTTCATTTGAACATGGTTTTATGATGTAGTACCATTAAACATTAGAATCCTATGTCGGGTATTGTGTTGTTTATTGGTTGTGTTTGACTTAGTTTTTTTTTTTTGGCTATGCTATGCTACCACTTACACTTTCAAATTTCATAGGGCCTTCTTATTTTTAGATGTTTCTGTTCTGGATCACGAAGACGAGAAGAAATGGGATGATTTTTGATAGCTTGAAATTTATATGATCGGATTGAGAGGGCCCAAGCCCAGTTGCTCCTCCAACTGAATATTTCGCTCAATCGAGAGACTGGATCCTCCAAAGTAGGATTTTATCATAATACATTGAGGGCTTAGATTGTTTCTTTTCAATTTGCAGTTTCTGGGTTTTGCTTTTTAGTTTTCAATTTGTGTTACAGGTTGCCAAATGTCTCACACATGCTAAGTCTCATTATTATCAATACTCTTCCATTTCAAAGCCAACTCCTGAACTTCCGATAATGGTAATTTTTGTTCATTAAGTTTTTATCACTCTTTGGCTATTCTTTGAAGTTTTTGATTTTTTGCATTCAATTCCGTTCTTGAGGCTTTATTTGTTCCATTTTCTATTCACAGGTTCATTGGGAAGGAACAGTCAACACAATATGATTTATGCTAAGCAAAACTTTAATAAATTTACTCCACCTTTGTGCGAATAGAACCTTTTTTTTTTATGACTATTTGGTTTGTTTGTTTCTACAACAATGAGTTTTAGTGAGGTGCAATACAAATTTCAGTTGAGGGTTTTTAGTGATTTGATGGTAATGATTTTTAGTTATTTGATTATTTCACATGTGAAAAATCCTAATTCTTTTTTGAAAATTCTTGAGGCATGCTGCTTCTAGCTAGGCGTTCCGCCATTGTAGTTCTAATAATTACTGCTTTTACCATTTTTTTTATGTTCATGAAGAGTCTTATTAAAGCATGAACTCAGTACTATATTGGAGATTAACTACTGAAATAGTTATGTTATCGCCTCATAGTTGCTGAAACTCATTCCAAATTGCTAAAGTTGATATAAAAGCTGAGATAGTGCTTACAAGTGATGACCTAGAGCTTATGAACTAAAACAAGCTGATTGGTTGCTGAGTTGGATCAGTTCCTGTCGTTCTGCAACACTACAACATCATCCGCAACATGCTCCTTAGAACTCCACCATGACAATGAGAAGAAGCTTAAGGTAACGACTTTGAACTCATCTTTGTTCTTTGTTTTGGCTGATTGAAAAATGTAGTTTTACTTGTTCCCCCTTTTTGATTGTGTTCAACTCAGCCATTTCCTTTGAGCCATACTTTTGAATTTGGGTTGAGAATATGTAGACTATGTATGTTTGAGTTTCTAAGTAAGTAGGGTATAAAAATTTGGTTTTTCTCTAAACACCAATAAAAGTTTGTGCACCAGTCATTTTTTTCATGGTAATAGTTTTTCTTCAACAGAAAGAATTTAAATAGAAAAGAGGATACGGAAAAGGTGTAAATACAACAAAGGCTTAGCAATGTGAGTTCTCTATAGGCTAAATTACTCAGAACATTGTATGAATACCTGAATGAAGAGACATTGAGAGGGAGAGGGATATGTAGCCCCTTTAAGTAATTTTTGTTTCATTGGGGTTTATTATTATTTTTGGATTGAAGTATGACTAACCTATGATGTGACTTTTGTTCTTTGAACGGATTCTCTTTTTGCTTAGACATCACCAAGTAGGTCAAGTCAGCTTCAAGTTGTCGAAATCTCCACATTGGCCTACTTTTTCTCTTAGTATAATTGAAAATAGAATGATGTCAATGAGCTCTCGATAATGCTATCCATTTTATTGTCTCTACTTGAGTTGAAATTAGTGTACTCCTGAACTTTCTTTGATTAACAATTACCCATGAACTGGCTAACGAAGTTGAGGATCCCATCAATAAATGTCAATTAACTCACCAAGATTGTTTCTTTGGGATGCATTTGTTATTTGAAGTTGTAATTGTAATGCTTTGACTGTGGGCTTCAAAACAGAAAGGGGAAGAGGGATGTGTGTTCTTGCTTTTATAATATGCCAAAATTTAGTGTTTGTTTATTTTGTTTGTGATTGTTAACCTTTTGTTGCTTTATTCAAAAAGTTTATAATGGCACATTGATTGGTCTTGAGTAGTAATTCTAAATTATGTAAATTTTAAATTTGTAAAGGGGATGAAGCTTTCTCCGCTAAACATGGGAAAAAAAATACTTAACCACCATTATACATGTTTATCAGGTAGAGTAGCATAATGGATGTAAGTTGTGCCTGAAATACCTTTGCATGTGCCTTCAAACACGGGCATTTGCTAGTAACACTATATTTATTGTTTCGGTATCTCATTTTTTTTTCCCAAAAAATGTGAAGTTTCTAGGCAGGTGTCGAATTGTGATTGGCTGCATTTTGTTTTTTGTGGGCTGAGAAAAGTTTCTGCGGGTGAGATCATTTCTCGGGTTATGTTCCATTACCAGCCATGGGGTTATCATGTTTCAAAAATTGAATCCAAAACGCAGTACACCCTCAATCGTCTCTCTCTCTCTCTCATAGGGACCAATTCTAAGCAATCTGTTATCTCTTCGGAAGAAAACCTTTCTGATTCCCCTTTAGGGCGTGGGTTTTACCTATATGGGCATGCGTTTTGGCTCTCATGCTACTTATGTGAAGCAATTAACTTATCAAGATTGTTTCCTTGGGATGCATTTGTTATTTGAAGTTGTAATTGTATTGCTTTGACTGTTGGTTTCAAAACAGGAAGGGGAAGGGATGTGCGTTCTTGCTTAAATAATTTGCCAAACTTTGGGTGTTTGTTTAGTTTGTTCGTGATCTAACCTTTTGTTGCTTTATTCAAAAAGTTTACATTGGCTGGTCGGAGTAGTAATTCTAAATTATGTAAATTTTAGATTAGAGAGGACGAACACTTCCTCTGCTAAACACGGGACCAAATACATAACCATTATACATGTTTGTCGAGTAGAGCAACATAATTGATGTAAGTTGTGCCTGAATTACGTCTGCACGTGTCTTCAGGCATGGCCATTCGCTAGTAGCACTATATATATCGTTTTTGTATCACATTTTTTACATAAAAAATGTGAAGTTTTTGGGCAGGTGTCATAATATAACTGGCTGCATATTTTTTTTTGGAGGGCTGAGAAAAGATTCTACGGTCTAGATCATTTCTAGGGTTAGATTGCAATGAAAGTCTGGGGGTTATCATGGTTCAAAATATGAATCCAAAACATTGTACCCTTTCTCTCTCTCCCCCTCTCTCAGAGACCCATGTTAAGCAATCTGTTATCTCTTCGAAAGAAACCCATTCCAATTTGTGGTGCCAATCGAAGCTAAAACATCCCCATGGAAAATTCGATGGAAGAGCACATAGGGAAATCAAGATGCATTTTTGGGGAATCCGTGAAGAAATCCCAATCGGTAAGTTGAACAGTTCTCTGTTTCTCATTGTTTCTTTCTCACCAACACAAATCCACTGACTCTTTGCGTGATTCGATTTCTTTTGTAAAAGTCGGTAATCACCCTTGGTTAAACCATCTAATTTAATTTTGTAGGTATGCTGTGTTGTTGTGATTGACTGTTTTTTGCAGATGGTAAAAAACTCATTCACTTTTGAATTTTGAATTTATTTGCAGCTTCCCCCCCCCCCCCCCCCCATTTTGCCCTATGGCTGAGTGGTTTTAAGTTTGTTTCCCTTTTTTTTCCTCCCTTTTTTTCATGTAGCTATGTGGTGGTCTAATCACGTTAGCATATTTAATCTCTCAAAGGGGCAAATATGTGACAACTTCTGCCGATGCCAAGACGGGTCGATTGGCTTTACCGCGTCAAAAACTCCCTAAAGGCTTTCAACTTTAAATTATTTTGGAGGACAGGAAAGCTCCATTGATCTTTTGGTAAATGTGCATTTTGTATGTTTAGCTTTTGTTTCGCTATCTATGTAGCAGGGACACTTTGTTGGAGGCCAGGTACGTGTCTGTAACTTGCTGAACGCCACCACTCTCCAAACATGTATCCGGCACTTAAATCCGAATTACCGATTTTTTCTGAACGCTTTAAGATTGAATACTCTGGAAACACTTTAGAAAATGCTGCTGACACTCTCAAAACACTTGCAAAACTAGACGGGGGTGTTAAACGAAATAGTAGACTCTAATTATAATTTATTGATTATAAAGAGAAATAAATAATAAACACTTTTTGTTTAGATACTTTCAATTTGCACATTTTAAATTTGATTAATGGAACATATGCTGTAACATCTTTACAATTGGAGCATTACGTGTCGCGGGCCGTGTCGCTTGTCAGTGTTGGTGCTACATAGTTCTGGGACTGTTTTTTAACTTCAATACTGGTAAATTGCCTTAAGTAGGTAAAACTTTCAGCTACTTGTCGTTTGTTCTATTAGTACATGGTTCCGGGTTGTAATGTAATTTGTTCATGATTTTTCCTTCTTGTACTTCATCTTTAGGAATTAAGGGAGTTCATTCTCTCACACTGGCTTGAAGTTCTTACTCCTTTGACTTAAAAGTATTATTCTTTAGCAAATGTTAAAATAAAGTACACAGGGTGACTTCATTGAAGTTATCAACCACCGGCTTTGTTTGGTCATATGGATGAGGATTAAGATGGTTGATGACATGATGTACATCAAATGAACTCATTCATTATAAGTTGGTTCTTAGTACATATAGTGAATACTTGACAGTAACAATTATATCGTATTTGACATACATGGTTGGCAACAAAGAAAGGAAAGAGAACCATATGATTGTAAGGACGAGGAACCATATTTGTAGCACTCTTTTTCCTTATCTTTAGAAACAAAGAAGTCAGTTACAGATATGGTAAAATACAGATATGGTAAAATCGGTTAAGTTTATGATATAAGTACCAACTTTGTTTCTATTCTCAAGGGTCACATCTATACACACAATAGAGTTAACTTGGTTTGATTGTAGTAGTTGACATTCTATATCTGTTAAATTTCCTCTTATTGGTACATTCATGTCGACTAGGGAATTTGTTGTACTTGTTCGTAAGATGCGGGGGATTTATGATTTCTTATATTTCAGCTTTGTCATTTGAAAATCAAAGAGTATTTGTTTTGATCTATTTCCCTTCTTCATTTGTGTTGCATCTTTACTTTTGTGGTATTGGGATGGCTTAGTTAAGTTCGTAAGATGTTGGATTTTGATGATTTCTTGCATTTAGGCTCTAGGATGTTAGGTTAAGAATTCAAGTGAACAATAATGTTCTTTAGTGAAAGTTATGAGTGGGTAAGTAAGGGCCACAAAAAGCTTGTATAATGGGGGTTTGTAAGAATGAAGCAAACATTGGAGGGATTTGGATAATCGGCTTGGGGTTTTTGTTAGTTTTAAATTGATACTTGACAGTTTGTTGTAAGAATGAAGCAAACACAGGTCGTTGAGAATTTTCAAGAATTAAGAGATTTTGGTTGGCAAATTGAAGTACAAAAGGTGGGAGACACAATGATGACAATTGGGGTTGGTAATGTAAGAGTTTAATTGTTGAAGACTTCTGTGGCTGGGAAAATTGACCTGATTAATTAAATTTACAGGAGAATAATGAATGAGACACTCTTTTACGCTGACACTTCTAGAGTTGCCATTTTCTTTTAATTTGTGTTATTGTATACCTACATTTTTAATCTTTATCCCTTAATTTATGTTGTCTGCCTCATAATCGAACCAGCAATGCTTGATTTTCCTCATAATCGAAACTATCTAGGTGATGCTGGGACACTTGTAGACTCCTATATTTCTGGAAAGGTAGTGCAATACAAGGAGCAAATTGCAACACTTGAAAAACGCGAGGACAGGTAAGTGGTTGATGGAAGTTTTTGCTGCATTGCTTTGAGTTAACTTTTATCCGATTGGTTGAAATTGAAGCTTTTGAATGTGTTCCGCAGATACAAGACTGTTTTTGGAGATAAAATTTCTGTATTCCGGAGGGCATGCTGTCCGCTCTTTGGTCACAAGGTATTCATCTTTACTCTCTCGTTGGTTATCCTTATTGGTAACAGATAAGGTCTACTTTCAAAATTGTTAGCTCTTTTATTTATTTATTTATTTATTTTTCCTCTTCAAAATTCCTAGCTGATTTGATAATGAGGAATGGAAAAGGATCCAAAATCACAATGTACTCTTACAATCTTGATTCTTGAAGTAAATACCGAGAATAGGCCAGCTAAGAAATGCTTAATAGGAGCTTTTGCTTCCTAACGCCATATTTATGGCCGAATAAGCTTATGTACGTACTCTCACAGTTTTTTCCCTTCCCAAAAGGGGTCCTTTTTTTTTATTTATAAATCGGCCCTAAGAATGGACCCTTACTGAAATGAAATTACTAATTCTTGCTCCAAGGATAGATGGAAGCATTGATTTTGAAAGATGGGTGTATTGAGAATCCTGTGAGGGTCAGTTAAGGAATGGTACTAAGTTGTTGGAGATAAATTAATGAATCTTTGGTGTAAAGACTGGTGAAGATATTAATTTTGCAAGTCATATTAAGGTTTGGTAATTGTATTGTCTTACTCATAAATAGAGCACATGAAAATGGATTCTTTTGGAGTTGCAGACGCATCAATGCTTTTCAGTACAAAGAGCAAATGAAGAGCTTGCAGGAGAGGAGGGAGGGGTTTAATATGACTACTACTATCTATGACTAGTGCGAGCTTTACTAGTGTTATGCTCATTCAGCGTCTGTAAATAGACTACGCACTATGTGATTCGTATGTAAATTATCTAATACTTTTGCTACTTTGATCTATCTTCCTACCTATTTCCATACTCTTCTATTGTTTCCAGCTCTAAAATTACAAACAAGACATATCTAGCCTATATCAAATCTTGTTCCCTTCAACGGGCATGCATTCGTGCTGTGCACGAAGGTGAACCTAGTTATTTTACAAATTTATGTTGTAGCCTTGTTGAGGGTTTACAATTTCTATAATCAGTAGGTTGATGAACACAGGGCAAGCATTGATTTAAGACAATTCAAGAGATTGAGGGAGAGAATGAAGTTAGGGGGAGGGGCGAAACACGCTGCACCTACTTTATCTGATAAGGCCTAAGGCCCAAGGGCTGAGGAAGATGAGAGACAAGCTCGGGAACTTTGAGGAGGTACAAGTTCAACGAAAGGTAATCGTGAAACTATTGGAAACACAACTTGTGCTCCATGAGGTAGATAGATCAAACATTGCTCGTACGACTTGATGCTTGGTTATCTACCTTGATGTTGTTAATGTTTTCGATATTTCACTAAATTATCTTGAATGATGTGAAGAAACTGTGTCCCTATTCTATTTATTGTTGTGAACGTAATTAGTTACTCTTAAAGATTTTTCACTGTGCTATTTTTTTTTGGGTCAAATGTTGCTAAAACTGAAACTCTTGACATTGAGGGAAAGTCACTTAAATAATATGCTTGCTCATTTACTATACGAACCTAGTAAATGAAATATAGAAGGGAAAATATAAAGATGGCAGAACTTCAATTAATAAATATCTCGATGGAACTTGAGTTTTGAGGTTTCTAATTGTCATGACTCTTGGTTTACTGTGAGTTACTCGCTTGCTCACACTCTTTTCACACGAGGTGGATACGCCCATATATATCT
Source organism: Rhododendron griersonianum (assembly GCA_018127125.1). Taxonomy (NCBI): domain Eukaryota; kingdom Viridiplantae; phylum Streptophyta; class Magnoliopsida; order Ericales; family Ericaceae; genus Rhododendron; species Rhododendron griersonianum. The sequence continues at coordinate 35,977,680 of CM030789.1, forward strand.
TCTTTCGAGCATGTATTATAGGATATAAAGGAAATTAAAGGATGTAATAAGCCTCAAGGCTGAACATATAAGCATTCTTCAAGGCCTAAAGTTATGAGAGAATAGACGATTCAAAGGAGTGTTTACCAAAAAAGGAGGAAAAAGGATTCAAAGGAGTAGAGCGAAATTTGTGGTCTTATTATGTGTCGTGGTTCTACTTGATGCTAATTTGTGGTCTTTCTTATTTAACGAGAAAAATGGTGGGTGTAGACTGTAGAGGATAGATGAGGCAAGCCAAGGAAATTAAAAGGAAGAAAGCCCAAGTATAGGGCTTGCTTCAAACCTGAGAGTTTTCGATGGCAAGTTTTTAAGCTGTGTTTTTTTTTCCCATTGACTTGTTGGTAATCTTAGGTTAATGGTTGTCTCCGTTAGATTTTTACAAGTCGTGTCATGTTTTTTTTGGGGTTGTAGACTAAAATTTAGCTTTTTTTTCCCTTTCTTGAAAATGGTAAATATGATATTTGAAATTGGCATGTATATTGATCTCATAAGATTTTGAATTTGACATGTACATGAAAATGGTTTGAAAGTACTATGTTCATTGCTTTCCTAGCTGGAGAATTATATTTTGCTTCACTGTCAAAGGCTTGCTTCTGGGCGTAAATTTGCAGGTTAGAAAGCTTATTTTAGTGTCATGTGCATGCCATATTATAACATCTTATTTGTTTGAGGATGTGTTCTTTTTTCACAACATTGCACTTGAAAGTGTTTACATGGTTTGTCATCTATCCTCTCTACTTTAGTTTATGGAAAAGGGAACCATGAAGTTTCCATTGATGAGGTTTTGTGATATACTAGGGCGATACGATTTTTGGAACCATATTTGTTTTTCAAGGTTTTATACTGTGATTTTCCTACAGATGTGTATCTCTCTCTCTCTCATGAGTATGTATGACTTTGTTTTGTTATTGAGTACTGCTACGGCTTTCAATTCTCCACTTTTTGAAATCTAGAAATGACTGTAAATAATGCTTTCTGAAACATGGTAAGTTAAAGCTCAACAATCTTTGCATTGTACTCCACTTAAGAGTGACAAAACTAGCAATATATTCCGTGTTATATGCAGGGACAGATTTAGGTGCCCCCATTCGAAACTAAAATAATTTTGTATAAATTAGCATAATTACGAAAGTGTGCTAATCTATAACCATACACACTTGCATATATCTCGAAAATACACATATAGTATTAGTTTTATACATGAACTTCATCATATGGTGCATTTATACTTGTTGATTTACGAGTTGTTTGCCTATTTTGAGCTATTTGTAGACACCCCAATTTGTACTTTCCAGATTAGTTTACTTTCAGTTTTTGATTTTCCGATGATGAAACGGATCAAAAACACCCCGGGAATGTCGAGTGGTTGAGCTTCGAGTATTTGATACCCCTTTTTAAACCCTAACCAAGCCTAACCAGAACCTTACTGGCGCGTGCGTTGGTTTATTTACCACCTGTCAGTCAACTAGCTTTGACTGGCGCGTGTAGATACACGACCCGCGTGCGTTGGTAAAAGTTGCGGCCGACATTTTACTTTCCATTTATGGAATGCTTTCCATTATTGGAGGGTTTCCATTAATGAAAGGTTTCTAGAAGGTTTCCATTAATGGAGGGTTTCCATTTATGGAAGGTGATTGCCCTATAAATACCCCCCTCACTCTTCCTTCCAAAGGGTTACAAATACAAGCCAAGATTACTAACTTTTGTTCATCTCTTTGTTCATTGAAAGAGATACAAAGGGCATTCAAACCAAGCTTCCAACTTACTACTTGTTCTCCATCCGCCAACACTTCTACCCTTCAAACATCCTCCATTCATCCTTCCAACTCAAGCTCAATCATCTTTTCAAACCTAAAACCAAAGATATACATACACCTTTGTACTGTTTTCCTGTTCTGATCCCCCTGAGGGGGCCGACAGGGTCAAGGATGGTAATCAATATCAGTCCTAGCTCTAAGGCTAGCAGGTTACAAAAATCGTGTGAGCAAGGGACCAGCGTGCGCCGGTCGTTAGTACGCGCGCGCCACTCTGTGGCTGCGCTTGCAGATCTTGCTTGGGGACTGGGACCTAGAACCCCCGTGCATGGGTTTGGAACCCACGCGCGCGTGTTTAAACCTGCGCGCTCCACTTTTGGACTAGCGCGCAGATCCAGCGTGGGGTCAGGATCCCTGTTTTATGCTTTATTTCTTGTCTATTCATCATTGTGAGCATGCCTAATAACCAATTTTCTGCTTTCCCATGTTAAAATTGCTGGTTACATTTTCAATACTCATTTCGTTCATAAGGAACACCCCTAGGGTCTTTCTGGACATGTCCCAGAGCCCAGATCATGTAAAACCAAGCACTGGTTAGATGGAATTAAACCCGCGCGCTACAGTGGATGACCCGCATGCGCAGGTTCATCTTTGACCAGTGCCTGGCCTTTGCGTGGGACCGTGGGTAATTGGCCTTCAGCCCTGTTTCCTTCCCTACACTGTTTATGGGGTGTCTTATTCTTTTGGTGGCTTTGTAGTCCATTCAAACTACCTGTAACTGTATAATAACTATCATATGAACTGCTTGGTTTGTCTTGGGTGAGCACTAGTCCTTCCAGAACCCAGAGGGTTGAAAATAAGAGTTGTGGGTTTGAGCTTACTGGCGCGCGTAGGTCATGGTGTGGCGTGCGCAGGTTAGGTTAGCATGCAGTGACTTGATTAGTGCATGCTTGTTTCTTTCTGCGCACGTCACTCCAAAACAGTGGCCTTCCAGTCTGTTTAAGCTCCCACAGGAGTCTATTTTCATCCTGTACTAATTGTTTCAATAAAGCGAGCATGCCGTTTATCACATCCTGCCAACATGTTACAGTTTTAATCCTTTTAAACTGTTCCCCCGCCCTAATTGGTTAAAAACTAATTAATGAGAAAGAATCGCAAACGTTTTACAAATGCCCGAGTAGAGACCGATCTCCGGATTGGGCGAGAGGGGTGACTTAAAACCCTTTCCCTCTCGTAACTTGACTCCCGAACCTCAGATATCAAGGTGACAATGGACTAGTCTGCAAACCTTTTCCAAACAAAACAACGTAGCAAACGTTTCAAGTTTGGTTCCTTGGGTGGCAGACCTTCGATTGTTCTAAAACTTGTCGATGTTCATTTAAAACATACTTGAAAAATTTTGTCTGAGATTTTGTGCTCATTTTTACCTAATTTAACTTAAAGTATGCGTCATAAACTTTTGTAATTAGTAATGCATGCCTTAATTTTGTATGATCTTACTGTGGTTGACTAAAAAAATAAACTTTTGCCATTATGATTAGCAAGGTGCCCCCATTAGGCTATATTCCTGGATCCATCACTGGCTATGTGTTGTTGAATGTCATGTCTTTTGTGTTCCTGGTTTTTTTTTGGTTGGTGTCTCTTGACTCTCTTTGTTCATAATTTCAAATTGTCATAAAGAGATGTTAGTCAATTGTTTTAAAACTACCATTAGTTGTTATTATTGGAACTTGTCACAAAGAAAAGGAATGCCTTCAGTCTTATAATTAGATTTCATTTGCAGCTTGCGTAGCAACACAGCCATAGTGAAGAGTATATAAATCGCTCTAAGATGATGACAAGGTAAGTGTCCTTTTCATAACTGCTGCTACTTAGTTTTGTTCAATGCCTTTGTTTGTGGCATTTGGAGTGTTAATTAAGATGGTGAAAACGAGAAGTCAAACATGTAGTGTGTGATTGAATGTTCAATTAAGGCATAAGGCAAGTAGTTAGGTGATTTAACTGAAACTGGCACCGACACACAACATTGATACTCCGACAAAAAAAAATTCAATATACTAGACACTGACACTCTGGCTCGCAGATTATTCATAATACAAAGGACACGACATGTCACGTAGGCTCAAGTTAAGTAGTATTGAGCTAACAAAGAGAGAAATACTAGGTGGCTCATTCGGTGAAGGTCTAATTGTCATTCAGTTTTGGTTTATTGACTTAGAATATATATATTTTTTTCCGAAATTCGCAAGTTGTAGGGTAAATAGTGATCTCTACACGAATTCGTGGATGGTCATTTCGTTCATAAGGAACAAGTCTTATAGTGAATATTATGGATAAATTGTTTCTTAATTCCCTCTTTAAGTTGTTAAGCTGATCCATTTGAGATTATAAACTATAACAATTCTTAATCCGCCTCTTGGGTGGCATGGGATTTAACTCTAATATTTTTGTGTTCTCTTTAGGTGTATATTGTGGTTCAGAGTAAATGAGATTGCTGAAGGTATTTTCTTTGTTCTTTTTTTGTTTAACAATTTGTTCTTGTGGGCAACCCCCTATGTTCTTTCGTGTGTTCATGGTGGAAAAAATTCTATGTTCTTAATGTTTTTTTTTATAAAAACTCAGCTTTATTTGTTATCCTAGAGCACAATTAGTTGAACTTTATTTATGAAAATTTCTATATTAGTCAGTTTAGCTTGGAGCAAATTTGGTTATTGATGGTTGGATTTGTGTTGGGTTTGACTATTGAGTAATGATTTACCATCTTTCGCTTGATTTGGGTTCATGGTCTGCATACAGTGTGACACTGGTTAGCTGTCTCTCTAGAATTCATTCTTTCTTTCAAGTCTTCTTTGTTGCAGTTCCTTTCAAAGAGTTTCGATTATTTTATGGAAAAATATTGAAATACCCCCTAAAACAATGTCTAATAGGCACCCAAATTTTATTTAACTTAAATTACACACCTAAACTATGTCTCCGTTATTCAATTAACCCCTACCTTCTAAATCCGTCAAATTGTTGATAGATTTTGCTGACTTGGACCAACAGCTCCGTTAAATCACACATGTGGCTTCTTATTTTTTACATGTGGCACCACATGTACAGTAAAACAAAGATCCAAGGCCTGATATCTCATCTTCCACCTCTCTCTCTCTAGCAAACCTAGAGATGTGTTTCCTTGCCCTACTTACAAAACAGAGATGTTCGTGAAGTCACAGAGATGTTCTAGACTTCACGAACATCTCTGGGTTTGTGAGAGAAAGAGTGTGAGAGCCCTGACGTTAAGAATATTAGTATGATAATGATTCGAGACTGACGTTAGGTATTGGTTGCGAACTTATTCACATACACTTTTTAAAGTCAAGCGGCCAAGCCGATTCAAAATACCTATATTCCGGTTTTTTCCTTGAAATTCTGAGAATGGAGTTATTCTTAGAATAATTTTTTTAATGTTGTGCGAATTGCATATTTTTCTGAGTCTGGAACTCAAACAGCTTTTCGACTACGCGCGCGATCGGTTATTCGAGACCACTAGCGACTTGCATGGACACTTGTTAGGCTAATGGACACATGTCCAGATACATGCATATTAGACCATATTTTAACAATTTTTGTTCACTTTATATCATGTTTTTTAAGAAAAGCATATAGAGAGTGAAATTCAATCACATCTCATAAGAGAGATCAGAGGGAGAATTTCGGCCAAGAGGAGAAAAAAGCATTAGGAGGTGTTCTTCAACCTATCCATCTCGGTTCCACCACGAGCCACCACCTCCCGTCACCGTTCTCTCGCTGGAAAACTTATTTTCTTGCCGGTAACTTCTTAAACTTTCCTGACAGCTTTCTGGACCATCAAAAATTTGTATTTTTGGAACTGTTTTGCTATGATTCAAATTTTGAAGTCTTCCAAACTTTTAGAGTACGTTTCAATACGAAGATTTTGATACTAAGCACATGCAAAATGGGGTAACACACAATTAGTTATGAATTTTTGAATACTGACTGTCACCTTTGTGTTCGAATTTGATCTTGGCTGCCTTCTTTTAATTTATGGGGAATTTTCACAACTTGGATGGTTATAATATTTTTACAGGGATTATAGCTTTACTTTAGGAAGAAAATGGCGTTGGAATCACGTCATTTGGATAAATATACAAGTTTTGGTGAATTTTAAAGTAGGATTGTTTGACTAGAACAGAAACTGTGATGAACTTGTTTTCTTTTGGTTACTGGGAAATATCCTTTTCACTTGTGAATCTGGAATTTTTACTGAGAATAATGCTTTTAAGTTGTAAAACTTTGGGTGTTGGTCTCGACCTTTTTGGACTTAAGATGATTAAGTTATGATTTTTTAAGAAAGTGTGACAGATTTTCTTAACTGGTTTCAATAAAAGCTTTTACACCTAAAATTCATTCCATGAACGAGATTTTGAGTTCTTAGACCTAATTTAATGTTCTGGTCTAGAATATTTATGGTAAAAAAAGAGTGAGAATGTGACCATTTAACCCTCGGGGTTTCATTTTGTGCTAAATTGATTGTTTAAAACCTTAATCGTTGGAAGCTAAGTTTTACACTCGAGTTTTGAGTAATTTATGATCTTACCAAAGACCCTGGTTCTCATCGTTGATTTGGATGTTTTGCCAATGGAGACCAGATTTGATAAGATGAGAGTTGATTTGAGTTCGTAACATTTGGGTAGGTTGACTTTGAACGTAAAATGACCATTTTACCCCTGGTAGCGAGATCGGCTATAAGCCTTGACTTAGATGACAAGAATTGGATTATTCGGCTTAGTATATTATTCGAACTTATACTTCAACGTTTATGACATTCTCAGTCATTAGGACCGTGTGATTGTTAGTCAAGGTACGTGAAGACTCAAGTAGAGATTAATTGCATCTTCAGAAACAAGGTGAAACATGCATATCCTGTTTACATGTTTTGATTAAAGAGTTTCAATATTGTTGGAATGTTTTAGAAATATTTTTCTAAGTAGAATCATAAATAATGATTAACTTGATGTGAGGACTTTAAACAGATAAAGTGGATTTGGAGTTATAAAGTTGGGGGATATTACCTGATGGTTTGACATCATTCCCTTTTATACTCTAGAGATCGCTCCTCTAGATTTTGGTTGAAACTTGTTCATAAAAGATGTGCGAAATCGACGAGTATTATGAAATGCGATATTTTTAATATCATGATGATTTTCTGCTTTATCCTTAAAGTTGGATTCCATTTTGTGAACGAACTAATGATCGAGAAGATTGCCTTCGGCTTAAATCTATGGAATGACTTGATTTCATTTTATTATGGACTTGAGATTTAATTATCTTTGAAAGGAAGTACATTTTACATGTTCGAAACTGAAGAGTCTAACTACACTTTTTATTAGATGTTAGTTGTATCCATGGTTTAAATTATTTAATGTGTTTACTGGATATGCTATGTTTCATACGAGCTTTAGCTTACGGAGTTTTTAAAAACATACTTTTCTGGTCAACAGCCATAGATGGACTTGGCTTTGCTCTCAAGCCAAAGTCTTTTTGGTTTTTGATTTGCAGTATTGATGAGTGATACTGGCGAACTTGTCGTCCTTTATTTTGGTAACCGGTTTGTCTCGGTCAGCTCATGCTATACTTATGTATAATTGTGTTGTTAAGCACATCCTTTATTTCCGCACATAGAACTCTGGCATATTTTGGGATTATTGAAATTGTGCTTTCGCAACTTATTTTAATTCTTGAAAAAACATATTTCGACGAGAGGATTTTATAAATTCCCGAAACTATCTCTACATATAGGGCCTAGAGTGACCTAGACTCACTGGCCAGTCACTAGACCTTTAACCCACGGGTTTGGAGAGAGATAGAGCGCGCGTGCCACATGTGATTTAACGGAGCTGTTAGTCCAAGACAGCAAAATTTGTCAACAATTTGACGGATTTAGATGGTTAATTGAATAACAGAGTCATAGTTCAGATGTGTAATTGAAGTTTATTAAAATTTGGGTGTCTTTTAGAAATTGAGGTCAAAGTTTGGGGAGTATTTTAAAAATTTTCCTTATTTTTCTTTTAAGTTCTACTCAGTTTTGGAGTTTTCATCCTAAGCACTATGGGTTTCGTTAGTGTACTGTTTATTTCAGACCCTATAACTATAATTTTTGTTTGATTAACTGCAACTTTATTTGTTCTTAGTAGTTAAGTAATGGGATTTTTTTATGAACTCCACAAGTTCTATGGCCTTGCATTTTCTGGATGTATGATTTTTTGCATTGCTTTGAAACATATTTTTAGCAAACGATTACATGCATTTTTTGGGTCAATTCTTTGACTTTAAATCATTCCCCTGAATCTGTTTTCCTTCGCTTCTTGTTGATTACTATATGACATGTTCAATTGGTGTTGTTTTTAAGATGGTTAATAGTTGGTTTTATGTTGACAGGCGGTAAATATTATCACATTCAGTTGAGTGATAAACTATGTTGCACAGATTCGGAAACAACACAGCAAGGGACTCGGAGAGATACGGGACGCTACAATTCTTAAAAAAGGGGACACGGACATGGCGGGGTACATGAAAATTTTCTATTTCTCTTTATCGGTTATGCAAACCTAAATTTAGTCGCTAAATAATTAAGTTAGGACTTCTATAGAGTGCATTATTGATTGATTGTAGAAGCCTATACATACATCTATATGTATATTACTTTTCTGTCCCAATACTCTTAAAGTTTATAATATTTTACCTGTTGCGTTCCATTGCGTGTACCACGATCACAAATATTAAAATTTAATGGACACGCAGCGTGGCGTGTCCCATATGTGTCTCATAGGTTTCCATGACGTGGTGCGTGTCCTCCAGAGTTGCTCAAGAGACGAGGAGCGAAAAGTTGATCAAGATCCCTGAGGTTTCTCTCTTACAGGTAAGTAGGTAAGTGAGTCTTAAAGGTTTTGTTTTGTTTTGTTTTTTTGGCTTTTAAGCTTCCAAAGCGTTTTCTATATTGTCATTGGGACAAAGAATAGAACATAAATTGTTAGTGTGGTATTGTTTTTTAGCAGTCTTGCCGACTTCAACCTTTTGTGTAGGTTATGTTCTTTTGGAATTGAATTGTTGTAACTGGGTAGTTCTACCCTCTATCCAGGGATAGAACGAAAAAAATGTCCATTCTCATTTTCATTTTTTAATGACTCATTACTCATTTATCGGACTTCAAAAATCTGGAACAAAAAATTGCATTTTCTCAACGATCATAAAATAGGATGAATTTTGAATCATTACAATTTGACACATTTTTCACAGTTCATATCCCGATTATCAACTTCTATAGATTGGGTTGAAAGTGAGAGATATAGAGCAGTATCTATATATGTTCCTTATCTTCCTATACTCCATTCTTTTTTTGTTCTTTTTCCTTTCTTTGGTATCCTTCTTTCTGATGCAAAGGATGTTTGTTCTTGGATATACAAGGTGCCTAAGCTATTGTAGGATTGTGGGTGTAATTACTTACAAATTTTGCTTGTTTGATCTTTATTTGGCCTTTATTGTGTGCTTACTATTAACGACTAATCTATGATATAAACTATTGTTTGTGTTAACTTATGGGTGTATGTGTAATTAGCATATAATTAAGCCCTTGTGTAATTAGATTAGGAGATAAGGATCTCAGTGTAATTACTTTCTTAGTTTTGTATAAATCTAACGTAATGAGGAAAATAACCCTAGTTTTTGGGTCTCTAATTCTATTGCTCAGTTTACATGGTATCAAAGCAGCCGATCCTTACCCTCGTTACATCTCACCTTCTGGACTGCCTCGATCCATCTCGTTGGTGACTTTCCGACGTGTTTCCGGCACTGTCAGTCCTATTAGCTTCTCAACGAAGCTAACCCAGGCTAGGTTGAGTTCGCCCAGTTGAGTTCACCGTCAGACCCAAACTTCTCTATCTCCGATTGAGTTCGCCCAGTCGCCGGACACCACCGAACACCGGCGAACACTTCTGGACCTCTAGCGACCCCAGCGAACCCTCTCTGGTCTTCCGGCGAACACCTCTGGACCTCAACCGTACACCGGCGAACCATCTCTGGTCTTCCGGCAGTCGATCAAACCCCTCCCGGTAGTCGATCTGCTTCTGCGTTTTTTTTACCAGTTTAGGTTCAGTTTGGGTTCTGTTCTGTGAGTTATTTGTCCTGGGTTATTGTTTGTTGAACTGTTCGAAGCTATTGGGGCTGTTGTTTGGGTTATTTGTCCTTTTTCCAGGATCTGATTTGATAACTGAGGTGTGTAGTCTTCCGCTTGCTTTCTGTTGATATGTCAGACGAGTCAAAAAAGGTTCCCACTAGTGGTAAGGATGAGTTGAGTCGTGTATGGACTCAAGATAATTTTTCTCTGGATATTTGCCATATTAAGTTGGATGGTACCAACTATTTGATTTGGTCTCGCACTTTTACTTTAGCTATTGAGGCCAAAGGGATGTCAGAATTTATTGAGGGTCCTGTTACTCCACCTGTTGATGCTATTGAACTAAAGAAATTTAAATCTCAAAAATCGTTAGTTATGACCTGGTTATTTAATTCTATGAGGGCTGATATTCGTCATACTTTTCTGCTTCTTGATACTCCACATAAGATTTGGACTACTGCAGCCCAAACTTATTCTCAGCAAGGAAATGATGCACAGTGTTTTGAGTTGAGGAAGAGACTCCGTACATTGGAACAAAATCATCGTTCTGTTGCTGTGTATTTTGCTGACTTGAATGCAGTATGGCAGGAATTTGATTATTATCAGGGATTTCAGGCTGTTTGTGCTGTTGATGCTACTGCTTGGTTAAAGCGGTTGGAGAAGGAACGTGTTTATGATTTTTTGGCTGGACTTGATATAGAATATGATCCAATTAGAGTGCAGGTGTTGGGTCGTATTCCGTTTCCGTCGTTGGGAGAGGTGTAGACACCCCCAATTTGGCCTAACGATTATTTCAAGTCCCACCTTGGGACAATCCCGGTGATGAAATGGATACAATGATTGCTGATTGCTTCTTTGAGGACCTTAGGACTTTCGGTGAGAACTTTGACCACTTAGAGGACCCAATTCAAAGCCATACAGCCTTTCAGACAGAAATACAGAAGCCTAGGAGAATCCATCTGACGGCCGTGACATCGATCCCACGGCCACAACATCAATCCCTCACCCGAGCAACCTGTTGCCAGCAAAATCTCCCTGAGAGATCAATCCCTCGGCCGCGAGATCCATCCTTCGGCCGAGACATCCATTCCACGGCCGCGACATCCTTTCCTCGGCCGCCAGATCGACCTTTTTCCAGACTCTGGAACGTTCTGTCAGACGTTTGGTTTGATCCAACTACACTACCTTTCCGATGCGTTCGGGCTACGTTCGGAGATCACGACGTAGAGTTAGAGATGCATTGCAATTGCAATTGCCATCTCGTGATTTGATTGGCCGGAGTGAGTCATCCCTATGCCTATATAAAGGAGCCTTTGGGCTCCGAATTTAACACAGAAATTGATAGACCTACACACTCAATCAAGCCACGAAACTCTGTCAAAATACTCTCTCAATCCCATACTCCAAAAGCCCTAACCTCCCGAAGGCAGCCATCAATCCGGCGATCAAACCCCGAAGTTCAAACCCTAACCCTAGGGTTCTTAATCAAGCAATCAGTCAATCACAAGCAATCCGAAGCAATCAAGCAACTGAGGGATCAAGGTGGTGAGGCCCAACGGCCTCTGGTTTGTTTTATTTTCTGTCAATAATCATGATTTTAGCGTTTTGATTATTTACTAACGTTCGGGTGTGAGGAAGAACATCGACCGGGCTTCGATCCTCGGCCGATATATCAAACCGAGGATCCTCGGCCGTGACATCCATTCACCGGCCGCGGGATCCATTACCACACGACAGCTTGTTTTCTACTTATTTTCGATGCATGCTTCAATTATTGCTCTGGCAAACGATATACTGTTTAAAGGATTAATTAAACAGACTATGTGTTAGAATTAAATAAAGCATCTATACGTCTTATGTTGAACGATTATGGGCCAGTCTCACGACTGGGCAAAGAGGGGTGCCTAACACCTTCCCCTTATTGTACTTTTGGCTCCCGTGTCCAGAATCTCTGTCTATTTTCCCAGTTTTAATAAACTGGGTGGCGACTCTGTTTTGATGATAACCGCTATCGTGTGGCGATGTTCCTAGCCATGGGAATGTCCATGATTTTGGTTTACGAAGCAAGCAACCAATCGAGCAAACAAACATGATCAATCTGTATGGCGATGCCCCGTTTGGGAGGTGTCTACAAGAGGCTTATGCCATTGTTCAGCAGGAGGAGAGTAGGAGGGGTGCTATGTTGGACACTTCTAAACCTGAGCGTTCTGCCTTGGTTGCCATTCCACAGGGTCCATCTGGTTTTCGTAGTGACCTTGTTCCTCTTCTGCAGAGTGGTAAGTCACAGTCTGGTACTAGCAGCGGGCCGATTGATCGTGAGTCCCTTCGGTGTGATTATTGCAACAACACTGGCCATACCCGGGATTTCTGTTGGAAGTTACATGGTCGTTCCCCTCGTGGGCGAGGGGGTACACGTGGTGGTCGTGGTCCCGTGCGTTCTCAGGCCCAGGCCCAGGCTCATGTTTCGGAGTCCACTTTGTCTGATTCTGGGTTCAGTACTGGGATTCAGGCGTCATCCGATCATGTTGGTGGTTTTTCTCAGGGGGAGATGCAAGCTCTCAGGCGCCTAATGGCTCGGGCTGATTCTCCATCTACTGTAGCTCCTACTTCCACAGCAGCTTCCACTTCATCCTATTTTGCTCACACAGGTACCCCAGTTAGTGCATTTACTGCCTCTTCTGCTATTCCTTGGATCATAGATTCGGGTGCTTCAGATCATATTTACGCTACTTGTTCTGGTAAGGATAAAGTTAGAATAGCAGATGGCTCATTCTCTGCTATCTCAGGGAAATGTTCCGTTCGCTATTCTCCCTCTATTTCCCTCTCTTCAGTTCTACATATTCCAAATTTTGCCACTAATCTTCTGTCCGTTAGTAGTCTCACTCGTTCTGCAAATTGTTCCGTGACTTTTTTCCCTACTCATTGTGTTTTTCAGGAACTGGATACGGGGAAGGTGATTGGCAGTGGTAAAGGACAGGGTGGCCTCTATTTCTTGGAGTCTGGAGCTCGTTCGACTCATTCACCAGTGTCATGTGGTCTAGCCCAGCAAACAGATACGAGTCCAGCCTTTTCTATGTTACATCAGTGGCACCGTAGATTGGGTCATCCCTCTTTTGGAATTTTAGGAAAACTTTTTCCTCATTTAATTAAGCATTGTTCTCAAAGTCAGTTTTTTTGTGAAGCCTGTGAGCTTGGAAAACATAAACGATCATTTTATGCACCTATTAATAAACGGAGTGCTTCTCCTTTTATGGTTATTCATTCTGATGTTTGGGGTCCTTCCCCTGTTACCTCTCTTAAGGGTTATCGGTGGTTTGTCACTTTTATTGACTGTTACTCTCGTGTTACTTGGGTGTATTTACTTAAATCAAAGAGTGAAGTTTTTTCTTGTTTTAAATCTTTTCATGCGATGGTACGCACTCAATTTGATGCACATATAAAAATTCTCCGTAGTGACAATGGCACTGAGTATATCGATAGGACTTTTAGGACCTTTCTAGATGAAAATGGCATTCTTTTTCAGACGACTTGTGTTGACACTCCACAACAAAATGGAGTTGCTGAACGCAAAAATCGTCATCTTGCTGAGGTTGCTCGCTCTCTTTTATTTACCATGAATGTTCCCAAATATTTATGGGGCGAAGCGATTTTGACTGCCACTTACCTTATTAACCGTATGCCATCCAGTGTTCTCCACTTCAAAACTCCCATTGAGTGTCTTCCTGGTAGTTTTCGCATCATGACTCTTCCTCCGAGAGTCTTTGGTTGTGTATGTTTTGTGCATGCTCCTCATCCCTCTGGTGGCAAGTTAGGTCCTAAAGCCCATAAATGTGTTTTCATTGGGTATTCTCCTACCCAGAAGGGCTATAGGTGTTATGATCCTTACTCTCGGAAATTCTTTGTCTCTATGGATGTCACTTTTTGGGAAACAGAGTCTTTTTACTCTCCCTCCGCTCCATCTCTTCAGGGGGAGCATAGACAGGAAGAGATGAGGGAGGTTTATAGTCATGGTCAGGGAGAGACAGAATTATTTTTTAATCATGGTGAGGGGGAGAAGGAAAACTCTAGAGAGGAACCAATATCTGTCGAAAGAGCAACACATGACATTGGTGGTGATATCGAGAACTTATCACAACGGTGGCAAAGGCCTGACTTGCAGGTCTATACTAGAACTAGACGGAAGAATGAAAAGCTCTCCTGTGTGATGCCACCTTGTCAATCACAATCGCCTGCTCTAGTTTTGGATTCCTCAGCCGACTCCAACTCATCTGGTAATGAATCTTCTCCCATTGAACCTCCTTTTATTGATTCTGATAATCTTCCTGTTGCTCTTCGAAAAGGTGTTAGGTCATGCACCCTACATCCTATCTCCCAGTTTGTTTCTTATGATCGTTTATCTCCTTCGTACCATGCCTTTGTTTCGTCTCTTTCTTCTATATCTATTCCACAGAATTGGCATGATGCACTGGTGATACCTAAATGGAAAGGAGCTATGGTAGAGGAGATGACAGCTTTGAAAAAGAATGGCACTTGGGAGCTAGTATCACTTCCAGAAGGGAAGAAATCAGTAGGATGCAAGTGGGTGTTCACTGTTAAGCAGAATGCTGATGGTACAAGGCGAGACTTGTTGCCAAGGGTTTTACTCAAACTTATGGTCTAGATTACGAGGAGACATTTGCTCCGGTAGCAAAGATGAACTCTGTACGAGCTCTACTATCTTGTGCTGCAGATTTAAATTGGCCTCTGCAATAGTTCGATGTGAAGAATGCATTCCTTCATGGTGAATTAGAGGAGGAGGTGTATATGGATATACCACCAGGTTTTTCTTCCTCTGAGACTGAAGGAAAGGTCTGTAGGTTGAAGAAGGCTCTCTATGGGTTGAAGCAGTCACCTAGAGCTTGGTTTGGCAGATTTTCAAAGGCTATGTTGAGGTTTGGATACAAACAGAGCCATGCAGATCATACTATGTTCATCAAAAGAGCTGCTAGTAAGATTGCTGTCCTTATCGTCTATGTAGATGATATAATAATTACAGGGAATGATGTGGACGAGATTCTTAATCTTAAGTCTAATCTGGCTCAGGAGTTTGAGATTAAAGATTTGGGATCACTGAGATACTTTCTAGGGATGGAGGTGGCGAGGTCTGATAGATGTATTTTTATCTCCCAACGGAAGTATATACTTGATCTTTTGGAAGAAACAGGTATGTTGGGTTGTAGACCCGCGAATTCTCCTATTGAGGCGAATCATCATCTTAGTGGAGATGTGGGGGAGCGCACTGATAAGGAGAGGTATCCAAGTGTCAAGTACATAACTAAAAATTTTTGAACTTCGTAACAAAGGTAACTCGTTCATTGGTATGGACCCACTCTTTGCTCCCCAATACGAAGGGAGGACAAAAGAGGTGGTGCCTGGCTTCGTATTTCAGTACCCAGAGGAGAGGTGAAATAAAACGTCCTACTAAAGACTGAGAATTTTATTCATAATTCAAAACTCAAGGGGGCATTACGCGTACCCTTTGCAACTAACAAGTTAATAAAAAAACAAAGGAATTTTATTCATAATTTCCACACAATCACGATGTGCATCCTAAAACAAAACAAAAAATAAATTAAAGTCTTTCATACAAAGAACTTTCTCAGATTGTGGACATTCCAAGGCCTTGACACCGGGTTCCCGTCCAAGTCTGCCAAACGATAAGCCCCAATGCCCACAACCTCTGTAACTCGATATGGGCCTTCCCAGTTGGCCCCCAACTTGCCCTCGTTGGCCACCTTGGTGTTGCCGAGCACCTTACGAAGCACAAGGTCTCCTACACCAAACTCTCGGGGGTAGACATGCTTGTTATAGCTCTTCATCAGCTGCTTCTGATATGAGGCTAATTGTACTAGAGCCTTCTCTCTCCGTTCCTCGGCAAGATCTAACTTGATCTCTAGGGCTCTGTCATTGCCTCCACTTTCAACCAAAGCGGTCATGTTGGTCGGCAAACCTACTTCTAAAGGTATAACAGCCTTTGTACCATACGCCAATGAATAGGGGGTCTCTCCCGTAGATCTCCTAGGGGTTGTTCGGTGTGCCCATAGAACCAGTGGCAATTCGTCGGGCCACTTCCCTTTTTTGCCTTGTCCAACCTTTTCTTGATCCCGTCAAGTATGGTTTTGTTGGACGCCTCTGCCTGCCCATTGCTCTGGGGGTAGGCTGGGGTGGAGTAGTAGTTCCTTATTCCGTACTGGGCATAGAATGCTTTGAATTTCTTCTGAAATTGTGACCCATTATCCGTGATCAACGAATAAGGGACTCCAGATCGAGTAATGATGCTTTTCCACACGAACCTCTCTATCATAGGTTCAGTGATCTTTGCCAATGGTTCTGCCTCAATCCATTTGGTGAAATAGTCTGTTGCTACCAACAGATTTTTCCTATTTTCAGTTGCCTTATGGAGTGGACCCACAATGTCCATCCCCCATTGCGCGAATGGCCAAGGACTTGTCAAGGGCACCAGATCCTCGGCTGGTGTTCGGATCATTGGTGAGAATTTCTGGCACTTCTCACAAATCTTCACATACACCTTTGCATCCTCCTGCATGTGTGGCCACCAGTAACCCTGGGTAATTGCCCAGTGGGCAATGGACCTGCCCCCTGCATGGCTTCCACATGTCCCCTCGTGAATTTCGTGGAGAAATTTTTGTACCATCTCGGGGTGTACACAGAGTAAGTATGGTCCTGTGAAGGATTTCCTGTACAACTTTCCTTCAGGTGACAGCCAAAACCGTGCGGATTTTGTCTTTATCTTGTGGGCCTTCTTTTTATCTGTGGGGAGTGCCCCATCTCGTAGGAACTCCACTATTGGGTCCATCCAACTTGGTCCTTGGTTCACGTCCAAGACCAATTCTACGCACCTTCCTATACTCAGTTCAACAAGATAATCTACTGCCACTTGTCTTTTGAACTCTGTTGGCACAGCTGCAGACAACCAAGCGAGTGAATCGGCATGGGCATTCTGCCCAGAACTTATTTGTTCGATATACACCTTCTCAAAAGTGTCGAGCAAATCTTTGGCGGCCATCACGTAGGCGGCCATCTTCTCGTTCCGGGCCTCATACTCTCCAGATAACTGATTCACTACGAGTTGTGAATCACAGTATACTTGTATTCTTTTGACCTTCAGAGTCTTTGCACTTCTCAATCCTGCCAGGAGTGCCTCGTACTCTGCCACATTGTTCGAGGCACTAAAACCCAGTCGGAGCGACAGCTCCATCATCACTCCTTCTGGAGGTAAAAGTGCAACCCCAATTCTTGATCCGGTGTTACACGCAGATCCATCAACGAACAATTTCCATTCCAGGGGATCTTGCTCAGCATGATCCTTGTCCCTTTTGGGCTGTGTGCCAGTTGCCTGTTCCTTTCTCGTAGGAGGTTGGGGAGCTACTGCTGGCGAGAATTCTGCCACGAAGTCTGCCAGAACTTGCCCCTTTATGGCAGTGTGCGGCTGATAGTCAATATCATACTGACTCAATTCCACCAACCAGGTTGAAATACGTCCCGAGAAATCTGCCTTTCGTAGCAAAGATTTTAACGGAAACTCAGTATAGACCACAATTCTGTGACTCTGGAAATAATGGGGCAACTTTCTGGCCGCCGTCCTCAATGCTAGGACCAGCTTTTCGAGGGGCAGATATCTCATTTCTGCGTCCAATAGTATTTTGCTCACGTAGTAGACAGGGATTTATTCGGATCCTTTGTCCCTCAAAAGTATTGCACTGACAGCATGTTCAGAAACTGCTAAGTACAAGGTTAAGAACTCACCCGGTTCAGGAGTTGACAAGAGCGGGGCCGTTGCCAAGTACTTCTTCAGGTCTTGGAACGCCTGTTCGCATTCTGCTCCCCATTCGTAACCCTCTATCTTCTTCAATAATTGAAAGAAGGGCCTACACTTGTCACTGGACCGGCTGATAAACCTGTTGAGAGCCGCTGCCATTCCAGTCAATCTTTGTACCTCCTTCGTGGTCCTTGGGCTCTGGAGCTTTTGCAATGCTGTAATTTGGTCGGGATTTGCCTCTATCCCTCTTATGGTCACTAAATGACCCAAAAACTTCCCTGAATTCACTCCAAACGCACATTTTGAGGCGTTGAGTTTTAGCTTGTATTCTCTCAATATCTCGAAGGCTTCCTTTAAATCCGTAATGTGGCTTTCCTTCTCCTTCCTTTTGACCACCATGTCGTCTATGTATACCTCCATGGTCTTGCCGAGCAACTTTTTTAGTATTATTGTTGTTAACCTCTAGTATGTTGCACCGGCATTCCTTAAACCAAAGGGCATGACGCTATAACAGTACAGCCCCCTTTGTGTGATAAAGGAAGTCTTCTCTTGATCGGGACCGTACATGGCTATCTGGTGATACCCTCGATAAGCATCAAGGAAGCTCATCCGCCCATACCCAGCCGTTGCATCCATAAGTTGATCTATCCTTAGGACATGCCTTATTCAAATCAGTGAAATCGACGCAGACTCGCCACTTCCTATTCTTCTTTTTTACCACCATAGTGTTGGACAGCCATTCTGGGTAGAACACTTCTCGTATAGCCTTTGCTTCGAGTAATTGGTCCACCTCCTCGATAACAGCATCCACGTGCTGTACGGCAGATCGTCTCTTCTTCTGCATCACAGGCTTATGCTGTGGATCCACATTTAAGTGGTGACAAATCATGTTTGCATCCACTCCAGGCATTTCTTCGGGCACCCAGGCAAACACGTCAACGTGCTCCTTGAGGAACCTTATTAACTCTTCCTCTTCTGCTTCATTCAGTTTTTCCCCAATCAGGAAATATCTTTCTGGATCATTCTCGTTGATCTGAATCTTCTTCAAACCTTCCACCACTTTCTCGACGGGATCCCTTCCGACATCCTCAATGGTCGGCTAGTCCGGAACTTCGATTGCTTGAACCAACTTAGCCTTGGGTGCCTTCTTGATTATAGAAACCAAGCACTGCTGGGCAACTTTCTGATTTCCCCTAATTCTTTCAATACCATTTGACCCGGGGAATTTTACCATCTGATGGTACGTAGAGGAAACCGCCCTCATCTTGTGCAACCATGTTCTTCCAATAATCGCGTTATAGGAAAATGGTACATCCACAACCAGGAAATCAGTCCTCAGCACAACTGTTCTTGCCCGAACAGGAAGAGTTACTTTGCCCAACAGCCAAACTGCTCCTGCACTGAATCCGACCAAAGGAGTTATCGACTGCACCAAATCCGCCTGTGTCAGTCCCAACTTTTTGAACGCATCATAGTACAGCTTCCTGAATCCACAAGGATTCTCTCCATGTCATATTCCCCAATCCGTAGGGTTATGACCAAAGCATCATTATGTGGTACCTGGACTCCTCCTAGGTCCTCATCCGTGAAGGCTATGCCCTCATTGCATTCTTCTACTTTGCGTCCTCGTTTCTTTCCCAACTGCATCACATGCTGGTCGTGCTTCACTTGCCTCTGGAGCAATCTCACCTCATTTCTCGTATAAGGTGCGGCCAATCCATGTATCATATGGATTACGCCCCTTGGATTTTGCTCGTAATCCAGCTCCATTGCTTTCTCTGCACCCTTGTGCTCTTCCTGAATGAACTCTTTTAAGTAACCACGTGAGACCAGATCATCGAGGTGTTGCTTGAACATCTCACAATCTTCCGTCATGTGACCCCAGTCTTTGTGATAACTGCAATGCTGACTCGTAGCCCTCTTTGCATCTTTATCCCCCTCCAGCCTTGGGGGCTACTTGAAATATGGCCAATTCTTTATTCGATAAAGAATCCGATAGATTGGTTCCTTCCAAACCGTTGTCACCGAAAAGAAGGACTTGGGGTCTGGAGCATGTTTCTCTTTGAACGGTTCTCTCTTGGCCTGCCCATATTCCTTCCTTTCCTTGTAGGTCTTGGGCTCTGGCTTATCCGCCCTTTTTACTGGACCCTTCGCCTGCTCGGCCACTACCTTACCATCTTCCCGTAGTATGTCATCCTCGTTCCTGGCATGTTGTTCTATCCATTCCATTAGCCTGGCCACTGTGCCTACTGGGCTCATGTTTAGAGACTTGCATAGTTCTCCCCGAACAGGCAACCCAGTCTTGAACGTGGCTATTGCGTATTCCTCACTGCAACTTTCAATCTCATTGAAAGTCTCCCAGTACTTCTTAGCATAATCCCTAATCGGTTCGTTCTCTCCTTGTTTCATAACGGAGAGACTCTCAAACGTTTTTGGTGCTTTCCTGCTTGTCAAGAACCGAGCAGTGAATTCCTTGGCCAACTGCCCCCATCCTCGTATGGAGCGTGGGCCGAGCTTGTGGAACCAGGATAGAGCTACCTTCCCCAGACTTGATGGGAACATCTTGCACATGATTGCATCATCACCGTCGTGCATGAACATTGCCTGCTGGTAATGCTGTATGTGTGCTACGAGATCTGTATTCGTTTCGTACATGATAAACGCTTCGTGCTTTACCCTGCTCGGCAACCTCGCCTCCTGCAACCTTCTTGCAAAAGGGGAGGAGGCTATATTGCTAAGGGCCTTCCGTGCTGCTTCTCATGCAGACATGGTCCCCTCCTCTTGTTCTCTCACTTTCTTGCGGGTATTCTTTTCCCAATCGGAATTAGGTCTCTCGTACCTATCCCTATGATGTCTTCTGATCTCCCCCTCTTCGGGGGTGTGGCTTCTGCTCCTTCTTTTTCGTGAAGAAGCCCTTTTCCTTCCCGGAGTGGGGCTCCTGGTTCTGTTCCTCCTTCCCCGTGAAGGAACCTACTTGTATTCCACCATAGTCAGCTTGTCTCCCTTAGAATTTCTTTTAGATAATCCAGAATCCTCCGGATGTCCTCGTATTCGTTGCAACTCCTGGATCTCGTATTCCCGTCTTTTGATCAAACGAGCATACTCCTCTATTTCTTGTCTCTTTTTGTCTAAGATATCCTCGTTATTGTGCACACTCCTCAAATGTGCAACTGATTCTCCCTCGCGATGGGACTTGCTCCTTTTCATGGACTCCGTGGCTGTCCTACCCTCCCTGTTCTTGGAGTTATCATGGACAGTCAGGGGATGACTCTTGCTTGTGGGCTTCTTGGTATGCCCGCCGTCGGGTTTCCTTAGAGGATCTGGTGGGGATTTATCACCTCCCCCACTTAGCTGGTTTTTTGGATCATGCGGTGTTTTTGGATCTTCTTCCATCATGGTCGTTTTTTCAAAGGGATCTCTTTCGTTTCCCACAGACGGCGCCAATTGTAAGTGCAGAAAAACGAAAGGGGCCTTTGAGCAGCACAAGGTCGTAACGGCTACTCGCGGGTTCCCACCGAAACCTTAACGCGTCGATGGAACTCCAACCTGGAAAACAAACAAAGGGTGAGCGCACATTTGCCTCTCATGGCAAAGGCCCTCCGATGCCTAAGTTAGTATCACGTACTAGTAGTAAACCCTAATTATCAGTAGGAAGTGAATTATGCAACATATTGCGTACCTTTTACCTTTAGGTTTACCTCATATTTATAGTTTCACAGATGCTTGCTGCCCAAGTATCCTTGTTGCCCTAGGTTTCCTACCTCGTATAGGAAACCTAGAATATCTTGGATTCTCGTTCCCTTATCAATTCATTAAAAGAGTCCATTCAGGACTCTTTTCCATAGCTGGCCGAACATCCCATTCCCGTTGGGTATCTCCCCGAGATCCTATTTTATTGGGATCTTATTCCTTCACGGAATATCCCTGTTCTGGAACCTTCTAGAACGTTCCTTGCATCTGGGGCTGCTTTCTCACGAGTTTCCTCCCTGTTCGGCCCTTTCGTTGCCGAACAAACTACTTGGACCAATGACCTCATATATCACTGTTCCTTTATCCATTCCTCAATCCAATAACTTCTCTTGTTTACTGGACCTCGTGCAGATTCCCTGGACCAATGATTTCTCATACCGCTTGGTCCACTTCGCCGGCCACCGTCTTGTACGGCGACTATTCTCATCATAACTATACCATGGCCCCACGTATCTCTTGTTCGGGCCTCATTTGCACCTGTTCGGGAATACCTCCCTACAACGAGCCGAGCTCGAGCACGAGTTTTCAGCTCATTTAGTAAACGAGCCGAGTGGAGCTCGGCTAGTTCGACAAAAGGTCGACTTGTTAAGGGAGGCTCGGTACAATTAAATAGGCTCGTTTAGTAATGACTAAATTCGGCTCGTTAAAGGCTCCGCTCGTTAAGGCTCGAGCCCAACTCAAGTTCAAGTTTTTTGGCTTATTTAGTAAATGAGCTCGACAAAACTCAGCTCAGCTCTACTCGTTTATAGCCCCTACTGAAGTGTCTAGACGAGTAGTGGTGTAGTTGTAACGTCCCGACTTACGGAAATGTTAATTAAACATTGAAAAGAGATTTTCCAATATAATTTTCTTTTTTGAGGCATTAAAGTTCCAAAAGCCACGTCAATTTGAGTCATATTACAATATCTCAAATTCAAATGTACAATGCCAAAATACCTTATTGTACAATTTCAAAATACTTAATTAAAATTACATAGCAACTAAGGATACAGCCCCTTAGGAATTATTTCCTAAGGGTTTTTTTTCCTAACTAGAGGGCTGTCCTTTTTGAGCTATCCATTGGTTGTATGTTCTTTCATTTCGGGAGTCCCTGCACTGATCTCAGGTGGTGTTGTGCATTTCCTGAAGATATTGAAACATCTTGGCAAAGGAACGCTCTTAAGCCTTTCCAACTCACATAGCAGGTGCAAGATTCCAATGTTTGGCACTAGTGCATGAGATCCACAAGATTTCAAGCGTCTCAGCCCATATGCACTCTCGTTTGGTTCATATTTAGGACTCGTTTGAATGCGTCCATAGCTGTGGGGATTAGTTTACACCCCTGTATAAGACCTGGCCCCCACTCTTTACCCCCGTTTGGGAAGCCCAAACTAAGGGATTTTGGTTATCTGTAGACACCCCAATTTGGCCTAACGATTATTTCAAGTCCCACCTTGGGGACCATCCCGATGATGAATAGGATATGTGGTTGTTGTGGTTGACTTCATGAAAGCCTTAGAAACTTTGTGGAATTCTTAAGGGATTACGGAACACTTTGGAATAGGTGATAGGAGTGCCAAGCGACACTTAGAGTGGATAGAAATGTGTTAACACGTGTTTTAGCCTTGGTAGCATCGTCGATCTTCAATTAAGTCTGCTTTTAGCCCATTTTTCATAAACTAAACTTCCTTATTTTTGTGGTTGGATTCCACCGTCTTGTAGTACTTTCAAAACCCTCTTTATTAATATATAATAAGCCTTAAACCAATTTGAAACGAGGGAGATACGAGAATTTTACCAAAACAATCCATTTTCTAACCCACTAAGGGTAAAATTGTCATATCTTTTGATGTACTAAATATATTTGATCCAAACTACTTGGGTTAGAAAGTAGACTTAACAAGCTTTCCAACGGTCCAAAGAACACGCAAAACCGAGTTTGGGAGTGTCCGGAGCGAGCCCGCGTAGTTTGTCTTTTTGCTGAAGAATCCTTTTCACGGCCGCGAAATCCATTGAGCGGCCGAGACATCCATTTGGCAGACAGCAGATCGTTGTTTTCCAGATTCTGGAATGTTCAACAGCTTTTCGATCCATTCGCCCAAACCCTAGCAGCCACAAACCATTACTTCGGGGCTACGAATACACTTACCATAGAGGTCTTGAAGCCCTAAACTTCCATATCAATTGGGTTAATCTTGTCCTTTTGATCGGTCCTTGGAAACCCTATAAATAGGGGTCCTCTAGAGCTCCGAAATAGACATCTCTCCACTCCATGATCCGCCCCCAAACTCTACAGAAATCATCTCCTATCAATCCTCTACAAAAGCCCTAACCTCCCATGAGTAGCCGCATTCGAGAGTAAAACCCCCCCAAGAACTCACTTTGTTCTAGGGTTTTGTGAAGTTGACCACCACAATCAACCACTATTATCTAGAATCAATCGCAATCCAAGCAATCAATCTCTGAGGGATCAAGGTGGTGAGGCCCAGGGGCCTATGGTTTGATTTAATTTTCGTCTCTCGCTTTTAATTAGTTCTTTCTATTAACTGTTCGTATTCTGGTGTGAGGAAGAACATCGGTTGGGGAATCAATCCTTCGGCCGATACATCGATCCAGTGGGATTCCTTGGCCGTGACATCAATTCACCGGCCGAGGGATCTATTTGCTGGGACATATTTGTTTTCTGCTTATTTTGATGCATGCTTTCATTTATCGTACTGGCTCACCTTATCAACTGTTAAAGGCAAAAAACCAGATTATGTGTTAGAATTAAATAAAGCAAATATACATTGTATGTCGAACGATTATGGGCCAGTCTCACGACTGGGCAAAGAGGGGTGCCTAACACCTTCCCCTTATTGTACTCTTGGCTCTCGTACCCGGAATCTCTGTCCATTTTTCCTAGTTTTAATAAACTAGGTGGCGACTCTATTTTGATGATAACCGTTATCGTGTGGCGATGTTCCTAGCCATGGGGATATCCACGACCTTAGCTTATGAAGTGGAACCAAACAAGCGTGATCAATCTGTATGGCGATGCCCCGTTTGGGAGGTGTCCCGTTTCTTGGCTAAGACCGGAGAAGAGGGAAATCGGGGGTATTATTTTCAGATGGGTTTGAGGTGCCCATAGGTTATACCCCCTAATCTCCCTCAAAATTTGACGATTCTACCCCTCCTTATCCCTCTTCCCTCACCCCCAACCTCCCATTCCTGTAGCCCTCTTCATCACACACATGCACACCCAAATCGGGAAAAATGGAAAATAGAGAGAGAGAGAGAGAGAGAGAGAGAGAGGGGTACCGTGACGACGGCGAGGAGGCACCGACGATCGACGACGGTCGTGAAGCCCTATTCGTGTTTCTTCTTCTTCTTCTTCTTTCTATCGCCATTCTCTCTCTCTCTCTCTCTCTCTCTCTCTCTCTCTCTCTCTTACAGCGAGAAGGGTTAAAAGAGTAGGAAAATTATTTGGTGCATGTGTGTCATGTATTTCATATACAACCCCACTCATTCAAATTTAAAAAAATGAAATTATCAAAATAAAAACACCTTAAAATAACGAATTTTAATTTGTTTATACTTATTAAGTAATTATAAAAAATTGATGGGGTATAACTTGGAGTATTAGTATTAACATCTAAAATTGATGGTTATATTAGTATTTTATATAATTATTACTCCTATATTAATTATTGTGAAGAAAATTATTTAAAATTTGATTTCGTAATTATATATTTAATCTAATGAATAATCTAATTTAACACTGCACAAGGGCAAAAGAGTCATTTAATATCTTTTTACATCATTCACCCTTCCTTATACCCCCAATTTATCCTACATCCAAACCAAATCCTATTTTATCCCCCCTTTCTAATACCTCATCTAAACCAAGTACTATTTAATACCTTTTCCATAAACATCACATCAATGTGGGTCATCCCTTATTAACCAATACCCCCTACTATCTTATCCCCCCTTCTTAACTAATTCCCCCAATTCTTTCCCCGCATCCAAACAGGCCGTTAGTCCAATATTAGGCACTTCCCTTTATTTAAGTCATGTAACCCAATGTTAGCTTAATGTAGTAAGCGTTTAGCATAGGCTAATTTTGTTATCTTTCTAGTTGTTTCATGTTCCTCTTCTTAGATGGGTTGGAAACAACTGGTAGCGGTATATTTAGCTTCTTACAGCCATTTGGCTTGGGTACTTATCTTTCTTTCTTTCTTTTCTTTTCTTTTTTTGTTTTCCTCCTGGGGTATGCTCTTTGTAGACTGTATATTCGGTTAGCCTTTTTTCTATTTCAAGCTGATTTACCAAAAAAAAATAAACATTATGTCTAGTTTCTGGAAAAACTCTAAAACCTCCTATTTCCTCAAATCTCAATAGTTATTTGCTTTCTCAACTCAAATCACTAGTTCATTTCAACACTTGCATCTTTTGATCATTTTTCGTGATAATTGTGAGGCTCGCATCTGAGCACTCAAGATCAGTTCTTGAGCGCTCAGGAGTGTTGTTAAGCGCTCAAGGTGGTTTCAATACCAACTTCTATTTTGTTCACTATAAATACTTGGGTCAAGTTTTTTTTATAGCTTCTAAGTGTGCATTGGTCCCTCCCAGAGTCCAGAATAGTTATTTCAGAGTATGCAAGGAAGTAGAAGCTGGGCGCTTAGGACCAGTTCCTGAGCACTCAGGTACACTGTTGAGCGCTCATAGGTGTTGGCAATAACAGTCTTCTGTTTTGTTGCATATTCTGTCACCTCAAGCCTAAAATCATAACTGTACACTATTCATATGCATACACACAATATGTTTTTACAGTTTTTATCCCCTTTATTATTCCCCCTCCTTTCTTGATTAAAGCTAAGTTGCAAAATGATTTCGAAATCCCCCGAGCACTAAGTAGAGACCAACCCTCGTGTTGGGAGAGAGGGGTGCCGTAAAACCCTTCCCCTCTCGTAACCTGATTCCTGATCCAATGTTGTCTCTAGTTATGATGGACCAGTAAAAAAAGAAAAAGAAAAGCCTTTTCCAAACAAAAAGCACAGACGTCATTCAAGTTCGGTTTCTTGGGTGGCAAACCACTAAAATCCGGGTGGTGGCTCCAAATCGAATGCACTGTTGCATTTTTTGCCAGAAAAGAAACAGACGACGCTCTCCGGGGCGGGAAGCCCACAAAACACCATACAATTCCCCTATGACCGTGGATTGGATTGAGGTGCTAGATGAGGTCGATCTGGGAATTCTGTTTGGCAAAGAAGAGGGTCAAAAAGAGTATGAAATTATAAAAGATGATGAGAAGTAGGATGCGAGCTCTGAGGTGCCATAATAGTTGCAGTACTATAACATGGCGTACAATAGTGACAATAAACATTAACTTTTGTTCCCAATGTTAAAGACATGACGTGTTTTGGGCATATTATTTCTCTTTTATGTTGAATGAAGTTTCGTTTTATTTCAAATATTATGCTATGAATTGCTCCATACTGTGGTCTCTTTGCCAAATAAGAAAAATCGAAGGTCGAATTCATAATATTTCGGTGAAGAGTTAAGTGGAAACAAACTCCAAATTCTGAAAACGATGTTTTGTCAAACCAGAGAAAAAAGTTGTTCTCTCCGTGAGAACACTTAAGGTTAGCTTGCTCATTAGGACAAGTACAAGAGTCTCGATACAAAGAAGGCCCTAAAGTGGTTCTTGGCTCTGCGCCCTTCTGCTTCCAAAAGACGTTTATGCAGCTCCGCGCTGCAATTCTTAGCTCTATGCCTGTACTCTTGCTTCCAAAAAGCATTGACACAGCTCCGCACTCCAACTTTGTGATATGTCATGGGCTATGTGAATTATGTGTATTGGGGCTATGTGAACTGTGTATTTTAGTGTGTGGTGAGGCTATGTTAAGTGTGTATTTTCCAGTTCTCATAACCAGCCCTTCTGCTTCCAAAAACGTTTATGCAGCTCCGCACTCCATTTCTTAGCTCTATGCCTGTACTCTTGCTTCCAAAAAGCATTTACACAGCTCCGCACTCCAACTTTGTGATTCAGATCATTCACGCAACTCCACGCTCCAATTTTATGAATTCATCTTCTCAAAGAGCCCCTATGTAGCTCCGCCCTCCAATTATCAATCATCAGCTCCCTGCTCATCTCTCGAAGAGGTAACCCGCCCGATGGCTCGGTATGGCCTAAGGCATTTAATTATATTACATCAACTCAACTGGAATTCTTTCGGTCAAAGTAAGGATGGTCAAGAAAGGCAACTGGCTCTGTCTACTCCCTGAGTAAGATTAACTTGTCGTGTAGTGACTTACCTTGAACCATCAAAGGTATTCTCCCGCCTAAAGCTCCACGCTTAACAAATCCTGGATCCCAGGTATACCGCTTGATGGCTTGTTAAGGCCTGATGGTAAAATTTCTTCTTTAAAGCTCCACACTTTTATGTCATTTGATCTCCTCGAACCACAATTGGGTCTGATTTTCCCCTGAGGAATATGTAGGCAGCCTCCCAGCACGCCATACACAAAAATGTTTTCGAAAACTCTCGAGATATTTGTTTCGCCAAGTTCAAATTTCTTTATGACTTTGACTCCTAATTTGGCTCAATATATATTTCGGGTCCCTCCTTGGGGACCATCCCGATGATGAGCAGCTTAGTGATTGGCTTCTTGTAAGCCCGAGGGATTTTGTGAGTTCTTTTAGTCACTTAAAGAGCCCGGTCCAGAGCCAAAAAGTCCTTTTACACAAAAATACAATTTTTCAGTAAAATAGATTTGTTGGCCGCCAGATTGTTCTCACGGCCACTACTTCTTTCTTTCATTCATGGAATCTTTGTAGTTGAACCTCCCAATGAGATAGTTTCCTTGGCTGCCAGATCCTTTTTACGGCCGCCAAATCGATTTATCCAGAATTCTGGAAAATTCTGTCACAATTTGATCCGAGCTTAAACCCTAGCAGCCATTTAGCTAGGCTTCGGGTCTATGAAAATGGTTTCCATGTAGAGTTCTTGTAGCCTTAAACTTCCTTATTGATTCACGTCATTTGATTGGTCGGAGTGAGTTATCCCATGCCTATAAATACAAGGCCTTTAGGGCTCCGAAATACAGATTCAATATATTGTCTCCTACCTACAAACTCTGTAAAAATCATCTCCCATATCTCCAATACAAAAGCCCTTACTCTCGTGAGCAGCCACAATTCGAGCGATCAATCCCCAAAGAACCCACATAGTTCTTAGGGTTTAGTGAAGCAAGCACAATCAATCACCCTTAATTTGAGCAATCAAGCTACTGAGGGATCAAGGTGGTGAAGCCAATTGGCCTACGGTTCAGTTCAATTTCTATATTTACAATTTAATCTAAGTTTTCTGCTGCCTCTTTAAATTTTATCTTCTGGCGTGAGGAAGAACATCGGCCGAGACTTTGATTCCTCGGTTGGTACATTAAACCAGTATGATCTGCTGGCCGACAGATCTATTCTTCGGCCGGTAGATTGATTTGTTGGGACAGATTAGTTTTTTGTTGCTTTTTGTATTTTTTGCATGATATCCCTCCCCTTATCCCGTGTGATTTATTTACCGTCCTGACTCACATATTAATTGTTTAAAGGCTAAACAATCAGTTATTTGTGGAATTGAATAAAGCAATCATTAATTCAATGTTAAACGATTATGAGCCAGTCTCGCGGCTAGACGGAAAGGGGTGCCAACACCTTCCCCTTACCGTACTTTTGGCTTCTGATTCCAGAATCTCTACTTATTATTTTTGTTTTCTTAAAACTAAGTGACAACTCCATTCGAACATAGCTGTTACTATGTGGTGATGCTTCTAGCCATGAGAGTATCCATAGTATGTACACTGATCAAACATGTAGCATGATCATTGTGTGGTGATGCCCCTCTAAAAAGGCATCCACAAGTAGAAGCTGGTGTTGAGAAAGGGAAAATATCCATCGCTTTGATGGTTGAGGGCAAAGTTGTCATATTAGATAAAATGTCGTGGCAGAGTAAAAAGAGTCCATGGAATTATGACCACCCTCTCTCTTTCCTTGACATCATTTTCTATCGTATGTAGTTTTCATCGTCTTTTTTCTCTCCAATCAAATAGACTCGCGTATTTCATGGTGCTAAATCATGTCCATTAACCTCTTTCCCAACTTGAACTTGTATGCTTTGGTAGCTTTTGGCTGCGGTGGGTAGTCATTCCAATACTAAGAGCATCCACAGTGGACTAATCAAAATAAAAATATTGCTAAAGTTAGTAATGTTCACTCAAAAAAGTGCTCGCATTGGAATAACCAAATTTAACAATCTCAGCATCCGCAATGTAATAATCAAAAGTGAATAATCAAAACTTGCCACGTTAGCTTTTGATTATTCATTTAGAGGGTTGCTAAAGTTAGCAATGTAAAATCCCACATTGTTACTTTTGATTATTCAAATGCCCAAATTTGATTATTGGTTAGGAGGTTGTTAACTTTGATTATTACAATGTGAGCACTTTTTTAAACACACATTGCTAACTTTAACAATCTTTTGATTTTGATTATTACATTGTGGATGCTCTTAACAACTAATCAAATTTTGGCTCTTGAATAACCAAAACAAGCAACTTTTTGTCAATAATTAAATTTAGTTAACCCCACATCTTTCCAATCAAATACACTTGACATTACATAAAAACTTTATCTCTCCATTTTCACTCTCTCTTTCTTTTTCAACCATATTGTCAAAAAAATTACACAACTGTTATTTCAAAAAAAAAGTTTTCAAAGAAAATTATTTTCTCCAAAAACTATTTTCTTTTTTTGTAAACTTTTTAAAAAAAAATAATTTCGAAAAATTGTTTGGGGAAAATTACTTTGTATTTCTAATACTCCTATTTTTTTATTAGTTTGAAAACTATTAAAATAAAAGTTTTCTATATTAGTAATAGTTTTTAGTTTTTTGTACTTGAAAGTAATGTGACAAATTTTGATTATACCATGGACCTCTACATTACTAATTTTAGCAACCCTTTAAATGAATAATCAAAAGGTGATGTATCAACTTTTGATTATCCAATTTTGACTAATCCGAATGCTCTAATAAGCCACGTGTCGTGCATGCCTCCCGCTCTGTCCATACGGTGCATATTGCAATTCGATTGCTAAGTTGGAGGGCCATAAGTGAAATTTACCCCTCAGCAAAAGAGACGAAAAACAGAGCGGGGCTGTTTCATTTTCAAACTACACTACTACGGGGTATCTATATATTTGAAGATATAAGATCTGCCTCTGGATTCGTGCCTCCGTCTCCTTTCCCTTCTCACCAGGCGATTCTTGGACGAACGAGAGAGAGATAGAGAGAGAGAGGAGGGACAGACATTTCGAATAAAGCTTCGACACTTTCTCTCTCTGCTCTTTTCTCTCTCCTGGGTCTATACTCCCCCTTACAATTTACCAGAAAAAGTAATAGGGGTTATCAATGTGCTCCGCGACGCGACCTCGAGTCGATGCCGGAACCGGTTTTGTCTGCTTCACCATAGCCGTGAGCGATTTCCAGCACAAAAGGTAGCACAGAGTCTCTCTCTCTCTCTCTCTCTCTCTCTCTCTCTCTCTTCTTTGTGTTTGTTTCTAGTGGATGAAAGTTTGGGTTTTCCTAGGGTTTTGCTCCTTGTCCGTTTGTCAGGATTTGATTTACCATTCTCCCCTTTCTGACTTACATCCTTTGGCTGAGACACCACTTTAATCTCAATTCCATGGTATTTTTAGTTTTGGTTATGCGGAGATTTAGTGCATGGCATTGTTGAGATTTACAAGTTCTTTTGTTTGCATGTTTGACGTGTTTTGGATTTTTTTTTATGCTTTGGATGTTTGAGTCAGCTTGCACCCATCTTGACTAATTTCGGGGCCCTAAAGCTAAAAGACCGGGCAAACCCTCCATTGTAGGGGCGGAACAACTCCAAAAACTTCCTTTAATTATACTAGTTTTTGAGGTTAATGTAGAAAAGTTCTATAGGATCGCCCCCTGCAAGTCTCGTGAGGAAAACAAATTTCATGAAGTTTTTATAAATGTGTGAAAAAACCTCCTAAAATTTCAAGTTATCAATCTTTTTTTTAGTCGCAGGTACAATATTGAATGACGGTTACATATATACAAATGATTTCGTCTCATTCTCAGAACTAGATAGTAGCAAATATATTTGGATTATATATATATATATATATTTGTTACTTATGTAGAAATACATATGATTCGGACCCTTGCCAAGTAGAACTCCTGTGTCCCCTCCAGTGGCCCAAAGGATTGGAATGTTTGACTTCCGTGAAATTAAAAAAACATGCGACTTAATGGAGAACAAGCCCTTATTAGCTTTCTCATGCCTACTTGGCCAAACCCCTTGGGGTTGTTTTAGATTTCTTATTTTTACGCTTTTGACTTTTTATTTTGACAAGGGTGTTCAGGCTTCATTCACTGATCGTTGATACATGAATTCTCTTTCTCTCATGTAGTAAATGATTACCGAGCTTAAGCGCATGTGTGACAGTCAAAGGGAGAGTGAGAAATGTAAATTTTGAAGGATAAGTGATGATCACTTATGGGTTTTTACCTTTGTTTGAGCTGAAATGTAAGTGGCGTCCACAAACCAATTAGAGCATCTTCAGCCCTTACCCATTTTGCCACCCAAATTTGAGTGAAATTTTGGGTCAAAAGCTCTATTTGGATATGCCTTCTCTAATGCTATGCTCATTTTTTTAAAACCCAAATCTAGTGTTTTTTCGGCTTTCCCTCCAAAATGTGAATTAAAATGGCACATTGGTAAATATTAAGGAGTGAAAAGAGGTGTTGAGAAAAATGGGTATAGGTTTGGGTCTCCCCAAAATTTGGGTAAGGAAAAGGGTGGAACTCAAAATGGGTAGGGAAATGGGTATGGCATTAGAGATGAGTTTTAAGTGTTTTTACTCAAATTTTGGGTTTGGGTAGGGAAATGGGTAAGGAGTGGAGATGCTCGGGTGGACAAAGCGGCTATGGGTTCTCCTTAGTGTGGAGATTAAAGTTATAGAAATATTAATCAAAATCATTGAAGGGTTAATGAATAATCGCCTCATAAAAGGACACCTGTAAGCAAGGGTTGAAGAAGGTCAAAAGGCTCGTCACACATTAGTCAAGTATGCGATATGTGGTGGGTTTATATACTCCAACTATCAAGTAAGGGTTGGGCCCCTGTTGGCACGCAAGTTCTGTGAGCGGGTGAGCTACTAATATAATCTGGCTCGCCACACGCGCTTGCACGCCACTGGTGCTTGACAATTGGGTCGGGCTTGGATATGGATTGGATTGGGCCTACTCTTGGATGTTTATTATCTTTTTGGGGAAAATATTGTTTGAAACACCTGTGGGGAGGGTCGAATCTGATTCAATGATATCGTGTGATACACGAGACTCGATATGTTCTTTAGGGATTGGAATCCTTTAGTTTTTATTCCTGAAATTTTCATTTTCTGATTTCCGTTAGTCTGTTATTAATCTGTTTTGTTCTGTTATGTTGTTTAAAATTTAAATCCATTTTGTTCTCTTCTCCAGTTTATTTTATTTTAACAGTTGATTTATTCTATTAGTTTGGATAAATTATTCCTTGGTTCATCTTCATCCCTTCAAATTTAAACCTGAGATCTCTTCAAGAGAAAGAAGTCTCGTGTTTTGGGGGTTGTAGGGAGGTATTCCCGAACAGGCATAATTAGTACCCAAACACGTGGTACGCGGGACCACATGGTAAATAAAACGGGTCACACAGCCGGCGAGAACGATGGTCGGCAATAAGGACCGATGATATGAGAGGCCATTGGAAGAAGCAGTTTGTTCGGCAAAAGGGTGGCTGAACAGAGGAAGAACTCTAATAAATACTGCCTTAAGTGATAAGGCGGTAAGAATATTCTAGAAGGTTCCAATATAGTTGTACTCCGCAAAGGAATTGGATCCCGCGAATAAAGGATTTGCGTGAATCTCCTAATAAAAGTAGCATATTCAGCTAACTACGGAAAAGAGTCCTAAAAGGACTAAGGAAGTAATTTGATAAGGGAACGAGAATCCAGAGCATCCTGGGTTTCCTACACGAGATAGGAAACCTAGGGCAACAAGGATGCTTGGGCGGCAAGCATACGAATGTCTATATAAATAGAGTAAACCTAGAGGTAAAAGGTACGCAATACGTTGCATTTGTATTATTCTCTTACCGATAATTAGGGTTTCATCTAGTAAGAGATACTAATTTAGGCATCGGAGGGCCTTTGCCGACGAGAGGCAAAAGTGCGCTCACCCCTGTTTGTTTTGCAGATTAGGGTTCCAACGAGAAGCTAGGGTTCCGGTCAAGAGGCACGTGAAGCTATTATACCAACATATTGCTATTTACACAAGGCAGTTTTTGTCCACCTACAATTGGTGCCGTCTGTGGGAAACGAAAGAGTTCCCTTTGAAAAACGACCATGGTGGAAGAAGATCCAAAGACCCCACTCGACCCAAAGAACGTGTTGGATGCAGGGAGAGACAAGTCCCCGTCGGATGCTCCGAGAAAGCTAGTAGAGCGGGACACGGGAAAAAGACAGCAAGGAAGGGGAACCCACTGACTGTTCCCGATAATTCTAAGAATAAAGATGGAAGGATGGTTACATGGTCCACACGGAGGGAGAGATCTCACCGTAGGGAGGAGTCTGTTGCGCACCCGAAAAGTGTACACAACAGTGACGATATCCTCGGTAAAAAGAGGCAGGAAATCGAGGAGTTTGCACACTTAATCAAGAGAAGAGAGCACGAAATTCGAGAAATAGAGCAGATCCGGGAGCATCCTGAAGACTCCGGACTTTCACGGAGAAACTCCAGAGGGAACAATCAAGTCAAGCTCTGGTAAAATACAAAAGGGCTTCTTCATGAAAAAGGAGCAGGAGCAGGAGCCGTATACCAGAGCGAAAGCGGGCTTCTTCGCGAAAAAGGAGCAGAACCAGGAGTCAAACACCTGAAGAGAGAGGGCGTAGGAAGCATCACAGAGACATGTACGAGAGACTTGACTCCGATTGGGAGAAGGACGGGGCTAACGCCACAAAGAGATGTGAAGACGGGACCGTGACTGCACGAGAAGCAGCACGGAAAGCCCTTAGCAACATAGCTGCCTCACCATTCTCAAGAAGGTTGTAGGAGGCAAGGTTGCCAAGCAGGGTGAAGCATAGCCCGTTCATCCTTTATGAGACAAATACAGATCCCGTGGCGCACATACAACATTACCAGCAAACTATGTTTATGCATGTTGGTGATGATGCCATTATGTGTAAGATGTTCCCATTGAGTTTGGGAAAGGTGGCTTTATCTTGGTTTCATAAGTTGGATCCGCACTCATACGAGGATGGAGGCAGTTAGCCGAGGAGTTCATTGAGAAGGGTACCGAAAACCTTTGAGAGCCTCTCGGCTATGAAGCAGGGAGAGAATGAGCCGATCATGGACTATGCAAAGAAATTTTGTAAAACTTTCTACGAGATTGAAAGTTGCAGTGAAGAGTGAAGAGTATGCAATAGTGATGTTCAAGACTGGCTTGCCTGTTCGAGGGGAATTGCGCCGATCACTAAACATGAGTCAGGTCGATATGCTAGCAAAGATGATGGAGCGGATCGAACAATATGCCTGAATGGAGGATGACATACTCCGAGAAGATGGTAAAGTAGTTGCCGAACAGGCGAAGGGGCTCACAAGCAAGGCGGACAAACCGGAACCCAAGACTTACAGGGAACGGAAGGAATATGGGTAGGCTAAAAAAGAGCCGTACAGGGAGAAACAAGCTCCTGATCCCAAGTCTTTCTTCTCGATAACAACGGTCTGGAAAGAGTCAATCTATAGGATCCTGTATCGGATAAAGAATCGCCCTTACGTCAAATGGCCCCCGAGAATGGAAGGGGACAAGGATGCAAAGCGAGCTACGAGTTAGTACTGCAGCTACCATAAAGATTGGGGTCACATGACATGTGAGATGTTCAAGAAGCACTTTGATAATCTGGTGGCTCAAGGATATCTCAAAGAATTCATTCAGGAAGGACCCAAAGAGAATGGGAGAGCAATGGAGTTGGATTACGAACAAAATCCAAAGGGCGTGATCCATGTGATACATGGGTTGGCCACACCTTATACGAGAAATGAGGTGAGGCTGCTCCAGAGGCAAATCAAGCATGACCAGCATGTCATGCTCTGGGAAAGAAGAGGGGACATTTAGACGAAGTACGCAACGAAGGCATAGTCTTCACAAATGAGGATCTGGGAGGAGTCCAGGTGCCGCACAATGATGCTTTGGTCATAACCCTGCGAATAGGGGAATGACATGGAAAGAATCCTGGTGGACTCAAGAAGTTGTACAGAGGTACTGTATTATGATGCATTCAAGAAGTTGGGACTGGCACAGGCGGATCTGGTACCGTCAGTAACCCCTTTGGTCGAGTTTAGTGCGGGAGCAGTGTGGCCACTAGGGAAGGTAACGTTACCTGTTCGGGTAGGTTCAGTAGTGTTACGAACTGACTTTCTAGTAGTCGATGTGCCATCTTCCTATAATGCGATTATAGGAAGAATGTGGTTGCACAAGATGAGGGCGGTTTCATCTACCTATCACCAAATGGTCAAGTTCCCAGGATCCAATGGGATTGAAAAGATAAGGGGCAATTAGAAGGTGACACAACAGTGCCTAATTTCGATAATCAAGAAGGCCTCGAAAGTCCATCTAGTTTAGGCCGTGGAGGTTCCAGATCAATCGACCATCGAGGATGTTGGAAGTAACCCAGTCGAGAAAGTGGTGGAAGGTTTAAAGAAAGTACAGATCAACGAGACTAATTCGGAGAGGTATTTTCTAATTGGAGAAACACTGGTAATGGACGAGGAAGCTGAGCTAGTAGGGTTCTTGAAGGAGCACGTAGATGTATTCGCATGGGTTCCTAAGGAGATGCCCGGGGTTGACGCAAACATGATTTGTCACCACTTGAATGTGGATCCCCAACACAAATTCGTGATTCAAAAAAAGAGAGGATCAACCATACAGCACGTGGATGCTGTCATTGAGGAGGTTGACCGTTTATTGGAAGCCAAGGCTATACGGGAAGTTTACTACCCAGAGTGGTTATCTAACACTGTGGTTGTAAAGAAGAAAAATGGGAAGTGGCGTGTCTGTGTAGACTTCACAGATTTCTACAAGGCATGTCCTAAAGACAATTTTCCTCTCCCAAGGATAGACCAGTTGGTTGATGCAACTGCAGGCTATGGAAGGATGAGCTTCCTTGATGCATATCGGGGATATCATCAGATTGCTATGTTCGGGCCCGATCAGGAGAAGACCTCGTTTATCACACAAGGGGATTGTACTGTTACAGTGTTAAGCCTTTTGGCTTGAGGAACGCTGGAGCAACATACCAGAGACTTGCAACGATTATGTTGAAGAAGTTGCTCGGCAAAACTATGGAAGTATACATAGACGATATGGGGTGTAGAGCAAAGAGAAACAGAACCACATAACCAACTTAAAGGAGGCGTTTGGGGTCTTGAGAAACTACAAGTTAAAGCTCAACGTCTCGAAATGTGCGTTTGGGGTTAGTTCAGGGAAGTTTCTAGGCCACCTGGTGACCATAAGAGGGATAGAGGCGAATCTCGATTAGATATAGAGCCCAAGGACCACGAAAGAGGTTCAAAGGTTGACTGGGATGGCGGCTGCCATGAACAGGTTCATTAGCCGGTCAAGTGACAAGTGCAGGCCAAAAAGAGGGAAGGGTATGAATGGAGAGCAGAATGTGAGCAGGCTTTCCAAGACCTAAAGAAGTGATTGGCTGCGGCACCACTTCTGTCAACTCCAGAGCCAGGAGAGTCTTTGACTTTGTACTTAGCAGTTTCTGAACATGCGGAAAGTGCAGTGTTGCTGAGGAATAAGGGACCCGAACAAATCCCTGTGTACTATGTGAGCAAGACGTTGTTGGACACAAAGATGAGATATCTGCCCCTCGAGAAGCCGGTCCTGGCATTAAGGACAGCAGCAAGGAAGTTGCCGCATTATTTCTAGAGTCATAAGATAGTGGTATACATAGAATTCCCGTTGAGATGACTACTACGAAAGGCAGATTTCTCGAGAAGAATATCGACGTGGTCGATAGAATTGAGTCAATACGATATTGACTATCAGCCGCGCACCGCGATCAAAGGACAAGTGTTGGCCGACTTTGTTGCAGAGTTCACTCCTGCAGTGGCTCCCCTGCCTCCTACGAGTGAGGGGCAGGCACTTGGGCTTCCTGTTAAGCAGAAGGAAGCACTAGCCGAATAGGATCCCTTGGAATGGAAGTTGTTCGTGGACGGATCAGCCTGTAATACTAGATCAGGAATTGGAGTGGTACTTTTTCCTCCCGAAGGAGTGATGTTGGAACTATCTGTTCGGCTAGGTTTTAGTGCGTCGAATAACGTGGCGGAATATGAAGCATTATTAGCAGGCCTAAGAAGTGCTAAGTCATTGAAGGTGAGAAGGATACTAGTATAATGTGATTCGCAGCTTGTGGTGAATCAATTGTCTGGTGAGTATGAAGCCCGGAACGAGAAGATGGCGGCCTATGTGGAGGCAGCCAAGGACTTACTCAGACACCTTCGAGAGGGTCTATGTCAAACAAATAAGTTCTGGGCAGAATTCCCATGCATACTCCTTGGCTTGGTTGGCAGCGGCCGTTCAAACAGAATTCAAAAGAAAGGTAGCAGTAGACTACCTTAGCGAGCCAAGTATTGGGAGGAGCGTGGAGTTGGTCTTGGCTGTGAACCAAAGACCAAGTTGGATGGACCCGATAGTGGAGTTCGTACGAGATGGGACACTCCCCTCTGATAAAAAGGAGGCTCATAAGTTAAAAGACAAAATCTGCGCTGTTTTGGCTATCCCCAGAAGGAAAGTTATACAAAAAGTCCTTCTCGGGTCCTTATTTGCTTTGTGTGCATCCCGAGATGGTGCAGAAATTCCTCCATGAGATTCATGAAGGAATGTGTGGAAGTCATGCGGGGGCAG
This sequence comes from Rhododendron griersonianum, assembly GCA_018127125.1. Lineage (NCBI taxonomy): Eukaryota > Viridiplantae > Streptophyta > Magnoliopsida > Ericales > Ericaceae > Rhododendron > Rhododendron griersonianum. Next base: position 36,016,213 of record CM030789.1, read on the forward strand.
GTCCATCGCCCACCGAGCAATAACCCAAGGGTATTGGTGGCCGCATATGCAAGAGGATGCAAAGGTGTATGTGAAAATTTGTGAGAAGTGTCAAAAGTTCTCACCCATGATCCGAGTGCCATCGCCCACCGAGCAATAACCCAAGGGTATTGGTGGCCGCATATGCAAGAGGATGCAAAGGTGTATGTGAAAATTTGTGAGAAGTGTCAAAAGTTCTCACCCATGATCCGAGTGCCGTTAACAAGTCATTGGCCATTTGCACAGTGGGGACTGGACATCGTGGGTCCACTCCACAAGACAACTGGGAACATAAAATTCCTATTAGTTGTGACGGACTATTTCATGAAGTGGATTGAGGCAGAGCCATTGGCCAAGATTACGGAACCTATGGTCGAAAGGTTTGTCTAGAAAAGCATTATCACAAGGTTTGGGGTCCCCTATTCATTAATTTCTGATAATGGGGCACAATTCCAGAAAAAGTTTAAAGCTTTCTGTTCCAAGTACGAGATAAGAAACTACTACTCCACCCCCGCCTATCCTCAAAGCAATGGGTAGGCAGAGGCATCGAACAGAACCAACCATTCTTGACGGGATCAAGAAGAGGTTGGACAAGAAGAAGGGCAAGTGGCCCGATGAGTTACCACTGGTCCTATGGGCGCACCGAACAACGCCAAGGAAGTCTACGGGAGAGACCCCCTATTCATTAGCATATGAGACAGAGGCTGTTATACCACTTGAGGTTGGTTTGCCAACCAACAAGACCGCTTTGGTTGAAAGTGGGGGAAATGATAGAGCCCTGGAAATTCAGTTGGATCTCGTCGAGGAACGGAGGGAACAGGCTCTGGTACATTTGGCCTCCTATCAAGAGTAGCTCATGAAGAGCTACAACAAGCATGTACACCCACGAGAGTTCGGTGTTGGGGACTTGTTGCTATGAATGGTGCTTGACAACACCAAAGTAAAGAAAGAGGGCAAGTTGGGGGCCAACTGGGAAGGCCCGTATCGGGTAACTGAGATTGTGGGCATAGGGGCTTATCGGTTGGCAGACCTGGATGGGAACCCAGTCCCAAGGCCTTGGAATGTCCACAATTTGAGGAATTTCTTTGTTTAAAAGACTTCAGTTTATTTTCATTCTGTTTTAGGATGCATGGCGTGATTATGTGGGAGTTATGAATAAAATTCCCTTGTTTTTTATTATTTGATAGTTGCAAGGGGAATGGATAACGCCCCCTTGGGTTCAAAGATTATGAATAAAATCCTACTTTGGCCGTGCATATGAATTTTCAGAAATTTTTGATCTTTTCTTTTTATGGCCAATTACTCCGCGGTTCTATTATTTCCTGTTTACATAGGAATACGGAGTTAGAAACATGGCAAAGGCTCGTTCTCCCTTCGTATTGGGGAGCAGAGGATGGGCACGTATTCCCTAGCGTGTACGAACAAACGCACAGATTGGCGAAGTATGGCAGCACTTAGAATTTGTCCAAGTACGAAAAAACTTGGGTGCATATGAACACATGCGCAGGTTTACTAAGTATGAAAAACTTAGGTGCATGGATTTACTAAGTATGAAAGACTTAGGTGCAGTTTACTAAGTATGAAAAACTTAGGTGCACGGATTCATTAAGAATGAATAAATTAGGTACATGGGTTTGCTAAGTCTGAAATACTTGGGAGTGTATGAGCAAACGCTCAAACTGTCTACAATATGAAACGCTTAGAGTTTATCTACTTGTCCAAACTTCGGTGCATACGCATACATGCACAGATCTACTAAGTCTGAAAAAACTTAGGTGTAAGCACAAACATATGTTTTTGGTACGGAAACCAAACATGTCAACACTGCCAAGTATGATACAATTGGATATATACGGTGAACCTGAGAAGTTGAAACAACGAACAACGCTTAAGCAAGTTGATAGCAAGCATGCATGAGAGTTTTCTAGGCCACGAAGGGCCTACCATACTAGCTAGGGCCACGAAGGGCCACCGAACAAAGTTAAATGCCACGAGGGGCTCAAAAACTTGTGTTTGGAAATGTATTAGTGCCTCGCAGGGCTGAATCTACGGTCACACAGGACCTGTGAACTTAACGAAATAGTGTTTTTAGAGTTAAGGGGAGAAGTGTTTTTCCACTTACCTATTCCTCCAGGGGCAGGTCTTGAACGGCAGCAGGGGTAGCTTGGACGGTACTGTTTCCCACAGCTGTGCTCTTGGTATGAGTACCACCACTGGCTTCCTTCTGGCCAGGGTTGGTAACATCTCTGAGTTCCTGATCAGCATCAACAGCAAGCTGTTCAGGTGTTTCAGCATTTATTTCCCTGTCCAAGCTGTCCTCTTCCTCTGCAAATTCCTCTTTAGGTACGACTTGGGTGCTCGGGAGATCGTTCCCAATCCACAATGGGGATGTCTTGGCAACTCTGGCTTTTGTCAGATAGGCGGCCCGCGCTGCTTTTCATCTTGGATCTTGGGCATCTGGGTTTTATTATTTTTCCGTAGCAGCATCAATGCCTTATGTATAACCACGATCGCGGGCGTCTTTTGCTTTAGTCTTGGTAACCTCCAGCTCAACAAGGGCTTGGCTAAGACTGTCTTCAGCACCCTCCAACTTGGTCTTCAGACCCTTCGCCATGTAAATACCTTTGTTCCTCTCTCCCTCAGGCCAGTGAGTTGCTCAACATCGTATTCTCCCTAGCTAACCTTGCACGCTCAGTCTCCGCATAGTCCAGTTTCTGGGAAATGGCCACCGTCTTTAGCATGGCCTGAAATTATGAAGTGTCAGTAAAATGGCAATAGGGGCGATAAGAAGAGCAGGGTACAAAAAAGAAACAACAAAGGTTACCTTGATGTTGTTGACCATAAAGGACCCAAGGAGTTTGGAAGGGGGCTCTCAATTTCCTTCTTCATGTCGACGGGCAATAATAGGGCCTGAGATAGGGCCAATGCAATTTCTTCGGAGTCAGTGCTATCTCCAACGCTCACAGGACGGTTGCCTCGGATGAGTTGAGGTGCCCAGGTGAGGGTAGAGATAGAGAAATCTTGAAGCTAGGTATTCTCTGTATTCGGAGCAGAACGGTCTAGCCGTTGACGTTTGTCACGATGATCTGCAGCGACTTCTTCGGGAGAAAAGCCTGGGGGAATGTCAGATTGAGGAGCTGCCCGATGGCCGTGAGAAGTTCCACGGCCTTGAGCGGTGCCACGGCCACTTAATGTGCCACGGCCCCGACCACGACCGGGAAGGTTGAGAAGGCTGCTGAGGTCAATTGGTTGACTCATATCTTGGTCAGGCAGTGAGGGCGAGGGAGAATAACCTTTCGAAGATCAGGTGGACACTTCCTTGGCCAGAAGAATGGGCTCGTCAGGAATCAGAGGAGTTCGTGATCGGCTGCTTCTTTCTTGAGTAGGGATTGAGGAAGAAGAGTTTGGAAGACCTTGATTGGGATTTAGGTGAATGCATTTTGTCATAGAGCTTGTTGAAGGTCAAGATGTTGTTTTACTTCTTATTGGATTTTAACAATGCTCTTTGAATTGCGGCTTTTGATAGTTGGACATGTGAGGGATGGTCTTCTTATTCCTGAGGTGGTCAATGTTTCTGAATATGAGTTCTTCCTTGTTTTACATGACTGTTAATGAAGTGGGTTGGCTCCCATGGGCCTGCAGAGGCATCAACGCGGTGTTGCTTCCCAAACCTTTATGCAATAGGCCCATAATTGTTGACAACTTAGCTTGCCTAAACGACAATATTCATCATTTTTTATTTTGTTACTCAAAAGGAATTGAAATGGGAGTTCAGATCCAGTGGAGTATTACTTGATTTATTCGCTCCAGAATTGGGGTTGAAAACAGGGTGGGATAAGCTATGAAGCACCGACACTCCAAAAGGTCGCCATATCCATGTGTCGGACACAGAGACATGCCCAAATACGTATTGGACACACCACGTGGCGTGTCCCTTGATTTTTATGAGTTTTTGATAGGGGACACGCGAGGGACACAGTAGGGGTCAATCTGTAATATTTTTAATTTTCGGGAGTTAATTTGATATGACTCAAAATATTTGGTTTATAATATAATTAAACTTTTATAACCTAAACTACTACTAGATCGACATCATAGGTCAGTCAATTACTCTCGTTCGAAGCCCTGGATCAGTCGACAACAAAGCTCTCTCGTCTCCCTCACTCTTGTATGTCTCTCTCTCTCTCTCTCTCTCGCTCTCTCTCGCGCGTGCGTGTGTATGTTTCTCTCTCTCTCTCTCTGTGTCATATACATACATACACACACACACACATATATATATATATATGTCTGCATATGTAAATCTCTATGAGTCTTACAAGAAAAAACAGAAATATATACAGTACATACAAGAGAAAACAGATTTTTTAAAGAAAATTATAATTATAATTATAAAAATATAATTATATGTATTTATATATACACACACGTGGCGTGTCCCCGCTGTGTCCGTGTCACCATTTTTATAGAATTGCCGTGTCGCGTGTCTATATCCGTGCTACATAGGGGATAAGTAGGAGAGATGTTGGACTTGTCTAGCATCTCCTCATTTAAGTCCTTTTGTGGATTATATCTGAATAGTGAGTCGATTCTGGATTGAGTGTGTGACTTTGTAGGTGGGTTATACCCAAGGTACCTGTCATCAGCAATGTCATATTATTGTTTTCCTGGTGGTTGGCCACTTTATGAAGGAGAAGTTTTTAGATTGGGGCTCTTTTTTTACTGCATTTTACTTTTCTTTGTCATTTGTTTTACGATCAGTCTTTAGAATGCAGAAAGGATTTGCCTTCTACAATCTATTTCTGGATGCTATTCTTTTGTCTTAGGCATGGAGTAATGCAAATTTTTAAGGCTGAGGTTAGTGTTGATGCCAAAATTATAGTCCACTAGTGGTCAGAGATCTTGCTGTCATAACTTGAGGTCTGATGCAGTTATTTTTGTTCTAATATCAGTGTGCCAATTGATAATGTCATTGGTTCGTTGGGATTTGCTTTGCTTTGGTAAGATTATGCTATTGTCCATCGCCAACAAGGAAATATAGCAGTCACACAATGCGAGGCTCGCGGTTTTTATGCTGAAAATCCCCCTAGGTAAAAATAACAGTATCTAGTCCAGCCAACCATGTACTATTAGTTCAATAACCTAATTACAAGTTGGCATACATCCAACCCTAGCTGAATCCATGCTTTTTGGGTATTGAAACCATGAACTTGCTAGTGTTCTTCTGGTGCTGACCGTCCCCATGATCTCCACTATGCACACACAGAAATACACGTAGTCCCATTTCAACCAGCAAGTGATCTGGAGACATGCTATCTGTTGACAACAATTGATTTCTAGAAATATGCGATTATTTGGACATGCTGAGCATTTGTCTTGACAAAATGTGTTGTAATGCCAATTCTCTCTCTCTCTCTCTCTCTCTCTCTCTCTCTCTCACACACACACACACACACACCCACACACACACACACACGCACGCACGCAGAGACACACACATGCGCGGCGAATGGAATAGGAAATGCGTCAAAGGCAAAAAATCATCTGCACAACAATCATAAGTAAATATCTTTTTCATGCTTATATAATCTTCACTGTCATCTGTATATTGTTGATCTTGTTCTTCAGAGTTTGGCTGATTGGGCAAGTGTTTGGTCTGATGCATGATAAAGCATGGTATTGGCATCTATAGGAGTTTCGTGACGGTTTCGCATCTCGTTTAACCTTTGATTTTCTGAATGGGAGACCTTTAGGCAGTGGGAAGACAAATGGCAAGTCTAATGCTTGATTGATGACCTTTAGGCAGTGGGAAGACAAATGGCAAGTCTAATGCTTGATTGATGACATGCATAATGAATGCAAGGAAACTGAACAACAGAACTCTAAATTCTTTTGTATCAGCAATTTTCATAGTGTGCTTCTTTTAGTTCGTTCTTGTGCAAGCGTTAATTACCAAATTTCTGTAGTTTTAGTACCATTTATCGGGAAATATTCTAACATATTTTTTTACCTCTTGTTTTGCACTCTCTCTCTCTCTCTCTCTCTCTCTCACACACACACACACACATACATGACACACACACACACAGAAGCACACAAGTGTGACAACTTTCAATTTGATTATTGTGAGACTGCCATGTAACGATTACTTTTGCTTGAATGCTAGGTTTACAGACACCGCAAGTGGTTACTGCCAGGGTTCTTCTTTGTTCCTACTACCGTATGCATGAGGAATCCTATATTACGGTAGTTTTGGAAAGCCATGAAATAGGATACTTCAGGCTTGGAATGGGGAATGAAGCCAGTGGTCCGGGTAGCATATCTATGTATCTACCAAATTAGTGTTTCGTCTAAAGGATTTACTTAATTTGAAATTCTTCTACATTTGTAGCTTTGGAACAGTTACTGGAACAGTTATTTGTGGTCTCTCTCTCTCTCTCTCTCTCTCTCTCTCTCTCTCTTGTGGTCTTCTCAGTAGCCGATTGTAATCGCTTTTTGTGGTGCTGTAGCCTATTGTAATTGCTTCTGTGTTGTGTAACATAAGAGTGCCATGTTTTCATTAGATCATGGCAAACTATTGATGTTGAAAGGAAGAACATATGGTTAGCAGTAGTCTGCTTAACCCCTATTGCTAGCATGAGCTTGAGGATCATTGCCAACTGTATTATCCCAGTAGGTATGTAAAATTAGTGGTTAAAAAGGTTTTAAATATTGGTGGATACATATCTGAGTATTGGTTCTCTGTCAATGTTATGCTATACACCTTTGAGAATGAGAATTACATGCATAATTGCCAATTCTATACTAGGCATGCTATTTGTCTGTTTCTATCTGATTCTTAGCTGATAGCATTGATAGGACCACGTCCGGCCATTATGTAGTTTCAAAAATATTTTTATCCATATCAACCACACCCTAGGTGTCATGTTTCTAACTTTCTCGGTTTACGTGTCTCGTTCTCATGCATAGACTCCGCGGTAAGACTTTCATGTAATCATAGATATCTTGAAACTAAACTAGCAAAATCATCCAACTCTATATTCACTATCATGCTCATATTATCACATAATCATGCTCAATCACATTTAAGCATAACGCCACATGTACGGACGCCTTTGGAGTGATAAATCACTTATGCTTTAATCAACAACCACAAGTAATACAAGTAAACATGTAGTCATGCTCATCACCATCTTAAGATCAAAATACAAATACTTCAGCTTAATCCAAAATCATACTCCCTTTTTGAAAAGTTCAAAACAGCATATGTTTATTGAGCGATTCTAACGTTATGCTAATCATGCCATGGTTAACCAAGATAACAACTTATACACATTTCTAGTCATGTTTAAGGAAAGTAGATAAGATAATCTACGTATACTTAGAATTCGAAGGCTTAGAATAATCTACAATCATTTCGAAATACGCATACAATACGCTATACTTAGAATTTGGGAAGTATAGGAAATTATACTATACTTAAAGTTAGGGCGTAAGGAGTATTCTACCGTTCTTCTTGGCGGTAGGCGGCTACGGATTAGGAAAGTGATACGTCGGACGGAGTAATGGCTTAGGAATGGCTTCGATAGCTTCGAAAGAGAAAGGTTTCTCTCGAAACTAAGTCTTGACTAATGTAGAGACTCGTGTTTATTTTATCCATAGTTGATATTTATTAAATGCATAATTTTCGGAAAAGGATAATGGAATAACTGTATTTATGTGATTTGGGGTTAAAACGAAGGAATTGATTGTGGAAGGAGGTAATGTGTGATTTGTGGATTTAAGAGTATAAATAGGGGAGATGAGGGAGCATGGGATCATTTTCCCCTCACCCTCACTCACGTCTCTCTCTCCCGGTCTCTCTCTCCAACGCCTCTCTCACTCTCTCTTGCTCTCTCACCAAAATCACTCAAAAACCCACCAATATAACCTTCAATCCTTCGACCTCTACGCGTATTGCGGCCCGTATCCCGTTCATTGGAGCTCGAGGAGGTCGTATCCCGTTCGAATCGAAGTTTTCGGAGAGCTAGGGCTCGTAACTTTGGGGGTTTCGTTCTTCGGCTTTGAGGTAGGGATTCTACCTCTCAATACATGTAATAGAAGTGTTTTCCTTGCTTGAAATTGTATCCATTGTTGTTGTTGTTGTGGTTGTTGTTGAATTTCTGATAATCTGCAGAAAAACTGCTCGTAAGCCTCCCGTATGGATACGGCCAAAAATCTGTATCCATACGGAACAAGCTGGAAAATTCGTAACCGACCCGTATCCATACAGCTTTTTTTCTCGTATCCATACAGTGAGCTTATCTCCAGAATTCACTGTTTTGCTCCAAAACCCATTGATTTGACCCCCGATCACTTTCAACTCGTTCCAAGTACTTCTAAAACCCTCCTAATCATTGTTGAACACCCTTGTTGGGCTCTTGTGCGTTCTTGGCACTTCCTTACTTTCGTTCGATATAATTTGTCCTAATTATCATATGAACTTGAAATGGAACGAGACATTATGAAATTTGTGACCTGCAAAACTTGTTGACACAACGCGTGAACACTCAAGGCCCATCGACGGGTGGGTGCTTGGCAGGGGATATCAGGGTCCCATAAATAGCCTGGCAGGAGCTAATGCTCATATTGATTATTCAAGGCCCAACCTTCGAGGTGGGTGCTTGGCAGGGGATATCGGGGTCCCATGAATAGCCCGGCAGGAGCTTCGGCTCATGACACATAACGCGAGACGGTTTGGATATGCGAGATATGATAATGGTTAAAGGTTGAGGGGTATTCTAAATCTCATGGCTTGTTTGTCGGATTGTTGAACCATTTCGATTGTTAGTTGCTTGGGCTATCCTTTGCATACGTCGTATTATCACTTTCGCATTTCTCTTGCATATATTGTCTGCGTAGCATTCCTACTGGGCTAGTGTAGCTCAAGCCTTATTTCTTTTCAGGTAATAACTCTGGACATTAGCGACCATGATTGGAGTGCTTGGGTATCGGACACAACGTTTTGAAAGCTAACATTGTAGAGTTACTTAGGCATCTTTGTAAATTCCTTTTGAAGATGTATTTGTAACTTAAGTGATGGTTCAATTGACTATGGGATATTTTGTAAACTCTAAACTCTTGACCTTTGATGTCTATTCTTATTTGGGGCCGTTGTGCCAAAGATGTAATATTTTTGAACTCTTGGGCTTGGAGTATGGTTATGGGTAATTAATGATATTTTGGTAACGTGCGGATTATTGTGAGGTAATTGCTTAAGAAACTCTTTATATTTTATGTTGAAAATGGTGGTCGTGACAACTAACACTACTAAAACTTTTGGATTGGTAGGGTGGCGGAGTGGCGGCTTAGTGGCGGCACTAGAAGAGTTTCTTGAAGAACTATGAAGAACTTCAAGAACAAGCTATGAACTAAGCAAGAACAACTAAGAACACTAAACTTTCTAGAGAGAAGTTGGAGGTTGGAAGAGGTGTGAGTTGAATGAAGAGCATGGGGTCCTATTTATAGGCAAATGGATGGCCTCTCCCTCTCCCTCATGGCCGGCCCTCCCTCTCTCCAAATCCAATGGATTTTGCTTCCAAATCTAGCCATGACAAGTTATGACATCACCTAGATCTTCTTCTTCCAAACTAGGACAAGGTTTATATTATTCTATGGGGTTTTAGTCCAATCTAGTCCTTTTAAAAGATTAAGAAATTAGATTTAGTTGTCCTTAGGTGTGAAAGTATAAGAAACCCTAGATTGTGTAGTACATGGTGATGCAAGAAAGGTGATGTAAGCTAGATATGGTGAGGTACACTTGCACACACATCACTCTCTCTCTCTCTCTCCCTCAATCCGGCCTCCTCTCTCTCTCTCTCTCTTTCTCTTTGGTACAAAGTACAACATATATATATATATATATATATATATATATATATATTCAAATATGGAAGGACAAGGGTTGGTGGATTGATTTGGAAGAGTAAGGATTTGGTGGAAGTATAAGATTTGTTGTAAGAAATCTTGTACTTAAATCTACCTCATATCTTCTTATCTCTCTTCTTACACTAGTACATGTACTTACATATATATCTAACTAAGATTTAGTAGGAGAAAGTCCAATGGAAGTACAACATATCTCTCTCCTATCTCTCCTATCTCTATCGGCTCTCTCTCCTCCCCCTCTCTCGGCAATCTCTCTCTTTCTCCTCATGGTACAAGGGACACCTAAGCATGGAAGGACAAAGGGTGGTTGGTTGACTAAGGAAGAGTAAGGATGAAGGGTTGTACAAGATTTGGTCATTTGTTTAACAAACTAGGACAATTGTACAAGATTTGGCTAGGAAGAATACAATCTTTGGGTGATGTCAAAGTACATAGAAAGATCAAAGGAATGCAAGGTACAATCCAATCTTTCTCCTTCTTTCCCTCTCTCTCTCTCTCGGAAATCTCTCTCTCTCTCTCTCTCTCTCTCTCTTGTATTACAATAATATACTAATATAGATATATGTCATCAATTTAGATTTTGGAAGTACAAGGTTAATAATAAACTAAAGGGTTTTTGAAAGAATAAGATTTTCCTAATTTAATAATGAATTAACACATGTGTTCTAACTCTATATAATAAAGGAGTAGGTGTACTAGTACTCTGTTATAATATATAAGTATGTACTAGAAGATCTAGGTAGATATCTAGTCAAAATTTTACAATATAATACTCCAATTTGGCACATGTACTATTATAATATAGTATTTAGTACATAGGAAATCTTAGGAATATATATTCTACTGGATACTCTTCTAATGCTTTAATAAGGGAATCTCATGGGATTCTAGTCATTGATTTAACTATAATATAATAGTACTAGTCCTATTATCCAATGGATAATAATTCTACTAACAACTATGGACCAATGGACACAGGTCAACGGTTGACTTTTGGTCAAAGGGTTCTACTTAAGGTTCAAGAGGTTCGAATGGTTCGAATGGCTCGAGGAAGGTCAATGATTAAATTAGATTATCTCCAAGGATTAGGTTAGAAGCTAACTAGGCTCGCTAAGTAGGATTTCTAGTCATGACATTTTCTAGGCTTAAGCTCGATGATTAGGAGAATAGTCCTACACACTTGTCTTTAGAAAATGATCTTATTGCTCGGAGTGAAGAAATCTAGTTTTGTAAGTCTAGATTTTAGTAACGACGGATTTTTGGATATTAGAAAGGAATTTTAAATGGAATCTAAGTAATTCAAATTTTTAACGAAATTTTCACTGACCAAAAATCAGGGTCGTTACACATCTTGTCAAGACGAGCATGGATATGTGTAGATTGTCGCTGGAGGAGCTCGAATGAAGCCACAATTGCTGGTCAAAGGCGACGGAGTGGTGACGAGGTACTATTTTGAAAAGCCAAGTTTCAAGGTTGTTTGGAAACGAGTTTTGAACATGGGGTTATCTTCGTCTTGAAGAGACGAGTCTAACGTTACCAAGCTCGTCCCGGGATGTCCGAGGAGTACACACGTGCAGGTCAAAGGTGGCGCGTGCGTTTGCGCGTCAGATCCAGTCGTGAGAGCACTGTTCATGGGCAGAAGGATCTAGAGATGCTGAGTCAGCAGCCACATGGTCGCCATGAAAGAGACATGTCAGCAAGGAGAGCTAACATGGATGCCACATCATCGTGACACGTGGCTGTGCCATATCATCATAGAGGGTCCCACCAGGTTGACACGTTAGCAGTCAACAGCCACATCAGCCAGTCAACACTGAAGTGGCAGTCAAGTCAGTAGTCCAGTCGACAGGGAATATTCCTTGGGCTTGGGAATATTCCAATTTAGTTTTTTGCATTTTTCGGAGCTGTTCAGACTCCGTTTTTCGCGTATAAGTAGTCGATTTTGACTATTTTTCGTTTTTGATCCAACACTGTACTCCATTTTTTTGGTTTTAAGGCTCTTAGGCTTGTGCTATTGCTTAGTCGAGCAAGAATCAAATGTTTGGAAGCTTGTTGCAACAAAGTGATCTGTTCTGGACGGCCATGGGAGGTCGTGATCAATCACAGAAGACCGAGTGAGTAAGGATACATTCTTTCGAGCGTTGTATCCCGGTTTGGGGGGTGCTGGAGAGCTCGTTTGGTAATGACACAGGCGCTTGTTAGGGGCGACATATCGGAGATCAAGGGTTGTAGGGAAAAGCCTGGAATGGAACGAAAATGGACGAGTGGCAGGATAAGACCCAGGAGAGATGACTGAGAATGGCAAGAGGCTCTGGGAGTGGCGAATGTGATGAAGACCTATTATCGGGAGTTGCAGTTGTGATTTGGGCAGCATGAGGAGGAGGATGATGGGCAACTGATACAGGCTTGTGGAGAGTACAGACAAATGGAGTTGATGTTTGGTACGGGACAAACAGTATGGATTTTCTGTGATGGTGAACAGGAGAAGCAACAGTTGCGGAGACACACTGGAAGGGCACTAGAGTACAAGGAGTCATGACCCGAGATGTACAGGAGTGTCGGATACCGAATCGATTTGTGTGTGGAATAGTCTGCAAACGGTGGGCAACTGGTTGTTTGGAGATGTTCACGGAAGCTCCTGACAGAGGAATGGAGATGGAGACCAGACGATGCATCGCTGGGATCTCTTCCTTTGTGGATTTTGTGATTGGATTCTCTCCATGGTAAGCGGCCGCATGAGGAGGAGAGATGGAGTCACGGGATTGTGTCATGTGATTGGGCACAAGCGTTCGCGGTTTGTCAGACGTAGTTTATGGCATCCGGATTTGGATGCTCGCACTCCGGTTAAGGGGTACGGAATCGCAGCTGGACAGCCATGCGGGTTTAGTCTCGAAAGATCTAGTCTTGCAAGGAGACATTCAGTTAGGCCGAAGTACTCCGGTGAGGGGGTGCTGGCAGCTAGACTTGGAGTGACACAGGCGCTTTGCTAGAGAGGCTAGACGGATGCAACGATTACCCACTCTGGGTGGAGGGGGTGATTGTTGGGGTCCACCGATAATGGTGGGGTTATTTTGTGTAACACCCATAGTGATGGGTGTTGAGCGTATTTACCCTTGGAGTCCCTATATATATGTTTGTTGTAAACCCTAGTTAAGTGTGTGACATTATGTGAGGGAGAAGGTGAGGCGAGCGTGGGGGGCGGGTTTGTGGCCTCCCGGAGAGGAACCAGTGTGTGGTTCCCGGAGAGTTTTTTCAGCTTTGTGTATATTGTGTGAATATATATCTATTCTAATATATAAAGGGAGAGCACCCCTTTGGTGTCTCCCCTTTTTTGTCATGCTTTTTCATTTCCAAAAATACCCTCTTAAAAAAACACACATACAAAAAAAACAGTTAATTGTGAGGAAAAAAAACCCTTCCCATCCACGACTGATGACCAGCGCCTCCTCTTCCTTTCACGCTACCTTCCAGTCTCTCTCTCTCTCCCCTCAACCGCCACTCCCCCACACCCCCACGTCTCTCTCTCTCTCTCTCAACCGCTCCCCACACCCATTCATGCGTTGAAAACTTGAACGGCTTTGGAGTTGTGTGTTTTGTACACCTTTTTCTCCTACCCCGAAGTTGCAAGCATCTGAAGACGTCCTTCGTCGTCGTGATCGTCGGCTAAGCCACAGTAAGTTCTTCAATCCGTAAGTAAGCGCATTGGAAAATGTCCAGTTTGGGTTAATGGGCAGGACCCACGCATGCTTTCCACGTCCCATTCCTAGACATTTTTGAATTGCTCTGTTTGCTGCTTTCATTAATCCCGTTCCTTTAATTCCGTATTTCCAATTTGTTCCGACTGAATTGGTGAAATCTATACAATTTGCGAAAGCAAAAGTTAGCGGAAACCTAAATTTACTCGGCTGATTGATAGCTTTTCTTTTTGTTTTCACCTCTTTCAGAATGTTCTTATTTCCTATTTCAGATTCGAAAGTTCATACCTGCGGTGAAGAGAGTTTTGAAAATTAAGGGTACTCTCTCTTTCTCTCTATTGTCTACCAGGTGTTTGTATTAATGTCTTCTTCTGTCAAAATTTGCTTTCAGCTTACTGCTCTTTGACCGGGCGAAGAAGACAACCGGGGGAAGAAGATGACCGGGGGAAGGAACGGGTACGGGGCAAAGCTGACCAACATTTTCTCGACAGAGTTCGTGGTGGAGATGGCAGACGGGGAGCGGGAGAAGAAGTACAAGCAGGTTTGTTTCAGTTCTTTTTTCTTTTCTTTTTTTAAACCCTTGAGGTTAATTTCCGAAAAGTAGCACTCAAAATAATTACGATAGAGGCTGGGGCACACACGATGTGTGTGCAAGTTGAATTTCGATAAGTTTTGCGTGAATAACTTCTGGTTTTTGTGCGCAATTTATCAAAATTTGACTTGCATACACAAAGTATACCTGGCCTCTAAAACAAAGAGAAACCACCCAAACATCAACACGGATCTTAAATTGGAAATTCAAAATATATATATGTATATATTATTAAGGAATTTGCTCCCAAGGTGCATGGTCGTTCTTTTTTGTGTGATTGAATTCATAATAGTACTGTTGATCGAATTCATAATTGAAATTAACATATATTACGATCTATTTGGTATCTTTCGGCTCTGTTTTTTACATAATTGATTACTGTTGTAAAACAATATGGTGTTTGTGCTTTTAACGGTTGAATTGTTTGGGAGTGGAAGTGGTAGAAGCGGCCCAATAGAAGAGAAGGGAATAAGGTTAATAACAGTGTTTTGGTGTTTGTGCTTTTAACGGTTGCATTGTTTGGAGAGTGGAAGTGGTAGAAGAGGCCCAATAGAAGAGAAGAGAATAAGGTTAATAACAGTGTTTTGAATATCTAGAATATGAGAATTCCATGTCTCTTTTTGTTTGTAGAAGATGATAAGTTATCACCTGTCAGCATCTTCCTGAGATGGAACACAAGTAGTATTACGATTAGGAACTTTTGTATAGGTGGAATCTGGTGTTTGATAACTTTTTAGTTGCCTCTGTGGGAGAAATACATGTAGGTACGTAGTTTGTTGCTGTTGTGTTCTTGCTGTTGTATGCTTCAGTTTATATGGTCAAAGGCATTCAGCTTATTTTCTCAAGGAATGTTGAGCAATATTTCGTTGATATCCTATTTGGTGCTTTGGTACAGGTTAATGACATTCACCAAGCAGATGCATGCAAAGTAACTCCGGCTAAATTCTGTGGTTCTAACGAAGTCGTGCCACTTCATTTTCAGAGTTCATCATGTTCTAATAACAAATACTAGAGGCTGGGGCACACGCGATGTGTGTGCAAGTCGGATTTTCATAACGTTTTTGTAAAAATGCTTCCCATTTATTGTTTGATCAAATTTTCACAAATGTTGTGAAAATTCGACTTGCACACGCATCGCGTGTGCCCCGGCCTCTAGTATATATATATATCAAAGGGAGTTTTTCTATAAAATCACTGTGTGGGTTTGTGTGCGTGGTGTTCCTGCGGTCTTAACACACAGTATGGTGAACATATGACAATATTAAATGATGAAATGAAAAAATCCCTTGTCATGAAAGGAAAATTCCTTACCACGGATGATATGCTAGCTGCAACAGAATCGAAATCAAAGTTGCCTCACAAAATGGAATACATTCCAAGTCTATGACAGATCTCACCAACAAAACTCCCTCAAAATCTGACCTCCCTCTCTTATTTTCACTTTTGTCTTGGAAGTGAAAGCACCACCGTCTCCCTCCACTTGTTCTCACATTATTCCCCACTAATTATTACCTCCTCTCCCAATAAAGTTGAGACTCAAGCACATAACACACTGGGGAAGCACACAATGTAGTAGGTACACTCTTTGATTGTATATCACTATATTTAGCCACCATGGATTAAGAAATATACCTGTTGGAAGAGAAGTAATCGCAACGCCTAGGATGGATTAGCCAAAGGGCTGTAGAACTTCTTTAAGTTAGTTGGGATCCCCATGGACTAGGTCTGTAGCACCAAGAATTTGACGCACCTGCAAAAGAATTGTAGCATCAGATACATAATCACAGAAGGGGGGACAATAAAGAAAAAAGGGAATGAAAAACATGCATCTATGGGCTCACACCAAGGGGTTCCACACAGCAAGGAGCCCATCCGAAAGGCCTCCTATATTGAAATTAGACAAGGACATAAGCCTAAATCTAACATCCAAATAAATTTTCTTAACAATAATAGGAACCATACTGCTCTCATTTTGAAATTTCCTCATATTTCGTTCAATCCAGACATGATACAAAGTACTTGTGAAAGCCAATTTAAGTATAGTAACCCTCAATGAATTACCACTTTGAGTAGACATTATGGCAACTAAATTTGATAAAGACTGAGGTTGCCAACAACTCCACACTTGGATGTAATGGAGTTCCAGATTTGCCATGTAAAAGGGCAATTGAAGAAAAGGTGGTCATGATTTTCTCTATCTGGGCAAAAGCTACAACAAGATGTATCCTTGACACCAAAAAGAACAAGTCTATCCTCAGTTGTTAACCTATTCTAGATGGCTAACCAAGTAATCAGACTAAATCTTGGTATGTGGCCAGGGAACCACACTACACGATGCCACCCAATTTTAGGGAAATGATCACTCAAATGGTTCCATAATGATGTAATAGTAAATTGTCCATTAGAGTTGAGAGCCCAGAGACTTTTATCCTCCTGATTAGAAAGTGGAGGAAGAGAATCCCTAGTTGCATTTAATTCAAACGTTTGGGTGACTAGGGAATTTTTCACTGATTGGATTGTATGATTGAGGACACCGTAGCACTCTCGGTAAGACCAGAATCATAAATGATTCTTGGACCAAAGGTATCAAGCTAAGGGGCCAAGGGGGTGCCAATTATCATGCCACATGGATGTGGAATGACCATCCCCCACCTTGACTTTAATGTAGAGATGAACAAGAGGTCAAAGATTCAGAATTTTCCTCCACGTCCAAGAGGGATTGTTGGGGACTTTCACCTGCCAAATACTCCAACCTTTAAGCAAATAGGATTTCACCCACTGACACCACATGGAATGCTCTCCCCTAGAGATGGGAACCAAATGTGCTTGGCGATGGTTGCCTTGTTCCAAGCATGCATGGATTTGAACCCAAGCCCACCCTCTTGTTTTGGGGCACAAAGGTGTTCCCAAGAGACCTTTGCGCCAGATTTTCTCATATCAGGACCAGTCCAAAAGAAGGATCTAAGAATGGACTCAATCTCCTTAATCACTCTTTTGGGGAGAATTAACAAGGAAGACTAATGTCTGCATAGAGAATATAACTGATTTGATCAGTTGAACTATACCAGCATATGAAAGGTACTTATTGGTCCAAGACTTGACTCTACTAGTGATTCTGTCAATTAATGTTTTACAGTCAAACTATTTGAGCTTAGTAGAAAAGAGGGGACCACCAAGATACCTCACTAATAGCGTACCTTCCTTAAAACCAAGAAGATTAAGTATAACAGCTTTGACTGAAGGAGAGACGCCAGAAAAGAAAATGTTTCTCTTTCCTGGGCTAGGTGATAATCCAGACAAAGTCTCAAACTCTTTAAGGGCATCCTGGATAGGCTTGATTGAACTTACTTCACCTTTGCAGAATATCATATCTATCATCTCATTGACATATAAAGTTAGTGTAGATTTTTTTACTGGGCTAGTGTAGCTCAACCCTTTATTTTTAGGTGTGACCCCGAGACAATAGCATGGAGTGTATTGACTTGGAATGGAAAACCCTTTCGGAAAGCTGACATCAAGAAGTTACTTGGCATCTTTGTAAATTATATTTTGGAGATGTAATGTAACATTCATTATACATGTTTTAACTAAGGATATATGTAAACACTTAACTCTTTTCTTTATTTCATACTAATGACAATTTGGGGCCGTTGAGCCATGGATGTGTGGGCACATGCCCCAAAAATCGATGGGTGCGCCTCCCTTTTGAAAGAGCGTGATGAAACGCCTAGTTCAGAGTCGCCACTTGATTTGAATGTTCGCCACCCAAGGAATTGAACTTGAAACGTAATGCTACGTGTTTGATTTGAAAAAGGCTTGTTTCCGGTCCGTCGTCACCAGAATATCTTAGGTTTGGGAGCCAGGTTACGAGAGGGGAAGGTTTTTAAGGCACCCTTCTCTCCAATCCGGAGATCAGTCTCTACTCAGGCATTTGTAAAATGTTTGCGATTCTATTTCATTAATCAACTTTTAGCCATGTAGGGCGGGGGGACAGTTTAAAGGGGATTAAAAACTGTAACAAGTTTGCAAGATGTGATAGATGGCATGCTCTCTTTATTGAAACAATTAGAATATGATGAAAACAGACTCCTGTGGATTTTAAACAGATTGGAAGGCCACTATTTTGGCGTAACACATACAGGAAGAAACCAACATGCACTGATCAAGTCAATGCTTGCTGACCTGTCCTACACGCGCTGCTTCATAACACGCGCGTGCCAATGGGTTTAAACCCACAGCTCTTACTTCCATCCCTCTGGGCTCTGGAAGGACCAGTGCACACCCAGGACAAACCACGCAATTCAAATGGCAGTTAATAATATATAGTTACAAACAGTTTGAATGGGCTCCGAAGCCACCAAATGAATAGACATCCCATAAACAGTATGGAGGTATAAACAAAGGCTTGAAGCCAAGTTACCCATGCAAAGGCTAGCCACTGGTCAAAGCTAAACCAGCGCGCACGGGTCATCCACTGTCGCGCGCAGGTTTGAGCCATCAAACTAGTGCTTGGCTTTGCATGTCCTGGGTTCAGAGACATAACCAGAAAGACCCTAGGGGTATTCCATAGCAACAAAAATTAATATTGACAGACAGCTAGCAGTTTTTAACATGGAAAGCAATAAACTGGCTCTTAGCATGCACACAGTGATGTATATATGTGAATAAAAGCATAAAATAGCAAGGCCTCAGCCCCCACGAAAGATCTGCGCACGTAGCCTCAAACGGGCGCGCGCTGGTCCTTGCCACTACGATTTTTGAAACCTTGCCAGCCTTGGCCCTTCCAACCCCCCTCATGGATCAAAACAAAATGCAATAGGTGTTTATACCTTTGGTTTTAGGTTTGAACAAGTGAAAGAGTTTGAGGGATGATTGGATGATGTTTGATGGATGTTTGAGTGTTGTTGTGTAGAGAACAGGTGTGTGTTGCTTGTCAATGGCTTTCTTTTGCAAGAAAAAGATGGACAAGAGACTTGAGATCAAATGGTGTGACTTGGCAAACTTGGTAACTTAGTAACCCCTTTGAAGTTGGAAGGAGGGGTGTATATATAGGGCAAGGGGTGTGAGAGAGAGGGGCTACACTCATTGGATGAGAGGGAAAATGTGATGGGAGGGGTGTAAGGGATGTCCCCCCCTTTTGCCCGAAGACTTCTCTCTCAGGGGAGAAAAGAAGCTTCTCTTGGGCTATAAAGCCCTGATCAATGCTTCTGTAGGCTGGCAAAAAGGTGATGGGACAAGATTTGACCAGCGCGCCCTGTTCTTGATCTGCGCGCGCTGGTCCAAGCTGCCTCTGCCCTGGTCAATGGTCAAAGCTGACTGATAAGTAGGAAATAACCTCCTAAGGTCAGGCCAGGTCAGGAAGCCCAGCACAACACGAAGGGCCATGTAGGGGACCTAAGTGACGCGGAGCTTAGCTTGAAGAGTTGAGCTCAATGATCAGCCCAGGGGCAAAGGTCATCCCAAGGTCAGCCCAAACCAAAGAGCTCACGAGCACAGCCCTAAGGGCTCAAACTAGAGTCCCAAGAACATGAAATCTAGCCTACAAGAGCTAGCCTCTATTAAACCAGTCCAAGGACGGAGGCCAACTCACAAGCACAGCTCATAGAAGAATACCGAGCTCAGCTCACCAGGCGAGCTCGGCAAGTATGACGAACCTACAGCCGGAGACTTATAAAACACTCCATCCTATTTTTGTCATGTGCGGATAAGCCCAAGTGGTCCTAGCACCATAAGGACTCTTAACCTGATAAGCAGGTACAAGAGTCTAAAGGTGAATGGACTCCTCAAACCTGATAAGAATCAGAGGAGTCCTAAGGTGAGGAGGACACTCCAAACACCTATCTATACCCGCCACAAGCGGATGAGACTTAAGAGTCCCAATCCTAAGGGATTCCTCCCAAGATGCCTATATAAAGATAACGCCTCCATAACACAAAGGTACGCAATTAACACACAATCAATTCTATTTAGCTAAGGTAAATCGACTAACTTAGGCATCGGAGGGGCGATGGTGACAGCCACGCCGGTGCCCATAGTTTACCATTTCTATTTCGCAGGTCACAAATTGAGCACACGAGAAGCCGTTTCATCCGCTGGAGAATCAGATGGACGGTTGAGGAACGCCTCCTCCGGAGGTGACTCAAAACCGCTTCATCAACTGGCGCCGTCTGTGGGAAACGATTTGTTTCCCCATAATTTTTCTCCAACCTAGACGGTATCTCAAATTGTAAAGATTCAAAGGACGTTGACAATCACAAAGAAGTCGTGATCTAAACCAACGTCGTGACGAATCAATCAACGAGATAAGATCTTTACATAATTACGCTAATCCTAGTTTCGATCTTTAATATACTGTATCCATGATGGTTTTTGTCAACTATAGCTATGGCCACAATATATTGGCTGTCTCTATGGAGGAGTATTTATTAAAGAAAAGCACTGATACAGCATCTTTTTGACTCATCTCTCACGATTTGGTTGCAAGGACCGACCATTAGAGATCGAGGCTTATAAATTTCGAACGGCAGAGGTAGAATGCAAAACGTCGCAACGGCCAGCACATATAATATCAAAGAAATTGAAGGCAATCCAATTTTGAACCAAGGTTCAATGGCCGACACCCATTTTTATTCAGTTTTACAAACAGATTTAATATGGGATTTTGAAAGGATGACTGCACTCCACCTGTTCGACAGAAAAGAGAGAGAGCCACGGCTCTTGATAATTTTTTCCCTAATAGATCTTCTACGTGAAGTGGCAAGGTTATTGCAGGGATAAATTGAACCCGACCCCTTCCGGACCCAGGTTTCAATGTAAAAATTAATGCCCCAACAGCCGATGCATACAACATCAAAGGAATGAAAGCCAATTATTCATAAGCCACGGCTTAAAGAAGAACGCTGCTACAACCTATAAAGAAAATTTATCGGACCTTAGCTAGCGCTGTCATTGGCTGTCACCCACCACAGGCTCATACAGAAACAAATAACTGTTCTCCACATAAAGTGCAAAAACCGAATTGGCTTGGTGTTGCGGGCGTGCCAGAACAGGATTGCTGTCCGAATTGTTTTTAAGGCCTTCGTGCCTCAAAATCTGACTCCTCTCGAGCGACTGTGCTTGGCCTAAAGGGTAAGGCCTCGTGATGGTTCGTTGGCTGCCTTAACGAAAAGGACTTTAGAATTTCCTACCGTTGTAGAAAATGGGAAGAAAGTTAAAATAAGGACTAAAACAGGAATGAAAAGGTCTCCATTAACGGCTTAATGAAGATTGGGTACAAGGGAAACTTAAACTACTTATGAAGTGAGTACAAGTAAAAGAAATAGAAATGAAATGGCATAAGCTTTGAGCTTTGAGGTCGTGGACCATTGGCAAGGCCTCCAGAACTGTGATTTATAGGAGCTTCAGGCCTTGAGCTGCTTCCACCAGCTCCAATGCATGGCTGCCAAGTGGCCTTCCAGCAAGGGTTTGGGCTAGAGCAGCTTCAAAATGCTCCAATGAAGAGCTACTTTCTGACCAAAACGTGTCTTTTACTCTAAGAAAACGGCAAAGGCCTGAGAAACCCTTCTCCTTTGCATAAAATTCTGTGGAAGGGCAAAAGGAATTGCAGCTTCTGCAGTATCCAGGCCATTTTGAGCTGCTTCAACACTCAAGCTACTGCTTGAACGGACTCCTTCTAGGCCCACCAAGATTTTTCCAGGCCTTTCCTTCATTTTATTGGACCTTCCAACTCCCGTGGGCCTACCACCCCTGCTGGTTGAGGAGAAGCCTCCAGAAGCAAAATCAACCAAGCCTGAGTAAGCTGCTTGTGAGCAGCTTGCTTAGGCCTGCGTGAGTCACCCATTAGCAGCTCTGAAGGGTGCATGGATGCCACCTATCTTGGTTTATGCTAAAGCACGAGGTTCCATTGGCCCAGACTTTGAGCTGCTTACAATCACCACTAATCAGCTCACCCAGACCTGCTCAGCAAGAACATTCTAGGCCTTTGAGCTGCTTGTGAGCAGCTTTAAGGCCTTTTCTTGCTAATTGAGGCCCAAAATAACGTCTTTGAAGAAGGGAAGGGGCCCATTTACCATTTGGGCCTGAACTTGAGGGGTATGACGGCCCTTCATCTATTGTAAGCCTTCTGAGCCCAGGCCTGGTGAAAAACCCAAGTTTTAACTGATTTGGGTCTACT
Source organism: Rhododendron griersonianum (assembly GCA_018127125.1). Taxonomy (NCBI): domain Eukaryota; kingdom Viridiplantae; phylum Streptophyta; class Magnoliopsida; order Ericales; family Ericaceae; genus Rhododendron; species Rhododendron griersonianum. The sequence goes on from CM030789.1 coordinate 36,038,618, forward strand.
TGTAAGCCTTGTAACCTCTTGTAACTGGACTAGGCCTAACCAACAACTCTCAGGCTTAGTGGGCCAACTTGGATCTTTGGCCAATCTTAGGCTTAGACCTGCATGTGCAGGCCTAAGCTGCTTGTGAGCAACTTAAGGCCTTTTTCTGCTAGTTGAGGCCCATATGCAATATTTCTAAGAAGCAGGCCCACCCAATACTTGGGCCTGAATTTGAGGTGCAAGACAGGCCTTAGTCCATTGTAAGCCTTCTGAGCCCAAGCCTGGAGAAAAACCCAAACTTTAACTGATTTGGACCTACTAGAAGGCCTTGTCGCTTTCAAGGCCTGTCCTAGGCCTCAGATAAAAAATGTTTTAAGCTCAATGGACTGACCCAAGGCCTTGGCCAGTTCTGGGCCTTTTATGGAAGTAACATTTTGGGCTCTGGCTTTGCTCCAAGCCTTTAGAAGCTTGATTACCCCTTTTGCATTCACACTGGCTCCATCCTGCTTGAGACCGATTTTCATGGCATCTCAAGGCCTGGAATCGACGTTCAAAGCCACCTTTAACCAATCAATCGGTCTTCTGGATTTTGGCCAAAAATGGGTGTAAACAATAACGCATCCATTATCCTTGGAAATTCTGGCCCGAGCATCGCTGCTCCCTTATTTATATTGGAGACGACAAAGGAGACAAATCCAACTATGAGATAAGTGCTCCCATGTTTTATATGTTCAATTTTATCTCTATTAATGTGGCAGTTCCAATTTTGCCATGAGAGTTTATGCAAGTTCTTTACGTTGCATCTATGTACACAGTGCATATTTATTCTCCCAACTACCAGACATTTCATCCTTTGCGAAGGCACAAAATGATATTTTGACCACTCGTGGTTATGGCTTATTATCAACCAATGATTAATCACCCCACAAAAACTGGCAGACTCAAATATCATGTATATTTAGATCATATTTAAGCAATCTATTGAATGTTCGGATTACAGATCCAACTTCAAATTAATACAACTTGGGTTCTATTCCTAATGATTTTTTATGTAGTTCAAAGACCATTGTAGGAATGCCAAGGTGTTTTTGTAGATGGTCTTGACAGAGATCTCACGCCAATCAATGCGCATACGAACAAAAAATCGAAGCCCATCAGTCCTGAATGGTGAACCGATCAAGTGAGGCATTGACAGCCTTAACATGGAGATATTTTAAGAGATAAGTCCACCCATACTTATCTATTTATTTATCCTTCAACTGCGGTTTGCAATTTCCTCTACATACTAGCAAATCTGTATAATGAGTAAAAACTCTACGAAAGGGCGCCTAATTTTTCCACGAATATCTTACTGGTGGAAAGGACCATGGCCGAATTGCATATGCCAATATCCTAGGCCTTGCAAATCTCTGAAGCAGCCCTAACGCATTACAATATGTTGCAATTATGATATAGTTATGTTAATTGCCATGATTTTATATGGGCCAATTATAATTTTCTCTCCCAAATTGATGGAGATGCTCGCCCGACCCAAGGAGATTCATCATATGGTCATACTTGTATGTCGTGGCTCACAGATTGCCACGACAATTCTGAGTCCAAGGATTTGTGTTTCTCAAGAATGATGGCCAAGTTGATAATAATAATTATCCAACTACAAGATAAGTCTTGTTCCTCTTTTATCTCTATATTTTGATAGCATGTCCCCACGTGGGAATCGCTCATAAAATCTTGTGGATTATTGTTAAGAATTCACATTCAAATAAATCCATTTAGCAAGAGAACTCTAGAGATTTACAACTCTAGATTAAATTTCTGCCCTACACCTCCTACGTGGGCCAAGGCCAACGGACCATACTCTCACTCTCTTTTATGAAAAGCTTGTAGCAACGAAGAAGTTTGGTTGCAAAGCCAATTGTGTTCGGCAACTCCTAGTGAGATCATGATCAGCGTGTTTTGAAAGAAAATTTAGCCTTGGCTCTCACCGACTAGTACAGTTCGTGAAGTACACAACCACGCTAAAGTTATTCATGAGATAAGTCTCGCGTGTACTCACTTTGATAAATAGGCTTGGCATAAAGTTCATCCTAATTTCACTCCCTTATTGGACATTTGCATATGCATAAGTAGTCTTTTTCTGAGAAAAACAGATAACAATGCTCACAGAGGAGTCAGACTTGTTCTCAACTTTTTCGATCAAGAGTAAATATCGAGCCATCGCTCGGTGCAAATCTGCTATGTGGCCTTGGGATATGGATTCTACTTCACGCGTCCATTACCCTCGACAAATTCACCCCCCTCCGACAAAAAAAAGAGCCACGGCTCACAACAATTTTATTCCATCACCACAGCCCTTGGATATAGATTCGAAAGAGCTAAAATATAAAGTTACAGTGATTTTTCAATTCAAGAAAAAGCAACGACAAAGCATGGGCTTGTCGCCCTCGGCTAATGAAAGTCGTGCAGCCTAAGAGCCATGGAATCCCAAAGGGGCGCAAGACGAGTTGGCCGGCTACGGTCAGATTAAATTTTAGGTACACGTATTACCACGGCTCTGCAAGCACACTTGCTCCGCAATACTCCAACTATGAGTTTTTCTAGGCTTATGAATTATATATTGCTATTTCTTTGTTACATATTGATGCTACACTACTTGAGTTTATGCTAACGGCTAGACTATAGGTTGCAGCAAATTTTCAAAAATTTATCTCTTTGGATGAATAAATTTATTCTTGTGGTATAATGTTTCACGTTATTATCACGGTTATCTTTTCCTAAGGGAAACAGATTGCAGGATTCTCAATGCAAAAGTGCACTTCGCATGCTCGACAAAACAAAAACGAGCCATGGCTCTTGACAATTTTGCTCCATCAACATGAATTCAGACATGAACTAGGAGTAGATTAAAAGGCTCACAGATTGTCACGACAATTCCGAGCCCGAGCATAACTTTACAAGCAAAGGCGCACAAAGTGGAGCCTTGAAGCAACTATTAATTGCAATTTGAGTCCCACGGGATCTGCATCAATCCGAACAACTCTCGGAATTTGACCGAATGCAGCAATCGATTTTTCTTCGGCAACAAATTTATCTCCCGTGGATAAAATAAATTTATTCATGAGTTTCACTTGGCTGTTATAGGCTATCTTTTTCCAAGGAAAATAGATTGGCTGGCTCTAAAAGAATGATCGCACTCTGTGCCTACGACAACAAAAAAAAAAAAAAGAGAGAAAAGAAAAAGGGAGAGCCACGGCTCTTGGCAATTCTGCTCCATCACCATGACTCCCGAATACGAATCCAGGGTACATTAAATTTCAAGCGCACATATCGCCACGGCGTTCTCAAGCCCAAGCATCAGCTTTCCGTCGCGGATAACGGTGGAGTTGATCACGGAAATTATCCGACTACAAGATAAGTCTTGTTCCTCCTTTATTTTGATTAATTACTGCTTATCACAAGCATATCCCCACATTGGGATCACTCGCATAATTTTTTGGATTACTATAAAGAATTCAAATTCAAATCTACTAAAGAAGAGAACTCTAGAAATCCAGGTCTCTACATTTAATTTTGGCCCCACTTTTCTTGGGTTGGCTCACGTCCAAACTACATATGTCGATATGGCCTAATGAAACTTCTATGTCCAAGGGGACTGGAGGAGCTAAATTCATTTATTTTTTGCATTTGCAACTGTAAATGTACTGGTACTTATCCAAATTTATTGTGCCCTACGGGCCACAGCTAATGGCCCTCAATCTCATCCATAATATTCTAAGCTTGCAGCAACTCTAAGATTGATGAAACACTACTTGAGTTTTACGCTAACAAAGCTAGCCTGAAAGCTATAAGCTTAAAAGGATTGCAACAAAAACCTCAACTGCTTAAAGTAATGGGAAGTTACAATGCCGATGACCTCGGGCAGTTGAAACGACTACTTTCACTTAATGCATATGGTTGGACCCTTAGGGCCAACCTCGCATGTCTAAATGACTGCAATATTCTACGGAATTATAACTATACCTAAGGGATATCCTATGGGAAATTGAAATAAGTGTCTTAATTATTTGGACGCAAATAATTCACAAACTTGGGGGAGTAGGACTACTACAACCATAATAAAAGAAAGCTTAGGAAAATTTCCGAGCTCATAGACGTAGCTAAGGCTATGCAATAAAATAAGCTTAGGAAAATTTTCGAAGCTCAAACGACGTAGCTAAGGCTATGCAATAAAAGAAGCTCTGGAAAATTTTCAAGCTCAAACGACGTAGCTAAGGCTATGCAATAAAAGCAGTTCTGGAAAAAATTTCCAAGCTCAAACGACGTAGCTAAGTCTATGCAATTAAAGAAGCTTAGAAAAATTTTCAAAGCTCACAGACGTAGCACGGCTATGCAATAAAGAAGCTTAGAAAAATTTTCAAAGCTCACAGACGTAGCATGGCTATGCAATAAAAGAAGCTTAGAAAAATCTTCAAAGCTCACAGACGTAGCACGGCTATACAACGGAAGAAGCTTAGAAAAATTTCGAAGCTCACACACGTAGCATAGCTATGAGATGCATATAACCAATGCAAAAAGACCGAGCTCAAGTGCTTGGCACAGCTATGACAAGGGCAAGAATTGGCAAAATCTGCAAAACTCAGTATGCATAACACAACTATAACATGCACAAAGACTGTCGAATCTGCCATAACTTGATGCAAAGTGAGAGTATGCTTTCATTGAACCTGTACCTGTCATGGTCATATTTTCAAAAACAAACAACCTCTAAAAGACCACTAAAAGCGATCTCATTGAGGTCATTCCTACCAGTCATTAGGAAAAACAGAGTTCAAAAGTCAGCCAGCCATCCACCTCCTTACCATAAAGCAGGACAAGTGGAAATCATTACATGACTACACCACTAGATGGATAACATGGACGACAATGTCTCCATAGTAGCCTACATTATTAGGCTGAGCTTGGGTCAATTCCTTATTCAGGAACCCCCCCCAAACCATGGCTGAGCTCACGTTCAGAGCTCAGAAAATATTGAGAACGCACTGAACGCCTACCGTTCAAAGATCGATTACTCAAATAAAACATCAATCTCAAAGGGAACGAGAGAAGAGATCCACCACGCCAAGGCACCGAGGATCAAATGCGACGCCCAGGCTCATGCACACTCAGCATTAACAAACAAAAGTGCTCCATCAACATTAATCCGATTACGGATCAATTTGCACTTTGCAAAACTCAAGTGTCCAACAGACATCTTTTTGGAAGAGCAAAACTTGCCACCTGCATTGCCTCCGCGGTTCAAAGCGTCTACCCATGCCAACAAGATTGGCTAACTCCTATAGAAATAATAGGATCCAACTAGCAAGACTGCTTGGGCTATTGACTCTGCTCCTCCAACATTGACAAGGCTGATCAGATTGTCAATCCATCATGTCCCAAGGGGCAACCAGTCATAGGGCCAACGGTCCACATGAAATAATTACACAATCTACAAGTGCCAAGCTATTTTCCCAACACCTTAACACTTGGGGGAGTAGGGAAGTATGGCTAAAGCTCAAAGAAAAGAAGCTTGGGAAGCAAGCCTGAGCTCTACCAACAAAGCTGACCCATCCATAAAAAGCTTACGGAGCTTGGACAACCAATGGGTAAAGCCCAGTCCCAAGGGAATTAAAAATCCTACCCAAGGGAATTAAAAATCTTAAAAAAATTGGGCATGGCCCTAAGCAAAAAGTCAGATTGAGCAACCAAGGTTTGCTCAGAAGAATATTATTGATAAAGCATGTTCTCCATAAAGTAAGTGCAATTGCAAATTGTCACGACAATAGCTGTCAATGAGTAGCTCACCTCTACGGAAATGTGAAAATTTCCAAGGAAATACACAGATAAGAGCTCAGGCTCGTCCAGAGAGCTGAGCATGAAAAGCAACATCGTCTGATCATCTTCAAGGATTGACATGGCGCCATCATCAGCCCGGCTATGTGGACCACCAAGTTACTCCAACAAAGGATCTTGATTGTCTAAAGTGGCTGAAACACCTCCTACGGGAGGTGACAAACATAAAATATCCTAAGGGATTACCCAGGAGAGTACCCCAATTGGACAACAAAACCTAGCCCGTCAACAATCCCAAGGGATAAAGATTTAAGGCTAGCTAATCTTAAGAGATAAGCTCAGCCAACACAATAACACATGACAGAGGAGCTCAACTAAAAATCCTAAAGGACATAACCACCCTCTCAAGTGTTTCCCTTTTCCTGACCTGACAAGGTCTAAAGAAACAGGGGAATAGCTGAAGCTGAGTATGAACTAGACCAGCTCATCCCAAGGGACAAGCAAAGCGAGCACCACGCGGCAGCTCAACACATTAAACTAGCTCGATCACAAGAGAGCCAGCTCGGCATACATGTCCAAGAAGACTTAGCAAGTCACCCCCAAGAGACATCCTATGGACATGCTTACAAGATTCTACGGGATCAACACGATAACCCAGATGCTAATCATGGACATTATCCTAAAAGGACCAAGAGTCCTAAAGCAAGGGGAATGATAATGGCCAAGTATCACAATACCTTGGTCAAGTTGAGAAACCTCTGACCAGAGGATCTCCTTCCCAAAAAAGTTGACCCTACGAGGGGACAGATAGGAACCGACTTCGAAAACCTCACAGCTCTGGTAGAGCTAAGTTCAACCCAAGGGTTGAAATCTATCAAATCCAACCTACCAGGTAGGATACCCAGCTTGGCCTAGCATAAAAGCAATGCCTAACGTAATGGAATTCCCATGGAAAAACATGAAGGGCCCAATAATGCTGAGCTTAGCTCAAAGAGCTAAACTCAGTAGACCAACCCAGGGGCAGAGGTCAACCAATGAGCACAACTCATGTCGAGCTTAGCAGCTAAGGAAATGTTACATCCAGCTCGGTCTTAGAGCTGGGGGAGTAAGAGAAGTGGTCAATCAACCACCTGAAACCAATCATGATAAAGTACTCTACGGAGGGAAATTCACACAGTCCAAAGGACTCTTGAAACAACCAAGATCTTATCCACCAGTAAAGGATAAGGACAAGAAATCCCAAGGGATAAACCTCTTTATGTCACAAGGACTCTTGATCTAGGTAAGAATCAAGGAGTCCTAGGGAGGACACTCAAAAGCTCATCAATCCTGTCATGTACGGATAAGCCCGAAAACCGCTTGTTATTCTAACATGCTAAGGCATGAGCAAGTCTCATGCTAAGGCATGTGCAAACCTCATGCTAAAGGCATGAGGCGCTATAGCAAGTCTCATGCTAAGGCATGTGCAAACCTCATGCTAAAGGCATGAGGTGCTATTCTAAGTCTCATGTTAAGGCATGAGCAAGTCTCATGCTAAGGCATGAGCAACTCTCATGCTAAGGCATAAGTAAACCTCATGCTAAAGGCATGAGCAAACCTCGTGCTAAGGCATGAGATGTTATTCTAAGTCTCAAGCTAAGGCATGAGCGAACTTTGTGCTAAGGCATGAGATGTTATTCCAAGTCTCATGTTAAGGCATGAGCAAACCTCATGCTAAAAGCATGAAGTGCTATTTTAAGCCTCATGCTAAGGCGTGAGCAAACCTCATGCTAAAGGCATGAGGTGCTATTTAAAGTCTCATGCTAAGGCGTGAGCAAATCTCATGTTAAAGGCATGAGCAAACCTCGTGCTAAGGCATGAGATGTTATTCTAAGTCTCATGCTAAGGCATGAGCGAACTTTGTGCTAAGGCATGAGATGTTATTCCAAGTCTCATGTTAAGGCCTGAGCAAACCTCATGCTAAGGAATGAGGTGCTATTCCAAGCTTCATGCTAAGGCATGAGCAAACCTTATGCTAAGGCATAGAATAACCATGCTAAGATAAGCATTGACTCTCAGCAATCCATGAGCCGCTTGCCCCAGGGTTTATCAAATAAGCCTTGAAGAGTCAGAGCTCAAAAAGCTCTAAACTATAATATTCAAAAAGTGGCCCGTGAGCCGCTCGCACCATTGCTTATTAAATAAGCATTAAAGAGTCCCCAAGGGCTAAAAGTCAGAGGGACGTGGCATATAAGCCCACTCGGCCAAAGCTTGATAAGCTCTGAAATGCAAGTCCGAGAGAAGTGGCCTACAATCCCACTTAGCCGAAAAGCTATTGATATGCCAAACTCTAAGGGAAAATATCAACACAAGATCAGTCCTAAGAGGACAAAAACTCACAAGTACTAGGTTGTTTTTCAACAACCCCACGCTCAAAGGATTGGGGAGTACCTGAAATATATTATTACCCTCACATCTCCGCTATTCCAAGGTATTCCTAAGGGAACTAACATAGGACTAAGGGTCCACAAAATTCCCTTGAACCAAGCAAATGGCTATGTACACCGCAACCTAATGAACATCACAGATGATACACAAGACAGGCAGGCATAGTCGTCGATTCCAAAGCAAATAGTGTTTCCTAATCTTCACTTATGTTCTTACTTGGAAACAGGGGAGTACCTGATAAGTAGGAAATAACCTCCTAAGGTCAGGCCAAGCCAGGAAGCCCAGCACAACACGAAGGGCCATGTGGGGACCTAAGTGACGCGGAGCTTAGCTTGAAGAGCTGAGCTCAATGATCAGCCCAGGGGCAAAGGTCATCCCAAGGTCAGCCCAAACCAAAGAGCTCACGAGCACAGCCCTAAGGGCTCAAACTAGAGTCCCAAGAACATGGAATCTAGCCTACAAGAGCTAGCCTCTATTAAACCAGTCCAAGGACAGAGGCCAACTCACAAGCACAGCTCATAGAAGAATACCGAGCTCAGCTCACCAGGCGAGCTCGGCAAGTATGACGAACCTACAGCCGGAGACTTATAAAACACTCCATCCTATTTCTGTCATGTGCGGATAAGCCCAAGTGGTCCTAGCACCGTAAGGACTCTTAACCTGATAAGCAAGTACAAGAGTCTAAAGGTGAATGGACTCCTCAAACCTGATAAGAATCAGAGGAGTCCTAAGGTGAGGAGGACACTCCAAACACCTATCTATACCCGCCACAAGCGGATGAGACTTAAGAGTTCCAATCCTAAGGGATTCCTCCCAAGATGCCTATATAAAGATAACGCCTCCATAACACAAAGGTATGCAATTAACTCACAATCAATTCTATTTAGCTAAGGCAAATCGACTAACTTAGGCATCGGAGGGGCGATGGCGACAGCCACGCCGGTGCCCATAGTTTACCATTTCTATTTCGCAGGTCACAAATTGAGCACACGAGAAGCCGTTTCATCCGCTGGAGAATCAGATGGACGGTTGAGGAACGCCTCCTCCGGAGGTGACTCAAAACCGCTTCATCATTGACCATTGACCAACAGGTGGCACAGAGACCAGTGCGCGCTAGTTGTGAACCAACGCGAGTAAGTAGGGTTCTGATTTAGGTTTGATTAGGTTAAAAAGGGTATTTTAAAGCTCAACCACTCGACATTCCCGGGGTGTTCTTGATCCGTTTCATCATTGGGGAATCAAAAACCAAAAGTAAACTAATCTAGAAACCTAGATTGGGGTGTCTACAGGATGTAATCTTTTGCAACATTGGTCGTTGGAACTGTAATTTATTGAAATGGGCAAAGTAAACTCTTTTGGGGATTATGTATGTCATCATGAGGATTTTATTTATGGAAAGATATTTATATTTATGTCTTAAAATCGAGGGCGTACCATGCTTGATGTGAGTGAGTTTGTGTGATTATGTGTATAAATGTGTGAAAAATTTGCAGAGGTGAAGTGTCTTTGTCCTTCATGGTTGGAGAAGGGGTGGTTTTAGAGAACATGGTTTTACCTAGGCCACGTTTTCCTATTAAGTGCACATGCTCTTTTGTATTATTTTATGTAGGTTATTGATGTCATTACTTAGTCAATGGATCCCTAGTTAATGTTAGTTAAATTAGGTTAGATTGGATTAATTGATTAATTAATGGGGACAAACTTAGTTGGCCAGAACTCTTGCAACCCACAACAAGATCATAAGTCCGAGTCTTCCCACCAGCGTGTGGGTGTTCTTTCCTTTGTTTTTGTTGAAATTGTTTCTTCCCCTAATGTAGCTTGTATTGGGTTGGGTTTATAATAATTGTGATCCTTTTAATGAGCTTATTTATTTTGCTAGTTGAGTTTGGTTATTTTGTGGACTTTTTTATGCAATTGATGTAGTGTCCCGTGGTTTGCACTTTTCAATTCACGCATGATGTAATAATCTCTTTTATCGGAAAAAAAAAGGTTGGATTAATTGATTAGTCTAGGCAATGTTTTAGTCAAAATTGATAAATTGAAAAGTCAACATTACTCAATTGTGAGTCTATTCAATATTTATAATCTAATTATATACTTTGTGATTAAATTATTAATATACTATTACGAATTTATAACCATTCATTCAAGTATTTCGATTTCCAAATCTTAGTTCTTACTTTATTTACTTCATTGTATGATATTATTTTACATCTGCAAATGTTTAATCCTTTTTTTAAACAAAACCTCGTAGCATAAGGTTTATGCATGAATTCAAAAAAATGAGATATCTTATTATTATTTTTTTGATCCGCGAGATATCTTATTATATGAGAAGAGGATTAATTGAATAATCATCCTATTTCGCCATAGCACGTAGGTTTTCATTCCTGTCATTTTGAACGGTTATGTTTTCATCATTTTTGCTTGTGAAATATCATGTATACCCTTTTTTAGTGATGAAAATAAATATATGCAAACAACGTTTCATAATTGTAGGGAGGTGTTTTCGAACAGGTACAAATAGTGGCCGAACACGTGGTGTGCCAGATCCGTGTAATGAGGAAAGTGATATGGGACTCCATATAAGATGAACGGCGGCAGAAAGATCCGGTGCACCAAGAAGGCACCAGATTAGACAATCTGTTCGGCTGAGGTGGCCCAATGACATGAGAAGTCATTAGTTGGTACAGTCTGTTCGGCTTAGGTGGGCCAGTGACATGAGAAGTCATTTACTTATGCAGTTTGTTCGGTAGGAGCATGTGCCGAACAGATAGAGTCATCTGATAGAACGTGGCCTTAAGAGATAAGGCGGAGGAGGTATTCTAGAAGAAGAATCCAATATATGGTAAAGATAAGTAAGGAGACAGTCCTATTGAGGAACGAGTTCCATAGTAAGAAGAGACCCTATGAGGAAGGGATCTCGGTTGATTGGGCAAAAGATCCCCAAGAAAGCCAGGTTTCCTATACGTGACAGGGGACCTGGGCAGCAAGGATGCTTGGAAAGCAAGCATACTCATATCTATAAATACGAGGTAAACCTGGAGGAAAAAGGTACGCAATAAGTTGCATTCATTCCACACTTTCCTATTGATAATTAGGGTTTTGATATAGTACGAGATACTAACTTAGGCATCGGAGGGCCTTCGCCACGAGAGGCAAAGGTGCGCTCACTCCTTGTCTGTTTTACAGGTTAGGGTTCAGGCGAAGGTATTAGGGTTCCGGTTGAGCAGCACGTGAAGGAGGGAGATTCAGTGCTGTTCTAGGTACTATCTATTTTTCTCCACCTACAATTGGCGCCGTCTGTGGGAAACGAAAGAGTTCCCTTTTAAAATACGACCATGGTGGAAGTAGATCCAGTCACACCGCTCGCTGATAAAAACCAGGCTGGTGGGGAAGGAGATAAATCCCCACCAGGTGCTCCGAGAAAGCCTACCAGCAGGCATGATAAGAGGACGACAAGCAGAGATCCTCTTACCATCCAAGATAACTCCAAGAATAAGGAGGGCAGAACGGCTACAACCTCCACGCGAAGGAGCAAATCCCATCAAAGGGGAGAATCGGTTGCACATTCAAAAAGTGTGCATAGCAACGAAGATATCATCGACAAAAAGAGGCAGCAAGTCAAAGAATTTGCTCGACTAATTCGGAAAAGGGAGCACGAGATCCAAAAGTTAGAGCGGATCCGAGAACATCCTGAGGACTCTGGATTGTCGCGAAGGAAATCCAGGGGAGACGGGCTGGCCATGGTGCAATACACAAAGGCCCCTTCACAAAGAAGGAGGAGCAAGTCCAGGAGCCTCACTCCTGCTAGGAAAAGGGTTTCTTCACGAAAAAGAAGTAGCAGGAGTCCGATCAGGCAAAGAACTCCCCCATATCACAGGAGGAGCAGGAGCCAAAGCTCCTCACCCGAGGAAGGCGTTAGAAAACACCATAGGGACAGGTACGAGAGACCTGATAATGATTGGAACAAGGCAGTAGCCCACGAATCCAAAAAATGAGAAGATGGGTCCTTGACTGCACGAGAAGCAGCAAGACAGGCCATGAGTAATATAGCGGCATCACCCTTCTCAAAAAGGCTACAGGATGCACGCTTGCCGAGCAGAGTGAAGCATGGGACGTTCGTACTTTACGAGACAAACGCGGACCCCGTTGCTCATATACAGCATTACCAACAGGCTATGTTCATGCATGATGGGGATGATGCCATTATGTGTAAGATGTTCCCTTCAAGCCTGGGAAAGGTGGCCTTATCATGGTTCCATAAGTTGGAACCACGCTCCATACGGGGATGGACGCAGTTAGCAGAAGAGTTCACTGCTCGGTTCTTAACAAGTAGAAAGGCTCCCAAGACATTCGAAAGTCTCTCGATGATGAAGCAGGAGGACAATGAGCCGATCAGAGACTATGCAAAGAAGTACTGGGAGACCTTCAATGAGATAAACAGTTGTAGTGAGGAGTATGCGATTGCTACATTCAAAACAGGCCTGCCCGTTCGGGGGGAGCTACGACGATCATTGAACATACATCCTGTGCAAACTTTGGCAAGGTTGATGGAGCGAATAGAGCAACACGCCAGAATGGAGGATGACATACTCCGAGAGGAAGGCAGAGTTGTTGCCGAACAGTCAAAGACCCCAGCGAAGAGGGTAGATAAGCAAGAGCCCAAGACCTATAGAGAGAGGAAAGAATATGGGCAGGCTAAGAAAGAGTCATACAAGGAAAAGCAGGCTCCTGATCCTAAGTCCTTCTTTTCAATCACTTCCGTCTGGAAGGAGCCAATCTATAGGATTCTCTATCGAATAAAGAATCAACCCTACTTCAAATGGCCTCCAAGTCTGGGTGGAGATAAGGATGCAAAACATGCTACGAATCAGCACTGCAGTTACCACAAGGACTGGGGTCATATGACCAAAGATTGTGAGATGTATAAGAGACATCTCGACGATTTAGTCTCTCGTGGTTACCTCAAGGAATTCATTCAGGAGGATCCCAAAGATAAAGGGAAAGTAATGGAGTTAGATTACGAGCAGAATCCTAAGGGGGTGATCCATATGATACATGGATTGGCCACACCTTATACGAGGAATGAGGTGAGGCTGCTGCAGAGGCAAGTCAAGCATGACCAGTATGTTATGCGAGTGGGAAACAAAAGAGGGCGAGAGAATGACATGCCCAACGAAAGCATAATCTTTACAGATGAGGATCTGGGAGAGGTCCAGGTGCCCCACAACGATGCGTTAGTCATAACCCTACGAATTGGGGAATATGATATTGAGAGAATCCTAGTAGATTCAGGGAGCTGTACAGAGGTGTTATACTACGACGCATTCAAAAAGTTAGGGCTGAAGCAGACATATTTGGAACAATCTATTACGCCTTTGGTTGGATTTGGTGCAGGTGCAATGTGGCCCCTCAGGAAAGTAACGCTGCCTGTTCGGGCTGGGACAGTGGTCCTAAGGACAGACTTCTTGGTTGTGGATGTACCATCCTCCTATAATGCAATTATAGGAAGAACTTGGCTACATAAGATGAGGGCTATTTCTTCTACATATCACCAGATGGTGAAGTTCCCAGGGTCTAACGGGATCGAGAAGATTAAGGGAAATCAAAAGTCAACACAACAATGCCTAATTTCCATCATCAAGAAAGTTCCAAAGGCCCATCAAGTTCATACGGTAGAAGTCCCAGATCAACCAACTGTCGAGGATGTCGGAAGAGATCCGACAGAGAAAGTAGTGGAAGGCCTAAAGACTATACAGATCAACGAAACTGATCCTGAGAGGTATTTTCTAATTGGGGAGTCACTGCCGGATGAGGAAGAGTCCGAATTGGTGGGTTTCTTGAAAGAACATGTTGATGTGTTTGCTTGGGTACCGGAGGAAATGCCTGGAGTGGATGCAGATGTGATCTGCCACCACCTAAATGTTGACCCACAGCACAAGCCCGTTATTCAGAAGAAAAGAAGGGCAGCTGTACATCATGTTGACACTGTTATTGAAGAAGTAGATCGTTTGTTAGAGGCCAAAGCGATACGAGAAGTCTATTACCCAGAGTGGCTGTACAACACTGTGTTCGTGAAAAAGAAGAATGGGAAATGGCGTGTCTGTGTAGACTTCACAGACTTAAATAAAGCGTGTCCTAAAGATAGCTTCCCTCTCCCAAGGATCGATCAATTGGTTGACGCCACTGCTGGGTACGAACGGATGAGTTTCCTCGACGCATATCGGGGATATCATCAGATTGCCATGTTTGGGCCTGATCAAGAGAAGACTTCTTTTATTACACCACGAGGGTTGTACTGTTACAGTGTTATGCCTTTTGGGTTGAGGAACGCAGGAGCGACTTACCAGAGGCTGGCTACAATCATGTTCAAAAAACTTCTTGGCCAAACTATGGAGGTATACATAGACGATATGGTGGTCAAAAGCAAAACCCGGCAAGAGCACATTCTGGACTTGAAAGAAGCCTTTGGAATTTTAAGGAAATACAAGTTAAAACTCAACGCCTCGAAATGTGCATTTGGAGTTGGATCTGGAAAATTCTTGGGCCACCTGGTGACTCTGAGAGGGATCGAGGCAAATCCTGATCAGATAACGGCCTTGCAGAAGCTACAAAGTCCCAAGACTACGAAGGAAGTCCAGAGGCTGACTGGGATGGCTGCGGCCCTCAATAGGTTCATTAGCCGTTCAAGTGATAAGTGTAGGCCCTTCTTCCAGTTGCTAAAGAAAAGAGAAGGATTTGAATGGGGAGCATAATGTGAGCAGGCATTCCAAGACTTAAAGAAGTATTTGGCTCAAGCCCCCCTCTTGTCAACTCCAGACCCAGGTGAGATTTTGATTTTATATCTAGCAATTTCTGAACATGCTGTGAGTGCGGTTCTGTTAAGGGACAAGGGGCCCGAACAAATCCCGATTTATTATGTGAGCAAAACACTCCTGGACGCAGAAACGAGGTATCTGCCCCTCGAAAAACTGGTCCTTGCTTTAAGGACCGCAACGAGAAAATTGTCTCATTACTTCCAGAGCCACAAAGTTGTGGTTTATACTGAATTTCCATTAAGATCACTGCTACGAAAGGCAGATTTCTCTGGGAGGATCTCAACTTGGTCTGTTGAGTAAAGTCAGTATGATATTGACTTCCAACCGCGCACTGCAATAAAAGGCCAAGTGTTGGCAGATTTTGTAGCAGAATTCTCACCAACGGTAGCACCTCAGCCTCCTGCGAGACAGGAGCAGAAAGTTGAACTGTCAAAAAGGAAAGGTAAGGCGCCTGCCGAATAGGACCCTTTGGAATGGAAACTATTTGTTGACAGTTCTGCCTGTAACACTGGTTCAGGTATTGGTATTGTTTTGTTCCCTCCTGGAGGGGTTATGTTGGAGCAATCTGTTCGGCTTGGCTTTTAGTGTATCAAATAATGTGGCAGAGTACGAGGCTCTCTTGGTTGGTTTGAACAGTACAAAAACTCTGAAGGTTAAAAGGATCAGGGTTTACTGTGATTCACAACTGGTGGTAAACCAACTGTCCGGCGAGTATGAAGCTCGAAATGAGAAGATGGCAGCCTACGTGGAGGCGGCCAGAGGTCTACTTAATACCTTCGAAAGAGTGTGTATAGAACAGATAAGCTCTGGACAGAATTCTCATGCGGATTCTTTGGCTTGGCTGGCTGCAGCTGTTCCAACTGAGTTTAAACGAAAAGTAGCAGTTGACTACTTGGCCGAGCCGAGCATCGGAAGGAGTATAGACTTAGTCTTGGACGTAAACCAAGGACCAAGTTGGATGGATCCAATCGTGGAATTTTTACGAGATGAAACACTCCCTGCAGACAAGAAAGAAGCACACAAGATCAAAACCAAGTCTGCAAGGTTTTGGTTGTCCCCCGAGGGGAAGCTATATAAGAAGTCCTTCACTGGGCCATATTTGCTTTGCGTACACCCCGAGATGGTACAGAAGTTCCTCCATGAGATACACGAGGGAACATGTGGAAGCCATGCTGAGGGCAGATCTATTGCCCACCGAGCAATTAACCAAGGGTATTGGTGGCCACACATGCAGGAGGACGCCAAGGTCTATGTTAAGATTTGTGAGAAATGCCAGAAGTTCTCACATATGATAAAGACACCGGCCGAAGATCTGGTACCCTTAACTAGCCCTTGGCCATTTGCCCAGTGGGGAATGGACATCGTGGGTCCACTCCATAAAGCAACAAGAAATCGAAAGTTCCTGTTAGTGGCCACTGATTACTTCACAAAGTGGATTGAGGCAGAACCTTTGGCCAAAATCACTGAACCCATGATAGAAAGGTTTGTGTGGAAGAGTATTATCACTCGATTTGGAGTCCCTTACTCTTTGATCACAGATAATGGGGCACAGTTCCAGAAAAAGTTCAAGACATTCTGTTCCCAATATGGAATAAGGAACTATTACTCAACCCCTGCTTACCCTCAGAGCAACGGACAAGCAGAAGCTTCCAACAAAACCATTCTTGATGGGATCAAGAAAAGGTTGGACAAGGCAAAAGGCAAGTGGCCTGATGAATTGCCCCTGGTGTTATGGGCCCACCGAACAACGCCTAGGAGGTCTACGGGAGAGACCCCCTATTCATTAGCATATGGTACAGAGGCAGTCATACCCCTGGAAGTTGGACTTCCAACCAATAGGACTGCATTGGTTGAAAGTGGGGGTAATGACAAGGCCCTAGAGATTGAGCTTGATCTGACCGAAGAGAGGAGAGAAAGGGCCCTGATCCACCTGGCCTCATACCAGGAACAACTAATGAAAGGCTACAACAAACATGTCCACCCTCGAGAATTTGGTATTGGGGACCTTGTTCTTCGAAAAGTACTTGGCAATACCAAAGTGGCTAATGAAGGAAAGCTAGGAGCAAATTGGGAAGGTCCGTATCGAGTAACTGAAATTGTGGGCATTGGGGCTTATAGGTTGGCGGACCTGGACGGGAACCCGGTGCCAAGGCCTTGGAATGTCCACAATTTGAGAAAGTTCTTTGTTTAAAAAGACTTTTGGTTTATCATCTATTCTGTTTTAGGATTATGTTATTGTGTGGGGATTACGAAGAAAATTCCTTTGTTTTTACTTCTGTTTTAGGATTATGTTATTGTGTGGGGATCACGAAGAAAATTCCTTTGTTTTTTAGTTGCAAGGGGTACGCGTAATGACTCCTTGAATTTGAGAACTATGAATAAAAGTTATGATTTTTTCAGAAAATTTTATTTCTTTTGGAATATGGTTGTTTTTTTTTACCTATCAATACGAACAATGGACAAGCTGCCCCTCCTTCGTATTGGGGAGCAGGTAATAGGTATGAACGCCTTAGAACATACGAAAATACGTGCTAACTATATTAGTATGAAAAAGTACGATTATCTAAGTACAAAACACTTAGAATAAAGGCACGAATGCCCGGCAGCGTACGAATGTACGAGAAAACTTACATGAACAAATTGCTAAGTACGATAAACTTAACAATCTGTTTTAAGTACAAGAAACTTAAACAAAGTACGAAATACTTGGAAATAAGACATAACGAAATTTTGTCTACAAGTAATTATACCTTGAGTACGATAAAACTCAAAACTATGAACAAGAACGAAAAACTTGTCTCTTTCCCAAGTACGAAATACTTGGATAATAAAACTAGGAATTCAATTAAAGTAACAAAATACTTAAGATCCTTATTTTTGCTAAGTATGAAAAAACTTAGAAGCAATATAACAGCTAAGTACGAATGCACTTAGATATTTGTCCAAGTACGTAGGAACTTGGGGAGCATACGAGAAAATGCACAACAAACCTAGGAATATTCCTAAGGAAACTGGGATGCACACTAGCACGTGCATAAATAGCTAAGTACAAGCAAAACTTAGATTGATATCCAAGTATGAACACACTTGATGGGCATATAAACTAACTAAGTATGAGACGCTTAGCAATTCGACATGAACGTTTGGCCATGAAGGGCCGAGCAAAACAATGATGAGGCCAAGCACAGGCCACAAAAACGAGAAGTAATGCCACGAAGGGCCAAATACCTGTTTTAAGCAGAGTAAGTAAAATTGTTGATGCCGCGCAGGGCAGGAGTCTACGGCCACGCAGGACCTCTCAAAATAAACTTTTGCAATTATGTTTTGGAAGTTCAGGGAAGCTTACCAAACTCAATCAAGGTTCTGAACCTCTGGAGTGGCGTTACTCGGAATATTAGCAGCATTGTTATCTCCAGCTGGTTGTTCCTCTAGATTGACGATTTCAGTGGTTGTTCCTCCAGTAGTTGGTTGTTCGGGGTGCGCTTCTTGAGATCCAGATTGGGTTCCAGATTGGGCACCTTGAGTCTCCATCTGCATCTCCTCATCTACATCTGCAAAATCATCGATTTGCTCTTCGATATCATCAAGAGGGGGCTCCTCGGAGCCATGAGATGGCTGGAGACGTTTGCTAGGGAAGTCATTGTCAACCCAGAGGTTGGAATCATCAGGAGCTCCAATCTTTCAAACATGCCTCCCATCCAGCGGCCCATATTTGGTCTTGGATGGCTGGCATCTGTTCTACATAACTGGCCGTCGCCGCATCAAATCCTTTCTGATGTCCATCATCGTAAGCAGCCTTTTTGGTAGCATCGATCTCCGCCAAAGCTTGTTTGAGGTTCTCCTTAGCTGCCTCCATTTTTGATCTCATCTCGTCGGCTTCCAACTTTGCTTTGTCTCTCTCCCTCTCCAGCCTCGTTATGGTTTGGAGCTGTCTAGTATTGTCCCTCAGAAGTCTGTTTCGTTCAGGCTCAACCTCTTGCAGCTTATGGCCAAGTGTGACCATCTTTTGGATGAACTGAAAGAATTCAATGATAATGGAGTAAATCAGTTTGAATAAAAAAAAATTATTATGTCAAAATCTTGATAAAGTAATGAGAATACTTTACCTTGATTCCACTCACTAGCCCAGTCGATACCAACCGATCAGATGGGGAGGTAGCCTCTTTCTGCATATCCACAGGCAGTAGCAGTGCCTGGGTAAGGGCCAAAGCAGTCTCGGATGAGCTAGCGCTGTCCCCCACGCTCACTGGCCGGTCACCTCTGATGAGTTGAGGGGTCCAGGGTTGAGGAGGTGTTTGAATGTTCGAGGTAAGGGCCTGTTCGCTTACCCCAGTAGCCTGAGCTGTCCCGTCTCCGGTGGATTGGTCTCTAGGCCGTTTGTCCCGATGGGCATCCCTGGCCTCCAAGTTAGACTCGGATTCCCGAGGAGATAAACTGCTCCCACGACCTCTCGTGTGTCTGGGGGAAGGGGGAGCATGGCCAGTTGATGAAGCATGGCTCGAGGAGCCACGTCCTCGGGAAGAGACAGTAAGGAGAGAACTCAAGTTGAGAGGTTGTTGAGACATTATACCTGAATCAGGAGGAGAGGGGGAATACCCAAGGGAGGACGATTGGTTGGTATCACGTTCAAGTGCTGGCTGCTGTTGAGTTATGGCGGCCTGTCTCTGTGACGATCTTCTAAGTATCAAACGAGACAATGGGATGCCTTCGGATACGGGTACTTCGTTTTGCTGTCCAGCAACCGTCACGCCAACACTGGATCTCGAGCTTCTTGGTTGGGGAGCAGAGGATGTAGAGGCGCCGCTGGTGCTTGGGTGAGCAAGTCTTCTGTCGATAAAGCCCTTGTAGGCTGGATCGTAGCCTAGCAAGACGCTTGCGTCGCGTCCCCGTCCAGCAGTTCGTGTACCTGGCACTCCTTTGTATTTTAGGACTTTGTTGATGTCCCCTGCTCGGATGTAGCTTGGCTCCCTGGTTGGGCTTTTGTTAGCGTTTGTGGCTAAAACAACAAAACAAATGAAATATTTAGTGGAGCAGCTTCAGTATAGAAAAATAAGTGACTGAACTAAACAAAAGAGCAGAAAGTAGAGGCGTACGTGGGAAGCCCCATTCATGGGGAACGTGGACACCCACCACTTGGCCATCTTCCCCCATGGGCTCGAAAGCTCCAGTAATGTACAGGAAGTCCATCTCGTGATCCCGAGCAGAGTCTGGCAAGTTAAGCACGAAGCGCTTCTCTGCCTTTCTCACTTTTAAGTAGTAAGTATTGTATTCTCGGTTCAATACAATACTGTACCACCACTGGATGTCCCAGATTCCTAACTGGGTCCCCAGAATTCTGTTCAGAGCTACAATCCCCATTACTAATCTGAAAAAATTAGTAGACACTTGCATGGGATTGAATCAATACAAATTAAGAGTTCGACGATCGAGGGGGAAACGGACTCCACCCTCGACGATAGCCACGATTGGGATACACGTTCTATCCCACTTACAGGCATTTCTAATCGCACCCCGAGGGGCGAGTTCTAGACCAACGGTTTCTGGTATGTTGTATTCAGTCCTAAAAGCTGCCATTGCAGTAGGCATCTCACAAAGTTTTCTAAATTTTTCTGGCTTAGGGCCACTATCAGCTTCATCCGCCATGGATGAACTCGAAGAACACTAAAAATGAAATATGGAAATAGGGTCGAAACCCTAGACGAAGAAGAACCTAGGAACGAGAATCTCAGAATGAAAAGGAAAACAAAGTAGGAATGAGAGTCTTACGAAAGTGTTTTCACGAAGAACGATCGAGGTTGCAGACGGCGGTAATGGCGGACTGGGGTTGGATGTTTTCGCCTGGTTTTAGAGAGAGAAAGCGGAAGATTCAGAGTTTTTTGAACAAGTAAATGAAAAAGATCCCTTTTTGGGGTTTAGTGGCGAAAAAGGTGAAGACGAAACGTCTTCCTTTAAACGACGTTACGTGAAAAGTAACGATTCAAAATGGATTCAGATGGACGCCATCCTAACAGCGTTAGACGAAATGACAGTCCGAATTAAATGAGAGGTGTACGAAACACGCCATGTGGATCATCAATTCGAGAAGAAATTATGACTAAACCACCAAAAGACATCAATGGGAACCCAATGACCATATCTGCACGGGATCTGATCTGTTCGGCCTCGAGTTCGTTCTTTGAGCTTTACTCATCATTAACGAATAAATGATAATGAGCAAAAACTGGGGAGCAATTGTAGGGAGGTGTTCCCGAACAGGTACAAATAGTGGCTGAACACATGGTGTGCCAGATCCGTGTAATGAGGAAAGTGATATGGGACTCCATATAAGATGAACGGCGGCGGAAAGATCCGGTGCACCAAGAAGTCACCAGATTAGACAATCTGTTCGGCTGAGGTGGCTCAATGACATGAGAAGTCATTAGTTGGTACAGTCTGTTCGGCTTAGGTGGGCCAGTGACATGAGAAGTCATTTACTTATGTAGTTTGTTCGGTAGGAGCATGTGCCGAACAGATAGAGTCATCTGATAGAACGTGGCCTTAAGAGATAAGGTGGAGGAGGTATTCTAGAAGAAGAATCCAATATACGATAAAGATAAGTAAGGAGACAGTCCTATTGAGGAACGAGTTCCATAGTAAGAAGAGACCCTATGAGAAAGGGATCTCGGTTGATTGGGCAAAAGATCCCCAAGAAAGCCAGGTTTCCTATACGTGACAGGGGACCTGGGCAACAAGGATGCTTGGAAAGCAAGCATACTCATATCTATAAATACAAGGTAAACCTGGAGGAAAAAGGTACGCAATAAGTTGCATTCATTCCACACTTTCCTATTGATAATTAGGGTTTTGATACAGTACGAGATACTAACTTAGGCATCGGAGGGCCTTTGCCATGAGAGGCAAAGGTGCGCTCACTCCTTGTCTGTTTTACAGGTTAGGGTTCAGGCGAAGGTATTAGGGTTCCGGTTGAGCAGCACGTGAAGGAGGGAGATTCAGCACTGTTCTAGGTACTATCTATTTTTCTCCACCTACAATAATTAAGGGGATTTGATTAGGTTTATGTAAATATTATTTCTTAATTAAGGAGGATATGATTTGACTATTTTAAACAAAAAATAAAAAAGTTCAAAATCGTGGATATCTGATATAGATACAAACGCTATTTCTCCAATTCACAAAATCAACCATGTTTACTAGTATACCCTTATTTTTCTTTTACCATAATCTCATGATGGATCACATTTATCATGTTTACTTTTTGCACACTTGTTTACCTCGTAGTTATGTTGATCGACAATGGTCAATTCACAAGTTTACCGTGTTCACTTTTGTGCATTTATTTTTTACCACAATAAAAAATATCCAATGTATCATGGATACCTCAACTTTACCATGTAGTTTACATTGACCAAGGTCAATTTACAAATTTATCATGGTTATTTGAAAATTTATCATCATTCCTGATGCATGTGTATTGTAATCACTGCCTAGTTTCCTCCACCGGCCTTGTTTTAGATGTCTTTGCCAACTTTTTTCCCTTGGCGATTTTGAATGTCGCATTGTACAAAGGATGGTAGGTACTGCCTTTTTTCCTTTCTTTTTTTGACCTTCAGTCTCAACCGACTAGCCATTTTTTGGAATCCCACATTGGGGAAAAATGGGAAAAGTGAAGTATTATATAAGGAAACACGAGCAGTTACTGTATAACTTGAGATTAACTTTTTGAGCTATGTACTTATGCTAAGAGTTAGCAGGTCAGTTGGCGTGGGTCATTACAATTGGTATCAGAGCACAACCCAGATCTACATGGTGGGGGCCACCTCTAGGATCTAGTATGAACCTGACGATGTGCTGTACAGAGGTAAGTGCCACACCATGACTACCAGTGGAAGATTTGTAGAGACCCATGTTTCTATTTGTATATTTATGTAGTTTCAATAATTATGACGTGTGTTGCGAAGTCGATGTTGAGTTATGCATTTAGAATTTTTAATTTTAAAAAAAGGGGTTGGTCCGAACTAACTTTGGTCTGGTCTAGACCAGAATTTCAAAAACAGTAATGATTCCCACACAGATTTTTGTGCACATATCACGCACATACATTTTTGTGGAGCCCATTCTATTTGCCCTACGATTTCTGAGAAAGCCCTTACCGATATCCGTTGGAGCTAATTTTTTTTACGAAAACCCTCCAAAAAATATTTTAAAAAAGATGAGCGGTTCGGATCATTTTGTGGGACTCTGATATGGGCCCCACAAAAATGTATGTGCATGATATGTGCACAAAAATATGTGCAAGTAGCATTGTTGTTTCAGAAAGTTCATTTTTTTCTCACGCAGGAGCTCTGGTCTGGACCAACTTTGATCTGGTCTGTACGAGCATCGCTGAATCGATTTTAAAAACGCGTTCGGACCTCTCTTTTTTCCATTCTTTCACCTCCCCTCTCTCTCTCTCTCTCCACCGCATGAACACCTCCCAAATCCATTTTCCTCTACCTTCTCTCTAGATTTTTTTCTCAAATCTTAAAGAATGAAGCCTCCAACCTTCATAGAAGTTGTTCCTCATCTCTAGTTCTCTCTCCTCTCACCATTTTTGAGCTTGGAGCTTTGACTTTGGGTGTTAGGGTTTTGCTCAAAACCCATTTTGGTAGGGATTTCTCTTCTCTCTCTATATGTTTATGTGTTTGGTTCTCCACTTCTTTGATTTCTTCTATACTATTGTCGATTCTGGTCTTACTTGAATAAAAACCTCTTCTTGTTGTGAACCTCTAGATTTTTTGTTAGGGTTCTTGAAGATTGAGTATTCACACTCCTAATTGAAGCTCTTGAACATGTTTTATTCCTATTTTCAACACTCCTCCATGAATCTTTGTTGTATGTATCTTGAAATCAAGAAGTGCTTGAGTTCGGGATTTTGCTACTTGAGTAAAATTGGGGCTTTGCGTTTTTCTTTCAACATTCATAGAAATGAGTTTATATTTGAGTATTGGACATATGATAGATAGTGAACTTGACTTAATTGACTTGTTAAATGTTGGGATGACAATTAGTGATTTGTTGCGGATGATAATTGGTAG
Source organism: Rhododendron griersonianum (assembly GCA_018127125.1). Classification (NCBI taxonomy): domain Eukaryota; kingdom Viridiplantae; phylum Streptophyta; class Magnoliopsida; order Ericales; family Ericaceae; genus Rhododendron; species Rhododendron griersonianum. The sequence goes on from CM030789.1 coordinate 36,062,748, forward strand.
AACAAGACACTTGAACACTTAACGAATGACACAGATTATGTAACAATCCTGATTTTTGGTAAGTAAAAATTTCGTTAAAAAATTTATGAATTTTATTTTAATTACTTGGATTTCATTTAATTTTTTTAATATCTAATAATCCGTCATAATTAGATTTGAAACTTAAGAAATTATATCTTTTAAACATCGGACAATCTAGTTGTAACGCCCCTAATTTTGGGTACGTTAAATAGACATTTTTATTGAAATTAAAACAGAGTCTGGCTCGTTATTAAAACAAGGGAGGGAACTAGGGTTCCTAACTACTGCTCCGCCTGCTCCTCCATCCTAGCCAGCTCCTCGACTCCGAAAGCCTCCAAGGTGTACAGCTCACCCTATTCATCTATAAGGTCTGACACATTATACCGGCGTCGCCACCAATATAATATGTCAGGGTCACCAAAAGGTAACACCGTGAGCTACAAAAGCTCAATAGAATAATCCATACCCAGTAACCCTTAACTTACAACAAAAGGTTATATAAATAATAACACATGTTCATTCAACAACTTAGTTAACAATTACACATCCACATTCACTATTTACTAACGTTGGTGTCCATGATTCTCTGTGTTTCTCCTACGCAGCATATCGTAGACCGTGTCACCTTTTACCCTTCATTAGCCAAATCAACATTTCAAAAATCATTTTTAACACACCCAACCTCGGTTCCGCCGTTCCGGGTTCCCGAGTATCCTCACAATGGTTTTGCCGTCCTGGGTTCCCATTGGCACACATTAGCATTGGCTCCTCTCCACGGATAACCAAGCCACACACCCAACCTCGGTTCCGCCGTTCCGGTCTCCCGAGTATCCTCACAATGGTTCCGCTGCACCGGGTTCCCATTGGCACACACATACCCACACACACACACATAATGGCTACCACGTCCGGCCATTATGTAGTTTCAAAAATATTTTACCGTGTCAACACGTCTTTTCATTAAACACACCCTAGGTGTCATGTTTCTATCTTTCTTGATTTCCGTGTCTCGTTTTCATGTCTAGACTCCGCGGTAGGACTTTGTTATGACAAAAACCATAAATCATTCATTGTAATCTTGAAACTAAACTAGCAAGATCATCCAACTCTATGTTAGATAGCATGCTCACATTATCACATCATCATGCTCAACATTTAACACACAAAGTAAAGCATAGTGCCACATGGACGGACACCTTTGGAGTGGTAAACCACTTATTCTTTATCACACATCAAACAAGTAAGACAAGTAAACACGTATACATGCTCATAATCATCTTAAAGATCAAAATACGAATACTTAAGATTGGGCCATAAACGTTATCTTTCAAAATTCGTTCTTCCTTTTTGAAAAGTTCAAAACAACATATGTTTATTGAAGTATAATAGAAGATCTACGTATACTTAGGGATAGGGAATGAGGACATTCTACTATACTTAGAGATAGGGGTTAAGATTTATCTACAAGATCGTATTTTCATTTCAAGATTTTAGTAAAACGAGCTTGCTAGTTATTTCTAATATTTTAACTTGCCTTATCATAAGCAAACATAACTAAAGTTATACTAGGGAAAATGAGTAGAGATTAATCTACCATTCTTCTTGGCGGTTGGTTTGTTTTGAGAATTGGTCGTCGGTTAGCGAATCGGCGGCGTAATGGCTCCGGATTGCTTCGAAAGGAAGAGAGATGGATTTTCTCTTCCTAGAAACAACTTTGCTAACTAAACTAGGCTACTTTAAAGATCTAGGGGTGGTTTTGGAGGTGGTTTGGTGGTAGCTCTCAAGAACTTCAAGAACTTGAAAGAAACTTGAACTTTGGAACAAAGAAAGCTTAGAAATTCTAGAGAGAAGTGAGAGCAATGAGTGAAGGTGTGAGTTTAAGCTTGGAATGACTTGCTATTTATAGGCCAAGGCTCCCTCTCTCTCCCTCTCATCTGAAATCTCTCTCTCTCTATATCTCATTTTTTATTCACTTGTCAAGCTTGCTTGAAAGATCATGAGGTTGCTTGTACACATTCTACCTAGTTCTAGGCTTGCATGGCTAGATTTAGTACTATGGAGTTGATTTGGAGAGATTTTGGTGGAAGAAAGGAGGATGGTACAAGATTTAGTTAGTAGTTTGTACATATAAGGACAATTGTATATGGATTTTGCTTGGAGAAGTATATAACCATGGATTGCAATCAAGTCAAAGTACAATGGAAAGATCAAGTCAAGGTACACACCAAATCTCCCTCTCTTCCTCTTTCTTTCTCTTTCTCTCTCTCTCTCTCTCTCTCTCTCTCTCTCTCTCTCCCTCTCTCTCGGCAATTCTCTCTCTCTCTCTCTCTAGTACTAGTTCTATGGAAGTGTGTGTGTATATATATATAAGTACATAAGGTACTATATAATCTAATGGGATTTTCAAGGCCAAGATTTTCTAATAAACAATCTAATAAGCACATGTGTACTTGTAGGATTATATATATGTGTGTGTACATGTGTCTATATATATATATATAAGTATGTACTATGTAATCTAGGTAGAAAACCCTTCTACTTTGATATCAAACCAAAGAGGCTGTTCTTTCCTTCTGAGGGGGTTCTCTCAGCCTGACCCAGTCTTCAATACTGGGTGCATGCTTGGGAGACCCTAGTGTAAAAGCAAGAGCAATGGGGTACAAAAAGTTGTTTTCACGAAACCTCTACTGGAAACACTCCCGAGCGCTCGAGAGTGCTCCCGAGCGCTCGGGACTGTTTCCAGTCCCATGCATGTATTTTGTTGAACAACAGACTGGGGTGAGGTGCAGTCTTAAGTGAAATGGTTTTATTTGGGCATGCAGACATAGGAAATCATTTTCCATAAAACAGAAGTGTTTCTTACAAATTTCATGTAAGAACAAGGTTTTCCAAAGTTAAAAATAAGATTTTCTCTTGTTAAAGACTTAGACAAGTGTGACTGCATGATAAAATGGTACAATTTCCTATTTAAAACTAACCTGACATGCAGCTCATTCCCAAGCGCTCTGAACCATTCCCAAGCGCTCGGGAGTGCATGTATGCCATTTCATCCCATTTCCCCAATCTCCTATGTTCTCTGATTTCTGCATACATAAGTATAGCTTGTTGCTCTTTTAAGTTTGTAGATCTAGTCTTGTTGAGGCAAGGATGCATGATCTGAGAGATTGAGGGCTTATCTTAGTCTGTCAGGTCCTCTGCTGAGCCCCTAGCTTGCTTAAGTCTATTTCAATTTCCAGTTTTACATTATATTTTGTTGGCACTAACAAGATTTTCAGGTTAGGGGTTCTAACACTCCCGAGCGCTCGGGACCACTCCTGAGCGCTCGAGAGTGAATCCAGTGACAGGGTTTCATCTTTCCACTGTCTTGTACATCATGCATGGCCCTTTTATCACCTCCTGTACATATGCACATGCATGCACAGTTTTCGCATTATATTCTGTCAGTGCTAACAAAGTTTTGCAGGATGAAAGTGTCAGCACTCCCAAGCGCTCGGGACCACTCCCGAGCGCTCGAGAGTGAATACAATAACAGGGCTGCATTTTCAGTTATCTTGTATTTTGCATGGCCATTTCACCCTCTACTGTACACATGCACCAGTATACACCTCTTATTTGGTATAACTGTGGATACCTGCTAGTTGTTAGATGAAACAAAATCCCTTTTGAAAAATCCCACAAACGTTTAGTAGAGACCGATTTCGAATCGGGCGAGGGGGGTGCCGTAAAACCCTTCCCCCCTCGTAACATGGCTTCCAGACCCTCGAATGATCTCTGGTTTTCAATTCAAATCGACCATTTTCAAACAAAACGGTTTCTCGGGTGATATACCATAAATCCGGGTGGCAACTCTTCAAATCAATCAAACCTTTTTCGAATCGATCCAAAAAGGCACGAGGCGCGTGATTTTCCAAATTGGGCCGCCCCGATCTCAACCCGGGGCTGTGGTAGCCCACAGATTGCTAGGGGAAGTATTATCCATTGGATACTAACTAGTCAATAAAGAACTTCACCTTTCATCATTACTCTTTCTAGCCTTGTAAGGCTACTCAACCTAGCCATGATTAATCTTACACACACACACATATATACATACATACATAGTACAAGAGAGAGAGAGAGAGAGATAGAGAGGCCGAGAGGGAGTGTGGTGTGTGCTTGTGTGTTATACACTCCAACAAGCTACCTTATAGCCTTAAGCCTATTTGCAACTTGACAACCCATTTCTAGTCTTGTTCAAGCACACAATCTAGCCCTTATACAACCTAGATTTACTTACAACCTAGCCTTAATTACCCTAGAGATTGACTTACAACCTAGACCTATAATTGACTAGACATGGAAGGCTAATCCTTAGACTTGTAAGTCTTGCATCCTACTTGCCTAATATAGCCTTAAGCCTAAATGAATGGATTTGACAAGTGAGGGAAGGATCTTGCATGCTTGAAAGTGTGATGGGACAACACAATGAGAGGAAGAGAGAGAGGGGTGGCCGGCCAATGTGAGGGAGAGAGGGAGCCAATGTTTTGCTATAAATAGGACCCCTAACTTGCCATTTCAACACACACCTTCCATCCTTCAACTTCTCTCTCTAGAAATCTTGTGTTCTTCCTTTGTTCTTGAGTTCTTCAAGAAACTCATCCAAGGCCGCCACTAAACCACCACTCGACCACCCTTTTGATCCAAAAAGTTTAAGTAGACTAGTCAAGATCTAGTTTCGAGAGAAACCTTTCTCTTTCGAAGCAACCGCAAGCTTACCGTAGGAGACCGCCCGTTCGATAACCAACTCTCTTTTCGTAGTCGTCACTACTGCCAAGAAGAACGGTAGAATATTCTTATACACTCTTACTCTAAGTATATTGTATGATGTTTCTATGTTCAAAGGCATGATAAATTGAAATGTGTTTTACTAAAGATTTGAAAAGGAAGGGGAGTATGTTGAATATTCCGACTTTATTTTCCGGAAAAACATATGTTGTTTTGAACTTCCCTAAAAGGGAGAAGGAACGGATTTTGAAAATACAAACTCAAATGAAAGTATTCGTATTTTGATCTTAAAGATGGTTATGAGCATGTATACGTGTTTACTTGAATTACTTGTTTGATATATGATAAAGCATAAGTGGTTCCCACTCCAAAGGTGACCGTCCATGTGGCACTATGCTTTATATTGTGTGCTAAGTGTTTGAGCATGACCATGTGAAAGTAGGAAGTTATAACATGGTATCAATGATATAGAGTTGGATGATCTTGCTAGTTTAGTTTCAAGATTACAATAAATGATTTACGTGTACTTACGTGAAAAGTCCTACCGCGGAGTCTACGCATGTAACGAGACACGAAAATTGAGAAAGTAGAAACATGACACCTAGGGTGTGTTAAAGACAAGGTGTGTTTTGAAAAAGGATAGTGTTTTGAAAACCGCAATGTGGCCAGACTTGGCCATTGTGTGGTGTATGGACTTGCCCATTGTGTGGTGTATGTGTGTGTTCCAATGGGAACCCAGAGCGGCGGAACCATTGTGAGGATCCTCGGGAACCCGGAGCGGCGGAACCGAGGTTTGAATTATGGCTTGGTTATCCGTGGAGAGGAGCCAATGCAAGTTGTGTGCCAATGGGAACCCGGAGCGGCGGAACTATTGTGAGGATACTCAGGAACCCGAGCGGCGGAACCGAGGTTGCATGTGTTAAAATACTTTTCGAAATGTTGATTTGGTAATTGAAGGGTAAAAAAAAATGGTGACACGGTCTACGAAATGCCACGTAGGAGAAACTCAGATCTCACGGACACAAACGTTAGTTGAATAGTGAATGTGGATGTGTCATTGTTAACTACTTGCTAAACATGCATGTGCTATTTGGAAATCTGATTGTATATGAGCTGGTATACTACTTTTATGCCATGTTGTTGTAAGTTATGGGTTAGCGGGTATGTGATCATTCTGCTGAGCTTTTGTAGCTCACGGTGTTACCTTTGGTGACCCTGACATATTATACTGGTGGCGACGCTGGTATAATGTGTCAGACCTTGTAGATGAGCAGGGTGAACTCTACTCCTTGGAGGCTTTCGGAGTTGAGAAGCTGGCTAGGATGGAGGAGCAGGCAGAGCTGTAGATTAAAACCCTAGTTTTCCCTCCCCTTGTTTAAGGAATGTACTCTTGAGAGAATTATGTTGTAATAATGAGCCAGACTCTCTTTAGATATTCAATAAAATTGTCTACTTAATGTACCCAAAATTCGGGGCGTTTCAGATCAGGCCCACCAACGGGTGTGGTGCTAAGGCAGGGGAAGCGGGTCCCAAAATGCCCGGCAGGAGCATTCGCGTACGATACATTGAGATGGCTAGAGCATTCGCTCACGATTCATTGATATTGCTAGAGCATTCGCTTGCGATTCATTGGTATTGCTTAAGCAATCGCTCATGACACGGTAACGTCAAGATGAAAAGTTGAGGGGAAATGATCAAATTTGAGGATAATGTGGAACTTCAAAGTAAATGTGTAACTGTACGAATATTTGATTTCCTAAGTTATGTTTGTGCCTTTATCACAAGAGACATCGTGAACTTGAACTCGGGTTGGCATCATGGATCGCCTGATATGTTGATGCTTGTTTTCCATTCTTTTTCATATCTGTCACCTCATTTGTATATAAAGCTAGTGTAGATTTTTCTATTGGGCAAGTGTAGTTCAACCCTTCATTTTTCAGGTGTGAACCCAAAATGGTAGCATGGAGTGTTGTGCATGCATTGGTTGGAAATTCTTTTGGAAGCTGACATGGAAGAATTGTAGGGGTTCGATTAATCGGGACCTTGACTGTGGTGTCCGGCTAGGTTCCTTCCTCTACCGCTCCGCTCGTCCGTCGCCTGACCTGTAACAAGTCACTAGGGCTTTGGATGCCCAGTGACCCTCCGACGATCAAGTTAGATCTCAAGGAAGGTGTTTTAGGTCTAGGGTTAGGATCGTATTGCGTACCTCTTTCAGGTGTGTATCACTTTGTATTTATAGACCTAGGTTTGCTTGATCTCCAAGCTAGCGCGTGGAGAGTATGCTCGGGTAACCGCCTCGGGTGACGTTACATATGACGAGGGGGGCGAGGTGGTTACGGAGCACATGGGACAGATCTCAATGATTGTGCCAGCTGCATGGGGAGCATGATCCCCATAGGTCCCACTCGCAATAACCGTTATCTCCTGGAAGCCTTTGGAAGCACTGGAGCATCCAGACAACCGATGCTCCGAAGTCGATCACAACCGAAGCCCGGGCAATGACCGAGGTGCCTCTCGAAGAGAGCTAGTCAGAAGACCTCGACCCGTGCCCTAGCCGCTGGTTTAGGGTTTGTAGCCCGGTTACCGAGCCGATAACCGAGGGCCCTACAAGAATTATCTTAACATCTTTTGTAAACTTCCATTTGATGATGTAATTGTAACTTCAATATAAGTTCTTTGACTATGGATGATTGTAAAACTTAAATTTCTTTTTCTAAACGGTACTTATGAAACGTTGGGTGGTGGGGCCTTAAGGTGTAATCTTTTGGAACTATGATTTGGTGATATGAGTAGACAAACCTTTTGGTGGGTATTATGTATAAGATTGTGAGTATTTTATAATTGAAAGTTATTATTATTTATGTTTAAAATTGAGAGCGTGACAAAATTACTAGGCCAATGCAATGAGGACGTTGCATCATAAGGCGAGGAGAATGTAGAATACCATGCACAACAGGGAAAAAGGGAAAGTAAAGTATTATATAAGGAAAAACGAGTTGCTACTCTATAACTCGATGTTAACTTTTTGAGCTACGTTGTTAGGTTAAAGGTTAGCAAGTCAGCTGACGCTTATCGTTACAGTTTTATTCAATATTGGCATAATTCCTAAAACAACAAAGCAACGCCATTATAAGCTTTGTACATTACCGACAAATTATACCATATTATTGAATGTATCACAAAATTATAATGCATGACAAAATCTACAATAATATAATCACCAATCTAAGATATGCTTACACGTTAAAATGATAGATTCAAAAAATTTACTATATCATAACATATTGTTTCTAATTCAGAAACATGGTAAATTAGAAAAATATGGTAAATTCTTTTTTCTAACATGGAAAATTTGAAAAATATAGACGTCAATTCGCGTAAGAGCAATGATAAATGTGGATACATTGATCGAAAAAAAAATGATGAATTTGGGATTTGAAAATCAAGGATGATTGATTTGAAATTCGAAGATGTAGATTAACAAAAAAGACATAAAATCCCCCCTTTACAAACCAAGAAAGTGTGGGCACACGCCCCGAAAATCGCACGCGATAAGCGAGTGCGCCCCTTTTAAAGAAAAGCACAACGAAACACTCATTTTAGAATCGCTACTTGGGTTTGAAGGTCCACCACCCAAGGAACCGAACTTGAAACGTTTGCCACATTGTTTGATTTGAAAAAGGCTTGTAGACTGGTCCATCGTCACCTTGATATCTGAGGTTTAGAAGCCAGGTTACAAGAGGGGAAGGGTTTTAAGGCACCCCTCTCTCCCAATTCGGAAGATCGGTCTCTACTCGGGCATTTGTAAAATGTTTGCGATTCTTTCTCATTAATCAATTTTAGCCAGTTAGGGCGGGGAACAGTTTAAGGAGATTAAAACTGTAACAAGTTTGCAGGATGTGATAGATGACATGCTCGCTTATTGAAACAATTAGTATATGATGAAAACAGACTCCTGTGGGAGTTTAAACAGATTGGAGGACCGATGTTTTGGTGTGTCGTGCACAGAAAGAAACCAATATGCACTGATCAAGTCACTGCATGCAGGCCTGACCTGCGCGCGCCAGTAGACTTAGCCCACAGCTCTTACTTTCAACCCTCTGGGCTCTGGAAATGACCAGTGTACACCTAGGACAAACCACGCAGTTTATTAGCAGTTAATACACAATTACAAGTAGTTTGAATGGGCTCAGAAGCCACCAAAAGAATAAACACTCTATAAACAGTGTGGGGACAAGACATAAGCCAAAAGCTAAGTTACCATGCAAAGGCCACCCACTGGCCAGGAGACGGACCAACGAGTGTGGGTATGCCACAAACGTGCGCGGGTTTGAGCCACTCTACCAATGTTTGGTTTTGCATGATTTGGGCTTTGAGACATATCCAGAAAGACCCCAGAGGTATTCCATTACAGCAGATATGATTATTGAAAGACAACTAGTAGTTTTTTAACAAAGGAAAGCAATAAACTGGTATTTAGCATACTTGCAGTAATGTATATGTAGGTAAAGACATAAAAGAGCAAGACACCAGTCCCCACGCAAGACCTGCGCGCGCAGTCACATAGTGGCGCGCGCGTACTAACGACGGGCGCGCGCTGGTTTTTGAAACCTTGCCAGCTTTAGGGCCAGGATTGGTATTGATCACCAACCTTGACCCTGCTAGCCCCCCTCCCCTCAGGGATCATAACAGAAAGCAGAACAAAGGTGTTATACCTTTGGTTTTTAGGGTTTGGAAGAGTGATTGAGCTTTGAACTTGAAAGGTTGTTCAATGGATGGAGGTGTGTAATGCTGCATGTAAATGGCTTTCTTGTACAAGGAAGAGATGAACAAGTAGCTAGGGCTTGAACTTTGTGCTTGGGACTTTTAGTAGCTTGGTTGGAACAAAATTGGAACTTGGTAACCCCTCTCTTGGGCAATGAAGGGGGGCTATATATAGAGGTTGGAAGGGTATAGGAGAGGAGTAACTAGCCAAGTAATGGCTGATTTGACTTGGCAACCAAGTCTTCTCCTTCAAGAAAGGTTGATGAGAGGTGTGTGAGAGAGGGGGGACATCCCCCTGTCCGAGGATCACCCCTCAGGCAAATAAGCAGGGTCAAAGACGCCCTAAAAGTCCTGTGATCATGGCTGAATAAAGGTGTTGGGACAGGGGTTTGACCAGCGTGCGCGGGTCTAAGCTACCCCTGTCCCTGGTTAATGGTCAAAGCTGACCGATGACCAACACGTGGCACTTGGACCAGCGTGCGCTGGTGTTGAACCAACGCGTACAGGGTTCTGGCTTTGAAATTCGGCTGGGCTTAAAAAAATGGGTATCAAACACTCAAAACTCAATCATATTAGCATTCTTGGGATGTTCTTGATCTCTTTCATCATTGGGGAATAAAAAACCGAAAGTAAACTAATCTAGAAACCCAGATTGGGGTGTCTACAGAAAGAGGAAGGAAGACAAGTAAATCTTTTTCTACTAAACAGTATAAATATGACTTAGAAATAATACCATGTTCCTTCCAAGTTTGAACATAATAACCATGATTTGATATATTATCGAGGCATCTTATACTAGATTGAACAGATAATTCTTAGATATGCTTAGGTAACTTGTGCATAAATTTTTTTTATGAAGTATTAATCTATTAAGACTTTTTTTTGTTGATTCTTCAAAAAAAATAAAAATAAAAATAAAAAATCCAAAAAAATAACATAATTAGTAAATATGGTCCGTAAACTATTTAGATCTCACCATTGTCCTTTCCAAAACATGATTCAAACCCAGCCGAAACTCCCACCCAATCAAAATCCCCACCCCATCGAAACCCCAACCAAGCCAAATCTCCAATCCACCCCAAAATTTAACCAAGCAGGAAAATTAAAGGAATTGACAAAAAAATTCATATACAACAATTGATTAATCGAGATACCAAATAGATAGGAAAAAACGAATCTTGGATAGTTAGATGTCACGAATTCAGACCATGTTGAGATGTTTTCTTCTTAGCTTTTTAGGGTTTTCCTGCGCAATGGACGATGTCGAGAGTAGGTTCGTGATTGGACACACATTCGAATGGGTTGGTTGGGAGGATGATGGCGACAAAGTAGAGGCCGAATAATGGGGTGGAGGATTTGTAGCCGTAGTTATCGGTGGTAATTTGGAATGGTGTGTTGTTAATATGAAAGCATTTGATAACGCAATTTGTTACCTATAACATAGCTCATAATTGCAAAAAAGACCTTGAACTTTAAGATTCCATCTCAAAATTCTGTGCTACCATACAAGATATCAATAAAATGCAAAAATAATTAAAGGAAGCGTAATTTGGGAATTATTTGAATTTTGGGATGAATTCATAAATCTCAAAATTACCGGGATGAAAACATAACATGTACTAGTTGGGAGGACCAATATTTGTGTAACCCTAGATTGTAGATTCTATACATTTCAAATGCATCTGGGTATCGGAGCGGATTCGGGAGCGGATTCGGGTAGAGTTTTAGTTTCGGGTGTCGATTATGTCAATAACCGCCTGATTTGTCCTGTTGCCATTCCTATGCAGCATTTGGGGATCAAGGGATCGAATCAGACGTGCATTCTTTAAATCAAAAGGAGAAGTAAAGACCGCACTATCCCCAGCTAGAGAGAGAGAGAGAGAGAAATGGTGGAGGAAGTAGCCACAGAAGAAGCAAATAACACCCACCACCCTAGATCACACGACGGCGAAGAGCCAGAGGAAGGTGAGATCCTTACAGACGACGAGTCACAGACGAGGGCCGTGATCGTGGAGTCACACCCCCTGGAGCACCCCTGGACCTTCTGGTTTGACAATCCCTCCGCCAAGTCCAAGCAAGCCGCTTGGGGCAGTTCTATTCGCCCCGTCTACACCTTTTCCACCATCGAACACTTCTGGGGGTAAATTCGTACATATATTACTAATATGTCATCTCTATATTCTACTTTTCTGTTTCAGATTAGATTTTTATGTATGGGTAGGTCATGATTGTCGCTGCTATCTTAGACTGATATGTGTTGTCATTATTTTCCCCTTCCTTTTGGATTGATAGAGAATTTGGGAAATGGGGATGAAATGTGAGTTTAATAACCTAATCTATTAGGTTTAATAAAAGATGGTTTAACCATTTCATATAATGACTATGCTTAGGATTGAAAAGAAAAAACCCGATTCCCCATAATATAACTAATATCTCACTCATAACCTTGTGTAGACACCCCAATTTGGACCTATTAATTATCCTTAATTTGTGCCTTCGAGGCTCCCCGATGATGAAACGGAATCAAAACAGGCCTTGGATAAACTTGGATGATGCTTCTTGGACTTTTTCAAAACCAAAACTCTTTTTTTCCGACACCCTGAGGGTAAAATTGGCACACATTTTAGCATATAAAATATATTTGAATGAAACCAATTGGGTTAGAAAGAGGACTTAACGATCTTTCCAACGCTTCAAAAAACACCCAAAACCGAGTTCGGGAGTGTCCGTGGCGGCCCGCTGAAGTTGGGCTGCCACTCCCAAGCGCTCGGGACCACTCCCAAGCGCTCGGGAGTGCCACTCTAGAGCGCTCGGAAGTGCTGTCAGGGCCAATGCATGTTGCGCTTGACCTTTGACCATGGCTTTTCAGGTTTTTCAGATCCATTCAAAGATCCATTCAACGTTCAACCTGGTCCTGCCTGAGTATTCAGATGGGGCAGAAGAATAATCATGCCATTCTTCCCCCAAAACCATTTTCCATTTCATTTTCCTTTAATTTTCAATTTTCAAACCCATTTTCTCCTTCCCTATAAATACCCCCTCTTTCTACCTTGCAAAGGGCACAAAATTTTCCCCTGAAAAACTTCCCATTTTGCTGCCAAAACCCAGTCCCCAAAACACTCTCCCAAACTCTTTCAAAACAATCTCATTTTCTAAGAAAAATCATCAATTCTCAAGTAAAATATCTAAGAGAAATGGAGGCCTAAACTCCCTCTTTTTCTACTGTTTTCTACCCATTTTCAAGCATCCAAATCAGTCCAAGAAGCCAAACTCAAGTCAAGCAAAGGTATAAAAGCTCATTTTATACCTAAAATCTACTATTTTTCTACTTCTGAGGGGGATCAAGGGCTCATGCCAGTTGCTCATACTGGTTATAAGTCCATTTGATCTTGGTTTAATAACAAGAGCAAGAGGAGCACAAAGAAACCAAAACTTTTTCTGGGCACTGTGTTCACTCCCGAGCGCTCGGGACCATTCCTGAGCGCTCAGGAGTGCTGCTATCACTAAAATCCTATTTTGTCATCAAATATTGCATCTCCTGTGTTTTAGTAGATACTGGATGTGCACTGGTCCATCCAGAGCCCAGTTAGGCTTATTTTTCTGTTTGCAAGGAAGTAGCACTTGGATATTCAAGACCTGTTCTTGTTTGTTTGAGTTTAACGCTGAGCAAACCTACCTAAATGCTGTTCTAATTCATATCTCACTGTTTGTATATTTTGTTTGCATCCAGAAGGGCTAAGTTCTGTTTTGCAAGGGATAAGAGGTCCCGAGCGCTCAGGACCACTCCCGAGCGCTCGGGAGTGATTCCAGTGACAATTTGTTCTGTTGTCTTGCTTCATCACTCTATTGCATGCTGTACACATGCATTGGCATACATTCTTTACATGATATGTCTATGGATGCTTGCTAAATGCTTTAATGAAAAAAAATATTTTAACAAATTCCCACAAACATTGAGTAGAGACTGACATCGCGTCGGGCGAGGGGGGTGCCTTAAAACCCTTCCCCCCTCGTAACGTGGCTTCCGAACCTCAAAGCAAATCTCTGGTTTTCAATTTCAATAATCATTTTCAAATCAAAACGGTTTCTCGGATGGCAAACCATAAATCCGGGTGGCGACTCTTCAATTTTTCAAATTCAAAACATTGTTTATTTTTCGGGCCGTCTCGATCCACCCGGGGCTGTGGTAGCCCACACCTTGCATTACATAGATCCAACCAGTGTTTTAAATGGCGAAAGGCGCACCGAGGCGCAACAGTCCCCTGGGGCTTTAGCGCAAGGCGCGGCGCGCGCTTTATTGATGCGAAGCGCAAAAAAAAAAATTTTCTTCGCAACGAGGCAAATTTTATTAGAACAAGTTTTCAACACAAACAAACACTTGTAAAACTTTCAAATGTCATAAAACATAACATGTCAATGGTTAAACGAAAGTACCAAACACGAAACATAATATATCATCCATGAAAAGCTAACATAATAATGTTTAGCCTTTGAGACATGGCAGACTTGGCCTCAGCAGCAAAACCCAAGGCAGTAGATAGAAGCCCTAGAAATCCCACTACTGAGCAAATAATCACTTTTGCCTTCCTTTCCGTGATGTCTGTCGGTGGTGGTTGGTGGTGGAAGAAGAATCAGTGACTGGAAAAAAAAAAACAGGTGGATCGGTCCATGACTGGAAAAAAAAAAGAAAAGGTGGGTCGATGACGTCGGTCCGTGATTGGGAAAAAAAACCCAGGTGTGTCGGTCCGTCGATGGTGGAAGAAGAAGAAAAAGAAGAAGAAAGACGGTAGAAGAAGAAGAAGAAAGACGGTAGAAGAGGAAGAAAGGAGGAAGAAGAAGAGATGGTGAGAGGAGGAGGACTGGAGGAGGAGGAAGAAGAATAAGAAGAAGTTACCTGGAGTCTGGACAGAGACGACGATCAGAGGGAGAAGAAGAAGCAGCCTGGTCCTCCTGGAGTCCTGGTCTGAATCGGCTGAAGAAGAGGCTGCTGCTGCTCGATTTGAAGAATAGGGTTGAGAACGACTTTAAAGGTAGAAATTATTCAGTGCATCACATCCTCCTGCAAGGTGTGAGTCGTTTTTTACTTCAAAACAAAAAGCGCGCGCCTCGCGCTATAGCGCGCCTCAGCGCCTTACGTGCGCCTTTGTGTTCTGCGCTATAGCCCACATTCTCGAAGCGCGATCCTTGCCCTGCGCTGCGCTTTGTGCTATAGCGCGCGCCTCGCGCGCTTTTTAAATCACTGCCAACAACAATACTTCATGAAGAACTTCCATTAAAAAAAACAAAAAACGAACCAAATACAATTGATCCTATTCGTCATTGGAATAATTAGATACTTCGGGATTGGATGCGTACTGCGGATGGGGTCGAAGCCATCCCTTTCAGCTTATCATGCCTTGATGGATTAGCTGCCTTGACATTGCATTAATCTCCACTTGGACCCTTTCGCAAACGTCGTTGTGGAGATGATCTGGCCTTCTTCCGTCTATTATCTGCGCTGAGCGTGCTTTAGGCACCTTCTGTAGGTACTTACGACATTTCGCTTCCAACCTGTTCCTATCTTCAAACATTTTAGGCCAGTTAAGTAAAGCAGCGGCTTCACCCTCAAATGAAGGTTCCAGTCCAGTATGAAATAAGCTTCTTGACTTGCATCGTACTACAACATAGGCTTGATAAATGTTCGTTTGTCGCAATATTGTGACATGCTTCCCATAAACTTGATTGGTGGACTAGGCATACAAGAATCTTGCCGTAATACTGTAACAATTTGTCTCCTCATTGCCCCATTTTTACGAACACATGGTATGCGACAAACAAAAAACAAATTCACAAAAAATTGTGGTAGTGGGTCGCGTTAAGTGCATATACAATAGCTTTGTTATGAGTCTATATACTCTGTTTTGGAGTTAAAAGGACATTGCCAACACAACATTCTGATGAGCATCTCCAATTTCACTAAACCTATCGTCAAATTCCAATGTGACACAAAATGGGGTAAAATCAAGGGAAAAGCGACACCAAAGCATTCTTCAAGATGTGGGTTTAGGGTCTAAGTTTAATGGCATATTGGTAATGGTATATGCAAACCATGAAAACAGACGCAAAATTGAACACAGAGAGAGAGAGAGAGAGAGAGAGAGAGAGAGAGAGCGGGGGGGGATACATATGGTGAGGTCGTGAGAGAGAGCGGTCGATGGAGGGTGGCCGGTATTTGGACAGCGGCCGTTCAACGGCTTTCAAGCTCGCAGAGAGGGAGGAGAGAGATCGTAGAGAGGGAGGAGAAGCGTCTTTTGTGTTAGCGGTATACAAGCCCTAGCGCTCTATTCAGGAAGACGCTAGTCTAAAGTGGTAAAGCCATCTGAGATGGCGCTGCTTGCGTGGCGCTGCGTGGCCTTGTGCCGAAGTGGCACTACGCAGATAGAGTCATTTCAAATGGCGCTAGGGAGTAGTTTTAGAAATAGTTTGAAAAGTAGATTACTTCGGCCAATTTTTCTAAAAACAGGTATACTTTCAAAAAAAACTCATACTCGAAGGCTTGAAGCTTGTGTTTTTCTCAGTTTCTTTTTGCCCTTTGTATTTTGTGAAGGAAACACAAAGTAGTTTTAGCACTTTTAGCGCATTTGGAAAGCTAGGCCTAAATCAACGATGTGTTCGGAAAACTTGGAAGGGGAGAGAAAAGATGTGAAAATAAGAGAGAGAAAAGTAGGAGGCAAATTGTAGAAAAATTATAGTGACTTGTAAAGTTATAAATGAGAACTTTGGACTTACCCAGTACGAGGCCCTTTTCGAAAGGAATTTGTGAAGATTAAAGTTTTGCACTTGCCACATAGGCGTACGTGATGGGGATGCATATGTTGCGCATGACGGACAATGCGAACAGTATTGTATTGGACGAGGACGGGTCATTACGATTTTCTAGTTGTTGTATACCCTTATTAAACTTAGGCGAGCTGAACAACCATCATAATTGCAGGGTTCAAGACATGAAGACCCTCTTCGGTTTGGGTTTTGAGTGAGGTTTTAAAGTGTAATGAGTGGAGAGAGATAGAGAAAATTTATTAAGGACCGTGCGCAGGGGTTTTGAGTACCCCAAACGAACAAGCCGTAAATTATTTGTCATATTTTGATAGGTATTTTCTACTTCTTACTGTATACTATCTACTTTTTCTCCTCGGAGTAAGGACGTAATAAACACACAACATGTACTCCTATTGAGAGCAAATTTTTACTTATGTATATGCAAATGGACAAAGCATAGATACTAGAAACCAAGTCATATGCCTCAATTAGTTATATTTGGGGTCTAAATGGCAAGGATCACACTAAAAGCCTCCCGGGCGTAGTGAATAGTTGCTTAAATACAATGAGAAACAAGTAGCAAATCACCTTCAGTAGTTCTTTAACCAAGGAGTTGGCCTGTTGGAAGACCTAGGACTTGGGGGTATCCTTCCTATTAGGTTAGGTCTCAAGTTTGAAACCTCTTGGGTGCTATCAATTCTTGTGGGCTAGTCCATACTGGGTTTTGCGCCTGCCAGCATTAATCAGGGCCCTCGCTTGTGGACGGTGTGATTGGTTCTCCAGGGATTATTTGATTTTGAGGTGAATGTATGCTGGCCCAAACACCCTGAGTTATCGAAGAGGATTTAGAAATTTGATTGGAGATGTTATATTGATTAAGATAAATTCAAATTTTTTGAGGTTCTGACAATCGGTACCAGGGTAAGACTCAAATTTAGGAGTCACGTCTAGCAAAAAAGTTGTTCACCACTATGTGATTATTTGAGATGTTTTATTTCATTACTTCAGAGTCTTTTTCCAAAATCTTTATTAGCTCAGGCCTCAGTGAGGTGTTATTGACTAGGATTAACTCTCATTTTTTTAATTTTTTGTGAGTTTCTAACAATGGGTGGCATGGTAAGACTTGAATGTAGGAGTCACGGCCAGTAAGAAGGTGCTTCAATCACTATTGGTGTCGAGTTATTTTCTTTCATTACTTCATAATCTCCCTCTCTTTTTTTTTTTTTTTTGAAAAGCTTATTATTACATACCATTAGTTAGATTTGCTTGAACGACTGATGTTGTAGGAATTCCTGTCGAATTTTAAGATTTTTCCTTCTATCGCAAGGATGAATCAAACGATGTGTCAAAAATAAAATACAGCCATTTGATGGGATTGAGGAGGTGAAGTCTGACTACCTCCTTGGTTTTCACATGTGGCATATTTATATGATGTAGGCATCATATCCTTGCTTCTTCCTTTTTTGACTATTTCATGTAATGCATTTTGATTTGAGGTGAATAAAAACTTTGGCAAGTCATTGCATTCTTAATGACGTGCTGCATTTGAATGAAACATTTATTTGTCATTGCATTTTTGATGAGGTGATGTCAGAGAGCTACCTTGCTTGTTCACTTCCCAGGATGCATGCGTCATGTCTTCCCGTTTTCCATTTTTGCTATTTCAAAATACTTAATTCCAAGTTGAGGGCTAAGTTGAAAATTGAGAAGTCCTTTCAAATACACATGAGTGGAGCTTTGCCCAGCTGACTCAAAAGCACACTGAGCTTGCCAGGCAAGCTCGAGCTGCTGTTTTCTGGCTTGGTTAGATCTTGAACTGAGCTCAAAATCTTCCACCAAATTGCAAAATACTTAAGCCCAAGCTGGCTAGTAGGTAATACTTGTTTGGTTTGGCTTGTTTTTCTTTTGGTTGAAACAGCCACTTCCCTCGAATGTTCCTTTTTTTTTTTTGGTAAGTTAAGTTTATTAAAACCCAAAACCATACAGGTACAACAGGGCATCCCCCTGAACAAGAAACAACATCTGCCTAGCTACAAGCAGCTAAAGGCAGGAAAAAAGTAAGAAGGACCGCTTATCCAAGCAAAAGGCCTAAGGCTACATAGCTAGCAACAAGAAAAAACAGTAGGAGCAATGTTCCACTCAACAGTCAACACAAATAAGTCTGTTCCCACCAGGCTTCTTGATACGTCGCCAAGAAGCAATACAAGCTCTTATGTCTTTAACAATACTGGATATGGTGTCTTCAGGCCTTAGACATTGATTCTGGAAAATTCTTCGGTTGCGCTCACACCAGAGAGAGTAGAGAGAAGCAGCCATGGAGAGTTTCTCTGAAGCTAGCACTGCTTCTATTTTGTAGAATCCAATCAATCTCTTCAGACAGCTTACGAGCACCCCTATCAACTCCATTGTTCTGGAGAATATAGCGCCAAACACAGGCAGAGAAGGGGCACTCAAAAAACAAGTAGTCATGGCTCTCATGTTCTGTACAACAAAGGACACAGAGACTCAGAAGTCATTCCCCAGTGCAGAATTCTGTCTTTAATAGTGAGTCTATGTTGGACTGCCATCCATTCCACTATAGCCCATCTAGAAACATCGTGAGTGAACCAAACAGCCTTAGTCCAAGTTGGGGCAGGGTTCTTAATTCTCAAAGTCAGAGCAGACCAAGCAGATTTGGTTGAGTATGATCCAGAGGGATGCAAGGTCCAAATCACAGAGTCAGGTCTATGAGAATTGGGTAGAAAAGAAGCAGGATCCTGAATGACAGGGTTTCTAACTCTGGACCAATTCCATCTATCATCCAAAATGATGTCACTAACCCTTACTCAACATAGGTTTCCCAAGCTATGAACTGAGCTATCTCCATATCTCATATACAAAGGTCCCATTGGGTGCCAATTATCCCACCATAGGAATGTGTTTTGACTATCACCAACAATGTTTTTAATCCAAGGTTGGGCAATAGTTCTTAGCTGAAATAACTTTCTAACAGTCCAAGAGGCATTGCTAGGAGTTTTAATGGCCTGAATGCATTTACCTTCAATCACAGAAGTGTGGATCCATTTAACCCAGAGGGGCTTTTGGCAAATAGCCCAGAGGTATCCTACCATAGAGGCCTTGTTCCATTCTTTAAGAACTCTGAAACCCAGACCTCCTCCTCATTTAAGTTTGCAGATATTGTTCCACCGAACCTTAGCCCCAGTAGTTTTCATTTCAGTCCCAGACCAAAAGAAAGTCCTCAATGCAGATTCTATTTTCTTCAAGACTCTTTGAGGAAGCACAAAGACTGAGCTCCAATAGACTTGAATACTAAACAGAATAGCCTGAATCAGCTGACCCCTGCCACCATAGGAAAGCAACCTGCTACTCCATGATTGATTCTTTTCAGGATTGTATCCACCAACAGATTACAGTCTTGGATTCAAGTCTTGTGGTGATGAGAGGGACACCTGGGTATTTGATTGGCAGAAATCCTTCTGAAATATCTAATACTAGCGCATGCTGATTCGAAGAATTTGGTATTTAATATGACTTCGAGTGTCCTAAGTGTGAGTGAACTGCCCATACCTTGAGGTCTGGTGCAACTTGATATTGAGTTTGCAACAACTGAATTGTTCAAATCAATTACGTACCAATTAGAAGGCATTTGCGAATCCTAACCATCAATCGTCCACAATAAACACGATTTCCAACAATTAAACACCACGTTCAGGCATGGGATTTTTCATTGCCCGTCCGTACCTAAATGAATTGCCCTCCCTACTATTGACCAGCCTCACAAACGAACTTGAATCACCCCAAAAGCTGTTTTTTTTTTTTTCCAATAAGCTTCACCCATATGAATCCATGGTCTAAAACCTGATGGTTGCAGTATTTTTAATATTTTCCCCTACTAAACAAATCATAATCGTAACTAAAACTAGTGGATATGACGATCTCAAGTTCACAATCAACACTTACCTATAGGAATCACTATGAGAATCTTATATTAATTCCTGTTTTGGTATTGATTTTAAAGAATGAGAGAGAGAGAACCTTGTATTATCTATGGAATTCCTGTTTTGATATTGGTTAGTCATGATCTCAGCCGTTGGATTCAAGGGACCACTCTAGACCGTTAGATTTATGTATATAAGATTCCAAAACAGAGCTTGGTTATTGTATAGATACTTTGCAACAGGACTTTAATGTCAGGGCTAACCCCAGCAAAGACAATGGAGCTTTTCTGTAGGTTAGGTTTAAGGCCAGAGTACCCATGAGAAATCATGCAGAACTTGTTAAACAAACTGAAAAGAATTTTCATCAGCACCAATAATGATGAACAAGTCATCAGTAAATATGAGATGCGTGATATCAAGGCTTTTGCACTTGGGGTGGTTGGTAAAATTCTCATGCATAGCTCTGTACCTAACCATAGCTGTAAATGCTTCCGTGACCAGAAGAAATAAGTAGGGAAACAAAGGATCTCCCTGCCTAAGCCCTCTCTTAGCAGGAAAGTATCCAGGCCACAGAGTCATAGGCCTTCATCAAATCTAATTTCATAGCATACCTTGGAGGGCCTCCACTCTTGTGATAGTTCTTCACCATCTCTTGCATAAGCAGGATATTGTCCTCTATTGATCTCCCCTCGACAAAAGCTGACTGGCAAGGGCTAATGAGAATAGGGAGAGTAGCTTGCATCCTATTCATTAAAACTTGCTTACATTTGAAAGGGACATCGCAGCAAGAAATGGGCCTATAATCTTTAATTGTGGATGGGGAATTTGTTTTGGGGATAAGAGAAATAGCAGTGGGATTCCAGTGTCTAGGCACGTTTCCTCGAATGTTGCTTCAATGGAATTCGATTCCGTAATTATTTTGCCTTGTGAGATTGTGCAATGGTGCTAACTGCTTGTTATATAGTCCGATTGTATTTTGTTGTATTGTAGCCCTGTACCATTTAGTCTATGCCTGCATTCTTTTGTTTGTCCTACAATTTTGCTGCTAAACTTTACTGTTTCTGCAGCCTTTACAACAATGTACACCGTCCAAGCAAGTTGGCAGTTGGAGCTGACTTTCATTGTTTTAAAAATAACATTGAGCCAAAATGGGAGGACCCTGTATGTGCTAATGGAGGGAAGTGGACTGTGAGCTTTTCCAGAGGGAAATCTGACACCTGTTGGCTGTATACGGTATACCTGAACAATAGCTAATCTGTCTGGATTCTGGATGTTGTTAATTTGCCTTCTAATTTTCTGTATGAATTTGAGATAGTTGCTGGCAATGATTGGAGAACAATTTGATCATGGAGATGAAATCTGCGGAGCAGTTGTCAATGTTAGAGCCAAGCAGGAAAAGATAGCTCTGTGGACCAAGAATGCTGCTAATGAAGTCGCTCAGGTAGTTACAAACCAATCTACCTGTATTATTTTACTGTCCTCGTGTTATCATCGCACTCCTCTGTTTTCTTTATGAATGCGTGTGGCCAGTAATAGATCCAGTTAAACTTGGTTGGCATAGTGTCAAAGAGGAACTTTATTCTGGACTTTATTCTGGGTAAACTACTTGAAACTGTACTGCATGAGGAACTGATTTTAGCACTCCCCTTTTATCCACTTGCACTCGTTTTTTAAACCATTATTCACGTAAAATTACTAGTTTGCCCTTTCATGTGTGGGAAAGTAGTTGGGAATTATTGAGTCAAAGGGTAGTTTCTCAATTTCAAATGAATAAGGAGGAAAAAAGTTCATGTTGGTCGAAGGGCTGTGCAAAAAATCATTTCTACTGCATAACTCAGTGTATTTTGTTCCTCCTCCTTTTTGCAGACAAAATGATGTTATGCAGCTATTTCGTTGTCTCTTCATATGTCTCTTTGTATTGTTTGGCTATTTCGTCATCTCTTTATAATTCTATTGTAACAGTTGCATATTTGTGTAACCAAGCCCGTTTGGTTCACATGGCTAATAAGCAATGAGCGAAACCAGAAATAAGCCCAATCGTTTGGCTTTCAAAAGCTTATATGCTTATTTCTTGTTGGTTTTCTTTAGTAAGCAATTACGCTGTAATTCAGCTGCCAAACAAGGTTATTTGCTTATTGTTAGAAAAAACAAGCATTTGTGCACATTAGCATTTATGTTATAATGTTTGGCACTGAATTGAAGCAGTTGACAGTGAAACAGACATGCATGCTTGCATGCCATGCACAGTACATTAAACATGGTCACAGTGACTTGGCAGAGCATGAATGCAGGCATGAGTAAAAAAACACATGAAGATAGTGTATGACATGAGTGTCCCACTTGATCATTTAAGTGCGGAGTCATAGACACTCCTCATGCACGCATTCATTTCTTTATCACCTTGCATGCATCCTTACGACCACTCTGAGTGACTGCCACACGCATCCAAGACATAAGACGTCGCCTGTTGAAGTGCTTTTGTGCTCCATGACATGACCAACAAATTGCAATGGTGAAACGATATATGGTTGGCAGGGGTGTCGCTACTATTAAGTGAGAGGGTTCGGCTGAACCCTCTGAGGTTCCAAATACTGACTGGGATAGCTATAAAATGTTAGGTTCACGTGAGGGTTAATGGGTTGACCTCTGTGTGTGTGTGTGTGTTAAAAAATAATTGTGCACTCTAAAAATAATTAGACAACATTGGGGGTTACACATGTACTTATAATGCTAAAAAAAATGGAGATAAGTTGTTTGTTTCAGAAAAAAAGAGAGTTGTTTATTGCACTTTTATCTTCTTATGGCATTAATTATATATGAACAAATCTAAGGACTAAATAAAAGAATGTGCATGGAGATTTTATCGAATAATAAACTAACTTTGTATAGGATTTTTGAACCCTCTGAAGTATTTTCCTGGAGCCGCCGCTGATGGTTGGTGTTTGCCTTAGACTGGGAATGCATTTGTTTTGTTAGCCATACTAGGAAAATAAAATTGTAACATTCATGGAATTGACTAGTTATGGGAAATCAACTGTGAGATTAATGAACAGTATTTTAACATCTGGACAAGGTATTTGTGTGTCTTCTGACTCTCTATCGCGCACGCGCACAAATGATGATTGCTTTGAACTGATGGCAGCTTTCCTGCGATTTTTGCTTCAATTTTTTTTTTTTTTTTGTTCTTGTTCTTTTGTTTCAGGTAAGTATTGGAAGGCAGTGGAAGGAATTTCTTGATTACTCTGACAGTGTAGGGTTTATATTCCATGTAAGATAAATCTGTTTCATGTGTTGGGTTACATATAACGTGTCTATTCTATTTTGGTTCCTCCGAGTTAAATGGTTTGCCAACCAGTTAATCTCTCTCTCTCTCTCATTTTAGGATGATGCAAAGAAGCTTGACAGAGGTGCCAAGAACCGCTACACTGTATAAGTTACACTTTTGTTTGGGGACTAAGTAGATGTAGTCAGCCGTTGGACATAAACCACCTCATATTCCTGAACAACTTATGGATACTTAGTTTGTTTTCCATGCCTTGTTTTGTGAGAGTTTTAGTGGATAACTAAGTAGCGCCCTTGAAAAATGAATGCACGCCAGTATATTTATGGGTGCCACCGTGCCATGCTTATTCTCAGTTGTTTGTTTTTCTTCTTGTTAATCCTTTATACTGTTGGTCATGAATATATGTTTCCATTTCGTCAATTTGCAGTTGAAATTTGATCATTTTATACACAGTTACTGTTCATGTCATGGTGAGAATGTTGGTCTAGGACCTGATGTCATATGAATACGAGTTTAGTGTTGTGAAGTGATGATTGCATAGTGATGATGTCATGGATGACATCATCACCCTTTCCTTACCTTGGAAGAAAATGGCTGAGGCGGTGATTTTATCACCCCTTTATTACACATTAGGTCCCTCGAGTCTTTGTTTACTACAAAGTTAGTCCCTAGTCCATTCTCTATAAATAGGGACTTTATCAGTTTTATAAATTCAGAAAACCACAGAGATACTATTGTAAAGGAGTGAAAGTGAGGCTATGGGAAATAATTCAATAATATTCTATTTTTATGGAAGACTAACCTCTCTCTTTTGATAGTTCCTGAAACAACTATCTTTTCATATATATTTGTGTTCTCTAGTTCTTGTTCTTTATTTTTATACTCCATTTGCCCCCTTTTTTAGAGTCCAGTATTTCATTTTGGGTTGTCCCTTAATAAGTGTCCATTTTGTAAAATTAGTGGGTACAAGTTTGTGAATTTTTCATTTTGACCCTAAAAGTAGATTCCATTTTGAAAAGTTAGTGAGTAAAAATGTAACAATGATGTTTTCATAGAGGGTAAGGAGAGAAAGTAGAGGTAAAAGTTGATGTGAAAGGTGTAATGATGATATCTTTTTAATAAGTTAGAATTACGAAGCAGGACACTTAAAAAGAGACGGAGGGAGTAACATGTTATCAGCACGACTCTGGCCAGCTGAGATAAAGGTATGTGAGATAATTATTGTATTATCTTTGACTTCTTAATGTTATGTATAGAGCAGGATACATGGAAGAGAATGGTTTTCACCTTCCCCTGCTATTTTATTTATTATACTATTTTCATAACGGGACAACATGGAAGAGTATGGTTTCCACCTTCTCCCGTTTTTCATTTGTGATATCGTTCACATGAATACTTGAAGTATTCCCTAAAATTCAAATACCTGAAGTATTTATGAAACACCCGAAGTGTTTATTGTCGATTGAATACCTAAAGTATTTTCCTTTCTGAATATCAACAGTATTCATCAGCCAAACTACCAGGAGTACTTTTGACTGAGAAAATTGATACTTGAAGTATCCTACTTATTGCCACAAAGTGGATGGGTTTGTGGTATTGAATCCACCACGCTGCTTTGAACTCATGGCCCCCTTAGAGAGAACATGATTCATGTGATTTAGAAAAATAACGGATTTGTAAGGGGTAACCAAATTAGATATTTTTGTTATCTGTTTGTTTTATAGCAATGTAATATGAGTCCAGCACACCTTTTATTCATGATAAATCCAGTAGATTTATTATGTTCATTTCAATTGATCTAAAGATCATACTCCCTCCATCCCTTTTTTTTTTTTGATAGGCAACAAAATTTTATTCAGAAATCTTGACAAAGAGTACATCAAGATGGGGGAAGGGAAGGAGAATCCAACCAAGGGTTGGATGAAAAAAAACTGTTTGGACAAGCCCAAACACTCCCAAAATAGGCCAGACCCCAAGAGATACATACACAATCAGCAAATGGGCCTGACCCAAACAGACTAAATTCAAATTAGTCAAACCACAGCCAACCCTAAACCCTACAGCAGAAACTCCAGCCATCAGTCGCCGCCGACATCCAACGCTGCCATTCACTCCACCGCCAGACGCCACCACCACAAACCAGCCCCGCCACCAAAACACCACCTAAGGCGAGGCCCATAGGAAACATAGGCCCCGCTCCCAACGGCAAAGCCCATAGGGTACATAGGCCAAGCCACTCTAGAACGCCGACCACCACCCCAGCCACCGACAGACCAGCCCCGGATCAAAAACACCAGACAACAGCAGACAAGCCCTCCGCCAAAAGCCCCCGTGTGCAGCCTGAGACCCAACGACGACCACCGAGACACCGTCGATTCGGCTCCCATAAATGATCTGAGCCAACCGACCACAGTGGTACCAATCCGCATCGGGACGCCGCCTGCTGTCGCCACCCACGAACCAAGAACCACCGCCCTGCTACCACCATCCCAACCCAGATCCTCACCAACACCCCTGAACCCATCTCCCTTATTGCCACCAAAAACCCCAAAATGTCTCAATCAGCCACCGGAAACCTCAGATCCGTGAGACCCCCCAAAAACCTGCAGCAAAAAAAACCTTAACCTCCACCACAACCACCAGCCACCACCCCGACCAAATCGCCACACCTACAGCCTTCATCGAAGCAGAAGCAGTAGGGACAAGATCCGCGGCTCCACTTCGCCGTTAAGCATAGACCGGACCCAACCAACAGAAGGAAGCCGGTGGGAGCCAGGCCGGAGAGATCGACAAGCCATTAGGCCAAAACAAGCCGGCGAACCCAACAGAAACACCGGAGACGATCCAAGGCAAAACAGAAAGGGAGCGGGGCAGGCAGAAGAGAAAGAGGAGAAGGGGGAAAGGGAGGAAAAAGAGAAGAGGAAGAGAGCCCGGGGGAGGAGGAACGGGCATCTTCCCCCCCCCCCCCCCGAGCGGAGGAGATCGCCGGAGAAAGCCCAGACGATTGCTATTCTAGAGAGAGAGGCTCTCCACTCTTGCCCACTCGGGAGGAAAATTTCCCTCCATCCCTTTTTAAGTGTTCTGTTTCGTAATTTCAACTTATTAAAAAGATATTATCATTTATACCTTTCCCATCAATTTTTATCTCCACTTTTCCTCCTTAGCCTCTATGGAAACATCATCATTACATTTTTACTCATTAACTTTTCAAAATGGAATTTACTTTTTAGGGGCAAAATGAAAAATTTACCAATTTTTACCCACTAACTTTACAAAATGGACATTTATTAAGGGACAACCCAAAATGGAATACTAGACTCTAAAAAAGGGACGAATGGAGTAAATAAATCCAGTAGATTTATTATTTTTGTTGATCCAGAAAATCATATTAATCCTTAAGATTAATTATGGATTCATATTTAATCTCGAAGATTAAATATTTGAATAATATGCAGAAGTTCCTGTTTGATCTGGTAGATCAATTATGGAGAAATAATTAATTCAGAAGATTAAACATTTTATTCCTGTAGAATAATCAATCTGTTATTATACATAACTGTATATGTTACTATTCATATTTATGTTTACTGTTCATCATCACTATTGATCACTGTAGCAAATGAGAAAAAGTGGATGGGTCCCTTTTGATTAGTCCGCCACACCATTCGAACCTGTGACCTCCCTAATGGAAGCCTCAAGCCCTAACCACTGGTTAATCCCAGCGACTAAGTTATATAGAATGAATTTATATATTTATAATGGGCCATATTGGGTCAAATGGGGGCTCGGTAGGCATGGGCGGAGGCTCGAGGCAGCCTAGAGAAATTATCCTATATGGCAGGTGTAAGGTGCATCTATACGTATGAACAGTGTCATACGGATGAATAATGACTTACTTATGATGGATGCATAGTACTATATGGATGAATAGTGCTAAATAGTATTTTTACTATTTATGAATAGTGTCAAAGAGTATTATTACTATTTATGAACAATGTTTTGTTTTCTTCCCACTTTTAAGGCAGAATTTTCACACCTCTAATATGCTCCTATAGTAGCATTTAGTTAGCAGGATATTCTGTATTTATGAAAGTGTTTTATGATTAAACAGAATAACGAGCCCTTACTGAAAAATCACAAATTTCATTCAATTTGTTCTATACCATTCCCAGAAGCAAATGGAGTGAATTCCAATGAGTTATTTCTTGAAGCAAATGAAATCTCATGTAATGGGTAGTTCCCAGAAGCGAACAGAGTCAAGAGCAGTTCCCAGAAGTGAACAAAGTCTCATTTTTAAGGCTGAAATCATGACCATGGGCCTTATGTAACAAATTTCCTGGACGGAATATTCATGGCAAGAATCCTAAATCTCCTAAATCACTCTACCTGAGGTAGAATAAGCCTGAAGCTTAAAAGATAAAGGGAAGATTTTGTAGGATAAATCTCTCAAGGATACTAAAGTCTCTGGAAGAACTAATTGTGTTGCCTATTGAAATAAATGTTGTGATTAACAATACTCCTCATTTTAACAGATCACGAAGAAATCTGTTTAGAGAATCGTTATAGTGAAACTATGATTGAAGGCAAAAATGCATATTTGTATATTACTCTTGTATCCAGCCGAAAGCTGATACTAGAAGATCGACATGCGTTCCTATTATGAGTTATATCATACGAGAATAAAAAAAAATGATTGAATCATATGTGGTGATACACCAGAAGTGCAACAACCTGAAGTTGTTTATATAAGCTATTATGATGCATTGAATTTTTCTAATGGGCGAAGGGGAGGAATACAATTTTCTTCCTTCCTATGTGTCTTATTAGGTGCCATTTCTAACAAGTACGGGAATACAATTTTCTTCCTTCCTATGTGTCTTATTAGGTGCCGTTTCCCCCCATTTTCAAATTTCAAATTTTAAATTATTCTCCGCCTTCCACACACTTCTTCTCCACTCTATATATTCAACCACTCAATTCATATATATATATATATATATATATATATATATATATATATCTCTCTCTCTCTCTCTCTCTCTCTCTCTCTCTCTCTCTCTCTCGGTTTTCATTTTCTCAAAACCTCTTCAAATCCTATCTTTACAAAATCAAATAATGGTGGACTACCCACAAGGTTTACCATATGAGTTTTGGAAAAGAGAGACAGAACGAGTGGAGATGAGTATATTTTTCCGCTCTCTACGGCTGTGGCTTTTCAGCTTCATTTTGATATGTGTGTTACTTTCTTTAAGAATGCCACCGTGGTTTGGGTTGAATGTGAGTTTGAGCACTCTATGGAAATGGATTCTTATTTTGGTTGTCGCTCTTGCTGCCATTATCCAAGAGTATGAAAATCAATGGCATAAAACTTTCTATGAGGGGAGATAGAATGATACGGGGAAAGCGAGTCTTGGTAAATGGACAACCGAGAAATAGAGAAATCCTCTATTTTGATTTTCTTTTACTTTATGTAATGCTCAAAGGTTGAGTGAATAAAAATGGTTGTAATATCAAAAACCAAATATCTCTACCAAGTTTGAAAATTTCCTAGCACTGCCTCTTTTGTCATTGGCAATTTTACAAGGTTAACTTCTTTGGCTCCCAAATGGGACTATGCTATATAGGGACATGCCATTCTACATGCTGCATTTCTAATACTGCATATAATTAAATGCTCACCATTACTATTCATTTTCGGTCAACAATCCAACATTAACCACCTGAAGGTTTTTGGTTATATTATTCTCGTCTTGGCTATCTTGAGCCATTATCATATGATATCTTAAAGGAACATTTTGAGGATTGTAATTTCAATGAAACAGTTTTTGTGGCATTAGGGGGAGAAAAGTCACAGTATGAAGTTTGACTTGAAGTCACTTGGAATATCCCGACTTTATCACAATTTGAACCTTGTAATAGTCAATGTGAACTTGAAGTTCAAAGGATCATTCATTTATAGAGTATTACAAATCAAATGCCTAACGCATTCACTGACACAAAAGGAATAACAAAGTCTCATACATTTGCTGCTAATATCCCAGAATGGATAGAGGTCCTGTTGGACGAGTCGCCGACGCAACAGCAAATGAGTTTAAGGCATGCCAGAAACATGATAGACTTGTTAGTGCAAATGAGTTCAAGACATGCCAGAAGCATGTGAGACTTAACAGTGTTAAGGGTAAAAATCCCCGAAAAGGAAAAATTCCAAGGTGAAGAATGTGGTGCTCCTGAAGAGGCCAAATTCAGTGCTCCTGAAGAGATCTAGCTAAAAACTGTAGATACTCCTAAAGAAGTGAAACCCATATTTCCTCTAGAAGAGGGATCTCTTGAAGAGAATTCTCCTGAAAAACTATCCCCTGAAGAGGACCAGGTACCTGAAAACATTGAGATCTCAATACACTACATAAATTTAGGAGAAGTATGGGATAGAAACAAAATCGTTGTAGATAACGTATTCTTGTTTGAAGTTGCTCTTGACATTACCAGAAGTAATGGAGAAATCATTACCAGAGAGTAATGATGAAAATGAACCACAATCCGTGGGAGAATGTCGACATAGAAATAATTGGCCAATGTGGAAAGAAGCAACACAAGCAGAGTTGAACTCTCTTGCGAAACGAGAAGTTTTTGGACTTGTAATATGAGTCCCTGAAGGATATGGAATGCCTGAAGCATATTATTCTAAACCCAAAAGTGTTTATTCTGTCAAGACAAAAGTTCTTTATACGAATTGAAGCAATCCAAACGCATGTGGTACAATCATCTCAATGGATATTTATTGAAAGAAGGTTATTAGAATGATCCAATTTGTCCATGCGTTTTTTTATTTGAAAATCAGAAACCGGATTTGCCATCATTATGGTTTATCTTGATGATCTAAATCTTGTTGGAACTCCAGAAGAGTTTATCAAAATCGTTGTATATTTGAAAAGGAAATTTGGGATGAAAGATCTTGGCAAAACAAATTTTTGCATCGGCCTGCAAATCGAGCACTTGCCAAGATGAGATTTTAGTCCATCAGTCAACATATACAGAAAAAGTCCAGAAGCACTTTTACATGGATAAAGTTTATCTTCTGAGCACTCCAATGGTTGTTCGATCACTTGAAGTGAACAAGGATCCCTTTTGTCCTCAAGAAAAGGGTCAATCGCCACTTGGTCCTGAAGTATCATACATAAGTGGAATCGGTGCTCTTATGTATCTTTTATTTTTTGGTAAATCAACTTGAAATAAAAAAAAGGCTAACCGAATATACAGCCTACAAGGGGCATATCACAGGAGAAACAACAAAAAAGAAAAGAAAAGAAAATAGAAAAAACCTACGCCAAGCCACATAGGACTAGAGGAAAATAGAGGACCTGTTTTCCAACCATCTAAAAGAGGGTAAAAAAACAGGTTACAATAGATTAGCTAAATATAAGCTAATACACAAAATCCCTGTAAGTCCATGAGCCACACTTTTGGAATCCTCATGGCTAATGATATGATCCGGGATGCAAAATTAAACTACATGAAAAAACAGTCCACACTGGTAGCCTTCTTGCTGATTTTAGGACCAATTGGACAACTTCCATCCACCTGTTGCAGCTTGAAAATAGCAGTCACAACAGAACACCATCTTGACAGAAAACAGTGAGGTAACAGCAGCAAAACAGCAACAGAACAACAGCAGCCGTATGAGCAAACAACAGCAAGTAGTTCGAGCAACTTGGGTTGGAACTCGGCCTTGGCCCAAGCCTTATACCAGCAAAATCCTGCATATTGAAACTGTCCAAGAGAGACTAGGGACAAGCACCCTAGGAAAGTATTAAACATTCCAAGGAACAACCCCCAAAGGATAGGCAAGTGGATGTTAATCAAACAATTACATTGAGCTAGGTCCACCACAGACATCCAGGCAACCAATCTAGCCATAGTACCCAAAGTAGAACCAGCAAAATTTAAAACTCAAGCAGGCACGATGCAAGATTGCTGAACCAAACACAGAGATATAGCTTACTTATCATGTTAAAACACAATCAAGCACAAGCTGACTAGCATGTTGAACCCTTTGCTAAGCTGTAGGGAAATCGGCATTTATGCAGTAAGAAGCCTTCTTAATGGCAAGAAACAGCAAGCAAACAGTAGCAGTATGAACTGTACCACAAAATACACAAATTGCTTCACAAGGATTATTTAGTATCCAAGAATGGAGTCCAACACATCATTCCAAACAGTAGCAACAGAAGGCTGCAGTCTAACCAAAGGAGCACCAGCAAAACAGCAGCAACAAAAACAAGAGCTATAGTATGCTGAATTCTCATAGAAAGATAGCAAAAGGTAGCACTCCAAAATGTAAAACAACACCAGAAGGCCTATTACTTTATCTGCTCACTCTACTACTCCCTCGAAGCCTAACCCACCAATAACTAGTAGCAATAGGTTGGACCTCAACTCTCTCATCTCTCCCTTATAAAATGCCTCCCACTAAATATTACTATAGGGAGGTATTCCTGAACAAGCTCACATAGAGCCCGAACAGGTGGTACGTGGGACCACAGAATAAGTAAAATAAGATAAGTCACCATGGAAGACGGTGGTCGGTGATGAGGACCAATGACATGGGAAGATATTGGTCCAAGCAGTCAATAGGAACCAAAGACATGAGAAGTCATCGGTCCAGGTAATTGATAAGGATCAGTGACAAGTGAAGTCACTGGTCCAGGTGGTCTGTTCAACAATGACGTGGCCGAACAAAGAAAGAACTCTTAAGAAAGCAGCCTCAAGTGTTAAAGCGGAAGGAACACTCTAGAAAGTTCTAGAAAGTTCCAGAACGGTGGTATTCCGTAAGGAATGAGATCTCGAGAATGTAGGATCTAGAAAAGATACCCAACGGGAATGAGATGTTCGGCCTGCTATGGAAAAGAGTCCTAAAAGGATTAGGGTAATGAGTTGATAATGGAATGAGAATCCATGATGTCCTGGGTTTCCCATACGAGAAAGGAAACCTAGGGCAACAAGGATGCTTGGGCAGCAAACATCATATGCCTATATTAACGAGGTAAGCTTAGAGGTAAAAGGTACACAATACATTGCATTCTTACGATTCTCCTTCTGATAGTTAGGGTTTTAACTAGTACGTGATACTAACTTAAGCATCGGAGGGCATTTGCCACGAGAGGCAAAGGTGCGCTCACCCCCTGTCTGTTTTGCAAATTAGGGTTCCGGTCAAGAGGCACGAGTAGCCGTTACAATCCTGTGCTGCTATAAGCACCTTTCGTTTTTGTCCACTTACAATTGGCACCTTCTGTGGGTAACGAAAGAGTTCCCTTTGAAAAACGACCATGGCGGGAGAAGATCCAAAGACACCGCTCGACCCAAAGAACCTGCTAGGTGGGGGAGGAGATAAGTCCCCATTAGGCGCTCCGAGAAAGCCCGATGGCGGGCATGCGAAGAAGACAACCAGTAAGGGCAACCCCCTGACCGTCCTGGATGGATCCAAGAATAGGGAAGGCAGGAAGGCCACAGGGTCCACATGGAGGAGTAAATCCCACTGTGAAGAGGAATTAGTTGCACACTCAAAAAGCGTGCACAACAGTGGAGATATCCTCGAAAAAAAGAGGCAGGAAATTGAGGAGTTTGCTCGTCTGATCAAGAAACGAGAACATGAGATCCGAGAATTAGAACGGATCCGAGAACACCCTGAGGACTCTAGACTTTCATGAAGAAATTCTAGAGGAGATAGGCGGGCCATGGTGGAGTATAAGAAGGCTCCTTCATGAAGAAGGAGGAGCAAGAGCAGGAGCCCCACACCAAGGCGAAATAGAGTTTCTCCACGGAAAAGGAGGAGCAGAAGTAAAAGCCGAACACCAGAGCGGTGAAAGGCTTCTTCAAGAAAAAGGAGGAGCAGGAGCCGAAGCCCCACCCCTGAGGAAGAAGGGACCAGGAAGCACCATAGGGACATGTACGAGAGACCTGAAACCGATTGGAACAAAACTGGGGCTCACAAAACAAAGGAGCGTGAGGACGGGACCATGACTGCATGAGAAGCAGCACGAAAAGCCCTAAGTAACATACTAGCATCCCCCTTTGCGAGAAAGCTGCAAGATGCACAGCTGCCGAGCAGAGTGAAGCACGATGCGTTCATCCTTTACGAGACAAACGCGGACCCCGTGGTTCACATACAACATTACCAACAGGCTATGTTCATGCATGATGGGGACGATGCTATTATGTGTAAGTTGTTCCCGTCGAGTCTAGGGAAGGTAGCCCTATCTTGGTTCCATAAACTAGGACCGCGTTCCATACGAGGATGGAAGCAGTTAGCCGAGGAATTCACTGCTCGATTCTTAACAAGTAGGAGAGCCCCAAAGACGTTTGAAAGCCTCTCCACAATGAAGCAGGGAGAGAGTGAGCCAATCAGAGACTATGCGAAGAAATACTGGGAAACTTTAAATGAGATTGAAAGTTGTAGCGAGGAATATGCCATAGCTACGTTCAAAACTGGGCTGCCTGTTTGGGGGGAGCTGCGCCAGTCATTGAACATGGATCCGGTAGAGACATTGGCAAAGTTGATGGAGCAGATTGAACAATATGCCAGGATGGAGGATGACATACTCCGAGAGGACAGCAAGATCGTTGCTGAACAGCTAAAGGGCCCTGCAAAGAAAGTAGACAAACCAGAGCCCAAGACCTACCGAGAAAGGAAAGAGAATGGGTAGGCTAAGAAAGAGCCGTACAAAGAAAGACAAGCACCCGACCCCAAGTCTTTCTTTTCAATAACCACGGTTTGGAAAGAACCAATCTATAGGATTCTTTATCGAATAAAGAATCGGCCCTATTTCAAGCGGCCCCCAAGATTGGAGGGAGATAAAGATGCAAGGCGAGGTACGAGTCAGCACTGCAGCTACCACAACGATTGGGGCCACATGACTGAGGATTGTGAGTTGTTTAAGAGGCACCTCAATGATCTAGTCTCTCAAGGTTGCCTTAAAGAATTTATTCAAGAAGAGCCTAAGGATACTGGGAAAATAATGGAGTTGGATTACGAACAAAATCCAAGGGGCGTAATCCATATGATACATGGGTTGGCCACGCCTTATACGAGAAATGAGGTGAGATTGCTCCAAAGGCAAGTCAAGCATGACCAACATGTCATGCAACTGGGAAAGAAAAGAGGACGTGAAGGCGAAGTATACGTCGAGGGCATAGTCTTCACGGATGAGGACCTGGGAGGAGTCCAGGTGCCGCATAATGACGCCTTGGTCATAACCCTACGAATTGGGGAATATGACATCGAAAGGATTCTGGTGGATTCAGGAAGTTGCACAAAAGTGCTATATTATGATGCATTTAAAAAGTTAGGACTGACACAGGCGGATCTGGTACAGTCAATAACTCCTCTTGTTGGATTCGGTGCAGGAGCAGTTTGGCCATTAGGCAAAGTAACATTGCCTGTTTGGGCAGGGACAGTAGTGCTACAAACTGACTTCCTAGTAGTAGATGTTCTGTCTTTCTATAACGCGATTATAGGAAGAACGTGGTTGCACAAGATGAGGGCGGTTTCTTCCACCTACCACCAGATGGTAAAGTTTCCTGGGTCTAATGGAGTTGAAAAGATCCGAGGAAACCAAAAGGTTGCCCAATAGTGCCTGATTTCTATAATCAAGAAAGCACCAAAGGCAAAACTGGTCCAAGCTTTGGAGATCCCGGATCAGCCGACCATCGAGGATGTCGGAGGGAACCCCGTCGAGAAGGTAGTCGAAGGATTGAAAAAGATACAGATCAACGAGACTGATCCAAAAAGGTATTTCCTGATTGGGGAAAACCTTAGCAAGAAAGAGGAAGAAGAGTTGGTAGGGTTTCTAAAGGAGCACATTGACGTGTTTGCTTGGATCCCCGAGGAGATGCCTGGGGTGGATGCAAACGTGATTTGTCACCACTTGAATGTGGATTCACAGCACAAACCTGTGATGCAGAAAAGAGAAGATCAGCCGTACAACACGTGGATGTTGTTATCGAGGAGGTTGACCGCTTGATAGAAGCCCGGGCCATAGGAGAGGTTTACTACCCAGAGTGGTTGTTCAACACTATGGTCGTAAAAAAGAAGAATGGAAAGTGGTGTGTCTGTGTAGACTTCACTGATTTGAACAAGGCATTTCCAAAAGATAGTTTCCCTCTCCCAAGGATAGATCAATTGGTCGATGCAACTGCTGGGTATGGACGAATGAGTTTCCTCGATGCATATCGAGGGTATCATCAAATTGCCATGTTTGGGCCCGATCAAGAAAAGACTTCTTTTATTACACCCAGAGGGCTGTATTGCTACAGCGTTATGCCCTTTGGTTTGAGGAATGCCGGAGCAACATACCAGAGGTTGGCAACGATTATGCTTAAGAAGTTACTCGGGAAAACTATGGAGGTGTACATAGATGACATGGTGGTCAAAAGCAAAGAGAAGCAAGACCACATAGCTGATTTAAAGGAGGCGTTTGAAATTCTGAGAGAATACAAATTGAAACTCAACACCTCGAAGTGTGCGTTCGGAGTTAGTTCAGGTAAATTCTTGGGCTACCTTGTGACTATAAGGGGGATAGAGGCAAATCCCGATCAGATAACAGCTTTGCAAAGGCTGCAAAGTCCCAAGACCACGAAGGAGGTTCAAAGATTGACTGGAATGGCCGCAGCCCTCAACAGATTTATCAACCGGTCATGTGACAAGTGTAGGCCCTTCTTTCAGTTGCTAAAGAAGAGAGAAGGATACGAATGGGGAGCAGAATGGGAGAAGGCTTTCCAAGACCTGAAGAAGTACTTGGCAGCAACTCCACTCTTGTCCACTCCTGATCTGGGTGAGTCTTTGATTTTGTATTTAGCAGTCTCTTAGCATGCTGTGAGTGCAGTATTATTAAGGAACAAGGGGTTCGAGCAAATCCTCGTGTACTATGTGAGCAAAACATTGCTAGACACAGAGACGAGATATCCGCCCCTCGAGAAATTGGTCCTGGCACTAAGGACAGCGGCAAGAAAGTTGCCTCATTATTTCCAGAGCCATAGGGTTGTGGTTTACACCAAATTTCCATTGAAATCATTGCAACGAAAGGCAGATTTCTCGAGATGAATCTTGACTTGGTCGGTGGAGCTTAGTCAGTACGATATTGACTACCAGCCATGCACCGCGATCAAAGGACAAGTATTGGCGGACTTTGTAGAAGAATTCTCACCTGTAGTGGCTCCCCATCCTCCTACGAGACAGGAGTAGGCAATTGGGCCACCTATCAGGAAGGGTAAGGCACCAACCTAGCAAGATCCCCTAGAATGGAAGTTTTTCGTTGACGGTTCAACGTGTAATACTTGTTTAGGGATTAGGGTTGTGCTTTTTCCTCTTGAAGGAGTAATGTTGGAGTTGTCTGTTCGGGGAAGGTGTTAGGCACCCCTCTCTGCCCAGCCGTGAGGCTGGCCCATAGTTGTTCAACACAAGACATGTACTTGCTTTATTTAATTCTAACACGTAGTCTGTTTAACTAAGCCTTTAAACAGTAGATATGGTGAGCCAGTGCGATAATTAAAGCATGCATCAGAAAGCAGAACAAAACAAAGCTGTCCCAGGAAATCGATTACTCGGCCGGTGAATGGATGTCACGGCCGAGTAATCATATTGGTTTTATGTACCGGCCAAGGGATCGAAGCCCCGGTCAGTGTTCTTCCTCACACCAGACATAAAAGTTAGCAGATAATCAAAACGCTACGATTAAAGTATATGGACATAAAATAAATCAAACCAGAGGCCGTTGGGCCTCACCACCTTGATCCCTCAATAGCTTGATTGCTTCAGATTGAATGGGATTGACTGATTGCTTCTTTGAAAACCCTAGGGTTAGGGTTTGAACTTCGGGGTTTGATCGTTGGATTGATGGCTGCCTTCAGGAGGTTAGGGCTTTTGAAGAGAGGGTTTGAGAGAGTATTTTTGCAGGGTTTCGTGGCTTGAGAGGGTGCGAAAGTATATGAATCTGATGATCTTATTTTTGGAACCCAAAGGCCCTTTATATAGGCAATTGGTGACTCACTCCGGCCAATCAAAACACACGATTGCAATTGCAATTGCAATGCAATACAAACTCTTCGTGGTGATCTCTGAGCGTAGCCCGAACGCATCGGGGAGGTATCGTAGTTGGATCAAACAATCGACAGAACGTTCCAGAGTCTAGAAAATAGACAATCTGGCGGCTGTAGAAAGGATCTGGTGGCCGAGGAAATGATGTTGCGGCCGAAGGATAGATCTTGCGGCTGTGGGATTGATCTCCTAGGATTCTGTATTTTCTGTCTGAAAGGCTATATGGCTCTGGATTGGGTCCTCTAAGTGGTTCAAAGTTCTTACCATAAGTCCTAAGGTTCACAAGAAGGCAATCAGCAATCACTGTATCCATTTCATCATCGGGATGGTCCCCAAGGTGGGACTTGAAATAATCATTAGGCCAAATTGGGGTGTCTACAGATGCCCCTCTTTGACTGAGCTCAGGCGGATCGCGAGACATGTTTGAGTAAGAGTCAAAGCTGTAAAAGCAACTCAATTTGGTCCAACCACTATTCCAAGGGGTTTTCGGAAAAGGTTTTTGTTATGGTCGGGCCGGGAGGCTGCCTACGTATTCCACAGGGGAAATTCAGACCAACAGTAGTTCAGGAGGGCAGTAAAGAAAAAGAAAAAGTTTGGAGGGTTAGAGACAGAAGACGTACCTTCGGGCTTTAAAAGCCGTAGTGTGACGTACCTAGGCTGAGCGAAGAGTAGTTGAAGGAGCGCGGGGCTGCCAGGGAAATTTTTTGCGGAGAGCATCCTTAGTATTTTGGGGTAGATCAAGACACGGCGGGTGCGTTTGCTTTTCTTGACCATCCTTACTTTGACTGAGGGGAGATCGGTAGAGTAGCCTATCCTTGCGAATGAGCTGGAAGGAATTGATGTAATGGGGTGGAATCCAAGCCATCTGCTGGGGATGAATTGGACGCCGGTTTGAGATATGGGTGGAACCCAAACCATCTTCTAGAGACAAGTTGGATGCCGGTTTGAGATACGAGGGGCACAAGGCCGGTAACTGGAGCACGGAGCATTGGAATGAGGTAACCGAGGCGCGGAGCCGGTTGTAATTATTAGGCGAGAGCCTGGAGAGTGGTAGGTTCTGACGTGATGGAACTGAGGCACGGAGCCGGTTGTAGTCACAAGGCGAGAGCCTAAGGTGATAGAATCGAGGCGTAGAGCCTGCTGTGGTCATGAGGCAAGGGCCTGAGGAGATTGGAGCTTTGAGCTTGATAGAACCGAAGCGCGGAGCTGGTATTGATCATAAGGCGAAAGTCTGAGGTGTCGGAGCTTAGAGCTTAACGTGATTTGAACCGAGGCGTAGAGCTGGTTGCATTTTGATGGTCTGTGCCCGGAGCTTTCTCATCATAAGTTTTTGGCATAGAGCCAGAGGAGTTGAAGCTTAGAGCTTGAAGCGATTGAACCGAGGTGTAGAGCTGGTTACATTCTGATGGTCTGTGCACGGAGCTTTCTCATCATAAGTTTTGACGTAGAGCCAAAGGATCGAGGTGTTGGACCAATCAATAAAACTGAGGTGTAGAGCCGGTTGATTTGCAGGATTGACCTGTTGAAATGAGAGATATGCAGAGTATGTATATGTGATGATAGTGGTTAGATATGAGCAGATATGATGATGCGGACTCGATGATGATAATGGTGATGCAATTGATGCAAATGTGCACGGGTCCGTGCGTGTGTGTTTGATATAAGCGTAGAGCTTCTTTCAAGTTCCGGACTTGAGCATTCAGAACGTAGAGCTCGAGCATTCGGATGGTAGAATCCGAGCATTCAAAGTACAGGCTTTGAGCATCCAGTACGCAGTGGTTGGGCATTCAAGCATAGAGCCTGAGCATTCAAGTGTAGAACTTGAACATCCAGTACATAGTGGTTGGGCATTCGAAGAGTTTCGAGCATTCTAAATGTTAGATTTTGAGCATTCAAGCTTTGAGCTTGAGAGTAGATGATATCTTGATGATTTGGGTGGCGTAGAGCCTGGCGAGATAGTTGTTACGGCGTAGAGCCAATTGAGATAGTGGACGTGGAGCCGCTGAGTGATAGATACGGTGAATACGGGCTTTGAGCCACTATAATAATGGGCTTTGAGCCGCTGAGTAATGGGCGTAGAGCCGCTGAGATGGTGGGCTTGGAGCCGCTGAGTGAGCATAGGGCTGCTGATAGTGAATACGGGCATAGAGCAGCTGAGTAGAACCATTGAAATGATTTGAGGCATAAAGCCGTTGAGTGACTTGGGCACAGAGCTACTGGGCGAGCGTAGAGCTGCTGATGGTGACGTTTGAAGAGTGAGCGAGCGTAGAGCTGCTGAAGGTGAATATGGATGTAGAGCCGTTGGTCAATGGGCTTAGAGCCGCTATGATAATGGGCTTGGAGACGCTGAGATGGTGGGCTTGAAGCCGCTGAGATGGGGAATACGGGCATAGAGCCAGTTGAGATGATAGATGTGTGCATACAGCCGCTGGGTGAGCTTTATGAGATGGTTATAGGCGTAGACCCTGCATGTTGGGATAGCAAGCGTAGAGCTACTAATGGCAAATATGGGCGGGGAGCCACTGAGTTGTGAGTTCAGAACTGTTGAATGATAGTGAGCATGGGTGTAGAGCCGCTGATGGTGAATACAGGCTTGGAGCTGTTGAGAAGACGGAGCCTTTGAGTTTCTTGAAGGCTATGAGCATGAGCGTAGTGGTTAGCTTGAGGTCTTGCTGAACGGCTGAATAGTTTGATCATGGGCGTAGGGCCGCTGAGTGAGGTTGTAAGTGCAAGGCTGCTGAATGGTTTGAGTAATGAGCATGGGGTGCTGCTGAGTGCAAAGCTGTTGGATAATAAGCTTGGAGCTTGGGGTTTATAGTTGGTCAAGTGACCAACATCTGGTGAGCTTGCTGCTATTTTGATGTTTTTCATGCTCGGGCGTGCCCCCAATGCTGGTTCTTATCACGTTGTATTTGCTCGGAGGGTGCCCCCAAGGCTATTTTGTTGGTTGATGACCCAGAATTCCATCTGATGTTGCTAAGGGGAATGGATTGGAGGGCCAGGAGATCGATGTCTCGGCCGAAATAAAGATGTCTCGGCCGAGAGATCGAAGTCTCGGCTGTGAGAAAGTCAAAAGTCAGAAAATCGATTTAAGTTAAGTTCAATCGATCTCACGGCTCATTCGATCTTTTTCTTCCTCCTTTCTTTCTCTCGTTCGAGCGATCTCCTCTGGTCACCGTTGTCCCCTTGTCCCCGTCGTTCTCCCGACCACCGTGGTTTCGACCGCTATTTTTCTTGGCTGTCATGGCTTCGTCACCGCCTCCTCCTCCATCATCCGACGTTCCCTCATCTCCCACCGCTGTGCCGAGAAATACGGGCAAGGCTCCGGCCATTGAGGCCTCGATTCTTGGCGGGGTTTCGAGTACCTGCGTCCTACATTCAAGTCGGCGCAGAGCCACTGTTGGAGGGAGTTCCTCACAACCCATTCCTCCTGAGACAGAGCCCGAGGTTCCTACTGACGCATGCGATGATTCCTTGCCGCCGTTTGATGCTGCCACGTATGCCCCTTTAGTTCACATAATCGGGGGTGGTGGTTCGCTGCGATATCGTCCTCCTCTCAGCGATGTTTCATCTGAGGTTTTACATAGGGAGCTGGAGTAGCACTTCGGTTTTACGAATGTGAAGGTATATTTCGCCCTGCCAATGATATTGTTTGCATGAGAGTCCATGAAAGTAATGATTGATATTTGAGAATGAAATTGAACTTTTTTAGAAATTGCCCCCTGCGTAGGCGATATCTTTGTGTGTTTGTTTTGATCTTTTATCGCTTTGCCAGGTGAATGAGAAGCTGCGCATGTGGGGAAGTGGTCCCCAGGTATATGAGTGGTATGAGAGGCTTCCTCAAGATGCAAAAGACGCAGTTGCTTTGGCTGGCTTTGAGCAGCTAATACTGGGCTTTTATCTTCCGAAGGCGGAGCTGGGTTTGACTATAGCGCTTATGGAGCGATGGTGGGATACCACAAATACTTTCCATCTTCCCGAGGCTGGAGAGATGACGATCACCCCAGGTGACTTTGCTTTGCTCACAGGTCTGAGAGTTGGCGGCGATCCTCTTCCGATTGACTCACGGATTCATGAGCGAGAGGGTGCTTTTGGATATCTTTTGGGGAAGGTCCCTCTCGTGTCAGAGAGCGGTCACATTACCTATTCCTGGCTTCGGGAACAGTTTGATCGAGATGGTGTTCTGACGGAGGTTTCTCTTCCTTAGCTGGTACGAGCTTTCCTTCTTTATCTCCTTGGGCAGACTCTGTTTTGCAACAAGGAGAACTCGGTGCATGTCCAGTTTTTGGCCGCTTTGGTCAATTTGGAGACTGTAGCAGAGTTTGATTGGGGGACTCCTGCTTTGGCTACTCTATACGGGCACTTGAGTGCCTGTTCTCGAGGCGTTAGCCTCTCGCTGGGCGGGCACCACCGCGTTCTCGAGGTATATGCTTCAGCTTTCTTTGTCGTTCCTTTGTTGTTTTGATTTCTGTATCTCATGCTCGTCTTTTATCTTGTAGCTCTGGGCTTTTGAGCATCTGTTACAGTTCCCTCCTCTGACGAGGCATAGGGAGCCTAGATTTGTCCCACGGGCGGCCCGTTGGCTGAAAGGAGTTCGAAAGACGCGATCGCCTGCCATGGATTTGCTGGCTTGGAGGCGAGTTTTTGACCGCCTGACGGTGGATCAGGTATGATATCTCCTGCCCTTATCTATGCTATTTCTCTACTTTTGTTGACGTTATCTCCCTTGCTACAGGTGCGTTTTGACCCGTGGGACATGTTGCTCGATGATGCCCCTTTGGAGTTGACCTCCGCTCGGAGTTTGGACAACCAGCACTTCCTTTTAGAGGGGCCGTTCTCGAGAGCTTGGTATCTTGGAGAGAGGGTGGCGAGCCAGTACTTTCCACACTCAGAGGCGTTGCAGCTTGTTCCTCTCCCTCCTCCTGCTGGCATGAGATCGACTCATCTTTTGACCGGAAAGGGTTTGCTGCTTGCTCTTGAGAGACAGCCAGTCGTAGGTTTCCTTCGAGCGGGAGACTACTCGGCCTTCTGTTTGTCCTTGCTAGCTTCGCCTACCATCGCTGTCCCAACTACTGCTCCTGTTTGGCCATAGGCTCCTGGCTTCGTTTCTTTCCATAATGTCAATGGAGAAGAGGAGCGTTTGACACTGACACCATGTGTTACCCAGCTTTACGTGCTACCCACTGGAGTTCAACAGGTAACGACTGTTCTTGATATCCTTCCTATGCTCTTGCTATACATGACGCGGCTTCCTCCACAGGTGCCTGCGGACGTTGTTCAGGAGTGGCTGCGTGCATTTCAGAGTGCGGAGGCCCTGATTCGACGGTAGCGTAGTCGAATAGCTGCGGTATGCATCCTTAGATTTTCTTTCATCCTGCATTCCTTGTGTGAATTTAAATGATTCGTATTTTGTGTTTTGTAGCTTGAAGCGGAGCGAGTGCCAACGGTGTCTGTCACTCAGAGTGCTGGTGTGAACGAGGGTGGGAGCACCCGGGCTGGTGATGGAGAGGCCGGAGCTGATGATGGAGGCGAGGGACAAAGGATCAGCATCCCAGTTCCTGAGCGCTTTCGTCCTTCTTCTTCTCGTCATGCGTCCAAGAGGGGTCGCGGGCAGTAGTTTACCCTTTTCTTTGCACCTGTATTCGTTAGCTCCAAAACAGATAATGATATGTATTTTTGTGAAGCAATTTCAGCATGCTTGGCAAGTTTTATGATTTGTGCTTTGTCCTGAGATACTTTAGAAAAAAATAGTTTTATAATAGATTGAAACATAGGCCGAGGGATGGATTGCTCGGCCGAGGATTCCATCCTTCGGCCGCTATCTCTATTCCTAAAGAAGCTGGACCTTTTGTTTTAGCCAAATGGCATTC
This sequence comes from Rhododendron griersonianum, assembly GCA_018127125.1. NCBI lineage: Eukaryota > Viridiplantae > Streptophyta > Magnoliopsida > Ericales > Ericaceae > Rhododendron > Rhododendron griersonianum. The sequence goes on from CM030789.1 coordinate 36,106,275, forward strand.
CTTCCTTCTTATGCTTGAGTTCGATTCATGCCTTTCATTTGCTTTTGCCGTTTCCACAGTCCCTTTGCCATGTTTTGGGATATCTTGTCCGTTATGTTGATGACCTTCGAGTCAGAGAGGACAAGCAATGATTCTTATGCCCTTTTGTCTTTGTCAACTCTCTGAAAAATGACTAACTCATCTTTTGTGAGCTCAATACACAGGGTTAACTATACCCATCATTGAGTACAAACTGCTTCGATACCTTCTCTCCATATGTTTGGGCCGTATCTCAATGTGAGATTGCCTACATATCCCAATCAGGGAATTAGGCCTTTTACGTAGTTCCAAAAATTACCACCTTTGAGGTTGGGTTTCCACTCTTGGTTTTTCTTCGCATGTGCGCTAAGTTTTGCCTAGGTTACCTGATGGAGGTTGAGTTCCTAGCGAGCTTTTCTTTGAATGCCTTAACTTTTGCCTAGGCTGCGATTTCACACTTTCTTGCCCTAGCAGGCTTTGCTCTTACTTTTGCTTGGGTTACCCAATGAGCGTTTCTTTCAAGAGGGTTTTTGTGTTTTAGAGAGGATTTTGATGGAGATATTTTTCTGAATCTCCTATTATGTTTGTACTTTCACAATGGGTAAGCTAACCCTAAGTGTTCTCACGGAGATAGCGTCTTCTTCCTAAGTTTTGACAAAAACCTAGTTCTAAGTAATCAGGGTCCGTCCCTTCCTTCCTTTTGTTAGCAACATAAAGAATTAAATTCTTAAGATCCTTTCCTTTTTGGCAAAGAGACTGTAGTGTATAGCAATTGCATTTTAAAGATTTGAATCATTTAACAAGCATAAAATGATAAAATGGGAATTTATTTAGCTGTAGAGAATGCCCAAACAGGGGCCCAAAATGTGTCCTAACTTGTATTTAGAAAATGAAGTAATGTTTTCATGTTATGCGATTTACTGCAGTATCTCGGGAGTTGCTCCTTTTTCCTTGCCTTTCACAGTTTTATACTCGTCTTCACCCTCTTCTTTGCCAAACAGAATCTTTAGGTCAAACTCAGCTAGCACCTCGATCCAGTCTTTGGGAACAGGAGATGAATTCGTTGGTTCTTCTTCCACATCACTGTCAGTCCATTCTTGATCAAAGAAGATTTGCATTCCAGGATACCTTTGCTTGGTAGTTTCATCTTCCCACGTTTCTGCGAAACTGCAAAATGGGAAGTCTTCTCATTCTCTTACAAACCAACCGTTGAGTGTTTTTGGTATCATGAGTTTCCTTTCTTTGATCCTGCTTCCTCTTGCCTTAGCTTTTTCCATGCTTCTCTTCCTTTCTACCTCATCTTCTGTCGGGGTGTAGCCAAGACCAAAGGCGTATTGATTACGTGGGGGATCAATCATTTGCGGGATACGTTGTGATCTTTTGTCTAAACCCAATCCAGGGCAGTAGTTTTGCTTCTTCATCATTCGTATGGCAGGAGTGCTTACATAGAAACTTCTTTCAGCCATTAAAGATTGCACTGCAGTCGCTTCCTCAAGACTGAATCCAGTAAGAAAGGTTTCCTCAGTTCCTACTTCTTGCACAAGTGTGTCAGAATGAGCTCGAATTGATGAATCCCCTAAAATGGTGATAACCCTTCTATCTACTGCAAACTTGACCTTCTGATGCAAAGTGGAAGGCACTGCCCCAGCGTCATGTAGCCAAGGTCTTCCTAGTAAAAGATTGAAGGTGGCTGGTATATCCATCACATGGAACTCTACGTCTCTCTTGATCTTTTCCACTTCTACTGGCAGTGTGACGCACCTAACCACTCTTCTCTTTGAGTTGTCATAGAGGACACCTTGGCTTGAGGGGCATATGTCGGCAACGCCTACTCCTAACTTGTCGAGGGTCCTTTGAGGACATACGTTTAAAACAGACCCATTATCTACCAAGACCAGTGAGATCCATTTAATGAGACATTTGAGTGAAATGTAGAGAGGTTTGTTGTGTGCAGGTCCTTCAGGAGGCAGATCCTAGTCAGTGAAAGCTATTGTTGGCTTTAGAGCTTTGGATGTCATTATGAAGCCTACCAGATCTTCAAGGGTGATGTCGATGGGAACTTTAGCTTTTCCCAAGGTTTTGAAGAAGGAATTGCGATGCTCGTAGGAGGACATAAGCAATCCTCAAATAGAGATATCATCTTGGATTTTCTTCAGTTGTCTTAGCACTCTATCTTCCTCAGGTTCGATCCCTCGCCTTTCCTCCTCTTCCATTACTTGCGTTGAGGTTGAACTTTCTCCACTTAGTTTAGGAGGTTTGTACACTCTTCCGCTTCGAGTGAGATGACCTATTTCTTCTTCTTGGGTTCCCCAAGGATCAGCAGGCTCAATTCTTCCAACTTCCCAATCACTTGGTAGGGCTTGGCGTATGTCCAACCACCAATCCCCATCATCAATGGCATAGATGTGGGATTCTCCTCCTGTTGTAAAGCACTCATCACTCTTAGAGAAGATCAGGGATGGTTTGGCTTGGGGGTTTGGCTTGGGTGTTTGGGACAATGTATTGGGTAGGATTATATGTGGGGCTATTGGATAGGCTTATTATAAGATTGATATTTTGAGGCGGTGGTTCGGTATTATGAGCGGGAAGTGGATTGGTTTGCAGCACATTGGGCTTGGGTGGCTTTATAGCTTGGCTATCGATGAGATCTTGGATATCATGACGAAGATGCATGCAGCGGTCTGTCTCATGTCCAGGGTGTTGGTGGTAAGCGCATTGTTTATTGGCGTCATAGCTTGGGCCATAAGGTGGCTGAGGAGGCGGGTTGTTTGGGCTTGAGATGCCCTTGATGGCTTAGAATGGCTAAGGCTTGGGATGAGGTCATATAGAGAGGGTCAAAGTTGCGGCAAGAACGATTCGTGTTTCTAGATGAGCTAGTTTGGAAAGGGTCTTGTGGTAAGGCTGAGTTAAGGGTGTTGACGGAGGCATGAGATGTACGGGTTGGAAAGGTTTTCCTATGTGGAGGAATTTCTTTTTTCCCAATGAGGCCCAGCTTGATTCCATCTTCGATTTGTAACCCAGTGGCATGTAGGCGTTTGAAATCAGTGATAGCCTGAGTGTAAATGTGAGTGAGGTAATTGGGCTGTAGATTCTTGACAACTATCCTCACTTGATCTTCCTCAGAGGGGCGGTTCTTCATCTTGGCGGCCTTTCCTCTCCATCTAGCCATAAAGGTAGCAAAGTCCTCATTGGATTCTTGTTTGGTCATCTCCAAATCTCGAGTGGTTAACTCAATTTGGACATTGTATGCATATTGTTTGACAAAAGCGTTGGCAATTTCTAGCCAAGTCTGATAGTGCACAAATTCCAAAGTGAGAAACCAATCAAGGGTGCTTCCAGTGAGAGTTCTTTGAAACAGTTGAGCGATGAGCTCATCAGTTAAGCCCATCGGCTTCAGAGTGTTGATGAAATGGCGAACATGGCTGGTAGGGTTACCAGTCCCATTGAACTTCTCGATGTTTGGCATCTTGAATCCTTCAGGTAGTTGGGATTCCGAAAAACGGCAAAGTCCTTCAAAATCCAGGATTTGATCCCCTTGTGAACGGGCCAGGGCATGTTTGATTTCTTTGACTTGTTTGGCCAGTTCAGGGTTTTCTGCCATTACCACTTCTTGAGGATTTTCTGCTTCTTCCTCATCTCTCCTGTCTTTAGCATCTCTTGTTGCCTTTTCGGCCAATAGGTAAGTAATTTGAGCTTGGAGCTCAGTGATGGTGGCGTCCTTGTCTGCCATAAGAGGATAGCTTGGTGAAGCTTGAGTCTTGGTAGATTGTCGGATTTGCTGAGAAGATGACCGCGAAATCCCAGGAAGTGATTGGGACTGTTGCGGTGAAGGCGTTTTAACTGGCGAGGGTGACAGGCGGGACGGCTGCGAAGACCTCTGTTTGGCGTAGCTTCAGGTGTTGTAAGAGTATAAAATTGGCTGTGGTTGCTTCTTTGATTTATCTATTGTGCCTGCTTGAAAAGTAGAGTACCTGAAAGTCAGTAAATGGCTTGTATAGGGTTAGGGTTTGGGCCGAAAATCCCAACCCTTCTGCACAGAAAGAGTTATTTACAACAACAGATGATACAGGGTGTGAGGAAGAACTCGAGCAAATGCAAGTAGGTTCCTAGCCTGTAGGTTCCTGTCTTAGTTTGATAAGTTCTATGGCTTTTTAATACATGCAAGGTTTAGGTAGTCTCAGGGTGCTCCGTTGTCAAAGGGCACCAATCCTTTCACAGCCCATCATAGGCGGTGATTGGGTGATTTCCTTTTTGACATACCACTAGGTATGAGTGACTTTGGAGTTTGCTGGAACCCCTAACATAGCCCGTGTCATGCCGGGGTATCAGGTGAACTCAACGAGGTTGCCCGCTCGATGTATATGATAAATGAATTAAACAAAACATGTATTAGTCTTATGTTGAACTTTCTGGTTATGGCTCTCATATCCCCAGCAAAGTCGCCAAAAACTGTAGACACCTCCTTGGAGCGGGGCATCGCCATACAGATTGATCGTTTGTTGCTCGATTAGTTGCTTGCTTCATAAACCAAAATCGTGGACAGTTTATTAAAACTAGGAAAATAGATAGAGATTCTGGGTACGGGAGCCAAAAGTACAGTAAGGGGAAGGTGTTAGGCACCCCTCTCTGCCCAGCCGTGAGGCTGGCCCATAGTTGTTCAACATAAGACATGTACTTGCTTTATTTAATTCTAACAAGTAGTCTGTTTAATTAAGCCTTTAAACAGTTGATATGGTGAGCCAGTGCAATAATTAAAGCATGCATCAGAAAGCAGAACAAAACAAAGCTGTCCCAGGAAATTGATTACTCGGCCGGTGAATGGATGTCACGGCCGAGTAATCATACTGGTTTTATGTACCGGCCGAGGGATCGAAGCCTCGGTCGATGTTCTTCCTCACACCAGACAGAAAAGTTAGCAGATAATCAAAACGCTACGATTAAAGAATATGGACATAAAATAAATCAAACCAGAGGCCGTTGGGCCTCACCACCTTGATCCCTCAGTAGCTTGATTGCTTCGGATTGAATGGGATTGACTGATTGCTTCTTTGAAAACCCTAGGGTTAGGGTTTGAACTTCGGGGTTTGATCGTCAGATTGATGGCTGCCTTCAGGAGGTTAGGGCTTTTGAAGAGAGGGTTTGAGAGAGTATTTTTGCAGGGTTTCGTGGCTTGAGAGGGTGCGAAAGTATATGAATCTGATGATCTTATTTTCGGAACCCAAAGGCCCTTTATATAGGCAATTGGTGACTCACTCCGGCCAATCAAAACACACGATTGCAATTGCAATTGCAATGCAATACAAACTCTTCGTGGTGATCTCTGAGCGTAGCCCGAACGCATCGGGGAGGTATCGTAGTTGGATCAAACAATCGACAGAACGTTCCAGAGTCTAGAAAATAGACAATCTGGCGGCCGAGGAAATGATGTTGCTGCCGAAGGATAGATCTTGCGGCCGTGTGATTGATCTCTCAGGGAGATTTTCAAGCAACAGGTTGCTCGGGTGAAGAAATGAAGTTAAGGCCGTGAGATCAATGTCACGGCCGACAGATGAATTCTCCTAGGATTCTGTATTTTCTGTCTGAAAGGCTATATGGCTCTGGATTGGGTCCTCTAAATGGCTCAAAGTTCTTACCATAAGTCCTAAGGTTCACAAGAAGGCAATCAGCAATCACTGTATCCATTTCATCATCGGGATGGTCCCCAAGGTGGGACTTGAAATAATCGTTAGGCCAAATTGGGGTGTCTACAAACACCAGCCGAAGATCTGGTGCCATTGACAAGCCCTTGGCCATTTGCACAATGGGGGATGGACATCGTGGGTCTACTCCACAAGGCAACTGGGAATCGGAAATTTATGTTGGTAGCAACAGATTATTTCACGAAGTGGATAGAGGTAGAGCCTTTGGGCAAAATCACGGAGCCAATGATAGAAAGGTTCGTCTGGAAGAGTATTATTACTTGGTTTGGGGTCCCCTATTCGTTGATTACGGATAATGGGGCACAATTCCAAAAGAAGTTCAAAGCTTTCTGTTCCCAGTACGGGATAAGGAACTATTACTCAACCCCAGCTTACCCTCAGAGTAATGGACAGGCAGAGGCATCCAACAAGACCATACTTGATGGGATCAAGAAGAGGTTGGATAAAGCAAAGGAGAAGTGGCCCGACGAGTTACCACTGGTTCTATGGGCACACCGAACAATGCCTAGGAGGTCTACGGGAGAGACCCCCTATTCATTGGCATATGGGACAGAGGCTGTTATACCATTAGAGGCTGGTTTGCCGACCAACACGACCACTTTGGTTGAAAGTGGAGGCAATGACAGAGCCCTGGAGATCGAGTTGGATCTTGCCGAGGAACGGAGAGAGAGGGCTTTGGTGCATTTGGCCTCTTGTCAGGAGCAGCTGATGAAGAACTACAACAAGCATGTTCACCCACGAGAATTTGGTGTTGGAGACTTTGTGCTACGAAAGGTACTCGGCAATACCAAGGTGGCGAACGAGGGCAAGTTGGGGGCCAATTGGGAAGGTCCATATTGAGTAACTGAGATTGTGGGCATAGGAGCCTATTGATTGGCAGACTTGGATGGGAACCCGGTACTAAGGCCCTGGAATGTCCATAATTTAAGGAGTTCTTTGTTTTATTTTTCATTCTGTTTTAGGATGCATAACGTGATTATGTGGAAGTTATGAATAAAACTCCCTTGTTCTTTATTATTTGTTAGTTATGAATAAAATGCCCCCTTGAGTTCGGAGATTATGAATAAAATCTTATTATTACAGTGAATATGGATTTTCAGGAATTTTTAATCTTTTTCTTGGTCGATTCTTTTTTCTTTCGTGTCTGTGGAATATGACGCTAGAAACCCGTGGCCATTATTTCTCGCTTCGTATTGGGGAGCAGAGAGTGGGTACGTATGAATAGGTATGTTTTACCAAATGTTTACAAATATCTAAGTATGAATAAACTTTGGAATTTGTCCAAGAATGAGTAATCTTGGAGTGCATACGGGAACATGCAGAAATATCTAAGTATGAATAAACATAGGAATTTGTCCAAGAATGAGTAATATTGGAGTGCATACGTGAACATGCAGAATTATCTTAGTATGAATAAACTTAGAGATATTTTCCAAGCTCTGAGCAAACTTGGAGTGCATACGTGGACATGCAAAATTAGCCAAGTATGACAACACTTGGGCTTCTGTTTAAGTATGGAAAACTTAGAGGCATATGAGCATTTTTTTTCCTAAAAATATGAGATACTTAGATGCATACGTACACATGCAATATAATCTGAGTATGATAAAACTTAGGAATTAGACCTGTAAGGTTGGAGCAACGAAGGCCACAAAGGGACAAGCAAACAACATCCAGGCCTTGCAAGGCCCCTCATTCAAACAAAATCAAGTGTTATGCCACGAAGGGCCGAATACCTGTGTTAAGTAAAATTTTAAAAGTACTTGTGCCACGCAGGGCCTGCAAACTGTCTTAGGAAATGAAATTGTCTCAGGGGGATTGTATCACACTTACTCATCAATTGTCAAATCAGGATGGGGGGAGGAGTAACCTGTGCAGGAGTGTCTTCCACAACAGTGCTTTCTTCCATTGGACCACCACTGGCTTCCTTTTGGCTAGAGTTGGTCGTGTCAATGACTTGATCGTCATCTGCAGCCTCCTGCTTGGAGACACTGGCGTTCAGCTCCCTATCAAGGTTGTCCTCCTCCTCCTCCTCAGCAAATTCCTCGACAACAGAGCTTGGAAGGCCATTTTCGGTCCAAAGGGGGGATGATTTAGCTACACCAGCCTTCTTAAGGCATGCTGCCCAAGCAGCAGCCCAGATTTCATCTTGAATATAGGCATCTGGGTCTTGTAGCTCTCTGTAGCTACGTTGATTCCTTCATTGTAACCCTGTTGATACGCTGCTTTGGCTTCATTCTTACTAGACTCAAGCTTTGTGAGAGTCTGGTTCAGGCTGTCCTCAGCTCTGTCCAGTTTGCCCTTCAGTTCATCCACCATTCCACGAGCTTGGTCCCTCTCCCTCTCGAGCCTAACAATAGTGCGCTGCATTTTTGCATTTTCACTGGCAAGCCTAGCGCGCTGTGGCTCCACCTGGACAAGTTTTTGGGCCATTGCCACCATCTTCTGGACAGACTGGACAAGCATGCAAGAATTAATAAAAGGTATGAAATTCTAAAGACATGAAAAGCAGGGTAAGGGAGCAAACCTTAACACTATTGACCATAAAAGAGCTAAGGAGTTTGTCAGGAGAATTCTCCACCTCCTTCTGCATATCCCCGGGTAGTAGGAGAGCTTGAGATAGGGCCAGAGCAGTGTCCTCGGACTTTGCACTGTCCCGTACACTTACAGGACGATTTTCATGGGACAGGCGAGGGGTCCAAGCTGGGATAGAGGCAGTGGATCTGCGAGTGGTGAGAGCTCCTTCGGGTGGAATTGCCTGGTTGAAGAAAAGTCAAGGCGCTGACGTTTATCACGGTGATCCTCAGCAACCTCACTTGGAGAGAATCCTGGTGGAGCTTCGGTTTAGACAGAGGCCCGACGACTGTGGCCTTGAGAGTCTCCGTGGCCACGAGCAGTGCCACGACCCCGGCCATGACCAGGAAGGGTGAGTAGGTTGCTGAGGTTGATCGGTTGGTTCATTTCTTGTGGTGGAGGAGAAGGGGAATAGCCACTTGATGATGAGGTGGAAGTTTCCTCGGCAAGATGTATGGGTACGTTAGGAATTGGAGGGGTACGTGATCGACTCCTCCTTTCTTGGATGGGGTTTGAGGAAGAAGGGGCTTGAAGCTGTGGATTGTCCGCTGCACGTGTACGACAGTCAATAAACCCGCCGTACGAAGCCCTGTAGCTAAGGAGCACCTGCGCTGCTCTTGCTCGGCCCGCGAGGTGTGTTCCTTGTCCGTTGAAAGCCAAGGCACGATTGATATCAGTCACGTGGACTTGCGAGGTGATAATATCGTGGCCCTGGTTAACATTAGTAGTTGCAAAGAAGAATGCAATAGAATAAATTAGCAAAGTATGAATAAACTTTGAGTATTGAAGGACATAGCAGGTGAAAGAAACTAACGTGGTCGCCCAAATCTATGAGGGGCGTGGAAACTTATCACTTGGCCATCCTCATTTCTGGGCTCGAAGTTCACCGTGATGATAAGAAAATCGTCATCATCCCCCCAAGCAAAATCAGGAAGTTCGAGGACAAGTTTCTTCCTAAAATCCCTACTCTTCAGATAATAAGTAAGGGCATCCTTGGTTCTGGAAATACTATACAGGTGATGAATGTCATGAAGACCTAAGGGTGTACCTAGCATCTGATTGATAGCATTTATACCCATGACAACCCTAAAGAAATTGGTTGACACCTGCATTGGGGAAAGCCTGTAGTGAGCTAGAACCTGGCAGAGTAAAGGAGCCAGAGGAAAAATAACACCGCCTTCTACGACAACAACGACTGGGATGTGGAGGGTATCGTTATCAGGACACTCGCGGACGGCGTCCTCAGGGGCGAGTACAGTGGCTACATCTGTAACGCCCCCATTTTCGGGTACGTTAATTAAGCATTTTATTGAAATAACTAAGTTGAGTCTGGCTCATTATTACAACATAAATCCTACTAGAGTACTTTTTATTACACAAAGGATGGTAATTCTAGGGTATTCTATTACTCCGCGTCTTCCTCCATCCTAGCAAGCTCCTCGGCTCCAAAAGCCTCCAATGTGTACTGTTCACCTTGCTCATCAATCAACTCTGACACATTATACCAGCGTCGCCCCCAGTATAATATGCCAAGGTCACCAAAAAGGTAACATCGTGAGCTACAAGGCTCAATAGAATAAACCATACCCACTAACCCTTAACTTATAACAGAAAGGGAAATATAAGCAATTACACATGCTCATTCAACAACATAGTTAACAATTACACATCCGCATTCACTATCTTACTAGCGTTGGTGTCATGCCTTTTCTTGAGTTTCTCCTACGCGACTCGTCATAGACTGTGTCATCCTTTTCACCTTTATTTACTAATTCAACACTTCCAAGTTTCATTAACAATTTGCTACTAACGAGGCTACCAAGTCTGGCTCCATTAGCAACACACACGACGGGCTACCAAGTCCGGCCATATCATGGTTTTCAAAACACTTTTTTTCCAAATCTTGCATTGGCTCCTCTCCGTGGATAACCAAGCCATATTGTCACATGAGGCTACCACGTCCGGCTCCATTGGCAATCTTCACAATGGGCTACCAAGTCCGGCCTCATTGCGGTTTTTGAAAACATACTCACATTGGGCTACCACGTCCGGCCACAATGTAGTTTCAAAAATATTTTATCCATATCAACCACACCCTAGGTGTCATGTTTCTACTTTCTCAGTTTTTGTGTCTCGTTTGCATGCCATGACTCCGCGGTAGTTCTTCTCACATTTTAAGTAATCTTGAAACTAAACTAGCAAGATCATTCAACTCTATATTAAATAGCATGCTCACTTTATCACATCATCATGCTCAACATTTAATCACACAAAGTTAAGCATAGTGCCACATGGACGGACACCTTTGGAGTGGTAACCACTTATGCTTAATCAGCAACAAGTAGACAAGTAATCACATAATCATGCTCATAATCATTCTAAGATCAATTACGATTAATTAAAGCTAATCTAGGAACATTATCTTTCAAAATCTCATGCTTCTTTTTAAATTTCAAAACAACATATGTTTATTGATATTTCTACGTATACTTAGAGTTTAGGAGGTGTAGGAAAATCCTACCGTTCTTCTTAGCGGTAGAGATGACTACGGATTTTGAAAGGAAGTACGTCGGCGGTTGGACGGAGTAACGTCTTACGGTAAGCTTTGATAGCTTCGAAAGAGAAAGGTTTCTCTCGAAACTAAGTCTTGACTAGTACTACTAGAACTTTTGGATCGGTAGGGTGGTTGTATGGTACTATTCTTATATAATCTATCTATACTAGTACAATGACTCATGGTGAATCTTAATTAAACTAATTGACCTTGTATTAGGTAGAAAGACTAACCTATGGTCCAATGGTTAACAATTCTCCTAACTTTTATTATCCAAAGGATAAAGATGGTAAGTACTATACTTGCTTAATGTATGTATATAAGTACAATGACTCATGGTGAGTCTATTAAACTAATGGGTCTTGTACTTGGTGGCAAGGCTAAGCTATGGACCAATGGGCGATATTTTCCCTAACTTCTATGGACCAATGGACAAAAGAGTAAGGATATATAAACATATAAAGGTGTACCTAGCAATCTAGTCACAATATCCTAGGTAGAAACCTATTGTCCAATGGATAAAGATTTCCCTAGTATTTATCGTCCAATGGGTAAAGATCAAAGGTTGACTTTGGTCAAAAGGGTTTGTTTAGGGTTTTGAAAGGTTCAAATGGGTCGGGAAGGTCGAAGGTTCATTAAGGTTATCTCAACGGATTAGGTTAGAAGCTAACTAGGCTTGCTAAGTAGGATTTCCAGCCAAGAAAGGAATTCTAAGACTTGTTTCAGTAATTAGGGAAATATGCTAACACACTTGTCTCTAGAAAATGACTATATTGCATGGCGTGATGAAACTAGATTTTGAATTGTATAGATCTAATCATGACAGATTATTAGCAATCAAGAAAATTATAGTCATTAAAATAAGCAACGAGATTTTATTCACTGAAAATCGGAGTTGTTACAACATCATCAAGGATCTCATAGCGAGATCTGAAACTGGCCATAGCCTGAGGGGGAGTTACAGTACCGTCTAAACCTCCCCATTGTTGGAAGGTATGTTTTACAGACGAGAGAAGGGGTATCGAAGAAACCCTAGAAGAAAGCAAAACCCTAATTGAAGAAAAATAATAGGGCAGAGTGGGGAGCGGTGACTTACGGTGTGACGATCAGAGTTCCTAAGTGCAGAAAGGGAGGGACCTCGAGATGGTGAACAGTGCTTCAATGGCAGGTGTGAATAGGGATGGCAATGGGGAAGGCCGGGGGTGGATACCACTATCCCCGTCCCCGATCCCCGAACTCAAATCCCTCCCCATCCCCACCGGGGATTTATTTGTACCCTCCATCCCCGCCCCAAACGGGGAACGGGGATCCCCGCGGGGGATCGGGGATCCCAAGATTCCAAAACTTTTAAAAAAAAAGTCACCTACCATTTCAAAATACAAACCATGAAACCAAATTCAAAAAAAAAAAAAAACAATCTAGGAAACCATCTTCAAATTACATAGAACGGTCTAGGAAACCATCTTCAAATTACAATCTAGGAAACAATCTAGGAAACAATCTAGAAGTTGAATCTATTCCATCTTCAAATTACAGCCAAAACAATGAACAAATCAAACACACTGTTCAAACCCCACGATCAGAACAATTGAACCTGGCGAGCAAAATCTAGCAAACCATCTCCAGAAATGCCAATTGAACCCAGCGAGCAAAATTTAGCAAACCGTCTCCAGAAACGCCATTTGAACTTGAAAAATACATAGAACGAACAAATCAATCAGTTTTCAAAACATAATACATGGATACCATGGACATATTAAAAAATTCCAGATGGGATGTATCAAACTGAAAGAAGTGAAATTGGCAAACAAATATGTAGCCATAATTAATTCCAGGTGGTGTGTGTTAGAATAGAGTTGGACTACGTCCCACATTGGTTACTTATGTTATGTTACTAATCATCACGTAATATAAATAAAGCCACCAACACCCCTCCGGCGACCCTCGCGTACCTCCGGCGTACCTCCGGAGATAGATGATTATAGGAAACAAACTGAACAATAGGATGAGTAGTGCAAGACCGAATACCTTTGCGAAGAGCAATAGGAAGATCAGGGGATGGTGGAGGTGGAGGTGGTGGTGGTGGTGGGGTAGCAGGATCTGGGGACGGAGGAGGCGTGGCAGCAGGTACTGGTGGGGCTGTTAATCCTTTCCGTTGACGAACATATACCTGCAAGGGTGGCACAGGAGCAGGAGGAACATCTATAGGAATAACATACTCAGACTCAGAAAGGACATACTCAGACTCAGGGGTTCCCAAAAAGAAAGGTAATGACTCATTAAAGGTGACATCAGCACAGACAAAGTGACGACGAAGAGAGGGTGAGTAACACTTATACCCTTTCTGAGTACGGGAATACCCGAGAAAGATACACCGGATCGACCGGGGATCAAGTTTGTCCCGGTCAGGATCTAGGGCATGAACATAACATGTGCACCCCTATGACCCTCGCCTGACTCTAGCGACCCTCGCCTGACTCCGGCGACCCTCGCCTGACTCCGGCGACCCTCGCCTGAACCCGTATGATCCTCGCCTGACTCCACGTCTCTTACCCAGTCCTGTTTCATCCTCCAACGTGGCTCAACAGACCTGTTGGAAATTACCCAGGTTCCGTCGGTACTCCTGAGCCTTGCCAAGGTTGTAATCTGGTTCGTAGATGCATCACGTACACGCATCAGTGGTATTCAGTGGTCTTCGGTGGTGATATTCAGTGGTATGTGGTATTCAGTGGTATTTCAAGTGGTATTTCAGGCTTATAAGGTATCCAGTTGTATTCCTGTTTCAGTTGTATTTCGATTTCTGGCTTCCTGTTGATTAAAACTTTGGTCAGTGGATGTTGATGTTGGGTTGACTGTTGGTTGATGTTTAGTTGGTGGTGGTGGTGGTCCACTCAGTTATAATAGTTGATTCCTATTGGTTGTTGTCACTTTATTGTTCAGTATAATGTCTGAAAAGAAATCTGAGTCCCCTTCTAATTCTGTTGGTACTGATCATTTGGCTAGCTCTTCTCGGTTTCGTGAAAGGTTGTCCATTACCTCCACCCCTTTGAATGGTAAGAATTATGCTGTTTGGGCTAGAGCCGTCGAAGTTTATTATGTAGGTCAGAAACGTTATCATTATTTGACAGATGATCCACCCGCCGCGACTGCTACTACATATGAGACATGGGTATCTGACGATGCTAATATTCGGTCTGATTTATGGAATAGTATGGAAGAACATATTGCTAGCACGCTGGTTTTCTTATCTACGGCCAAACAAGTATGGACACAGGCTCAGGAGATGTATTCTGGTGTTAACAATCTCCGTCGCACATATGATCTTCATCAGTCCTTCTTTTCTATCTCACAGTGTGACTTATCTTTGGAGGCTTATTATTCTAAGTTCCGTGGTATCTGTGAGGAGCTTAATATATGTGAGCCAATTTCCTCTGATGTTCAGGTCATGCGGCGCCAGCGTGAGCGTATGCAGGTTGCTCGGTTTATATCTGGTACATCAACCACATATGGTCCTGTCCGTAATCATCTATTGGGGTCTCGCGATCTTCCTTCCCTCAGCGAGGTATTTAGTCGCCTGCGTCAGTCTTCTGTATCTGTATCTGCGCCACCTCCTGATCGTTCAGCATTGGCTTCCGTTGTTTCTGGTATTTCTGGTACTTCATTTAGCCGTGGTCGTGGTCGCGGCCGTGAGTCTGGTTTTAACAGTCGTGGTCGTGACTCTGGATTTAGTGGACGTGGCTCTGGCCGTGGTTTTGGTGGACGTGATTCTAGTATGGGTAATCGTGGTTATGTTAGTTCTGGTATTGGAGGTTTTGGTCGTGGTTTTGGTGGTCGCATGTCAGGGGGAGGTAATCGTGGTCGTGGCCGTGATTCCCGATCGTGTACTCATTGTGGGGGAACCAATCACACCGTGGAAACGTGCTATGATCTTCATGGGTTCCCTCAGGCTCATCAGGCTGCTATTTTTGAGGACGCTGAACCATTTCCTCACCCTACCGACTCTGTGGTGACTATTTCTGCAGAAGAGTATCAGCGACTTGTGTCAAATCAGACTTCATCCTCTACTGCTACGCTTGCTCAGACCGGTACCTCCATTGCTTGTGTTGCCTCTTCTCATTCTTCCGCCCCTTGGGTTATCGATTCTGGTGCTTCAGATCATATGACTGGTACATCTACTATTTTTTCCAGTCGTCGGTCTATTGGTCCACCATCTCATGTCACCTTAGCTGATGGTTCTACTTCTAAAATTACTGGTTTAGGTTCCGTTTCTGTTACTCCATCCCTTACTTTGGACCCTGTCTTTCATATTCCTCGTTTTCCATTTAATCTTATGTCTGTTAGTAAACTTACGAAATCTTTAAACTGCTCCATCACTTTTTCTTCTCATGGTTGTGTGTTTCAGGATCTAAAGACGGGGAGGAAGATTGGTGGGGGTACTGAACGTGGTGGACTATATTACTTTACCAATGACATCTGTCCTGCTTCTGTCAATCATCCGTTTCTCCCTATCAACAACACTGTCGTCTGGGTCATCCCTCACTTCAGAATCTGAAGCGTTTGGTGCCATCATGTAGTCATGTTAAAGACTTGCAATGTGAAGTCTGTGAGTTTAGTAAACACCGTCGAGTGTCTTTTTATCCTAGGGTTGAGCGTCGTGTGTCACGCCCTTTTCAGTTAGTACATTCGGATATTTGGGGTCCTATTCATGTTCCCACTTTAGCTGGTTTTCAGTATTATGTTATTTTTGTCGATGATTTCTCTCGTGTTACATATCTTTATCTTATGAAAACGAGATCAGAGTTGTCTTCTGTCTTTCAATCATTTTATGCAGAAATAAAGACTCAGTTTGATACTTGCATTCGTATTTTTCGTTCCGATAATGCACGTGAATATTTTCATAATGCTCTTTCTCGTTTTTTTGATGATCATGGGATAATTCACCAATCTTCTTGCGCTCGGACTCCACAACAAAATGGGGTTGCCGAACGCAAGATCCGACACTTATCTGAAGTTATGCGTGCCATGTTAATCCAAATGCAGGTTCCTAAGTCTTACTGGAGTGATGCTGTTCTTACAGCATGTTACTTGATTAACCGTATGCCATCCACTGTTCTTGGTGGTCAAATACCGCATAAGGTTTTATTTTCAGGTCGGCCTCTCCACTCACTACCCCCTCGGGTATTCGGGTGCACATGTTATGTTCATGCCCTAGATCCTGACCGGGACAAACTTGATCCCCGGTCGATCCGGTGTATCTTTCTCGGGTATTCCCGTACTCAGAAAGGGTATAAGTGTTACTCACCCTCTCTTCGTCGTCACTTTGTCTGTGCTGATGTCACCTTTAATGAGTCATTACCTTTCTTTTTGGGAACCCCTGAGTCTGAGTATGTCCTTTCTGAGTCTGAGTATGTTATTCCTATAGATGTTCCTCCTGCTCCTGTGCCACCCTTGTAGGTATATGTTCGTCAACGGAAAGGATTAACAGCCCCACCAGTACCTGCTGCCACGCCTCCTCCGTCCCCAGATCCTGCTACCCCACCACCACCACCACCTCCACCTCCACCATCCCCTGATCTTCCTATTGCTCTTCGCAAAGGTATTCGGTCTTGCACTACTCATCCTATTGTTCAGTTTGTTTCCTATAATCATCTATCTCCGTCTCTTCGTGCTTTTACTACTTCTGTTTCGTCCATTTCTGTTCCTAACACTATTCAAGAGGCCTTATCTATTTCTGAGTGGCACGCAGCTATGGAGGCCGAGATGTCTGCTCTCCATGACAATGACACTTGGGAGTTGGTTTCTCTTCCGCCAGGAAAGTCTACTGTTGGATGTCGGTGGGTCTTTACCGTCAAGTATCATCCAGATGGCACCGTCGAACGGTACAAGGCCCGTCTTGTGGCCAAAGGCTATACCCAGACATATGGCGTTGATTATGCCGAGACCTTCTCTCCGGTGGCCAAGATTAACTCTGTTCGCATTCTTATCTCTCTGGCCGCCAATCTTGGTTGGCCCTTGTTCCAGTTGGATGTCAAGAATGCATTTCTACACGGTGACCTGCTCGAGGAGGTATATATGGAGCAACCCCCTGGATTTGTTGCTCAGGGGGAGCGTTCTCAGGTGTGTCGCCTTCGCAAAGCCCTCTATGGTCTGAAGCAATCACCTCGAGCTTGGTTTGGCAGATTTAGTGATGCTGTGTTGCAGTTTGGTATGCGTCGCTCCCATTCTGATCATTCTGTCTTCTCTATTCAGTCAGATCGCGGGAAAATAGTGTTGATTGTGTATGTGGATGATATCATCATTACTGGGGATGATCCGAAAGGTATTGATGAATTAAAACAGTTTTACAGCGTCAGTTTCACACCAAAGATTTGGGTAAACTTCGATATTTCTTGGGTATCGAGGTAGCAAGATCCAAGGACGGGATCAGCCTGTCCCAAAGAAAGTATGCACTAGATATTCTAGAGGAGACTGGTTTATTGGGAGCAAAGCCTGTAGAAACCCCTATGGATCCAAACGTCAAATTGTGTGTTGATCAGGGGGAGATATTTCCTCATCCAGACCGTTACCGTCGCTTGGTAGGCAAGCTAAATTATCTCACCAATACACGGCCTGATATCTCATTTGCTGTTAGTATGGTAAGTCAGTTCATGTCAGCTCCTCGTCTTCCACATTGGGAAGCTTGTCTTCGTATTGTGAAGTATCTCAAGGCTCATCCTGGACGTGGCCTCTTTTATCGTTCAAATGGTCATTTGCGTGTTGAGGCCTTTACTGATGCTGATTGGGCTGGATCACCATCTGATAGACGGTCCACAACTGGGTACTGTACTTTTGTTGGTGGAAATTTGGTTACCTGGAAGAGCAAGAAACAAACTGTGGTTGCTCGATCTAGTGCTGAAGCAGAGTATCGTGCCATGGCTCATACTACGTGCGAGGTTGTATGGTTGAGAGCTTTGCTCGAAGAGTTGGGGTGTGGCGTACGGTTACCTATTCCTATGTATTGTGATAATCAAGCAGCAATACATATCGCTTCGAATCCGGTATTTCATGAGAGAACCAAACATATCGAGGTAGATTGTCATATTGTTCGGGAGAAGATAGATAGTGGCGTGTTGGCTACCCCTTTCGTGTCTACAGGTGCTCAATTGGCAGATATCTTCACAAAACCTTTATTTAAACCACGTTTAGAGTTGTTATGTAACAAGCTGGGATTTTGTGATATTTATTCTCCAGCTTGAGGGGGAGTGTTAGAATAGAGTTGGACTACGTCCCACATTGGTTACTTATGTTATGTTACTAATCATCACGTAATATAAATAAAGCTTACTTGTGTTAGGGTTAGTTAACACCCTAAACACTTCTCTCTCATTCTCTAAACAACAGTGTGTAACAAACTTAAGCAAAATCTGTCATTCTCACCTAGTATACAATCCCTCCTTCCAAAATTAGTGTGTTTAGAGAGGCCTTACGTTGGCAAGAAGCTAAGCACCATAACAAGCCTAAGTTAAACTTCCTACAGAGAAATAAATGTCAGAACTCAGAAGCATCACATGGTTAGAGCAAACATTTAAAAGCCAGTGGCGAAGGCCTAAGAAAACCAAACCCCTTTTTTGCCCGAAGACCTTATACTCCCTCCGTCCCTTTATTACAGTCCAGTATTCCATTTTGGGCTGTCCCTTAATAAGTGTCCATTTTGTAAAGTTAGTGGGTAAAAGTTGGTGAATTGTCTATTTTGTCCCTAAAAGTAGATTCCATTTTGAAAAGTTAGTGAGTAAAAGTGTAATGATGATGGGTAAATAGGGAAAGTGGAGGAAAAAGTTGATGTGGTATAATGATGATGTCTTTTTAATAAGTTGGAGTTACGAAGCAGGACATTTAAAAAGAGACGGAGGGAGTACATTGCAAGCAAAACCTTAGCACCAGGTTTAGAAGTATGAGATCCAATACAGCAAAACATATATCACTTCAACATGGAACCCTAATTTAGCCAATCAAACCGACCACAAAAAAAATCCCCAATTTCACTTCAACATGGAACCCTATTTTTGGGGTTTCGAACAAGTTCTAGCTACCACCAAGATGGAGAATCTAGGGCTCATCGACAAGTTCAGAGAGAGAGAGAGACCTTTTTGGCGGATAATGGCGTCAGTGGTCATCGGTGCCCTAGAATACAGATTTTTGCCGCTGTGGTGGCTAGGTGTAGGTGGTCCCCGGAGGTGGAGCGTGGTGGTGGTGGTCGACGGTGGTGACGAGACTCGCCTCAGGTTGCGTCGTCTGGGTCCGTCCGTCCCTCCTCCTCCTCCTCTCTCTCTCTCTCTCTGAACCAAACCACAATATTTCGATCTATATTTTTGCTACATTTTTTTCTTTTAAAAGAGGTGGGGCCCATCACCACATCAGCAGCAGTGGGTAGAACAATGAAGTAGAGCTGTGGGTGTAGACTTATTGCAAAATCAATTCACCCTTCTTGTGCCAAAAATGACTTTTGGCTATTGTCCAGACTTGGAAAAGCCACATTTTAATTCAAATACCAGAAGCCACCACCGGAGATGCTAGTGTCAAACTATTCAAGATGCTGTAACAACTTGTAAACCTTCGGTTTATAACGCAGAAGAAAGGTGGTAAAAAGAACAAATCCTGCATTAGACTGGGAAGCTACCTTGACCCTGTTTTAAATATAATTTCCGAGGTTTTTCTTCAATACAAATTGCAAGAGTAGAGCCGTAAATCACCAGCCCAACCTTGTTTTATTTAGTTTCTAGCATTCACTACAAAAACGCACATTACATCTCCTCACAACAAAAGATGCACAACTAAAATGGGAAGCCCGAGAACCCTATAATAATCTATTGATTCGCCTTTCAAAAAAAAAAAATTTCTATTGATTCTAAGTCCCTACCACATACCAAACAGCAGAATTATATCTTCCCCTAACCTGTGTTAAATATAGAAATTCCAGCATTCACTCATTAAAAAATTGCATAATTCACATCTCCCCTGCAAAAAGATAGATATATACACCTAGCAACTATCTTTACTCTCACAAGTTTATGAACAAGCAGGAATGGAGGATTTGCTGAAGACCTCACCCTCCTCTCCATCTCCATGGAAGATCGCATCCTCATCCTCATCTAAAATAAACTCATCTTTCATAAACAAGCCCAGACGTTCCAATGGACTACCGAATCCAAACCCCTCAATCGGTCCCACTATTGATTCAGCCCCCAATTCGCCGGCAAGCCGATTGTTGGATAGAGATAACCCACTAAGCATCTCAAGATCTTTCAAGATCTCCAGGTTATTATTGATCTCAACAGTCCTCTCAATCTGCATTTTGGGGAATCTAAGATAGTAAATCTTCCTTTCAATTATACCAATTAAGACTGCGTTGGGATCAAGGGCGTTTGGATAATGAAAAAGAACCGAAAAAGCAAATGGATCCAAAAGCTCATGGCGGTTTGGATCCTTCGACCTTTTCATTTCCTTGTCTACATCATTGACCCCAACACAGCCTAAGTGAACAAAGATAAGGAAAAATATAGACCTTCTGGAGTGCAAGTCTGGCAGCTTCTCTTTCTCTCTCCCGCTGCATTTTCAATTCAGCTTCTGCTCTGATTCGTGAGGCAGTTTCAGCAGCTTTGATTTGGGCTTCTATCCTCGCTGCTTCTGCAACAAAGAAAATTTTCAACCACCTTAGAAAACAATTATGGGAGAACTAACTTTATTAAAGAGTTAAACACCATCTTGGAGGTCTGGAGGTCAGAGTGGTTGTCTTTTCTTTCTTCATCTTCCACAGTAGTTCCACCTCATTCTCATTTTTCTTCTTGTTATTTTTCAATAAATTTGCACGCTCATAATACTTCAACAAATTATACCGATAAAGAATAGGAAAACAATAGGGGCAGCTTAATTTTTCGATGCGACAATGCTTGAAAAACAAATCCAGTCACATAGTTTATTTTTCAGAGAAAAGTCTCAAGGCATGAAAAGATGACATTTAATCCATAAATATACATGTCCCTCTCATATTCGTTATTAATTCCATAGGATCAAAGATTATTTCAATATTAGTTGGTGTTTTCTATTTAAATTTATCTTCTTGATTTATTTTTGTATGGTTTTTTTTTCCATACTAATCCGCTTGGTAAATCTTTATTCTGAATTGTATGGCATTGATGAATCCGCTTTGGTAAATCTTGATTCTGAATTGCATGGCATTGATTTTGCCATTTTTGCACCATTAATCTAGACCTATTTATCTGAGACCAATCGTATTGATAATGAACTCTTAGCAACTAATTTTGTGCTTGTATAATCACCATCAATTGCCAAGAAAGCAAAAATCAAATCGCTCCGCATACCAGCAAGACAGACAAATTTATGGCCCTGCTAACAAAAATCTATGCAAAATCAAGGACATCACCTTCAAGTTGCTGCCTTTCAAGTCTCTCCTTTTCTTTCTGCATCTTAACAGGATCGATTTTGTCAACCTGAACAAAATGCCCGTGTTTATCACTCACCTTGCACACTCAAAACACCATACAACTTCCAACCAACAACTAAAGTTAATTATTCCAGAAAATAAAAAGACCTTACATGATCTAGGAGCGTCTTATGTTTTGCCTTGAAGATGGTGTCAGCAAAGCGGCTCTTCAGCATTGCAGCACGGAGTGCCTTCTTCGGTGATAGTTGGATGTCAATAGTAGTAGTCCATTCTAAACACACATAAGCAAACAACAAAAGTGTAAACCCTTTAGAATTGAGATTATAAATTGAGAAGCGGAAAATTATTCAGTACTACTGGTAGAAAACTAACCTTCCCCACGAGCGGGAGTGGTACCTAAAGTTGTCAGCTGTGGGCTAGAACTGCCATGTTCTTTGTGCATAGCACCTACATCATCTTCACATCATTGCAAGAGCATATTCAGATGACTCATGAAAAAGTGACAAAATAAAACATCATACAAAGTGGAAAACATCCTCACCATCAGACTCTGGATCTGATTTGCCCATTCGGGATGCCAAGAGGCTTTGCACCTCGTTCTGAATGTATGCACAAAAAAATTTAACTACAGACTCACATGCAAATTGTAACAACAAAATGCATGAGAGAAGCAAGAACAAGTATACCTTCCTGGAAGAATCAACACAATCTTGTCCCAGTGATCTTTCCGATGATACATCTGAACCAAATAAAGAAGTAAATGAAATGGTTTGATGACTAGAAACATGGGTTGAGAACAGGGGCTGAGCCAAATATCTTCACTAAGAGCAAAAAATTTCCACTCAGCCATATCATTAACTCTTTGCTTTTCTGTATGAAACCTTGCCCAAGATAGGTACTTATTCATTTTATTGGTAACCAAAACACAAAATATCTGGTTGAACTAAATTAGGACGACCGTTCAAGAAATAAGTTAAAACTCAAAGTTTTTAGAGACAAATTTACTAAGCATACTACGAATACTTAAATTTATACAGCATATTAAGAAAATTGGGAGTGGGGGGCCAAAGGCCAAAGCTCCCGCTGGCCCCCTTACCTCCGCCCCTGGCAGAGAAGAAGCATGAGAACAAAATCAACTAACCACTTGAGGATGCGCGAGCAGGATCACTTTGAAGGCTGCATTGGCATCTCATAGTGCCACATGAACCACATTTGGAGGCAACTGAGTTTTGTTGGTTGACAGTGGCAGAACCAGAAACACTTCTATAACCACTATCAGCAGTGCCTAGAAGACACATTGCCAATTAGCTCCCACGAAGAGCCATAAAACATAGTCATAAACTATACTCTGCCACTTCATACCTCTGTTGACAATCTTCCCTAAAAATTTTCGGCAGCTGTTTTCCTCCTTTTTAGCAGAGCCAGCCTGTGCAAGATATACAAATGTCAAAAATATGGCATACACGAGCACAAACTCCAGTTAAAATTGAGATTAAACAATCACAACAACAAAAGGTGTACGCATATTGAACATTGTCTTCATGGGAGCTTAACGAGGACATCTGATGTATATTCCATGAGAATAACTTACTCTGGCAGGTTTTGGGACCAAGAAGCTTCTTATACTTCTTTTCAATTCCAGTAAGGTTTTGTCATCAAACGCATCAATGTCTATCTCCACTCTTCCATCTCTTTGCCAGTTCAAACCACATTTTTTAAGCAAACCTTGGAGGTGTGGTGATATCTTCTCCCTTGACAATTCCAGCAGCTGTTTTCTCAACTTTTCCTTTTCCTCAGCTGATATCAACAGTTTGGGCGACAAGTTAACATGCTGGGGGTATTTTTTATGCCCAGGATCATCGGTATCCTTTTCACTACCTGATTTACCCTCCTGCTCCACATTTGTGTGCTCACGATTCCATCTTGCCTCAAAACAATTCCACCTTGTATTGAAAGTACTATTGAGTTGCTCAGCCATGTGATAAACATCACTATAGGGAGGATTGTACACCATGGCATTGGAAAATGTCAGCCACACATCAGCAGCAAACTCTTCAACATTGGAATAAGTATTCTTCTCCAATTTTGTTTTTATTGTTCCCAAATCCATGGGGTCACAGATTATAGAGTGGTAATCAGGAATGTTCAATTTCACTGGATCAACTGGGTGATTAAAAACCCACCCAGCAGGATGCATCATCAATTGCTTCAAAATAATAGAACACTGACGTGATGCACTACGATCCATCTTCCGTCGCTTCTCCTTTTGACCATCTGTCACCAATGTAAGCTTACGCTTATGAGAGCAGGATTTCACCTTTAAGTTATCAGCATCAGTGCACACTTTTGCATCGCCAGATGAAGGAATCACTGACTTGACTGATTTAATCACTAACTTCTTTTTTCCGTTTGCTGGAGTGCCAGGACCTAATTTATATGATTCTGTTCCAGGATCAGCTTCAATACGTTTTAAGGGAATTCTGATCTTCAACTTCTGCATTACCCCATCTTCAGAAGTAACCATAGTTGGAAGCTGCAAAACCTGAAGAGGAGCGACCTTCAGATTTCCAGATTGGCTTCCTGACACCATAACCACTGAACTCTTATGCAAGCACAGATGTAACAAAGTGCCTGCTTTGGATGTTACTCAAAAAGAGCTAGCATGAGCCTATGGTGGAAGAAGGAAATTCACAAATAAGTGCAGATACTGTGCAATAAATATCGAAATCAGTTAGAACCAAAACAACCATCCCTAACTGCAGGATTCGACAAATAAGACAGTCTCATGTTCTGATAAGTACTTTCTACATCTAACAGCCTACGATTTTGTCTTTCTATGCCGGGAGAGACAAAGTGATAAACACACCCATTTCAATGAAAGGAATCAATTAGTAATATTATGTAATCGTCAATAGTTGAAACTAATGGCACTTCCAGAGCATGGCAAATAGTTGGTTAAAAACAAAGAGAAGCAAGCAGAAGATGCTTCAAATCACCATCAATAATTCTTTAACCAATCAGTGATGTTATATTGACTATGAAAAACTCTCTCTCCGCGTGTCTGGCAATCCATAGCATGTAAGACTCGAGAAGTGCTTCAATCACTAGGTGATCATTTCAGTTTTTTCTTGTCCGGTTTCACAGCCTCTTTTTTTAAATCTGAATTTTTTTTTAGCACTCACCATTAGTTAGAAGAGAGTTTGCTTAAATGACTGACCTTATAGAACCCAATTAAGAAATTAAGATATTTCCTGTTTCAAATTTCAAGATTTTTGCTTCAATCGCAATTGTAAGTAACACGATGTCGCTAAAATCAATAATTTCTATTGTAACGTCTAATCAATAGTTGAGTCTTCCACCCAAAGAATTCGAATGGGAATGGAAATCTATGAACATTATAAAGTTACTACAAAAATCACCAGTGACCAGACTTCACATGACAAATAAAGAAACCAAACCAAAAACCATGTTATAGATACAAGCAACCCTAAAGTTAAAAAAATTCAAGTTTAATCAACCAAATTAGAAAAGTTCAACGAGGCAAGAAAAAGGGCGTAAACCAAAGGCTGATGAATGTGAAACCCTAAAAATCGATCTGAAACAAAAATCAGAATTTCTTTCCAATACATGCGCCAATGGACTTTAGTATAAATCGTTCTTACGATAAGCACGATTAGTAAGAAAATATTGGAACAAATAAATTAGGGTTTGGAGCAGAGGAAGTTACCGAGATCAGTAGTACACCGAAAAGGCCTCGACTTGTCGAATGGTAAACCCTAGAAGACCTCGTACATAGAACATGACTGAGAGAGAGAGAGAGAGAGAGAGAGAGAGCAGTCTCCGCCGAAGGGGTAAGAGGGTTTTGAAGGTCGAGGGAGCGAGAGAAGGTTTTGGTTTTGGGGGAGTCTGTTCGGCGAAGAGTGTGGGGGGTGGGGTTTTTGTTTACGAGTCGTTTCGCTGTGTTGCCGACTTGGAGGGGAGATTCTTATTCACACTTACTTCCGCCGGGAAAATTTTAAAATACCCCCAATTTTTACACTAAAATTCAATTAGACTCTCAACCTTTTAAAAACTTCAATTTTACTCCTAACGTTATCTTCCGTTAATCAAAATGTCCCCTTCCGTCCGAATGACTAACGGATTTCGTTAAAAGCTCCGTTAAATATCGTCCCGATCGAATTTCGATGATCCGAGCCGCTCAATGTGTTCAAAACGTGATTTTAAGGGTATTCGCGAGAAATCAGCAAAAAAAATGACCGGGAAGGACTTCATCTGAACAGTTTTTTATTGAATAATTCAATAAAAAACTATTCAAATCAAGCCCTACCCGACCATTTTTTTTGCTGGTTTTTCGCGAGTACCCTTAAAATCACGTTCTAATCACATTGAGCGGCTCAGATTATCGAAATTCAATTGGGAAAGGGGAGGTACGGATCAATCCGGATTTTGTTCAAGTCCGGACGTTCGGATTTTGCTTCAGTCTACACCTCCCCTTTTTCAATCGAATTTCGATGATTCGACCCGCTCAATGTGATTAGAACGTGATTTTAGGGGTACCCGCGAGAAATCAGCAAAAAAAAAAAGACCGAGAAAGGCTTGATTTGAGCAGTTTTTTATTGAACTATTCAATAAAAAACTGTTCAGATGAAGCCCTTCCCGGTCATTTGTTTTGCTGATTTCTAGCAAATACCCTTGAAATCACGTTTTGAACACATTGATCGGCTCGGATCATCGAAATTCGATCGGGATGATATTTAACGGAACTTTTAACGAAATCCGTTAGTCATTCGGACGGAAGGGGGCATTTTGATTAATAGAAGATAACGTTGGGAGTAAAATTGAAGTTTTTAAAAGGTTGAGAGTCTAATTGAATTTTGGTGTAAAAGTTGGGGGGTATTTTGAAATTTTCCCACTTCCGCCACCCACCTTTTCTTCATACCAATTTTAGAATCAATATTCTCTGCCCACATAATTACACAAACTCTCATATCAAACATGGTTTGTGTAATTGTGTGAAAGTGTGTGTGGTAGTAGCATAGTTGTTTTAGAATTTTAGGGCAGGCTTGATGTTATTAATCTCGTACCGAACAGCGTACCGTTATTTTATTATTGGGATGATGCATATCGGTACCGACAATATCATTTCAGATTTAGTTAAAAGATTGGAACAATCACACACACACACACACACACACACATATATATATATATATATAATTGCGCTGATTTTTTGCAAGCCTACAAAAAAAATTATTTAAAGTTAATAAACATTTCAGGTTATCCATGTAGGACCTAAAAGTGGGCCTCAAACGTTGTCGATACATTATCGGTACTCTAATTGTCAGTACCACTAGCATTTTTCGTACTTGTCCACATGTTTGCTTGGGGTTTTTTTTGGGGTAAATTAGCTTGAAATTAAAAAAAGGTTAACCGAATGTACAGCCTACAAGGGGCATACCCCAGGAGGAAAAGAAAAGGAAAAAATAAACAAGATTGAAAAAAAAGCGATAATCCATGCACAACCCGCATGGAGAGTGTGGTAGAGTAAATAAGATAACAGAATTGCCATATGTGTTGAGATCATACCCCCGTTGCACTATCCATCTACGCGGAAGGATAGTACAACGGGGTATGATATGTAGTGATACGAGTAGTAATAACATGAAAGCGAACTACTGCCTGACACAACCCGCCAGGCTAGGAAATAAAATAAATAGTCACGATAAAAAATGACCAAATGATAACCTTCACTAAATAATTGCAGCTACATAGCACCTCAGCATCGGGGGGGGTTGAACTGCAACAACAGAGGAACTAGGCACCGAGAAGAGGCTCGATCTGGAGATGACGGCATCCGACAGAGGGCCCAACCCTGCACACCACGCCCATTCCATCCAGTCTAACACACTCTCATCCAAAGTCCAAAAATCGCCAAAAACAACCCGCCCTCAGCCAAAACCCAAAGCCACTAGTCTCCAAAGAAGGATTAAACAGACCAAGATTCCAATACTCCAACCTAGCACAGTAATAACAAGCATAGCACCCACTTCTAAGGAACAGATATTGCAGAGGACCGGGTTTCGAGAAGAGGCTCGATCCGGAGATGCGACATCCGACAAGGCTACCTCCCCAAGTACCTTGCACACCAAGCCCATTCCAACCGGTCTAATACTTTCTCAACCTAGTACACAAGGCTCACTATAACCTAAAAGTGGAACAGTACAAGGGCCTCGAAATAGTCCGCCATTAACAGAGCATTACCACCGAATCATCTGGCATCACAATTGAGGCACACAAAACTGCAGAAAGAACCATAACCATCCTTTTCAACCAGTGCATTACCACCAATCTAATAAGAACTATCACAATCACAGTCATACTACGCTATAACAAACGGCCCAGAGGAGCAAAGAAACTTGGAGCGTGAATCTGATATTGGTGTTTGCAGTATCCAGGTTGAAACCTCAACTACTACCAGTACACTGGCCCAATAGTCCAACAACAAATTTGATAGTAAACAGATAATCTAACTAGCTCATGGGTTTGCAAAACTCACAGCCAGATCATGTTCAATACCCCTGAAGCAACTAAACTGGGCATATGTGCAATGAGCCCCACTTGGGCAAAATTTCTTTTAAAAAAAAAAAAAAAAAAACCCAAACACGGTTTTTAAATCCAACTGAGAGGAGTCCAATTGAAACAACAACAGCCGTTGCAGATCAAAGGATGAGATCAAGACCTCACCTTAACTCCACCGGCAGCAATTGGAGCGACTTCCGATCAGACATGAGAGAGATGAAGTTTACTGACCCTTTCTGGCCGGCGTGAACTGAACTGAACCCATCGGCGGCTCGATGTCTTCGGTAGGAGATGGCAGATCCGGCGAGGTATACATGACCCTCCTCTGAATCGTAGCCGTGGAAGGTGAAGCTATAGCTTCGTGAGTGGTGGACCGAGTAGGTTATGTACTATGCTCTCTCTGTTACGAGGAACGAGTACAAAAACACCCAACACGGTTCCGTAACTTACCGAAGGCCGACTGTCCAGATGTGGATTTGGCATGAATAGTCCTCGAAGAGGACTCTCCAGCTCAAAGCCCCTTGAGAACCCACTCGAATTAGAACAAGAAAATGGGTACCCACCTCTGCTTCGGCCATGGCTGACCTGAACTCGCGGCTGTGGGGATCTTGGCCGTTAGGATGAACCCACAACTGTTAAGATGTACCCACGACTGAGATGAACCTTTAATGCGGACTGTGGTGAGCTTGGCCGTGGAAGATGAACCCACGGCTGGAATCTGTGATGTACCCACGGCTGGAATGTGGACTTGAGAACCGAATAGAGCAGAAATTACCTCTAAATTGGAAGATATGGTTGAGATTGAGAAGGGGAGTGCATTCTCTCTCTAGAGGAGAAAGAGGCTCTCAACCCTTCCATGTCATATTACCTTTTATGTTTGCTTGGGGTTGTACATGACTTTTCTTAATAATTGTCTTGGGATAGTACACGTCTTTTAACAAAAGTCAAATCATGGTTAATTTTACCATTAGATCATCCCATTGAAAATAAGCAAATGGGCGTGGATAAGCAAATTTAACAACAATGCTCAGAAAATACCCCACAATAAGCAAAGTTACAAGTCTTTTAACAAATAACCAAATTCCACTCATTCCATAACCAAACTTAACAACTTTTACCAATAACCAAACTCAATAACTCAAAAACACCCCACATTGGAATCGTCTCATTGAGATGAATAATTTGGTGTGGTCAGGTGTGTGGTGTATCGATACCCAATGACTATAAGGGATGGCAAAATGAACCGAACCGATGGGTACCCGAACAGTAATCGATTTTTTTCCCTGAACCATAACCGAAAAATTCCCCGTGGGTGCGGGTATGGTGGAGGAAGTGAAATAACCGAACGGGTTCGGTTCGGTTATGGTTTAGCAGATCCCCGAACCGAACCGAAACCATATTATATATATATATATTAAAAGAGATCAGGGGTTGAAGTGAACACTTCTAAAAAATTTTAAGGACAAGATTGTTGCATGTGTTAAGATTTAAGGACCTGGAGTGTGATAACTCTTTATATATAAGCATAACAGTCGGTCACTTAGGGCTTACAGAAATTAGATCTGGCACACCCCCTCTCGCCTCTCTCTCACAGAATCACGCGAAGCCTCTCACGCTGAAGCCTCTCTTCTCTGTCCGACGTCTCTCTCTCTCCGTCGCCATCGATCATCGTCCCTCCTTCGGCCATAAGTCTCTTTCTCATAGATTAAAGCAAAGTTACAGATTTTTTTGCAACAGTATGTTCGGTTGATTGCAAATACTTATTCTTTTGGGTGTGATTTTTGATGTTGATTTTTTATTTTTGTTGGGTATTCCAGCCTTGTATTCCATTTTTGTTGGGTATTCCAGAAGCGATTTTCACTCTCTCTCTCTCTCTATTTTCTAAAATGGTGTTTAGGTTTTCTTCCTTTGTTTTTTATTTTGTACCAAATTCGATTACCCAATCGGTTCGGGGATTACCCGAAACCCGTTTGGTTCAGTTATGGTTCACCCGTCTTCTCCCCGTTCGGGTATTGGGGCGGATATGGTTAGGGTTTCGGTTTCGGGGATCGGGTACGGATATGTCAATATCCGCCCCGATCCGCCCCGTTGCCATCCCTAATGACTATGAGCCCACTGGATTCTGCTTGCAAACTGGTATCGATACAACCAACATGGTGTATCGATACCGCCTTCATTATCTCTGATTCTTCAGCTTTTGGCCTCCGTCTTGGCATCTAACGGCCCTAGCCACCCGACAGCTCTTTGATTTTTCGTTTCTGGGCTTCGGTGGCTTTGTTCATCGTCACTTGGGTCTTGGACACCTCCACGCTTGCTCCAAGCTTCAAACCATGCTTTATTCAACGGTTTACCTACAAAACAAAAGAAACTACTTTACGTGCAATATCGCCTAAAACGGCATTTTATTCTAAATAACAGCGGTAAACTAACAGACTTAAAGCACCAAGAACTACGTTATTAGGTGCTTATCAAAAGGCCATAGTACCGTACACCCGCAACAACAAGAAGAAAGAGGCCGATTTGGTTCGGAGAGGCTCACGGGGCTAGAACCATCACAGACCACAAAGAAAAGCCTTGACTAAGAAAGAAGTGGACTCAGAAAAGCTTGTCAAATTGAACCCCAAAGAGCTAACCCAAGCAAGGGCATTTCGGCAATTGGTCGGTCAAGACCAGTTGGGCACTTTCCCAAAACTCCTTTCAACCTCAGCTACAAAAGACAAAGACAAAGACCAATACAAAGAAGGAAGGGAACAGAGGACAAGAGGCAGAGTAGGGGTAGTGTTATAATGCTAAGAGTGATTCTATTCTCCAAGAATCCTATGGGCTCCCCGACCAGTGCGCTCGAAAGTCGCCACCCAGATTTTTGAGATGGATGATTCGAGAAACCGAGGGTTTGATTTGAAAAGAAGGCTTTTGGCCTAGCGAAAACATTGAGACTTTGGGTTCGGGAGCCACATTACGAATGGGGAAGGTTTTGTTGAAAAAGCACCCCATTCGCTGATAAAAATCAATCTCTACTTAACATTTTCAAAGGGGAAAAACTTCGAATATCATTTGGAAGACATGGGATTGAATATATCACATTGGCGTGCTCATGGTGCTTATTGTATAGTAGACGGCAAATGAATGACGTGCAGAAATGAAATGACAGTACAACAACAGTCTGCCTCAATCACAAACAACACCGCACGGTGTACCAAGATACCTCGCACGGTTTTATGATACACCGCGCGGTATACCTTCTCACTGACTGCAGAAAGCTCCCCTCAGGGCTAAGACTAAGCTTAGCCTAAGGAAACTTGCTTTTATACCTTTGGCTTTGAGCTTGGATGAGGATGGATGAGTATAAGTTTGGAGCTTCGGAGTGGTGGAGTTCCAAAGCTAGTAGTGTGCTGAGTTTTGGAGGGGAAGAAGAATATAATTTTTTTTAGAGAGAAAAAGAATGTTAAGAGAATGTCAGAGTAACTTTCTCAAGACTTGGAGGGGTACCTTTCATCTAAAATGGGGGGGGGGGGGGGGGGGGTTGTATTTATAGGCAAGAGCCAAGGAATATCAATGCAAATGGGGGAGGTGGCTTCTAGGCCGGCTAGAAGTTATATTCCCTGCTAAGCCGCTTTTTAGTTATGGCTCCAACAAGCGTGGCCGACAACTTTCTGAGCCAATCAGAACTTTTCCTAGAAACACCGTGCGGTATACCTCAGGACCACGTGCGGTGTTGTAAAATTTACTACACCGTACGGTTTAGTAAGTATCCCGTGCGGTGTTCCAAGTCCACAGTTCTAGGCTTCGGCTGGCTTTTCTGGCATTTTGGGCTATAGGAGTCCACATTCAAGCTCTCAAAGGTATCGTTCCCTTATTTTATCATCGGAGAATTTAAAGAACCTTCGAGGTCTGTATTGGGGTGTCTACAGTAGTCCCTTTTTAATAGAACTCGAACACCATTTATTGGTATGAGTGACGCTTAAAGAATAGGCATCCCAATCCGTTGCTCCAAAGTCTTTAAACGGAAACCAAAATACACGCAAATAGCAATGGTGGTCGCGCTCGTGGAGCTACCTACGTACCCCATTTGTAGGGATCAAACCAACGTAGTTCAATTGGGACGAGGTAAATGAAGCAAGTCCCGGAGGACAAACTACGAAGTATATAGCAAAACTTGAGAAGATTAAGTGCATGTCGTGCCGAGTGTCATGAGATTCTGGGAAAATTATAATGAGACGAGTCCCCGGGGGACTAAAGCAACTAAAAAGCGAGAAGAGCCCTTGGACGAGTCCCGGGGGGACTAAAGCGACTAAAAAGCGAGACGAGCCCTTGAAAGGCTAAAATGAGACGAGTCCCGGGGGGACTAAAGCGACTAAACTGCAAGACGAGCCCTTGAAAGGCTAAAATGATACGAGTCCTGGGGGGACTAAAACGACTAAAAAGCGAGACGAGCCCAAAATGAGACGAGTCCCGGGGGGACTAAATGGGCTTTTAAATCGAGGCACAACATTTTACTATTTTAATGCTTAAAATGGCAGCAAAATGTTAATCCCGAGGATGATATGGGGGTGGGTCGAAGGGACCCACATAAATAATTTAAAATCTGGAGGCTACAACGCCGTGTGGTGTACCGGAACGCCACGCGGCGTCTTGATTTCCCAGGTGATTCTTCGTTTTCTGAAGACAATTTCTTGTTCAGGTGTGACCATTAATCGCAGGCGTGCCTCTCTGTCGCTGACACCCTCTTTAAATGCAAAGGTGGTGCCTCATTCCATACACCACCATCAACAATCTCTCTTTTGAAATCCTTCTTTGTTTTCCAAAGAAAAATCACTTTCTTCTTTCGACGATGGCTGACCTTACTGCTCGCGTTATAGCCCTGGAGACCAAGATGATAATTCTCCGTCAGGAGATAGACCATCTCAACGGTCACATCGCCACACTACTTTCCACCATCCGCTGTCTTCGTTGAGCGATATCCAACCTTCAAGATGCCGCCTTTGAGGCAAAGAATGATGAACTTGACCCAGAGCTTGGAGGAAATCAGGAGATTGACGGAACCACAGAGGATAATGATGGCAACCCCAATGCCTCGGACGACCACTCTAATGCTGCGAATGATGCTTCCGATGGGGCCAACTCCGGAGATGGGAGTGATAGCGGAGATGGAGTTAAAGACGAGGCGTTTGACGTCTTCAATCACACCGACAGCGACTAACTGGTGGTGGACGAATCGAGAGGAGCAGTAGTTTGAAACTACTCTTTGTTGGGAGTTTTATCTTTTCCTTTTTCACTTTCTATTGTCTTCTTTCTTTTTTGTTTTGTTTTAACGAGTTTATGAACTCCCGGGGTTCTCCCGGTTTTATCAATGAATCTATCTTTCGCTTTATACTTTTGTCATATCATCTGCTTCAAAGTAATGCCTAAATAATCACGAGATCATAACTTTGAACAAAAACTAGTTTCAGGAACTGGAACGTCACTTAGCAACATAACACCACTCGGTGTTATAAAATTGTGCACGATTTTCCGTATAATAACACACGACGTACGAACTTGCCACAAAACATTTACAAAACCTCAGTGTAGAATTTAATAGGCACAGAGCCCAAAAATGATTAGCAGGATTCCAAACGTCCTTTGAACAGGGTTTAAAATTTAAAACACTGTGCATTGAGAAAACTACACTGTGCGGTGTATTTCATAACAGCGTGCGGTGTTTTAAATTTAAACCCAACCCAGAACCAGCTTCAGGAGAAGTGGGTTAGAGGAGTATAAAAGGGGTGAGGCATACACAGTACACCTCACTAGGTTTGAAATTCTCCCTCTTGCGCTCTCTCTCTGCACTCGTTCTCTCACTCTCCCTCGCTCTCTCTGCGTTTCTCTCTCTCATTCTCTCTGCTCTCTCTCTCTCCCGTTCTCTTTCTTTCTCCCATGGATAGTAGTGAAATGCCTGGTGGTGATCAACCACGACGGGTAGAGGTTACACCATCTCTGACTCTTTTGAAGAGAGGTGCGACAGTTGGAGGGGCTCCGGTGGGCCCCGAGGTTTCAGTTTTGGCGACCACAACCGAGGAGGTCGTGGCCTCAGCCATGGCAACGGCGGCAATGGCAGTGGTGGTGGCGGTGACACGGTGGTCGAGCCTCCTCCGAGCATGGGAGCTTAGGTGGATGCTAACGAGAATTTTGTGGGCGTGGAGGCCCAATCGGGTGACGATATGGAGGAAAGGGCGCCGAAGGCCCAAGTTGACAGTTCGGGTGGTGGAGTAGAGGTGAGGGTGTTGGAGGCCTCGCCCGTGAGGCAGCCTTGATCTGACTTGGGGAAGAGCCTATTTGTTGTGGATGAGCCAGTGGAGCCGGAGATGCTGGCCATATTTGTGAGCACGGGCATGGGTGCAGGTTCGTCACGGCCCATAGGTATGGGTGACTTCTTGGAGGGAATCAGCGTTGAGGACTTGGCTGAGTCCCTACGAGTTGAGCCCGGGCTAGCGGCGGCTTTGCATGCGGTCCGCGAGGCGGAACAGAGGGTTGAGGCTGAGGTTAAAGTAGTGGAGGAGCGACGGGTTGATGAGGAGGGTGTGTTGGTCCCACGAAAGACGGTAGTTGAGGAGGCGGGGCTGGCCCTTTGTGGCCGAGCCTTTGACGAGGCGACTTACGTGCCTCTCTTGCACGCAGTGGAGCCATCCCTTTTGGAGGCTTACAGACCGAGGATACCAACGTACGATGAGACACTGGTCTTGAGAGACCGCTTGTAGCACTTGTCCAGGCGACGCGCGGAGGTATATTTCAATATTTGCATTTTAATAAAATATCTTATTGTTTCCAATTTTTTTGTTTTGATTATTGCACCAATTGTTGAATCTCCTCATTTGTTGAAACATGCAATAGTAATATCGTGCTATGGAGGTGCGGCCGATGTGCCAAAATTTTGGGAAAGGCTCCTGGAGGTGGTGCGGGAGATAATGAGGGAGGCTGGTTTTGGGGAGTTCGAGGGCAAGCAATGATCGCCAGCTTGTGCGGGCTTTTGCCGAGAGATGGTGGGACATGACAAACTCGTTCCACTTCTCTTTCGGTGAGATGACGGTGATGCCATTGGACTTCTCGGCGATCACAGGCTTGAGGGTCGGAGGGGACCCAATCCCCTACGATGTGGAGATGGGAAAGGATGCTAATCTGCAAAGGCTCCTTTTGGGCTACGTGCTGAAGACCGAGAAGGAGGACGCACGGGATCCGGTGGGGAGAGTGGAACAGGAGCAGATGGCTCGGTGCTTTCTGCTGTATGTACTTGGGGCTTCCCTGTTTCCAAACAGGCGCAACCGAGTACACTTGTCTTTTCTTCCAGCGTTGCGAAACGTCAGGGAGATTGCCCGCTTTGACTGGGGAGGTGCAGCTTTGGGGGCTTGCTACGCCTTCATGGGATCTCTTTCCCGTGGGGCAGGGAGGAGCTTAGGAGGTTACTGGCGTGTTTGGGAGGTATAACTCGAACTCTCCTCTCTTTATCTTAAGTTAGTTTTCCATATACTTTCCCATATTTTGCACTAACTCTTGTACTCAGAACCCTACAGCTTTGGACGTATGAGGTGTTGAACATGTACCCTCCCCAGACCTCTTGCCCCAACTATGTTATACTCCTTCGAGCCCAGCGTTGGGTGAAGGAATATCGCGGGGCGAAGAAAGGGAAAGGTGACCTGAATGGTTATCGGCTTTACTTGGATGAGCTGCGTCCTGATCAGGTATCAATGCTTCATTGATCTTTTCAATTCATGCTTCTCATGCATTTCAATTTGATAGTTGTAACGCCCCTGATTTTTGGGAACGTTAGATAAACATTTTATTGATAAAACCAAATGGAGTCTGGCTCATTATTACAACAAAACTCCCACAAGAGTTCAATATTTACACAAATGAAGGGGTTCTAGGGTTCCTAACTACAGCTCCGCCTGCTCCTCCATCCTAGCCAGCTCCAAAAGCCTCCAAGGTGTACTGTTCATCTTGATCATCTACAAAGTCTGACACATTATACCAGCGTCGCCACCAGTATAATATGTCAGGGTCACCAAAGGTAACACCATGAGCTACAAGAGCTCCACAGAGTAAACCTATATCCACTAACCCTTATCTTACAAGTAGCAAGTCAATAAGCCATGATACATGATAGTAACCAAACTAACACATGTGCATTCAATAACTTCACATTTAGAGATGTACAATAACACATGCACATTCATTACTCGGCTAGCGTAAGTGTCCGTGTCATTAGAGTTTCTCCTACGCAGCATTTCGTAGACTGTGTCACCATATTCACTTTTCCTTCACCAAATCAACATTTCAAAAAAAAGTATTTTAACACACCCAACCTCGGTTCCGCCGTTTCGGGTTCCCGAGTATCCTCACAATGGTTCCGCCGCACCGGGTTCCCATTGGCACACAATTAGCATTGGCTCCTCTCCACGGATAACCAAGCCACAAACCTCACAATGGTTCCGCTATTCCGGATTCCATTGGAACACACACATCCTCACAATGGTTCCGCCGCTCCGGATTCCCATTGGAACACACACATCCTCACAATGGTTTTGCCGCTCCGGATTCCCATTGGAATACACACACCCACACACACACGTAATGGTTACCACGTCCGGCCATTATGTAGTTTCAAAAATATTTTACCAAGTCAACACGTCTTCTCATTAAACACACCCTAGGTGTCATGTTTCTATTTTCCTTGATTCTGGTGTCTCGTTATCATGCATAGACTCCGCGGCAGGACTTCATATGACAAATTCATAAATCATTCATTGAAATCTTGAAACTAAACTAGCAAGATCATTCAACTCTATATTAAATAGCATGCTCACATTATCACATCATCTTGCTCAACATTTAACACACAAAGTAAAGCATAGTGCCACATGGACGGACACCTTTGGAGTGGAGAACCACTTATGCTTTATCACACATCAAACAAGTAAGACAAGTAAACACGTATACATGCTCCTAATCATCTTAAAGATCAAAATACGAATACTTAAAGTTGGGCCACAAACGTTATCTTTCAAAATTCGTTCTTCCTTTTCGAAAAGTTCAAAACAACACATGTTTATTGAAGTATAATAGAAAATCTATGTATACTTAGGGATAATGAGGACGGATAAATGATCATACAAATATCTATACTTAGGATTAGAGTGTATAAGAGTATTCTACACATCACTAAACTTTTATACTTAGAGGAAGTAGTTAGAACTATCCTACATTCATTTCATCATACGCTTATCCACTACGCCAAATTTTTGTATTAACGGCATTAAAATACCGCCGGTAATAGTTCCAAAACAGCTGGTAAAAGTATATTACCGCCGCTAAAAGTAAACTACCGCCGGTAAAAATTTCGTCGGCAAAACAATTGTCGGGAATACAAAAACGGCGGTAAATTACCGCCGGTAAAAGTTTCGGACTATTAACGGCGGTTTTACTACCGCCGGTAAAAGTTTTGGGAAAAATAATGACATTGCCGAGATTCGAACCCGCGACCCATTGATTAATACCCGTGCACTTACCCACTGAGCTACATAAAATTATGTGTTTTATTAGAAAAATAATAATATTTATATTATATAAAGCATTATTACCGGCGGTTTATTTTTACCACCGTTAATAGTTAGTTTTACCGGCGGTTTTACAATACCGCCTGTGATAGTTAGTATTACCGGCGGTTTTACTCATGCCGTTAATAAACGGCGTTTATAGTTACCTTTTGCGACGGTTTGTTATTACCGCCGGTAATAGTACCCTTTACCGACGGTTTCATTACCGCCGGCAATGGCTATTTTTGGCGTAGTGCCGTTCTTCTTGGCGGTTGGTCGGTTTTGAGAATTGGTCGTCGGTTTTGCAAATCGGTGGCGTAACGGCTCCGGATTGCTTCGAAAGGAAGAGAGATGGATTTTCTCTTCCTAGAAACAACTTTGCTAACTAAACTAGGCTACTTTAAAGATCTAGGGGTGGTTTTGGAGGTGGTTTGGTGGTAGCTCTCAATAATTTCAAGAAAACTCAAGAAACTTGAACTTTGGAACTTGGAAAGCTTAGAAATTCTAGAGAGAAGTTGGAGCAAAGAGTGAAGGTGTGTGTTTAAGCTTGGAATGGCTTGCTATTTATAGGCCAAGGCTCCCTCTCTCCCTCTCTCACCCGAATCTCTCTCTCTCTCTCTCCTATCTTTGATTTTTTTCACCTTTCAAGCTTGATTGAAAGCTTGATGGGTTAGGTTATGGATTTACTTGTACATATCTTACCTAGTTCTAGGCTTGCATGGCTAGATTTAGTACCTTAGGGTTGATTTGGAAAGATTTTGTGGAAGAAAGGAGGATGGTACAAGGTTTTATATTGGCAATTGTACATATAAGGACAATGGGAGATAGATTTTGCTTGAAGAAGTATATGTCCATAGATTGCATTCAAGCCAAAGTACAATGGAAAGATCAAGTCAAGGTACACACCAAATCTCCCTCTCTTCCTCTTTCTCTCTCTCTCTCTCTCAGCAAATCTCTCTCTCGGCAATCTCTCTCTCTAGTACTATGGAAGAGTGTGTGTATATATATATATATGTACTTATGTCCAAGTATATATAAGTATATATATATAAGTACTACTATATAATCTATTAAGATTTTCAATTATAGATTTTCTATTTGAATAATCTAATATGCACATGTGTACTAGTAGGATTATATATATATATATATATATATATATATATATATATATATATATATATACACTAGTGCTAGCCCGTGCCTACGGCACTACGCATCCCGGTTGAAAGGGGATAACAGTTGTGTGATTTAGGTGAAAACCATGGGCACTTAACCGGGATCAAATGAATCTAAGCCGTTCCAACAACTTGTCCCCACACCCTTCTGTTTTATAATAGAGATATGTGTACATGTGACTATATATATATATAAGTATGTACTATGTAATCTAGGTAGATTTTCTAGTCAAAATTCTTTATTAAAATAGTCCAAATTGGCACATGTTCTTATAGTATTTTATTTTAATGTACTTTGTAAATCTAGGCTTTTAAATCGATGGTACATATACATATATATGTTTAAGTATATATGCACATGGAGAATCTAAGAAGTGACTAAATTAATAAATCCTAGTACTTGTAAGTAAGACTAACCTTATTAACCAATGGGTAATATTTTCCCTAACATTTATTGACCAATGGTTAAAGAAGTGGAAAAAGATATACTTATATATATATGATCTTGAAATGACTATGTCCTTTAAGCATGTGTATACATGACTATATATAACTATATATATGTACCTTTAACTAAATCTAGTAAAGTACTTTTGGTAGAAATCTAGGTTTTTCTATTGTCAATGGATAAAGATTTCCCTAACTTTTATCGTCCAATGGGTAAAGGTCAAAGATGACTGTAAGTGCAGAAAAACTAAAGAGGATTTGAACAGCACAAGAGCCTATCGGTTACTTCGTGACTCTCGCCGGAACCCTAATATGCCGCCGTGATCCTTATCTGCAAAATAGACAAGAAGTGAGCGCACCTTTGCCTCTCGTGGCAAAGCCCTCCGATGCCTAAATTAGTATCACGTACTAGTGGAAAACCCTAATTATCAGTAGGTAAATAATTCGATTGCAATAAACTGCGTACCTCTTCCCTCTAGGTTTACCTCGTATTTATAGGTTTAAGGATGCTTGCTGCCCAAGTATCCGCGTTGCCCTATGTTTCTTATCTCGTATAGGAAACCCAGAATATCTTGGATTCTCGTTCCCTTATCAGTTCATTACCTCAGTCCTTTTAGGACTCCTTTTCACAGCTGGCCCAACTTCCCATTCTCGTTGGGTATCTCTTCAAGATCCTATTTTCTCGAGATCTTATTCCTTTACGGAATTACACCATTCTGGAACCTTCCAGAGTGCTCTTGCACCTGAGGGCGCTTTCCCAGGATTCCTCTCCTGTTCGGCCTTCTCATCGTCGAACAGACTTATTGGACCAACAACTTCGCATGTCGTTGGTTTGTGGCCTCGTACAGTCCTTCTAGACCAATGGCTGCTCATGTCACAGGCCTATACCTCCGACCACCATATTGCACGGCGATTGTCCCCACCGTATCTATACCATGGTCCCACGTACCACTTGTTCGGCCCTTATTTGGACCTATTCGGGAATACCTCCCTACAATTGCTCCCCAGCTTTACTCGTTATTTCTTCGTAAATGACGAGCAAAGCTCTTAGGACCCGAGCAACGTCTCTTTGCTCCTCCACCATTTATTCCTTGAAATTGGTGCAAATATCATTATTGAGCCAGCCCAAAAACGTCTCATCGTTGGGTGGGACAGGCTTTTCCTGCCCCAATCTTTACACGTGGCCTACTTTCGTACTGCCCATATTAAATGCGAGTGGACGTCTTTTGGGGAACGGAATGCCAAAACGGCGTTTGGGGTGACGTTTCACATACGCCACCCCACCCATCAGGGTATATTTGGGTTTTCGTCCCATTTTGAACCCACTTTCCCTCTCTAAATTCCCTCTGAAGAAAGAAGTTCGTCTTCATCCGCTATTGGAGCTCTGTTCACCATCTCGTGGCTTCCTTCTCCTTGCGTCTAGAAACTCCGATCGTCATTCCCGTAAGTCCTCGCTCCCCATTTGCCCCATTTCTTCTCGCTGATTTAGGGTTTCTTGCATCATTTTTAGGGTTTCTCCGTACCCATCATTTCCGTATGCTAAAACTCATTTTTATCGAATGGGGAGATTCCGTCGCCATTGCAACACACCTCAAGCCATGGCGACATTCAGGTCTCGTTACGAGATTCCTCACGATGTCGCCACTGCACTGGCCCGTGAGGACGCTCTTCGGGAGAGCCCAAATAATGACACCCTTCACATTCCCGTAGTGGCCGTCGTCGAGGGCGGTGGTAGGTTCCCCCTGGCTCCATTACTTCGACAGGTTCTAGCTTTCTATAGGTTATCACCAATGCAAGTGTCTGCCAATTTCTTTCGCGTCGTCATGGGTATCAACGCTCTGAACTAAATGTTAGGCACGTCCCTAGGTTTGCACGATATTCATCATTTGTACAGCATTTCTCGGACTAAGGATGCCTTAACCTACTATTTAAAGAGTAGAGATTCCAGGAGACGTCTCGTGCTCGAATTGCCTGACTCCGCTCGTGGAGACGATGACGATTTTCTTATCGTCACTGGGAACTTCGAGCCCAGGAATGAGGATGGTCGAGTGATAGGATTCCATGCCCCTCACAGATTTAGGCAACCACGTTAGTTCTTTTTTCCTCGTAGAATTACTTTTCAAGCAATTTTTTGTATTGCGTTTTTGACCACTTATCTTTTGACTGTCAACTTCCCGTGTTGCAGCCGAAAACGTCAACCAAGGGTACGCCATCATCACTCCCCAAGTTCATGTAGCGGACATTAACCAAGCCCTAAATTTCAATGGACAGGGCACCTATCTGGCTGGCCGAGCAAGAGCAGCGCAGGTGCTCCTGAGTTACAGGGCATCATACGGGGGCTTTATTGACCGGCGCATCCGAGCAGCCGACAACCCACCAGTTCTTGGACCTCCTGCTGTACAGCCCGAGCAGGTAGAAGAGGAAAGGCGTTCCCGGACCCCTTCATTCCGTAACGAGTCCATAGATCTTGCCGAAGAAGCCTCCACGTCATCCAACGGTTATTCTCCATCCCCTCATCCTCAAGAGATGAACCAACCCATTGATCTCAGTAACCTTCTTACAATCCCTGGAGCTGGCCGAGGAAGAGGCCGCGGCACTGCTCGTGGCCGAGGTCGCTCTCAGAGTCCGGTGCCGTCTCATGGCCGCCGAGGATCAACTCAACTGGACACCCCTCCTGGATTCTCCCCCGAGGAGGTTGAAGCTAGCCACCGGGACAAACGTCAGCGCCTGGAAGCATCTGAGAGGCCTCCAGCTCAGACACCTGTAGTCCCAACTCTAATCTGGGCTCCCCAATTCACCTATGGTGGGCGTCCAGTCACCGTTCGAGATAGCATAGAGTCTGAGGGGATAGCTCTTGCCTTGTCCTAGGCTTTTATGTTACCTGGAGATATGCAAAAGGTAGTAGCTAGCTCCCCTGACATTCTCCTCGGATCTTTCATGACCAACAGCGCTCAGGTAAACCCTTTATACTTACCAAACTAATAATTCCAGACTGTTGTTCCTGAGCTTCGTCTAATTTTCCTCAAAAATGTTCTAGGCCATGCAAAGGATGGTAGCCATGGCGCAGAAGCTGGGCCAGTCCGAGCCTCAGCGAGTTAAGCTGGTGAACGAGAACGCCCAACTGCAGCGTACGATAATCAGACTGGAGAGGGAGAGGGACCAAGCCTGCGGGAGGGTGGACATGTTGAAGGGGAAGCTGGAAGGCGCTGAAAACAGCCTGAGCCAGACCCTGACGGAGCTGGAACTGAGTAAGAATGAGGCTAAGGCGTCCTATCAGCAGGGCTACAACGAGGGAATCAACGTAGCAACTGACAGTTACAAAAACCAGATGCCTGGGATCCAGGATCAGGTATTTGCTGCTGGGTGGACGGCTTGCCTCAAGAAATCTGGTACAGCAGAGTTATCGCCCCTTTGGATAGAGATTGATCTTCCAAGCACCCTGGCCGCACAAGATGAGGATGAGGTCGTGGCGGAAGAAGATGACTTGGATGGAGAACCTACTGCCAATATCTCTGAGCAGCATGATGCAGATACCAGGCAAAGTGTTGAAGAGTCCAACCCTGGCCAAAAGGAAGCCAGTGGTGGGCCAATTGATGGGAGCATCGCTGCGGAGGCCGTACCTGCACAAGTCTCTTCTTCCACCGTTGAAAATCCCACTGTGGACTAGGTATAAATCCCCTAATCGTTTATGATGGCCCTACGTGGCACAAATACATTTCCAAAACTTTAACACAGGTATTCGGCCCTTTGTGGCGTCTAACTTTGGTTTGCTTGGCCCTTCATGGCCCTTTGATATTGCTGGTGGCCTTTCGTGGCCAAACATCCATTTGCAATTGCTTAAGTGTCATCGTACTTAGGTAATTATACATGTCTTCGTATGTACTTTTGGTATTTCGTACCTTGGCGTTAACGTGGCGTGTTCTCATATGTTTTCCAAGCTTATTCGTACTTGGATAACCAACCAGGCATGCCCGTAACTAGTTATGTGCCCAAACGTACTCACATTTGGCAATGCTATGCACATATTCGTATGCATGCCAAGTGCTTCGTACTTGGAAAAATACCTTAGTTTGTTCGTGTCCAGGTTACCCAAATGTATTTGGTCAACAGCGTGCATTTGTTCGTATGCACTCCAAGGTTCACTTGTTCGGGTGAATCCCATTCATACCGTGGATAATTAGCTAAGTTTGTTCGTACTTAGCCATTTGTCAGCATGTTTTCGTATGCTCCCCAAGTTTCTCGTACTTTGGATAATTTGTATGTCCTCATATGCACTCCAAGTGTATTCATACTTGGACGGGGTCCTAAGTTTTCCAGAAAAAATCTTTATAATTCAAAGATTCGTATAGGTCACATATTCGTATGGGTCCTACTCTTTGCTCCCCAATACGAAGGGAGGAAACAAGTGCCTTGCTTCGTATTCAAACACCAGAATATGCGAAATCAAAAATGTGTCACTTAAATATTGAGAATTTTATTCATAATTCAAAACTCAAGGGGGCGTTACGCGTACCCCTTGCAACTATAAAGTAAAGTAAAAAATAAAAAACAAGGGAATTGTATTCGTAATTCCCACACAATCACGATGTGCATCTCAAAACAGAACGAAAAATGAACCGAAGTCTTTTCAAACAAAAAACTTCCTTAAATTGTGGACATTCCAAGGCCTTGGCACCGAGTTCCCGTCCAGGTCTGCCAAGCGGTAAGCCCCAATGCCCACAATCTCTGTAACTCGATACGGGCCCTCCCAGTTAGCCCCCAACTTGCCCTCGTTGGCCACCTTGGTATTGCCGAGCACCTTACGAAGCACAAGGTCTCCAATACCAAACTCTCGGGGGTGGACATTTTTGTTGTAGCTTTTCATCAGCTGCTCCTGATATGAGGCCAAATGCACCCGAGCCCTTTCTCTCCGTTCTTCGGCAAGATCCAGTTCAATCTCCAGGGCTCTATCATTGCCTTCACCTTCAACCAAAGTGGTCCTGTTGGTCGGCAGACCAACCTCCAATGGGATTACAGCCTCTGTTCCATATGCCAAAGAGTAGGGGGTCTCTCCCGTAGACCTCCTCGGCGTTGTTTAGTGCGCCCACAAGACCAATGGCAATTCGTCAGGCCACTTCCCCTTTGCTTTGTCCAACCTCTTCTTGATCCCGTCAAGTACGGTCTTGTTGGACGCTTCTGCTTGCCCATTACTCTGTAGGTAGGCTGGGGTCGAGTAGTAATTCCTTATCCCGTACTGGGCACAAAAAGCCTTGAACTTTTTCTGAAACTGAGATCCATTGTCCGTGATCAACGAATAAGGGACCCCAAACCGGGTGATAATATTCTTCCACACGAACCTCTCTATCATGGGTTTAGTGATCTTTGCCAGTGGTTCAGCCTCAATCCACTTGGTAAAATAATCTGTTGCCACCAACAGAAACTTCCTATTCCCCGTTGCCTTGTGGAGTGGACCCACGATGTCCATTCCCCATTGTGCAAATGGCCAAGGGCTTGTCAAGGGCACCAGGTCCTCGGCTGGTGTTCGACTCATTGGCGAGAATTTCTGACACTTCTCACAAATCTTCACATATACTTTCGCGTCCTCTTGCATGTGCGGTCACCAATATCCCTGGATAATTGCTCGGTGGGCAATGGACCTGCCCCCAGCATGGCTTCCACATGTTCCTTCATGGATCTCGTGGAGAAACTTCTGCACCATCTCAGGGTGCACACAAAGTAAGTAAGGACCAGTGAAAGATTTTCTATAAAGTTTTCCCTCAGGAGACAACCAAAAACGTGCAGACTTTGTTTTTATCTTGTGAGCCTCTTTCTTATCCGTGGGGAGTGTTCCATCTCGTAGGAACTCCACTATTGGATCCATCCAATTTGGTCCTTGGTTCACGTCCAAAACCAACTCCACGCTTCTTCCAATACTT
Organism: Rhododendron griersonianum; assembly: GCA_018127125.1. NCBI lineage: Eukaryota > Viridiplantae > Streptophyta > Magnoliopsida > Ericales > Ericaceae > Rhododendron > Rhododendron griersonianum. Next base: position 36,151,249 of record CM030789.1, read on the forward strand.
GGCTCAGCAAGATAATCGACTGCCACCTTTCTCTTAAATTCAGTTGGCACAGCTGCGGCCAACCAAGCGAGCGAGTCTGCGTGGGCATTTTGCCCAGAACTTATTTGCTCAATGTACACCCTTTCAAAAGTGTCGAGCAAACCCCTGGCGGTCTCTACGTAAGCTGCCATCTTTTCATTCCGGGCCTCATATTCCCCAGACAACTGGTTCACCACAAGTTGTGAGTCACAGTATATCCGTATCCTTTTGACCTTTAGGTTTTTTGCACTTCTCAATCCTACCAAGAGTGCCTCGTACTCTGCCACATTGTTTGAAGCGCTGAAACCCAGTCGAAGAGATAATTCCATCATTACCCCTTGAGGGGGAAAAAAGCACAATTCCAATTCCCGAGCCTGTATTGCATGCGGAACCATCAACGAACAGTTTCCATTCCGAGGGATCCTGTTCGGCGGGAGCCTTATCCTTTCTTGTCGTCTGCTCCTTCCCCTGCTCCTTTCTCTGCTCCTGTCTCATAGGAGGCTGGGGAGCCACCGTAGGTGAAAACTCAGCTACAAAGTCTGCCAGCACTTGCCCATTTATTGCAGTGCGCGGCTGGTAGTCTATATTGTAATGACTCAACTCGACCGACCAAGTCGAGATACGTCCCGAGAAGTCCGCCTTTCGTAGCAAAGACTTTAACGGGAATTCAGTGTACACCACGATCTTGTGACTCTGGAAATAATGAGGCAACTTTCTTGCCGCCGTCCTTAATGCCAGGACCAACTTTTTGAGGGGCAGATATCTCGTCTCTAGTTCCGGTGTGGACAAGAGCGGGGCTGTTGCCAAGTACTTTTTCAGGTCTTGGAACGCTTGCTCGCACTCTGCTCCCCATTCGTATCCTTCTCTCTTTTTCAGCAACTGAAAGAAAGGTCTACACTTGTCACTGGATCAGCTAATAAACCTGTTAAGCGCCGCTGCCATTCCTGTCAACCGTTGGACCTCTTTCGTGGTCTTTGGGCTCTGGAGCCTCTGCAAGGCCGTTATCTGATCGGGGTTCGCCTCTATACCCCTAATGGTAACGAGGTGTCCCAAGAAATTTCCAGAGCTTACTCCGAACGCACACTTCGAGGCGTTGAGCTTCAGCTTGTACTTTCTCAGTATCTCAAAGGTTTCCTTTAAGTCAGCTACGTGGTCATGTTTCTCCTTACTTTTGACTACCATGTCGTCTATGTATACCTCCATCGTCTTGCCGAGCAACTTCTTCAGCATAATCGTTGCTAATCTCTGATATGTTGCTCCGGCGTTCCTCAGACCAAAAGGCATAACACTGTAACAATACAGCCCACGTGGAGTGATAAAGGAAGTCTTCTCTTGGTCGGGCCCGAACATGGCAATCTGGTGATACCCTCGATAAGCATCAAGGAAACTCATTCGCCCATACCCAGCTGTTGCGTCCACTAGCTGATCTATCATGGGGAGGGGGAAACTGTCCTTTGGACATGCCTTATTCAGGTCCGTGAAGTCGACGCAGACTCGCCACTTTCCATTCTTCTTCTTTACCACCACAGTGTTAGACAGCCATTCCGGGTAGTAAACTTCTCGTATGGCCTTTGCTTCGAGCAAACGGTCAACTTCCTCAATAACAGCGTCCACGTGCTGTACGGCTGATCTCCTATTTTTCTGCATCACGGGCTTGTGCTGTGGATCTACATTCAGGTGATGACAAATCACGTCTGCATCTACTCCGGGCATCTCTTCGGGTATCCAGGCAAATACGTCAACATGGTCTTTGAGGAATTTTACCAATTCCTCCTCCTCCTCGTTGCTTAGGTTCTCCCCAATCAGGAAATACCTTTCTGGATCAATCTCGTTGATCTGAATCTTTTTCAAACCTTCCACTATTTTCTCGGCGGGGTTCCCACCGACATCCTCGATAGTCGGCAGGTCTGAAACCTCTACGGTTTGTACCAACTGCGCTTTCGGTGCCTTCCCGATTATAGAGACCAGACATTGTTGGGCAATCTTTTGATTTCCCATGATCCTCTCAATGCCGTTTGACCCAGGAAACTTTACCATCTGATGGTAGGTGGAGGATACCGCCCTCATCTTGTGCAACCAGGTTCTTCCTATAATCGCGTTATAGGAAGACAGAACGTCAACGACCAGGAAGTTGGTTCAAAGCACCACCGTTCCTGCCCGAATAGGCAGGGTCACTCTGCCCAACGGCCAAACAGCCCCTGCATTGAATCCGACCAAAGGTGTTGTTGACGGCACTAGGTCTACCTGTGTCAAACCCATTTTTTTGAACGCGTCATAATACAGCACTTCGGTGCAGCTTCTTGAATCCACCAAGATCCTCTCCATGTCATATTCCCCAACTCGTAGGGTTATGACCAAAGTGTCATTGTGCGGTACCTGGACTCCTCCCAGGTCCTCATCCGTGAAGACTATGCCCTCGTTGCATACTTCTTCTTCACGTCCTCATTTCTTTCCCAACTGCATCACGTGCTGGTCGTGCTTTACCTGCCTTTGGAGTAACCTCACCTCATTTCTCGTATAAGGTGCGGCCAACCCATGAATCATATGGATCACGCCTCTCGGATTTTGCTCGTAATCCAACTCCATTGCCTTTTCCGCACCCCTGTGCTCTTCCTGAATAAATTCCTTCAAATAACCACGTGAGACTAGGTCATCAAGGTGCTGTTTGAACATCTCACAGTCCTCTGTCATGTGACCCCAGTCCTTGTGATAACTGCAATGCTGACTCGTAGCCCTCTTTGCATCCTTGTCCCTTTCCAGCCTTGGGGGCCACTTGAAGTAGGGGCGGTTCTTTATTTTATAAAGAATTCGGTAGATTGGTTCTTTCCAGACCGTAGTTACTGAGAAGAAAGACTTGGGGTCTGGAGCGTGCTTCTCCTTGTACGACTCTTTCTTAGCCTGCCCATATTCCTTCCTTTCCTTGTAAGTTTTGGGTTCTGGTTTGTCTACCTTCTTCGCAGGAGCTTTGGCTTGTTCGGCCACCATCCTGCTATCCTCTCGCAGTATGTCATCTTCGTTCCTGGCATGCTGCTCGATCCGCTCCATCAACCTCGCCAATGTTCCTACTGGGCTCATGTTTAGGGACTTACGCAGTTCTCCCCGAACAGGTAACCCTGTCTTGAACGTGGCTATCGCGTATTCCTCACTGCAACCTTCAATCTCGTTGAAAGTCTCCCAGTACTTCTTAGCGTAGTCCCTGATCGGCTCGTTCTCTCCTTGCTTCATAACAGAGAGGCTCTCAAAAGTCTTCGGTGCTTTCCTGCTCGTCAGGAACCGAGCAGTGAATTCCTCGGCTAACTGTCTCCATCCTTGTATGGTGTTCGGCCCCAGCTGTAACGACCCTGATTTTTGGTAAATAAAAATTTCGTTAAATATTTGAATTTTATTTTAACTACTTGGGTTCCATTTAAAATTTCTTTTTTTTAAATCCCAAAAATCAGTCGTTATTGATTCTAAACTTATAAAAATAGTTTTCTTCATATAAAATTATTTAGTCATTTCTAAAGACAAGTATGCTTATAAAAGCACTTGTATATTTTTCTAGTGAGTAAATAATGTCTTTTAATTATACTTCTTGACTAGAAATCCAACTTGACTAGTAGAATTAGCTTCCAACTAGTTAGTTAGCCTAACCTAAGTACCATTTGACTTAGTTACATTTCCCTAACAATTTAGAACCATTGGTCAATAGAAACAATCATGAGATGCCAAAAGTAGAACGCATGGCTTGGAGTAATCATTGCTTTTATGACAAGTTACTTTCTAGGAAAGTAAGATTTCACCTTTAATCATTTCACCCCTTTAGTCTTTCCTTAGTCTTTCCATATATAGGCTTATATATATATATATATACTTAGCCAAGTAGGAGGGGGAGAGAGAGAGAGTGAGCCGAGAGGGAGAGAGAGAGAGAGAGAGGGTGAGGTGTGTGCTTGTGTGATGGACACTCCATCAAGCTATAAGAGTAGCCTTAAGCCTAAAAACCCCATGTGTCAACCATTTCTAGTCTTTCCAAAGCCAATGATTAGATCCTATCTTACAAGCCAACCATTTTAGACAAGACAAGACCATGAACCTTCCATGATAACCTAGGATTTTAGCCTTAAGCCTAAAAGGTTGGAAATGACAAGCCTTGGCATGCTTGAAATGACAAGCCATGGAGCAAAATCCAATGGACAAAGAGGGAGAGAGAGGGCCGGCCAAGAGAGGGAGGGGAGAGCCAAATTTTTGCTATAAATAGGAGCCATTCTCAAGCCATTCAACTCACACCTCCAACCTCCAACTTCTCTCTCTAGGAAAGCTTAATGTTCTTGCTTGTTCTTTTCTTGTTCTTGAGTGTTCTTCCTTGTTCTTGAAGAACCACCATCAAAACCACCCTTAGATCTCTAAAGTAGTCTAGTTTAGTTCACAAAGTTGTTTCTAGGAAGAGAACATCCATCTCTCTTCCTTTCGAAGCAATCCGGAGCCGTTACGCCGCCGATCCACCAAAACCGACGACCAATCCTTTAGATCGACTTACCGCCAAGAAGAACGGTAGATTTCCATATCTACTTTCCTTAAATATAAATAGAAATGTGTTTATTACTTGTATCGCTTGAAATGCATGAGAACTTGAAAAGTGTTTTACTAAAGGAAATGAAAAGGAAGGGGAGTATGTTGAAAACATCGACTTTATTTTCCAAATAAACATGTGTTGTTTTGAACTTCCTTAAAAGAAAGAAAGAACGGATTTTCGAAATATGAACTTGATAAGAAGTATTTGTATTTTGATCTTAAGGATGGCCGTTGATGAAAAATGATACCTTACTTGTATGTCTAATGTATGATAATGGATTATTTTGAACGAGGAAGCATGAACATGTTGAATAATGGACTTCATTCCGAATAAACATATGCTGTTTTGAACTTCCTTAAAGGAAAGAGGGAACGACTTTTGAAAGATAAGAATTTATCGCTTAGTTTCAATCATAAGGATGGCGATGAGCTTGTTGTATGATTGCTTGCATTACTTGTCATAAAGCATAAGTGGTGTAGACACTCTATTTTGGACTTTCCAGAATAGTTTATTTACGGTTTTTGATTCCCCGATGATGATTAAGGTCAAGAACATCCTGAGTTTGTTAAGTGTGTTTGAGCTTTGAGCATCCCGAGCCTCATCCCAAAACCTTTCCGAACTCCTTGTCGAACCCTCAAGCCAGAACCAAATGGCCTCAGCAAAACCCTACTGGAGTACGCTAGTGGTGGACTAGCGTGCGCAGGAACCACTGCCACGTGTCAGTCATCGCCGCTTTCTGGCGCACGCCACTCAACAAGTGGCGCACGCCAGTCAATTCCAGTCCCATGCATTAAATGCATGGGAGGCTCCTCCAAAGCCTTGCCACTCCAAACACCTCCTTAGGACCAAACTGATCAGTCCTCCCCCTCCTCCATAAATACCCCCCTTGCATTCATTTGCAAGGGGTTAGCTCCATTAAGGTGAATAACCTTTTGTCTTCTTCTTCTTCATTGCTCCTTTGCTCCCTTTCTCTTCCATAGAAAGAGCAAGCAAAGGGAGTACTCTCCACAGTCCTCAAACCTCACTACATCCATCCTCCATCCATCCCCTTGCAAGCTCAAAGTTCAAACCATCCATCAAACTCACAAGCAAAGGTATAATACCTTTTGCTCCTGCTTTCTGTTCTGACCCCTGAGGGGGGCTGGCAGGGTCAAGGCTGGTAATCTATACCAGTTCTGGCCCTAATGCTAGCAAGGTTTCAAAACCGTGCACAATGATCAGTGGCGCACGCCAGTAGTTATGAACCGTACGCCATTCATGGTAGTATGTACCAAACTGGCGTGGGGATCATGGATCATTGTTTTTCTGCTTTATTTACATTCTGGTCACCCTGATGTATGCTAAAACCAGTTTATTATTCTGTACTTAGAACTGCTTTCTCTTCCATCTGTACTTTTGCTTAGTTTGGCCTTCTGGGTCCCTCTGGTCCTGTTCCAGAGCCCAGAATGTGCAAAGCCAAAGCATTGGAACCAAGAGACCACTGGCGTACGGCCCTCCTTGAGTGGCGTACGGTAGTGGTTCGTGTTCCAGTGGCTTGGCCCTTGCATGGATCTTCCACCTAGGCCTTTGATCATCCTCCCCTCATTGTTTAAGGGGTTTTCTGTCTATTTGGGGGCTTTTAAGTCTATTAATCTGTCTGTAATAGCTTAGTAACCTTTATAAACTGTGTGGTTTGTCCTGGGTGTGCACTGGTCCTTTCCAGAGCCCAGAGGGTTGATAACAGAAGCTGTGGTCTTAGGCTTACCGGCGCACGCTGTGGTGTGGCGCACGCAGTCATGACCGCATGCGGTGGCTTGGCAGTGCATGCAGAGCTTGTTCTGTGTGCACTATCTCACGATCAGGTGTGCTCCAGTCTGCTTAAAATGTCCACAAAAGCTTGTTCTCAATCTATTATATTTGCTTAGATCAAACATCATCATCCATAAACATTTTGCCACCGATCTTGTACATAAATGCAACTTGTTTACAGTTTTAATCCCTATTAACTGTTCCCCCGCCCTAACTGGTTAAAAGAATGATCAAATAAAGAGAGAAATGCAAATGTTTTATAAAATGCCTGAGTAGAGACCGGTCTCCGGACTGGGCGAGGGGGGTGCCATAAAACCCTTCCCCTCTCGTAATCTGGCTCCCGAACCTCAAGATCGAAGGTGACGACGGTCCAGTCTATAAAAGCCTTTTTCAAAATCAAACAAACGTGGTCCAAACGTTTTCAAAAGGACGGTTTCTTGGGTACTAACCGCAAAACCCGAGTGGCGATTCTCTGATTTGCGAAGCGTTTCGCCGCGCTTTCCAAAAAGGGCGCACCCTGAATTTTCTCACACAAAGAACGCGGGGATTTTTTGGGGCGTGTGCCCACAGTGGCGACTCTGCTGGGGACATTGCATTGATCAACATTTGGAAATTAATACACGAACGAACAATTTTCAAAAGTCTGGCAAAACAGTACGCTCCGCGCTGCTGAAGAACGGAATGGTAACGTAACAGGATTCTACATCCGACCACTCCGAACTGGGGCTTTTACTATTGTTCGCTTATGTAGTTTTCTCCGAGTGTCGATTAATGAAGTGAGCCAAGCTTCAAAAGGCATTTTTCAAAAAGCATTGCGTTTCTCTCTCTCGATCATTCTTTCGGCACGCGTTCATTTGCATTGGTGTTCTATCGGCCCCGTTGAGGTGTTTTGGGTAACCGGCACAGTTTACTGGAGCCCGGGGTCCTCGAATGCCCAACAACCTTGGACGATGATGAGACGTATTACCGTTTGACCGTTGCTCTGCTGCACGCATTGCGATGGGAGGTATAAAACATCTCTAGCCTGAGGAACCCCCTTAAGCCAAAACCAGCCTCGTCACACGTACAAAGCACTAGAACCTTTCAAACTAAGACAGGAACCCACAGGGTAGGATTACTTGCATCTAACCCCATAAACTGTCTATGTGTTACTGCTTTCCATATCGCATGCCTGTACATACATTCATACCGTTTTGCGTAGGAGCATGCTAGGGCGGCTTTTAGGGTTGTCTCTCTTTCAAACCCGTTTTATGCCTGCTAAGGCGCTGCCTGGACCGATGAAGAGTCGTGCATCTCGATGGTGCACGTTATCATCTTTCAAATTCCTTGGGTCAACAAGACTTTGGGAAATCGAGACTTTCTAAGTCCTTGCCTAAACCCGATCGAGGTTTCAAACAGAAAACTAGGAACAACGGGAGACATGACATGATGCTCATACCACCCAGGTTAAAAGTGCTAAACACTTACACCATTCAAGGCTCCGACACAGTGCTGCTTACGCCCTCTTGGTTACAGTATCATGTCGTCAACACCGAGTTGTTCCATTCCAACATTGAAATTTCGAAAGCGGGATAGTCAAAGACTTAGGCTGTTTTGACATCTCTTAGTGTTAGTCGTTTCAAACAAATGGCCTCAGCAAAACCCGAACCTTTCTCAAACCTTTGTCATAAAACGGTTTTGTCTGCTAGTTCTAGAGTCTAGGAGGACACCAACGACAACATGTACATTGCATTCCTTCAAAATAAAACTATTACAGGGACACATCCTGAGCCTTCGATTGCTTTACTGTCTAGCTTTGGGCGTTGCACCGTCAAGGAAAGTACCGAAAAGAAGAGCTCTAGGCCATCACCTTCCTCGATCATCAATCCAAAATGGCAGCACAAGCAGAGCTGGCTGAGCTGTACAAGAAATGAGCCAGAAGCTGGACAAACAAACGATTATCATCCAGGGGCTGTTTGACCTTTCCACCTCCATCATGTCAAAACCGGATCCGGGTCTAGTCAAAGGACCTCTTCAGGCCTGTCACACTCCTGCGATCAGAATCAAGCCGTGCTCAAAAGACATGTTCAAAGACCTAGTTGAGTGTCATGAAGCTAGAACCCGCTCGAAGACCGCTGGTTCCTTGTTCAAAGCCAGTGCCGAAAAGGAGGATATGCGCAACAAAGAAGTCATCCCCAGTGCCGAAAGAGTGCATTCCCTTGACAGCACAATGCTATACAGCGGCGGAGTGAGTAAAAGTTCTGCCAACCCTCAATCCAGTCGCCGGAACCCACCAAGGGTCTTCTCGTGCTTCTCTACACCAGTGTCCTCGGTTTATGAGAAGCTCCTTGAAGCTGGCATCCTCAGGCCACTTCGTCCGACTCCTCCACCTCGAGCACTCCCGGCGTCTCACAATCCAAATGCCTATTGTGCTTTCCATCAAGCGCCCGGCCATCCCACCGATGCTTGCTACCGCCTCCGGCATGCCATTCAGAATCTCATTGATAATGGCACTATTCCGCCCCCGCTCCCATCAAAATCCGACGGCAATCCCAGCTCCTTGCTTCAACTCAATTCTGACCCTCTGGTCGGTCAGATGGCTATCACCTCCACCCAAATCAACCCCATCTCCACTCAAATCAACCCGAGCTCCACCATACTCAACCCAACCCTCTGCATTGTCCCAGAAACTCAACCCAAACCAACTGTGTCTATCCCTGCTGAATCCGAGGCCGTAGGTTGTGGCATAGAAGACGGGGCTGAAAGCGGGAAAGCACTGGTTGAGGACCGGATCGATCAAGCAAATGAGCGGACTGACAATTTGGGGATCCTTGTTCATGGGAGCACTGAGTAGGTTTGGTCAAAGAAGCTGAGGAAGCTGAAGTGCTGTTGCTTGGGCCTGACATCCTCTAGATCCCACCTCTCTGTGAGGAAGCAAAGGGTAACAATAAAAGTTGCATTTTCAAATCGCGTCTAGCTTGCATTGCACACTTTTGAGTCTGAGTCTGACACAGTATCTGTCAAGTCGTCTTACTCTAGCTCTGAGTCGGAGTTCGTGCCTCTTGGCCCTCCATGTCGTAGCTTCTATTCTAAAATTCGAGTCTTTTGTTATACTTGGCAACCCCGTGGGGCTTTCTTTATGATATGCACTATCTTGCTTCTAAGTGTTTTGCTGGCTTTTGAATAAACTGTGTTGACCCTGACGACGAAGGGATAGATTTCGATGGGGTCATCCCCAAGAAAATGTGTTCCCTCGCCGAAAGGGAAGACGAAAGGCATGCTCGGCCTAGTAAAAGAAGAAGTGGTTTCAATAAACTTGAAAGATAAGGTAGACCCCTGGATGACTTAAAATTGGCTCAACGCTGTCCCCCAAAGGAGCATCGTGCCCGATCAGACAGGGTCAAAGAATTCATCGACGTTTTGGCATGGTCTCACAAAGACGCGCTTGGCGTTGATCGTGAGATAAAGAAACTTCAAAACCCCTGCTAACGGATGTCAAGCCAGAAAACAGAAACTCAGAAGGCTCCAGGCCTTGCACTGTGTCCAAGACAGCGTTAGCAGCATTCCATCAAGCGCACATTAAAAAGGCGCAAAAGTGGCTTGGAGCGAGGCATTTTTAACTGAAGCAGTCAGGACCCTGCATTATCAAAAGCCATCTTATCTGGGGCTGCAGCCAAAGATCATCGATCTCGACGACAACAAATTCAACACTCTAGTCAACCTGGATCAATTCAAGAGCCACTTTTCCCTGAGAGAAGCTTGTTGGGCCGAAAACCACAAGGGTGGGCGGTGCCAAGCAAAAGTTAGAGCAGCCTGCTAGACCGAAAACCTAAGGAGGCGGTCTAGGCAAAAATAAATGGGCAAAAGTCGAAAGCTCGCTAGACCGAAAACCTGAAAAGGCGGTTCTAGGCAAAAGTTAGAGCGTAAAAGGAGAGGTAAAACACACGAGTGAACCTTGGCCTGAACTACGTTTTGACCTGATTCCCCAAAATGTGGGATACGTAGGCAGTCTCTTTTCAAGACTCGGTCATATTCTATCAATTGGATCACAGGTTTACGACTTTGGTACACCGCAATGGTCGCCTAAATGGGGTACGTAGCCAGTCTCTCTTCAAGACTCGATCACAATCCATCAATTTGATTCAAGGTTTTAGTGCATCACCGTAGTCGGAACATAACAAGCTTCATCAGAAATAGAAAGGGGGAATCCTTTCATCTTTCAATCTTGTTTCAAACTACTATTTCAATTTCAAAGCTGAGCAAAAGCCCTAAAAAAATATTTAAAGCATCAAAAGCAGAACGAAATGCTAGAGGCCCCAACGGGCTCACAGTTTATTCTAAGTTCAACGAAGTCTAGTTTGCGCAGCTTTTCAGTCGCGCGCGCTAGTTTGAGACTCACACATGTCTGCTCAAAGTGACACGCGTTGGTCTCAAACCTGCGCGCACTTCTTCAATTCCCGCAGCATACAGCGTTTGGCAGCCATCACGCCTAACAACGATTTTGAACCCCCGGTGGGAATTTCAAGTTAAAACCAAGGTTTCGGCGCCTCGAAATTGGTTTTAAGGGCTCTTGCCAAGTTTTCTATGCCATGCAGGTCATATGTGCCTAGTGTGACTGTGTGGGGGTGTCGGTTTCAGTCCGGGCCTATACGAGTCATCCCTTTTTGTATTTTGTCCATCTTTGCGACGTTTTTCTATTTTTCGGTCTATTGCCCATTCCGGGGCTTTCTTCTCTGTTTCATTTATTCATACAGGTCACTGTACATCTATTTAACTGTGTGTAAGTGTCAGTTTCACCTATCTAGGGATATTTTGGATTTTGGCCTGTTAATGCCCAAAATTTCATTATTGCCCATGTATCAGAGAGTCTGCATTGTATCCTAGGACTCTTCTTCCCCATTCTTCCGAGCTAGGCAGTCTACATGTGTACGTATGTCTGTGTGTCAACTCGATTCGCTCGCCAATGCAAGTTGGATATTAGTGATTGGTTTATACTCTGTCTCCAATGAACCGAGAATAATGCAACTTTTACAGCGCCACTACGGCGTCCATGGTCCAAGCAAGCAGCAAATCATCAAGTACAGAGGGATACTTTGGCCCAACGCAAAATCAAATCAAAGCAGTAAACCTCTGACCCGCTCGAAAGTGACCTACCTGGACCTGCAGGCCCGCAACTCAAATCAAAGCAGTAAAGCAAAAGGGTGGCTCAGTGGTAGCCCTCAATCGTCGAAATTGCCCTGGTCGTTGTTTGTGTCGTCCCGTCCTCTAGAAGCCGCCCTAGTCTGCCTTTGCATTTTCAATTTGTACATATGTGTTTAGCATATGTTATCGTTGCATATTGTATATCAAATGTCAAAAGCAGGAAACCGCTTCAAATCAAATCAAAATCAATCCAAGGCACGTGGAGGCTTTAAATCAAATCAAACCAATGTTGAGGCGTTTCTATCGTCAGTGTTGTGGCATTGGCAAATCAAATCAAATCAGCGTTGAGGTCCATTCCCAACAGGCAGCTCATGTTGCCCTGATCCATGCTTTCATCCCGGTTCGCTATTTCCCCAAGCAGAGCCCATCCAATTTCAAATCAACGACGATCCATCCGTCCCATTTTCAAATCAACGACGATCCATCCGTCCTATTTCAAATCAACGACGATCCATCCGTCCAATTCCAATCAACGACGATCCATCCGTCCTATTTCAAATCAACGACGATCCATCCGTCCTATTTCAAATCAACGACGATCCATCCGTCCAATTCCAATCAACGACGATCCATCCGTCCAATTCCAATCAACGACGATCCATCCGTCCTATTTCAAATCAACGACGATCCATCCGTCCTATTTCAAATCAACGACGATCCATCCGTCCTATTTCAAATCAGCGACGATCTATCCGCCCAATTCGAATCAAACGACGATCTATCCGTCCTATTCAAATCAACGACGATCTATCCGTCCCTATTCCAATCAACGACGATCTATCCATCCCTATCCAAATCAACGACGATCTATCCGTCCAATTTCAAATCAACGACGATCTATCCGTCTAACCTCAAATCAGCGACGATATATCCGTTCAATTCAAATCAACGACGGTCTGTCCGTCCAACTTCCGATTCAATTTAGCGCATCTTCCAGTAGTCTCATTGCTCTGCCTCGGATGGTCCTTGATAAGGAGATTGGCTCTGATTCCCAACAGATGGAATTTAACCTACCTGACGCGACCTACCCGTGATTTGTTGGAACTATCCGTGCCATGGTTAGCTTTATCCTCAACAAAAGCCAGTCCTGTTCAAATTCAACGATGATCAGCCATGTCATCACTGACGATCAGCCATATCGTCCAATCAACGATGATCAGCCATGTCATCACCGACGATCAGTCATGTCGTCCTCTCAACGATGATCAGCCATGTCATTCCCGACGATCAGTCATGTCGTCCAGTCAACGATGATCAGCCATGTCATCATCGACGATCAGCCATGTCGTCTATCTCACTGACGATCAGCCATATCGTCCAATCAACGATGATCAGCCATGTCATCACCGACGATCAGTCATGTCGTCCTCTCAACGATGATCAGCCATGTCATCCCCGACGATCAGCCATGTCGTCCTCCCAACGATGATCAGCCATGTCATCACCGACGATCAGCCATGTCGTCCTCCCAACGATGATCAGCCATGTCATCACCGACGATCAGTCATGTCGTCCTCTCAACGATGATTAGCCATGTCATCCCCGACGATCAGCCATGTCGTCCTCCCAACGATGATCAGCCATGTCATCACCGACGATCAGCCATGTCGTCCTCCCAACGATGATCAGCCATGTCACCACCGACGATCAGCCATGTCGTCCTCCCAACGATGATCAGCCATGTCACCACCGACGATCAGCCATGTCGTCCTCCCAACGATGATCAGCCATGTCATCACCGACGATCAGCCATGTCGTCCTCCCAACAATGATCAGCCATGTCATCACCGATGATCAGTCATGTCATCACCCCGATCAACGGCGATCAGAATATTGCCCGCGTTCACCCCCGAGCAACGGCGATCAGAATATTGCCCGCGTTCACCCCGAGCAACGGCGATCAGAATATTGCCCGCGTTCACCCCCGAGCAACGGCGATCAGAATATTGCCCGCGTTCACCCCGACCAACGGCGATCAGAATATTGCCCGCGTTCACCCCGAGCAACGGTAATCAGAAAATTGACCGCGTTCACCCCGAGCAACGGCGATCAGAATATTGCCCGCGTTCACCCCGATCAACGGCCATCAGAATATTGCCCGCGTTCACCCCCGAGCAACGGCGATCAGAATATTGCCCGCGTTCACCCCGACCAACGGTGATCAGAATATTGCCCGCGTTCACCCCGATCAACGGCGATCAGAATATTGCCCGCGTTCACCCCGATCAACGGCGATCAGAATATTGCCCGCATTCACCCCGACCAACGGCGATCAGAATATTGCCCTCGTTCACCCCGAACAACGGCGATCAGAATATTGCCCGCGTTCACCCCGACCAACGGCGATCAGAATATTGCCCGCGTTCACCCCCGAGCAACGGCGATCAGAATATTGCCCGCGTTCACCCCGAGCAACGGCGATCAGAATATTGCCGCGTTCACCCCGAGCAACGGCGATCGGAATTTGCCCGCGTTCACCCGACCAACGGCGATCCAGAATATTGCCCGCGTTCACCCCGAGCAACGGTAATCAGAAAATTGACCGCGTTCACCCCGAGCAACGGCGATCAGAATATTGCCCGCGTTCACCCCGATCAACGGCCATCAGAATATTGCCCGCGTTCACCCCCGAGCAACGGCGATCAGAATATTGCCCGCGTTCACCCCGACCAACGGCGATCAGAATATTGCCCGCGTTCACCCCGAACAACGGCGATCAGAATATTGCCCGCGTTCACCCCGATCAACGGCGATCAGAATATTGCCCGCATTCACCCCGACCAACGGCGATCAGAATATTGCCCTCGTTCACCCCGAACAACGGCGATCAGAATATTGCCCGCGTTCACCCCGACCAACGGCGATCAGAATATTGCCCGCGTTCACCCCCGAGCAACGGCGATCAGAATATTGCCCGCGTTCACCCCGATCAACGGCGATCAGAATATTGCCCGCGTTCTCCCCGACCAACGGCGATCAGAATATTGCCCGCGTTCACCCCCGAGCAACGGCGATCAGAATATCGCCCGCGTTCACCCCCGATCAACGGGGATCAGAATATTGCCCGCGTTCACCCCGATCAACGGCGATCAGAATATTGCCCGCGTTCACCCCCTCAACGGCGATCAGAATATCGTCCGATCGATCCACGACGACGGTCTGCCCGTCCAATTAGTCTACAACACCATTCGTCTATCCTAGTCCACATCGGTCTACAAGTAGCGCATCGTCCAACAGTCTTATTGCTCTGCCTCGGATGGTCCATGATAAGGAGATTGGCTCTGATTCCCAACAGATGGAATTTAACCTACCTGACGCGACCTACCCGTGATTGTTGGGATTCTTTGTGCCAAAGATAGTTCGATCCCCAGCAATGACAGCCCGTCCTGTCCAAATCAACGGCCAGTGTCCGTCCAACCTCAAATCAACGACGGTCTGTCCGTCCAACCTCAAATCAACGACGGTCTGTCCGTCCAACCCCAAATCAACGACGGTCTGTCCGTCCAACCTCAAATCAACGACGGTCTATCCGTCCAACCTTCAAATCAACGACGGTCTGTCCGTCCAACCCCAAATCAACGACGGTCTGTCCGTCCAACCCCAAATCAACGACGATCTGTCCGTCCAACCTCAAATCAACGACGGTCTGTCCGTCCAACTTCAAATCAACGACGGTCTGTCCGTCCAACCTTCAAATCAACGACGGTCTGTCCGTCCAACCCCAAATCAACGACGGTCTGTCCGTCCAACCTCAAATCGACGGTCTGTCCGTCCCTTTAAATCAACGGCGGTGCAGTCCGTCCAAATCTAAAATCAACGACGGATCCATCCGTCCAAAATCAAATCAATGACGGTCTGTCCATCCGACTCAACCGTTAGCGCATTTTCCAACAGTCTTATTGCTCTATCTCGGATGGTACGTCCAAAATCAAATCAATGACGATGGAATTTAACCTACCCGACGCGACCTACCCGTGATTGTTGGAGTTACTTATGCCGAAGAAGGATTGATCCCTAGCGGCATTGATCCATCCACAACTAACTATTCCCCAGGAGAGTCCACCTCACCATTCAATGACGGTCCACCCATCCCTATTTTCCAACAGAGTTCAAACTCTTTTCCCAACGATCTTCAGATGGTCCGCCCGTCTTCAATCTCTCAATGGACGGTACATTTAAATACATGTCCGCATTTTCTATTTCTTCTGGATAGCCTTGAGAGGGTGTCTAGAAACCTTTGACGTTACTTGTACTAAAACAATGGTGCTCCAAGTGCCGTCAAAGGGGGGCTACTGTAGACACCCTATTTTGGACTTTCCAGAATAGTTTATTTACGGTTTTTGATTCCCCGATGATGATTAAGGTCAAGAACATCCTGAGTTTGTTAAGTGTGTTTGAGCTTTGAGCATCCCGAGCCTCATCCCAAAACCTTTCCGAACTCCTTGTCGAACCCTCAAGCCAGAACCAAATGGCCTCAGCAAAACCCTACTGGAGTACCACGGGTCAGTCATCGCCAATTTCTGGCGCACGCCACTCAACAAGTGGCGCACGCCAGTCAATTCCAGTCAAATCAACTTTATTCGGCCAGAAGCGCGGGACTTTTGTGGCCACCCTGACGTCGTCCACAGTTCCTTGATCATTGCTTCGGCCAGAGCTGTCCCCTTCTCTCTCCTACACCCTCCATCAAGCCAAGTCCCATGCATTAAATGCATGGGAGGCTCCCTCTCCCTTATCACTCCAAACACCTCCTTAGGACCAAACTGATCAGTCCTCCCCCTCCTCCATAAATACCCCCCTTGCATTCATTTGTAAGGGGTTAGCTCCATTAAGGTGAATAACCTTTTGTCTTCTTCTTCTTCATTGCTCCTTTGCTCCCTTTCTCTTCCATAGAAAGAGCAAGCAAAGGGAGTACTCTCCACAGTCCTCAAACCTCACTACATCCATCCTACATCCATCCCCTTGCAAGCTCAAAGTTCAAACCATCCATCAAACTCACAAGCAAAGGTATAATACCTTTTGCTCCTGCTTTCTGTTCTGACCCCTGAGGGGGGCTGGCAGGGTCAAGGCTGGTAATCTATACCAGTCCTGGCCCTAATGCTAGCAAGGTTTCAAAACCGTGCACAATGATCAGTGGCGCACGCCAGTAGTTATGAACCGTACGCCATTCATGGTAGTATGTACCAAACTGGCATGGGGATCATGGATCATTGTTTTTCTGCTTTATTTACATTCTGGTCACCCTGATGTATGCTAAAACCAGTTTATTATTCTGTACTTAGAACTGCTTTCTCTTCCATCTGTACTTTTGCTTAGTTTGGCCTTCTGGGTCCCTTTGGTCCTGTTCCAGAGCCCAGAATGTGCAAAGCCAAAGCATTGGAACCAAGAGACTACTGGCGTACAGCCCTCCTTGAGTGGCGTACGGTAGTGGTTCGTGTTCCAGTGGCTTGGCCCTTGCATGGATCTTCCACCCAGGCCTTTGATCATCCTCCCCTCATTGTTTAAGGGGTTTTCTGTCTATTTGGGGGCTTTTAAGTCCATTAATCTGTCTGTAATAGCTTAGTAACCTTTATAAACTGTGTGGTTTGTCCTGGGTGTGCACTGGTCCTTTCCAGAGCCCAGAGGGTTGATAACAGAAGCTGTGGTCTTAGGCTTACCGGCGCACGCCAGTTGTGGTGTGGCGCACGCAGGTCATGACTGCATGCAGTGGCTTGGCCAGTGCATGCAGGCTTGTTCCTGTGTGCACCATCTCACAGTCAGTGTGTTCTAGTCTGCTTAAAATGTCCACAAAAGCTTGTTCTCAATCTATTATATTTGCTTAGATCAAACATCATCATCCATAAACATTTTGCCACCGATCTTGTACATAAATGCAACTTGTTTACAGTTTTAATCCCTATTAACTGTTCCCCCGCCCTAACTGGTTAAAAGAATGATCAAATAAAGAGAGAAATGCAAATGTTTTATAAAATGCCTGAGTAGAGACCGGTCTCCGGACTGGGCAAGGGGGGTGCCATAAAACCCTTCCCCTCTCGTAATCTGGCTCCCGAACCTCAAGATCGAAGGTGACGACGGTCCAGTCTACAAAAGCCTTTTTCAAAATCAAACAAACGTGGTCCAAACATTTTCAAAAGGACGGTTTCTTGGGTACTAACCGCAAAACCCGAGTGGCGACTCTCTGATTTGCGAAGCGTTTCGCCGCGCTTTCCAAAAAGGTCGCACCCGGAATTTTCTCACACAAAGAACGTGGGGATTTTTTGGGGCGTGTGCCCACAAGTGGTTTTCCACTCCAAAGGTGTCCGTCCATGTGGCACTATGCCTTGCTTGGTGTGTTGATTATTTGAGCATGGTTTCGTGAAGCTAAGGATAGATTGAGCATGCTAAGTAATATAGAGTTGGATGATCTTGCTAGTTTAGTTTCAAGATTTCAATGAATGATTTATGTTTGCTTGTGCGAAAAGTCCTGCCGCGGAGTCTATGCATGAAAACGAGACACGAGAATCGAGAAAGTTAGAAACATGACACCTAGGGTGTGTTAAAGACAAGGCGTGTTTTGAAACCGTAATGTGGCCGGACTTGCCCATTGTGTGGTGTGCGTGTGTAAAAGAAAGATTTGTGAAAAACCCAATGAGAACCCGGAGCGGCGGAATCATTGTGGGGATACTCGGGAACCCGGAGTGGCGGAACCGAGGGATGAATTGTGGTTTGGTTATCCGTGGAGAGGAGCCAACGCAATTGTTTTAATGATTTTCAAAATTTCCCATGGGAACCCGGAGCGGCGGAACCGAGGGTTTGAATTGTGGATTGGTTATCCGTGGAGAGGAGCCAATGCCAAATTCAATGTTTTTTGTGTGCCAATGGGAACCCGGTGCGGCGGAACCATTGTAAGGATACTCGGGAACCCGGAACGGCGGAACCAAGGTTAGGTGTGTTAAAATACTTTTCGAAATGTTGATTTGGTAAATGAAAAGTGAAAATGATGACACGGTCTACGAAATGCTGCGTAGGAGAAACTCTGATGTCATAGACACCAACGATAGTTAATAGAGAATGCGGATGTGTTATTGTTGATAGTTGTTGAATAAGCATGCACTGCGTAGATATCGTTATCTGTATGACTTGTTTTGTGTAAGTTATGGGTTGGTGGGTATAGGATTCTGCTGAGCTTTTGTAGCTCATGGTGTTACCTCTAGTGACCCTGACATATTATATCGGTGGCGACGCTGGTATAATGTGTCAGACTTTGTAGATGATCAAGGGGAGCTGTACACCTTGGAAGCCCTTGGAGCAGAAGAGCTGGCTAGGATGGAGAAGCAGGTGAAGCTGTAGTTAGGAACCCTAGATTTCTTTCCCTTTATGTAATGAAGGCATTCTGATGGGAATTGTGATGTAATAAAGAGCCAGACTCTCTTTGATTATTCAATAAAATTATCTTTTTAACGTACCCGAAATTTGGGGGCGTTACACTAGCTTATGGAACCACGACAGAGCCACTTTCCCCAAACTTGATGGGAACATCTTGTACATGATCGCATCATCCCCATCGTGCATGAACATTGCCTGTCGGTAGTGCTGTATGTGTGCCACGGGATCAGTATTTGTCTCGTAGAGAATGAACGCCCCGTGCTTCACTCTGCTCGGCAGATTTGCTTCTTGCAGTCTCATTGCAAAGGGGGAGGAAGCTATGTTGCTGAGGGCTTTCCGTGCTGCTTCTCGTGCAGACATGGTCCCTTCCTCTCTTTCTTTGGTTTCCTTGGGAGCACTCTTCCCCCAATCGGAACTAGGCCTCTCGTACCTGTCCCTATGATGTTTCCGAATCTCCCACTCTTCGGGGGTGATACTCCTGCTCCTTCTCTTTCGTGAAGAAGCCCTTTTCCTTCCGGGAGTGGGACTTCTGCTCTTGCTCCTTCTTCTTCGTGAAGGGGCCTTTTTGTACTCCACCATGGCTAGCCCGTCCCCTCTGGATCTCCTTCGCGACAGTCTAGAGTCCTCTGGGTGTTCTCGTACCCTTTGTATCTCTCGAATCTCGTACTCCCATTTTTTGATCATACGAGCGTACTCCTCGATTTCCTGCCTCTTTTTGTCGAGGACGTCCTCATTATTGTGCACGCTTCTTGAGTGTGCAACTGACTCTCTCCCAGGGTGGGACTTGCTCCTTCTCGTGGATTCCGTGGCTGTCCTGCCATCCTTGTTCTTTGAGTCGCCATGGACAGTCACGGGGTGGCCACTACTTGCCGTCTTCTTGGCGCGCCCGCCGTCGGGCTTCTTCGGAGCCTCCGGCGGGGATTTATCTCTTCCCCCACCTAGCTGGCTCTTTGGATCAAGTGGCGTAGCTGGAAATTCTTCCATCGTGGTTGTTTTTCAAAGGGAACTCTATCGTTTCCCATAGACGGTGCCAATTGTAAGTGCAGAAAAACTAAAGAGGATTTGAACAGCACAAGAGCCTATCGGTTACTTCGTGACTCTCGCCGGAACCCTAATATGCCGCCGTGATCCTTATCTGCAAAACAGACAAGAAGTGAGCGCACCTTTGCCTCTCGTGGCAAAGGCCCTCCGATGCCTAAATTAGTATCACGTACTAGCGGAAAACCCTAATTATCAGTAGGTAAATAATTCGATTGCAATAAACTGCGTACCTCTTCCCTCTAGGTTTACCTCGTATTTATAGGTTTAAGGATGCTTGCTGCCCAAGTATCCGTGTTGCCCTAGGTTTCTTATCTCGTATAGGAAACCCAGAATATCTTGGATTCTCGTTCCCTTATCAGTTCATTACCTCAATCATTTTAGGACTCATTTTCACAGCTGGCCGAACTTCCCATTCTCGTTGGGTATCTCTTCAAGATCCTATTTTCTCGAGATCTTATTCCTTTACGGAATTACACCATTCTGGAACCTTCCAAAGTGCTCTTGCACCCGAGGGCGCTTTCCCAGGATTCCTCTCCTGTTCGGCCTTCTCATCGTCGAACAGACTTATTGGACCAACAACTTCGCATGTCGTTGGTTCGTGGCCTTGTACAGGCCTTCTGGACCAATGACTGCTCATGTCACAGGCCTATACCTCCGACCACCATATTGCACGGCGATTGTCCCCACCGTATCTATACCATGGTCCCACGTACCACTTGTTCGGCCCTTATTTGGACCTATTCGGGAATACCTCCCTACAGTGACAAGTATGACTTTGATTGGCTAGTCAATGAATACTTATATATATGTGTATGTATATGTATATATTAATAATCACCTAGGTCCAAAAGGTTCCTTTAGGGTTCGAAAGGTTCAAAAGGTTCATCTAGGGTTAGGAGCATGCAACTAAGTGAAATGGTAGTTCAGTTTCTCCAACTAGTCGTTAGAAACTAACTAGACTTTGCCAAGTAGGATTTCTAGCCAAGAAATATAATCTTTACTTCAATTATTAGGAAAATATACTAGCACACTTGTCTTTAGAAAATGACTATATTGACCGGTGTTAGAAAATTTAAATTTTATAAGTTTCAAATCTAATTATGACGGATTATTAAAAGAAATTTTAAAATTCAAATTTTTAACAAAATTTTTATTTACCAAAAATCAGGGCCGTTACAATAGTACTCTGATGCTGTTAGCCTCTAATTGCAGATTTACTGGCGTGTCTGGGACTGCCTTAACGCTCCTTACCTTGTTCAGAGCAAGGAGGTGATGAGGGGCAGAGTGCTACTTGAGTCTCCTTACGGCTGGCAATGGTACTTGGGTGACAGAGTGTCACGTCAGTCCCTACGCTTGGACGCTTTCTTGGTTCCTGGACCACTCCCTCCACTCATGCAGAGGACTAGTCAGTACACTTTGAGGGAGGTGGATTGGTTCACAAGACCGGACCCTTGGCTGGAGCAGCTCTTTCAGGCGGATGTTGATTTTGCGAGGTACCGAACTCAGTTCTTGATAGGGAGTTTTGGAATTCGTGCTGCTTAGGAAGCGGAGCAGCAAGCTAGAGTTGGTAGAGGTGGAGGTAGAGGCCGCAGTGGTGGTGCAGGTCGGGGCGGGGCCACTCTGCTTGTGCTTTCCTGGACGATGGACGTTGTTACTGCTCAAGGGGTTTCTGGCTTTGTGGAGATCTCTCGCCCAGTGGTGGAGCCTCCAGCATTCAGAGCTGAGGTATGGCATACTTTAATCGCGCTGGTGCTTGCTACCTTTGCCGCATATCTTGCTCTTCTTTCTTGTTGCGCAGATGATTCCCGAGTACACGAGGGAAATGGCGGTGATCATCATTGGCCAGAACCAGCTGATAAAGCTGTATGCGATGGGCCGCACTCCACCAATGCGGATGCATAGAGAGGCAGCAAAGGTAAACTTCCATGCTATTTTTATTTACTCAATTTTCAACTTTTAAAATATTACGATACAAATGTTACATAAATGATGTGCTCATGTAGGCTAGAGGAGGGACTAATCAGGGGCAGCGCCGAAAGTCGGTTCGCGCGCCTGTGCCATAGACTTTCGCCGCCGGTTCTCGAGGAGAGCCGCCCAAGAAGAAGCGGAGGCTTGCGTGCCCCGTTCCAGATGAGGAGTCTAGTGCTGGCTCGGACAAGACCAAGGAGCCGGAGGATATTGACCTGAAGGACACCTCCGAGGATTCAAAGCCTAGGGGTGAGCACGTTCCAGAAGCAGCTAGTTCTGAGGCGAAGGAGGAGGTTTTTCAGAGGGAGATGAGGACGATGAGAACGAGGATGATTGAGTCTCTACTTTTTGCTTTGCCATTTTGATGGAGCCTGTGTGCTTCCTTTTTAGGGGGCCTGTTTGCCCTGGTAGTTAGGTTTTTGTTTATAGGGCCTGCGTGCCCTAGCAGTTAGGTATCATTGGGCTTGTGTGCCCCTTTTTGCGATGTATCCACATTTTGCACTTTGACTCATGGATGCTATTTTGCTTATATAAGAATCGTCTTTTGAGTTTACGTCATTCAATTCTCTTTATTATTACTATACAAAGAAAATTGAATAACTAAAACGCATGCCAAAATAAACGACTCGCCACAAGACATAAAACTGAGTCTAGCACGTAGCCCATCTTTATTACTCATATAGACAAGAGAAAATGAGGGAAAGAAATCAAAGAAGCATTCGAACCCCATAATGACAAAACATGGAAGACCCGTGTCATATATGGGAATTTGCACAAATGACTTTATTAAGGGCTTGAACAAGATCTTACACGATAACAATGGTCTTCATGACTCGAGAAACGACCCAAAAGTAGACTTTATGCTTTGAATTCACTTGAAAGTAAGGAAGTGTTGACTTTTTTTTTTTTTGGGTAAATCAGCTTGAAAATAAAAAAGGCTAACCGAATATACAACCTACAAGGGGCATACACCCCAGGAGGAAAACAAAAGAAAACAAAGATTGAGAAAATTGAAAACTATGCCAAGTGGCTACATGGATTGGATATGTTGTAATCTAGATGGAGACAAAACAAATAACATCAACCGAGATACATTTGTTTACCACCCATCTACAAAAGGGGTAAAACACCATTCCAAATAATTAAAACGGACTCTGGAAGTGTTGACTTTTTAAGGCCATGACTTCAAAATTTGATTAATGACTCGAACCGGAACTTGGACTAGGTCACGTTTGACTATCATGACTTGAATGACTTGAAAGAACGGTTTAAAACGACTTAAAACAAAATTGGATACTCCGACATGACTCAAGAATAGATTTTTATCGACTTTTGGCACCATGACCCCGAATTTCGAGAGTCGACTTGGAACGAAGCGTCCCTGAAGTCCCAAATACTTACTGAAGTGTGTTTTGGCAGTTGATAACACCCCTGGAGGCCTAAAATCCATCTTGACCATCTGCTATAAAAAAAACTACAGAAATGCAGATTTTAGAACGTCGTGCAGTGTTGTAGAACACCGTGCGGGGTTTTACAAAACGTCGTGAATCAACACAACGCCGTACGGTGCACCTAAGGAACACCGTGTTGACATTTTGAGTTTTTACCACACCATGCGGTGTTATGATACACCACGCGGTATTATTCTCCTGACAGTCTGCAGTTTGCTCTTTCCCAAGACAGATTGCACGATGGTTGAAGTTTGACCCATGCAATGGTATTTCTGAGCCAATGCATGTCTGCACAGAGTTTCTATGCTATGACCAAGATTTTTCCTATGCAAGACTCATGGAAAATTTACATTTTGGAAACCCAAGAATCATGGAAAGTTGAAGTTGCCCCCTCCATTTTCCCTATATTCAGGCCTCCATTTTCAGACTTTCCTCATCCAAATATCCTTCATCTCTCAAAAACTCTCTTCCTTCAAATGGCCCTCTCTCTCACCGGTTCTCTTCGCCCTTGGTTGGTGCCATGGACGGCATTGATTGGCTCAACTTCTGCACTCATGGTCTTTCCTCCATGAGGTACCTCCGCAACATCCGCATTGAGCTCTTTAGGGCAGCGGCGAACTTTTAGGATCCGGAGGTTCATGTGCTTCGCTTTGGCGATCAAGGGCTATGCCTGATCGTGGAAGAATTCCATGCCTACCTTGGTGGCTCTAGTTTGAGAGGGGTCATAATTCCTCCCGTGCGCGAGAATGTGCACAAGGTTTTAAAGACAATCCTTGGAGCGAATGGAGGTTCTGCCCGGTACTTGGTTGACGGCGGTTGCCTCAATGTGATGAGGCTTATTGAGATGTTTTCTCCTCCAGGTGATCTTACAAACATGGCACACCAATCCCGGCGCATGACGACCCTTTGCATGTACCTACTTGCGGCCTATTGTGGGCACACGCCCCAAAAATTCTACATTTTTAAAGTGTAAAAATCGGGTGCGCCCTTCTTGCAGAAAGCGCGGCGAAACGCTTCGCAGTTCAGAGTCGCCACTCGGGTTTTGCAGAAAGTACCCAAGAAACCGGGTTTTTGAAAACGTTTGGATTACGTTTGTTTGAGTTTGAAAAAGGCTTGTAGACTGGACCGTCGTCACCTTCGATATCTGAGGTTCAGGAGCTAGGTTACGAGAGGGGAAGGGTTTTATGGCACCCCTCTCGCCCAATCCAGAGATCGGTCTCTACTCGGGCATTTTGTAAAACGTTTGCATTTCTCTCTTATTTGATCATTTTTAGCCAGTTAGGGTGGGGGAACAATTAAAAGGGATTAAAACTGTAACACGTTTGCATTATGTGATAAAAATGAGATGTATGTTTGATGTTTGATCTAAAGCAAGTATAATAGATTGAGAACAAGCTCCTGCGAGTATTTGGACAAACTGGAACACACTGACTTAATGTGGTGCACGCAGGATCGAGCCTGTATGCACTGGCCAAGCCACTGTATACAGACGTGACCTGCGTGCGCCACACCCGTTCTGGCATGCGGCGGTAAGCCCGAACCCACAACTCTTGCAAACAACCCTCTGGGCTCTAGAATGGACCACTGCACACCCAGGACAAACCACGCAGTTTATATCAACAACATAATATAGTTACAGACAAATAAAGGGCTTAAAAGCCACCAAATAAATAGCAAACCCCTAAAACAGTGAGGGGAAGGAAAGTAGAGGCCAGGGCCTAGTTGCCAGGGCCAGCCACTGGTCAAGGTGTGACTGGCGCACGCAGGTACATGGTACTGTGCGCCAGTTAACACATCTCAGTCAGTGCTTGGCTTTGCATCATCTGGGCTCTGGAACATGACCAGAAGGCTCCCAAAGGCATTCCAAAGCAACAGAAATGAAATAT
This sequence comes from Rhododendron griersonianum, assembly GCA_018127125.1. NCBI lineage: Eukaryota > Viridiplantae > Streptophyta > Magnoliopsida > Ericales > Ericaceae > Rhododendron > Rhododendron griersonianum. The sequence continues at coordinate 36,176,496 of CM030789.1, forward strand.
TGAACACTATAGCTAAATAGTTCTAAAAGACAGAAAGCAGTAAACTGGTTCTTAGCATGCAGGAAGGTGATCAGAACATAAATAAAACAAAATAAGGACGATCGGTGATCCCCACGCCAGTTTTGCCATACTGCCATAACTGGCGTACGGCTCTAAACCACTGGCGTGCACCACCGATCATCCCACACGGCTTTGAAACCTTGCCAGCATTAGGGCCAGGACTGGTATAGATTACCAGCCTTGACCCTGCTAGCCCCCCTCAGGGGTCAGAACAGAAAACAGAAGCAAAAGGTGATATACCTTTGCTTGTGAGTTTGGAAAAGAACTTGGACTTGAGCTTGGGATTTGAGTGATGAATGTGGGGTGTGCTATGGGCTGGGTGTATTCTCCTTGCCTTGTCTTTCAAAGGATGAAAGAGAAAACAAGAAGAATAAGAGAGAAAGGGGAAGAGCCAAAGCTTGGGCCTTCTTAATGGTGTTAACCCCTTGCAAATGAATGCAAGGGGGGTATTTATGGAGGAGAGAGTGACTGAGATCAGTTGGGCATAAGGGCTTGTTTGGTTTGCTTTGGCTAAGAGGGAGCCTCCCATGCATTAAATGCATGGGACTTGGCTTGAGAGGTGGTGTAGTGGTAGAGGGAACAGCCAGGATGGAGTAATCATCAGGGGACTGCTGGCTGACGTCAGGTGGTTACAAAAACTCCCGCGCATTCGACTAAATAAAGTTGATTTGACTGGGATTGATTGGCGTACGCCCCTTGTTGAGTGGCGTGCGCCAGTAACGGGCGATGACTGACACGTGGTTGTGATTCCAGCGCACGCTAGTCAAGCACCAGCGTACTCTAGTAGGGTTTTGCTGAGGCTATTTGGTTCTGGCTTGAAGGATTCAACAAGGGGTTCGGAATGGTTTGGATGAGGTTCGGGACGCTCAAAGCTCAAACTCATTAACAAACTCGGGATGTTCTTGACCTTAATCATCATCGGGGAATCAAAAACCGTAAGTAAACTAATCCGGACAGTCCAAAATAGGGTGTCTATAGTAACCCCCCTTTGACGGCACTTAGAGCACCATCGTCTGGGCGTAAGTAACGTCAAAGGCTTTCTAGACACCCATCTAGGCCATCCAGAGCAGAACGTACGAGTTCTATGATTGATTGGATGGATGGAGCGGATAGATCGCTATTGCCGAGGATATTGAGATACTCGGATAGGTCGGTGCTGACCTTGACCTTTGATAGCCCAATCTGGGTGAGACTCAGCTGGGGAATGTGAGCGGGCCGGTGAGCTTACTGGGGAGCACACCATTGTAGATGAATCGACTCCTTTGAGAAAGATACTGACATACAGACGGACCGTCGTTGATTGAAGTTGGACGAGCAGATCGTCGTTGGTTTGAGATGGACAGAACAGGCTGTCACGGGGTGCGGACTCTCTTGGGGAATAATCCATTGAAAGCAACTCATGGTTACTTGTTTGATTTGAAATAGGACGGATGGATCGTCGTTGATTTGAAATTGGACGGATAGATCGCCGTTGATTTGAAATTGGACGGATAGATCGTCGTTGATTTGAAATAGGACGGATGGATCGTCGTTGATTTGAAATTGGACGGATAGATCGTCGTTGATTTGAAATAGGACGGATGGATCGTCGTTGATTTGAAAATTGGACGGATGGATCGTCGTTGATTTGAAAATTGGACGGATGGATCGTCGTTGATTTGAAAATTAGACGGATAGATCGTCGTTGATTTGAAACTTGGACGGGCTCTGCTTGGGGGGTAACCATCCAGGGTGATAACATGAATTTGATGACCATGGGCCTTGATTTTGATCATGGAACGCAAATTGGGCCCCAGGCCCAAAAACCTACTGGCGTGCGCCAGTAATATGTGCCGTACGCTGGTAACACTGCAGTATCCGAGCCCAGATCCGGCCCAAACCCGGCTCAGTGCTGTTCCACGTCGTATAAACTTCTGTACATGACACGAAACCGCCATTCTTCGGTTTTTGAACACTCCAATCCTTCCCAAACTCTCCCAAACTTCAACCTCTCTCACCAATCTTCCAAAGATCACAAATCCACACACACCCATGGCTGAAACCGGCGGTTACAGCGGCGGCAGGGGCGGTGACGGTGATATTGGTGACGTTCGGCCAAGGGATGATGAAACCGTGGTAGAAAGTGCTCGAATCGACGATCAACCTCCAGACGAGGCTTCTACGGGTGCGGGTGCAGAGGTTTCAGGTGTCGGTGATGGCGACGGTGGCCATGCAGTGGAGGCGGGTAGTGGCGATGAGCGGCGTACGCCAGAGGAGGAGGGGCGTACGCTGGTGGCTTTGGGACCAGTGGGTCCACAGGTTCGACGGTTGGACTCCCGAAGCGGGGTGGAGGCTTTGATAGTGACTGGTGGTGGTTTGGTCGGAGCCAGCGGCAGTGGTGTTAGCGAGGGCCGACCGGGGTCTCCTCCGAGGGATCCGGCGAGCGGTAAGGCTCCGGCGGTAGAGGCTGAGGGGGATGTGCCGAGGGCGGACCACGCTGAGTGGGTCGAGTTCACACCGCCTGTTGGGTCATTCAGTCACGAGCCAATCATGAGTCGTGACTTAGCGGAGTTTGTGGGTGAGTCTGTACTTGCTCGGCTCATGAGAGAGAGCCCTGCGGTAGTTGAGGCAGTTTTGGCGGCCCGCGAGGAGAGGCTGAGGGAGATAGCCCGGTCCGACGAGGAGGAGAGGCTGAGGCGAGAGGCCGAGGCAGCGGAGAAAGACCAGAGGGAGCTGGAGCGAGAGACTGAGGAGGCCGAGCGGGAGCAGGAGGAGGGACCCGGGGCGTACGAGGTGGCAGTGGACTTGGCAGAGACTAGGCGGAAGGCCACTCATGCCCGGTTTGTGGCTGAGACTTTTGTTCCTCCGGAGCCACACGTGTTCGTTCCGTCAGGTGCCGAGAGTTACGTCCCTCGCCAGGGGGACTACGACGAGGAGCTGGTGCTGAGAGACCCTGAGCGGCACCTGTCCAGGGGTTGGACTCAGGTATACCCTTAAACTTTGCTTTAGTCTTCCCTTCATACTTGTTGTAGTTGCGCATACTCATTGTTGAATTATCAAGCCTGTAACGCATGTCACTTGAACTTTTGCACTTGATTCATTGTGTAGAGTTAGTGGTAACTCGACCCGAAATAGATTTGAATTGACCGTAGGATGCTTTGACCTTAGAACTTGACCATAGAATGCCTGTGTGGATAACTGAAATCGACTGGTAGTATGCCATATAGCTTGATTCGACTGATAGGATGCTTTGAAACTCGATAATCGACTGAATGAAATGCCTTTGATGTTTTGATAATTTGAATCGACCGATAGGATGCCTTGAAACAATAATCGACTGAATGAAATGTCTTTGATGTTCTGATAATTTGAATCGACCGATAGGATGCCTTGACAGCTTGATTAGAATGCCTTGAAACTTGATAATCGACCTGATAAATTCCTGCTTCATCTTCTAAGTCCGCTTTGAAGTCCTTGATTCGACTGTCCATTGAATTTGAACTGCTGTACTGACAATATTTCCTTTGCTTTGACTGTTTGTGATGTGCAGAGAGGAGTGGCCAGTACGCGGGGGCACGGCGGTCCAGCGCACTCGCTTGAGTTGTACTTGAGTCTTCCTGAGAGGGTGAGAGTGCTGGTGGACGCGGCGGGGTTTGGCTTGTTTATCCCCACGCTGACAGCGGTGAGAGCGACCACGCCGTATTGACTGCACTGGCCAAGAGGTGGTGGGATACATCGAATTCCTTCCACTTCCCGATTGGGGAGATGACGGTGACTCCAGCAGACTTTGCGGCCATCACTGGCCTGAGGGTAGGAGGTGACCCGATCCCGTTTGACTCGGGGATCCACGGGGATATCGAGGCGCTGAGGTGGTTCTTGGGCATGGTGCCCGCAGGCAATGCAGAGATGGTCTCGGATGACCAGTTCAAGAAGCACTTGGAGAGGAGAGTTCCGGAGATAGAGTTGGCGGGAGAGCGGGTCTCTGAGCTGGAGTTGGAGCAGCTAGCGAAGGTGTACTTGTTCGGGGCTACTCTATACCCGAACAAGAGGTCTACAGTGCACTTGTCCTACCTGCCGGCCCTTTTTGACTTGAGGTCGGCTTCTCGGTTTGACTGGGGAGGAGCGGCTCTGGGTGCGTGCTACGGGTTCTTGGGAGAGCTTTCTAGGGGGAAGAAGGCGGCGACTGGGTACTGGAGAGTGTGGGAGGTAAGAAACCGATACGGTCTTTCAATTTCGTTCCATACTTGCACTTTATCTTGCATATACTGTATTTCTGATGCCTTGATTGTTTGACTGTTTGAAAACCTTGCAGTTGTGGGCTTACGAGGTGCTGCAGATGTACCCTCCAGAGAACAGGTGTCCGGACTTGAGGGCGCTTCCTCGGGCTATGGTCTGGGGACCGCTCCGCGTCGGGAAAAAGAGGTCGCAGGAGACGCTTTCCGGTTTCAGGATGTACCTTGACCACTTGACAGGTTCTCAGGTAAGGCTAGCTTTCCCTTTTGTAGTTCATGCTTTGAATTGCTTTAATGCTGTCGCTGATGCCTTTGATTGCTTTATAGGTGGAGTGGGACCCGTGGAGGACTGCAGGGCCCGAACCTGAGTACCTGGCGAGGAGTAGGGTGGTGACAGCGAGCCGAGTGTTGCTGGAGTCGGCTTTCGGGTGGCAGTGGTACTTGGGCGACCGAGTGACACGACAGTCGCTCGACTCGTCCGAGTTTATCGTCCCTGGGCCACTTCCACCTCGTGCTTCGCACACTGGGAGATACACACTGAGGGACCTGCGGCGGTTCACTGTTCCTGCCAACGCGGCTCCCTTTCTGAGGCCTGGGCGAGACTACGCCGTTTACCGGAGGCGATACTTAGCGGGGGCGCTTGGGGTGATCGAGCACAGGGCAGTGCGGACGGAGGCCTTGGTAGCCGGTGAGGAGAGGTCGGGACGGCGCAACAGGTCAGGCCGTTCCGGGGAGAGGAGTGAGTTCGCGGAGGCGACCGGGCTTACTCAACTTTCTTGGGCATTGCCAGTACGTGACCCTCAGGGGGAGGCTGGGGAGATCCGTTTCGAGCCCGCCAGGACAGAGCCAGCAGAGGTTACATGACCGGTATGATGTACTTTCAGCTTTACTTATTTCCTGTATCGCATTTGTTTCGCATTTGAACTGCCTTTGATTTCCAACACTTGTGATTCAGGTGCCGATAGAGTGGGTGCGGGAGGCCATGCGCTTGATGCTTGCCATGGAGAAAGTGTTTCACAAGATAGCGAGCGGTACTCCCCTACAGCTGCACTACCCACCAGCAGTTCCAGCGTCCACTACACAGCCTCGGGTATAAACCAGAAATCCGAATTCGATACTTAGATCAACTGTGCATGTCTGTTACAATGCATGTTAGATGTACCTGCTTTTGGTTCCTGTTCCAGCATTTAATATGTATACACTATGCACAATATGGATATATAATGACTTGAATTGAATTGACAATGCAGGGACACGCTAGGGCGGTTTCTAGGCGGCAGACAGCGAGGCCAGTCCCTCAGAAGGGAAAGGGGAAGGCTCCTGCCATGGTCCAGCGACCGGCGAGCACTACGCGGCCTGAGACCAGAGGGGGTGGTGATCGCTCCTTCAGGAGGGTCATCACAGCCTCAGAGGGAGCTGAGGGGCCCGCGAAGAAGAAGATGAGGAGGATGAGGAGGACGAGGAGTCCACGTCCCTCAACAGCGGCTCTGGATATGCTAGCGACCCTGGGTTCCGACTTGACCTGAGAGACTTGGTCGCGAGCGAGGAAGACGACGACGACTTCGAGGACCTTCTTAGCGACTGAGGGCTACCACTGAGCCTCAGATACTTTACTGTCTTTTGCTATTTTGATACTCTTGACTTGATTTTTGAGATGGGGCCTGCGTGCCTTTTGACTTGGGGGCGGATGTTGCCCAGCACATGATTTTGTTTGTTTGGCCCGGGCTGTTGTGCCGCTACGTACATTTCCCTATTTTGTTCCAGGGATACGCTTTCGGATAGTATATATTATTGCATTTTCTGTTTATTCGACTTCTACTTTGATGGTATTGATGATAGAAGTAAACAAAACAACCACTAATATCTGACATGCATTGACAAACGTTCTGAATCAAACAACAAACGCTAGGACACGTGCAGGACTGACCTAGCTCGAAGAAAAGGGTGGAAAAACACCAGGATATGGCCCGTATCCTACTAGGATACACGACACTTGGCGCTGATTAGCCAAAACTCGAAATCCTTTTTGTCAAGTGAAACTGACACTTCTGGTAGACCAAATAGACACAATGAGACTCGTGCGAGTCGACGGAAGTGGGAAAAGCGACCCGAGACGAGAAATATGCCAAAAAATGCTAAAAATGCCTAAAAATGGACATAAAACGCCAAAGATGACTCGATATGGTCCCGGACTGAAACCGACACCCCCGTACAGTCACATAAGGTCCATATAACGTGTACGGTATGACAAAACTTGGCAAGAACTCCCGGTACGAACTTTGAGTCTCCGTATCCTAAGTTTTAGGAGGATACGGGCCGCTGGAGGTCCGAATTCTTCGTTAAACGCGACGTTTCCGAGCCGATGCTTCCCCACGGTCCCAAATACCATTTATGACTCGTACGAATCGACAAAATTGCCAAACAAGCTTCGGAATTGAAATCGGACACTCGACGACAGTTGCTGCTGTAACTGGTATCTGCGTGCGCCAGTAGTTAAGCGCTGTACGCCAGTACAAAGGGGGTCCTGCGCATGCTGGTGGATTTATGGCGCACGCCACAAAAGTGTGACACAAAGCCACTTGTTTGACCGACTGTCCTTTTTCCTAGGGCTTCTTGTCTTCACCCCCACACGGCTTGCACACGGTTTCTGGGCTTCAGGGAGGGCAGAGTCCTTCATTGTAAGGCTTTTGGAGGATAGCCCTTGGCCTTGAACATAGAATAGGAAATAAGATTCGTAACCTGGTATATAACTGCGTGTTGCATGCTTTGTAAAGTCACACTGATACGTCCTACTCCTCTATTCAGCAAATTGTAGTACTTGTCCCAAATGGAAAACCCAATTCCAACCTTGATGAGGCCCTAATTAGTGTAAATGATAAGCGTTGACTGGCTAAATTTCCAATATCACGGTCTTGCTTCGTTCCGATACCTTCGGTATGTGCCACTTCGCCCGGCACTCTTGAGAGCTGCGCTCTGGTTTTGGGATCCGGACGTCCATGTTTTCCGCTTTGGGGACGACAAAATATGCCCGACGATCGAAGAGTTCCAAGCGTACCTCCGGACGTATTCATCTCCAACGCTCGTCGTCCCTCCTTACCAAGTGAGCATGCCCAGACTGCTGGCTACTGCACTTAATATTCCCGGAGGCTTGGGCCGCTCTATGCTAGAGGGCGGTCAAATCCACATCCTGCAGTTGATTGAATGGTACAGTCCTGAGGGCGATTTGGGGGACACTGCCTGGTAGGCACGGCGCCGTCTGGCCCAAGTGATCTGTCTTCTCGCTGCTTACTTGCTCATCCCTGCTGACGGGCGGGTCAATCCCCTGCTTGTGAGTGTCGCTCTTCAGATGAGTGCTCGACAAAATGTGATCCCCCTAGTTTTAGCCGAGAGACTTATCGGCCTGGATTCGGTGTACACTGGGGTGTCGAACGTTTTTAGTGGCAGCCCGCTACTTCTTCAGGTAAACTCACTCAGCTCACCTTTTTCCGGTTTTTCGCACTTCCTCATTTTACCTCGACACTCGGCTTAGGTTATTTGCTGGCTCTTTACTTGTCTTTTCGCTCAGGCTTTTATCTGGTTTCTTACTTGTCTTTTCACTCATGCAGCTGTGGTTATCCGACAAGCTGAATATGCTGCATCCTCCGGTGGACGGCTGGCATCTTTTTCCAAAGAGGATTCATCAAAGGGGAATGAGGTACCCTGAAATGGACATCGAAGAATGGTACTCCTTCATACAGGAAATGCAGCCGGACGAGATCGTCTGGAGGTGCCCGTGGTTGGACCTGGAGGAAATGGTGGTTCACTCGGATGGGTTCAACAGAGTGGTGATTGTAGGGCTGACACGATTCACCTTCTACATTCCAGGCCGCATTCTCCGCCAGCTAGGTATCCCTCAAGGGAATGTCCGTATTACTGCCGGGGATTTTCGGATTCCCAACTTCAATGCTCAGACGCTCCACGGGTATGACAAGCACTGGGAGCTCAGGGCCCGGCAGGCAGAATCTCCGGACTTCACCCCGAGGCTAAGGAACGTTTACAGGCAATGGCTAAGAGCAGACATTCAAGCAAGAGAGAATATTGACTGACTCCGGACCACTTTGCTGTACTTAGAATAAGTTGTGAGCCGTTAGGCTTCTCAAGCATTTTGTTCTGTTTTTCATGCTTAACTGTTTTAAGGCTTTTATGCTCAGCTAGTGTATTAGAAATAGTAATTTTGCAATAAAGTTGAAAGACGGAGGGTTTCCCCCTTCTGATTTCTCAATAAAACTTCGACTTGTTCCTTGACTTTACTTGGATCTTGATATGGCACTGGAATGCTAAACCATGGATCGACTTGATAGAACATGACCGGGTCTCATGGTGAGACTGCCTACGTATCCCTTTTCAAGGAATCAGGTCATAACGTAGTTCAGGCTAAGGTTCGCTCGAGTATTTTACCTCTCCTTTTACGCTCTAACTTTTGCCTAGTGCCATCTTCACAGGTTTTCGGCCTAGCGAGCTTTCGACTTTTGCCTATTTATTTTTGCCTAGACCTCCTTCGCAGGTTTTCGGTCTAGCAGGCTGCTCTAACTTTTGCTTGGAACCGTCCACCCTTGTGGTTTTCGGCCCAACAAGATTCTCTCAAGGATAGAAACGTTTGAGTTGATCTAGGTTGACCAAAGTGCTGAATTCATTGCCGTCGAGATCGATGAGTTGAGCAGCACCCCCGGACAGGATAGTCTTGATAATGAACGGCCCGGATCGCTTTGGCCGAAACTTCCCGCGAGCATCAAACACCGGAGCTCGTATCTCCTTTGTGACCATATCTCCTTCGATTAAGCCCCTGGACTTCACCTTCTTGTCAAATGCCCGGGCGATTCGACGCTGGTAACCTTGAACATGATACAGGGCACGGAGCCTCCTTTCATCAAATAACATTAGCTCAACAAACCTCCCGCTGAGCCACTCAGATTCCTCCAGACCACTCTCAACCATGATCCTCAGAGACGGCACCTCAAGCTCGATAGGAAGTACTGCTTCCATCCCATAGACCAGGGAGAAAGGAGTTGCACTGGTTGAAGTTCGAATCGACGTCCTATACCCCCATAGCGCCAGCGGCAGTTGTTCGTGCCAATCCCTTGCGGACTCGATAGTCTTCTTGATTATCACCTCAATGTTCTTGTTTGCCGCCTCGACTGCTCCATTTGTTTGTGGACGATAGGTTGTTGACCGGTGGATCTTAATACCAAACTCCTCAAAGAGCTCCAGGACCCTTCCTTTGAAATGACTCTCATTGTCTGACGCGAATGCCTGGGGAACGCCATATCGATAGATGATATTCTTTCGAATGAACTGGGCTACTTGGACTGTTGTCAAGACTTTGTACGATTCAGCTTCGACCCACTTAGTGAAGTAATCTATCGCCACAGTATGAACCTGTGACCATTTGAAGCAGGAGGCGTGATCATTCCAATAACGTCAATCCCCCATACGGAGAAAGGCCACGGTGAAGTCATGCCGTATAGTTTCGATGGAGGAACGTGTTGCAGGTTGGCGTGGATTTGACATTTGAAACAGCGCCGTACGTAGTCAATGCACTGAGATTCCATCGTTGACCAGTAGTAACCTTGTCTGAGGATCTTCCTAGCAAGCATAACACCACTCATGTGGGGACCACAGACCCCTTCGTGAATTTCCTCCATGATCCTTGTTGCCTCTGCCCCATTGACACATAACTTGTGCATTCCGCAGTGAGACCTTCGATACAGTTTCCCTCCACAAATGATGTACTGAGCTGCCAGCCTTTGCAGAGCAACCCGATCCTTTCTTGAAGCTCCGACCGGGAACTCTCCTCGTTCGACAAAGTTCCAGATATCATGGTACCAGGGTAGGCCATCATCGACATCATCAATGGCGTTGACGTACTCATAAGCGGGCAAGTCCCTCTGTTCAATCACAATCGGCCGCATCCTGACCCCTATTGGAAGTTCGATCATTGAAGCCAAAGTCGCCAAAGCATCGGCGAACTGATTCTTCAAGCGTGGAATGTGGGTGAAGGTCACCTTATTGAAGCGAGGAATCAGTTCTTCCAAATCTTGGTGATAAGGCTTCAGCTTTTCCTCACGAACCTTCCAATCTCCATTAGCCTGAGAGATTACTAGGTTTGAATCTCCGATTATTTCGAGTTTCTCGACTCCAAGTGCAATAGCAGCTTCCATCCAGACGATGCAGGCCTCGTACTCAGCTTGATTGTTAGTGACGTCGAAGTTCAACTTGAAAGCGAGGGGGATATGAGCCCCAGCGGGTGTAATGAGCAGTACCCCAACTCCGAATCCTCTTTGATTAGCGGCCTCGTCAAAATAGAGCGTCCAAACTTCCTCGACAACTGTTAACACATCCTCGTCCGGGAAATTGAAATCCACGTCCTCAGGTCCATCGATTAGGTGGTCGGCCAAGAATTCCGCCATAGCACGGCCCTTCACAGACTTCCTTGTGACATATCGGAGATCGAACTCAGCCAGCAGAAGCAACCAACGTGCTAGCTTATGGGTGAGCGCTGGCTTCTTGTAGACACCCCAATTTGGCCTAACGATTATTTCAAGTCCCACCTTGGGACAATCCCGATGATGAAATGGATACAATGATTGCTGATTGCTTCCTTGAGGACCTTAGGACTTTCGGTGAGAACTTTGACCACTTAGAGGACCCAATTCAAAGCCATACAGCCTTTCAGACAGAAATACAGAAGCCTAGGAGAATCCATCTAACGGCCGTAACATCGATCCCACGGCCACAACATCAATCCCTCACCCGAGCAACCTGTTGCCAGCAAAATCTCCCTGAGAGATCAATCCCTCGGCCGCGAGATCTATCCTTCGGCCGAGACATCCATTCCACGGCTGCGACATCCTTTGCTCGGCCGCCAGATCGACCTTTTTCCAGACTCTGGAACGTTCTGTCAAACGTTTGGTTTGATCCAACTACACTACCTTTCCGATGCGTTCGGGCTACGTTCGGAGATCACGACGTAGAGTTAGAGATGCATTGCAATTGCAATTGCCATCTCGTGATTTGATTGGCCGGAGTGAGTCATCCCTATGCCTATATAAAGGGGCCTTTGGGCTCCGAATTAACACACAGAAATTGAGATACCTACACACTCAATCAAACCTCGAAACTCTGCACAAATACTCCCTCAATCCCATACTCCAAAAGCCCTAACCTTCCGAAGGCAGCCGTCAATCCGGCGATTAAACCCCGAAGTTCAAACCCTAACTCTAGGGTTCTCGATCAAGCAATCAGTCAATCACACTCAATCCAAAGCAATCAAGCAACTGAGGGATCAAGGTGGTGAGGCCCAACGGCCTCTGGTTTGCCTTATTTACTGTCCTTTTTTACTAACCGTAGCGTTTTGATTATTCGTTAATCTTTCTGTCTGGTGTGAGGAAGAACACCGACTGGGGCTTCGATCCCTCGGCCGGTACATTAAACCAGTGTGATTACTCGGCCGTGACATCCATTCACCGGCCGAGTAATCGATCTCCTGGGACATTTTGTTTGCTTTTCTGCTTTCTAATGCATGCTTCAATTATCGCACTGGCTCACTTTGCTTACTGTTTAAAGGAATAACTAAACAGACTATGTGTTAGAATTAGACAAAGCTTCTATACGTCTTATGTTGAATGATTATGGGCCAGTCTCACGACTGGGCAAAGAGGGGTGCCTAACACCTTCCACTTATTGTACTTTTGGCTCCCATATCCAGAATCTCTATCTGTTTTCCCAGTTTTAATAAACTGGGTGGCGACTCTATTTGATGATAACCGTTATCGTGTGGCGATGTTCCTAGCCATGGGAATGTCCATGATTTTGGTTTATGAAGTGAGCAACCAATCGATTAAACGCAACGTGATCAATCTGTATGGCAATGCCCCGTTTGGGAGGTGTCTACAGTTTTTGGCGACTCTGCTGGGGAACATGAGAGCCATAACCAAAAAGTTCAACATAAGACTAATACATGCCTTGTCTAATTCATTTATCATATGCATCGAGCGGGCAACCCGTTGAGTTCACCTGATATCCCGGCATGACACGGGCTATGTTGGGGGTTCCAGCAAACTCCACAGTCACTCGTACCTAGTGGTATATCAAAAAGGAAATCACCCAATCGCCGCCTATGATGGGCTGGTGAGAGGATTGGTGCCCTTTGACAACGGAGCACCCTGAAACTACCAAAACCTTGCATGTTTTAGAAAGTCATAGAATTTATCAAACTAAGACAGGAACCTACAGGCTAGGAACCTGCTTGCATTTTATTTCCAAGTTCTTCCTCACACCCATTGTATATGTGTATGTTGTAAAGTTTCTCTTTTGCAGGTTAAACCTTAGGAATCTCTCTAAGTCGAATAAACAGTATGTAAGATTAATCAATCTAACTAAAGCAAAAACCTTTTTCAGGAAAAATGACTGCATCATTGTTCACATTTGATTCGCACTTTCAAGTTGTCACCAAGCTGTCTGGCCCGCTCCACTTTGCTGTTGAAGATTTCAACCCCTTTGAATACATCACTCCAGTAAATCAACCAAAGCCTATGGTGGCTATCATTGAAGACAACCATGTCATGTTCGCTGGAAGAGTTTATGAGGAAGAGGTAGAAGACCTGATTGAAGAAGAAGGGCTTCGCAGGGTTCCAATCTACTTTTATGACCCTTATGCACCTACCGATGATTATTGGCCAATAGACGAGGTTAACAACCTCGAGACTGAAGAGGCAAAGGAAGAAGAGGCTGTCGACAATGACCCACTAGACGAAATATCACTAAAGCTGCTTTTTGATGAGGGGGTCACCAACAATGAAATAAAGGTGATCCACCCCATCATAGACAGCTTTGGTAATTGGTGGGGTTTTGTTGGCACACGACGGGTCGACAACAGCGACGAAGCCGAGATTGAAGCTCAATTGGAAGAAATAACAGCAATAGCAAATCAAATGGCCCTCCAAGACTTGCAGGGTGACAATGATGAAAGTGCGAATCAAGGTGACAGTGAAGTACTGGTGATCGACCTTGGTGATGAAAAAGACTGCTCTGAGCTGATTGTGGATGCTGAAAAAGGGGCTTACCCTAACTGGACCGTGGAACACACTCTAAAATACAAAATGAAAAGCGCTAATTCTGATCTTAGTTCTGATTCCGATTCCGACTCCGAGTCGACTCAGTCCGAGTCAAACTTTTCATCCTTTGAAACTACTAAGTCTAGTGAGGAAAACCTGGTCAAAGCACCAAGGCATAGCATTTACTTTGAGTTCGACTCCGAAATGTCTTTTGATAAACTTAGCAATGAGAAGGAAGATTTAGAGTATTTCACTTTGCCTATGATCAATTGTGTGGATTCCGACAAACCAAAATTTTGAGGAAGAGATTCCAAAAGAAATTCTAGAATTCATCGAGAGAGAAGAGGAAAGGCACGCTAAACCTTTTTCTGAGGAAATAATCACGGCAAACATAGGCTCTGTAAACGAGCCCAAAATGGTTAAAATTGGTGCCGCACTATCCCCTCAAGAAAGTGAAAAACTAATCCTTTTGCTAAAAGAATACAAAGATGTTTTTGCCTGGTCTTACGAGGACATGCCTGGAATAGACCCTGAAATTGTTCAACATAAAATTCCTCTTCATTCTGATGCAAAACCAGTTAAGCAAAAACTGAGACGTATGCGCCCTGATTGGGTCCTAAAGATAAAAGAAGAAGTCACTAAGCAAATCAACGCCGGTTTTCTCATAGTCACCGAATATCCACAATGGGTAGCAAACATCGTTCCCGTACCAAAGAAAACTGGAGGAATCAGGGTCTGCGTAGATTTCCGAGATCTCAACAAAGCCAGTCCGAAAGATGACTTCCCATTACCTCACATAGACGAACTAATAGATAACACCGCAGGCCATGCATTACTATCCTTCATGGATGGATTTTCTGGGTATAACCAAATCCTTATGTCTCCTGAGGATAGAGAGAAAACCACCTTCACTACGCCTTGGGGGACTTACTGCTACCGAGTAATGCCATTTGGGTTGAAGAATGCTGGAGCCACTTACCAGAGGATGGCCACAACACTGCTGCACGACATGATGCATAAAGAGGTCGAGGTGTATGTCGACGATATGATAGTCAAATCAAAGGAAAGGGAAGGACACTATGGAGCACTCCAAAAGTTCTTTGAGAGGATTAGGAATTATAAGCTACGTCTTAACCCTCAAAAATGCACTTTTGGGGTAACAGCTGGAAAGATGTTGGGTTTCCTCATCACTCAAAGAGGAATCGAGGTAGATCCTTCCAAGATACAGGCTATCATGGAGATATCACCACCTAGGACAGAAAAGGAAGTAAGGAGCTTCTTAGGGAAGGTACACATCAGCAGGTTCATTTCCAAGCTCACAACCACCTGTGAACCTCTTTTCAAACTACTGAAGAAAGGTACGGATTTTGAATGGAGCCAAGACTGTCAGCAAGCATTCGAGGCAATCAAAGAATACCTTCAGAATCCACCTGTACTATCGCCACCCATCCCTGGGAAGCCATTGATTCTGTATCTCTCAGTAACAGACACGTCCATGGGATGTATGCTAGCACAAGAAAACGACGCCAAAGTAGAGTGCGCCATATACTACCTCAGCAAGAAAATGATGGATTATGAGACAAGGTACACTCCCCTCGAGAAAACCTGTTGGGGGCTAGTATGGGCCACAAAGAAACTGAGGCACTACCTGTTAGCACATCCGGTGGTGCTGGTCTCTCGTTTAGACCCAATCAAGTATCTTTTCGAAAAGCCCGCACTTATCGGAAAGCTAGCTAGGTGGTTATTGCTGCTAGCGGAGTTCGACCTCAAATACATGACAAGGAAATCGGTAAAAGGAAGAGCTGTGGCAGAATTCTTGGCAGATCACCCTGTGACAGAGGCCGAGGCAGAGGACTTCATGTTCCCCGACGAGGATATCTTATGTCTCTTAGACGACACCTGGCAACTTTACTTTGATGGAGCATCAAACCAATGTGGATATGGCATAGGGGTATTGCTAGTTTCCCCAAACGACTCTCACATCCCTTTGTCATATAAGCTAAGGTTTGAAGTCACTAACAACCAAGCTGAATATGAGACTTGTATTGCTGGAATGGAGGCAGCCCTGGAGCTAGGAGCAAAAAGGGTAGAAGTCACTGGGGATTCAAACCTGGTGGTATCTCAAGCAAGAGGAGACTGGAAGGTCAAGGAGGATACACTGAAGCTATACTCTGTGCTGGAAAATCTAATTCCACAATTCGATTCTCGTTATCTTCACACACACTCCTCGAGTGAGCAATAGATTTGCAGATGCACCGCGACATTGGCGTCTATGGTCGAAATACCCACAGGGATTCACAATGCGGCCTCTCATGATCGAACAAAAGGTTAAACCAGCATGTGAGTGTACCTTTACCGAGGAAGGTGAAGACGATGGCAAGCCATGGTACGAAGACGTGAAAGAATTCCTGGAAAAAGGGGAATACCCATCCGAGGACACCTCGAAGGACAAAACAGCTCTACGGAAGTTTGCTGCCCGGTTTGTAATCTGTGGAGGAGCAATATACCGAAGGGCACACTTGGGTCCAAGTCAACTTTGCGTCACGACAGAGGACAGCCGCAGGGTAATGGAGGAAATACATGAAGGAATTTGTGGGCCACACATGAATAAGGCAACGATGGCAAAGAAGATCCTACGTCAGGGATATTACTGGACTACAATGGAAGCCGACTGCGCTGATTATGTCCGTCGATGTTACAAATGCCAAACTCACGCTGATCGTATGCGTATTCCCCCTACGGAATTGTACAGCATGACATCCCCCTGGCCATTCTCCACTTGGGGGATAGACGTCATTGGAAGTATAAATCCAAAGGGAAAATACAAACATCAGTTCATCCTAGTGGCTATCGACTACTTCACCAAATGGGTAGAAGCAGCTTCTTATGCTACTCTCAAAGCCACTCATGTGGCCAAATTCATCCGCACTAATATCATCTATCGATATGGTGTACCTCACGAGTTTGTATGTGATAATGGATCGCACTTCAAGGGGGCGACAAAGAAGCTTTTCGCCGAATTTGGGATACAAAATCATCGGTCATCTACTTACCGACCTCAAACTAATGGAGCAGTTGAAGCTGCGAACAAGAATGTCAAGAGGATTCTGCGGAAGACTACCGACACTTACATGGACTGGCCAGAAATGCTACCTCTGGCACTATGGGGATATCGAACAACTGAAAGGACTTCAACTGGGGCCACTCCCTACTCTCTGGTCTATGGAATGGAAGCTGTCTTGCCTATCGAATTGGAATTACCTTCGTTGAGGGTTCTAGCTGAGACTGGGATGATCGAGGAAGACTGGGTTCAAAACCACTACGACGAGTTGGCACTACTAGACGAAAGGAGACTGAGGGCTTTATACCATGTACAAGGGTATCAACGCCGCATTGCACAAGCATTCAACAAAAAGGTGAAACCTAGGGACGTCAAGGTAGGAGACATGGTGCTCAAAGCAATTCGTCGCCACGTCTCAGACCCAAGGGGCAAGTTTAGACCAAACTTGGGAGGCCCCTACCTTATCAAACGCATACTTCCTGGAGGAGCAGCATACATCGCAGACTTGGATGGAATGGAATTCGCAACGCCAATCAACATTGACAAGTTGAGGAAGTATTACCCATGAGAGATGCTCGTTGGACCGAAAACCACAAGGGTGGGCGGATCCAAGCAAAAATTAGAGCAGCCTGCTAGGTCGAAAACCCGCTAGGGCGGCTTAGGCAAAAACTAAGGCATAAATAAAACGCTCGCTAGACCGAAAACCCGCAAGGGCGGTTGTTAGGCAAAATTTAGAGCACAAAAGGAGAGGAAAATACCCGAGTGGACCCTAACTAAAAACAAAACAAATCCCCTTTGTTGGAACTACGTTTATGGCCTAATTCCCTCCATGGGATACGTAGGCAATCTCTAAGTTCGAGATTCGGCCACTGCTATCACTTCCGAAATTTCTAGGTCTATCCTAAAGCATGTTCGCTATCAAATCATGGCAATAACATCTTCAAATAAAACGACCAAATATTTTATTATTTCCAAAGAGAAAGGACAAAGCAAACCTAAACAATTCTTAATCCATGAAAGCTAGAATCAAACAAACATCTTTTGAAAAACATAAGCAAAGCGTCAATCTCTAGGTCTTCCTTCTCTTTGCACTACTATCCTCCAAAAGGTTTTTCTTCAACCAGCGTTTGTAAGAACCCGATAGCTTGGCAACGAAATTCTCAGCAACCTCTGCATCACTCTATTTGGCCAAAAACGCAGCGTATTGCAACGGAAGTTGGCATCATGGATCTTAGAGATGGTGTACTCAGGGTCACCTAAGATTGCGGCTTGTTCAGCCCCAAACTGCCTTTGAAAGCGAACAGGGAAGTAGAAAACGACTCGAGTAATGCCAATCACTGCTACACCAAAGTGGTTCATGGTACTCACGGTCATGCTCTCGATACCATACCAGGGGCAAACCCATTGAATCCAATCACCCCTGCAGGTCCTCATCCATGCTTCCCAAGCAGCCTCAGTTGGGAATTGCTTAATCATGTGACGCTCCGTGCATTGGTCTGGATTATAAGGAAGTCGCTCCGGCGCATCCCACACCTTTAGCTTCTCAAACAACCACACCTAGAGAAAAATGGAAAATTGTGAGTTGAGAGAACACGTGAGTCAAAACAAAAGAGTGATGAGTGAAAAGATAAACTTGACAAAATAAACAAATAAAGGAGCGAACCTGCAATAGCAAGGGACCGCCTGAGAACTGGGCTGTAGGACTACCCTTCATCACATCTAGACCCATCAAGGTCTCACTAAACCAGCAAAACCCACACGGTTTCCAATTTGTTGAGCAAGGTTAAGCAATATAGGATCAGCATGACCAGAGGAAGGGCCAAGCAAGTAGTAATGAAGGAGACAAGTGCACAATGCATGAAAGCATGATTTCTGTAGGGAAACTTGGCGATGAGCCTCGGCTGTACCAAAACGCTGAATGAATTGCAGAATCTCTAGCCTTCCTTTCACCAGGAAGAATTTAACTTCATGTTTCTGAACTTGGAGTAAATCCTTCAGGAGATCACCCCGGTTGAACAAGGGATTAGGAGCAACAAAACCTTCCCTGTCTGAATGGCCCATAATGGCCGCAAATTCCTCGATAGTAGGACACAACTCCTCTATCTTAAAGCGAAAGACGTGAAAACCAGGGTCCCACAAACTAGCGGCTGCCCTAAGGAAGGCAAAATTCACGGGAATGTAACGAAGGGAAAAGAGGAAGTCCATGCCAAAGGACTTAAAGTGCAGACGGTCAAGGCCATTAAAGGAATCCAACCACTGATCAAGGACTGGTTGTGCCATATGCAAAGAATTGCTGCTGACAATGCTATCGGGTTCGTAGAACGCGTACTTATAGGACTAGGTCGAGTCTTAGTTCGAATCGGAATCGGATTCTTAATCCTCGGAAATTTAGTCGGTCTCTCGGCCGGCACTTCGATAAGACGGCCGTGGGATCAATCCACCGGCCCGTAGATAATAGGGTTGACCTACAAGTCAAACCCAGGCAAACCAAACGATCCCTCGGCCGCCAGATCGAAGCTTCGGCCGTATAATCACTAGCTCGGCCGCCAGAACGGCTATTTTGCAGACTGTTCCCACGGTTCAGTTCGTTTCGTTGGATTAACGAGAATGTCACACGTAAACAACGTAGAAACAGCATGTACAATCACAATCGCAGAGCAAAAGGTTTTTGTTTCATATATCAAAAGCTTTTTACATCACAAGGTGGATCATCCCACATTTCCTAACAAACTATACATCGATTTCCTGTCGAACTAACCTATGCAGGAAGAGAAACAAAGAAAAAACAAAAAAAGAGGAAGCAGGAGAGGATGTCGAACCCTCTGGTGGTCCGAACAAAAGAGACCAGCTGCAAAAAAGAAGAGGACGCCCCTGGGGCGATGTATACCAAAGGAGTACTACGGTGCAGAAGGGACACCACATGGCTCAAAAGAATCACCACATGGCCCAGAAAAACCACCACACCGCGTACCACCGCCATGCCAGGAGCTCCGTGTCGCGGAAGCAAGTCACCCATGCGAGGGCCCCTAATCAAGCATACTCATGCGAGGATCCATAATCAAGCGTCAAGACAGGACCAAAAGCAAACGCGGTCTCCCTCCGCGCACGCTAGCCGCATCAGCATATCGCCCACGGCCCGGAGCTGTCGGAAACAAGGAGAAGTGGAGGGGGGGTCTTCGGTGGAAGCCTCGGACGGAAGGAACGGAGAGGGAAGAAAGGAAAGTGAAACAAACGGCTGAGGCCGTGGCCTTTTATAGGCCCCTGGAAATGAATCGATTAAGCGGCCGAGACATCGGTTCCCCGGCCGATACATCAATCCCTCGGCCGGGAGATCGATCTCCTGGCCCTCCAAATCAATTTCCTTCAACGAGAAGCAGATTTTGCTCAGTGCACTAATTCGAGCCATTACAGACTTCTAAGTCCTCAACCAACCAAGTAGCCTTGGGGGCATCCCCAAGCCAATGAAACATGATCAAAACCAGCCTTGGGGGCATGCCCAAGTATGAGGAAAATCTCTCTCCACAGACTACTGACCGGAGCTCCCACTAAGGATTATCAAAACCAAGCCCACCATCTCAGCAACTCTACGCTTGCCATTCCAGCAGCTTCGTCTCTACCAACTCAGCGGCTCTACGCCCCCACCTATCAACTCAGCGGCTCCAAGCCCACCGTTTCAACTGGCTCCAAGCCATAAACAATCAAGTTCTCAACAGAGTCTACGCCCACTATCCTGACAGGCTTAAAGCCCATCATCCTTACACGACTCAGCGGCTCCTAGCCCGCTATCTCAACTAGCTCGAACCCATAACAACCATCTTGGCGGCTCTAAGCCCATTATCGACAGGCTCTACGCCCTTTATCACAACTTAGCGGCTCAAAGCCTATAATCTCAAATGGCTCTAAGCCATCACCTCAAATAGGCTCGAAGCCTATCTCAACAGACTCTACGTCTACTATCACCCAGCGGCTCGAAGCCCTCGGATCAGCAGCTCTGTGCTCGCTATCACAACAACAGACTCTACGCCTGTTATCACTCAATTTGGCGGCTCCAAGCCCATTGTCTCAACTGGCTCGAAGCCGTACACAATCAAGCTCTTAATAGGCTCAAAGCCTATGTCTATTACCTCAGCGGCTCAAAGCCCATTATCTCAACAGGCTCGAAGCCTATATCTACCACCTCGACGGCTTCAAGCCCATTACTCTAATAGGCTCAAAGCCTGTATCTACCCTCTGAAATGGCTCGAAGCCATAAACTTAGCGGCTCAAAGCCCGACATCTCAACTGGCTCGAAGCCGTAAACAAGCAACAGGCTCTAAGCCGCCCCATCAATCAAAGACATCTATTCTCATGCTCTACGCCTGAATGCTCAAAAATCTAACATTTTTGAATGCTCAAGCTCTACGCTTGGTTGCCCAACCACTGTGTACTGGATGCTCAAGTTATATACTTGAATGCTCAAGCTCTACGCTTGGATGCCCAACTACTGCGTACTGGACGCTCAAAGCCTGTACTTTGAATGCTCGGATTCTGCCATCCGAATGCTCGAGCTCTACGCTCCGAATGCTCAAGTCCGGAACTTGATAGAAGCTCTAAGCTTAAAACAAACACACACGCACGGGCTCGTGCACATATTGCATTATCACATCGAGTCTGCATCATCACATCTAACAACCATCATCACACATGTACACTCTGCATATCTCTCATGAAACAGGTCAACCCTGCTATCAACCGGCTCTATGCCTCGGTTTTATTTGATCGGCCCAACGCCTCGATCCTTTGGCTCCACGTCAACATTTATGATGAGAAAGCTCCGTGCACAGACCATCAGAATACAACCAGCTCCGCGCTTCGGTCCCATCAAGCTCTAAGCTCACCTCAGGCCCCCGCCTCATAAACCTCAGCAGGCTCCACGCCTCAGTCCAGTCACCTCAGGCTCTCATCCTGATCAATACCAGCTCCGCGCTTCGGTCCCATCAAGCTCTAAGCTCACCTCAGGCCTCCGCCTCATAAACCACAGCAGGCTCCACGCCTCAATCCAGTCATCTCAGGCTCTCGCCTTATGATCAAACACCAGCTCCGCGCTTCGGTATTATCGATCTAATCCCCTCAGGCCTTCGCCTCAAGATTGCAACAGGCTCCACGCCTCGATTCCATCACTCTCCAGGCTCTCGCCTCATGGCTACAACCGGCTCCGTGCCTCGGTTCCCTCATCACCAAAGCTCCAGTCACTGGCCCTGCGCCCCCATATCTCAAAAGTAACCCGGCGTCCAATTCATCCCCAATAGATGGTTTGGATTCCACCCCATTACATCAACCCCTTCCAGCTCATTCGCAAGGATAGGCTACTCTACCGAGCTCCTTTCAGTCAAAGTAAGGACGATCAAGAAAAGCAAACACACCTGCAGTGTACTGATCTACCCCAAAATACTAAGGAAGCTCTCCGCAAAGAAACTCCCCAGGTAGCCCCGCGCTCCTTCAACTACTCTTCGCCAAAACCCTGGCTCAGTCTAGGTACGTCACACTACGGCTTTTTAAGCCCTAAGGTACGTCTTCTGTCTCTAACCCTTCGAACTTTTTACTTTTCTTTATTGCCCGAACTACGATTGGTCTGGATTTCCCTTGTGGAATACGTAGGCAGCCTCCCGGCCCGACCATAACAAAACCTTTTTCGAAAACCCCTTGGAATAGTGGTTGGACCAAATTGAGTTGCTTTTTACAGCTTTGACTCTTACTCAAACATGTCTCGCGATCCGTCTGAGTTCAGTCAAAGAGGGGCATCTGTAGACACCCCAATTTGGCCTAACGATTATTTCAAGTCCCACCTTGGGACAATCCCGATGATGAAATGGATACAATGATTGCTGATTGCTTCCTTGAGGACTTTAGGACTTTCGGTGAGAACTTTGACCACTTAGAGGACCCAATTCAAAGCCATACAGCGTTTCAGACAGAAATACAGAAGCCTAGGAGAATCCATCTGACGGCCGTAACATCGATCCCACGGCCACAACATCAATCCCTCACCCGAGCAACCTGTTGCCAGCAAAATCTCCCTGAGAGATCAATCCCTCGGCCGCGAGATCTATCCTTCGGCCGAGACATCCATTCCACGGCTGCGACATCCTTTGCTCGGCCGCCAGATCGACCTTTTTCCAGACTCTGGAACGTTCTGTCAGACGTTTGGTTTGATCCAACTACACTACCTTTCCGATGCGTTCGGGCTACGTTCGGAGATCACGACGTAGAGTTAGAGATGCATTGCAATTGCAATTGCCATCTCGTGATTTGATTGGCCGGAGTGAGTCATCCCTATGCCTATATAAAGGGGCCTTTGGGCTCCGAATTAACACACGAAATTGATATACCCTCACACTCAATCAAGCCACGAAGCTCTGCACAAATACTCCCTCAATCCCATACTCCAAAAGCCCTAACCTTCCGAAGGCAGCCGTCAATCCGGCGATCAAACCCCTAAGTTCAAACCCTAACTCTAGGGTTCTCGATCAAGCAATCAGTCAATCACACTCAATCCAAAGCAATCAAGCAACTGAGGGATCAAGGTGGTGAGGCCCAACGGCCTCTGGTTTGCCTTATTTATTGTATTTTTGACTAACCGTAGCGTTTTGATTATCCGTTAATCTTTCTGTCTGGTGTGAGGAAGAACACCGACCGGGGCTTCGATCCCTCGGCCGGTACATTAAACCAGTGTGATTACTCGGTCGTGACATCCATTCACCGGCCGAGTAATCGATCTCCTGGGACATTTTGTTTGCTTTTCTGCTTTCTAATGCATGCTTCAATTATCGCACTGGCTCACTTTGCTTACTGTTTAAAGGAATAACTAAACAGACTATGTGTTAGAATTAGACAAAGCATCTATACGTCTTATGTTGAATGATTATGGGCCAGTCTCACGACTGGACAAAGAGGGGTGCCTAACACCTTCCCCTTATTGTACTTTTGGCTCCCGTATCCAGAATCTCTATCTGTTTTCCCAGTTTTAATAAACTGGGTGGCGACTCTATTTGATGATAACCGTTATCGTGTGGCGATGTTCCTAGCCATGGGAATGTCCATGATTTTGGTTTATGAAGTGAGCAACCAATCGATTAAACGCAACGTGATCAATCTGTATGGCGATGCCCCGTTTGGGAGGTGTCTACACTTCTCGAACAGATACTTGATAGGATCCATCCGAGAAATCAGCTTCACCGAATAGGCTAGCATGTAGTGTCTAATCTTTTTGGTAGCCCAAACTAGCACCCAACATGTCTTTTCCAAAGGGGTATAACGTTCCTCGCTCCCTACCATCTTCTTGCTCAGGTAGTAAATGGCTTTCTCGACTGCTTTTTCTCCTTCTTGTGCCAGCAAATATCCCATAGCTGTCGAGGTAACGGATAAGTACAGGATCAAAGGTCGACCAGGTGTAGGCGGCATTAAGACTGGCGGATTCCTCAGATACGCCTGGATAGATTCAAAAGCAGCTTGGCACTTCTCGGTCCATTCGAAGCGAACATCCTTCTTGAGTAAACGGAACAGCGGTTCGCAAGTCAGTGTTAGCTTGGCTATGAATCGGCTGATAAACTGAACTTTACCCAGAAAGCTTCGAACTCCCTTTTCCGACTGCGGTGGTTCCATTTCGAGAATTGCTGTAATCTTAGAAGGATCGACCTCAATTCCTCTTGAGGTGATCAGGAACCCCAACATCTTGCCTGCTGTGACCCCAAATGTGCACTTCTGCGGATTAAGACGCACGTTGTATTTGCGGAGCCTTTCGAGAAACTGCCTGAGTGCTGGGATGAAATCCTCATTTTCCTTTGCCTTGACAATCATGTCGTCGACGTAGACCTCAACCGTCTTGTGGATGAAATCATGTAACAAAGTGGTCTGGGCCCGCTGGAAAGTGCAACCAGCATTCTTTAGCCCAAACGGCATCATCACATAGTAGTAAGTACCCCATTCAGTGACGAAGGTTGTCTTCTCTTGATCCTCTGGCGCCACAAAGATCTGGTTGTACCCTGAGAATCCGTCGACAAAAGAGAGCAAAGCATGCCTCGCTGTGTTGTCCACAAGCACATCGATGTGAGGCAAGGGAAAACTATCTTTGGGGCTTGCTTTGTTCAAGTCCCTAAAGTCGACGCAGACTCGGATTCTCCCATCCTTCTTAGGAACTGGCACGATGTTGGCCACCCACTTCGGATATTCAACAACCCTTAGGAATCCGGCGTCAATCTGCTTGGTGACCTCCTCTTTGATCTTCTCAACCCAATCCGGCCTCATCCGGCGGAGTTTCTGTTTGACTGGAACAGCCCCTGGTGCCAGCGGAATTTGGTGCTGCACGATCTCAGGATCGATACCAGGCATGTCCTTGTGAGACCATGCGAAAACCTCGAAGTATTCTTTGAGCAGATCAATCAGCACAGTACGATCCTCGGGAGACAGAGTTGAACCAATTTGCATCATTCGAGGGTTATCCTCGTCTTTCAAATTTATAGAAATTACTTCTTCTTTTAGAGGCTGAGCATGCTTTTCGTCTTCCCTTTCGATGAGGAAATGCAACTCAGCGGGGATGTCCCCATCGAAGTCTGTTCCTTCATCGTCGGGGTCGACACAGTTTATATAGAAGTCAGCAAAGTAATCGGAAGTAGGATCATGCATTTCATAAAACCCCAGCGGGTTGCCAAGTACAGTGGACTCAAACTCGAAATAGAAGCTATGACGTGGAGGGCCAAGAGGCACAAACTCCGACTCTGAGCTAGACCTAGACTTGACAGACTCTGTGTCAGACTTGGATACATCGTCAATGCATGTCAGACGCGGAGTGAAAATGCAATTATTTATACTACCCTTGGCTTCCACAATGAGGGAGGTCGGATCTTCGAGGATATCCGGAGAGTCGGGCCCAAGCATCAGCACTTCAACCTCTTCTGCCTTGCCAACCAAACCTATTTGGGAGAACAGCATCTCCAAGTCCTCTTGATCAATTGCCTGCAGCCAGTCAGTCTCTTCCTTAACCCGGGCCAGCCGCTTCTTGAATTCCTCTTCAGCCAGCTCTTCCTTGGCTATCTCTTCCTCATTGTCGGACCAGGTGTCTGCAGCGAAGATCTCGAATCCCGGTAGCCAAGTGCCAGTCTCCGGATCCCAGAACGGCTCGGGTTGACCTTCATAATAGATGCTCCCTCCCTCACGGGTGAAGTAGCTGCCAGGGTTACCATAAAGGGTTCGAGGTTTTCCCGTACCTTTCCCCTTTTTGGCCTTTTTGGCCGAAGGTGCGTATCCCAAACCAAATCGGCTTTCAGAAAAGGGAAAGGTAGGGAACTCAGCGACCCCCTGCTGGTTTATCCCAAGTCCAAAACCGGGCATATGGCCCATCCTTCTCATGATGTCGATGGCGGCTGAGCTGATAATGAAGTCGTCGTCCACGGCGATGGCAAGGACTGAGCCTGCGGTATCGAATGAAAACCTTCCAAAATTCGAGTCTTCTTCCCCATGTGTGATTCCTAAGACAGGCTTGTCGTCCTTGAGCGGGCGGATCCCAGAGTCCCCGCAGATAGTTAGAGTCCCAGTGGGAAGCCTCAGCATAACCTTTTGGTGCAGAGTTGAAGGTACTGCCATTATGTCTGACCTATGCAGCCATGGCCTGCCCAGCAGCAGATTAAAGGTGGCAGGGATGTTGACTACATGGAATTCCACCTCCATCTCAAAGCCCTCAGCATCGAGCTTGAGTACAATGGTCCCTTCCACAACGCGGCGGGTGCTATCATAGGCTTTGACGGCCAGATTAGATGGCGCGAAATCCTTCTTCGTGATCCCCAAGCGGTAAGCGACCCTTAGCGGACAGACATTAATGGCGGAGCCATTATCGATGAGCACGGTCGGAACCCAAAGTCCCTTGCATTTGACGGTGATGTGTAACGGGCGGTTATGGTCGGTCCCCTCGATAGGCAAGTCCCTCTCGGTGAAAGTAACAGAGTGCTTGGAGAGCAAGGGTAGGATGAGGGCAATCATTGCCTCGGGAGTGATGTCAGTTGGTACCTTGAGTCGGGCGAGGGCCGCAGACAGCTTGTCACGATGCTCCTTTGATGATGCGATCAAGCCCCAGATCGATACAGCTGCAGGGATCCTCTCAAGTTGTTTATGAATTACGTCCCCTTCTGGGACTCCACCAAGGATGTTCGGAGCGCCTCTTTGGATAGCCGGATTAGCAGGTTGCAAAACATGAGGATTGGACGAGCTCCCAGCCTGCAAGTTAGAGGGCTGGAAAACTCGGCCCCTCCTTGTAACGTTGGCGACGTCCCACCAAGAAGTTGTGTCGTCGAAGTCCCAGAAGTCCGCAGGTATGTCGTCCATCTTGCGCTTTCTTTTGTCGGTTGCTGCCACAGTTGTAGACGGATCTTGCCCCAGAGCCAAATCCTGTTCCAAATCCTTCATTACCAGCCCTTCCTAGAAAGACGGATCTTGCGCAGCGGCCTCTTCAAATGGCGCCCCCGGATTAGTCACAAACGGCGTGTCCCAAAAACCAGCATCCACCAGAGCAGTGTTGACCGTCCAGACTTCATTGCCCATGTTGATATCTACCACCTTATCTACATCCCAAAAGTCAGAAGGCAACGGATTTGTATTGAGGTTGACAATCTCATCTACCTCCCATAGATCATCAGGTACCGCATCCAGAGCCATGACAGAGCATTCAACGTCCGGAGCTATGTGTGGGCGCGGCTGCTCCACTGGCACGATATTGACAGTCGGATCGCATCCCAGATCGGTGCACAAGTGGAGAGCATCAGAGACCTTGTTTGCCAAAGAAAAGAGATCTCCGAGTTGGCGACTTTCGTTGGGAATGATCTCCCCTTCGACGTAGTAGTCCAGGTATTTCTCATCTATGTCTTCACCGGTTCTTGTCCATTCCATGTGGAAGTTCTGATCCCAAGATAGCTGCGCAGCGTCAGGCTGTGGGTCCCACACGTATTCCTCTTCCTCGGGACCGGCTGGCTCGGCCTGATAGTAAAGCATGAACAGAGAGAGGCCATCGAGCGGATCGGACTGCGCTGCATTCCACTCTTCTTCCAGTTGGTCAATCCACGCCTGGTCAATCTGTGGAGGTGCAGGGAAACCCAAATGGTATCGCTCATTCCAATCGTTGCCTAGCTCCGTCCACTCTCTCATCTTGTCTTCCATTTCCCAGCCGACTGACAGCATGTTGACGTCGAGATCGGTCGGGAATGCTACAACGGGTCTTGGGTGTTCGTATGAGGTTATATGGTCAGTGGGGTTAAATATGGGGGAGCTAGGAGAGATTATGGTGGAGCTGAGGGATATGTGGTTAACTTGATTATGGTGCTTTGGGAGAGAGTTGGAGATGACGTTGGGTTTGGAAGAGTTCTATTGTCCACCAAGTCTTGTATCGCATGACGGAGGCGATAGCAAGAGTCGGTGTGGTGACTAGGCATCTGGTGGTAAGCACAGAAGACGTTAGGGTTGTGGCTAGGAGGTGGATTTTGGGGAAGTGGGGTCGAAGTTAGAGGCCTGAGGTGACTAGACTTGGCCAGCTTTTTGAGGACAGCGGAGAGGGGTGCTTCGAAGTTGGCGACGACACGGGGTTGACTGCGGTTTCGGGGTTTTTGAGGGGTTTGCACTTGATTGACGTCGGCTATGTGGTTGGAGTTTTGAGTTGTGGCGGCATTGCTAGCAGTAGTAGCATTGGCGTAGTTGCTACCGCCAAAGAGAGCAGTACTACTTCTGGTGTAAGCATGGGGCTTAGCTTTTGACGTTGAGGTAGCAGGAGCAGATTCGGTTCTCGGGATCACCCCAGTTTGGAAAGCTTCTTCAATGGCAAGGCCAGAATCAAAGAAGGTTTCCCAGTTTGCACCCTGGACTAGTACGAGGTTTTTAGCAAAATCTGGCTGCAGATTGCGAGAGATGATGCGGATTTGATCCTTCTCACTTGGACGGTCCGTCATTAGGGCTGCCTTAGCTCTCCATCGCTGGATGAAATCCGCAAAGGACTCCTTTGCGCTCATCTTGGTTGATTCCATCTCTCGAGTGGTCATCTTGAGTTGGACGTTGTCACTGTACTGGGCGTTGAAAGCGGCCCCAATGTCGACCCAAGTTTTCCTTTTGGAGAGGTCCAGAGACAGAAACCATTGAAATGCGGGACCAGTAAGAGTTTGAGGGAAAAATTGTGCCATGGTTTCCTCTTCAATTCCATGTAGTTTCATTGCACTATGGTACGCTAACAAGTGAGTCTTAGGATCCCCAGTGCCGTCAAACTTTGCAAAGTCGGGCATCTTGAATCGTTCGGGCAACCTAGCGTTTGGAAACGGACAGAGACGGTCCATGTCCAAACCGCCAGCGCTTATCTTCTCGGCCTTAGAGACAGTCTCCTCGAGTTTTGCCATCTTGGCAATCAGGGCAGCCATTTCCGGGCTTGGAGCAGGATTTTCACCCTGAGGGTTCTCCTCAACCACGGGCTCGCGCTCTTCCCTTCCAGCACCTCCTCCAGCTGCAGGAACCAGAGGAAGTCGTTCTTCAATTAGGGCACGGAGGTTGGCCGTAGAGGCGTCAGCTTGATCGACCCTCTCTTGCATGATGGCGAGGTTGCGTTGAATATCGGCAAGAATATTAGCAAGGGTCAGAGGTGGAGTTTCAGCCATGACGAGAGGTTCTGTCTTGACTTGAACGAGTTTCTGAGGCGCAGGGAATGGAGTGAAAGGAGTCGGTGGCGAATCCTCCCCTAGCAGAATGCAACCCGGAGCTTCCGTCGTGGCAAACCCAAAATCAGACCCACCCAAATCTTTTCACAGATAGACCCGGCGGACGTTCCCAAGTAGGTTTGGCCCTTGATTCTGAATCTGGACAGTGCGATGGCTAGACAGTAAAGTAGAAGGGCTCAGTGACAGCCTGCAGCAATTTTATTTGAAAGAGAAAGAGACAACGGAAAATGCCTGTATGAGCGTCGTCGGTGTCCTCCTAGACTCTAGAACTAACAGACAAAACCGTTTTATGACAGCCGGACGCTGCCCAGGTCCTCAGATTTCTTTTCGACGACGTACCTTTGATGGAATCGACTAACACTAAGAGATGTCGAAACAGCCTAAGCCTTTGACTATTCCGTTTTCGAAGTTTCAACTTTGGAATGGAACAACTTGGCGTTTCATGTCATGATACTGTAACCAGGATGGCATAAGCAGCACTGTGCCGGAGCCTCGAACGGTGTAAGTGTTTTGCACTTTTAACCTGAGCGGTGTGAGTATCATGGCACGTTTCCCGTTGTTCCTAGTTCTCTGTTTGAAACCTCGATTGGGTTTAGACAAGGATTTAGAAAGTCTCGATTTCCCAAAGTCTCGTTGACCCAAGGAATTTGATAGTTGATAACGTGCACCATCAAGATGCACGACTCTTCATCGGTCTAGGCAGCGCCTCAGTAGGCATAAAACGGGTTTGAAAGAGAGACAACCCTAAAAGCCGCCCTAGCATGCTCCTACGCAAAACGGTATGAATGGATGTACAGGCATGCGATAGGGAAAGCAGTAACACATAGACAGTTTTATGGGGGTTAGATGCAAGTAATCCTACCCTGCGGGTTCCTGTCTTAGTTTGAAAGGTTCTAGTGCTTTGTACGCATGGCGAGGCTGGTTTTGGCTTAAGGGGGTTCCTCAGGCTAGAGCTGTTTTATACCTCCCATTGCAACGCGTATAGCAAAGCAATGGTCGAACGGTAATACGTCTCATCATCGTCCAAGGTTGTTGGGCATTCGAGGACCCCGGTCTCCAGTAAACTGTGCCGGTTACCCAAAACACCTCAACGGGGCTGACAGAACACCGATGCAAATGGAGAGCGCCGAAAGCGATTGAATGAGAGAGAAACGCAACGTTTTTGAAAAAATGCCTTTTGAAGCTTGGCTCACTTCATTAATCGACATTTGGAGAAAACTACTCAAGTGAACAATAGTAAAAGCCCCAGTTCGGAGTGGTCGGATGTAGAATCCTGTTACGTTACCATTCCGTTCTTCAGCAGCGCGAAGCGTACTGTTTTGACAGACTTTTGAAAATTGTTCATTCATGTATTGATTTCCAAATGTTGATTAATGTAATGTTCCCCAGCAGAGTCGCCACTGTGGGCACACGGCCCAAAAATTCTACATTTTTAAAGTGTAAAAATCGGGTGCGCCTTTCTTGCGGAAAGCGCGGCGAAACGTTTCGCAGTTCAGAGTCGCCACTCGGATTTTGCGGAAAGTACCCAAGAAACCGGGTTTTTGAAAACGTTTGGATTACGTTTGTTTGAGTTTGAAAAAGGCTTGTAGACTGGACCGTCGTCACCTTCGATATCTGAGGTTTGGGAGCCAGGTTACGAGAGGGGAAGGGTTTTATGGCACCCCTCTCGCCCAATCCAGAGATCGGTCTCTACTCGGGCATTTTGTAAAACGTTTGCATTTCTCTCTTATTTGATCATTTTTAGCCAGTTAGGGTGGGGGAACAGTTAAAGGGGATTAAAACTGTAACACGTTTGCATTATGTGATAAAAATGAGATGTATGTTTGATGTTTGATCTAAAGCAAGTATAATAGATTGAGAACAAGCTCCTGCGAGTATTTGGACAAACTGGAACACACTGACTTAATGTGGTGCACGCAGGATCGAGCCTGTATGCATTGGCCAAGCCACTGTATACAGACGTGACCTGCGTGCGCCACACCCGTTCTGGCGTGCGCCGGTAAGCCCGAACCCACAGCTCTTGCAAACAACCCTCTGGACTCTGGAATGGACCACTGCACACCCAGGACAAACCACACAGTTTATATCAACAACACAATATAGTTACAGACAAATAAAGGGCTTAAAAGCCACCAAATAAATAGCAAACCCCTTAAACAGTGAGGGGAAGGAAAGTAGAGGCCAGGGCCTAGTTGCCATGCAAGGGCCAGCCACTGGTCAAGGTGTGACTGGCGCACGCAGGTACATGGTACCGTGCGCTAGTTAACACATCTCAGTCAGTGCTTGGCTTTGCATCATCTGGGCTCTGGAACATGACCAGAAGGCTCCCAAAGGCATTCCAAAGCAACAGAAATGAAATATTGAACACTATAGCTAAATAGTTCTAAAAGACAGAAAGCAGTAAACTGGTTCTTAGCATGCAGGAAGGTGATCAGAATATAAATAAAACAAAATAAGGACGATTGGTGATCCCCACGCCAGTTTTGCCATACTGCCATAACTGGCGTACGGCTCTAAACCACTGGCGTGCGCCACCGATCATCCCACATGGCTTTGAAACCTTGCCAGCATTAGGGCTAGGATTGGTATAGATTACCAGCCTTGACCCTGCTAGCCCCCCCTCAGGGGTCAGAACAGAAAACAGAAGCAAAAGGTGATATACCTTTGCTTGTGAGTTTGGAAAAGAACTTGGACTTGAGCTTGGGATTTGAGTGATGAATGTGGGGTGTGCTATGGGCTGGGTGTATTCTCCTTGCCTTGTCTTTCAATGGATGAAAGAGAAAACAAGAAGAATAAGAGAGAAAGGGGAAGAGCCAAAGCTTGGGCCTTCTTAATGGTGTTAACCCCTTGCAAATGAATGCAAGGGGGGTATTTATGGAGGAGAGAGTGACTGAGATCAGTTGGGCATAAGGGCTTGTTTGGTTTGCTTTGGCCAAGAGGGAGCCTCCCATGCATTAAATGCATGGGACTTGGCTTGAGAGGTGGTGTAGTGGTAGAGGGAACAGCCAGGACGGAGTAATCATCAGGGGACTGCTGGCTGATGTCAGGTGGTTAGAAAAACTCTCGCGCGTTCGGCTGAATAAAGTTGATTTGACTGGCATTGACTGGCGTACGCCCCTTGTTGAGTGGCGTGCGCCACTAACAGGCAATGACTGACACGTGGCTGTGATTCCAGCGCACGCTAGTCAAGCACCAGCGTACTCTAGTAGGGTTTTGCTGAGGCTATTTGGTTCTGGCTTGAAGGATTCGACAAGGGGTTCGGAATGGTTTGGATGAGGTTCGGGATGCTCAAAGCTCAAACTCATTAACAAACTCGGGATGTTCTTGACCTTAATCATCATCGGGGAATCAAAGACCGTAAGTAAACTAATCCGGATAGTCCAGAATAGGGTGTCTACACCTATCTCTTGGTTCCCTCTGTTGGTCACGCTAGCTCAGCATTAGTTAGCATTGCTGTCCAAATTGAGGCTTGAAAGGATGTGGTTTCGATGGTTTTGGCAGAGACTTTGATAGGTTTGGACAAGGTTCGTTCTGGAGAGACTGAAACTTTTGGGGGCAGCCCTCTCCTCCTACAAGTAGGCTTCTCACTCAGCTCTCCTTTTTTGGGATTTTAACACATTCTCATGTTACCTCAACACTCGGTTTAGCTTTCTATAGTTTCTCACTTGTTTTTCTCTCTTTTGCAGATTTGGCTTTGCGACAAAGTGAACATACTGACAATTCCTCCAGGCAACTGGGCATATGAGGCTAGTTAGGTGTCCTGAAGATGCTTTGAGTTCGCGACCAACGTGTATCCGAATGGGTTAGTGTGGGCTACCACAGCCCCGGGTGGATCGGGGCGGCCCGAAAAACCACTAGTTTTTTAATCGAATCGAAAAATGTTTGAAGGGTCGCCACCCGGATTTATGGTTCGCCACCCGAGAAACTGTTTTGATTGAAAATGATTGATTTGAATTGAAAACCAGAGATCGTTTGAGGGTTCGGAAGCCATGTTACGAGAGGGGAAGGATTTTACGGCACCCCTCTCGCCCGACGCAATGTCGGTCTCTACTCAACGTTTATGGGATTCTGAAAATATTTTGTTTCATGAAAACAATTAGCAAGTATGTACGAATATACCAAATAAGGAGTGTATGCATGTGAAAGGTGTACAAGGTGCAATAGAATGATGAAGTAAAAAAACAGAATGAACTGTCACTGGAATCACTCTCGAGCGCTTGGGAGTGGTCCCGAGCGCTCGGGAGTGTAGTCAACACCTCCTGCAAATTTCGTTAGACATATTCACATGCTAGTACTGCCAGAAAAATCACAAAGAAATAAAAGTACAGACGTGCTCAGCTAGAGGTTTAAACAACTAAGAACTGGTCTTAACCATTCAAACCTTGCTTCCCTGCAACTGTAAATAAACCCTACTGGGCTCTGGAAGGACCAGTGCACACCCAGTACTCAGAAACTTGTATGAACAGCAATATAAGGGGAAAAACAAGTTGCAGCAAAATAACAGTACTCTCGAGCGCTCAGGAGCACTCCCGAGCGCTCGGGAGTGATTCCAGTGTACTGAAAAAAACTCATTCTAACCTTTTGCTTTTGTTGTTAAACCAAGATCAGGTGGCTTACAACCAGTATGAGGAACTGGTATGAGCCACTGATCTCCCTCAGACAGGGGAAAACAGTAGGCTTCTAAGTATAAAATCAGATTTTGTACCTTTTGCTTGGACAAGACTTCTTGGATTGACTTGAATGCTTGAATGAGGGCTGAAAAACAGTAGGAAAATGAAGTCTAAGACTTCAAATGCTTTTGTGATGTTTGGATTTTCTTTGAAAATTGTTTGAAGATGGAAGTTGGAAAATATTTGAGTTGAAAAATATTTGAGGGTATTTGAGCCAAAGTTTTCTGAAAACAAGGGATTCAGAGGGAGAAATTTCGTGGTCCTTTGCATGTAGAATGAAAGAGGTATTTATAGGGGAGGAGAAAATGAGTTTGAAACTTGAAAAATAAAAGAAAAATGAAATGGAAAATGGTTTTGGGGGGAAAAATGGCATGATTATTCTTTTGCCCCATCTAAATACTCAGACAGGACCAAGTTGAACGTTGAAAGGTTTGAAAAGCCTAAAAAGTCATGGTCAAATATCAAGCTCAACATGCATTGGCCCTGACAGCACTCCCGAGCGCTTGGGAGTGGTCCTGAGCGCTTCGGAGTGACTGCCCAACTTTAAAAGGGCGCTACGGACACTCCCGAACTCGGTTTTGGGTGTTTTTCGAAGCGTTGGAAAGCTCGTTGAGTCCTCTTTCTAACCCAATTGATTTCATTCAAATATATTTTTTATGCTGAAATGTGTGCCTATTTTACCCCCAGGGTGCCGGGAAAAAGGAATGTTTTGATTTTGAAAAAGTCCAAGAAGCACCGTTCAAGCTTGTCCAAGGCCTGTTTTGATTCCGTTTCATCATCGGGGAGCCTCGAGGACACAAATTAAGGATAGTTAATAGGTCCAAATTGGGGTGTCTACAGTTAGCTTTTTAAGCGCTTGGGGGCTGAGACTATTTCTTGGAGGTGCCCTTGGCTAGATCTACCACCCATGACGGTGCATTTTATGGGGCCTCAATGGGTCATTCTTGCTGGTTTGGAGGCCTTTTCTTTCTACATTTCCTTATTGGATCCAGCGCCAACTTGGTTTGAGGCAAGAGGCACCTGTGGAAGTTCTGGTGGATGTTGTCTTGCCTTTTTTTCGCCATTCTGTCCTTTGCAACTATCAACGCTTCTGGGGAACTCGTGAGGTTACTGACGCAAGTCCCTATCCATCCGTGCTGTCACACGGAAGTTACCAAAAGTGGCTCAGAAGTGACATTGCTGCAAGGGCGGGAGCCCAAGGAAACTGACTCGACTCTATTACTTTAACCATGAAATAAATTGCGGACCCACTTCATCTACTATGTCGTACTTTTTATTTTGAGAGTTATGCCCAGCTTATGTACTAGAAAAAGTTATTAAATAAAATTGAGTTATGGAGGGTTTCCCTCTTCTTGATTCCATGTTTTAAGTTCTTGCAACTTGGATTTTGATTTTGACGGATTGTGACCGGGCCTCAAAGCAAGGCTGCCTACGTATCCTTTTTGCATAGGAATTAGGGCATAACGTAGTTCAGGGTAAGGTTCACTTTGGTTTTAACGCTCTCCTTTTATGCTCTAAATTTTGCCTAGTACCGCCCTTTCGGGTTTTCAGCCTAGTGAGCTCCTTTATTATACGCCTTAACTTTTGCCTGGCCGCCTTTGCGGATTTTCAACCTAGCAGGCTTCTGCTCTAACTTTTGCTTGGATCTACCCGCCCTTACAGTTTTCAGTCCAACGAGCCTCTCTCAAGGGTAATAGCGCTTGAGCTGATCCAAGTTGACCAGGGTCAAGAACTCATTTCCATCCAAATCGATAAGTTGTGAAGCTCCTCCGAACAAGATGGTTTTGATAATGTATGGCCCTAACCACTTTGTTCGGAACTTTCCTCGCGGATCAAAAATCGGTGCCCGAATTTCTTTCAAAACCATGTCGCCTTCTGGCAAGTCCCTAGGTTTCACCTTCTTGTTGAATGCACGTGCAGTCTCCATTCATCAAATAACATGAGCTCCTCGAATCTATTGCTTAACCATTCTGCCTCTTCAACCTCACATTCAACCATGGTTCGGAGAGATGGAACCTCTAGCTCAATGGGGAGTACAGCTTCCATACCGTATATCAAAGAATAGGGTGTCGCTCCCGTTGGGGTACGAACGGACGTCCGATAACCCCATAATGCTAGTGGCAGCTGCTAATGCTAATTTCTTGTGGATTGAATGGTCTTTTCCAGAATTGTTTTGACCATTTTGTTTGCTGCTTCTATGGCCCCATTGGTTTGTGGCCGATAAACCGTTGATTTGTGCACTTGGCTTTGAAATTCTTCCAAAACGTCCCTAGCTCGGCCTTTGAAATGAACTCCATTGTCTGATACAAATGCCTGAGAAACTCCATACCTGTAAATGACATTCTGCTTGATAAAATGTGCGGCTTGTACCGCGGTCAAGGTTGCATAAGAAGCGGCTTTTACCCACTTTGTGAAATAATCAATAGCAACTAAGATAAACTTGTGACCATTGGATGTTGCCGGCACAATTCTTCCAATAACATCAATCCCCCATACGGAGAAAGGCCAGGGAGAAGACATCTGATGTAGTTCGAATGGCGGAACATGCATAAGGTTGGCGTGGATTTGGCACTTGTGACATCGCTGCGCATACTCTACGCATTCTGTCTCCATGGTGGACAACAAGTATCCCTGCCTTAAGATTTTCTTAGCAAGCATCATGCCATTCATATGGGGGCCACACACTCCCTCATGAATCTCCTCCATTACCCTTTTGGCCTCCGTGCCATGGATACATAGCTTGTGCA
The DNA here is from genome assembly GCA_018127125.1 of Rhododendron griersonianum. Classification (NCBI taxonomy): domain Eukaryota; kingdom Viridiplantae; phylum Streptophyta; class Magnoliopsida; order Ericales; family Ericaceae; genus Rhododendron; species Rhododendron griersonianum. The sequence continues at coordinate 36,213,053 of CM030789.1, forward strand.
TTCCACAGTGTGATCTTTGATACAAATTTCCTCCGCAGATGATGTACTGGGCTACAAGTCTTTGGAGAGCTACCTGATGCTTCTTACTTGCTTCGGCATGATATTCTCCTCTTTCCACAAATTTTCAAATGTCGTGATACCAGGGGAGACTGTCGTCGGGTTTGTCAACAACCATAACATGCTTGTACACCGGTGAATCCCTTTGCTCAATTACGATGGGTCTTAATCTCACACCAATAGGAATCTCAACCATGGATGCCAACGTTGCGAGGGCATCTGCAAATTGGTTCTTAAGCCTCGGTACATGAGTAAAAGTCACTCTGTTGAAATGAGGAATGAGGTCTTCACGGTCCTGGTGGTATAGTTTTAGCTTTTCCTCCTTAACTTTCCAATCGTCGTTAACCTGTGATACGACCAAGTGGAATCCCCAACTACCTCTAATTTCTCCACAACAATTTCAATGGTTGTCTCCATGCCTACAATGCATGCCTCGTATTCCGCCTAATTGTTGGTGACTTCAAAATTTAATTTAACGCAAGTGGGATGTGCGATCCTTCAGGTGAAATTAATAACACACCAATTCCAAACTCTCTCTGATTAGCAGCTCCATCGAAGTACAATTTCCAAACATCCTCGGCTATGGTCATTACATCTTCATCGGGAAACTCAAATTCAACGTCCTCACCTCCCTCAACCGGGTTATCAGCCAAGAATTCTGCAACGGCCCTCCCTTTTATCGACTTCCTGGTGACATATTTGAGCTCGAATTCTGCCAACATAAGCAGCCGTCGCGCCAGTTTTCCAATGAGAGTTGGTTTCGCAAATAGGTACTTAAGAAGGCCCATTTGAGAAATCAATCTTACCGGGTATACCAACATATAATGTCTCAATTTCTTGGAAGCCCAAACAAGTGCCTAACATATATTTTCCAACGGGGTGTAGCGCTCTTCGCATCCAACCATATTTTTGCTTAGATAGTAAACAGCTCTTTCATCTCCTTCCTGTGCCAACATACACCCCATTTCAGACGGGGTGATTGACAAGTATAGGATCAAAGGTTTTCCTAACACGAGCGGCGTCAGTATAGGTGGGTTCTGCAGATAAGTCCGGATTGCCTCAAAAGCTTTCTAGTATCTATCATCCCATTTAAACGGCACGCCTTTCTTAAGCAAGCGAAATATCGGCTCACAGGTTGAAGTCAACTTAGTGATGAATCGGCTAATGAATTGCACTTTACCGAGAAAACTTCTTACATCCTTCTCGAACTAAGGTGGCTCCATTTCCAAAATGGCCTTGATCTTCAAAGGATCTACTTCTATGCCACGGGTAGTGATCATAAATCCCAACATCTTCCTTGCGGTGACCCCAAACGTGCACTTGGCTGGATTGAGACGCATCATGTACTTTTGGATTCTTTCAAAGAACTTTCTGAGTGCTGGTAAGTGTCCCTCTCATTCATTTGCTTTGACAATCATGTCATCGACATAAACTTCCACCTCCTTATGGATCATGTCGTGCAACAAGGTCGTAGCTGCTCGCTGATAAGTGGATCCAGCATTCTTCAACCCAAAAGGCATGACCTGGTAGCAGTAAGTTCCCCATTCAGTGATAAATGTAGTTTTTTCCCGATCCTCTAAAGCAATGAGGATTTGATTGTAACCTGAAAAACCATCCATAAAAGAAAGCAAAGCATGTCCAGCAGTATTGTCGACAAGTACGTCAATGTGAGGTAGTGGGAAATCATCCTTTGGATCGGCTTTGTTTAAGTTCCTGAAATCAACGCAGACCCTAATTTTGCCATCCTTTTTAGGGACATACACAATGTTTGCGACTCATTGAGGGTACTCAGTTACCATTAGGAATCTTGCATTAATCTGTTTAGTGACTTCTTCTTTTATTTTAAGCACCCAATCGGGTCTCATTCGTCTTAGCTTTTATTTTACAAGCTTTGCGCCGGGATAAAGGGGAATCCGGTGTTCCACAATTTCAAAATCGATTCTGGGCATATCGCCATGTGACCATGCAAAGACATCCTCAAATTTTTTAAGTAAATTTATGTGAGCTTGGCGCTCCTCCGGAGATAGCGCATAACCGATCTGGACTATCCAAGGATTATCTTCATCTCTCAGATTTATTAAAACAACTTCTTCTTTTACAGGTTGAGCATGCCTCTCATCTTCCCTTTCGATTAGGGACTGAATTTTTTTAGGGATGTCCCTATCGAAATCTGTCCTTTCATCATTAGGGTCAACACAATTTATTTCAAAATCAGAGAAGTAAGTGGAATCAGCTTCATTCATTTCATTAGCAACAAAGGCCCCAGGGGTGCCAAACACACGAGTGGACTCAAACTCAAAGTACAGACTATGAGGAGTTGGGCCAAGAGGCGCCGACTCAGACTCAATAGACTGGGAGGACAAGGAAGACTCAGATGATTTGGACTCAGACTCAGAATTAGACCCATGGCATGTCACACTTGGTATGAAGATCCAATTCTTATATTCTCCGGCAGCATCCACAATGAGCGAAGCAAGGTCCTCGGGGGCCTCCTGCCCCAGCATCATCACTTCAGTTTCAATGACAGTACCCATTGGTTCGCCTTCCTCTTCAAACAAGATTACCAGACTTCCTATGTCAAAAACCTTAACCCAGTTTGTTGGTCCTTCTTTCATCACCACAACCTTGATCTCTTCTTCAGCTTCCGGCCAAACATCGTTAGCAAATATCTCAAATCCTGGCAGCAGAGTTTTGGTTTCTTTATCCCAGAATGGTTTTGGCTGGCCTAATAGATCTGCTTGGCTTTTTCCTTTACGAAATAATCTTCCAGCCTATCTCCCTTCTTTACCACTTCGTCGTTAGAGGGTTTGTACTCGAGACCAGTCTTACGCATTAAGGTTCCGACAATTTCAAATTTTGGGGGTCCTTGCTGATTCTTTCCCAGACCAAGTCCCGGCATGTAAGACATTTTCTTCATTATCTCCAGCGCAACATTGCTAATGACAAAGTCATCATCCACCCTAACTGAAAAGATAGAGCTTGTAGTCGATCTCTAGTGAAAAACCTCCCAGAGCAATGTCTTCTTCTTCATGTTGAATTTTTAGGAGCGGGGCATTGTCTTCAGTGGGTGAACGAATTCTAGAGTCCCCATTAATGGTGAGCATTCCTGTTTCAAGTCCCAGCCAGATTTTCTGGTGGAGAGTGGAAGGTATAGCCATGATGTCGGGGCGATGCATCCAAGACCTTCCGAGTAGCAGATTGAAGGAAGCGGGGATACCTAGCACATGGAGTTCCACCTCAGTTTGATAAGACCCAAATGTTATAGGGAGCATGAGAGTATTAATCACATCTCGATGAGTGTTATCATACACCCGAACTTTGACATCGGATGGGGAGAAATCCTTGTTCTTGTATCCTAGGCAATAAGCAACACGGAGTGGACAGACATTAATTACAGAGCCATTGTCAATCAGGACCACCGAAACCCATTTGCCTTGGCATTTTAGGGTGACATGCAGAGGTTTATTGTGATCAGTCCCTTCAGCGGGCAGGTCTCGGTTGGTGAAGGTGATAGCGTGCTTAATTGGGATTGTCTTGATAAGTGCTACAAGCTCATCTGGAATTATGTCAGAAGGAACTTTTATGTGGGAAAGGGTTTGGATAAGTCCCTCACAATGACGAGTGGAATGGACAAGCACATCCCAAACAGACATTTTGGCTTGGGTCTGTTCGAGTTGTTGCTTTATCATTTCCTCAAGGGCAACAGGAATTTTCTTAAGGCGGGAAGGTTCTTTAGCTGGTGGAGCAAAAGGATGGAAAAGGTTTTTGGTTGGTGAGGCAAAGAGGTGGGAAGGGTCTTTGGTTGGTGGAGCAACAGGTTTAGAAGATTCTCTAGTTTGGAAGTTAGGGGGTTGGTAAACACGACCATTCCTTGTTAAGTGGTCAATTTGGCGGAATTGTTGTTCGTCACTCCACAAGTCAGCGGGGGCTTTACGCTTGCACCCGATGGTGGTTCCTTAGAAATTTTTGGCCAAATCAATGATGACTAGGTCCTCCCAGAGATCCTCAGGTTTCCACTGTTCTGCCTCCATCATTGCCCAATTTATGGTCCATTCTTCATTCCCAACCTGCATGTTGACAACTTCAGAATCTGTCCATGGGTTTGGCCTTGCCTCCGTTTCCCATAAAATTGGTTGCGGCTCATTCTCCCATAAGTTCATGAGGGATCTAGACTGCAACATGGAGACATTGGCATCATTAGGTAAGGTGATCGTTGGTTTTGGTTCTGATGCATCCACAATGTAGTCCAGCGGATCAAACTCATTGCTTGCCACATCCTCCCCTGGCTATGGATCCCAATACCATGAGTTGAGGTTCAGGTTATCGTATAGATTATCAATGACAAAGTCATTGAAATGGGTGAAATCAGGGCTGAGTGGAGCAAGTTCCGGCCAATCACAAGCGATCCTTTCAGGTTGATCTTCTTCAGCAAACATCATGGGCAAAGAGAATGTGTCCAAAGGATCTTCCATAGCAAGGAGTTGATACGCACTTGGGATCGGATCCCATTCCCACTCAGGGGCCTCTTTAGGGATTTCATAGCTTTCACTTTGGTTCTCAAACATCATGTAAAAAGAGAGTCCATCAAGAGGATCGGCCCGAAGATTTTCCCAATCAACCATCCATTCGGGTTCAAATGGCGGGTTAGCTGTACTCTGAAAATTAGCAGCTTTAAACTCTTCCCAATTAGAGATCAAGCTTTCCCACGTACCTTCCCACTCTTGAAGAAAGCAAATGGTGAATTCTTTGGGGATTTCAACGGTAGGTTTTGGTTCAGTATCATGAATGATGAAAAGGGTAGGGTCAAATTTTTGAGGGGTTGAGTCATTTGTAAGGGTGATTTGGTTAATGCGAAAGGTGTTTCTATGTGGTGGTAAAGGGTTTGAGATGGTATTTGGTTTTTCTGGTGGAGGGGCTTCGATGACTTTGTTATCAATGAGGTTCTGAATCTCATGGCAGAGGTAGATGCAATTATCTGTGGTATGACCAGGCATTTGGTGATATTCATAGTGGACATTGCGATTGAGGTTTGGTGGGAGAGTTTGTGGTGGTGTGAGCACTTTCAGAACCCCAAACTCAACAAGTTTCTTGAGCAAGGCAGATCTAGGGGTACTGAATTGAGAGAAGGTTTGGGTCTGGGGTTTTGGTTTTTCAGTGATTTGGTTCACTTCCGTTAGTTTAGCAGAAGAGGTTTGGGCTTGGTAGGTGTTGGCATTTTCGAAAAGAACATTGTTGTTTCCAGAGTATGACCTTTTGGATTTTGAACCCGCTTCTTTATTCTCTAAGGTGCCATCCCTTAGAGCTTCTTCCACAGCTAGTCCAGAGTCATAGAAGGTCTCAAAATTTGGAGATGCCTGAGAGAGGACCATATATGATGCAAAGGCACTTGGTAAATTCTTTGTAATGATCCGGATTTGTTCTTTCAAATTCGGCTTATTCTGCATCTGAGCAGCCTTAGCTCTCCAGCGCTTCACATAGTCAGCAAAGCTTTCTTTGTCACCCATCTTGGTGTTCTCTTGCTCCCTTGTAGTCATTTTCAGGTCCATATTGAAATCATACTGAGCAACGAAAACCATCCCAATATCCTCCCAGGTCCTTTTCTTAGATGGTTCTAGGGTAAGAAACCATTGCAGTGCGGGATCGATTAGAGATTCATGAAACAATTGAGCCATTGCTTCCTTCTCAATCCCTCGCATAGTGAGAGATCCAACATACCCTTGAAGGTGTGCTTTAAGGTCAGCGGTGCCATCAAATTTGCAAAGTCCATACCTTTAAATTTTTCAGGCAACTTGACATTTGGGAACAAACACAGCTTGTTCATGTCTATCTCTCCCTTCCCAAGCCTTTCGATTTTCTGGACAGACTCCTCAAGCTTACTGATTTTGGCGATGAGAGCAGCCAAATTAGGATCTGTGACTGGTGTTTCTCCATGAGGGTGTTCAGACTGTGGGGGTGGTTTAGCTTGCAGCCAATCACTGATTTCCTACATGCTTTCCATCATCATGAGCATGTCTTTCTGCATTGCGGTGACGGAAGCTTTGAGCTGAGTATCGATGTAACAACTCCGAATTTTAGTAAATAAAAATCTCGTTGTAATATTCGAAAATCCTTTATTTACTCTTGGCTTGCTTTAAAATTTCCTTTCAATCCCAATAATCCGTCATAATTAGATTTAAGACTTGTGAAATCCAAATTCATCACACCGGACAATATAGTCATTTTCTAAAGACAAGTATGCTTATAAAAGCACTAGAATGTTTCTCCTAACAATTGAAATAAAGTTTTAGATTATATTTCTTGGCTAGAAATCCTACTTGACAAGTATAGTTTGTTTCTAACCAACTAGTTGAGGAAACCTAACTACCAATCCATTTGATTACATACTCCCAACCCTAGATGAACCTTATGAACCTTTCAAACCCTAATGGAACCTTTTGGACCTAGGTATTATATACATATACATACACATATATATGACTAGTCATTTAAGTCATACTTGTCACCTTTTAACCTTTACCCATTGGACAATAAAAGTTAGGGAAACTTCTATCCATTGGACAATAGACTTTCCATCAAAGATATTTTACTAGATTTGTTAAAGTACACATATATAGTTATATATAGACATATATACACATGCCTAAAGGACACATGGTGATTTCAAGTATTATTCAAATACATATTACCTCACCCCTTTAAACATTGGTCAATAACTACTAGGGAAAATATTACCCATTGGATAATAAAGATATGTACATGTAACTCTAGATCTCCCATGTGCTTATATACTTAAAGATATGTACATGTACCATATAAATTTATTCCCTAAGATTCCCTAAGTACATAAATCTCTATTATAAAACAGAAGGGTGTGGGGACAAGTTGTTGGAACGGCTTAGATTCATTTGATCCAAAGGTTGTAGTGCATCCTCCCACTTTCCGGTTAAGTACCCATTGTTTTCACCTAAATTACACAACTGTCATCCCCTTCCAACAGAAATGCGTAGTGCCGTAGGCACGGGCTAACACTAGTATAATAATGTAATAGGAACATGTGCTTATTAGATTAGTTTATTAGAAAATCTTGATACTTGAAATCTATTAGATTACATAGTACCTTGTGTACTTCTATATATATATACTTATACAAAGTAAAAGGGAGAGAGAGAGAGAGAGAATGCTGAGAGGAGAGAGAGAGAGGCCAGAGAGGGAAAGAGATAGGAGAGAGAGAGAGAGAGAAAGATATGGTGTACCATCTTAGATTCTCTCCTACCAACTCAAGTTATATATATATAGGTACCTTGTACAAGTAAGAAAGAGAGAGATGGAAAGATATGAAAGAGATTGGAAGGTACCTTACATGATCTTCTTACATCCTTACAACCCAATTCTTTATACTTCTCCAAGTCAAAGCCATCAACCATTATCCTTACATATATATATATATATACATAGTACTAGCAAGAGAGAGAGAGAGAGAGAGAGAGAAGCCGAGAGAGAGGGAGAGAGAGAGAGAGATAGAGTGATGTGTGTGCATGTGAAGCTCACTCAATCAAGTCAAAATCTCATTTGGCCAACTTCTTACACAATCCAAGTACAACCAAATCTAGACTTTCCATGCCTTTCATATACAAACAAGTCTCCTAAGTACTAGACAAGACTAGGAAACCTTTAAAATAACCTAAAGTTGTCCTAAAATGGAAGTACAAGGAAAGATAGTCTTTGTATGCTTTCAAGGCTTGAGATGACAACACAATGGAACAAAATCCATTGGATAAAGAGGGAGAGGGAGAGAGAGGCCGGCCAAGGAGGAGAGAGAGGGAGCCAATCTTTGGCTATAAATAGCACCCCATGCTTGCCATTCAACTCACACCTTCCATTCTTCAACTTCTCTCTCTAGAAAGTCTTGTATTCTTGCTTGTTCTTGAGTTCTTCCCAAGTTCTTCAAGAAACTCATCCAAGACCGCCACTAAATCGCCACTCGACCACCCTTTCGATCCAAAAGCTTTAGTAGTATTAGTCAAGATTTAGTTTCAAGAGAAACCTTTCTCTTTCAAAGCTACCGGAAGCCTACCGTAGGAAGTCACTCCGTCCGACGTACTTTCTTTCCTCCGTAGTCGTCACTACCGCCAAGAAGAACGGTAGATTTTCCCTATCTACTACTCCTAAGAATATGTAGAATTTTCCTATACTTTCTAACTCTAGATATAACGTATGCGTATTGTATGATCATGTAGATTTTCCCTATCTACTACTCCTAAGTATATGTAGAATGTCCTTACTTTCTAATCCTAAGTATAAGCTAAGTATACTTCAATAAACATGTGTTGTTTTGAACTTCTTAAAAAGGAAGAGACGAATCTTGAAAGATAACGTTGTAGTGCCTTAAAGTATTCGTATTTTGATCTTGAAATGGTTATGAGCATGTATACATGTTTACTAGAATTATTGTCTTGATGTGTGATTAAGCATAAGTGGTATCCACTCCAAAGGCGTCCGTACATGTGGCGTTATGCTTTAAATGTGAATTGAGCATGAATATTAATATAGAATTGAATGATCTTGCTAGTTTAGTTTCAAGATTACAATGAATGATTTATGATTTTGGTCATAAGAAAGTCCTACCGCGGAGTCTATGCATGAAAACGAGAAACAAGAATCGGGAAAGGTAGAAACATGACACCTAGGGTGTGGTTAATGAAAAGATGTGTTTTGAAAAGGGGAAATGTTTTTGGAAACCGCAATGTGGCCGGACGTGGTAGCCCACTGTGTGGTGTGTGTTTTGTGTGCCAATGGGAACCCGGTGCAGCGGAACCATTGTGAGGATACTCAGGAGACCGGAACGGCGGAACCGAGGTTGGGTGTGTGGCTTGGTTATCCGTGGAGAGGAGTCAATACTATTGTGTGCCAATGGGAACCCGGGACGACGGAACCATTGTGAGGATACTTGGGAACCCGAAACGGCGGAACCGAGGTTGGGTGTGTTAAAAACGATTTTCGAAATGTTGATTTGGCTAATGAAAGGTAAAATGGTGACACGGTCTACGATATGCTGCGTAGGAGAAACACAGAGAATCATGGACACCAACGTTAGTAAATAGTGAATGTGGATGTGTAACTAAGTTGTTGAATGAGCATGTGTTATTATTTATATGACCTTTTGTGTAAGTTAAGGGTTAGTGGGTATGGATTATTCTATTGAGCTTTTGTAGCTCACGGTGTTACCTTTTGGTGACCCTGACATATTATATTGGTGGCGACGCCGGTATAATGTGTCAGACCTTATAGATGAACAAGGTGAGCTGTACACCTTGGAGGCTTTCGGAGCCGAGGAGCTGGCTAGGATGGAGGAGCAGGCGGAGCAATAGTTAGGAACCCTAGTTCCCTCCCTTGTTTAAATAAATGTACTCTTGAGGGAATTATGTAATAACGAGCCAGACTCTGTTTAAATTTCAATAAAAATGTTTATTTTACGTACCCAAAATTAGGGGCGTTACAATCGACATTGGCAATGGACTGGTTGAGCTGGGTGTTTAAATTCGCCATGTTTTGCTTGATTTTGTCCATCCCATTCCCTTGTTCAGCCATTGGTAAAGGATCTTCGGGCAGTATTTCCGTCCTTGCTATTGATGGTTCTTGCAATACTTCCGCTGACAATTGCCCATCCTACAACACCTCTACCTCAAACAACTAGGTTTCTTCCACGGTGTCTATGCGAACCAGTCTTCGAAGCGGACGAAACCAATTGGGTACAGTCTCTTCTCGTAGTCGACCAATGTTTCAGAACTAGCAGCAAAGCAAAAAGGAGCGACTCAAAAACTTATCATGGAAAAATGCTCTACCATCTACATGCCTCCTAGAAGCTAATCCTAGGACCTACCGTGACCCAGATCTCACTTAAGGCGTTTGTACAGAAGATTTTCGATAATCCGGGTAGGTATTGTCAGGCAGGTTAAATTTCACCTATCAGAGACTTATAGCCAATCTCCTTACCTTGACCATCTAAGACAAAGCAATATGATTATCGGAATCCGAATACATGCGCACTTAAGGCTAGTTCTGGACCAGGGGAGCCGTTCGGGCACGGTAAACACCAGAGGTATCACATACTCCATGGATTTACAGTCTCCTAGATTGACCGGAGAAAAATGTTTTATGTTTTTAGGTTGCAACAATCCTCAGAGTTCTCTTTATTGAGATATCTCTTGCTTTATTGAGGCCTCAAGGAACGCCAAATTGAACTGCTCTTTTGGCTTCATTGTCGTCAAAGACGATAAAGACATGATATTATAATGAGAATGGCAAGAGCAACACATCGCTTTTGGGCCAAAATGAAATTAGCCATCAAATACCGTGCCATTGTTCATTTTGATCATTTTTCTTTGTTGAAATTTTTTTTTTTGATTTGATCGAGCACAATGAATCATAATTTTAGTAAAATTTGATTTTCCCCGATCGTCAACCTTTTAAAGGATCAAATGATTTTAAAGAACGTGCATCCTTGAGGGGCACGACTCTTCATCGGGTGTTAGCAACCTTTTGAAAATGGCGAGAACGAAGCACCCTAGCAGAGTCCTACCCTCTAGCCAGCATGAATGCGATTATGAATGAATGGTATGTATGTACAGGAAAAATATGCACATAAATAGGGTATATCACATAAGTCCTAACCATAGGCTCCTGCCCTAGTTTGAAAGGTTCTACGGTTATATATAAGTGCAGAAGGCCGGTTTTGGTTTAGCAGGGTTCCCAGGACTAGAGTCAATATGTACCTCCCATTGTCAATTGTATGGCAAGACAATGGTCGAACAGTACGATGGCTCATCACGGTCGAGGGTTGCTAGGCATCCTGGGAGTGCTTGTCACCAGCGAGCCGAGCAAGATTGCCAGAATACACTAGCGAGGTTGTGCGGTGCAAAGTGTACAGGACGATAAAAGCTTAATTTTCCAAAAGATATTGAAAACTCCCCTTTGAAAATGCCTTTCAAACTTGGCCCTCTTAATTATTCAATTCTTTGAAAGATAAAAGTAAATTCCAAAGTTTTGAATAACTATAGCTCTCCCCAGCAGAGTCGCCATTGTGGGCTCCCCGACCGACGCACTCGAGAGTCGCCACCAAGATTTTTGAGATGGATGATCCGAGAAACTGAGGGTTTGATTTGAAAAGAAGGCTTTTGGCCTAGTGAAAACGTTAAGCCTTTGGGTTCAGGAGCCACGTTACGAATGGGGAAGGTTTTGTTGAAAAAGTACCCCATTCGCCCAAAAAAAAACCGGTCTCTACTTAACATTTTCAAAGGGGAAAAACTTCGAATATCATTTGGAAGACATAAACTCTTAGAAAACAAATAAGGGAAAGGGACATGGGATTGAATATATCACATTGGCGTGCTCGTGGTGCTTACTGTATAGTAGACGGCAAATGAATGACGTGCGGAAATGAAATGACAGTACAACAACAGTCTGCCTCAATCACAAACAACACCGCATGGTGTACCAAGATACCTCGCACGGTTTTATGGTACACCGCGCGGTATTCCTTCTCACTAACAGCCCACTATTATTACTCAGAACCTCGCACGGTATAATTGACTACATCATATGTTGTTCCTTAAAACATCGTACTGTGTAGCTTCAGGCATATTTCAGAATAGCTACATATTTTCAGATTGGTTGGATTGGGCGTGGTGTGAAGGGTTGGGCCCCCTGTCGGATGCAGTCATCCCCGGATCGAGCCTCTTATCTGTACCTAGTTTCTCTATAGTAGCTGTTCAGCCTCCCCTCAATGCCGAGTTGCTATGTTGCTGCAATTCCTCAGTGATGGTTCATCTGTTGGTCGTTATTCGATCGCGACTACTTTATCTTATAGCCTAGCATGGCGGGTTGTGCCAGGCAGTAGTTAGCTTTCATGTCTTCATTACTTCATGTATCACTTTTGTATCATACCCCGTTGTGCTTTCTTCCTGATGGATAGTACAATGGAGTATGATAACAAATCACATTGCACTTTGTTATTTACTTTAATCTACTTTACTCTCCATGCGGGTTGTGCATGGTTTATCGCACTTTTTTCACTTTTCTTGTTTTTTCCTTTTATTTTCCTCCTGGGGTATGCCCCTTGTAGGCTGTACATTCGCTTAACCTTTTTTAATTTCAAGCTAATTTACCCAAAAAAAAATAGCTTTCTTATTATTTTTATTGATTTTATTTTTCGTAAAACAGTTTGCAAACCCTTTTTGATGCATTTGATCATTGAGAATGATCATGAAAACCTCTTTTAGAAAATAAAGACATGGTTTTTAGACGAAGTTTCATTTTGAAATGCACCTGCAACGATCTCTTAGTAACATTAGCGTAGCCAACAGTGGATATATGTGATCAAGACAAACAACACAAACGAATGATGAATAGCATAACACCGTACGTTGGATTCCACTACATTGTGCGGTGTATCACAACACCGCACGGTGTAGTGTTTCCAGTACAATCACTGGTTTTTGTTTTGTTTTACTTCTGAAAATGGTTTTTAAGTTAACACTTAACACAAACAGGTTAAGTGTGACAGCAGAAAGCTCTCCTCAGGGTAAAGACTAGGCTTAGCCCAAGGAAACTTGCTTTTATACCTTCGGCTTTGAGCTTGGATGAGGATGGATGAGTATAAGTTTGGAGCTTCGGAGTGGTGGAGTTCCAAAGCTAGTAGTGTGCTGAGTTTTGGAGGGGAAGAAGAATAAAATTTTTGTAGAGAGAGAAAGAATGTCAAGAGAATGTCAGAGTAACTTTCTCAAGACTTGGAAGGGTACCTTTCATCTAAAATGGGGGGGGGGGGGGGGGGAGGTGTATTTATAGGCAAGAGCCTAGGAATATCAATGTAAATGGGGGAGGTGGCTTCTAGGCCGGCTAGAAGTTATATTCCCTGCTAAGCCGCTTTTTAGTTATGGCTCCAACAAGCGTGGCCGACAACTTTCTGAGCCAGTCAGAAATTTTCCTAGAAACACCGTGCGGTATACCTCAGGACCACGTGTGGTGTAGTAAAATTTACTATACCGTACGGTTTAGTATGTATCCCGTGCGGTATTCCAGCTCCAGTTGTGGGCTTCGGCTGGCTTTTTGGGCTTTTCTGGCTTTTTTGGTTATGGGAGTCCACATTTAAGCTCTCAAAGGTATCGTTCCTTTATTTCATCATCGGATAATTTAAATAACCTTCGAGGTTTGGATTGAGGTGTCTACAAATCCATTTCTCTTTCATAGAATGAGAGAGGAAACATGACTTCGGGGAATTTGTTCACTCATCTAACAATGTAAACCAAACCATCCATAGATTCATGGAATTGGTTGTGCTATTGTTATTTGTATACTGTATGGCATGAGAGTCTAATTGTTGGTTTCAGAGTTAGCTATAAGTCTAATTGGTTGGATTTCCTTTGAAAGGCTCTCTATGTGGTAAAAGCCTCTTTGTGTGCCTTTGTCGTCCATGGAATTGTTTGTTGATTTCTTAGGTCAAGGACTGCACTCTAACAGAGCATAAGTTGTTATGATACTTTTAACACGGGAAAAAATTGAAGACAGATTAAGCTGGATTTTTTAAAAGTTCTTTGATTCTGCAATCAGTTATACTCGAAACATGTTGGGCGGATGGTTGGGACAGTGATGGTGTCTTATATATGCCATATGACTTCATGTAACATCATAAGTTTAGTTGTCTGTCAAAGAGATTATGGTTAGAGATATGGGCCTTACCGAAATCTTTTATTTCTGGTTAGAATTTTCCTGAAAGAATGAAATGGGTATTGTTGTTTCATCACTCTTTTAGGTTGTTCTTGGTGAATAAATAGACCAGGTGAGATAAATCATACATTTCAGCACTGTTCCAGTAATGAGATGCATTGGCATTCTTGCAGTTTTAATTTTCTGAATATGAATCGGTTCTTTGTGAATCCTTTTTATAATTCTACAACTTTCCCTTTGATTTAGTCATAAAAGAAACTGTAAGTACTAGCATTTGCGGAAGGGATTGTGCCTTTCTGAATGCAAAGGAACAGATATGCCGTTTGTCGCTGAATCAGGTCCCCGTCTCTCTCTCATCAATTTCTCTGAGTTTTTCTTTGTTCTGCATTTTATTAATTTTACTACTTAGTTGTTCGAGAGGGATGCATATGTGTATATTTTGGTTAGTATAGGGGATTTTGGTTAATATATGATTATACCCTACCCTTGGGTGTTTAATGTGGAGACTGTTAGAATAATATAACCATAGTGCGGAAGCGGGTGGTTCGGGTTACCTTGCGAACTTTAACCGAACCGGACCTTTGTGTGGATGTATTACGAACTCTCGATCACGTACCAAAAACAGCGACAAATTCCTGCGATGGAGTGATACTACGAGGATCGAGTATCACCCTCTATTCCACGGTGCAAAAGCTCGGATTGCTCTCTAATGGCAGAGAACTATCGAAGAGAGAGAGTTTCTCAGAACTCTATCTTTATTGTATACCTTTGGTGTATATCATGTTCTATATTATTGTGTATCATTTATGAACATCCTGCAGGAAATAAATAGAGAGAGCATCCTAGATGCTTTAGAAGTCTTCTAATCCTAAGAGATTAGAATTACTTCAACTTCTCCTATCTTATCTCCAAGATGAGATAGGACTCTCTAACATATGGGTCACCGGGTCATGCCCACATGGGCGACCCGATTTGGTCCCAGACCGGCCCAAATTCCAACATCTCCCACTCGTCCATGCATGGGCATGACAAGTTGTAGCAATCTCTCTTCCATCTACCCAACTAAGAAGCAAACTCATACGCGCTAATGAACCGTGCGATCGCTGGAGCACCTGCAAGTGGGAGCTCTACACTAGAAGCTCTGTAAAAGCCAGCATAGAGACTTCAACCCATAAGAGTGTCTCATGTACCCTGAATCCATTTAGTTACACCGGACTAAGCATCTTTAATCCTTCCAAAAAGCATGCTTGACCCCCCAACATCATGCACTCTATATTCACACCCGATCCGCGTCCCAATAGAGCGACCTGAGTTGTCGACAGTGAATATATTGCAAGGGTGTACTACTAAATGATCCTCTTTTCGCCCTCATGCCACTTCATTTTAACCTCGCTGCTTTCCCAGACATGCTCCATGGGACCCTGACATTTCGTGGTCTTAGGTAGTCAAGCTAGAGTAGCAACACAAAGTCTCTACTACATGACATAGTCAAAAATCAAAGAGCACATTTAATATATATGCAGTCACCTTATCTAAATGACTACTCAGACTCACACAGTGAGGAAACAAGGATCCATTCACTCACCTCTAAAATAAATGACCGCCAAGCACATGTAGTATGAATACATGCTACGGTGGAGTTACTTGCCCAAAAAGCGACGTCATACTCCCAAACACCATACAGACCTTAGTCTAGTCGCTACCTAGCGCCCAACTTGAGTTCTCAGATAGCAAGCCATCATGTTGCTATACGAGTCCTCACATCTGGCTAACAAAGACAGGTTAATCTCAAGATAGAGGGAACTATCCGAAATTGGTCTCTTGCTAATAAACCTTATCTTGGTTCCAACCAAGGCGACACATGGTGGGTATGTCTGATTCTACTTATCAGACCATATCACAGGTCCAACCTGTATATCTTACTACCCATCCGTCTCATCTTCGCTCGCTATCTCAAGCGCCGAAGGCGATTGCTCGTGTGAGTGAGCCAATCTAACCTGCTGACATCAATCTTTTAATTCTGTATGTATTATTCAATAAACAATTATCCAAATCGCAACAATAATAAGCTAATATTAAGTGCACAAATGGCATAAATATCCCATAAATCTGAAAGAAGTGATTACTAAAATTAATAAATAAAAACATCTATCATCATCTACGCAGTCCTAAAGCCTTATCATAAGTCTCAAAAGCCCCACTAGCAATGGGCTTAGACAAAGGGCATACAACTATGCGACTCGTAGCAATGTGTTTTATAATCACTTTCTTTTTGCGCAACAATATCTTTGACCCAACAAGGAATAGATTCACACTCTGGAAGCAAAGCATATAATCAGTAGTCCATCAGAGATATCCTAATATCCTCTCGACTGCTTGCCAACGATCACGACCAAGATTTGACCAATAACTATTTATAAGCTGCCAACGGTACTTGAATAGGGCACGTGGGCCATCTGTTCCAACTCTTTAGGAGTTTTAGGTTCCATGTTAAGCCTAAGTCTCGTCTTTAACAATAGAAGTGTCTATGAGTTTGCAGTTTTGTCTCCGAAATCGTTCTAAAAACATTCTTAAACAAAGAATCTTCCTAGAAAGATCTCTTAAGATCTTAACTCTGAGCACATGGCTTGCTTTGCCCATTCCTTCATCTCATAAGTGAAGGATAACCACAACTGTGTGGCGACAATCATCTCCTAGTCATTCTAGCCAACTAAAAATGTCATCAACATAGAATGACAATATCAAGGAACTATTTTTTGGACCGTCTCATCATATGCACGCAATGGCCTTCATTGATCATCGTAAACCCAAATGGCTCGAAGAAATCTCAGGTACCACTGCCTGAATGATTATTTTAGGCAATAGATAGACCATTGGAGCTTGCAAACTCTGCGCTCCTAGCCTTTTGCCTTAACGTCCACCTCAAATAGTTCCAAGGCTAGAATAAGGCGATTGGGGTTTAACCCTTCGCTACTAGACGAGTCTTATTGCTTAGTATGGAATCATCTACTTCGCGTTTGATCTTAAGAAACCATTTGTTCCCAATGATCTTACGCCTAAGCGGAAGATCAACCAAGTCCCAGACAAGGTTTATCTTCATCAACTCCATTTCATTTTACATTGCAGCTATCCATTCCTACTAGTAGGCAATAAAGGAATTTCTCCCACTGTTTTGGGCAATCCTTCATCTCCAGGAGCAATCATGGAAACTCCCCCTCAATCTTAAAAAGACGACGAGGGATTATTCAATGTTTGCTTCTATGCCTACGAGGATCTTGAGAATCCATATTCATTAGATCTAATCCATGATTTAAGCAAGTCGCTCCCACTATCCCCAGGAGGTAGGAGAATTTCTTTCCCATTCTCAACTGGACAATTTGGTGCGCCTCTCGTTAGATTCTCATCTCATAGAGTTCTACATCTCTACTAACCTCTCATCTGCTAGGGAAAATCCTCCTCGAGGAATCCACATCTCGTGACTCATTTTCAGCCACAAATGTCTAACGGATAGGCTGTAATGGAACAAATGCCTTTATGGTTTTCTGAATGATTTTCTAATTGCTTTTCTTGTTGGGCAATGGTCACAAATGGGCAGGTTGACTAACAAATCCCCCTCTTGCCCAATGTGACCTAATCTCGAATGCCATTTAACAGAATCAACATCAACAGAAGATGTAATAAAGCAAATAGAATCACTAGCGTTATTATTAAAATTTAAATTAATAACATCTAGTATCATCAAACCATCCAAAACCATAACATTAAATTATACCCAAATCAATCCTTACTAAGCTACTCTCAAACATAAATAAAAACCTAGACCCATCATGCTAGTGACTAATAACAAGTTTCATCAAATTCCTGGAGCATAAAGTACTTCATGAAAAAACAAAGTGCGCCCATGTCGCATGTCCAGCTTGCCAACGCCTAGCACTAACACACTAGACTTGTTTCCCATAAAAATTCTTTGGCCTCCAACTGGAATTCGGCGATACTCCACGAACCTATCTTGTTTCCTCGCTAATTGGTTGGTTGCTCCTGAGTCTACAACCCACGAATGAGGAGAATAAGCAACTAAACCTTGACATGTTCCAAAACAGTCAATACGAGAAACAAAAAAAAAATATGGAGTACCTTCTTAGGCTCAGTGCAGTCACGAGCAAAGTGTCCCAACTTGTCACAGTAAAAGCACGCCTTTCTGGCCTTGTTTTTGTTACCACTCTTCTTCTTGCCTCTATTGCGCTTAAAAGAACCAGCGCCAATAGGGTTAAGGCCTATAGCAGCTTCTTTCTTAAGGGCGCGTTTAGCCTTCCTTCGCTGGTACCCAGACCTGCGAAGGACAGTCTCAACTATGATGCATGAACCATCTGGCTCAGCTGCCTCTTGGCGCTTAGCCTTCATGAACTCTGATTTATGTTCATCATCACATTTCAAGTTCGAGACCATCTTAGTCAAGAAGTCGATATCGTATTTCTGTTTGATAGCTTCCCACAGCTTATGAGCAGTCTCATAGTACTCAAACACATATATCAAATCGTTGTGCATGCTGCGTACCATAGTAAGTCGCGCACACTGATCTTTCTTGAACCATTTTTCAAAGGCCTCAAGATCACGAAGATACTGTGGTGAGTCACTACACTTTGGCTCAACCATCTCATGGTCGAGGGTCTCCAAGACCTCTAGCTCATTAAGGAGAAATTGGATCTCATAGCGCCAAATATTATAGTTGTCGCTTTTCAATTTCTCAACCTGGGTCAAATCAGCTATCACTTTCTTAGCTTCCATTTCAACTCTATCAAAGAAATGCGCATGGGATTATTAATAACAACACAACACAGAATTATTTCGCAGCAAGAATCTAAATTAGAAAATAATAATACCATACATGTCGCAAGATCGAAAACTCGCAAAGCTTATAATCATCTCCTGCGCCTCTAAGTATTTTATTATTACAATTTAATTTAATTCATGTGCAAAATTTCAGTTTTCGGGAAAATATATATATAAATATTTTCTCTACCGAACAACCTCCCACTAGGTATGGCATATCACAAGCATGAAACAAATTTATTATAGTGCATAACACAATTTATGCATTAAAAAGTATTTTTCATGCTATCAAAATGAATAATTTAAACATTGAACAATGCCAAAATTATCCAAACATGCCACATACAACATGTAAAATCGTCCAAAATATTAAACATGCTATTTTCAATATTTTGTACATTTCCAGTTGCTCACATGCAATTATTGTCAATTTTCAGGATTTATTCTAATTCTCCAAGAATAAATAACAAGTAGAAAATGCCAAATAATATCAACATGTACTGGAAAAATACACAACCTACACCAATGAATAGGTACTGAATCCAGGATGTTGAATCCAAAAATTTATAATTTTTCAGATTTTTATTCTAATTTTCCCAAATTATCAACGGATAGAAAATACAGAATAAAAACAACACATACTGAAAAATTACAACAACCACTCCTATAAATTGGTTCTGATTCCAGGAGGTTAAATCTGAAAATTTATAATTTTCCAGGATTTTATTCTAATTTTCCCAAATTATCAACGGATAGAAAATATAGAATAAAAAACCATGCTCACTGGAATATTGCACCTCATACCCCAAACAATGGGCGACAGTAGCAAAATATTCCACAAAAAATTTGGTTCCCAACGGAGGAGGCACGCATCCCCACTCTCTTATAAAACGAGTCAAAAATTTCATTTTTCTTGTATTTAAAATTATGAAAAATAATTTCATTTCAGAAAAATAAAATAAATACACAGAAACGTAGGAAATTCAATTTCAAGTTCAGCAGTACTCTCGGTTTTTTCATACGACGTCGGTACAGTGAGGGGTGAATCTCACTCTCTTTGGGTTGAGAGTGAGAGTGTGCAGAATCTACACTCATCTTCTCCAAAACATGTCCAAACTAGGGTTTACCATAACTTTTGATCTGTAACTCCAAATCAAGCTTATAATATACCGATGAAAAGCTAGAAACAAGAGCTACACAATGATACAAGTCCCGCATATTACATCAAAACACAGAAAAAACACTGTCCAGTCAAAGTTTCGGAAAAACCAACTAGGGTTTGATTTTTCTCACATACGGTCAATCCAATAACCACGAAACTTTCCAGATAAGATGTACATGTTATGGACTACGTTTTGGTAAAATTTGAAGCAATTCCGAGAACTTTTGAAAAATCATGTTTTTCAGACCCTTATCCGGCATACACGAAAATCAGTCAATACGTACGCCTAAAACATGATACATATGGCTATTCAAGTACTTAAAGAGCACGAAAATATCCAACTAAGGCTCTGATACCAATGTTAGAATAATATAACCATAGTGCGGAAGCGGGTGGTTCGGGTTACCTTGCGAACTTTAACCGAACCGGACCTTTGTGTGGATGTATTACGAACTCTCGATCACGTACCAAAAACAGCGACAAATTCCTGCGATGGAGTGATACTACGAGGATCGAGTATCACCCTCTATTCCACGGTGCAAAAGCTCGGATTGCTCTTTAATGGCAGAGAACTATCGAAGAGAGAGAGTTTCTCAGAACTCTATCTTTATTGTATACCTTTGGTGTATATCATGTTCTATATTCTTGTGTATCATTTATGAACATCCTGCAGGAAATAAATAGAGAAAGCATCCTAGATGCTTTAGAAGTCTTCTAATCCTAAGAGATTAGAATTACTTCAACTTTTCCTATCTTATCTCCAAGATGAGATAGGACTCTCTAACATATGGGTCACCGGGTCATGCCCACATGGGCAACCCGATTTGGTCCCAGACCGGCCCAAATTCCAACAGAGACCATAAGAAAAATGGGAGCGGTGAAATATGCGAAAGCCGTAGAAGTTACAAATGGTCTCCAGACACTCCACTGCTATAACATCACTCCAATGAAGCACTTTATGGAAGATTGTGTCGATCTTAAGTAGAACATAAAGCACTTTATGAAACTTATACTTAAGTAGAACTTAGTTACATGGTGACAAGGGCGTGTTCTTTGTTTCTTGATAGTTGCTTGACAGATCTTCAAAACAGAGTAGTAGAAGTTGTTGCGATTCTTTAACCACAGAGCAAGAAACCAATTCATGGCATGTGCAGATTATCAACAGAAGTATCCAGGGTGATGGATGATGTCAATTTTTTATTTATTTCAAATTACAAGGGTATGAATTCTTGACCTTTTGACCCTAACGTTTGTGTAATTTGAAGTTTATGCTAATAGTGTTTTCTCCCTCCCCAAAGCAAGCAAGTTTATATATAGTTAGTCCGTTGGTCCGAGGTGTGGATGTTCTTCTTTGTTGTTTCGATGAGACATGTTTGTTTGTTTTGGTGATAAAGCATGCCTGAAAGACAATAGTTCTGTTATTTTTGTTTTTTCATGGTTTTATAGTAGGGAGGGGAAGGAGGAGTGTTCTTGTCTTTTTCATGGACTTGATTTTTCTCTTCTTTTTTCTTTTTTTTCTTTTTGATCAGCTTGATTTTTCTCTTTTTGACCAAGTTCATCTACAATTGCCTCTTTATTTTACTTATCTCGGGATTTTTGTTGGTGGTTAGAAAGAAATGCCGAATTCACAAGGACATGCATGTAAAATGTGACTCTACCCGATGCTGCATTAATGAAGGAAGATCAAAGAGAAATCTTTCTTTCTAAAGGAAGATCAAGTCTCACCAGTGGCGCGGATCAAAAAAAAAAAAAAAAGTCTCACCAGTGGCTGATGCCTAAGATCAAGTCTTACAAGAAGCTGATACCGTTTTTTCAAAGGAAAAAGAATGCATAACAGTGTTACTCTTCGCCTTCATCCGAATATGCATGAGTATGGACTATGGAGTAATGGAGCCATTGACAGGCTTCTATGGTCTATGGGAGCTTCGTCGAATAATTTCGAAAAAGAATAGTAAACCTTAACCATTTTTTAAGGACTTTTAACTCGAACCATGACATGAAATGAGTCGATAATGCCTATCCTTTTGCAATAACAAATGGAAGGGTGAAAGATTCATTGAAATTTGGAGGTGAGTAGAGCTTTTGGGGCTGGATTTCTCAAGCACGTATTTCTGCTTTTTAAGCTTCATGTTTTTTCACAAATAGGCTCAGCTAATTTGTAGATATACATGGATTCCACTTAAGGACTGCTTTTATTCCCCTTGTTGTTGCAATTTACAGTTGTGGTTGACTTACTTGACTATGTGTTTGTATGTGAAAATAGTTTAGCTGTCATAAAATTTGAGCACATTACCGATTCATAATATCGGAAAGTTATTTTGTAGTTCTCAAACTAATCCTATTATAGTTTGTGTGGGAGATTGATGTGTTTTGGCCGTTTGGCCCGTTTCTTTTTCTTTTTTTTTTTTTATCGAGACTATTTTTCGCATATTGTATTTAGACGTGCTTTTCAAATGCTAATTACTGTGGAGTTTGGACATTATATGCAGCTAGACCATGAAGTCTCAAATTTGAACTATTGTACCGAGCACGCGTATTCGTACAACGCACGAATGGTGACACTAGTATATGAGTAGAAATTCCTAACCCTCATTGCCCTCCCAAATCCCCATCGTCTCCTCCTCCTCCTCCTCCTCCTCCTCTCTCTCTCTCTCTCTCTCTCTCTCTCCCAATAAGCATACCCAACAACAAGTGGGGGTAAATAAACTTAATGTTCGACCATTGAACCGTAGTATTTCCCTGCCCAAACTAAGATCTGGAAAACGAAGTTAGAGAGGTTCTGTAGACACCTCCCATGCGGGGCATCGCCATACAGATTGATCGTTTGTTGCTCGATTGGTTGCTTGCCTCATAAACCAAGATCGTGGACATTCCCATGGCTAGGAACATCGCCACACGATAGCGGTTATCATCAAATCAGAGTCGCCACCTAGTTTATTAAAACTAGGAAAACAGATAGAGATTCTGGGAACGGGAGCTAAAAGTACAGTAAGGGGAAGGTGTTAGGCACCCCTCTCTGCCCAGTCGTGAGACTGGCCCATAGTTATTCAACATAAGACATGTAGATGTTTTGTTTAATTCTAACACATAGTCTGTTTGATTAAGCCTTTAAATAGTAAGTAAAGTGAGCTAGTGCGATAAGTAAAGCATGCATCAGAAAGCAGAACGGACAAAGCTGTCCCAGGGTAATGGATCCCGCGGCCGGTGAATGGATGTCACGACCGAGGGATCCTCCTGGTTTGATATATCGGCCGAGAGATCGAATCCCCGGTCGATGTTCTTCCTCACACCAGACAAAAGCGTTAGTAGATGATCAAAATGCTAAGATTAAGATTATAAACAGAAAATAAGACAAACCAGAGGCCGTTGGGCCTCACCACTTTGATCCCTCAGTTGCTTGATTGCTTCGGATTTGATTGTGATTGACTGATTGCCTCTTTGAAAACCCTAGGGTTAGGGTTTGAACTCCGGGGTTTGATCGTCGGATTGATGGCTACCTTCGGGAGGTTAGGGCTTTTGAAGAGAGGGTTTGGGAGAGTGTTTCTGCAGAATTTCGTGGCTCGAGAGAGTGATTTTACTTATTAATTTCGTGGTGCAAAAGCCTCTTTATATAGGCAATTGGTGACTCACTCCGGCCAATCAAATGGCACGATTGCAATTGCAATGCAATTCAAACTCTTTGTTGCAATCTCTGAACGTGGCCCGAACGCATCGGGGAGGTAGCATAGTTGGATCAAACAATTGACAGAACGTTCCAGAGTCTGGAAAAAGGACGATCTGGCTGCCGTAGAAAGGATCTGGCGGCCGAGGAATGGATGTTGCGGCCGTAGGATAGATCTTGCGGTCGAGGGATTGATCTCTCAGGGAGATTTTCTAGCAATAGGTTGCTCGGGTGAGGAAATGATGTTAAGGCCGTGAGATCGATGTTACGACCGACAGATGGATTCTCCTAGGCTTCTGTATTTTCTATCTGAAAGGCTGTATGGCTCTGGATTGGGTCCTCTAAGTGGCTCAAAGTTCTTTATCGAAAGTCCTAAGGTTCTCGAGAAGGCAATCAGCAATCACTGTATCCATTTCATCATCGGGATGGTCTCCAAGGTGGGACTTGAAATAATCGTTAGGCCAAATTGGGGTGTCTACAGATACCCCTCTTTGACTGAGTTCAGACGGATCGCGAGACATGTTTGAGTAAGAGTCAAAGCTGTAACAAGCAACTCAATTTGGTCCAACCACTATTCCAAGGGGTTTTTGAAAAAGGTTTTTGTTATGGTCGGGCCGGGAGGCTGCCTACGTATTCCACAGTGGAAATTCAGACCAACCGTAGTTCGGGTAATAAAGAAAAATAAAAAGTTTGGAGGGTTAGAGACAGAAGACGTACCTTTGGGCTTTAAAAAGCCGTAGTGCAATGTACCTAGAGTGTGCCAGGTTTTTGGCGGAAGATAGTTGAAGGAGCGCGGGGCTGCCGGGGGAATTTTTGCGGAGAGCTTCCTTAGTATTTTGGGGTAGATCAGTACACGACAGGTGCGTTTGCTTTTCTTGATCATCCTTACTTTGACTGAGGGGAGCTCGGTAGGGTAGCATATCCTTGCGAATGAGCTGGAAGGAATTGATGTAATTGGGGTGGAATCCAAGCCATCTACTGGGGATGAATCGGACGCTGGTTTGAGATATGGGGGGGGGGGGGGGGGCGCAAGGCCAGTAACTAGAGCACGGAGCTTTTGGAGATGAGGGAACCGAGGCACGGAGCCGGTTGTAGTCATGAGGCGAGAGCCTGGGGGGAGGGAACTAAGGCGTGGAGCCTGCTGTGGTCATGAGGCGAGGGCCTGAGGTGATCGGAGCTTAGAGCTTGATAGAACCGAAGCGCGGAGCTGGTATTGATCATAAGGCGAGAGCCTAAGGTGTCGGAGCTTCGAGCTTGACGGAACCGAAGCGCGGGACTGGTATTGATCATAAGGCGAGAGCCTGAGGTGTCAGAGCTTAGAGCTTGACGTGATTTGAACCGAAGCGTAGAGCTGGTTGCATTCTGATGGTCTGTGCACGGAGCTTTCTCATCATAAGTTTTGGCGTAGAGCCAAAAGATCGAGGTACTGGACCGATCAATAAAACCGAGGCGTAGAGCCGGTTGATTGCAGGGTTGACCTGTTTCATGAGAGATATGCAGAGTGTATATATGTGATGATGGTTGTTAGATATGAACAGATATGATGATGCAGACTCGATGTGATAATGTTGATGCAAATGTGCACGGGCCCGTGCGTGTGTGTTTGATTTTTAAGCTTAGAGCTTCTATCAAGTTCCGGACTTGAGCATTCAGAGCGTAGAGCTCGAGCATTCGGATGGCAGAATCCGAGCATTCAAAGTACAGGCTTTGAGCATCCAGTACGCAGTGGTTGGGCATTCAAGCATAGAGCTTGAGCATTCAAGGTATAAACCTTAAGCATCCAGTACACAGTGGTTGGACTTTCGAAGAGCTTCGAGCATTCAAAATGTTAGATTTTGAGCATTCAGGCGTAGAGCCTGAGAATAGATGATGTCTTGATTGTGGCGGCGTAGAGCCTGTTGAGATAGTTACGGCTTCGAGCCAGTTGAGATAATGGGCTTAGAGCCGCTAAGTTGGTTGTTACAGCTTCGAGCCAGTTGAGATAGTGGGCTTGGAGCCGCTGAGTTGACAGGTGAGGGCGTAGAGCCGTTGAGTTGATGAGTTGGTGAATTCGGGCGTAGAGCCGCTGAGATAGTCGTTATGGCTTTAAGCTAGTTGAGATTGATTGAGTATGATTGTAGGCGTAGAGCCTGCTGCTGGAATGGCGAGCGTAGAGCTGCTGAGTTGATAGAGATGATGGGCGTAGAGCCTATTGCTGTGATAGTGAGCGTAGAGCTGCTGGGTCGACAGGCGGAGAACTGCTGAATGTTTTGAGATGGGCTTCGAGCCGCTGAGAGGGTGGGCTTCGAGCCAGTTGGGAGAAGGGGCGTGGAGCCGCTGGGTGAGTCTAGAGCTGTTGAGTGATCTTAGAGTTACTAATGATGGTGATAATGAGCATAGGCTGCTGTGGTAATGAGCTCAGGGCTGCTGAGTGTCTCGATTTGCTTCGGCCAGCAGTTTGTGGAGAGAGAACTTCCTTATGCTTGGATATGCCCTCAAGGCTAGTTTTGATTACATTGTATTGGCATCAGGGATGCCCCAAGGCTGACTTGATTTTGCTTCTGTTGGTCATGGACCTAGATTTCCATAATGGTTTGAGTCAGTGCACTGAGCAAGATCTGTTGTTGCCGAGGGAAATAGTTTGAAGGGCCAGGAGATCGATGTCTCGGCCGAAGGATCGATGTCTCGGCCGAGGAATTGGTGTCTCGGCCGTGAGATAGCCAACAGTCAGAATATTGATTTAAGTTAAGTTTGATCGATCTCACGGCCCATTAGATCTTTTCCTTCCTTCTTTCTTTTGCTTGTTCGAGACCTCTTTTTCGACCGAAGCCACTTCACCCCTCGTTCTTCTACTGCCGCCGCATCTCTTGCCGCCGTCGTTCCCCTGACCACCATCATTTCGGCAGTCGTTTTCCTTGGCAGTCATGTCTTCATCACCGCCTCCTCCTCCATCGTCCAATGTTCCTGCCGCGTCTAGGGCCACGGGCAAAGCTCCAGCTGTTGAGGCCGCGATTCTTGGCGGGGTTTCGAGTTCCTGCGTCTTACCTTCGAGTCGGCGCAGGGCCACTGTTGGAGGGAGCTCTTCGCAACCTATTCCTCCTGAGACAGAGCCCAAGGTTTCTACTGATGCGGGCGGTGATGCTCTACCGCTGTTTGATGTTGCCACATACGCCCCTCATGTTCACATGGTTGGACGTGGCGGTTCATTGCGATAGCGTCCTCCTCTCAGCGATGTCCCACCTGAGGTCTTGCACAGGGAGCCGGAGCAGCACCTTGGTTTCACCAATAGGAAGGTAAAATTTTGTCCTGTCAAATGATTTTTGTGTATAAGATGAAGCGATAATTTTGACTTTCGATAAGGAATTTTGAGTTTTCAGAAGTTGCCCCCTGTATAGGCGATGTTTTTGTATTGATTTTCTTCTTTGTATTTTGTCAGGCGAATGAGAGGCTACGCGTGTGGGGAAGCTGCCCCCAGGTGTTTGAGTGGCACGAGAGGCTTCCTCGAGAAGCCAAGGACGCGGTTGCTTTGGCCGGCTTCGAGCCCTTGATACTTGGTTTCCATCTTCCGAAGGCGGAGTTGGGATTGACCACAGCATTGGTAGAGCGGTGGTGGGATACCACCAACACTTTCCACCTTCCGGAGGCTGGGGAGATGACGATCACTCCAGGTGATTTTGCTTTGCTTACAGGCCTGAGAGTTGGCGGTGATCCTCTTCCTATTGACCCACGGATTTGCGAGCGAGAGGGTGCTTTTGAATACCTTTTGGGGAAGGTTCCTGTTGTGTCAGAAAGCGGCCACATTACCTATTCCTGGCTTCGGGAGCAGTTTGACCGTGCGGGCATCGAATCTGAGGTGTCAATGCAGCAGTTGGTGAGGGCTTTTCTCCTCTACCTTCTCGGCCAAACCTTGTTTTGTAACAAGGAAAATTCGGTGCATGTACAGTTCCTGGCTGCCATGGTGAACCTGGATTCTATAGCAAAGTTTAACTGGGGGACTCCTGCCTTGGCCACAGTGTACGGGCATTTGAGTGCTTGTTCTCAAGGCATTAGCCTCTCGTTGGGTGGACACCACCGCGTTCTCGAGGTATATGTTTTAGCTTTCTTTGTCGTCCTTTTGTTGCTTTGATTTTTGTATCTCATGCTCGCCTTTTATCTTGCAGCTCTGGGCTTTTGAGCATCTTTTGCAGTTCCCCCCTCCGACGAGACATAGGGAGCCTAGGTTTGTCCCACGGGCGGCCCGTTGGCTAAAAGGGGTTCGGAAGTCGCGGTCGCCTGCTATGGATTTGCTAGCTTGGAGGCGAGTTTTGGATCGCCTGACGGTGGACCAGGTACGACGTCTCCTATTCTTTGATTTTCATGTGATTTCTTCATTTTGTTATTTTGATGTTATTTCCCTTATTGCAGGTGCGATTCGATCCGTGGAGCACTTTGCTCGACGAGGCTCCTTTGGAATTGACCTCAGCTAGGGCTTTGGAAAGCTAGCACTTCCTCCTGGAGGGGCCTTTCTCGAGAGCCTGGTACCTTGGGGAGAGGGTAGCGGGTCAGTACTTCCCACGCTCTGAGGTGTTGCAGCTTGTTCCTCTTCCTCCTCCAGCTGGCATGAGGTCTACTCATCTTTTGACAGGAGAGGGTTTGCTTCTTGCCTTTGAGAGACAGCTAGCCATGAGTTTTCTCCAAGCAGGAGATTACTCGGCCTTCCGCTTGGCCTCGCTGACACTTCCTACTACTACTGCTGCTGCTGCTGCTCCTCTTGCTTGGCCACGGGCCCCCAGCTTTATCTTTTTCCACAATGCCAATGGAGAAGAGGAGCGTCTGACGCTAACATCGTGTGCTTCTCGGTTGTACGTGCTTCCTACCGGAGTTCAACAGGTAATCGTTGTGGATTTTGTTTTGGTTTCTTTTATCATGACTACCATGTTTCGTTATTCATACGGCCACATCTTTTGCAGGTGCCAGCTGATGTTGTTCAGGAGTGGTTGCGTGCATTTCAGAGTGCAGAGGCCTTGGTTCGTCGGCAGCGAAGCCGGATAGCCATGGTACGTGTCTTTTGATTTCTTCTCTTTCCATTCCATATCCAATGTGAACCTGAATGTCCACAAACTGTGTCCTGCAGCTTGAAGCGGAGCGGGTGCCAACAGTGCCAGTTACTCAGAGTGCTGGCGTGAGCGAGGGTGGGAGCACCAGGGCTGATAGTGGGGAGGCCAAAGCTGATGATGGAGGTGAGGGACAGAGGATCAGTGTCCCAGTTCCTGAGCGTTTTCGTCATGCGCCCAAGTGGGGTCGTGGGCAGTAGCTTGCTTTCTTTTCTTGTACCTATATTTATTAGCTCCAAAACAGATAGTTGATATTTGTATTTTTATGAAGCAACTTCAGCATGTGCGGCAAGTATTTATGATTTGTGCTTTGTCTCGAGATACTTCAAATTTGTATTTAAAGGTTTAAAGCTTTATGGGTGTTAAATCAAATTAAAACATGGGCCGAGGAATGGATTGCTCGGCCGAGAATTCCATTCTTCGGCCGCTACTTCTATTTCCTAAAGAAACTGGACTTTTTGCTTTAGCCAAGTGGCATTTCTTCCTTCTTACACTTGAATTTGATTCATGCCCTTTATTTGCTTTTGCCGTTTCCACAGTCTCTTTGCCATGTCTTGAGATCGTTGGAATGCCTTGTCCTTTATGTTGACGACTTTTGAGTCAGAGAGGACGAGCGATAATTCTCATGTGTCTTTGTTTTTGTCAATTCCCTGGAAAATGACTAACTCATCTTTTGTGAGCTCAATACGCAGGGTTAGCTATACCTATCGCTGAGTACAAATTTGCTGGTGTTGTTTTCTTCTCTCCAAATGTTTGGGCCGCATCTCGATGTGAGATTGCCTACGTACCCCAATCAGGGAATCAGGCATTTTTACGTAGTTCCAAAATCTCCACCTTTGAGGTTGGGTTTTCATTCTTGGTCTTTCTCTTTACATGCTCTAAGTTTTGCCTAGGTTACCTGACAAAGGTTGAGTTCCTAGCGAGCTTTTCTTTAAATGCCTTAACTTTTGCCTAGGCTGCGTTTTTGCATTTTCTTGCCCTAGCAGGCTTTGCTCTTACTTTTGCTTGGGTATTTAAGTTACCCAACGAGCATTTTTCTCTCAATAGGGTTTCGGTGTTTTGGAGAGGAATTTGATGGAGATGTTCTTATGAATCTCCCGCTGCATTTGTACCTTCACAATGGGTAAGCTAACCCTAAGTGTTCTCACGGAGATAGCGTCTTCTTCCTAAGCTTTTGACAAAAACCTAGTTCTTAAGTAATCAGGGCTCGTCCCTTCCTTCCTTCCTTTTTGTCATCAACATAAAGAATTAGATTTTTTCGATCCTTTCCTTTTGGCAAAGAGACTATAGCGTGTAGCAATAGCATTTTAAAGATTGAACCATTAATCAAGCATAAAATGAGAATTTATTTTATTGTAGAGAATGCCCAAACAGGGGCCCAAAATGTGTCCTAACTTGTCTTTAGGGAATGAAAGTAATGTTTCATGCGATTTACTGCGGTATCTCGGGAGTTGCTCCTTTGCCTTTCACAGTTTTATACTCTTCTTCACACTCTTCTTTGCCAAACAGAATCTTCAGGTCAAACTCAGCTAATACTTCGATCCAGTCTTTGGGAATGGACGTTGAATTCATTGGTTCTTCTTCCACATCACTGTCAATCCATTCTTGATCAAAGAAGATTTGCATTCCAGGGTACCTTTGCTTGGTAATTTCGTCTTCCCATGTTTCTGCGAAGCCACAAAATGGGAAGTCTTCTCCTTCTCTTACAAACCAACCATTGAGTGTTTTTGGGATCATGAGTTTCTCTTCTTTGACCCTGTTTCCTCTTATCCTAGCCTTTTCCATGCTTCTCTTCTTTTCCATCTCGGCTTCCGTCGGGGTGTAGCCAAGACCAAAGGCGTATTGATTATGCGGGGGATCAATCATTTGCGGGATGCCTTGTGATCTTTGCCTAAACCCAACCCAGGGAGGTAGTTTTGTTTCTTCATCATCCATATGGCAGGGGTGCTTATGTAGAAGTTTCTCTCAGCCATCAAGGCTTGCACAGCAGTCGCTTCCTCAAGACTGAATCTAGTAAGGAAGGTTTCCTCGGTTCCTACCTCTTGGACAGGTGTGTCGGAATGAGCTCGGATCGATGAATCCCCCAGAATGGTTATGACTCTTCCATCTACTACGAATTTGACCTTCTGATGCAAAGTGGAAGGCATTGCCCCAGCGTCATGTAACCAAGGCCTTCCTAGTAACAGATTGAAGGTGGCTGGTATATCCATCACATGGAATTCTACGTCTCTTTTGATCTTCTCCACTTCTACTGGCAGTATGACACACCCAACCACTCTTCTCTTCGAATTGTCATAGCCCCTTACGCCCTGGCTTGAAGGGCGTATGTCGGTGGCGCTTACCCCTAGCTTGTCGAGGGTCCTTTGAGGACATAAGTTTAAAGCAGACCCATTATCCACCAAGACCAGTGGGATCCATTTAGTGAGACATTTAAGCGAAATGTAGAGAGGTTTGTTGTGTGCAGGTCCTTCAGGAGGTAGATCCTTGTCAGTGAAGGCTATCGTCGGTTTTGGAGCTTTTGACGCCATTATGAAATCTACCATATCTTCGGGGGTGATGTCGATGGGAACTTTAGCTTTTCCCAAGGTTTTGAAGAAAGAGTTACGATGCTCGTAGGAGGACATAAGCAATCCCCAGATAGAGATATCAGCTTGGATTTTCTTCAGTTGTCTTAGCACCATGTCTTCCTCAGGTTCGGTCCTTTGGCTCTCTTCTTCTTCTTCTTCCATTACTCGCGTCGAGGTTGAACTTTCGCCACTTAGTTTAGGAGGTTTGTACACCCTTCCGCTTCGAGTGAGATGACCTATTTCTTCTTCTTCTTGGGTGCCCCAAGGATCAGCAGGCTCAATTTTTCCAACTTCCCAATTGCTTGGTAGGGCTTGGCATATGTCTAACCATCAATACCCATCATCAATGGCATAGACGTGGGGTTCTCCTCCTGTTTCAACGTATTCATCTTTCTTAGAGAAGATTATGGATGGCTTGGTCGGGATGTTTGGGACGATGTATTGGGTAGGATTATATGTGGGGCTATTGGATAGGCTTATAAGATTGATGTTTGAGGCAGTGGGTTGGTATTGTGAGCGGGAAGTGGATTAGTTTGCACATTGGGCTTGGGAGGCTTTATAGCTTGGCTATCAATGAAATCTTGGATATCATGACGAAGACGCATGCAGCGATCTGTCTCATGTCCAGGGTGTTGATGGTAAGCACATTGTTTATTGGCATCATAGCTTGGGCCGTAAGGTGGCTGAGGAGGTGGGTTATTCAAGAGCCTGAGATGCCCTTGGCGACTTAGGATGGCTAAGGCTTGAGATGGTGTCATATAGAGAGGGTCAAAGTTGCGGCGGGGGCGATTTGTGTTTCTAGATGAGCTAGTTTGAAAAGGGTCTTGTGGTAAGGCTGAGTTAAGGGTGTTGACAGAGGCAGGAGATGTACGGGTTGGAAAGGTTTTTCTGGGTGGATGAGGAGTTTCTTCTTTCCCAATGAGGCCCATTTTGATTCCATCTTCGATTTGTAGCCCGGTGGCATGCAGGCGTTTAAAATCAGTGATAGCCTGAGTGTAAATATGGGTGAGGTATTTGGGTTGCAGATTCTTGACAACTATCCTCACTTGATCTTCCTCGGAATGACGGTTTTTCATCTTGGCAGCCTTTTCTCTCCATCTTGCCACAAAGGTAGCAAAGTCCTCATTGGATTCTTGTTTAGTCGTCTCCAAGTCTCGAGTAGTTAATTCAATTTGGACATTATATGCATACTGCTTGACAAAAGCGTTGGCAATTTCCGGCCAAGTTTGATAGTGCACAAATTCCAAAGTGAGAAACCAATCGAGGGCGTTTCCAGTGAGAGTTCTTTGAAACAGTTGAGCGATGAGCTCATCGGTTAGGCCCATAGGCTTCAGAGTGTTGATGACATGGCGAACATGGCTGGTAGGGTTACCAGTCCCGTTGAACTTCTCGATGTTTGGCATTTTGAACCGTTCAGGCAGTTGAAATTCTGGAAAGAGGCAGAGTCCTTCAAAATCTAGAATTTGGTCTCCTTGTGAACGAGCCAAAGCGTGTTTGATCTCCTTGACTTGTTTGATCAATTCAGGGTTTTCTGTAACTTCATGAGGATTTTCTGCTTCTTCCTCATCTTTCTTGTCTTCAGCATCTCTTGCTGCTTTCTCGGTTTGTAAAGAGGCAATTTGGGCTCGGAGCTCGGTGATAGTAGCATCATTGTCTGTCATTTTTGGGATGTAGGTAGAGGGATTGCTTGGCGAAGCTCGGGATTGGGTAGATAGTCGGGTTTGTTGAGAAGATGACCGCGAAGTCCCCAGAATTGATTGGGACCGTTGCGGTGAGGGTGTGCTAATAGGCGAAGATGACCGATGAGCTGACTGTAAAGACCTCTGTTTGGTGTGACTTCGGGTATTGTAAGAGTATAAAACTGGCTGAGGTTGCTTCTTTAATCTACCTATTGTGCCTGCTTGAAAAGTAGAGTACCTGATAGTCAGTATTTAGCTCGTGTAGGGTTAGGATTTGGGTTGAAAATCCCAACCCTTCTGCACAGAAAGAGTTATTTACAATAACAAATGATACAAGGTGTGAGGAAGAATTTTTGCAAGTAAATGCAAGTAGGCTCCTAGCCTGTAGGTTCCTGTCTTAGTTTGATAAGTTCTATGGCTTTCTAATACATGCAAGGTTTTGGTAGTCTCAGGGTGCTCCGTTGTCAAAGGGCACCAATCCTCTCACCAGCCCATCATAGGCGATGATTGGGTGATTCCCTTTTTGATATACCACTAGGTACGAGTGACTGTGGAGTTTGCTGGAACCCCCAACATAGCCCGTGTCATGCCGG
Organism: Rhododendron griersonianum; assembly: GCA_018127125.1. Lineage (NCBI taxonomy): Eukaryota > Viridiplantae > Streptophyta > Magnoliopsida > Ericales > Ericaceae > Rhododendron > Rhododendron griersonianum. The sequence goes on from CM030789.1 coordinate 36,246,396, forward strand.
GATATCAAGTGAACTCAACGGGTTGCCCGCTCGATGCATATGATAGATGAATTAAATAAGGCATGTATTAGTCTTATGTTGAACTTTTTGGTTATGGCTCTCATGTCCCCAGCGGAGTCGCCAAAAACTGTAGACACCTCCCATGCGGGGCATCGCCATACAGATTAATCGTTTGTTGCTCGATTGGTTGTTTGCCTCATAAACCAAGATCATGGACATTCTCATGGCTAGGAACATCGCCACACGATAGCGGTTATCATCAAAACAGAGTCGCCACCTAGTTTATTAAAACTAGGAAAACAGATAGAGATTCTGGGTACGGGAGCCAAAAGTACAGTAAGGGGAAGGTGTTAGGCACCCCTCTCTGTCCAGTCGTGAGACTGGCCCATAGTTATTCAACATAAGACATGTAGATGCTTTGTTTAATTCTAACACATAGTCTGTTTGATTAAGCCTTTAAATAGTAAGTAAAGTGAGCCAGTGCGATAAGTAAAGCATGCATCAGAAAGCAGAACGGACAAAGCTGTCCCAGGGTAATGGATCCCGCGGCCGGTGAATGGATGTCACGACCGAGGGATCCTCCTGGTTTGATATATCGGCCGAGAGATTTAAGCCCCGGTCGATGTTCTTCCTCACACCAGACAGAAACGTTAGTAGATGATCAAAATGCTACGATTAAGATTATAAACAGAAAATAAGACAAACCAGAGGCTGTTGGGCCTCACCACCTTGATCCCTCAGTTGCTTGATTGCTTCGGATTTGATTGTGATTGATTGATTGCCTCTTTAAAAACCCTAGGGTTAGGATTTGAACTTCGGGATTTGATCGTCGGATTGATGGCTGCCTTCGGGAGGTTAGGGCTTTTGAAGAGAGGGTTTGGGAGAGTGTTTCTGCAGAATTTCGTGGCTCGAGAGAGTGATTTTACTTGTTAATTTCATGGTGCAAAGGCCTCTTTATATAGGCAATTGGTGACTCAATCCGGCCAATCAAATGGCACGATTGCAATTGCAATGCAATTCAAACTCTTTGTTGCAATCTCTGAACGTGGTCCGAACGCATCGGGGAGGTAGCATAGTTGGATCAAACAATTGACAGAACGTTCCAAAGTCTGGAAAAAGGACGATCTGGCGGCCGTAGAAAGGATCTGGCGGCCGAGGAATGGATGTTGTGGCCGTAGGATAGATCTTGCAGCCGAGGGATTGATCTCTCAGAGAGATTTTCTAGCAACAGTTTGCTCGGGTGAGGAAATGATGTTAAGGCCGTGAGATCGATGTTACGACCGACAGATGGATTCTCCTAGGCTTCTGTATTTTCTGTCTGAAAGGCTGTATGGCTCTGGATTGGGTACTCTAAGTGGCTCAAAGTTCTTTACCGAAAGTCCTAAGGTTCTCGAGAAGGCAATCAGCAATCACTGTATCTATTTCATCATCGGGATGGCCCCCAAAGTGGGACTTGAAATAATCGTTAGGTCAAATTGGGGTGTCTACAGGTTCTACCATCACCGGCGACCACCACCACAATTGGCAGCACCTCAACCTTTACCCTCCGGCGAGCACCAACGGACCCCTTCACCGAAATTGCCTCCCCAACGGTATTCGTCCACTTTCTTCGATTTTTTTATATTATATACAAAAAGATTATAAAACCAATTATAAGTGTTGAGTCCAATGGACCTTTTATTTCTTATTTTAAACAATATAATCTCACTCACACGATAAGGAGAACGTAAACTAATTAGTGGAATTAGAAAGTTGAAACTACGGCCACGAATAAATTAACGCAACCTTGACCATATTATGCCACCTATGTGGTTTAGGATGTCGCTAGAATTAATATATTCATATAACAACAAGAAACATTAATCCAGATTAGAAATCCAAATGATCAGCATTTTGACTTTTATCACACACACTAATATTAAAATTAAGTAGAAGTTAAAATAAAGCTTTGGTTCGTTTTGGAGATGGGTTGGAGATGCTTTAACAAAATCAAGGTCAAGGGATATATTGTGCTCTTAATTCGGGCCTCATCCTGATCTTGATATTATAATCCGACACATCCACTGTTTAAAGCTAGACGCGAACAAAGCCCTTGAAAAAAATCAAGTTGATCAGTTATTGGTAGCTTGCTTACAACTGTGCTATCACCGTTACATTAATGAAGACACGCCAGTGACAAGCGAAGACCGAACTAGGATCTAAGGAACAAAACACAACGTACTGAACTGCCAAACACAAAAGACACAACTACTATGCTATCGCCAGAAGATACCTAGGAACAAAACACAACTACTATTCTTTAGGCCAACAAGAGACCTAGGAACGCCAACGACCAGCAAAGACCAAACAGGGGCCTAAAGAACGGAACATGGTGTGTGTTATGTGCCCGGAGCCAAAACAAGCCAAATGAAAGCAAAAAACTAATACATCGAAAAGAAACCCACCACCACCAACCTTAAACTACAGCTGAAAACTAATAGCAATCCTAAACTACTGCATCCTAAGAGAACCCCATCCAAGGTTACCGTCCACAAACAACGAGCAGTCAAGCCTGAGAGCCCACCACATCAACCGAAGGCGACCATGCCGCTGGCCGGAATGCGTCCATTACTAACAATGGCCGACACAGATCGGGTAATCACTAAACCAAGCTCCGCGAAACCCCCGTTCGTCATGGATCTCCGTGCAACTTGCATAAAAACATCAAAAACCCCCTAATGTAGGACAAGAATTTAGGAGATTTCAAATATATGGAAACTTTATTTTAGGAACTATTCATTTTAGGAATTCCTCTTTTAATGCCACTTGTTTATACATATTCCTATCAGTCTTTTAATTTTGTTAGTCTTGGTTTTCAAGTATTGTTTTGCTTAGACACTACAAGTAGTTACCTTATTGTTAGGACTCCTACTAGTATAAATAGGGGTGTAAGTTAATTCTATTATTCAGTTTATCATCAATAATATTGCAGAGTTTCTCTCTCTTTCTTCCTTGTGCGTAAGGTTTGCTCTTGGCTACGAGTTGTTTATCTCTTTTGGACTAGTACGCGAACTAGTCTCTTGTGAATTTCGTTGCGTCAAGTGGTATCAAAGCCACGCTTTGCCTGGTTCGATAGCACCAAACATAGATGAAGACACACCCATTGACGTTGGTTGTGGGATTACTGACCTAAGGAGGATGGTGGAGGATCAACAAGCATAGTTGACCGAGATCCGTCAGGATACTCGCACTCAGTTCGTTGAGATCCGTGAGTTGTTGCAGGGGTTGACTCTACAAAACCGCCAAAGGCCAGAAAGGATTGAGGAGGATTGCGCGTTGGGATTTGCCCATCGCCAACCTCTTAACCAGAATAGGAACCGCGTTAACAGATTTGCCTGTAACCAACCTATTCACCAAAACGTCTCCGGAGGATATTTTTATTATCATTACGATAGTAGGAATGAATTTGAAGGCAAGCTATTTGAAAACCATGATAATTATCAGTCGATAAAGCGACAACCAAACTTCAGGTATTATGACAATTTACCTAAATTTAGTGGTTGTGAATATTTTGAGGATATTCTAGATTGGATACTTAACCTTGAGGATGCTTTTGAGTATACGAAAATCTCTAATGGAGAAAAGTGGAGGTACGTGTTATTAAAGCTTATAGGTTTAGCACTAGATTGGTGGTTGGACTTGCAATCTTTGCTAGATCAACAAAACAAGCGTCATATTTGTGCATGGTCAAGAATAAAAAAAAATGCCTGATGGAGAGATTTTTGCTGCATAATTATGAACAATTATTGGATGAAAAGTATGGATCAAATCAACAATATACAACCAACCCAACCAAAGATGTCGTCGATGAAGATGTTAAAGAGGTTGTAATGGAAGTTGGTGATGAGAAGAGTAATATGGATGTTGGTGAGAAATATAAAATTGACATAGGTGTTGGTGAGCAAGTTGTTGTGGAGCAAAACAATTGTCCGTTGGAGATGGTTGTTACTAATATTTGTGTTAAAAAGGAGAGTCTCGCCATTAATACAATGGTACTGTTGAAATAATTGCCCTCAAAAGGGTTGTCCAACAATCAATTTGAAGCGTATATACAGCGAACGACTTCACATCATAATTGCCTATTCGACGAGGCTGATGTTGCTTGTAGAGATCCATATTTTATTCCCGTAATTCTTTATGTTTTATAAAGGCATGAGTTGTGATATAAAATGGAGAATGAGTTTGGATGTCGAAAGTGCTAGAATTTAGAAGTTCGGGATGCAAGTGTAATATGCAAGGTGTATATATAAGTGCAGGTGGGTGTAGGGGATAATTTTTCCCCACCTATATTTCTTTTCTTTTCCGGGCCACACACACGTTTCTCTCTCTCTCTCTCTCTCTCTCTCTCTCTACTCTCTCGGCCGACTCTCTCTCTACTCTCTCGGCCGACTCTCTCTCTCTTTCACCTCTCCTCCAAACTTCTCTCTTTGATTTCATCTCCATAGAAAGAGATTTTGAAGAAATCCCAAGTATTAAAGTTGTTCTACGCGACAAGATCTTCCTATCGATCTAAAAAGAATCATGATCGGAGCACTTTGAGGTTTCCTCCATGTTTGGGCTTTGCTTCTAACCTTCGAGGTAGGGATCTCTTGCCTTCTTTATATGTTTATGTGTTGGTTTGATATACAAGAATCAAGCTTGATAATCTATTTTGAGCCTTGAATAAATCTAGTGAATGCTGAGAATTTCGTGGGTTCTGGTAATCTGTCATTTTGGGGCCCTTCTGCTAGGAATCAATTTTTGGTGCTTCATAACTGTTAAAGTACGTTTCAATACGAAGATTTCGGTACCAAGATCATGAAAAACCGATAATCACACAATTAGTTATGAATTTTTGAATACCGGCTGTTTCCTGGATGTACGAATCTTTGCGTGGCTGCCTTCTTTTAACGTCTTGGGCATGTTGAACACCTTGGGTGGCTTTGGGTCTTTTACAGGAGCTATATATTTAAGTTAAGAAGGGATTGGCGTTGGAATCAAGTGATTCAGTTAAGTATACAATTTTTGGTGAATTTCTAAAGTAGGGTTGGTTAACTAGTGCGAAAATGGTTACGAACATGTTTTTATCTGGATGGTTGGGTTAATTCCCTCTCGTTCCTAAACCTGGGATTTTTACTGAGTGTAGGGCTTGTAGTGGTGCAACTTTTGGAGTTGGTTTCACTATTTTTGGGTTTAAGATGAAAGAGTTATGATTTTTCAATCAATTTTACCTATTCCCGCGTAGAATCTGACAGCACCGGCGGACTTTGGTAAAATGGCCATAACTCCTAGCTCGGGACTCGAAATGATGCACCGTTTATTTTTTTAGAAACTAGACACATAGAGCTTTCCCACGATACATCCCATGCATCATGGGTATGTCTGAGCGATAACAGATTTGCATCCAAAGTTGACCCAAATTCTGCCTTTGCACCAATTTCACTGTTACGTTGAGCTATAATCTCAAGGCCGTAGTAAGGTTACCCGAACTCCGTTTTTGATGTATGACCTATGGATCGAAGAAAAAGAAGTATATTTTTCAAGGCAAATGATAATGCCAAAACCTTTTTTGTTCCTGCCAAAACTCTTTTTGTTCCTGCCAAAACTCAAACTTTATTTTTCTTTGCATGACTTAATTGCCCTTCTACTACACCACTTGCTTTTTCAAAATTCCCCTTGAAATCGTACAAGTGCAAGCAACTGTCTTTGGCAACCACCGGCCACCGCCTCCTCTGACCCCGCACCACCAGCATCAACCTCCTCTCCAATATCAATACCACCACCAAAAACCAATCTCAACACCACCACCAAAAAAAAAAAACCAAAACCCAATTCAAACATCACCCAATCCCGTCAGAAAAACCGTGATGATGGGTCACAAGCACTTGCACGAACTCCTCAAAGAAGACCAAGAACCGTTCCTTTTGAAAAACTACATCTTCGACAGGCGCTCTCAGCTCAACAGACTCGTACCCAAAACCAAATTAAACGCCAAGAAAAAACTCAGACCCAAAGCTAAAATCTCCGATCCCAAGCGTAGTGCCCTATGGAAACAAGCGTGTTTTATCCCCCTCCACCAGTCACCGGACGTTAGAAAATCACCGTGGCCAGCGACAGCGAAGTCCCAGAACCCCTGCAAGTGTAAGCACCAAAACTCCGCCCTGCTTCTCGAGGCCGCAAAGAGGATCACTCATAATCAATCAAAACCAAGACCCAGATTAAAAATTGTGGGTTCGGGTTGTTCGGGTCGTTTATGAAGAGATTAAGGGGGAAAAGCAAAATCCGGTTGAGAAAGCGTGAGATTGGGGGGAAAGGCCGGGTTGAGAAGAGCAATTTCGAGATGGGTTTTGGGTGTTCTTGTAAGGATAATAATAGTAGCAGGCGTGAAAGCAGTGATTCTGTTTCGTCTCGTGATGTTTATTGATTCGGTTCAATGTTTCGATCTGTAAACTAATTTTGTATTCATTGCTAAGTGGATCGACATTGGGGAGATACTATTAAATTGCAACTCGGCCATGGTTTCGTTAATTAATGAAATAGAGCAATAGATCTGTTGGGGAATGCAAAGAGAAACCCAAAACCAAGCTCTGTAAGCATCCCCTCTCTCTTAGTTCAAGCTCTGATAGGTTTAGAGTAGGAGACTCAAACAGAAAGACAAAATAATCCTATGGGTTTGAAGGGGCATTCTGGTAAAGCAAATGGTGTGATGGAGGGTAATTAAGTCATGTAATAAAAGAGTTTTGGCAGAAACAAAAAGAGTTTTGGCAGGAACAAAATGAGTTTTGGCATTATCAACACCCTTTTTCAATGGTTTAAGTGTCGTCCTTGAATTCACGTTGTTTAATTGGATATAGTCTAATGTAAATGATTAACTTCGCCAATTTGACATGTGGGGATACGATGGATTGATCTGGATGACTAGGTGTTGGATTAAAGAGAACTTGTGGTGTATAAGGGGTATGCATTGTTGGTGTATTGACATTGATGTTGTTTGATACTTAGAGAAAAATAAACAGTTTTTCCTCTTTATGTGTTGTATCCATGGGTTGGTTTAGTATGCGTGTTTTGGTATGTGAGTGTTGCCCTCTTAATGGTTTTAGTATATCAGACCCTATTATGAATCCTTCTGCACCAAGACGTTAAGTTTTAAAGTGTATGACAATATACAAATTCCTGTCTGAACACGAATTGAAATGTGAATGACAAATAGACACAACGAGAACATTCAGGACTCATCGACGGGTGAGTACCTGGTAGAGGACATCGGGGTCCTTTAATTGGCCCGGTAGGAGCTAAATGCTCATATTGGATACTTCAGGACTTATCGACGAGTGAGTGCCTGGTAGAGGACATCGGGGTCCTTTAATTGGCTCGGCAGGAGCTAAATGCTCATATTTGATACTTTAGGACCTCCTTATGGGTAAGGTGTCTGGCAGAGGACATCGGGGTCCTTTAATTGGCCTGGCAGGAGTTTAGGCTCAGACACATAATATGAAATTGGTTTATAAGGTTGATGAAAGAGATTTTGGTTTGGGTTAAAGAATTTTGATAAAAGTCCTCTGGCATTTTGAGCGAATCAACGGTTTCTGGTATTTGGGCACAAATCAACGGACTCTGGTATTCAAGCTCGAATCAACAAAGCTTTACCTATACTAGTTTGGTGTTCATCCACACAACTTTACAATCAAAATGGAAAGTTTTGCATGAAATTGGTTTTGATAATCGATGATGTGGATTTGAGACAGAATGAATATTCATATGAGAAACAAAGAACTTGAGCTTGAGTTGCCACCTTGGATCGTCTAATATTGACATACATGTTTTATATTCCTTCTTTTAGACCTCCAAATCATTGTGGCTTGTTCTCCTGATATGTGGTGGGCAACTTGTTCTGTATGAATGCATATTTGGTACCTTGTGGTGTTATGCATTGCAAGAGTTTCATATAGGGTATTTGCATGTTAGACTTATAAAGGAAATCTTATTGTGAAGGGATTTTGCTAGATGTTAACTTGAGATTTGTAGATTGATTTGGGGTTGACGGGTGAGTTTCTTTGTTGTCGAGGTGCGGTATTGTTCAACGTGTCATTGCTTACTTTATGTTCTAACTCTACATGCATAGTGTGTATATTTTTGGTGAGAGGTTGGCTAGTTGTATAAGGAAAAAAAGAGAAAACATTTTGTTAAAGAACTCAAATTAATCTTTAGGTCATTGAAATGGAAATGAAAAAGCAAGGATTGATTTGAGTAATGGTAAGCTGAGATTTTAAGTACATCGGTGTGTGTGGGTGAGAGCGTCAGTATTTGATAAATGGAGTCAAATATTTTTCAGCATGAGTATGGTATTTTGAGTTCCACTTTTTGGCAAAACAAATATTCTCTTGGAAAATGTTTTTCCTTGGGATATGTCTTCATTTCTGCATGTAATTTAGGTAAGGATATCTCTACGAGCTAGTGTAGCTCACCATATCCTTTCAGGTACCCACCATGGCACTTATCTTGGATTGCAGGGAGTGCACACTAAGACATCTTTGAGAGCTTCACTGGAATCATTAAGGAGTTGTTTATCATCTAGTCAAATTCATGTTGTGTACCTTACTTGCAATTGAAAGTTGTACTTTTGATTAGAACAAATGCAAAGCTATGTATAAATTTATCTCCTTGATTATTATGAAACCCTTTGAATTGTAAACGTTTGGGAGATAAGGAAGGAGAAGAAGAGATTTTGATTCGTTGTTTGGATTGGCATGACTATTAAGGGTAAGTATAGTTGAGAGAAAGACTTTTGTTTCTAGAAAATATATTATTATTATTGTTGAAAATCGAGAGCATGACATTGCTTTTGTGAATTTTCTTGGAATGGAGCAGTTTGAAAGGATTCCGAACATTCGTCTAGTATATTTTGTCAACAAGTTGAAGCATGAAGAGAAAAGATCATTGCATGAACACTTTTTTTTGAATGATTTTTGGAAGACGAGCGAGAGGTTGAAGTATTCCAAATATTTATTTATTTGGAATGGAAGATGACAAATTTCTAATGAGAACTCGAGGGTGAGTTCTTTTGAAGAAAAAGAAACTGATGTAGGATAAGAATTTTGGAGATTTCAAATATATGGCAACTTTAATTTAGGAATTATTCGTTTTAGGAATTCCTCTTTTAATGCCGCTTGTTTAGGCATATTTCTATCAGTTTTTTAATTTTGTTAGTCTTGGTTTTCATGTATTGTTTTGCTTGGTCTCCACTATAAGTAGTTATCTTATTGTTAGAACTCCTACTAGTATAAATATAGGGATGGCCATCTTGGTCGATCCGTTATCCGTCCCGAATGAATCAGATTTTTCGGATATCGGGGTGGATTCGGATTTATTTTTAAAAAAAAATTCGGAGATCGGATTGGAGGTAAGTCTGCCTTCGATCCGATCCGTCCCGAATCCGATATCCGATCCGTATCCGATCCCTCGATCCGCCTCCGAATACCCGACTATATAAATTCCTCTGATTTTGAGGGTTAGTCAATAGTCAGTTTCCTACCCAGCCGACTTCACTTCACACAAGTCTCCCTCCCCTCACCCATGACTTCTCACCCCCCCCCCCCCCCTCCCTCTCTCTCTAAAAAACCCCCTCGGCCAGCGGAGAGATGCGGCAATCTCCCCTCAGGAACGGCGGCGGCGAGACTCCCTCACTTCGCCCTCGAATCCAACAGAACACTCTTCCTCTCCACCGTCTCCGTACAGAAGCTACGCCGTTTCAACACCCTGATCCCCGTCTTCCAATTCGCTGCATTCTGCTCCTCCGCCGCCGCTTCCGTTTTCATGCTCGTTAACCCTTGGGGCCCCGATTCCCCTCGTTGGTACGACTTTGATGCCATCAGGTATGCATACACACACATGTTAGTTTTATCTGTGTTTTTTTCAATCTGTTAATTTTTTTTTTATCGAGTTCCAATCTATTTTTTTTTTTCAAATTCGGATTTAGATATTCGATTAGATCTCCGTTCCCCATTTGGAGCAAGGATGGAGGACCAAAATATAAATCTATTTGGAGTTTGGGGCGGATTCGAGGGCGGGTGGAAGGTTCGGATTCGGATTCGGATATTGCAATATCCGCCTCCGATCCGCCCCATTGCCATCCCTGGGCGTAAGTTAATTCTATTATTTAGTTTATCATCAATAATATTTCAGAGTTTCTCTCTTTTTCTTGTGCGCAAGGTTTGCTCGTGGCTATGAGTTGTTTATCTCATTTGGACTAGTACGCTAATTAGTCTTTTGTGAATTTCGCTGCGTCACCCCCAAATAAACTCAGCCAAGCACGGGTTTGGCCCGATCAAATCTGACGGGAAAGGGGAGGACGAAGCGGGGAGTCAGATCCAATCAAAAGAGAAAAAGATAAGGCCGATCGGATGGGAAGGGGAAAACGGAATAGGGAGGCCGAACGGGTTTTGAAAATTCCAGCCGTAGCTGGGTCTTAAAGAAGCCGAATGTGGCTAGAACGGAGGACAACGGAGCACCGGAGCAGTAGAGGTGAGACTAGGCCGAGAGACAGCGGGCGGTTGAGAGGCAGCGGAGAGGCTGAGAGGTGCTTTGATCGGAGGAGCGAAATGCTAGAGGGGACAAAGGGGAAGTTTATTATTAGAAAGGAGAGTTGGTTTTAAGGCGGTTGAGGGGTGGGTGTGGCGGGGGAGGAGGCAGCCACCCCACCCCACCATGAAACGGGTGGCTTAGTCTATACGCTAGTTTTGCACTTTAGCGAGAGAAAGTCAAAGCTTAGAGCATCTCCAGTAGTCTAACAAAAAATTTAGCCATTTTGCTTAGAATTTTCCTCTTGGCTAGCCACCAAATCAGTGCAATACCCAACAGTCTAGCTATTTGCCTTTTTAAAAAAATAAAAAAAAAACCATACATATACACTTGCTGACTTGCATATATACATATACATACATACAGATACACACGTATATATTACATATACATACATATATATGTACGGCAAGGCCCGCAAGGGTTTTGCTCTCGGATCTGGCCATAGCCGACGACGGCGACGACGCCCGGCGACGGCGATGACCAAAATGATGTCCAGATCCTTGAGAGACAGAGAGGAGGGCAACTGTGAGATGATGGGTTTTGCTTTCGCCTAATTATCTCGACGCACGACCACTGTTCTTACCTTCGCCGGAGCAACTCAAAAAAGCGGATCTGACTCGTCGGCGTGAGAAATATTCCGTCACCGATCTGTTTTGGGGGAGAGGGGCTCAAGCGAGCTTTCCGTACTCGCTGGGTGAGGCGAGGGTCCGGAGCGAGAGGCTTAATTGGCGAGGCTCAGTTGAGGTTGCTGGAAACGGAAAAGATGGAGTATTCTCGCCAGTTTGACCTCGTCGGAGTGTGAGGCGAGGCTCATGGAGATGCTCTTATCCCTTTAGGACCCTTCTTAGACCGGGGCACTTGCCTAAACGGTTGTATTTAATGTAGATTGCTTATTGAATCAAGTAACCTTGCTACGTAGTATTTTTGGAAATTGTATTTAATGTTATTTTAGAAAAGAAAAATGTAATTTGTTTACTATTTTTTCCCCCAAAATGGTAAGAGTTTTCGTCAATAACAATGCTTAACTACAAAGCTAACTATGATTATCGTTCCACAATGGATCCAATAACCACTCAGGAGCTCTAACTTTTCAAGTACGAATCTTAGAACCTCGCAAGCCTGAATTGGCCAACGTATGAGCAACAACGTTTGCTGATCTCCTTGCAAAAAGAAACTCAAAACTTTGAAACCTCTCAGCTAAGCGCCAAATATCTTCAACGACGACTTCTAGCCCCGTTGGACATGATCTCTTATTCCCCAAAATCTGCACCATCTGCTGTGAATCTCCCTCCACTATAACCGAATTCAACCCCAACTCAGAAGCAAAAACCAAAGCACCCCGACATGCTAGTGCTTTCGCACATACCGCAGACAGAACTGCCCCCAAGTTCATTGCGCAGGCTGCCACAAATCTCCCGATCTCATTCCGGATAACTACTCCTGCACCCGCCTTCGGCCCTTCATCTCGATCAACCCTAGCCCCATCAAAGTTGATTTTAACCCGGCCCCGAGCTGGAAAGGACCACTTGCTCTCCTCATCTAATCTTCTTTGCCCATTCTGAACCACCCGCTCCTCTCCATTTCCATTTGCTCCGATAAATTCAGCCGCCACATAAACAGCCTGTTGCGGATCGGGGTTCCCTCCATTAAGCGCCATCAAAGTTGATTTGTTTACTAGGTTAACGATACCAGCTAAAGCTACATCACAGGAATGCTGGAATGGTGCTACAATTATTAGGCTCCGTTCCCAAAATCAAAATAAGTACTTATTTTTTAAGAAGATAATTTCAAGCTCAAAAATTATGTGTTTACGCAAATAATTTTCCTATCTATATGGATATTGTTTGATAGATCTCATTGAAATCTTTTTAAATGGTGCAAAAAAATTTGAAAAATTATTTTTCATTTACATTATTTTTTTAGTTTGAAAATGTGAAATAAGCTGCTTATTTTTTAAGAAAATTTCTGGAACAGGACCTTAGAATATCCCCGCTATGTAAGCAAATTTTATGCCAAGAGCAATCTAAATTATTTAATTTCTACCACTAAATGTTGTAGTCCACTTAATTTAGCGAAAACACACTATATAAAAGGGCGTTTGGCCGCCTATGAGTTACATTTTGGAGTGTGCAAAGTTTGTTTCTAGGTGTTTTGCTTCATATTTTAAAATGCATTATATCAAATGCATAATGAGAAATGAAAGCAAATTTTTTTTTGAATTCAGGTTTTACTTTCCTAATCTACTGTGCACAAATCATTCAAACATTTTTAAGAAGTCACATTGTAAATGAAATCTACAATCCGCTATCCATAAAATAATTGGCTGTAAGACACCCCTATCAAATACAGAAATAGATTTTGGAGTTTCCGACACATATTGTCATACCGCATATGTTATTCAGAATGAGTTCTTATAAAACATAAAAAATTCCTTTTTATTTTCTTCTTTCCGAAAACTAAAAAAATCAAACACATCAACTATATCCACAGACCTAAAGAAAGGAACCACATTGCAAATTTCCATGGCTGTTTTCAGTGGCCAATTTTTCCAATTGAGCCCTTCCTTGTGGGAGCCTCATGCTTAAAAAGTGGGGGCAGAATCGTTTTTGGTACTGTTTGGCACTGTTCACGCCAATTTCAAATTACTTTAAGGGGTTTTTGGACTTTCCCCTTTTTCCCTTTGTGTCCCAAAAATCAGTTCATTTGTTTTTGGTTTTGTCTCCTTCTGTGGGGGCTATTTGGTGCCTATGCAAGAGCCAAACGCTCACTTCTTCGCACCGTCAACATGGGTGGCTAACGTGGAACTAATACCCAGACACCACCGTCTCGGGATGGTGGAGCTCCGAATCAAAAATAACATTAAATGTATGAAAATCAGTCACCCGATCTGGGAAAACCAGATCGGAACAAAACCACCCGGGAAGACCCACTGGGACAAAAATCGGACCCAACATCCGGATAGAAACCGACCTCAACATCCGGACATAAACCGGACAAGAGTCCGGACAAAACAAAAACAAAACCCAAAACCCTAACCTATCGAAGCACTCAAAACAGCCACCGCAGCACCGCCGCCACAACCACCGCACCAACCACAGGAATCATGACAGCCCCTACTGCAGCCATGCCCAGTCCCAACACACCATATCCACTCACAGCATCGCCACCAACAACCCAGCAAAATCGCACCATCCATCACCCGAAACGGCCAAAGTGCCGCTAGGCAAGAGACCGGCTACCTCCAACAAGGTAGAACGGCGGTCCACAACGGGATCTAGAAAGCCGGCGGAACGGTATACATCCAGCAAAGTATCCGACGGGATCTTAACAGAGGGGGGGAGGGGGTGAAAACGAGGAAGGAAGAGGGAAGGGGAAGAGGGAGGGGGGAATAATAGCCCATGAAGGAGAGGAGCGTCGGCAAGGGAATGAGAGAAGAAAAAGGAAGAGAGAGAGAGAGAGAGAGAGAGAGAGAGGCGCCCGGGGAGGAGGCGGTGCCTCCCCCCAGGCAAACAACGACAGCTAGGGTTTCTCTGGTAAAAGTTTAGAGAGAGAAAGAAGAGAGAAGGGAGATAATTCACCAATGTGTAAACTTTTGTCCTCATTCAAGAGTTAATCAACACACACTCTTTTGTTCTCTTTAGATGTCAATGACAATTTTACCCTAAACCAATTGCCACTACTTACTAAAGAAGGGGGAATTTGGTGTTCAGTGGAATTTGGGGCAATCTATTCCCAGGTGATGGACATGTTTTTTTGAAATTGCTCCAATATGAAACGGAAAATTTTAATTGAGAATACCTGGAAACACAATCTAAAATATCTAATATACCCCCTACTATTGAAACCCTAAAACCCTCTTTTCTCCTTTCCCATTAACACACAACCCACCCACCCCCCCTCTCTCTCTCTCATCATCATCATCTCCCCTTGCATCTCAGCTCTCATCAAACCCATATTCAGCCTAGTCTTCTCTCCTCCCAGCCACAAGGTCAAGAAGAACCTCCCCCTGGACCCAGGAAAAGTCATCAACAGCAACCAGCACTACATCAGCTCAGCCGGGTACGACCCCAGTGGCGGCTCTTCTGCCACAACCTGACGTCGGAGATCCTCCACCCCTCTCGAGTCAAGTCCTACTCCGCCGTCCGCTAGTGGGTTTTGGAAATTTTGTTTGACCACCTCTGAAACGCTATGTTTTTTTTTATTTTATATGATGAAATTAAAATGTAAACCCTATGTGTTCATGTATTTTGGGGACATCAGGGACGTTGAAGTGGGTGCAAATAGGGTAGTGTTCTCATGGTCTTTACTAATACCTAACGTAGTCCTTTATAATTAATTATTTGCTCTTTTATATCTGAAATAATAGTCAGTTATTTGGGACAAAATTCTCTCAAAAAATATGGCTTGGTCCATGTTAACAGAAAAATTGGTTTTTACTAATACCTAACGTAGTCCTTTATAATTAATAATTTGCTCTTTTATACTTCAAACGATAGTCAATTATTTGGGATAAAATTCTCTAAAAAAAACATGATTTGATCCATGTTAATAGAAAAATTGGTCTTTACTAATACCCAATGTAGTCCGTTATAATTAATGAATTGTTTTTTTATACCTCAGATAATTGGGACACAAAGGGGTATGAAAGTGAAACAATTTTAGGAAAGGGGCATTTTTTTCTTCAAACCCATGTCTTGACAACTTTAGTAATCGAGTCTAGTAGGATAACATGCATGGTTAGTTAGGGGTGTGTCGTCGGCCATTTGGGTAGTCAACCAAGCTAGTATAGGTCGTCGACACTTTTGCAAAGTTTTCCCTTTCTCTTGCTAACCTCGGTCAATATAAGCTAATAAAAGCCCTTAGTTGATCTTGAATGCGCGCTTATTCCATTTGTGATTCAATGCGTTATAGTTGGCATGTTTAGTTTGTGGCATGTTTTGTCCTTATCCTTATTTAAATTCTTAGTTTTTAGATAAATTTCCAATTCCATAAAATGGCATGATCTTGCTTTTCATCATCGCCCCTCTTCCAAGCACTTTTGTGGGATTTGGTTGCTAGTTTGTGCGTAGCTTTAATGTGAGCCTTATCCCCGTTCGTTTGTGGATACGAGTCCTTTTTACTTACTTATCACTCGCTTTGCGCGTTGCCGCTTAATCAAGTTTTCAGCTGCTAGTTGTAGAATGCAATGAATAATTTGGTTTGCGAACTCTTGTTTAGTTGGTAATGAATGTGAGCATGTGTTTTAAGTTTTGTCGGAAGGATTGTTTAGTTAAAATATTTTCTTTTTGTGTTAATTTGCTAGGGACTAGCAAATTTCAAGTTGGGGGGTGTGATAAGCACCCGAGAATGTAATGTAGGGTGCTCTAGTATCTAGTTTTAGTTTATTTTATCACTTAAATTAGTTGTTTTGATTGCTTTTTGCTCGCGAGGTATTTCGGTTTTGTTTTGTAGGAAATCGCCTAATAACGGAGCTTTAAGGCCCGACGGCTCTTGATGAAGACCCAATGTCAGCAAGGCAGAAGGCCCTTGGCCAAGATGACCCGGCTAGCAAGGCAGCCCGAAGCAAGGCCAAGGATTACAAAGCGGTATCGATACAAGGTTTTTCTGTATCGATACTGGTTGGTTTTCTGCGACCCAATAGTGATGGACGAAAGTGATCCGGTATCGATACACCATTTCCTTGTATCGACACCAAGTGCCCACGTAGCAGATTTCTGGAGCATCTTTTTGGAATATTCTGTGCGCGTACCATGTGTAGACACCTCTCAGACGGGGCATCGCCATACAGATTGATCACGTTTGTTTGCTCGATTGGTTGCTTGCTTCATAGACCAAGATCATGGACATTCCCATGGCTAGGAACATCGCCACATGATAGCGATCATCATCAAAACAGAGTCGCCACCCAGTTTATAAAAGCTGGGAAAATAGACAGAGATTCTGGGCACGGGAGCCAAAAGTACAATAAGGGGAAGGTGTTAGGCACCCCTCTTTGCCCAGTCGTGAGACTGGCCCATAACCATTCAACCTAAAACATATACATGCTTTATTTAATTCTAACACGTAGTTTGTTTTTAGACTTTAAGCAATAAAGGGCGAGCCAAGACTGTAATTGAAGCATGCATCAGAAAGCAGTGAAGCAAAATAAGCTATCCCAGGGTAATGGATCCCGCGGCCGGTGAATGGATGTCACGGCCGAGGGATCCTCCTGGTTTGATGTATCACCGAGGGATTGAAGCCCCGGTCGATGTTCTTCCTCACACCAGGCAGAAAAGTTAGTGAATAATCAAAACGCTACGATTAAGCATAAATATGGTAAATAAGACAAACCAAAGGCCGTTGGGCCTCACCACCTTGATCCCTCAGTTGCTTGATTGCCTCGGATTGGGTGTGATTGACTGATTGCCTCTTTGAAAACCCTAGGGTTAGGGTTTGAACTTCGGGGTTTGATCGCCGGATTGATGGCTGCCTTCGGGAGGTTAGGGCTTTTGAAGAGAGGGTTTGAGAGAGTATTTTAGCAGAGTATCGGAGCTTGGGTGAGTATTTCACTTATGAATTTCGTGGTTATATTTTTGGAGTCCAAAGCCCTTTATATAGGCAATTGGTGACTCACTCCGGCCAATCAAATGGCACGATTGCAATTGCAATGCAATTCAAACTCTTCGTTGTAATCTCTGAACGTAGCCCGAACGCATCGGAGAGGTAGTGTAGTTGGATCAAACAATCGACAGAACGTTCCAGAGTCTGGAAAAAGGACGATCTGGCGGCCGAGTAATAGATCACACGGCCGAGGAATGGATGTTGCGGCCGAAGGATGGATCTTGCGGCCGAGGGATTGATCTCTCAGGGAGATTTTCTAGCAACAGGTTGCTCGGGTGAGGAAATGATGTTAAGGCCGTAAGATCAATGTTACGGCCGACAGATGGATTCTCCTAGGATTCTGTATTTTCTGTCTGAAAGGTTGTATGGCTCTGATTGGGTCCTATAAGTGGCTCAAAGTTCTTACCGAAAGTCCTAAGGTTCTCGAGAAGGCAATCAGCAATCATTGTATCCATTTCATCATTGGGATGGTCCCCAAGGTGGGACTTGAAATAATCGTTAGGACAAATTGGGGTGTCTACAGATGCCCCTCTTTGACTGAACTCAGACGGATCGCGAGACATGTTTGAGTAAGAGTCAAAGCTGTAAAAAACAACTCAATTTGGTCCAACCACTATTCCAAGGGTTTTTGAAAAAGGTTTTGTTATGGTCGGGCCGGGAGGCTGCCTACGTATTTGTAGACACCCCAATTTGAACTTTTCAAATTTCTTGATTTGTGGCCCTGAGGCTCCCCAAAGATGAATTTGGATCGAAACAAGCCTTGTACCAATTGAAACTTTACTCCTAGAAGGATTTGAAAAGGAAATAAAAATGGTTAAAATCACTTCCAAGCGCTTGGAAGCAGTCCCAAGCGCTCCAAACCATTTTCCAAAACCATTGGCTTGGCTCACTCCCGAGCGCTCGAGACTGCTGTGTTGCCCAATGGGTGATGAGATCTCCCACTATCCATGCAAGCCATCATTGCATTCGGCTGGTCCTAGGTTTTCTCCGATATACACTCCACCTCAGTCAGAGCTGAAGATTTTCCAACCAACCAAATCATTTCATTTCAAAATGAAACCTTAGGTTATATTTGCTATATATATGGCCTGGTTTCAGTGAAAAGGGGGGGCTACGAAAATCTCTCTCTCTCTAAACCCACTCTACTGTTCAAAAAACTCTCTCAAGCACCAAGCTTGGGATTGAACCACAAACTTTTTCAAAACAAAGTTTCAAAGAGCAAAAACATCAAGGAAAATGCAGGAAATCCAGAACACTCCTAGCTTCTGATTTCTTGTATTCTTCTCTCTTCATCCACATTTCAAAGCCATTCAAAGAGCAAAGTTCCAACAAGAGGTAGAAAACCCTTCTATCTCAATCTCAAACAAGGAGGCTGTTTTTCCCTTCTGAGGGGGGCTCTCTCAGCCTGACCCAGTCTTCAATACTGGGTGCATGGTTGGGAGACCTTGGTGTAAAAACAAGAGCAAAGAGGTACAAAAAATGTTTTCTCAAAACCCCTACTGGAAACACTCCCGAGCGGTCGGGACTATTTCCAGTCCCATGCATGGCATTTTGTTAAACAGCAGGCTGGGGTGAGGTGAATTCTTAAGTGAGGTGATTTTATCATGGCATGCAGACACATAAAATCAGTTTTCCTAAAAACAGAAACATTTCTTACAAGTTTTCATGTAAGAACATGGTTTTTCCAAAGTTAAAAGATAATTTTCCTCTGGGAAAGATCAAAACAATAGGGTTTGCATGATAAAGCAATATCATTTTCCCATTTGAGAGTAAGCCGGGATGCAGTTTACTCCCAAGCGCTTTGGATCATTCCTGAGCGCTCGGGAGTGCATGCATGCCATGGCACCCCATTTTTTCCAGTTTTCTGTATTTTCTGCCTTTCTGCATGCATGAATATATCCATTTACTCTTTTAAAGTTGTAGATCTAGTTTTGTTGAGGCAGGGATGCATGATCTGAGAGATTGAGGGCCTATCTCAGTCTTTCGAATCCTCTGCTGAGCCAGTGATATACTTAAAAGCATTTCAATTTACAGTTGTTAGCATTGTTTCCTGTTTGTACTAACAAATTTTGCAGGTTGGACACCAGCACTCCCAAGCGCTCGGGACTACTCCCGAGCGCTCGAGAGTGAAGTCAGTGGGCAGGGCTTCATTTCATGTTATTTGGCATTCTGTCACCATTTTATCATTCCCTGTACACATGCACATGCATGCACTTCCTATATGTTATAACTGTGGATACTTGCTAACTGGTTTAATGAAACAAAATCCCTTTTGAGAATCCCACAAACGTTTAGTAGAGACCGACGTCGCGTCGGGCGAGGGGGGTGCCGTAAAACCCTTCCCCCCTCGTAACATGGCTTCCGGACCCTCAAATGATCTCTGGTTTTCAATTTCAAATCAATCATTTTCGATCAAAACGGTTTCTCGGGTGATAGACCATAAATCCGAGTGGCGACTCTTCAAACCATTTTCGAATCGATCCAAACGGGACAGGCGCGACACTTTTATTGGGCCGCCCCGATCCACCTGGGGCTGTGGTAGCCCACAGTGGCGACTCCGCTGGGGATAAGGTTTAATTAATACTTGAGAAAAAGTTGGCATGTTGATAAAACGGCCCGCTTTCCTTAGACATCAATTAAACTTGTGAGCCAAGCTTGAAAAACGTTTGTTGGATTTTCAAAGGGATTTTGTTTCATTGTCTATTTCTTGTATATATATCTTGTGCAGCCCCACTGTTGTGTTTCGGCAATCCTACCCGGCTTGCTGGTGATGGGGAATCCCGGAATGCTCAGCAACCCTCGACTATGATGAGTCATCTCTGCCGTTTGTACCGTTGTTGGGTGTACGCTCAGCAATGGGAGGCATACCTTAACTTTAGTCCGGGGAACCCTCTTTAAACCAAAACCCGACCTCTATACATGTGTAGAAAGCAATAGAACCTTCCAAACTAGGACAGGGACCCGCAAGGTAGGACTATGTGCTATATCCCGCCTACATGTTACTGCTTTCTGCATCTCACCATGCATCTCATCCATGTCATGCCATCATGCTGTCTGTTCAACCCAAGTCAAGCTCACGCTCAAATCCACACCCCAATACTAGCTCGCTGGCTAAAAAAATAGTAAAGCAGAAAGGATACTCAGACACGTCCTTCGTTTTTCAAAAAAAAATAAAAAATATCATCGTTGTTGTCAAATGTCGAAACACGGGTCTCAATTTCTAGCTTCGACCTCTTATGGTCGCCTTCATCTATCATATTTAGCAACATGACTGCTTGACATGCTGCCATAGATTTGGCATCGTCCTCCGGGGCGTCTTTCAACCAAATTCCGCCATAGAATTGGCGTCGTCCTCCGGGACGTCATTCAACCATTTGCTGCCGTAGACTTGGCATTGTCCTGCGGGACACCTTTCCACCGGTTGCTGCCATAGGTTTGGCATTGTCCTGCGGGACACCTTTCAACCAATAGGAGGTTGCAGACATCAGCAGTCCCGAGCGCTCGGGAGTGAAGTCCCAAGCGCTCGAGACCACTCTCGAGCGCTCGAGAGTTCTGCTGTTTTGCAGCAGATTCTGATTCCAACTTTCCAGCCTCAATTCAACACCGCAAATGCATGCAACTCAGATCAGTAGACTCTTAACTTGTACTATGGGGATACTGCAGTTTCCGTTATGTATTTTCTTGAGTATTCGTCCATTTTCCTCAAAAATACAAAAATTTCCAAGGTTTTCGTTCCGCGAATATGTCAAATTCCACGTTAAGTGTGTTTGATTGAGTCCAGCGACGCGTGTAAGTCACGTTGTGCATTAATGACTGTATGGCATAATCAAACGCGTGTTAACACTCTTAGTTCAAGTTTTTGTCGTTCAAGCATCCCAAAATCATCATTTTCAAGAGTAAGGGAATGTCGATCTTCGTGTCAAGGGCATTTTGATAACTTTTGCGGCCCTCACAGGTCACGACACTCATTGTCAACTGTTCAGTGCACTCGGTTATGATCAAAAGCCCTTAAGTCTAAGTTTCACGGTCGATCGCTCAAAATTTGCTGTTATGTGTCAAATGTCGAGTTTTCGTTCTTACTTTGAGAGTATCGGCTGAAATTTGCGTGCTCTTTACTTTCTTTCAAGCTAGACAAACATATTTCATAAAATACAATTCTTAAAAGGGAGTGCGAACGAATGAAAAGGTCGAAGTGCAAATTTTCATAAATAAATACGGTATTTATAATGAGTAAGGAAGGAAGTGCAAAAGCTGGGGCAAACACACGCCCAATCCTAACTATCGGGGCACGCAGGCCCGAACAAAATCAAGGCACGCAGGCCTAGAAGCTACCACTACGTCGGCACACATGCCTATGTACAAGAAAGCTAGCAAAGCAAAAACCTAAGTCTCAGACACGACGAGTCCTCTTCTGCTGGTGGCCCTCGGGCTCTGTGCTCTCGCTCTTGTCACCGTCGTCGCCGTCGTCTGCGCTAGGAGAGCCAGAAGCAGTCTCCGAGTCTGTCGTCCGTAAAACACGTGACTCAGAAGACTCCTCTGTCTCCTCCTCTGACTCCACGCGAGCGAGTCTCCGCTGGGGCGCCGCCCTAGGCATAACCTCAAACTG
This sequence comes from Rhododendron griersonianum, assembly GCA_018127125.1. Classification (NCBI taxonomy): domain Eukaryota; kingdom Viridiplantae; phylum Streptophyta; class Magnoliopsida; order Ericales; family Ericaceae; genus Rhododendron; species Rhododendron griersonianum. Next base: position 36,268,201 of record CM030789.1, read on the forward strand.
TCTAGCCTCCGCAGCAGGCCGCAACACTCTCTGAGTCTCTCGTCCCCGTGTGCTGGCGGAAGCTGGAGAGCTCGTGGTAGCCTGAGACCGAGCCCTAGCCGAACGTCGTGGCTGCACCTGCATATCACAAGCATGCGATCATTCTATGCATATTTGAAATTCAATTGATTCATTAAGAGTTCTATACAACCATGCATTTTTCATACCTGTGGAGCGACAGGAGGGGCAGGCACAGGGACAGGTCTGGTCGGCAAGACCCTCCCTCTCGTGCAGCCCTTCAGCAGGTGGCGCATTCCCACCATCAGCATGATGGCCATCTCGGCCCACTCTCGCGGTACCTGTGGTATTCAAACATCAGAAACATGCAAGCAGGAATCGTTTAAAGCATAAGAAGTGCGAATCCGTTTATACCTGAGCAGGAAGCCACATCGCCGGCTGCGGAAGGCGCGGGACGTCTATCACCACCCGTGCCCCCGAAGAGTCTGTCGCCCCTACTGTCCACTCCAACGTCGGCAGCACAGCCGAAGCCGAAGCCTCTACCGTCTCCGGCACCCTCGTGCCACTCTCCCCTCCGCCTGGTGGGCCCTCACCTCGACCATCAGCAGGCTGTCTCCCACCTCGACCCCTACCTCGTGCGGTCCGGCCGCCACGGCCCCGCACTCCAGCCTCTCCTCCAGCACCAGGGCCTCGCCCTCCCTCGGCAACTCGTCGCTCTAACTCTGCCTCCACCCCTAGACTCGTGGCCAGGTACTGACTTACGTAAGCTGTGTAGTCCAGACCACGTCGTAGGTGCCTCTCCAAGTCTGTATCCGGCACAGTGAACTGCTCCAGCTCCGCACGGGTGTACGTCTCTATCCTCTGCACGCGAGGAGGGAGTGTCCCAGGTACCACGAACGCTGGGAGACCGAGTGACTGTCGGGTCACTCGATCCCCCAGGTACCACTGCCAGCCCAGGGGACACTCCAGCAACACCCTGCTCCTTGTCACCTCCCGGCTCCTAGGAAGGAACTCCGCCTCCAACCTGGCCCAGCGATCCCAGTGCACCTGCATGTCAATTTTTGGAACATCAATAAAAGCATACGTCGAATGCGGAAAAGAGAAATGGAATAGGAGCAAATCATACCGCGACTCCTGTCAGGGTATCTAACCAACGTCGGAAGGTCATCACCTCCCCTCTCCTCTCCTTTGTCCTCCTATAAGCCTTGCTCCACGCAAGCCCGCGAGGAAGCAAACCAGGATCCCGGCAAGTGTTCTCAGGCGGGAACATCCCCAGAACCTCGTAATCCCAAAGCTGCAAAATGTCAAATGCAAGTCGATTCAAGTTCAAGTATACATTTCAAATCAATTAATAGTCGACAATAATATTAAAGCAATAATTTGAACCATACCTCGATGATCCTCCAGTAGCCTCCCACTGTGTTGCCCACTCTGCGTGAGGCAGCCCCTAGAAAGCAGTAGAGGGTGCACAGAGCACCCCCTCCCCAGTCGAACCGTCCAGCGGTCCTCAGGTCGACTAGGCCCGCCAGGTAGCTGAGGTGCACTCGCGACCGCCTAGTCGGGAACAGAGAAGCCCCGAATAGGTAGAGCAGGTACGCCCGGGCCATCCTCGCTGCCTCCTCGTCGTCCACGGGCTCGTGGTCCCAGTACTCCAAGAACTGCCCGTACGCTGCCATCCCTCCGCTGTGCCGTGGGACCCGCCCGAGGAACCACCGCAAAGCTGCGTCGTCCAGTACTAAGCTCGAGTCGTAGGGGATCGGCTCTCCTCCTACTCTCAGTCCCGTGATCGCTGCGAAGTCCAGTGGTGTCAGCGTCATCTCCCCGAACCGGAGGTGGAAGGTGTTGGTGGTATCCCACCACCTCTCGGTCAGCACTGTAAGCACAGCACGGTCCACCCTCACCGCCGTCATCAGCTAGATGAACGGCCCGACACCCACCGCCTCCACTAACTCCCGTACTCTCTCAGGCAGCCCCTTGAAGTACTTCAGCGAGCTAGCTGAGCCTCCATGGCCGTACACGTCCGTCGTGCGCTGTTTCAAACAGAGTAAAGAAATGGCATCAAACATCAATATAGCAGTTTGCAAAGCAATTCAAGTGTCGAATTCAAAGTTACAAGTCGTCGAAACTTACCGTGGTCCAACCCGTAGAGATGTGCGAGCCGCGGTCTCGGAGGAGCAAGTCCTTTGGGTAGTCAACTCGAGCGGGGGTGTAACTGTCCATCCCCACCGGCTCGAAGAAGTGAGCCCGCGGAGCGTAAGTCGCAATCGCGAACCTAGCACGCTCTCCTCCCAGGTAAGCCTTCACCTCGTCGACTGCGGTGACCCGCGCCTCGGCAGCCGCCGCCGGCTCCGGTCCCTCCATCTCCGTCTCCTCCACCTCCTCCTCCTCAACCCGTGACCTCCCGTGTTCGACGCACCCGCGCTGCTTAGTAAAGCCCCCAACAGGAGCGCTGAGGCCCGGTCCTCAGCAGTCTCAGCACCTCTCAGCACAGCCGCGACCCCCGAGTCGAGGCCGAGCACGTCAAGTAAGTCCTACGGCTCCGCGGAGTCCAGGAAGTCACCCTCCTTGAAGGGAACGGGCTGTGAGGCCCCGATCCTGCTATCCTCCCTCCTCAGTAACGCCGCCGTCGACCTCAAGGCGGGGGTGGCTGTAGACATCCCAATTTGGCCTAACGATTATTTCAAGTCCCACCTTGGGACAATCCCGATGATGAAATGGATACAATGACTGCTGATTGCTTCCTTGAGAACCTTAGGACTTTCGGTGAGAACTTTGACCACTTAGAGGACCCAATTCAAAGCCATACAGCCTTTCAGACAGAAATACAGAAGCCTAGGAGAATCCATCTGACGGCCGTAACATCGATCCCACGGCCACAACATCAATCCCTCACCCGAGCAACCTGTTGCCAGCAAAATCTCCCTGAGAGATCAATCCCTTGGCCGCGAGATCTATCCTTTGGCCGAGACATCCATTCCACGGCCGCGACATCCTTTGCTCGGCCGCCAGATCGACCTTTTTCCAGACTCTCGAACGTTCTGTCAGACGTTTGGTTTGATCCAACTACACTACCTTTCCGATGCGTTCGGGCTACGTTCGGAGATCACGACGTAGAGTTTGAGATGCATTGCAATTGCAATTGCCATCTCGTGATTTGATTGGTCGGAGTGAGTCATCCCTATGCCTATATAAAGGGGCCTTTGGGCTCCGAATTTGACACACAAAAATTGAGATACCTACACACTCAATCAAACCTCGAAACTCTGCACAAATACTCCCTCAATCCCATACTCCAAAAGCCCTAACCTTTCGAAGGCAGCCGTCAATCCGGCGATCAAACCCCGAAGTTCAAACCCTAACTCTAGGGTTCTCGATCAAGCAATCAATCAATCACACTCAATCCAAAGCAATCAAGCAACTGAGGGATCAAGGTGGTGAGGCCCAACGGCCTCTGGTTTGTCTTAATTTATTGCTTTTCTGATTAATCGTAGCATTTTTGATTATCCATTAATCTTTCTGTCTGGTGTGAGGAAGAACACCGACCGGGGCTTCGATCCCTCGGCCGGTACATTAAACCAGTGTGATTACTCGGCCGTGACATCCATTCACCGGCCGAGTAATCGATCTCCTGGGACATTTTGTTTGCTTTTCTGCTTTCTAATGCATGCTTCAATTATCGCACTGGCTCACTTTGCTTACTGTTTAAAGGAATAACTAAACAGACTATGTGTTAGAATTAGACAAAGCATCTATACGTCTTATGTTGAACGGTTATGGGCCAGTCTCACGACTGGGCAAAGAGGGGTGCCTAACACCTTCCCCTTACTGTACTTTTGGCTCCCGTATCCAGAATCTATTTTCCCAGTTTTAATAAACTGGGTGGCGACTCTATTTGATGATAACCGTTATCGTGTGGCGATGTTCCTAGCCATGGGAATGTCCATGATTTTGGTTTATGAAGTGAGCAACCAATCGATTAAACACAACGTGATCAATCTGTATGGCGATGCCCCGTTTGGGAGGTGTCTACGCCACTAGCACTCTGCTGGGGATGTGAGAGCCATAACCAAAAAGTTCAACATAAGACTAATACATGCCTTGTCTAATTCATTTATCATATGCATCGAGCGGGTAACCCGTTGAGTTCACTGATATCCCGCATGACACGGGCTATGTTGGGGGTTCCAACAAACTCCACACTCACTCGTACCTAGTGGTATATCAAAAGGAAATCACCCAATCGCCGCCTATGATGGGTCGGTGAGAGACTGGTGCCCTTGACAACGGAGCACCGAAACTACCTAAACCTTGCATGCTTTAGAAAGCCATAGAACTTATCAAACTAAGGCAGGAACCTACAGGCTAGGAACCTACTTGCATTCTACTTGCAAAAGTTCTTCCTCACACCTTGTATCATCTGTTGTTGTATTAACTCTTTCAGTGCAGAAGGGTTGGGATTTTCAGCCCAAATCCTAACCCTACACAGGCCGAATACTGACTTCCAGGTATTCTACTTTTCAAGCAAGCACAATAGGTAAATCAAAGAAGCAACCACAGCCAACTTTGTACTCTTATAACACCCGAAGCTACGCCAAACAAAGGTCTCTGCAACCCTCCCGTCTATTGTCTTCATCTGACAAAACACCCTCACCACAACGATTCCGACCGCTCTCAGGAACTTCCCGGTCACCCTCTCAACAAACCCCGTCATTCGTTAAATCTCAAGCTTCGTCAAGCAAACCTTCTACCTTCATGGCAGACAACGACGCCACTATTGCAGACCTCCGCTCAAATCGCTGCACTACTGTCAGAAAAAGCAGCTAGAGATGCTGAAGATGATGAAAAATCAATGGAAGACGAGAATCCCCATAAAGTGATATTGGCAGAAAGTCCTGAGTTGACCAAACAAGTCAAGGAAATCAAACAAGCCTTGGCTCGTTTACAAGGGGATCAAATTCTGGATTTCGAGGGACTTTGCCTCTTCCCAGAATCCAAGCTGCCCGAGAATTTCAAGATGCCCAACATTGAGAAATTCAATGGAACTGCAACCCTACCAGTCATGTTCGCCATGTTATCAACACCAGAAGCCGATGGGCTTGAATGACGAACTCATTGCCCAGGTTGTTCCAACGAACTCTCACCGGAAGTGCCCTCGATCGTTCCTCACTTTGGAGTTTGTACATTATCAAACTTGGCGAAATCGCCAATGCTTTTGTCAAGCTATGCGTATAACGTCCAAATTGAACTAACAACTCGAGACTTGGAAATGACCAAACAGATTCCAATGAGGACTTCGCCACCTTTGTGGCAAGATGGAGGGAAAAGGCTGCCAAGATGAAGAACCGTCCCTCCGAGGAAGACCAAGTGAGGATAGTTGTCAAAAATTTGCAACCCAAATATCTCAGGCATATTTACACACAGGCTATCACCGATTTCAAGCGCTTGCATGCCACTGGGTTGCAAATCGAAGATGGAATCAAGCTGGGACTCATTGGGAAAGAAGAGGTCACTCCTCCACCTAAGAAAACCTTCTCTAGCCGTACGTCTCATGCCTCCGTGAATGCCCTTGGCTCTTTGCCTCAAGATCCTTTCCAAACTAGCCCATCCCGAAGCTCAAATCGACCTCATCGCAACTTTGATCCTCTCTATATGACCTTATCCCAAGCCTTAACCATTCTCAGCCGTCAAGGGCATCTCAAACCTCTAAACAAGCCACTTCCTCCGCCGCCCTACGGCCCAAACCATGACCCGAACAAGCAATGCGCCTATCACCAACATCCTGGGCACGAAACAGACAATTGTATGCGTCTTCGTCACGACATTCAGGATCTTATTGATAACCGAACCATAAAACCACCAAAACCTGATGGGCAAGCTAACCCACTCCCTACTCATAATACCGAACCACCACCTCGAAGCATCAATCTCATAAATCTCTCTCACAACCCCACATACAATCCCAGCCAATACATTGTCCAAGACAACCAAACCAAACCTACCTTAACCTTCCCCGAGGAGGACGAATGTTTCATGATAGAGGAGGAGGAGGATGATAATTCTGATCAGTCAGAAGTAATTGACATTGATATGTCCGACATAAGCAGCGAAGATCAAATAGAAGAAGAAAAGCTAAGGAAGTGGGAGGAACACTCTTGGGCGAAACACAATTTGGAGGATCCAGACATTCCATTTGTAGAAGATGACGAGTGGCTTCGTATCTGGTTTGAGAAAAGGAAGAAGGAAAAAGAAATGGTCATCATGATGAGAAGGCACGCTCGCTTCGAGCCTGCCCAAAAAGTAGTGCGCATCAACCATCCCAAAATTCCAACACCGCCCATTGTTTGGGAGACAATCAATCTCATTGAAAAAGTAGAGGAGTTCCAAATGCAACCATGGGTCAACCCTTACGATGAGTGCGACTATAGTCAATGGATAGAGGAAAGAGAAGATCTGGATTTCATGTACACAGAACCCTATAAAACAGGGGAAAGTGACTTTGATGAAATGGAAGAAGAGTGCAATGATCCGCTCGATGAAACCTCCTTAGCATCACTATTCAATCAGGAGGAAATAGCTAATGACCACGCAATCAATGAGGAAAGAGAAAGGGGGTTTCCTGCCGACACATCCATCTGGGGATTACTCACGGGTCAAGGAGACAGCTATCGTGCAAAAGATGAACCCAGTTCAAAGGCTCTGTTTGGCAAGGAAAAGGGTGGGAAAGAGTACAAAGTTGCAAAAGACAAAGGAAATGACCCCGACATGCTGCAGTAGCTGAGAAGTCACACATGGCAAATAAGAAACGTTAAAACATTATTTTTGCTTTAAACAAACTAGAACGAGTTTTGGGCCCCTGTTTGAGCATTTTATTTCCGCTAAGAGAATTCCTTTTTCATCTTCAAGATTATGCTTATCTAAATCCAAATTTCTAAATTGCAATTGCCATGCACTATGCTCTCATTGCCAAAACAAAGGAAGAATTTGAAAGGATCAAAATCCTCGTGTCTTCGACAAAAGGGAAGGAAAGGATAAACTCTAAATTACTTAAAACTAGGTTTTTATCAAAACTTAGGAAGAAGACGCTATCTCCGTGAGAACACTTAGGGTTAGCTTGCCCATTGTGAAAGTACAAACACAAGGAGGTTCATAAAAACATCTCCATCAGATTCCTCTCCAAAACACAAACCCTTTTTGAGAGAAAAATACTCGTTGGGCAATCTACACACCCAAGCAAAAGTAAGAGCAGAGCCTGCTAGGACAAAGAAAAAGCGAAAACGCGGCCTAGGCAAAAGTTAAGGCATTTGAAGGAAAGCTCGCTAGGGATTCAACCTCTATCAGGTAACCTAGGCAAAACTTAGAGCATGAGAGAAAGAAAAACCAAGAGTGAAAACCCAACCCCCAAAGGTGGTGATCTTGGAACTACGTAAAAGGCCTGATTCCCCGATCGGGATACGTAGGCAGTCTCACATCGAGATACGGCCCAAACATTTGGAGAGAAGAAAAACATGTTTGTACTCAATGATAGGCATAGCTAAACCTGCGTTTGAGCTCGCAAAAGATGAGTTAGTCATTTTCCAAGGAATTGACAAAAGCAAAGACACGTAAGGATTACAGTTCGTCTCTTCTAACCCAAAAGTCGTCAAACGCAAAGGGTATGATCCTTCAAAAAAACTCTTAAAGTTTAGCAATCAGGTTGTAAAGCATGGCAAAAGCAAGGGACAGCAAATCAAAGACTAAGCATAGGAAAGGATGTGAAACAGGATGCCGCTTGGCTAAAGCAAAACCTATCTTCCTTGGGAAAGTAGACATAGCGGCCGGATAATCGATACCTCGCCCGCAACACTGATCCTTCGGCCGAGTGATCAATTCTTCAGCCAAATATTTTCACAGAAGTTAACTGTCTATCAGCAAAAACTTGTTCAAAAAAAGCCATGTTCTGACTATCACATGCAAACTCAAGACATTTAGGGGCATGAAAGGCATTTCCCTTTTCTCAAACAAAAACTTATTTACAAAACCGTTGCTGTGGTTGCTTTTACTATACAAATATAGTTTCTGCCTATCATCTACTAACTATGAACAGGGAAAAGAAAGGCCCTAAAAACTAGGCGATCTCTGAGAAGAAGGCAAAGGCTGCTCACTGGTCCCCACATTCCCCTCAGCGGCCGGTACCCTCTCAGCCTCAAGCTGCAGCCAAGAAAGATATAAACATTCAGACTCAAGGGATAATACATAGCAGATAAAACTCATGAAGAAAGTCATACCTCGACACTACAACAAATACTGCCTTTAATAGCATAATTTGATAGCGTTTTTTTAAAAATGCTATTGTAAAGAGCCAATTATAGCGTTCAGTCATTTAGCACCAAAGGAAACGCTCGCGCCCTATTTACTATAGCGTGCTAGAAGTCTTCAATAGCGTTTCACTTTTTCCAAAATGAAAACCAGCGTTTCACCCTCCCCAGACTTCCCCTTTTCAACCTCTCTCCTTCTCTCTCTCTCTCTCTCTCTCTCTCTAAAAACCACGGCGTACGATAGAAGGGGGCGGGGGGAGGCGGCGACTCCTCCCCTCCCACCAACCCCCACCATCGCCGCCCTTCCTCTCTGCCGATCGGACTGAGCTACCGACGGTCGTCGCCATCGAACTGCGCCGATCCTCATCGATTAAATCACCTCGCCTGATTTGTACGGACTCTCCCTCTCAGCCGATCTTGCCCTTGTATCCCGCCGGAAGTCGTTTAATCACGCCGACTATCGTCAACCAACGTTCTCGGCCCAACCACCATTTGCCATCGATCTACCTTCGCAAGGGCCGTCTGTTTAGGTTTCGGTGGGTTTTCCCTTCCTGGCTTTTGAGTTTGATTGTTATGGGTACCGATGTTTAGCCGATCTATTTTCTGTAGCCGATTGCCTTCTCGCTATTGCATGCTTAGTGGATCACGGGTTTTATTTGCATATATGTTGATATTGTTTTGTCGATCTCTGGTTTTTATGAAATTAGATTTAAAAAAAAAACGGGTTTGCATCAGTTTGTTTGGGTCCTTGTTTGATGCAAAATCAACTTGTCTCTGTTATCTTTTTGCATCACTGGTTTTTCTGCTCGCTCAGCATCACTGGTTTTTCAATCCTGAGTTTGTTTTGTCTTCCACCCAAAGGTTTGTTCCTCCTCCTCTATTTTCCGAAAATTTGAAGCTTCATACCCTACTATTTGACTTGTTTTTCATTCTGTCTTCTTGATTCCATTCTATAGTTTGTATGACAGTATTTGGGGCTACTGTCTGGCACATATGAATCCTAAAGCTCGGTTTGAAATAAACTTTTGTGCCCCAGTACCCTTAGATATTTGGACAATAGAATTCAAAAAATACGATAGATGCAAATGGGTACTCCTTGAACGAGAAGGAAAAAATTATTGTATTTTGAAAAACTGCTGTGCAATTGATCCAAATAGGGCTTGATTTTTGAGTGGTCGGTTTTGGATTGGCTCCTGCTACTGTTTGTCATACAACAAACCAAGTGGGTTTTTCTACTTGTTGACAAATTTCACCCCAACAAGTTGTGTTGCTGGACGTACCCTGCGCCCCACTCGTCTTCGTATTCAAGTAAGAGAAAAAAGATAATTATTGATAATTGTCTTCTAGGTCTTTCTCCGATTTGCGTGGTGAAATTTGAAGTCTATGATTAATGGGCCCAGAAATGTTATAGGGTTTATTTAAAGTATATATAACCCCAATAGTTTTAAGGGTAATCTTGATGTTTTCATCTGCTAAAGAGGAATGATCCAGGGCAGTTTTCATTTGTTTGGTAAAGACACAAGGTTATTGTTTGTGCCCCATGGTTGGCCTCTATGGCAGCCAATGCCTCAATTTCTCTTTTCCTTCAGCTCATTTGCCCACTGAGTTGGTTTGTTTGATCACTAGGGCTTGCGTGGATTTGTGGCCATGGAGGATCTATCAGAGATATATGAGAAGTGAGAACGCTCCATGAATTAGCCACTAAGGTATCCCTATTAACCTCCCCACTGCGTATTTGTTCTACGTAGCATTTTTTTGATGTATTAATATTGCCATGTAACGTTATTTGCGTAATTGCATCTATATATTCTTGTTTACGTACACATGATATACATAAACAATTGACTTCTTCTTACATATGGCTCTTATCTTCTATAACCTAGGTGCACAATGTTATACAACAGCCACCCATTTAATGCTGAAGGAGGTCTAAAATTTAGTGTTAAGTTGAGATAGTTGCAGATTACTTAGAGGAACTTTCATTATGGGGAAATTATATTTTAGCTTCTATGTTCCTGTTTTTCTTAGTTTGCTTTCAGGAAATGATTGTACTCCATGATTTATTTTTAATGGAGAAGCAAGAAAGAACTCCCAAGCTTTTGTAGTAAATCTCTTGCTGTATTGTAAGCGAAGTGGACTCTTGTATGCTTGAAGCTTTGACTAATGACCTCGTGTTGGTGAATATCAGAAGTTTTCTGCATATGACTTAGTTGATTGGCTTCTATTGAAACAGAAAGTAAGAGTTTTGGAGAGAAAACACTTCAGACCAAGATGGTGAACATCGTAATATGCACTTCGACATCGCTTTGCTAATAATTTTGAAGTAGCTTCACAATTTCTGCCGAGATTTCGAGATGATTTCGTTTGAACGAGAGCAACAACTTATATCTATTTCTCTCTCAAGTTATATCTACTGCTTATCGTCTAAAGGGAGTGGAATCGAGTCATGGGTTTAATAAACTATAACAAGATGAGTTATTAATGCTATCCGTGTCCATCATAGTCCGGCTAATGTGTTTTTTTTTTTTGGTTACAAGTGCTTCCTTGTGTTTGTAGATATGCCTCAATGAACTATATTAGTATATTTTTGATTTCATAGTTCCCTATTAATGAAGTTCTGATTGGCTGATTTATATTAATTCGAATGAAGTCAGCTTGGGTGGTTTTCTAATTAGAAAAGAGTTTTTTTTTCTTGCTAATCATGTTCATTATCTGTTATGTGTAGAAGATATATATGGGCTCTACTAGACTTATGCCCAATCCAAGAGCCACTGATCAATGAAGTGATTGTCAAAGTTAGAATATCCAAGATTGATTTGCTATAGATGCAACAGATCGCACAAGAATCAGTTTGTGGTAATTCTCTTCAACCTATCCTAGCCATTGTACTTATGAAATGATTTCCGTCGCTTGCAAACATGCTATTGGCTGAATTATGTGTAAATGAGCTAGGCTCCTTTAGTGGAGGAACAATTTTTTATGATTTTCAAAGGAAAAGAGAGTTAAATAGAAAAGAATTGATTGTCTTACCTCGGGGATTATGTTTTAGGCTGTATAAAATATAAATCAAGAAAGCCTTACAAAGTTTTTTGAGGGGGAATAGAGATATCACACGAATATTCTTGTCTTTATGTAATCTTTTACTCCATTTAACAATTTCCTCAAGATAATGGGAAAAAATGATCTTCGAATGACACTACAGTATCTGGGTATCAACCTAGCCATGGGGAACTGGCAACACATAATAATCAGACTCCATGTCATTTATAATTGGTATGTATATCTTTTAGATCTACCGGTCCTAGCCTCGAGTTCAGAAGATGGAAGTTCTTGTATGAATCTTGCATACTTGGTCAGCAGCTAGGATATAAACTAACTGCACAAAAAAAGGAGCAAAGTTGTTTACCTATTGCACCCATTGAAGCAAAGGCTGAAGCTGCTGCACATTTCTTAACAGTCATGAGGCGCTACTTGGAATTGCTTTGTACAGATTTGAGGTCTCATACAATCACCAGTGTACAATCAAACGACAGGGTTGGACAAACTAACTCACGATTTCGAGAATTTCTCCATACTCAGAATGCAGATTGCCTAAAATTTATTGCCCTTTGTATCTTTACAGGTTTCCTTACTCCTTAAAGATAGCTTTGTTGATTCCTTTCCTAGTAAAGACCAGCCATTTATTAAGGTAAATATACATGCTCCGTTTTTCTATTTAATGCAGCTTCTTGAAATTCTAAGAAGTTCTGTTGTTCCCATTGTATTTTGCTTCATCTTCACCATTTCGCAATTAGAACTAAATTTGGGTGATACCTGAACTAGCACAATATTATTTTGTCCACATCATTTTGTACATTTTTCAGTTTTCTACTATTAACTTTTCACCCATGCAGTTTACTGTTTACCTATCTCACTATGATTGCTATTACCTTAGCCTTGTAGATGCGATATTACCTCATTTGGTAACGTGTCCTAATGTTAGCTTTAAGTCATTTGGTAACATGAAGTCATGAACTAATGGCAGTTTAGTTCCCCAAGCTTCTTTCAGAAAATATTTGACTAGGTAGACCAAATTTTGAGTAACGTGGTACCTAAATATGGTCACCCTAGCATTGCTCATTGAGTTTTCCTATGCTAGCATGTGGTTTGGATGCCATACATTGTTGCTTTGCCCTGCTTATATGTACTTGGGAAAAAACAAACCTAAACATTAGTCATTTAGTCTTATCTTATTTTTTTTAAATATAGTCTTATCTTACTGATGTCTGTCTTATTGAGTTGTATTGATTAAGACTTATTTTTGCAGTGTACAAAATGAATAAGAGAAGCGATGCTGATTGCAGAGGACAAATTTTGATTGGGTTGCACAGTAGTGTCGTGTAAATTGTTTATCCGTCGACATCTGTATACGTTTTTTTAAACTAGCATATGTAGTGAATTATTTTCTTTCTTTGGATATCTTTTTTTTGGATATCGACGTTTGTATCTTGATTTTGTTACGTCAAGTTTTCACTTTATCTTTTGATGCAATTTATATTGGACGAATTGTTAATTTCTCGGTTTTATGATATTGGCTTAAAAGTTCAATGATACATGGATAGCTTTTAAGTATTAAAAGTTAGTTTTTATTTAAATTTATCAATAATACATAATGCAACAGTGTAATGTAACAAAAGAGTGCATTGTAGCATTCAGGAAATGCTAAAAAAATGTTTTTTTTTTAAATTTTTGCCGGCAATTGTAGCAGGCATTCAACGCTATGGTAGGATTCCATATTATAGCATGCAAAGAATGCTATAGAAGAATACTCTATTGTAATAGACAAATAACGCTATAATTGCTTCCCAATTTGACAGCATTCTATGAACGCTATGGTATGTATAGTTTTGACAGCGTTCCATGAACGCTATAAAATGTCCGGACTTTTTAATAGCATGGGCTAATAAGGCGTTCGTTGGAACGCTATCTATTACTTTCCATAGCGTTTTTTGCACGCTATAAAAACTGATTTTTGTTGTAGTGCGAGGATCCTACGGCGCTGTCTCCGAACCAAGACCTCTGTACTCTGGTAGGCGCGAAACCATTCCCGCACTATCTCGGCAGGTACCTGTGGAACAACCAAGCATTACAAACATCTAAAGCAAGGATACAATGCGGAGTGATGAAAGCTAACATAAGAAGCTAAAAATACCTGTGAAGCCCCGTCTGGCAAAGTGTAGAGCGGGGTCGTGCAAGGAGTCAGCATCAGGCGTTCCTCCTCCCCATCGTCTGAGTGGAAGGAGATATACGAAGGAGCCCGTGGCCAAACAGGAGCAACGGGAGGAGCTGCAGCATAGGAGGTCAAGAAAAGACGGCAGTACTCTGTATAGTCACCTGTCTGGAGGAGTAAACCTGCCCAATCTCTGATCCGGGCAGTCTTCAGATCTTCCTTCGACATCAAAGAAGTGGACCTCATGGATACTGGAGGAGAAGAGGGAACAAACCGAAGAGCCTCAACGCGTGGCCGCCACTGGCCTCTCGGTCACCCAAGTACCAAGCCCTACAAAACGGACCCTCGAGCAAACTACGGGTCCGATCCAGGACTCTACAACGTGCGAGGGGGGCATCCTCTGGTACACCACCCCAAAGGTCAAACCGTACCTGTAAGAACAGTGACAAATCAGTCTCAACACAAGAATACGGAAGTCTCAAGGACAAGAGGTCCAAAAGGAAAGGTACCTGATCGACCGTCAGTCGGTCCAAAACTCGCCGCCACTCGGGAAGGCTCAAAACTGGTGACCGTGGCCTCCGTTGCCCCATCAACCATCGCTCGTAACGAGGTATGCAACTCGCATCACCGTGCCTGGTCTCAGGGGGAAACTGGAGAAGGTGCTCAAAAGCCCAGAGCTGAAAAAGAGGTTGACCAAAGCAAGTTCAGAACCAGGAAAAAGCCAAAGTAAGAACAGAAGTACAAAGGAATGATACGTACCTCAAGCACTCGAAAAGTGGCCACAAAGAATGGGACTCTTGTCCCGCGAGCAAGCTCCAAGACCGCCGTACAAGGTGGCCAAAGCGGACGAGCCCCAGTCAAACTCCCTAGTGGCTCCCAGGTGCTGCAGGGGAGCCAAAAACTGCGTGTGTATTGAACCATCCTTGTTGGCAAACAACGTTTGCCCAAGGAGGTAAAGAAGGAAGGCCCGTGTCAACTGCTCGACGCTCACCTGGGTCAAGATATCAGCCTGCGTGAAGGATCTGCTCAGCCAAGCAAGGTCGATGTGACCTCGCGAACGAACAAGGGGCACCTTGCCCAGAAACCACTCCAAAGCGCCTGCTCGCTCCCAGAGTCTGGGGTCAACTCTAAGAGGAACACCGCCTACTCGCAGCCCAGTCAGCAAAGAAAAGTCACCTGGAGTAATAGTCATCTCGCCAGCCGGGGAAAGGTGGAATGTGTTGGTGGTGTCCCACCATCTCTCAACTAGTGAGGTCATCAATGACCAATCCATCTTCGGAAGATCAAGGCCCAGGACAAATGTCTCAAAACCCGCAGCACGTACCAATTCCCGAGCTTGTTCCGGCAGCTTCAAGAACCATCTGTGCACCTCCTTGCCTCCTCCGCGAGCCTCCAGCCTCCTATCTCTCTGCCAAAGACAAAAAGGGAGTTAATCTCATGATTGCATAAACAAAGGAAACGCTAGGGGACATCAAATTAACATTTAAAAGCATGCATCGCCCAGACAGGGGGCACGGTTATTTTAGTTTCTTTAAACAAAATCAATTCAACCCAAACACGGGTCTCTCTCATCCACACCCTTAGCTAAAAGGGATTGTCATCCCGCAAATGAGAAATTCGCTCTTTAAATCATGCACGGATTTTCAAACTCTGAATTAAAGTAAACTTTTTACTTTTTCAGGGAAGCTTACCGGCACATTTAGAACACTCAAGTGTTGCTCAGGCTCTCTGCGAACTACTTCGGCCTCTGGGCCACCAACAGGAGGGCGGTACTGCAGGAAACCGCCATAACCCAACCTACGGGAAGGAAGAACGTAGGCAGCAGCATCAAACAAACCGGGCTCCTCAATCGCCTCCTCATCAGAAGACGGATGTTCGCACCTGCATGGAGGGTGCGAGGATGAACCCGCAACGTCCGAAGATGGCGTGGCCATCACGTCCGAACCAAGAAGGAAAACCAACGGTTCCCCAAAACAACCGAGGCCAGCAGCAACGACAACGACGGCGATGGTCGGAGAGGATGGTCGCCGGAGAAGATGGCGGCCGACGGTAAGGGAGGAGGGCGGCGGTGTACGACGGTCGTCGGACGAGAGGAACGGGGGAGAATAAGGGAGGAGGAGAGGAAATGATTAAATGGGTCGTGAGATCGATTTAACTAAACTTAAATCGATTTCCTGGCTTTTGGCGTTCTCACGGCCCAGACATCAATTCCTCGGCCGAGACATAAATCCTTCGGCCGAGAGATCGATCTCCTGGCCCGCCAATCAATTTCCTTCAACAAACGTCAGATCATGCTCAGTGCACCAATTCAAGCCACTATAAACTTCTGAATCCTCAAACAACCAAGTAGCCTTGGGGGCATCCCCGAGCCAACACAACATGATCAAAACCAGCCTTGGAGGCATGCCCAAGCATCGAAAATCTCTCTCCACAAACTACTGGCTAGCAAAACAAGACACTCAGCAGCCCTGAGCTTAAAACTTCAGCGGCTCCAAGCCCATTATTGGCAGGCTCTACGCCCATATCAACTCACTCAATGCTCTACGCCTTCAACTCAACGGCTCTACACTCATTATCTCAACAGCTCGAAGCCTATAATTACTATCTCAGGAGCTCTACGCTCGCTATCACGACTCAGTCGAAGCCCATTACTTCCACAGGCTCAAAGCCTATGCCTACCATCCTGCTCGAAGCCCTTTATCATAGCGGCTCAAAGCCCGTATCAATCCCTGTGCCCATCATCTCTACACAACTCGGCGGCTCCAAGCCCGCTATCTCAATTGGCTCAAGCCGTAAACAAGCAACAGGTGCTCTAAGCCACCCCAACAATCAAGACATCTATTCTCGGCTCTACGCTTGGATGCTCAAAATCTAACATTTTTGAATGCTCAAGCTCTACGCTTGGATGCCCAACCACCGTGTACCGGATGCTCAAGTTCTACACTTGAATGCTCCAGCTCTACGCTTGGATGCCCAACCACGGCGTACTGGACGCTCACAGCCTGTACTTTGAATG
Source organism: Rhododendron griersonianum (assembly GCA_018127125.1). Lineage (NCBI taxonomy): Eukaryota > Viridiplantae > Streptophyta > Magnoliopsida > Ericales > Ericaceae > Rhododendron > Rhododendron griersonianum. Next base: position 36,284,717 of record CM030789.1, read on the forward strand.
CTCGGATTCTGCCGTCCGAATGCTCGAGCTCTACGCTCTCTCTGAATGCTCAAGTCCGGAACTTGATAGAAGCTCTAAGCTTAAAACAAACACACACGCACGGGCCCGTGCACATTTGCATCAACATTTTCACATCGAGTCCGCATCATCATATCTGTTTACATCTAACAACCATCACACATATATACACTCTGCATATCTCTCATGAAACAGGTCAACCCTGCAATCAACCGGCTCTATGCCTCGGTTTTATTTGATCGGCCCAACGCCTCGATCCTTTGGCTCCACGTCAACATTTATGATGAGAAAGCTCCGTGCACAGTCCATCCGAATACAACCAGCTCTACGCTTGGTTCATATCACGTCAAGCTCTAAGCTCCGACAAACTCATGCACAGACCATCAGAATGCAACTAGCTCTACGCTTCGGTTCAAATCACATCAAGCTCTAAGCTCACCTCAGGCTCCCGCCTCAAGACCACAGCAGGCTCTACGCCTCAAATTCTATCACCTCAGGCTCTCGTCTTATACCAGCTCCGCGCTTTGGTTCAGCACGTCAAGCTCAAAGCTCTAACACCTCAGGCCTCCGCCTCATAAACCACAGCAGGCTCCACGCCTCAATCTAATCCCTCAAGGCTCTCGCCTTATGATCAACACCAGCTCCGCGCTTCGGTCCTATCAATCACCTCAGGCTCTCGCCTTATGATCAACACCAGCTCCGCGCTTCGGTCCTATCAATCACTCTCTAGGCTCTCGCCTCATGACTACAACCGGCTCCGTGCCTAGGTCCCCTCATCGTCAAAGCTCCGTGCTCCAGCTACTGGCCCTGCGCCTCCCCTACATCTCAAAAACAAACCGGCGTCCAACTCATCCCAGATGGTTTGGATTCCACCCCATTACATCAACCCCTTCCACTCATTCGCAAGGATAGGCTACTCTACCGAGCTCCTTTCACCAAAGTAAGGATGATCAAGAAAAGCAAACGCACTGCCGTGGTGTCTTGATCTACCCCAAAATACTAAGGAAGCTCTCCGCAAAACTCCCTGTAGCCCCGCGCTCCTTCAACTATCTTCCGCCAAAACCCTGGCTCAGTCTAGGTACGTCACACTACAGCTTTTAAAGTCCTAAGGTACATCTTCTGTCTCTAACCCTCCAAACTTTTACTTTTCTTTATTGCCCGAACTACGATTGGTCTGAATTTCCCTTGTGGAATACGTAGGCAGCCTCCCGGCCCGACCATAACAAAACCTTTTTCGAAAACCCCTTGGAATAGTGGTTGGACCAAATTGAGTTGCTTTTTACAGCTTTGACTCTTACTCAAACATGTCTCGCGATCCGTCTGAGTTCGGTCAAAGGGGGGCATCTGTAGACACCCCAATTTGGCCTAACGATTATTTCAAGTCCCACCTTGGGACAATCCCGATGATGAAATGGATACAATGATTGCTGATTGCTTCCTTGAGAACCTTAGGACTTTCGGTGAGAACTTTGACCACTTAGAGGACCCAATTCAAAGCCATACAGCCTTTCAGACAGAAATACAGAAGCCTAGGAGAATCCATCTGACGGCCGTAACATCGATCCCACGGCCACAACATCAATCCCTCACCCGAGCAACCTGTTGCCAGCAAAATCTCCATGAGAGATCAATCCCTCGGCCGCGAGATCTATCCTTCGGCCGAGACATCCATTCCACGGCCGCGACATCCTTTGCTCGGCCGCCAGATCGACCTTTTTCCAGACTCTCGAACGTTCTGTCAGACGTTTGGTTTGATCCAACTACACTACCTTTCCGATGCGTTCGGGCTACGTTCGGAGATCACGACGTAGAGTTTGAGATACATTGCAATTGCAATTGCCATCTCGTGATTTGATTGGCCGGAGTGAGTCATCCCTATGCCTATATAAAGGGGCCTTTGGGCTCCGAATTTGACACACAGAAATTGAGATACCTACACACTCAATCAAACCTCGAAACTCTGCACAAATACTCCCTCAATCCCATACTCCAAAAGCCCTAACCTTCCGAAGGCAGCCGTCAATCCGGCGATCAAACCCCGAAGTTCAAACCCTAACTCTAGGGTTCTCGATCAAGCAATCAATCAATCACACTCAATCCAAAGCAATCAAGCAACTGAGGGATCAAGGTGGTGAGGCCCAACGGCCTCCGGTTTGTCTTAATTTACTGTATTTTTGACTAACCGTAGCATTTTGATTATTCGTTAATCTTTCTGTCTGGTGTGAGGAAGAACACCGACCGGGGCTTCGATCCCTCGGCCGGTACATTAAACCGAGTGATTACTCGGCCATGACATCCATTCACCGGCCGAGTAATCGATCTCCTGGGACATTTTGTTTGCTTTTCTGCTTTCTAATGCATGCTTCAATTATCGCACCGGCTCACTTTGCTTACTGTTTAAAGGAATAACTAAACAGACTATGTGTTAGAATTAGACAAAGCATCTATACGTCTTATGTTGAACGATTATGGGCCAGTCTCACGACTGGGCAAAGAGGGGTGCCTAACCCCTTCCCCTTATTGTACTTTTGGCTCTCGTATCCAGAATCTCTATCTATTTTCCCAGTTTTAATAAACTGGGTGGCGACTCTATTTGATGATAACCGTTATCGTGTGGCGATGTTCCTAGCCATGGGAATGTCCATGATTTTGGTTTATGAAGTGAGCAACCAATCGATTAAACACAACATGATCAATCTGTATGGCGATGCCCCGTTTGGGAGGTGTCTACAGTGGCCGTGACGCGACCACCCACTACTGCCTCATCGGCCTGTCGCTCGTCGCTGCCCCGTTCCGCGGCCGCGAGCAACTCCTCCACAGTAGGAGTAGGAGGAGTGCTCGAAGCTCCACCTCCGCTGCCCGTAACCTCTTCTCTACTGCCCGTGGCATCTCCGCCACTGTCGACCCTGTCCCCATCACCACTGACATCAGCCACGCCCCCGCTGGCATCCCCAGTCACTGTAGAACTTCCCTGGGCCTCCTGTACCACCTCTCGGCCACCACCATCACCACCCACTACCACCATCCTCTCACCAGTAACCCCCTCGTCTTTGGGCATAACCCCGCAGCCTCCAACTTCACCCATCGTCGCCGCCACGCCATCTCCAGGTGTAGCAGCAGCCCCGCCGGCCTCTACCACCGTCACCCTCTCCTCGGTGCTAGCCATCGCCCTTCTTTCCTCTTCCTGAAGTTTCTTCTTCTTCCTAACTCGCACTTCCTGGCACACAATCGCCCACTGGAAGATCGAGGAAATCTCGAGGTTTAGAAATCGATCCGCCGTTTTTCTGGAGAAAGAGAGATTCTGAGAGGATGAGAGAGAGGGAGTCGGAGAGGGAGAGATCGTCGAAGATCGAGAGCAGGAGGACAGCCGTACGTTGCCTGGTTCTCAAGCGCTCGGATTTGGGGGTTTTGAACCCCAGACCTAGAAAAGGAAGACGAAGGAGTGCGGGCCCCAGTTGCGGTCCCGAGCGCTCGACACCACTCCCGAGCGCTCGGGAGTGGTCCCAAGCGCTCGACTCTGTTTTTCGATCGCCGTGCCGAAATCTTCGATTTCTTGTTTATTTCACTTTCTGGCGATTATTTCAATATCGAGGCTTTTTACAAAATCAATCTTAGTCCAGCTATTGGTTCATGTCGAACCGAGCAATCGGCACCAATTTTATCCGTTAGTTTGTTTTTAGGGGATGTGTTTGATATTCAAGCATTTTCGCTCCGTGGTCGATGAAAATAGTCTCACTTCAACTCTTTCAATATGTTTGCAAATGTCTCATCCAACAGGTGATATATTTGTCCTTGTGTTATCCGCCAAACAGAGCAACAGGTGGATTCTTCATATGCATATTTACTTTTGCCCCAAAGCCTTGTGTCATCCACCAAACAAAGCAAAAGGTGGATTCTTCATATGCGTATTTACATTTGCCCCAAAGCCTTGTGTTATCCGCCAAACAGAGCAACAGGTGGATTCTTCATATGCGTATTTACATTTGCCCCAAAGCCTTGTGTTATCCGCCAAACAGAGCAATAGGTGGATTCTTCATACGGGTATTTCATTTACCCCCGAAGCCTTGTGTTGTCCGCCAAACAGAGCAACAGGTGGATTCTTCATACGCGCATTTGCATTTGCCCCGAAGCCTTGTGTTGTCCGCCAAACAGAGCAACAGGTGGATTCCCCATACGAGTATTTGCATTTGCCTTGCGTCGTCCGCCAAACAGAGCAACAGGCGGATTCCTCATGCACTTTTCTCATCAATGTCTTGTCGATGCTTTTCTTGTGCATGGATTACACGTGTTTGCATTTGCCCCGAAGAACTACGCTGGTCTGATCCCTGCAGAAAAGGGTACGTAGGCAGTCTGAAAAGACGCGACTGCATGCATTATGTTCCTTACTTGCATTTGTGTTTTGAATTAAGGATTTGATTTGGCTTGAATTGGGCTGTCTCAATCTTTGAACGACACTCGTATCCAGACATGATGCCGAGCGTCACCCAAAGAGGGGCAACTGTAGACACCCCAATTTGAACTTTTCAAATTTCTTCATTTGTGGCCCTGAGGCTCCCCAAAGATGAATTTGGATCGAAACAAGCCTTGTACCAATTGAAACTTTGCTCCTAGAAGGATTTGAAAAGGAAATAAAAATGGTTAAAATCACTTCCAAGCGCTTGGAAGCAGTCCCAAGCGCTCCAAACCATTTTCCAAAACCATTGGCTTGGCTCACTCCCGAGCGCTCAAGACTGCTGTGTTGCCCAATGGGTGATGAGATCTCCCACTATCCATGCAAGCCATCATTGCATTCGGCTAGTCCTGGGTTTTCTCTGATATACACTCCACCTCAGTCAGAGCTGAAGATTTTCCAACCAACCAAATCATTTCATTTCATTTCATTTCAAAATGAAACCTTAGGTTATATTTGCTATATATATGGCCTGGTTTCAGTGAAAAGGGGGGGCTACAAAAATCTCTCTCTCTCTAAACCCACTCTACTGTTCAAAAAACTCTCTCAAGCACCAAGCTTGGGATTGAACCACAAACTTTTTCAAAACAAAGTTTCAAAGAGCAAAAACATCAAGGAAAATGCAGGAAATCCAGAACACTCCTAGCTTCTGATTTCTTGTATTCTTCTCTCTTCATCCACATTTCAAAGCCATTCAAAGAGCAAAGTTCCAACAAGAGGTAGAAAACCCTTCTATCTCAATCTCAAACAAGGAGGCTATTTTTCCCTTCTGAGGGGGGCTATCTCAGCCTGACCCAGTCTTCAATACTGGGTGCATGGTTAGGAGACCTTGGTGTAAAAACAAGAGCAAAGGGGTACAAAAAATGTTTTCTCAAAACCCCTACTGGAAACACTCTCAAGCGCTCGAGAGTGCTCCCGAGCGCTCGGGACTGTTTCTAGTCCCATGCATGGCATTTTGTTAAACAACAGGCTGGGGTGAGGTGAATTCTTAAGTGAGGTGGTTTTATCATGGCATGCAGACACATAAAATCAGTTTTCCTAAAAACAGAAACATTTCTTACAAGTTTTCATGTAAGAACATGGTTTTTCCAAAGTTAAAAGATAATTTTCCTCTGGGAAAGATCAAAACAATAGGGTTTGCATGATAAAGCAATATCATTTTCCCATTTGAGAGTAAGCCGGGATGCAGTTTACTCCCAAGCGCTTTGGATCATTCCCGAGCGCTCGGGAGTGCATGCATGCCATGGCACCCCATTTTCCCCAATTTTTTGTATTTTCTGCCTTTCTGCATGCATGAATATATCCATTTACTCTTTTAAAGTTGTAGATCTAGTTTTGTTGAGGCAGGGATGCATGATCTGAGAGATTGAGGGCCTATCTCAGTCTTTCGAATCCTCTGCTGAGCCAGTGATATACTTAGAAGCATTTCAATTTGCAATTGTTAGCATTGTTTCCTGTTTGTACTAACAAATTTTGTAGGTTGGACACCAGCACTCCCAAGCGCTCGGGACTACTCCCGAGCGCTCGAGAGTGAAGTCAATGGCAGGGCTTCATTTCATGTTATTTTGGCATTCTGTCACCATTTTATCACTCCCTGTACACATGCACATGCATGCACTTCCTATATGTTATAACTGTGGATACTTGCTAACTGGTTTAATGAAACAAAATCCCTTTTGAAAATCCCACAAACGTTTAGTAGAGACCGACGTCGCGTCGGGCAAGGGGGGTGCCGTAAAACCCTTCCCCCCTCGTAACATGGCTTTCGGACCCTCAAATGATCTCTGGTTTTCAATTTCAAATCAATCATTTTCGATCAAAACGGTTTCTCAGGTGATAGACCATAAATCCGGGTGGCGACTCTTCAAACCATTTTCGAATCGATCCAAACGGGACAGGCGCGACACTTTTATTGGGCCGCCCCGATCCACCCGGGGCTGTGGTAGCTTTGGGGATGAGGGAACCGAGGCACGGAGCCAGTTGTAGTCATGAGGCAAGAGCCTGAGGTGATAGAGTCGAGGCGTGGAGCCTGCTGTGGTCATGAGGCAAGGGCCTGAGGAGATCAGAGCTTAGAGCTTGATAGGACTGAAGCGCAGAGCTGGTATTGATCATAAGGCGAGAGCCTGAGGTGTCGGAGCTTAGAGCTTGACGTGATTTGAACCAAAGCGTGGAGCTGGTTGTATTCTGATGGTCTATGCACGAAGCTTTCTCATCATAAGTTTTGGCGTAGAGCCAAAGGATCGAGGTACCGGACCGATCAATAAAACCGAAGCGTAGAGCCGGTTGATTTACAGGGTTGACCTGTTTCATGAGAGATATGCAGAGTGTATATGTGTGATGATGGTTGTTAGATGTGAACAGCTATGATGATGCAGACTCGATGTGATAATATTGATGCAATTGATGCAAATGTGCACGGGCCCATGCGTGTGTGTTGATTTAAGCTTAGAGCTTCTATCAAGTTCCGGACTTGAGCATTCAGAGCGTAGAGCTCAAGCATTCGGACGGCAGAATCCGAGCATTCAAAGTACAGGCTTTGAGCGTCCAGTACGCAGTGGTTGGGCATTCAAGCATAGAGCTTGAGCATTCAAGGTGTAAACCTTAAGCATCCAGTACATAGTGGTTGGGCATTCGAAGAGCTTCGAGCATTCAAAATGTCAGATTTTGAACATTCAGGCGTAGAGCCTGAGAATAGATGATGTCTTGATTGTTTGGGGCGGCGTAGAGCCTGTTGAGATTTGCTTGTTTACGGCTTCGAGCCAGTTGAGATAGCGGGCGTAGAGCCGCTGAGTTGGTTGTTATGGCTTAGAGCCAATCGAGATAGTGGGCTTGGAGCCGCTGAGTTGGTTGTTACGGCTTGGAGCCGTTGAGTTGGTTGTTACGGCTTAGAGCCAATCGAGATAGTGGGCTTGGAGCCGCTGAGTTGGTTGTTACGGCTTCGAGCCAGTTGAGATAATGGGCTTGGAGCCGCTGAGTTGGTTGTTACGGCTTAGAGCCAATCGAGATAGTGGGCTTGGAGCCGCTGAGTTGGTTGTTACGGCTTCGAGCCAGTTGAGATAGTCGTTGCGGCTTTGAGCTAGTTGCGATTGCTTGAGTATAATTCGTAGGCGTAGAGCCTGCATGTTGGGATGGCAAGCATAGAGCTGCTGAGTCGAGGGCTTGGAGCCGCTGAGTGAGTGAATACGGGCGTAAAGCCTGTCGATAATGGGCTTCGAGCCGCTGAGATTGCTTGAATATGATTGCAGGCGTAGAGCCTGCTGAGTTGATTGTTACGGCGTAGAGCCATTTGAGATAGTGGGCGTGGAGCCGCTGAGATGGTAGATATAGGCTTCGAGCCTGTTGAATGGCTTGTTAGTGATGAGTTCGAAGCTGCTGAGCGGCCGGTGACGCAAAGAGCATGGTGTTGTCGAGTGACTTATGCACAAGGCTATCGAGCGTAGAGCTGCTGGGGTAATGAACTCAGGGCTGCTGAGTGTCTTGCTTTACTTCGGCCAGCAGTTTATGGAGAGAGAATTTCCTTATGCTCGGTCATGCCCCCGAGGCTAGTTCTGATCACGTTGTATTGGTTCGGGGGTGCCCCCAAGGATGATTTGATTTTGCTTCTGTTGGTCATGGACCCAGAATTCCATAATGGTTTGATTTTTGGGTGCATTGAGCATAATCTGATGTTGCTGAAGGAAACTGATTGAAGGGCCAGGAGATCGATCTCTCGGCCGAAGGATCGATGTCTCGGCCGTGAGATAGCCAACAGTCAGAAAATCGATTTAAGTTCGGTTTAATCAATTTCACGGCCCATTTAATCTTTTGTTCTCCTCCGTTCCTCTCGTCCGTCGACCACCACCGCACGCCGCCGTCCTCTTCCACCACCATCGGCCACCATCATCTCCGGCGACTGTCCCCTCCGGTCACTGCTGCCGTTGCTGCCGGCTCTTGGTTATTTGGAACCGTTGGTTTTCCTTCTTGGTTCAGACGTGATGACCACGCCATCTTCGGATGTTGCGGGTTTTTCCTTGCACCCTCCATGTAGGTGCGAGTACCCGTCTTCCGATGAGGAGGCGATTGAGGAGCCCGGCTTGTTCGATGCTGCTACCTACATTCTTCCTTCGCGTAGGCTGGGCTTTGGCGATTTTCTGCAGTAGCGCCCTCCTGTTGGTGGCCCAGAGGCCGAGGTGGTTCGCTGGGAACCTGAGCTGCACCTGAGCGTTTTCAATGTGCCGGTAAGCTTTCCTGAAAAGTAAAAATTTTACTTTAGTTCGAAGTTTGAAAATCTTTATATGATTTAAGAACGAATTTCTTATTTGTGGGATGAAATCCCTTTTAACTAGGGGCATGAATGAGAAGGACCCGTGTTTGGGTTGAATCTATTTTTTTTGTTTTGTTTAAATAACCGTGCCCCCTGTCTAGGCAATCCATGCTTTAAAATGTCAATTTGATGCCCCTTAGCATTTCTTTTTGTTTATGCAGTCATGAAATTAACTCCCTTTTCGTCTTTGGCAGAGAAATAGGAGGCTGGAGGCTCGTGGTGGAGGCAAGGAAGTGCACAGGTGGTTCTTGACGCTGCCAGGGCAGGCTCGGGAACTGGTTCGTGCTGCTGGTTTTGAGGCATTTGTTCTGGGTCTCAACGTTCCGAAGATGGACTGGTCGTTGATAACATCGCTGGTTGAGAAGTGGTGGGATACCACCAACACCTTCCACTTTCCTTCTGCTGGCGAGATGACTATCACTCCGGGTGACTTCTCTTTGCTGACTGGCCTGCGGGTAGGCGAAGTTTCTCTTCGAGTTGACCCCAGGCTTTGGGAACGAGAGGGCGCTTTGGAGTGGTTTCTGGGCAAGGTGCCCCCTGTTCGTTCTCGGAGTCATATCGATCTTGCTTGGCTAAGCAAGACTTTCATGACGGCTGACATCCTGACCCAGGTGAGTATTGAGCAATTGACGCGGGCCTTCCTTCTTTACCTCCTTGGGCAAACATTGTTTGCCAACAAGGATGGCTCGGTACACACACAGTTTCTGGCTCCTTTGCAGCGTTTGGAGGTCGTTAAAGAGTTTGACTGGGGCTTGTCTACTTTGGCCACTTTGTATGGCAATTTAACAGCTTGCTCACGGGACAAGAGTCCCATACTTGGCGGCCACCATCGGGTGCTTGAGGTATATATCTCTCTTGCTTTCTTTGCTGTTTTGACTTCTCCTAGTATTTGAACTTGTTTTGGTTAATCTGCTTTTCAGCTCTGGGCTTTCGAGCACCTTCTTCAGTTTCCCCCTGAGACTAGACATGGAGATACAGACTGTATACCTCGCTATGAGCGATGGTTGGTGGGGCAACGGAGGCCACGGTCACCAGTTTTGAGCCTTCCCGAGTGGCGGCGAGTTCTGGACCGGCTGACGGTCGATCAGGTACTTTTCTCTTTGTACTTCTTGTCTTTAGACTTCCATATTCTTGCGTTGGGGCTGATTTGACCTTGCTTTATAGGTACGGTTTGACCCTTTGGGTGGTGTACCAGAGGACGCCCCTCTTGTACGTTCCAAGGTTCTGGATCGTACCCGCAGCTTGCTTGAGGGTCCATTTTGTCGAGCCTGGTACTTAGGCGATCGGGTGGCTAGTCAGTGGTGCCCGCGTGCTGAGGCGCTTCAGTTTGTTCCTCCTCTTCCTCCAACATCGATGAGGTCTACTTCTTCGATGTCTAAGGAGGACTTGAAGAATGCTCGGATCAGAGATTGGGCAGGTTTGCTTCTTCAGACAGGAGACTACATGGAGTACTGCCGTCTTCGCCTAGCTTCCGCGGTTGTACCTCCCCCCTGTTGCTCCTGTTTGGCCGCGATCCCCTTCTTTTGTTTCCTTCCATTCTGACGATGGGGAGGAGGAGCGCCTGGCCCTTACTCCTTGCGCGAGCCAGCTTTATACGTTGCCCGCTGGGGTTTCACAGGTATCACCCTATTTCTGAACTTTATTTTCCTTGCTTTATCAATGTATCTGTCATTCCTGTATTTGAGGTGCCTGGTCTGTTTTTGCAGGTGCCTGCTGAGATAGTGCAGGAATGGCTTCGTGCCTATCAGAGTGCAGAGGCTTTGGTTAGGAGACAGCATCGTAGGATCCTCGAGGTACGACTCTCTTCATGAATTTCATCTGCTTGATATCATTCCTTGAATCTGAATGTTTGTATCCTCTTTGGCTGCAGCTTGAGGGAGTGCCGGTTGCTGGGGAGGATGTGGGGACTAACGAGCAGTCCCCATCTCAGAGACTGTCTCAGAGACGCCGCCATGACTAGCTTTTAGGATTTTCTCTTTTCCTGTCTATAGTTAGTAAAAGAGACAAACAGAAATTATATAGTGAAAGCAACCACAGCGAGAGTTTTGTAACCAACTTTTGTTTATGAAATGAAAAGGGCTTTTCGTACCCCTAAATGTTTTAAGATATGCATGTGAAAGTCAGAACATGGCTTTTTGAATAAACGTTTACTGATAGACAGTAACCTTTGTAAAACAGAGTATTGGGCCGAAGAATCGATTACTCGGTCGAAGGATCAATGTCACGGCCGACGTATCAATTCCTCGGCTAAAAATAGATTTTGTTTTAGCCAAGTGGCATCCTCTTTCCTCTTCCTTCTCATGCTTGGTTTTGATTTTCCGCCTTTTACGTTTTGCCATATTCCATAGTCCGATTGCCAAACTTGAACTTTGGAGGTATCCTGTTTATTGTGTCAATGACCTTTAGTTTAAAAAGGGATTAACTTTAATTCTTGTGTCTATGGCTGCTGTCAATTTCTCGAGAAAAGCATACTCATCTTTTGCGAGCTCAATACGCAAGGTTAGCTATACCTATCGCTGAGCACAAATTTGCTGATGTTGTTTTCTTCTCTCCCAATGTTTGGGCCGTATCTCGAGGTGAGATTGCCTACGTATCCCAATCAGGGAATCAGGCCTTTTACATAGTTCCAAGATCACCACCTTTGGGGGTTGGGTTTTCACTCTTGGTTTTTTTTTTCTTTTCACATGCTCTAAGTTTTGCCTAGGTTACCTAATGGAGGTTGAGTCCCTAGCGAGCTTTTCTTTGAATGCCTTAACTTTTGCCTAGGCTGCGCTTTTGCATTTTCTAGTCCTAGTAGGCTCTGCTCTTACTTTTGCTTGGGTGTATAGATTACCCAACGAGCATTTTTTCTTTCAAGAGGGTTTTGGTGTTTTGGAGAGGAATTTGATGGAGATGTTCTTATGAATCTCCTATTGTATTTGTGCCTTCACAATGGGTAAGCTAACCCTAAGTGTTCTCACGGAGATAGTGTCTTCTTTCTAAGTTTTGACAAAAACCTAATTTAAGCAACTAAGGTTCATCCTTTCCTTCCCTTTTGTCAGAGACACATAGGACTTGATCCCTTCTTTGTTTTGGCAATGAGAGTATAGCGCATGGCAATTGCAATTTAGGAATTTAGATTTAAGATAAGCATAATCTGAAAGGTGAAAAATAAATTCTCTTAGAAATAAAATGCCCAAACAGGGGCCCAAAAACTCGTTCTAGTTTGATTTAGAAAACAAAAGCAATGTTTAATGTTCTTTGCCATGTTGTGACTTCTTAGCTACTGTGGCATTTTGGGGTTGTCTTCTTTCCCTTTGTCTTTTGCAACTTTATACTCTTTTCCACCCTCTTCCTTGCCAAACAGAGCCTTTGAACTGGGTCCGCCCTTGAAGCTTGCATGGTGGCTACCTCCTTGAGACATGAGCAATCCCCAAATGGAAGTATCAGCTTGGGTTTTTATCACCCTTTCTTTCTCCTCATTGATTGTGTAGTTGTCAGCTATTTCCGTTTGGTTGAATAGTGATGCTAAGGAGATTTCATCGAGTGGATCATCGCATTCTCCTTCCATTTCATCAAAGTCGCTTTTCCCTGTTTTGTATGGCTTTGCGTATATGAGATCTAGATCTTCCCTTTCTTCTATCCATTGACTATAGTCGCACTCGTCGTAAGGGTTGACCCACGGCTGCATTTGAAACTCCTCTACTTTCTCTATGAGATTGATTGTCTCCCAAACAATGGGCGGTGTTAGAATTTTGGGACGGTTGATGCGTACCACTTTTTGGGCAGGCTCGAAGCGAGCGTGCCTTCTCATCATGATGACCCTTTCTTTTTCCTTCTTCCTATTCTCAAACCAGATACGAAGCCATTCGTCATCTTCTACAAATGGAATGTCTGGATCTTCCAAATTGTGTTTTGCCCAGGAACGTTCTTTCCATTTCCTTAGCTTTTCTTCCTCTGCTTGACCTTTGCTACTTATGTCAGACATGTCGGGATCGATCACCTCTGATTGATCGGATTCATTGTTTTCCTCCTCTTCCATCATAAAACATTCATCCTCCTCGGGGAAAGTTAAGGTTGATTTGGTTTGGTTGTCTTGGACAATGTATTGGCTAGGATTGTATGCGGGGTTGTGGGATAGACTTATGAGATTGATATTTCGAGGTGGTGGTTCAGCATTATAAGTAGGGAGTGGGTTGGCTTGCCCATCAGGCTTCGGAGGTTTTATAGTTCGGCTATCAATGAGGTCTTGAATGTCATGGCGGAGACGTATGCAGTTGTCTGTTTCATACCCAGGGTGTTGGTGGTAAGCGCACTGTTTGTTAGGATCATGATTTGGGCCGTAGGGTGGCTGAGGAAGTGGTTTGTTTAAAGGTTTGAGATGCCCTTGACGGCTGAGAATAGTCAAGGCTTGGGATAGGGTCATGTAGAGTGGGTCAAAATTGTGGCGAGGGCGATTTGAGTTTCGGGACGAGCTAGCTTGGAAAGGATCCTGAGGCAGGGATGTGCCAAGGGTATTTACGGAGGCGTGAGATGTACGGCTGGAAAATGTTTTCTTTGATGGATGGGGGGCTTCTTCTTTCCCATTGAGCCCTAGCTTGATTCCATCTTCGATTTGCAACCCAGTGGCATGCAAGTGTTTGAAATTGGTGATAGCCTGTGTGTAGATGTGCCTGAGGTATTTGGGTTACAAGTTCTTGACAACTATCCTCACTTGATCTTCTTCAGAGGGGCGGTTCTTCATTTTGGCAGCCTTTTACCTCCATTTTGCCACAAAGGTAGCAAAGTCCTCATTGGATTCTTGTTCGGTCATTTCCAAGTCTCGAGTTGTCAGCTCGATTTGGATATTATATGCATACTGCTTGACAAAGGCGTTGGCAATTTCTGGCTAGGTCTGATAATGCACAAATTCCAAAGTGAGGAACCAGTCGAGAGCGCTTCCGGTGAGAGTCCTTTGGAACAATTGAGCGATGAGCTCATCATTCAAGCTCATCGGCTTCAGGGTGTTGATAACGTGGCGAACATGACTGGTAGGATTGCCAGTTCCATTGACCTTCTTGATGTTTGGCATTTTGAAATTCTCAGGCAGTTTGGATTCTGGGAAGAGGCAAAGTCCTTCAAAGTCCAGAATTTGGTCCCCTTGTGAACGGGCCAAGGCTTGTTTGATTTCCTTGACTTGCTTGGTCAATTCGGGACTTTCTGCCAATACCACATTATGAGGATTCTCGTCTTCCGTTGATCTTTCTTCATCATCAGCATCCCTAGCTACTTTCTCTGCTAGCAGAGCGGTGATTTGAGCTTGGAGGTCGGCAATAGTGGCGTCGTTGTCTGCCATGAGGGTAGAAGGATTGCTTGATGAAGCTTGGGATTTGGTGGATAAAGGAGTTTATTGAGAGGACGATCATGAAGTCCCTGAGAATGATTGGGACCGTTGTGGTGAAGGTGTTTTGGTAGATGAGGACGACAGACGGGATGGTTGTTGAGACCTCTGTTTGGCGTAGCTTCGGATGTTATAAGAGTATAAAGTTGGTTGTGGTTGCTTCTTTGATTTACCTATTGTGTCTGTTTGAAAAGTAAAGTACCTGGAAGTTAGTATTTGGCCTGTGTAGGGTTAGGACTTGGGTTGAAAATCCCAACCCTTCTGCACAGAAAGAATTATTTACAATAACAAATGATACAGGGTGTGAGGAAGAACTTTTGTAAGTAAAATGCAAATAGGTTCCTAGCCTGTAGGTTCCTGTCTTAGTTTGATAAGTTCTATGGCTTTCTAGCTCATGCAAGGTTTTGGTAGTCTCAGGGTGCTCCGTTGTCAAAGGGCACAAATCCTCTCACCAGCCCATCATAGGCGGTGATTGGGTGATTCCCTTTTTGATATACCACTAGGTACGAGTGACTGTGGAGTTTGCTGGAACCCCCAACATAGCCCGTGTCACGCCGGGATATCAGGTGAACTCAACGGGTTGCCCGCTCGATGCATATGATAGATGAATTAAACAAGGCATGTATTAGTCTTATGTTGAACTTTCTGGTTATGGCTCTCATGTCCCCAGCAGAGTCGTCAAAAACTGTAAACACCTCCCAGACGGGGCATCGCCAATACAGATTGATCACGTTTGTTTGCTCGATTGGTTGCTTGCTTCATAGACCAAGATCATGGACATTCCCATGGCTAGGAACATCGCCACATGATAGTGGTCATCATCAAAACAGAGTCGCCACCCAGTTTATAAAAGCTGGGAAAATAGACAGAGATTCTGGGCACGGGAGCCAAAAGTACAATAAGGGGAAGGTGTTAGGCACCCCTCTTTGCCCAGTCATGAGACTGGCCCATAATCATTCAACCTAAGACATATACATGCTTTATTTAATTCTAACACGTAGTTTGTTTTTAGCCTTTAAGCAATAAAGGGTGAGCCAAGACTGTAATTGAAGCATGCATCAGAAAGCAGAGAAGCAAAATAAGCTGTCCCAGGGTAATGGATCCCGCGGCCGGTGAATGGATGTCACGGCCGAGGGATCCTCCTGGTTTGATGTATCGGCCGAGGGATCGAAGCCCCGGTCGATGTTCTTCCTCACACCGGGCAGAAAAGTTAGTGAATAATCAAAACGCTACGATTAAGCAAAAATATGGTAAATAAGACAAACCAGAGGCCGTTGGGCCTCACCACCTTGATCCCTCAGTTGCTTGATTGCCTCGGATTGGGTGTGATTGACTGATTGCCTCTTTGAAAACCCTAGGGTTAGGGTTTGAACTTCGGGGTTTGATCGCCGGATTGATGGCTGCCTTCGGGAGGTTAGGACTTTTGAAGAGAGGGTTTGAGTGAGTATTTTAGCAGAGTATCGGAGCTTGGGTGAGTAATTTCACTTATGAATTTCATGGTTATATTTTCGGAGTCCAAAGCCCTTTATATAGGCAATTGGTGACTCACTCCGGCCAATCAAATGGCACGATTGCAATTGCAATGCAATTCAAACTCTTCGTTGTAATCTCTGAACGTAGCCCGAACGCATCGGAGAGGTAGTGTAGTTGGATCAAACAATCGACAGAACGTTCCAGAGTCTGGAAAAAGGACGATCTGGCGACCGAGTAATAGATCACACGGCCGAGGAATGGATGTTGCGGCCGAAGGATGGATCTTGCGGCCGAGGGATTGATCTCTCAGGGAGATTTTCTAGCAACAGGTTGCTCGGGTGAGGAAATGATGTTAAGGCCGTTAGATCGATGTTACGACCGACTGATGGATTCTCCTAGGCTTCTGTATTTTCTGTCTGAAAGGCTGTATGGCTCTGATTGGGTCCTCTAAGTGGCTCAAAGTTCTTACCGAAAGTCCTAAGGTTCTCGAGAAGACAATCAGCAATCATTGTATCCATTTCATCATTGGGATGGTCCCCAAGGTGAGACTTGAAATAATCGTTAGGCCAAATTGGGGTGTCTACACCATGGAGAATATAAATAGGAATGATGTCATTGAACCAAAAAAGTAGAATAACTTTTGTATTGCATTTTTTAGATCTAGATCTAGGATTTTGAAATTGTTCTTAGTGTTCTTAAGTGTTCTTCATTTCCAGCTCTTACTTTTTTATTTTCTGCTCTTATTAGTTAGCTTTTGATACTCTAGCCTTAATTAAAGTTGTTTATTGTCTCCCGATCTATCTTTCTATCTATTTTTCTCTTAGTGTTGTGTTTACAATTATGCTAGCTAGATTTTCACTTGCTTTTATCTCCTTAGATATGAGTGAGTAGCTTTCAAGGTTGGGTCATGGGGTGATTAGCACCCCATGGCTTGAGTAAAAATTGTATTTTTCACCAAAAAGTTTGAAACTTTGGTTCGAAAATTGATGTGTAGTTCGGGTTTGTTTATCAAATAGCTGAGGTGTTAACCTCCTTGATCATGTGTAGGTAAGAGCATCGCCTACTTACCACACATGATGCTTGGAGCTCTGTCGTTCGAGGCATTTGCTAAATAAATTCTAGAGCTAACTTGGTGATCTAACCATTCTATCTTCCGGGATTAAGAGCCTTAGTTGAGCATCTTAAACCGTGTATTTAGGTGAAAAATGTAGTTTTGCTTGAGTCGTGGGTGTTAGTGATTCCTAGACCTAACCTGCGTTTTATCTTAGTTTATTCTCGTTTAATTTAGCCTTTTTACTTTCCACCGTATACGTAAAACAAAGTTGGCTGCCTAAAAGCCGGAAACCTTGCTTACATCTACAAATCCAGCAAAGCCGTATTAATTATCCCTGTGGGTACGATCTCGGACTTCCGGATTATTATCCCTCAATTGGACGCTTATACCCTACGCTTGGGGTGATCTATTGGATATATCGACGAACAAAGCAAAGACAATCCGCAAAAATATTTTAAATTAATAAATGGTCTGGATCATTTGTATGGGACCCGAAAGTGAATTTTTTATGTTAATCTGTACATGGTCAATCAAGTCTTCCACTTAGCCCAAAAAAAAAAAGTGCAACACTATTATAGGTTGAAAAAATATATATATACCTTTCTTGCTCAATCAAGTCTTCCACTTAGCCAAAATCACCACTCAAATTTAAACTTAAATTTTAGGTGAACATGTACAAAATGAGTTCCATCTCATATATTACTACCAAATAAGTGGCCATTTATATACTCAAAACCAATGTCCACCTTCTTGAGTACCTTGCAGAGATCTCATATAGTCAAATAGTTCCAAAAATATTCGACCAAAACGAAGTCCAAGAACTCATGTAGCAAGAGGCAAAAGTACTCCACCAGCTTCTTATTGTACCACTGTAACAAATAGGAAGGCAAGATAATAAGCACATTCATCTTACCAATATAACCTCAATCGTAATAGTAAAAAAAAGAAGAGAAGATATTGTTACCTGGTACTTCAAACAAAACACCGAATTCAAGCCAATATCACTTGAGGATATCTTCTTTTTCTTCTTTTGTGATTCGTTGGCATATTCGAAAGCTTCTTTTTCACTAAGAAAACATTGACCAATGAAAGGATCAATTTCTTTTGGGTACTAATTCAACTCTGATGCATTTTGTTCAAATTCGATCACCCTTTCTCCATCATTAGGAAGCTGATTTAAGTTGATATCAAATAATGGTTCATCCATTGTCCTACAATTACAACATAATGCCACACAAAAAAAGTTTGATTTAAAAGGGTAAATAACAAAATCAAAAATTAAAATCTAATAACATTTTTTGGATTACAAATGGGAGGTGAGTTTGTTTGGAAAAAAAAAAATCAGTGGTTGAAATTCCCAACTATAATTTTGCGCCTCTTTTAGTTTCATTTCATTCCATTTCTATAAAAAAATAAAATATTAAGGCTCTGTTTGGAACTTGTGGTAAGGAAAAGAAAGGAAAATAAAAGAGAGGGAAAATGGGAAGAAAGTGAATTCTTTTCTCTTATTTGGTTGTAGAAAGAAAAGAAAAAGAAACTATGAAGAAAATGATTTCTTCTTATTTGGCTTCAAGGGGAAAATGGAAAGAAAAGGAAAATTTTGGTTCTTCAAAAGTTCAAATTCTGGCGCCCTTGTTTCTCCATTTTCCTCAGCATCTACTCCAAGCTTTCCTTTCTTTTCCTTCTTATTTTCTTTTTCTTTTCCTTAGATAAGAACCAAACAACTACTAAGGAATTTTTTTTATTTTCCTTTCTTTTCTTTCACTTTCCATAGGTTCCAAACAGAAATCGAACATACCTATCACACTTAAGAGATACACATTTTATGTAAAAAAAGAATTTGTACTGGAGCAAATATTGAACCCATAATAGTAAGAATCAGAGAAAGAAGACTTACCTATCACACTTAAGATGCCTCCAAGTTTAAGCCAATGGAATAGAAAAATCTGCATAGAGAAAATAGCTTAGAACACAAAACAAGTGGAATTTGGAACACTATAAAACCGAAATAGGAGAAAACTCACCTGGTAAACCCCCAATTTGCCTTTTCCCGATGGAGGTGTTCTTGTGAACTTTTCAAGAGATGAAAAGGTAAAGTAGGCAAAAAGTGAATTTTGTATGTATTTTATGTGAAAAAGAAAGGACATGTTGGTGGGAAATTGCCCGCCAATTGTTTTGGTGGCAATTTTGTAATTGAGAAAGAAGAATAGGGTTAGATTTGTCAAATTATATATAAAAAGTTTGTTCAGATTGAGTCAGAGAAGTAGTCAAAAAGTAAGTAAATGGGACCCATTAAACATGAGCCCATTAGGCTTAGTGAAAATGATCGGACAGTGGAGTACGGAAGGCTTAATTACCACTTTCATGGGCTACACTTTCGAAATGACTCATACATGGTAGGAAGCCTTTTAATGACAAATATATGGTAATCATAACCCCGGTGGAACAGTTGGGACAATTTCGCCCATAAATATAAAACGGCACCATTTGTAGTCAGAAGCCCCAACCTTATTTGGGCCAAAAAAGGGCAAGTCAATATATGAAACAAACGTTTTATTATATTGAAATAGACCATAATTTTTATTGATAAAGACCAAGTCATATCTTGTTTAATGAATGTCATCTCCTATTGAAGCTCAACCAACCTTTTTCATCCAGAAAAGGACAAGTCAAAATATGAAACAGACGTTTTATTATATTGAAATATATCATCATTTTTATTGTTAAAAACCAAGTCATTTTTATTGAAATATGCCATCTCCCCTTCTCCTGTTCCTCTTCACCGCCACCAGGCCACCACCATCCCACCATCTCCGGCAGGACCGACACCCCTCAACTTCCATAGCAACCACCACCCCCAACCATACCCACCTCTCTCTCTCTCTCTCAATTTGAAAACCCCCAATTCTCTGTCATTTAAAAACCACAAAATCCCTTAATCTCTTCACCGCCACCACCATCTCCCATCTCCGATCTCCGGCACCATCACCCCTCAACCCCCATAGCAACCACCACCAAATTTTTTTGAAAGGCAAACCCAAATTAGTCCCGATTTTTTCCAAATTAAACCAAAATTAATATCGTTTTTTCCCAACCGAAACCTAAATCAGTGGAGGGTAGGTGCGCTTACCTGAGAGAGAGATACCAGAGTGAGAGAGGAGTCGCTTGGTGTGAGGAGTGGCCTGGTGTGTGGAACGATGAGAGATTGGGGGAGGAATGAGTTTTAGGACTAATAAGTGATATATATAAAGGAGGGTAAAATAGGCATTTCAAATTGGCACACCGTGTATTAGTCAATATTTTTCCTCCTGTCATGAGAGTTATAGTTTCATGAGTGCAGACCATGATTTTGGGATTAAACCGGGTGAACGCCTCTTGCCCGTAATTTTCCCTTAGGCTTACTTTAGCTATAGCGTTCTTTCGTAAACGTTTGTTTCTTTCCTCTTTCTTCCGTAAATTCTTCAGAGAGAGAAATTCCTGTTTCAAAATCCTAATCCAAGACGAAGGTGAAAAATCAGTGATGAAAGTGGCGATTTGGTCTCGCTAGAGAGGAATAGATAGAGTACTTCTTCTTGGTTTCAAAGCACTGCATAGAGGTTTGATTCTTTCCATTTGCTCTTTACAGAATGTTATATAACGGTTGTTTTTTTGCCCATTGGTTGAAGCACGCCTATTTTGTTTTATATATTTGGGTTGGGTTTGTGTATAGTGTTTGATTCTTGCGTTTTTAATTTCTGAATTTGGGCGTTTTTTTTGCCCATTTGTGATACCCTAACTGGCCTACTAACTGTGGAAGGGGAAGGTGGAAGATCAGTGATGAAATTGTAGATTTGGTTTTGGTAGAGAGTAACAAATAGAGTACTGGTTTCCCGTTTCAAAACACTGCATAAAGGTTTGATTCTTTGGAATTTCTCTTCACTCTGGAATTTCTTTTCACGAAATCATGTATAAGGGTTGTTTTGGGTCCATTGATTTATGTACACATATTGTTTTGTTTGGGTTGGGTTTGTATCTAATGGTTGATCCCTCCGATTTAAACTTCCCAATTTGCGTATAAATGCTATTTTGCTATCGATTGGATTGATTGATATTTGCATGTGTTATTAGCTTAGTTTTTTTGGTTAACTTTCGTCCAGAGAGGGAGAGAGACAGAAATAGCGAATTGAAGAAATAGTTGTCACAGATTTGGTTTGGCCTCTGTGGTGTATGCAAATAGACTAAGATTTCTGCAATTCTTTTCCGCCTGCTGGTTTCCCCCTTTTATTAACCAGAGAGAGAGAGAGAGAGAGAGGCGCAATTCTTGGTCTCTAGCGTTTTGTCTTTAATGTTCATAAATTGTAAAAATTACTTTAAAATATCTACTGTGCTGAGTTCTATTGTGTTTTTCCTACCATGTTAGTTGTGAACTTTTGGTGTGCTTGATATGTGCTTTTAGAATGGATTTTCGGACACCTTTTGTTCGGCCGCATTTTGATACAAGTACTGGGACAGTTTTCCTAGATACAGCGTATGGTAAATTGGAAATTGTTGCTCAATGCTGGAGCAGGGGAACTAGGGACTTGCTCTATGAGTCATGTCCTAGGTGGTGGAACAATAGATATTGGGGGGGGGGTGGCATGTTGGTGGTGTTGAGATGGACTTCTCAAAGTGAAATTAATGCATGGTGTTGGAACTTATGGCTCATATGTTGTGTATGAGAGGTACTAAAAAGTTCTCGTATAAGGCCAGTGCCGAGCGGAGTGGAGCGGAGCGAAGCGACCGAACGGAGCGGAGCGGGGCACTGGCCCATCGCAGATTAGTTGGTTGGGCCAAAGGCCCAAAGGTTTGGGGGGGTGCGGGGGGCTACCCCGCGGTACGGTACGGAATTATTAGGGTTGGAATAGAAGTCGTAACTATATATACTCTCTATTGTAAAACCCTATGTACTGTGATCATAAATAAAACAGCTCCGCTCCCGTGGACGTACCCGGTTTTGGGGAACCACGTATATCTCTGTATCAATCCTTTATTGTTTATACTCGAATATTGTGTGCGTGTGTGTTTAGATCCTTACACATGGCTTGATAGGATTATTTATTTCTCTTTCTTATCGCTGGTTGAAGATAGTGAGTCTTTTTCTCATTATTGGATATTTTAATTACCCTTTTTCAAATGCTGTCTTCTATGCGCTTTGAACATGTTTATGTTTTTTGCGGTATGTAGATCATGATGGTTGTTGGTTTGTTTCGGCCCGACGGATTTGGTCTGTTGTAGGATGCTGCAGGGTCATACCGGTAAGGTAGGGTTCACAATTGTGACAAATTTCATACGTGTTCATATATATGAGGGTATCTACATTAGTGTTTAGTGGAATTGTTTGCTTATGTTGATTTTTTTTGGTTGGAAGCTGAAAAAGGTGAATTATGTGGAAGTTTCTACCCTGTTTCAGTTCAATGTTTCCCATTTGTAAGAATGGTACTACTAATAAGTAGAAGAAAGTAAGCTCGTAACTTCTGGTTTTGAATATGATCTAGGAAATGGACTGAGGTGATGCTATGCAATCAAAATTGGTACTTGGAGTGGCATGCTACGGTGTTAGTGGTTTTCCTTCTCCCATTGTTTTCGGAATTGCCTCAAGACAATCTGGGAGAGTGGAATCAAATTAGGAAAATTGGGGAGTAAATTTTTGAGAGCATTATGTATTTGTTGAACTAAAACAAGTGTTAAGAAATTAATTAGGTGATTAATGTGTTAGTACTTGGAGGTATAGGGGGTTGCTATTTTAGTGGCACTTTGTGCATATATTGTCAAAGGTTTGTTGTGTCTCCAATGAGTCCAGTCTTCTCCCACCTTTACCCCCATCGATTGGGGATTAAATGGGTAAAGTTATTGTTGTGCAAATGCGTTAATACTATACCCTCAAAACGTATAGGCTCTGATGTTACTCCCTTATTCGGTAATATAATGACTATTAATTGAATGGGAGACTTATGAATAATACTACTGTGAGTATTTAATATGGCAGCATTTTTTTGACGTCGGAGTAAGGCAGGATTTTAATCTGTAAGACATTTTGCAGGTTTATTCACTAGACTGGACTCTGGAAAAAAATCGCGGTGTCAATGCATCTCAAGATGGGAGGCTAATAGTGTGGAATGCTCTCACAAGCCAGAAAACTCATGCCATAAAGTTACCCTGTGCTTGGGTCATGACATGTGCCTTTTCTCCAACTGGTCAATCTGTTCCATGGGGTGGGCTTGACAGCGTATGCTCCATCTTCAACCTGAATTCCCCGACTGACAGAGACGGGAATATACCTGTATAAAGAACGTTTAGTGGGCATAAGGGTTATGTTTCTTGTTGCCAGTATGTTCCGGATGAAGAGACTCACCTAATAACAAGTTCGGGTGATCAGACTTGTGTTTTATGGGATATAACTACAGGTCAGAGAACTTCTGTGTTTGGAGGTGAATTCCAGTGCGGACACACTGCTGATGTGCCGAGGTACTCTTTGGATTCCAAGTTGGTGTGCCTAATTTGGTTATTCTTTTTTATGCATAGTTGACTCACAAATCCAATCTAATATACTCCATATTCAATCTAATATACAATGTGCGGATCAACAAAAAAAAAATTCTAATATACAATGTGTATTGTTCATTCGGTTCTTCAACCAAGCTCAATGCCGCATGTTTGCCCTTATTCTCGTCTCGAGTATGATTTCCCCTTTTAGCAATGAACTAATAAAATGGGTTGGGGTCTGGCCTGGCATTGCATTTTTAATTATGCATTAGACATTGGGATTACTATTTCTGCCTTTTTTTTACGGAGTTAAGCCATGCCAGTTTAAATACCCATGATTGCTTTTACATGTAAGTTGGCATCTAGCAAGCAACACTTAGTTTTGATGTTCTAAAAATATAGTTAATCTTGACCGTATGAATTTTTTATACATTTCAGATTTTCATACTTGTTTATTGTTCAAATGGAGGAAGATAGAGTTGAGGGGTCTATAGAACATAGTGAAGAGTTCGTAAGGAATGTACACCATGTATTGGTATGGAGTTCGAGTTGAAAGATGCTGCGTATCGATTCTATTGCGAATACGGAAGGATTCTAGGGTTTTGCGTTCGAAAGACTACATATCAAAAAGCAAGACAAACGGTGTGAACTAGTAGACTAGTGACAAATTAAGGGTTGAGAGCTTCTCTCTCTACATTCTAGAGAGAGAATGCACTCCCCTTGAAAAATTGTTTCCGATTCTACCAAATACAGAGGTAATCCATGCTCTGTAGTGATTAAACTGCAATTGGCAGTCATCTACAAATTCCTATTCCTACTTCACCCGTTCGTTTTCACGATTGGAGCACCTCCGGCGTTGGGCGTCCTCCTATGGCGTTCCTACCGTGGTCAACTCACCGCTCATCTCACTACTTATCTTGTCCAGAGAAACAACCCACAACCTCCACCGCTTGATTGATTGATCGGTGGGTCTCAACCAGTCTCATCTCGTCCACCGCTTTGTTCAGATTTGGTGGAACAAGAAGACCCACAAATGCACAGGAAGAACCACGATGACCCAGACGGAGGTATCCCAGTTCGTGGGTCCTTTTCACGGCGATGACTGATAGGTGCTGGAAAGTGTTGTTAGAGAAAGAAGGAAAAGTGTATAGGGTGTTAACTAACCCTAACACAAGTGAGCTTTATTTATATTATGTGGCGATTAGTTACATAACATAAGCAACCAATGTGGGACTAAGTCCAACTCTATTCTAACACTCCCCCTCAAGCTGGAGAATAAATATCACAAAATCCCAGCTTGTTACGTAACAACTCTAAACGTGGTTTAAATAAAGGTTTGGTGAAGATATCTGCCAACTGAGCTCCTGTAGACACGAAAGGGGTAGCCAACACGCCACTATCTATCTTCTCCCGAACAATATGACAATCTACCTCGATGTGTTTGGTTCTCTCATGAAATACCGGATTCGAAGCGATATGTATTGCTGCCTGATTATCACAATACATAGGAATAGGTAACTGTACACCAAGCCCCAACTCCTCGAGCAAAGCTCTAAACCATACAACCTCGGATGTAGTATGAGCCATGGCACGATACTCTGCTTCAGCACTGGATTGAGCAACCACAGTTTGTTTCTTACTCTTCTAAGTAACTAAGTTTCCACCAACAAAAGTACAGTACCCAGTTGTGGACCGTCTATCAGATGGTGATCCTGCCCAATCAGCGTCGGTAAAGGCTTCAACACGTAAATGACCATTTGAACGATAAAACAAGCCACGTCCAGGATGAGCCTTAAGATACTTCACAATACGAAGACAAGCTTCCCAATGTGGAAAACGAGGGGCTGACATGAATTGACTTACCATACTAACAGCAAATGAGATATCAGGCCGTGTGTTGGTGAGATAATTCAGCTTGCCTACCAAGCGACGATAACGGTCTGGATGAGGAAATATCTCCCCCTGATCAACACACAATTTGACGTTTGGATCCATAGGAGTCTCTGCAGGCTTTGCTCCCAATAAACCAGTCTCCTCTAGAATATCTAGCGTATACTTTCTTTGAGATAGACTGATCCCTTCCTTGGATCTTGCTACCTCAATACCCAAGAAATATCGTAGCTTACCCAAATCTTTGGTGTGAAACTGACGCTATAAGAACTGTTTCAGCTCATCAATACCTTTCTGATCATCTCCAATAATAATGATATCATCCACATACACAATCAACACTACTCTTCCCCGATCTGACTGAATGGAGAAGACAGAATGATCAGAATGAGAGCGACGCATACCAAACTTCAACACAGCATCACTAAACCTGCCAAACCACGCTCGAGGGGACTGCTTAAGACCATAGAGGGCTTTGCGAAGGCGACACACCTGAGAACGCTCTCCCTGAGCAACAAATCCAAGAGGTTGCTCCATATACACCTCCTCAAGCAGGTCACCGTGTAGAAATGCATTCTTGACATCCAACTGAAACAAGGGCCAACCAAGATTGGCAGCCATAGAAATAAGAATGCGAACAGAGTTAATCTTGGCCACCGGAGAGAAAGTCTCAACATAATCAATGCCATATGTCTGGGTATAGCCTTTGGCCACAAGACGGGCCTTGTACCGTTCTACTGTGCCATCCGGATTATATTTGACGGTAAATACCCACCGACATCCAACGGTAGACTTTCCTGGCGGAAGAGAAACCAACTCCCAAGTGCCATTGTCATGAAGAGCAGACATCTCAGCCTCCATAGCTGTCCGCCACTCAGAAACAGATAAGGCCTCCTGAACAGTGTTAGGAACAAAAATAGACGAAACAGAAGTAGTAAAAGCACGAAGAGACGGAGACAGGTGATCATAGGAAACAAACTGAGCAATAGGATGAGATGTGCAAGACCGAATACCTTTGCGAAGAGCTATAGGAAGACCAGGTGAAGGCGGAGGGGGAGGTGGAGGTGGAGGTGGAGGTGAAGGTGCAACCGGATCTTGGGACGGAGGAGGCGTGGTGGCTGGTACTTGTGGGGCTGTTAATACGTTTTGCCGACGAACATACACCTGCAAGGGAGGACCAGATGGTACACAAATAGGAAATACAGACTCAGACTCAGGAAGGTCAACTGGAGTATTGTGACCTGAGTAAAAGGGCAATGATTCATTAAATGTGACATCAGCACAAACAAAATGACGACGAAGAAATGGTGAGTAACACTTATACCCTTTCTGAGTGCGCGAATACCCCAAAAAAATACACCGAATTGACCGTGGATCAAGTTTGTCCCGGTCAGGATCCAGAGCATGAACATAACAGGTGCACCCGAACACTCGTAAGGGTAATGAGTGGAGAGGGCGACCAGAAAATAAAACTGTATGGGGTATTTGACCACCTAGAACGCTAGATGGCATACGATTAATCAAGTAACATGCTGTAAGAACAACATAACTCCAGTAAGACTTAGGAACTTGCATTTGAAATAATAGAGCACGCATAACCTCTGATAAATGCCTAATCTTGCGTTCGGCAACTCCATTTTGTTGTGGAGTTCGAGCGCAAGAAGATTGGTGAATTATACCATGGTCATCAAAAAACTTAGAAAGAGAATTATGAAAATATTCACCTGCATTGTCAGAACGAAACATACGAATGCAAGTATCAAACTGAGTTTTGATTTCCATATAAAATGACTTAAAGATAGAAGATAACTCTGACCGCTCTTTCATGAGATAAAGATACGTAACACGAGAATAATCATCGACAAAAATAACATAATACTGAAAGCCAAAAACATTAGGAATACGCATTGGACCCCAAATATCAAAATGAACTAAGTGAAAAGGACGGGATACGCGACTCTCAACCCTATGATAAAAAAACACTCTATGATGTTTACTAAACTCACATACTTCACAGGGCAAAGCATCAACACGGCTACATGAAGGTACTAGCCGTTTAAGATTCTGAAGGGATGGATGACCAAGTCGACAATGATGTTGATAGGGTGACACAGAAAACTGAAGGGCAACAGAGCTAGGGTGAACATTGTCGATAAAATAATACAGACCACCACGCTCAGTACCACCACCAATTTTTCGCCCCGTCTTAAGATCCTGAAACACACAACCATCAGGAAGAAATGTGACAGAGCAATTTAAAGATTTAGTAAGTTTACTAACAGACATAAGATTTAATGGAAAACGAGGAACGTGCAATACGGAATTCAAAGTCAAAGAAGAAGTAACAGAAACCGAACCCAAACCAGTAATATCAGTGGTAGAACCATCGGCTAAGGTAACACGAGATGGTTTATCAATAGACTGATGGCCAGAAAGAATAGTAGAATTACCAGTCATATGATCAGATGCACCAGAATCAATAACCCAAGGAACAGAAAAACGAGAAGTTGGAATACAAGCACTAGAAGAACCTGTCTGAGATAGCGTAGCAATGGAGGAACTTGTCTGAAATGACACAAGGCGTTGGTACTCCTCCACAGAAATAGTCACCATAGTAGTGGAGCGTGCAACCTGCCCAATATCCTCGGAAGAAGTAACCCGATGAGCCTGAGAAAAATCATGTAGGTCATAGCAATGCTCCACTGTATGATTATTTCCCCCACAATAAGTACAAAGTCTAGAACCACGGCCTCGACTATGGCCACCTCTCCCTGACATGCGACCTGTACGACTAAATCCACAACGACCAGAATCATGACCACCAAAAATACGGTCAAAACGACCACTGTACCCATAATCACGGCCGCGACCAAAGCCACGGCTAAATGAAGAACCAAAATCACCAGAATCAGCGGAAGTAGAATCAAAACCAGATTTCATTGCAAACAAATCACCGTACAATGAGAGACAACTAGTTAACTACCGATAGATCAACCAACCAAATACTCCACCAACAAACTGCCAATAAACAAGAAATAAGGAACTGATTGACCGACTAACAACCAAGGGCACGACAACGCATGCATCTAACTACTTCAACAAAACCAAAGTAGTCACCGAACAACATAATCCCAATATCGAGCAACAACCAAGAGCTCATATGTCAACATAGACCAAATAACTCAACACAATTCAACAACCGAAATCAGACTTCAACATACCCAAATTACCATCTATTGGAGAGGATAAACGGTAGATTATTTGCATATGCAAATAACCGAAATCCAAATCCAAGTAAACTGTAGATCGACCAAAAATCTAAAATTACCAGAACAATCAATGCATAAGAGTGACGAAACGGTACCAAACAGCGATGAACAGTAACAATGGTGAACAGTAGCACGGTGAACAATACGTCGGTGAACAGTACATCGGTGAATAGTAGTGTCGGTGAACAGTAGTGTCGGTGAACAGTATCTGTGAACTAGGATTAGGTTAGGGTTAAGGCAGAGGTTAGGATTAGGATTGTGATTTTAGGGATTATGTACAGAGGCTAGGGTTTAGGCTAGGATTGTGGTGGTTTAGGATTAAGGTTAAGATCCCGCTCTGATACCATGTTGTTAGAGAAAGAAGGAAAAATGTATAGGGTGTTAACTAACCCTAACACAAGTGAGCTTTATTTATATTATGTGGCGACTAGTTACATAACATAAGCAACCATTGTGGGACTAAGTCCAACTCTATTCTAACAGAAAGCACCCATTTAATCCTTCTAATTTATGCATTGTTGGTCCGTTTACATTGTTACTTGATATATTTTACTTTTGTAGTGTTCGTAGGCCCTGAAGACCGATGGGTGTGAAAACGTGCAAATTGAGATAGATTACAGAGTGTTGCCGTGAAGATTGGCTAGCATATTCAGTGGAGAAAATAAAATTGCAATAGAATTGGGCTTATGAATTTTGCTCTTGTTATCCACGCAGGCTTAGAAGTGAAATTATTATTGCTAGAATTGTTATGCCATGAAACAATACTATCTGGTGGGCCCAAGCAATATGGTATTAGAAGTATTGACCAAGAGTTAGGCCAGAGGAAAGGATTCTTAATTCCTTGTGGGAAAGTCGGTCAGTGTAGGGTATAAAAGGAGGAGACCCAATCTATCACGGGGTCACGAATTATTCGGAACAGGGCTGCACATGAAACAGGGCTCCGGCTTCCATGGCCGACTAACTCCATTATCTAGGGAGAAGATGAAGCACCGTGCCAAGTAACTTTGTATATGTATAGGTGTAGGTTTTAATATTCGGATCGATTGTTTAACTAGAACTTGTTTCACTTTTATGGAATGGTTTTAATTCTTTCAATTTGTTTCGTATTTATATTTGCGGTTTTCAAATACGGAGTTAAACAATAGTTTTCACTGATTGTGGTTGGAGTTCTGAGATAGATTATGCTCGTAAGACGGATCGTGCCGTTGGGTGGCCAGACCGTGCTACTGAGAGACGGTCCGTGCTATGGGATAGTCTATGCCTTTTAACAACCTGATTATTTTCTTGACAATTATCGAAAGGGATTGCAAGCTCTAACGATAGTCTTTAATGATTTGAATGTTAAACCTAACCTATGCATATCGTTGTTACGCGGTCGGGGTGGTTTCGAAACCCTAGATCCTTCCTCCACCAGTTTTCAATCAATTAATTAGTTGTTCTCTTACTCTATTCAGTTTTCTCAAATCAAACAATTCAATCTTTTCTTTTTGAATTAATCTAAAAGTTAAATCGAAATTTATAGTAACTTAGCCATACTGCCCCTGCGGATTCGACACTCGGTCTTAACCACTGTTTTACAGAGTAGTAGTTAACTCCAAAATTTTATAAATATATTTTTGACACGGTACGACACGGTCAATGACCCAGAGTCCTAACTCGTGGGTCCTTTTCACGGCAAGTGGAGTCACCGACGATCATATCCCAGTGCCGAAGTCAGCTTAACAGCCATTAGTTCCACCGTTCTGGTCCTGAAGCTACGCACGATGGAGGATAGTTTCGTCAGAAATGGTGGTGTGCTAGTCAGATCTGGTGGAACTTACAGATAGTATACCTGTTCAGTGCTCATATTGGCACGGTGGTAGGGTCAATCCCAAATGGATTCTGGATTTACAGAGGTAAATCCCAGCTTTCAACCATTCCCATTAATTTCAGTTCATACACTTTCAGACTTTGAGATGGGTTTGGAGGTATTTTAGATGTTCCCACTATGCGATTAAGTGTGGATTAAGTGTGGTGTATTGTGACCCTTGCCGAGTTCCATAGCTTGAGGTCGCTACTACCATTTTTATTTGCGTAAATCTTCTAGTTCCAAACTGGACCACACCAGGTTGAAATTATATGTCGGCCTGGAATTATACAGCAGACTAATTTGGGTTACATTGTGATCTTTAATTGGATTGTGATGGTTTCATATGGACAGTGTTGGTTCATAGCTCATGCTCTTTGTTGAGCCCTTTAAATTCCTAGTTTTTTTTGCTTCAATAGCCCGGTTGTTTTGCGTAGTTTGGTTGTGACCGTAGCTATCATTGATTAGATTGGGGTCTTGCTCTGATTGAAAGGGGTAGCTTTTGCAGCTGTCATTGACT
Source organism: Rhododendron griersonianum (assembly GCA_018127125.1). Lineage (NCBI taxonomy): Eukaryota > Viridiplantae > Streptophyta > Magnoliopsida > Ericales > Ericaceae > Rhododendron > Rhododendron griersonianum. The sequence continues at coordinate 36,315,400 of CM030789.1, forward strand.
AGATCAGTGGTTGGGCTATGATTGAAAGGGGGTAGCTTTCGGGCTGTCATTGATTAGATTGGTGGTCGTGCACTAATTGAAAGGGGTAGCTTTGCGGGTAGTCTTTGATTAGATTGGTGGTAGTGCACTGGTTGAAAGAGGCAGCTTGGTCTCACTTGCGGTTCGAGTGGCCACAATTCGGTAGTTATGCGCTGGTAATGGTAATTGAACCGTCATGCTTTTAGTTTATAGCGAGCCTAGGGGATTAGGTTGAGGGTTTAGTAGTCTGGATGGAATGGGTGTGGTGTGTAGGGTACTTGGGAGGGTAACCTTGTCGGATGTCGACATCTCCAGTTCGAGCCTCTTTTCAGTGCCTAGTCCCTCTGTAGTAGCTGTTCTTTTAGAAATGGGTATTATGCTTGTTCTCTGGGTTTGGTTGGAGTATTAGTATCTCGGTTTGCTTATCACATCTCTGGAGTCTGTGGTGATTGGTAGTTGGCTGAGAGCGGGTTGTTTTCTGTCGAGCCTTAGGACTTGGATGAGGGAGTATTAGGTCAGATGGAATAGGCGTGGTGTGCAGGGTGGGGCCCCTGTCGGATGCCGTCATCTCTGGTTCGAGCCTCTTCTTGGTGCCTTATTCCTCTGTAATAGCTGTTCAGCTTCCCTTGATGTCGTTTTGCTATGTTGCTGCTAGTCCTCAGTGATGGTTATCATTTGGTCATTTCTGACCGTGACTATTTATTTTATTTCCTAGACTGGCAGGATGTGCCAGGTAGTAGTTCGCTTTCATGTTATTACTTCTCGTATCACTTCATATCATACCCCGTTGTATTATCCTTCCGCTTAGATAGATAGTGCAACGGGGGTATGATCTCAACACACATGGCATTTTTGTTATTTTACTTACTCTACCCTACTCTCCATGTGGGTTGTGTTGGAATGTGTCCCACATCGCCTGGACATGCCCCGTTTGTGCTGGTTATAAGGTCTCAGTTTCCCTCTTCTTAACACCTGGGTTTTAAGGAGTAGTGTGGGCTGGGCTTTTCAACTGGTTGTGCATGGGTTATCGCACTTTTTTCAATATTCTTTTCTTCCTTTTCTTTTCCTCCTGGGATATGCCCCTTGTAGGCTGTACACTTGGTCAATCTTTTTTAATTTCAAGCTAATTTACCCCAAAAAAAAAGACAGACGGTGTGATGATTAATAGAAAGTTTGTTTGTAGTAAGGAGGGGGTAAAAAGAGTGGATAAACGAATTCAGACGACATCACTAGGTAGACTAGAGACAAGAACTAATTGCAAAGCATTTTTGTACATATCACTTGATCGGGCTTCATTGAAATGGACTGGGAAAAGATTTGATGAGACTCACAATCACTTGTTACATATTACTGAAATTGTCCATATGATGAGGAATCAAAGAGGATTGACTGAGTCACAAGATATAACTGTTGAAATTGCTAAGGCTACCGGGTTACCTCTTAAGTTGTCACATGATCTCATTAGTGCCCAATCAAGAGGGAAGGAAAACGTTGGGTTCATGCGAGAGGATATTAAAAGCAACTTGCATACGAAAAGAGAAAGGGATTTACAATATGGTGAAGCAGGGGCTTTGTTGAGATATTTTCAGAAGCAACTATTGATAATCCTTACTTCTTTGGGAAGAAGGGAAGCTTATTTACTACACCAAACTGTTCAGCTTTTGGGGATGAAGAATGAACAAAGATCTACTCAATCCTTCCTAATTTCTAAGATCTACCCAATCTTTCTTAATTTCTTCCAGCTTCTCATAATATCGAACTTCAAAAGTGTTTTGACGTTAGGCAAACGGAAAGACCTCTTATCTTTGTAATATTTTCCATTCCTACCAAACTTAAACTTCTAATCTATGTACTTATTAAATCGTGCCAACATGTGCAAATCAGTATGCAAGGAAACTTAACGCTACCTATTCACCTCATCCAATAACTATATGTATTTGCAAATTTTCAAGCAACACTACAAAACATTTTAATGCACAATGCATTCCAAATTTTTATCAACCATATTCCTTTCAACATTTTTGTAATTAAACTAACAAAAACACAATAGATATTTGAGTTATCAATGCTGTGTTCTCTTCCCTTTTCAAAAAGCATTTTTTGAAAAATTCCCCCTAGATTCCTCCTAGATTCCCCCTACTTCTAACATTTCTCTCTCTATCTCTCTCCACTTATTACCCCTACTATTTTTCAAAAAACTTTTCAAATACCAAACCAAACAAAGCACAAATCAACGGGCATCATAATCGTGCATCGCACGTGCCATTATTACTAGTACCAACAACAAATAGGATCAAATTGTCCAGTATACAAATTGTTTTTTATTTTCTTCTTTCCGAACTCCGAATCTTCATTTTCTGTTTACAATGGATGAGAATTCAAATTCAAGTTCAATCGGGAAGACATTCACACATAAGCAATGGAAAAAAAAATCATTTCCTTAGCTTTACTTTCTTATTTGTCTGATTTGTATAGTCTAAATTAAACCTAATTTTGGAAACTCGAGGGGTCACGTTTCCAGGAAACCAGTCATCCTGAGAATTGAATTCCGGACTTGACTCAAATCCCTCCCCTTCAATGTCCTCCCGTTTCCACTGCACACCGAAAACGCCATTTTCCCGGCGAAAATCCGCTGACCCACAATCACGTGAGGCGGCACCAACTCCTCGTCCTTGTTGTCTTCGAAGAAATCCAATTCAACGCACCGTACCCAAGGATTCCCGGAATAAGCCTCCGGTATATCCACCGGAATCGAACTCGTCTTCTTCTTTTTCCTCTTTGGGTTTTCTTTCCTCGAAATTTGGCACTCGACAACGTCGGCTCCTCCGTTCACTACATTTTCCTGGAAAATGACTTCGGATTCCTGGAACTCTTCTGCCATGGGAACTTTTTAATGTGTCTTTTTGCTGAACAGGGAATTCGAGAAGCAGAGGAATTGGAAAAAGTAAGGAAGGGGAAGGGAATTTATAGGGAGGAATTGGATGGATTGTGGGGGAATGGGTTTTGCGAGGGGAGTCGTAGTGAGCACACTATTGATTTTTTTTTTATCCGCGAGCACACTATTGATTAATCGTGTCGTTACTCGTTCAGATAATAGCGTCACTGTAAAGGCATTTGCGTGTGGTCCCGGTTTCTCTCTCTAGAAAGTCATCTCTCTCCACGTTAAACAGATTCATCAGCCCCTGTCCTGCCTAGCTAATAAACGTACAGCTCCTTTCTCTTATGGCTCACGGCTTTCTTCGTAATTTTGTACTGTAATGTCTTCATACACTTGTGTTCCACATATGGATTTATCTTCTTCTTTTTTCTCTCGAAGTTATGAGCAAATTTATCCTAACACAAGTTTGTCCTTTAAATCGTAGTTATAACTTATATTTCGTTTCGTTTAAAAATGTTAGTGATCAGGATGGTATATAAAAATATATACTGCTACTAAACAACAAAATAATACACTTTTTGAGTTTTTGACTATTTAACATTTTTGTCGTTATGTAGTTTTCCCCAAATTTTGGTTTATAAACGTTTATTGTTTCCATTTATTTGCATAGTTGAAATTTATTAACCATATAGGATTAACAGAAGAAGAAACAATAATTACCATAGTCCAAGAGGACATTAACCTCATACGCTTTTTTAACAACTTACTTTAATATACTCCAACGTTTATTTGAAGGCTTTTTTCATCTTGAAGTAGAATGAAGATAAATTTTTACCAAAAGAATGCAAGAATCGTTTACTCTCTATTTTTAAAAATCTTTGTACAACATGATGTGAGGGAAGAGAGTTATGCCATTAGGCCCATAGGCAATAGGAGGCGGATTCTCAGCAGTTTTCAATCACAGCCGTTCATCTTTTCATCCAACGGTTTAAACTTTTAAAAAAAAAAATTCAGAAAAAAGTTCAACTTTTCCCCGGAAAAGTTTTTTGTTAAACCTCAACCATTTAAAACACCATTCAATAGTTACAATCATTTTTTTTTTTGATATTAGTTACAATCATTTGAACCGCACTTCTTCACTCCAACTTGGACCGTAGACAAGCCTGATTCTAGGCCCTACATAGTAGGCCATATGTTGCTAGTAACAAATACTATAATCAGTAAATGTGGATTTACAAGGGCCCACATACTTGATGTGATATGTGGAAAATTTTAATGGATAAGGGCTAAATCTCAGAATAGATTAGGTGAGGGATAGTATCGTTTATGGAACAGTAATGATTTCCACGCTGATTTTTGTGCACATATCATGCACATATATTTTTGTGGGGTCCATATTGGGGTCTCACAAAATGATCCAAATCGCTCATCTTTTTCAAAATATTTTTTGGAGGGTTCCCGTAAAAAATCAGCTCCAACGGATATCGGTAAGGGCTTTCTTAGAAATCGTAGGGTGAATCATTCTGTTTTGCCTTATGATTTCTGAGAAAGCTCTTACCAATATCCGGTGGAGCTGATTTTTTACGGAAACCCTCCAATAAATATTTTAAAAAAAATAAGCGGTTCGGATCATTTTGTGGGACCCTAATATGGGCTCCACAAAAATGTATGTGCATGATATGTGTACAAAAATATGTTCAAGTAGCACTGTTGTTTATGGAAAATGTTAACTAAAGTTTATTGGGCTTTGGATAATAGCAAAAAGCCAAAAAGTTGTATTAATATCAGTAAAAATCGCATCAATATCTACCAAAGTTCATTGATATTTATGAAAGGCTGCTAATTTTGCCACTCCTTTTTTTGTTAACGCTACTCCCCTGCAAGTGTATTTTTGGTGCAAAAATACACTTGCAGGGGAGTGATGTTAACAAAAAAAGGGAGTGACAAACCATTTCCCTTATGAAAGCTATATTGTAGAAAAATACACTTGCAGGGGAGTGATGTTAACAAAAAAAGGGAGTGACAAACCATTTCCCTTATGAAAGCTATATTGTAGAAAAATACACTTGTAGGGGGGTGGCGTTAACAAAAAAAAAAGGGAATGGCAAACCATTTCCCTTATGAAAGTTGTATTGTAGTTTTAACTGTTTTGTCTTTATTTGTGTAATGTGTATTATCTCGTGCCCAATAGACTCACGTTGGCCTGACCCATGGTTTATTGAGGGCTACCTTGACCTAATTTTATAAAAGAAAGGCCTTATGACAAACATTATAACAGTTTCATTAGGTCGCCAAACCTGTTCCAAATTTAAAATGCGTGATTGAGATTTACTTTGGTATGTGAGTTACTAATCTCCACACTATCAACACATCCTAAATTCGGGAGGTATTGGAGACCATTTTTTTTTAAGACTATATAGTGTTCATAAGTACCACACACAAAAAAAAAAAAAGATTTCTGGCTTCACTTTGGTGTGTATTATTATTTTTTTTTGATCATTGTGTGTATTTTTTTTTTTTTTGGGTAATTTAGCTTGAAATTAAAAAAAGGTTAAGCGAATGTACAGCCTACAAGGGGCATACCCCAGGAGGAAAGAAAAGAAAAACAAATAAGAGTGAAAAAGTGCGGTAAACCATGCACAACCCGCATGGAGAGTGAGATAGAGTAAATACATAACAAAATGCTATGCGTACTGTAATACATGAAATATGAAATTGAACTACTACCTGGCACAACCCGCCAGGCTAGGAAATAAAGTAAATACGGTAGATAGTCATGGTCGACGGTGACCACATGATAACCAGCGCTGAGGAGAGATCCTCCTCCTCCAAGGCTGGGATAAAAACCAAGAACCGAGAAGCCCATCACCCCGAAGCTCGCATAATACCCACTCAACAGAAGTCAACTACTACAGAGGGACTCGGACCGAGAGAGGCTCGAACTGGAGATGACGGCATCTGACAAGGCTACCCTGCTAAGTACCCTGCACACCACGCCCATTCCATCCAGACTACTACATCCTCGCCCAAATCCCCTAGGCTCGCTAACAACAATAAGCGGAACAGGAAGAGGACCACCAAAAGTAACCCCCAAACCTCAAGTGGACCAAGCTGTACTTTTCGATTAGTGCAAACCACTAATCTAATCTGAAACAGACTACGAAGCTACCCTTTTCAATCAGTGAGAATCCACCAATCTAGTCAATGACAGCTCCGGCAACTACCTTGCTCAACCAGACTCTCCATAATCTAATCATCGACACCCACAGTTGCTGCTACTGCGAGACTGCCCCTTAACTAGGAGAATCCAATCTAATCAATAATAGCCACAGCCACAAGAATACTACGCAACTCGTCAGAGCTAAAAGCGCTGGCGCAATGGATATAGAGGGCTCGACGAAGAGCCCGGCCCCCGATGTCAGTCCAACAGATGACCGCCTATCGGGGGATGCCAAAACTAACAGTAAACTGGCCCATAAGTCCAGCAACAAGATAAATGCACAAACCATACATAGCATGACTGAAAATTAAAATGTAAATTGCCCCACTGCCCGAGCCACCCAGCCGGCTTACCTGCCCGGGCAGGCCTGCCCTTCGGCTGCCTCGACTGCTGCTGCTGCCAACTACTTGGCCCGGGCTGGCTGCTTGCCCGGGCTAGCTGTGGATAGGCTTCCAAGCGGCTAGACGAAGGACGGCCCGGGCAGAAGCTGTTGCCTAGCCTCTACCCGAGCAGACCCCGCCCGAGCCACTCACGGACGGCCTGCCCAGGCTGGCTTGCTGGCTGGTTGCCCGGGCAGAATGCCCGGGCTGGCTGGAAGGAGGCTGGTGGGGAGCTAGGCTGGCCTCGCCAGGCTAACTGTGAAGGGGAGCCATGGCTGTTGAGCCACGGCGGATGAAGGCCGGAGGCCTTGACTGCTCGAGCAAGGAGGCTGTGAAATCCACAGCGACGGATGCCTGGCTGAGCCATCGCCGGCGACGTCTGACTTGGGGTTGATAGCCCACCGGAGGCGGGGTTGGGCTGAGCCACTGTTGTTGAGCCCACCGGAGGCGGTGTTGAGCCACGGCTGGGGTGGAGATCTGGCCGGACCCATCGCCGGACCACGAGCTGGAGCCATGGCTGTTGACCCACGGGTGTTGAGCCGCGGCTGAGGTGGAGATCTGGCCGGACCACGAGCTGGACAAACCTGGCCGGTTTGAGTTTAGATCTGGCCGGACCTCGAGCTGTAATACCCGGACCATAGATGGCCCGTAGATGCTTGACTGGACCAGAGAAGGCCAGATATGGGCTGGTCGACGCCGGTTGACCGGACCAGTGGTGGGTGGAAGAAGGTCGTTGGCCGGACCCATGGGGATCCGATTGTGAAATGGGCGGTGGAGGAGAGCCTCTATAGCGATAGAGGTTCCCTTGCCCCTGAGCTACTGGTTGCCCACTGTTGCTGCTGCCGTTGGCCAGTGGCCGGCCGAAGGGGGGGCTTCCTCTCTCTAGGTTAGAGAGAGAAGCTCCCCAGCTCGAGCATTTGTGTGTATTATTTGTTCATGCTATTTTAAATAAGGGATGCAATCACATGCTCTAAATTCGGGAGGTTTTTGGAGACCATTTTTTTGAGACTATAGCGTTCATGAGGAAAAAAAAAATTTCTGGCGTCACTTTCAATAGTAACTTTTATTTTCAAAATAGCATGAACAATAATATAACAGTTTACCAAAAAAAATAATACAACAGTTGGTAGAGGATTTGATGATCAACGATGAAGCTTCTTTATTGTCTTGTTTGTCTTCCGGAACGGGAAGAAAGGATGAAATTAAAAAAAAAAAAAAAAAGAACTTACGTATCATTCGGTGTGTACGTGGAAAATGATTAAAGAAAAACAACTTGTGAGATGAAAGCAACCGTACGTAACAAAGAACTCATATAGTGCAAAAATGGCAAAGTTAAATTTTATAAAGAAACAAAATTTTCAAATCTGAGTGCTTGATAGCTTATTGAGCAATTAGCGCATGTCCATATTTGAAGTTATGATTCGAAGAATTTAGTAGTATTTAAAATGGCTTTGAGTGTCAGTGTGAGCGAATTGTCCATACATACGGCGCAACTTGATACAGTATTGAGTTTGCAACAACTAAATTGTTCAAATCCTAACCCTTCTGCACAGAAAGAGATGTTACAACAACATATACAAGGTGTGAGAAAGAACTTCTGTAAAAAATGCAAATAGGTTCCTGTCTTAATTTGATAAGTTCTATGGCTTACTAATACATGCAAGGTTTAGGTAGTCTCAGGGTGCTCCGTTGTTAAAGGGCACCAGTCCTTTCACCAGCTCATCATAGGCGGTGATTGGGTGATTTCCTTTTTGATATACCACTAGGTACGAGTGACTGTGGAGTTTGCTGGAACCCCTAACATAGCCCGTGTCATGCCGGGATATCAGGTGAACTCAACGAGGTTGCCCGCTCGATGCATATGATAAATGAATTGAATAAGGCTTCTATTAGTCTTATGTTGAACTTTCTGGTTATGGCTCTCAAGTCCCCAGCAGAGTCGCCAAAAACTGTAGACACCTCCCAAACGGGATATCGCCATACAGATTGATTGTTGTTTGCTCGATTGGTTGCTTGCATCATAAACCAAGATCGTGGACATTCCCATGACTAGGAACATCGCCACACGATAACGGTTATCATCAAAACAGAGCCGCCACCTAGTTTATTAAAACTAGGAAAGTAGATAAAGAGATTCTGGGTACGGGAGCCAAAAGTTAATAAGGGAAAGGTGTTAGGCACCCCTCTTTGCCCAACCGTGAGACTGGCTCATAGTTGTTCAACATAAGGCATATAGATGCTTTATTCAATTCTAACACGCAGTCTGTTTAATTAAGCATTTAAACAGTTAATGGTGAGCCAGTGCGATAATTAAAACATGCATAGGAAAGCAGAAAACAAAAACAAAGCTATCCCAGGGGAATGGATCCCGCGGCCGGTGAATAGATGTCACGACCGAGGGATCCTCCTGGTTTGATACACCGGCCGAGGGATTGATCTCTCAGGGAGTTTTTCTAGCAACAGGTTGCTCGGGTGAGGAAATGATGTTAAGACCGTGAGATCAATGTCATGGCCGACAGATGGATTCTCCTAGGATTCTGTATTTTCTGTCTGAAAGGCTGTATGGCTCTGGATTGGGTCCTCTAAGTGGCTCAAAGTTCTTATCGAAAGTCCTAAGGTTCTCAAGAAGGCAATCAGCAATCACTGTATCCATTTCATCATCGGGATGGTCCTCAAGGTGGGATTTGAAATAATTGTTAGGCCAAATTGGGGTGTCTACAAATTCCAAGCGGCCAATTGCAATTCTATGCGGCCAACTGCAATTCGACGCGGCCAACTGCAATTCCAAGCGGCCAACTGCAATTCCACGCTGCCAACTGCAATTCTATGCGGCCAACTGCAATTCTAAGTGGCCTAGTGCAATTCGACGAGTATAAGTGCAATTCGACGCGGCCAAGTGAAATTCCATGCGGCCAAGTGCAATTCGAGGCGGATAAGAGTAATTCATGGCAGCTTAGTGCGATTCGATGCCGCCAATGCAATTCGGTTCAACCAAGATCAATTTGAGCGGCCAAGTGCAATTCGATAAAACGATCTTAGCATCCGATAGGAATACAATTAAGGCTGCCTCCTGTTTAGTTGGATACCTTAGGATTGGAAAGCGTGAAACAGAAGCACAATTCTATTTTAAACAATGGCCACGCGCTTTTACTCTTGGCCGCAAGACTAAGGACCTTAAATGAGGTACTTCAATGCGGACCTCATGGTTTGGAGCCTTCCGTGTCCTATTTTGACTATCCAAACCGCTCAACTTGTTTAAAACATGTTTTTAAAGATAGTCGCGAGAAATCAGTTTAAAATATAACCAAAAAGTGCTTGATCCAAACATGGGGGTCCATAAAAACAGTTTCTGTCAAGTATTATGAAAAGCTGTTTGGATCAAACACTTCTCAGTCATATTGTAACGACCCTGATTTTTGGTAAATAAAAATTTCGTTAAAAATTTTAATTTTATTTTAATTACTTGGATTTCATTTGAAATTTCTTTTAACTCTAAATAATCCGTCATAATTAGATTTGAAACTTATAAAAATTTAATCTTTTAACCTCAGACAATCCAACCCTTTTCCAAAGACAAGTATGCTATAAAAGCACTTGTATATTTTCCTAGTAAGTAAAATAAAATTTCTTGAATTATATTTCTTGGCTTGAAATTCCAAGTCTAGTTATCTCCTAACTAACTAGTTGGCCAATCCAAATTACCTTTCACGGCTAGTTGCATCTAGTTGAACCTTATGATCCTTATAAATCCTCCTAATTTCTAGGTGAACATTTTCACCCACCCTTGAACCTTGTGAACCTTTCTACACTCTAGTTGAACCTTTCCAACCCTAGACTAGAAAATCATTGCACTTACATGACTAGTCATTTCAAGACTTATTTACTCCTTCCAAGTACATCTTTTCTCATCATAACTTCATTACCCATTGAATAATAATCCGTAGGGTAATTTGTGTCCTTTGGGCAATAGAAGTAAGACTTCCTTCCTAACCTATATATATACATATATGTATATACATATTCCCTAGAAATGCTACTTGGAAGCCTTATCCATTCTTTTCATTGACTTGTCACACTCATGTCAATCATTATGCTTTCTAAATCAAATCACTTTCTTAGAAAGTACATTATTCTTTCTCTCCATTGAAAGGTCACTTTCAAAAAGATATCTCTTCCAAGAATATTCCTTCTTATCATTCCTCTTTAACCATTGGACAATATTTCGTAGGGAAATCTTTATCCTTTGAGTAATAGAAGTAAGGTTAGCCTTTATCCAATGAGTACCCAAACTTGACTAGACAAGTCAAAACCAAATCCCATCATTTTGCTTCCAAAAGTAGCACTCATGACTTAGTGTAATCATGACTAGGATCACTTTCTAGGAAACTATTACCCATTGGACCATGTTCTTGTCATTGGAAGCTTACTTTAATCATTACATCTCCCATAGCCTTATAAGCCTATTTGGACCTAAGTACACCTAGTTATATATGTATAGATATATATACATATATGATTGCTAGGAAAAGTGTTATCCATTAGACAATAACTAGTCATCAAAGCCTTGACTATCATCATTTCTCTTTTCCTAGCCTTAGTAAGTCAACTTGGTACCTAAGTGTGCATACATACAATATATATAGACATATATATATACACCTAGTACTAGAAAGAGATATATATAGAGAGAGAGAGAGAAGCCGAGAGGGAGAGAGAAGAGGGAGGCCGAGAGAGAGAGAGAGAGGGTGTGTGAGTGTGTGCTTGTGTTTTGCTCACCCCAACAAGCTACCTCTTAGCCAACCTTGCACTCAAGCCCAATGACTACTTGACAACTCATTTCTAGACTCCTTTAAACACAAACCTAGCCAATCATGTTGTTCTTCCTTACAAGCAAGCCCTTCTAGGACAAGACAAGACCAAAACCCTTCATGATAACCTAGGTTATGGCCTAAAATGGAAAATGACAAGTCATGGCATGCTTGAAAGGTGAGATGTGACAATGCAATGGAGCAAATCCATGGGAGAGAGAGAGAGAGAGAGGGCCGGCTATGAGAGGGAGAGGGAGGGCCAAATTTTGCTATAAATAGGACCCTTGTCCAAACATTCAACTCACACCTTCATCCTTCAACTTCTCTCTCTAGAAATTCTTGTGTTCTTACTTGTTCTTGCTTTGTTTTCCTTTGTTCTTGAATTCTTCTTGTGTTCTTCAAGAAACTCATCTAAGGGCGCCACTAGACCACCACTCGACCACCCTTTCGATCCAAAAGTTTAAGTAGTTTAGTCAAGAACTAGTTTTGAGAGAAACCTTTCTCTTTCGAAACTACCGGAAGCTTACCATAGGAAGTTACTCCGTCCAATAGCCGACTTACCTTCCGTAGCCGTCCTACCGCAAGAAGAACGGTAGAATACCTCTACTTACATACTCTAAGTATATGTAGTTTATCCCTGTACTCTAATTCTAAGTATATTAGAAATGTGTATATTGTTTGTATGTTGAAATGCATGAGAAATTGAAAAGTATTTTACTAAAGTTTTGAAAAAGAAGAGGAGTATGTTGAATATTCCAACTTGATTTTCCGGAAAACATATGTTGTTTAGAACTTCCCAAAAAGGAAGAAAGAACGAATTTTTGAAATATAAACTTGATGGAAAAGTATTCGTATTTTGATCTTAGGATGGTTATGAGCATGTATACGTGATTACTTGAATTACTTGTTTGATGTACGATAAAGCATAAGTGGTTTCCACTCCAAAGGTGTCCGTCCATGTGACACTATGCTTTATATTGTGTGCTAAATGTATGAGCATGACTATGTGGAAATAGGAAGTTATAACATGGCATCAATGATATAGAGTTGGATGATCTTACTAGTTAGTTTCAAGATTACAATGAATGATTTATGATCACGTGCGTGAAAAGTCCTACAGCAGAGTCTGTGCATGCTACGAGACACAAAAACGAGAAAGTAGAAACATGACACCTAGGGTGTGTTAAAGACAAGGTGTGTTTTGAAACCACAATGTGGCCGGACTTGCCCATTGTGTGGTGTGCGTGTGTAAAAGAAAGATTTGTGAAAAGCCCACTGAGAACCCGGACCGGCGGAATCATTGTGGGGATACTCGGGAACCCGAAGCGGTGAAATCGAGGGTTTTGAATTGTGGATTGGTTATCCGTGGAGAGGAGCCAATGCCAAATTTCATGTTTTTGTGTGCCAATGGGAATTCGGGACGGCGGAACCATTGTGAGGATACTCGGGAACCCGGAACGGCGGAACCGAGGTTGGGTGTGTTAAAATACTTTTCGAAATGTTGATTTAGTAAATGAAAAGTGAAGATGGTGACACGGTCTACAAAATATCGCGTAGGAGAAACTCAGGTCTCACGGACACCAACGATAGTTGAATAACAAATGTGGATGTGTCATTGTTATCTGTCTTGTTGAATATGCATGTACTATTTGAAAATCATGAACTGGTATACTATTTCTATGACTTCTTGTTGTAATTTATGGGTTAGCGGGTAGGGGATTATTCTGCTGAGCTCTTGTAGCTCACGGTGTTACCTTTGGTGACCCTGACATATTATATTGGTGGCGACACTGGTATAATGTGTCAGACTTTGTAGATGATCAAGGTGAGCTATACACCCTGGAGGCCTTTGGAGCAGAAGAGCTGGCTAGGATTGAGGTGCAGGCAGAGCTGTAGTTAGGAACCCTAGTTTCCCTCCTTTGTGCAATTAATGAACTCTTGTGAGAGTTATGAATGAGCTAGACTATATTTAAGTTTTCAATAAAAACTGACTATTTAACGTACCCAAAAATCGGGTCGTTACACATATTTTGAGCCGATTTATCACAAGTACCCTTAAAAATGTTTTAAAACAAGTTGAACGACTCCGATTTTTAGCGTGAGGCTCCGAACTATGAGGTCCGCATTTAAGGACCTCAATTAAGGTCCTTATTAGAAGGGGACTGATACAATGGTTATCCTATAAGGGATCCCGCATTTTGCTAAAATGTGGGCCTCATAGATCCTGATCAAATTTTGACGTTCTAAACCGCTCAATGTGCTCAGAACGTGATTTTAAGGGTTCTCACGAGAAATCAACAAAAAATATGACCAGCAAGTGCTTGATTTAAGCAATTTTTATTGAACGGTTCAATAAAAAATTGCTCATATCAAGCACTTTTCGGTCATATTTTTTGTTGATTTCTCGCAAGGACCCTTAAAATCACGTTTTCAATACATTGAATGATTCAGATCATCAAAATTTGATCGGGATCTATGAGGTCTGCATTTTAGCAATTTAAGGGATCCCTTATAGGATAAGCATTGGGGACTGACACACACACACACACACACCATGGATCCAGTGAGGGGATCCCTTATTTTGTTAAAATGCGAACCTCCCATTTTCCGATCAAATTTCAATAATCCGAACCGTTCAATGTTTTTAGATTGTGATTTTAAGGGTTTCCGTGAGGAATCAGCAAAAAAAAAAAAAAAGAGACCAGAAAGTGCTTCATCCGAGCAGCTTTCATAGGATATGGATTGTACACGTATAATCTGGATAGCTTAGATTAAAAATTAAAAGGCCACACGATACAAGAAAATGAAAAAGGAAATAAGAGAAATACATCGCACCTAATATGGCCAAAACAAGATTAAGGTCCCCAAAAAAAAGAAACAAAAAGCTATCATCCACCTAATTCCAATTGTAACTGGGCTCAAAAGTTCCAAAAGAGTGCAATTTTGTTCACCCTCCTTAAAAGAGGGTGAACATTACCCTCCTTCCTATTGGTTGAAATGGTGTGTATCTCACCACAAAGTGATGTCATGCTTATCATGCAATACACTTTTTGGTAAGCATGACATCACCTTGTGGTGGGATCCACACCCTTTCAACCAATAGGAAGGAGGGTAATGTTCAACTTTCTTCTTCTCATAAACTCGTCCTCCTTTCTCATATTCTCCTCCTTTCTATCGTTACTTTCTTGTCCCCTAAAACGGAGTAGTTTTGTTGAAAAAACAAAGAGGACTGTTGTGAATCATTAAATCTCCTCATTAATGTGTCGTCAAACCCACAACAAAAGCCTCACAAGATCCCCACAGGGAAATTCTCATAGGCTCCGTTCAATTGTCGGAAATATTGTGTGAGAAATTGGTTCTCAGGAAAAGTGAAGTGAGGCGACATAAAGGAAAATGAAATTTATTTTCCTGTATGTATTCTGTTGATAAGAAATCTTGCAGGAAAATAAGAATTCCTTCATTTTGGCAAGACCTATATTCCAGGAAAGTGTTTTCCAGTGAGAAAGTTGAAGCTGTGGGCCTTATAACTTTCCTGGTAATTGAACACAGAAAAATTAATTTTTCTATCCTTTACGTGCAACTGAACGGGACCATAGAGGATCTGGATCCCAAAATTATACAAGGAAATTACATAAATGAAAATGAAAATAAAACAAGCCCCCGATTCTGGAAAAGAAATGGTGCATTTCAATTATTTGGTGTTTCAATATCACATTTACATTTACATTTTTTTATATGTCAAATCTCATCTCCGATAAATTAAAAGAGTAGTGATTTTCGCACTCTATTTTTATCATTCGCACTCACTTTTTTTTATCATTATTCAAGTAAAGTTCAATATAGTCAATTCACACCAAATAAAGAAAAAGAAAGAGTGTAGATGATAAAAATAGGAATGTTAAAATGAATTCCCAATCGAAAACATCTCATTAATACTTTCTACTGAGTCAATTCTTTTTTTTTTCCCCCTAAAATAGTATAATTTATAATAACTTGAAAGAAATCCTCACCCAAATTAAGGGCCCGATTGGATGCCGTATGTATTTTGGGTGTATTATTTATGAAGGGGTGATAAGATAGTAAGAGGTATTAATTAAGAAGAGAGGGCCCACATTGATGTGATATTTATAGAGGATGTATTAAAAAGTAGATGGTTTGGATGATGTATTATAAGGAAGGGTGTATGATGTAAAAAATTGTCAAATGACTCTTTTTTGCCCTTGTGCAGTCCCAAACTTTATTATGCCTAACATTAATTATATAATTGGAAAACTTAATATATTTAATTATTTTTCCACAATTCTAAGTTATAATAATTTACTATACCAATAAATTAAATAATATAACAATTTTTTAAAATATAAATTTTATTTACTCATTATAAATAAAAAAAACTTAGAATGTTATTTAGTTTTAAAAAAAATTTCATTTTGTCCCAGCCATCTATTTGTTTCCATTTTTCATCCAGCCGTTCATTTCTATTCTCCTGTGTCCCAATACACCAAATCATTTTTCTTTTTATCCCTCGTTCTTATCGTTTATAAGAGAGAAAGAGAGAGAGAGAGAGAGAGAGAGAGAGAGAGAGAGCGAAACAGACGGAACCGAAGAAGAAGAAGAAGAAAAAAGAAGCAGCGGCGGCGGCGGCGACCTCTGGTCCTCGCTCTCCGATCGTCTCTCTCCGTCTCTCCAATCGTCTCTCTCCGTCTCTCCGATTGTCCCTCTCTCCGATATGTACGAACCCAGGTACGTCTCTCTCTAGTCTCTTTGTAGAGACTCGAATAATTTTAATTCTTGAAATACTTATTAAATGACTAATTGAGAAATTTTGGATTAATTGGTGAATAATTGATTCGAGGACTAAAGTGGAAGAATTGAAACTTGAAGGAGTGAGTGTGTATTTTAAAGATTTAGGGGTATAAAAGGGGTGAATGTGTGTAGGGGATCATTTTCCCATTTCAAAACTCTCGGCTCTCTCACTCTCTCCACCGGCCTCTCTCTCTCTCCTCTCCTCTCACTCAAGACTCCACTCCTAGACCTCAAAACCTCAAGGATCAACCTCCCTCAAGCCTTTCAATCGCTTTGTTGAGCTCTAAATTTTGTGGGTCAAGCTCGGGGAAAGGCATTTCGTGGATTTCGAAGAGTTCGGAGCTAGGGCTCGTTCAAAATCTCTTAGGTTTCGCTCTTTGACTCGAGGTAGGGATTTCTTTACCTCTCTTATATGTATATGTGTTGAATTTGGTGTAAGAGTTGGTCCTTAGCCTTGTTTTTGGTCCAAATCGAAATCTGTCAAAATCGCCTGCTGTAAAGGTAGTGGTACCGATACCACTTTTTTGAGGTATCGATACCTTAGGTACCGATACCTAGTTTTTGAGGTACCGACACCCTGATTCTTGTTTACTCTCTGGATTAGTTTGGTACCGATACCATGTTTTTAAGGTACAGGTACCTTAACTCAGAAAAACTGTTTTGAACTTTGATTGATTCCTCGTCACTCGTTTTGAACTCCGGGCACTTTTAACACCCTCGTAACATCTCCTAGACCATTTCAAGCGTGTCCAATTGGTTTCCTATGATGATTTGACGATATCCTTGTCTTGTTGGCTTCCTTTTGGTAAAGAATGAATATTAGGTTACATGGTTGAAATCGTATGCTATGGATTGGGCATGTTTATGGTTAAATGTGATATTGATGGCACACCGAATGGAGTCTCACGAACGAGTGTGATCATAGAAAGGTTTGTTCTTACATATTGAGTAGGAAAGTAGTTGCACGAGTCGGAGGTTGGTATTAGGAGTCTCGTAATGCAAGGGTGGTAATACGGAGACTCAAGTGGGCCTCGTAACACTAGGGGTGGTAATACGATGGTCCGGGTTGTTAGGGTTCACCGTAACGCGAGGGGTGGTAATACGGTAACTCTTGAGATGTTATACTGTAACGCAAGGGGTGGAAATACAGTCAGTGGGAATTGGTGATAGTGTGTCGTGTCGAGAGTGTTAGAGATGTTTGTGTCCTTTGAATTATATGGCATAATGCGATGATACTTTGACTCAAATTAATCGTACCGAATGATAGACATACTCATTGTTGATTGCTTTTCATCGATTGAGTCGTATCCACTTGTTTCCTTTCCTTGCCCCGTCATCATGTATGCATATAACTTTGGTAAAGATTTTCCTACTGGGCTATTGTAGCTCAACAAAATCCTTCTTTTCAGGTACTAATGCCGGACAGTAGCATCATGCATTGCGTGCTTGGATTGTGGACGACTTTTGAAAGCTTCTCACTTTTAGTTACTATTTCATCTTGTAATAGTTTAGCTTTTGATTCAAGATGGTTTTGTAACTAAGTATTCATGAATTTCTTTGACAAGGAAGTTTGTAACACTCCGCATGTGTTGTAACTGTACTTGAGCTAAATTTGGCTGTGGCGCCAAAGTTGTATATTCTTTTGAAGTGGGAACTTGGTTGTAATTTAAACAGGTGGGATATTATTTTGGGGTTACGATGGCAAGCGAGGTCCTTTTATTAAAGAATATTATTTACTTTATGTTGAAAATCCAGGTCGTGACACTCTACATATACATACATATATTGTGTGTATGTTTTTGTGGTGGTGGTAATCTATTCTTCTTCATCTTCGTTGTCTCTGTTAGCAAATAGAGAGAGAGAGAGAGCCGTTGAGGGAGGGGGATGAGGAGGGGTATTTTGGTCAAAAACTAGGCGTATACACCCGGATTAGCTATTACTACCTGGAGAGGTAGCAATAATTTATGGCTGTGAACGGTGTGTTAGCGAATATGAGGATTAGTTAATACGGGAGAAAAAATGGATGCCAAACGGTGTATTGACCCCTCATCTGGGTGTATTGTGTAATACACCCACCGTATACACCATCCAATCGAGCCCTAAGTGTTTTAACATCGATAACTATACATAAGAAAAAATCTCTCTCTCTCTCTCTCTCTCTCAACCCTAGCGAAAAAATAGATCCGTGCTCTCGGGGGGAGGGGGCTGCCGCCTCCTACTCGATCCCCCCCCTCCCCCTCCCCTCGGTCCTCCTCTTCCCCTCTCCCCTCCTCCAACCCTCTCCTCTTTGTAGGGTTTCTCGGCTCTGTTCTTGGTGTGGTTGATCAAATGTTGCTGAGTGGCAACCAGATCTCCAGCCGATGGTGGGTGTGCCTAGTTTAGTTCGTCTCCTCATTGGATTCTCAGATCTGGTAGTTTGAGGCTGGCGATGAGATAATAAATTTGAGGTTAGGTTAGGTTAGGGTTTTCGGTTTTGTTTTGTCTGGATATTTTATCCGAATAATTGGTCCGATTTCTGTCCTTGTTTCCCTAGCCCGGGGTTTGTACCGGTCTAATTTTTTCAAATTGGGTAGGTGTGGTTGGTGGGTCATAAGTGACTGATTTCCATCGATTTTTGATGTTGTCTTTCGCATGGAGCTCCGCCATCCCGAGGCGACTGATGTCTGGGTACTAGCTCCACGTATACCGATCCATGTTGCTCGTGTTGACGGTGTGAAGAAGAGTGTTGGCTCATGTCATGCATTGGCGCTAGACATTAGCTTCGTCCTTTTGTATTTCCTGTATATCGTTCGTTTTGGGGCTTGGTTATTTTTCTTTATTTCTGTATTCCGATGAAAATCTGTATATGTCGTATGGCTCCTTATAATGATAATATCTTCTCTTTTCGGGAAAAAAAATCGATAAATGCAAGGTTAAGAAAACGAAAACACAGAAGTCTACGAGGGTAAAGTCTCAATTTTAGCTTATTCATCTCATGGATCATTTTGATGTTCCCTGTGTGTATCTCCTTGTTATGACCAGGTCTCTATGCTGTTTTTCCTATCCTTGGGGGGTTGTCCCTTGGAGAGTTTATGCTTTTGCTAGTGGCCTTGTCCCTAGCTGTGTAGTTGCTACTTTCATATCTCGGATGCCTGTTTTGAAGTTCGTTTTATCACGACTCTGTTGGAAATTCCAATAGAAAAGCTCCAGATCATTGGAGAGTCCTACGGTTTGCTACTGCTGTTGTAATCTGTCTCTGCTAATGCTGCTGTTGTTGCATCTATTTTGCCACCAATTTACTGCTACAGCTATTCTGCTTCCTCGCTGCCTATTCTGATATGGCAGCAAACTGCTGCTGAAATGTTTTGCTGCTGCTGATCAGCAATCTGCTGTGAACTCACTATTATGCTGGACACCAATCTGGCACTTTCATGCACTTGCTGGTACTGCCCAGCATTTGCCGAGTTTTGCTGACTGCAAGCTACTGCTGTTAGGGTGGTCTGTGTAACTAAAATCAATTCAGCTCTATTACGGAGTTCAGTTTAATGGCTTTCAGTAGTTTAAGCCTCAAGTTTATGTTAATTTTGGTTGGTGTCATTAGGGTGTTGTTTTCTTTCCCTCTTCTAGATGGATTGGAAACAACACCGACCTTTTAGACCATGTTGCCTTTGGGCATAAGCATTTTTCTTTACTCTTTTTGTTTTCTTTTTTCTTTTTCTCTTGGGGTATGCCCCTTGTAGACTGTATATTCGCTTAGCCTCTTTTTCAATTTCAAGCTGATTTACCAAAAAAAAAAAAAAAAAGTCTCAATTTTAGAAGCAAGATGTTGGAGTACTAGCTAGATGGAGTACATGTTTAGATGCTACTCCAATCGTAACAAATAGAAATGGAACATGTGCAGACAGGTGGAAGTTTTTAGAGAGAAAGAGGTGTGGTCCAAAAGAAGACTTTTTTTTTTTATCTCACCCTTTTCATTTTTGTTTTTTCTTGGGAAGACTTTCTCTTCTTTGAGATATGGGCTGGTGGCCCAATTGGGTACTTGACGTACATATCTGCTTTTTGAAGAAAATCTGAAAATGATTGCTGCACTCATAAAATAGTTCGGATTGATCACATGCATTTTTTCCTCGGTTTATACTGGAGTATTTTATATTTGGATGGTGATTATGATAATGACTTCGATCTCATCTTAAATAATTGTATTTATTCGGTCGTTTGTAAAGTTTGGGCACGGAGCCGTGTAATGTTCCATACATTGGTAAAATTGGATTTTTTTTTGTCTTTTATTTTATTTTTTATAATAGAATCTTTGGGTCAACTTGCACATATCTCGACTAATTTATAGACATTTAAGTTAACAATCAAACAAACTCTCAAGTGGTTCTAAGGTTTGGAATGCTTGGCTTCTGTGAGATTTGAGCGTGCAACATCATGGATTACAAACGCTTATAAATAGCTTTTTCATGCCCATTTGTCCAAATCACTTTTTTTTATTATATATATATATATATATATTGTGGGGCTCCTTTTGAGGTAGAAGGGAACATGGCCCCCACATTCGTTCAAAGCCGAATGTGAGCCGACAGTCAAGGAGTTGGCTAGCCGAAAGTTATTAGCCGAGAGATATATCACGAGGAAGCGATCATTCCTCGGGAAACCGAGGCGGTGAGATACCTCCCTGGGTCAATTCGGACCGCAGGTAAGCCGAGGCTCCGTCGACGTCTCCGTGGAGGAATTAGAACCGTCGGTACACCGAGGCTCTGTTAGCTTTACTCAGAATGAATATGGACCGTCGGTCCTGCGGCTCGGTATTACGCCCGGTGCAGCCCGAGCCGTCTAACTCTGCCTGCTACAATAGCCCCTCAATTCCTGCCGAGGCTGCACAGTCGGTAGGGATTGACTTCAGTCGTGCCGAGCCCCAGCCCCAGCCGAGGGCCTTCTTTGAACGCTTGCAACGGTAAGATTCGAGCCCCAATGGCTGCTTGACAGATGTCAAAAGACAAAAGGCCGTGTCAGTTGAAAGGACGGTCTGGCAGAGGAAGGGACGTTCGCAGTATGCACGAGGAACGAAGATGTCCATGTGGCCAGCTCTCATTGGTCAGCGGTTCGGCGTGGTCATCATTGCGCAGGAAATTCGAAACGGCAACCTCCGCTATAAATACAGGGAGGGGAGGAGAGAGAAAGGCTTCTTGCACTTTCTCTCTCTTCAACTCAGAGCCTCTCTCTCCTCTCCTTCGTCTCAAGCTTCGATTTCGTTCCAGATTTCCCGTTTCAACCAGATTTCAGCAGCAAATCTTCCAGTAAGTGTTCTGTTTTCACTTATTTCTGCATTTTTTCAACCTTTCATGCTTATTTCTGGGCTTTTGGGGCGGTTCTTGGGGTTTTTGTTCTATAGGAATAGTAGAAACCCTAGGGATGAACACATTGTTCATCCCCAAATTCAACCTGTTCTTCCGAGCCTCCAAGGGGATGCTGAAGACTTGCCGAGGCCCTTGTCTCCGTAGCTTAGGTGGCCGAACGTCGAATATCTCGATGTTTGTAGCCGAACGAGACCTTCTTCTTCGGAGGATGCCGAACCACACTTAGGACTTTAGAAAGTGACTCGTGAGCCTGTAGCGTAATCCGAACCTTTTTGTCTTTTCTTTCTGCCGACGCGGATGCTTGGCGCGCTCTTATTTTATTTGTTTTCCTTTTTTCTTAGGTCTGGCTCACGAGGTCATCAACATCTCTTCAAGCTCGGACGATTCTCTTACCGAGTCCGAGCGCCGAGTCGTCGACACATTGGTAGAACGCCGTAGGAACCTTGGCCGAGACACACCATCCGCGCCTACGAGGATGTCTACCACCACTCCAGCATCCGGCGATTCGAACGCCGAGGTGGATTTTGAATATGCCACCGAAGACTACGCCACTGAACCCGAAATCGTATCTACTCCCGGGACCGAGTCAGATGCCGAGCCTAGGAGGGGTAGAGAGGCCGAGTTACGGTTTCAATCCGGCGAACAGGCTTCTACCTCGGCGGCAGCGAGCGACGATGACTTTTTTGACAAAGGGATCCTATGCCCCTACGCCCACTACTTCTCAGGGGAGGCCGGAGAGTACGAAGCTTTCTGTGAGAAGTACCACATTCCGAACGATGTGTACATCCACCGAGTGAGGAGTGACGCCATTAGGGCAAAGAGGGAGGACAGGCCAGAGCACATCACCGTGCCTCTAATGGCCATAACCGAGGCTGGCTTGAGGTTCCCTTTCCATCCCTTCCTTAGGGAAATTTTGTACAAGTTCGGCATATGCCCACACCAATTGGCGATCAACAGCTACAGGATTATCATGTCCTTGGCTGCAATGGTTGAACTCCACGGTATCGACTTTAAGCCGACTGACATCTTCTATACCTACACCATGTCTCGCCACGGGAAATCGAAGCGTCGGTTTCTCACCACTCGGCCGAGGAAAGATTCTCTGATAGAGGGACTTTCCGACTCAGATAAGTGGGCCAACCTGTTCCTGGAGGTCCGAGGGAACTTTGAGTTCGGTGAGGCTAACCGTCGGAATCCCATTCCGAAGTTTGTTGACAACCGAGGTTCGGGGATCCAAGACTAATTCGTTATTTTGTTTTAACTCTGCTCTTTTCTTCTTTTGCCGAGGCTAATAATTTTCCAACTGCTTGTTGCCTTCTCTTTTTGCAGAGCTCGGACCAATATCCAAGACTCAGAACTCGCAGGCAAGGGAGAAAGCTTGCGAGGAGATACTAGCCCAGGCCTGCCGACACGCCCCAACGCTTTTGGACTACGAGCCGTCGTACAAAGGCTTGTTGAAGAAGAAGGATAAGAAGAAGGACGGTGAACCGAGCGACCTGACAAAGGGCAAGAAGTTGGGCCAGCCGAATCAGGGAACGAAGAAGAAAGGCGCACCGAGCGACACCGCGGGTCCAAGCCAAAAACGCCAGAAGGGAGTGCGACTGCCGAAGATTGGATTCTCTGCCAAGGAGTGGCTCTCTCCGCTCGGTCAGGATTTCATTTTCGAGCCGACAGGACCAGGCTTGAACGCTCCTCTCCAAATTCGCGAGCCGACAGAAGCAGAGATGTCGAGAAGGAATATCCCAAGGCCCAGTATCCCGACGAAGAGTGCGAACCCTGCCCGGGGCCGAGGCACGAATCAGCAGCAGCAACAGCAGAAGAAGCAGAAGCTCTCGGATGAGGTCCCTCCTCCGAGTGCTTCCAAGACTGCCCCCTCCGAGACTCGCCGACCCCCTCCTCAGAAGGACCAGGGTCGTCAGACCGAGGGCCCCGTCGATTTGGATAGCGGTCCTGTCGAGGCCGAGATTCCACGCCCTTTCAGCCCGATCTATACAACGGCCGATGGGAGGGTGCTAATGCTGAAGGATTCGGTGAAGGAAGAACCGAACCTTGCGGTTACCCTGCTCAGGGGATTGGCCCTTCCGAGGGACTGTGATCAGCTTCCCACCGAGCTGATCCCAGGACTCGGAGATATGTGCTCTCACCTCGTCCAGGTATGTCTTTAACCCTTGAACTTAAGATTCAGCACTTCAATTTCTTTTTTATGTTTCTGACTTGTTTCTTTTTCAGGCTGGCCAG
Source organism: Rhododendron griersonianum (assembly GCA_018127125.1). Classification (NCBI taxonomy): domain Eukaryota; kingdom Viridiplantae; phylum Streptophyta; class Magnoliopsida; order Ericales; family Ericaceae; genus Rhododendron; species Rhododendron griersonianum. The sequence continues at coordinate 36,339,087 of CM030789.1, forward strand.
GCTGCTTTGAAGGCTTATGATAGAGCCATCAAGGTTACAGCCGAGCGTGAGCGGTACAGGACAGATCGAGACAACTTCAGGGCGAAGTTCAAGATCTCGGAGTCTCAGCTCCAGGAGACCGATGCTGAAATGGAGAAACTGAAGAAGGAGCTTGCCGAGGCTAAAACTGCTGCAGCTTCCGCCGAGGCTGAGATGGAGAAGATGAAGGCGGAGGAGAAGAAGAAACTGCAGGAAGCCGACGCCAAAGGTTTTGAGGCTGGAATTAAGAGGGCAGCCTTGGAGTACACTCAGACGGCCCATCAGATGGTAAATGATGAGCTCGAGACTCGGCTCCCAGACTTCTTCGAGCTCGGGTATGCTGCGGGTGCCGAGGCCATGGCTGGGGTCTTGGTCGTTGAGGCCGACTCCAAATTCCTCCAACAGCTTCCTCCGCCGGTGATTCCTGATCTTCAGCTGCCTTATACCGAGGAGGAGTGTGCTCCCCTCCCACCCGAGGAAGATGAGGATGTAGTGATGGCCGAAGCTTCTGTGCAGGAGAAGCCATCTGTGGGAGTGGAGAAGCAAGATCAAGCAGCTCTTGCCGAAGGCGAAGATGGAGCTGCTGGAACCCTTAACCTCTTAACTTAGCTTTTTCTTCAATTTTTGTTTTGCCAAGTACTTTTGAACTTAAGTTTGTAACAGTTTTTGTGGAGGGACAGCGCCGAACGTTGCACTATGCCGTGCCCTTCGGCTAAGTTTTTATGAGACATATCAAGTTTCTTCAATGCCTTAGAATTGTTTTTGTGTTGATGTTGCCGAGGGTTTCAAAGGCCCTTGGTTGTTTACTTGTTATCAGCCCCTATTTTGGTGTTAGGCTCGGCTCAAATGCCAGCCTTATGCCAAAAATAAGAAACTTAAGTAAATGGTTTGAATGTGGCGTTATTTGTTCAAGTCAAAAATGAACGAAGCCGAGCACAAATAAACCATAATGTTTAATGATCTGTACTTAGCCGAACGTCAAATCGTCCGAGGCAAGTAAGTGTTTTTTTTGATAGTAGATTCGAGGGCTTAGAAGCCGAACTGTGTGACCGAGGTCGAATAACAATGATGGAGAGAATAACAAAGATAAGATCAGAGCGTTAGAAAACAACAACTCTATTCGAAGTAAAATTGTTCTCAACACGGGTTACAAGGTTTGGAAATAAAAAGACAGATAAAAAGCCGAGGCCAGCTCTGGCCAAGCGATTTCCTCAAAGGTAAGCTTTTCTGAGGTTGAGAGCATTCCAGGGGTTTTGAATCTCTTTTCCATTTTTGTCTTCTAGTTTGTAGGATCCGTTGCCGACCTCCTTAATGATTCGGTATGGACCCTCCCAGTTGGGTTTGAATTTTGTCTTTTGGCTTGCCCTGACGACCTTCCTCCAAACCCAGTCATCTGGTTTGAACTTTTTCAGCCGAACGCTTCTATCGTAGCCCCTAGCGACCTCCTGTTGGTAGCTTGCCAGCTTGAGTTGGGCTTCATCTCTCTTCTCTTCGGCCAGAATTAGCTCGGTGGCAACAGCCTCGTCATTTGTCTGAGGGTCGAAGGTCTCAGTTCTGAGTGTTGGAAATCTAGATTCTAGTGGGATGACTGCCTCTATGCCGAAGGCCATTGCAAATGGGGTCTGTCCTGTGGAGCGTCTTGGAGTGGAGCGATAAGCCCAGAGCACTCTTGGCAGTTCCTCGGCCCATAGCCCTCGTTTAGAGTCCAGCCGTCTTTTGATGCCAGCGCAAACGGTTTTGTTGGTAGCCTCGGCTTGACCGTTGCCCTGGGGGTAGGAGGGGGTTGAGTTAAAGAAACGAATCCCAAATTCCTCACAAAGTCCTGTCAGTTCTTTGCCGACGAACTGAGATCCATTGTCCGAGACAATTGCGTATGGTACTCCAAATCTTGTAACGATGTTTCTCCAAACGAATCGCCGAACGTCAGCTTCAGTCGTTGTAACGAGTGGTTCGGCTTCTACCCACTTAGAGAAGTAATCTGTCGCCGTTATAAGAAACTTAAATCCACCAGGGGCCGTAGGGAGTTTCCCAACTATATCCAAGCCCCACTGAGCGAAAGGCCAGGGGCTGGTGATGGGTTTGAGAGTCTGGGCTGGCTTCCGAGGGATAGGAGAGAATAGCTGGCACGGCTTGCATCGTTTGACCACCTCCTCGCAGTCCTTTTTCATTCCCTTCCAAAAGTATCCCTGACTAAGGGCCCTTTGACAGAGAGAACGGCCGCCAGAGTGGCACCCACAGCTCCCAGAATGTAGCTCGGTTAGGATCGTGGAAACCTCGGTTGGATGGACGACGCGAAGGTACGGCCCAGTGAAACTCCGTCTATAGAGTTGGCCGTTTTCGGAGATCCAGTAATGAGCCGATTTGCCCTTGACCCTATGTGCTTCCTTTTTGTCTGAGGGGAGAATGTCGTTCTTGAGGAAGGCTACGATCTCATCCATCCAGCTAGGACCGAGGGAGACGTTGAGGACTTCTGCCGGAGCCTCGAAACTCGGTGCATCAATTTCGCCTAGGCTGATACTCCTGTATTCCGAGGATTTGGCAGCCGAAGCCAAGCTCGCGAGAGCGTCGGCGTGAGCGTTATTCTCCCTGTTGATCTGCTCGATATGAAACCCCTTAAATTGCCGAATGAGCTCTAGAGCCGTAGCTTGGTATTTGAGCATCCTGGGGTCCCGAGCCTCGTAATCCCCTGTAACTTGATTAACGATCAACTGGGAGTCGCAATAGACGTGTAGGTCCTCCACTTGAAGTTTTGCTGCCGCGCGGAGACCAGCTAACAGAGCCTCGTATTCAGCTTCGTTATTGGTTGCCTGGAAGTTGATCGTAATGGCGCTTTCGTGTATCACGCCGCATGGAGTGACAAGAACAACTCCAGCGCCCGAGCCGTTGCTATTTGATGCACCATCAACGTGCAGCTTCCAGACATCACCACTGAATAAGTTCCAAGTCTTCCGTGCTTCATGCTGCTCCAGCATCCCATATTCTGGTTGGATCAGGGCTTCTTCGTCTGTACTGCCTGGAGTGAATTCGGCTATAAAGTCGGCCAAGACCTGTGCTTTGATAGCTGTCCGAGGTTCAAAATGGATGTCGAAGTTGGCCAACTCGACCGCCCATTGTGAGACTCGGCTGGAGAGGTCAGCCTTCCGAAGTAGGTTCTTCAATGGGAACTCAGTGAGGACAATAATGGGGTGCTCCTGGAAGTAAGGAAGAAGCTTCCTAGCCGCTGTCACCAGGGCGAGCAGGAGCTTCTCCAAAGGTAGATACCTAGTCTGAGCTGGCAGCAGCGTCCGGCTAGCAAAGTATATTGGCTGATCTTCAGCACCCTCGCGTCGGACGAGCGCCGAGCTGACAGCATGTGGGGAGACAGCCAGATACAAGTAAAGAGTTTCGAAGGGCGATGATTTGACCAGGAGTGGGGCCGAACCGAGATAAGTCTTGAGTTCGGCGAGAGCTGTGTCACAATCCGCCGTCCACTTGAAGCTCCTTCGGCTTTGCTTTTTCAGAGTTTGGAAAAACACATGGCACTTGTCGGATGACCGACTGATGAATCGGTTGAGCGCCGCGCCCATACCGGTCAGCTTCTGTATCTCCCGGGGAGTTGAAGGAGCCTTCAATTGTTGTACTGCTGTGATTTGATTTGGGTCGGCCTCGATACCTCTTCGCGTCACCAAGTATCTGAGGAATTTTCCCGAGCCGACGCCAAAAGCACATTTCTCGGCGTTGAGGCGTAACTTGAATTTCTTTAATATTGTAAACACCTCGGCGAGGTGTGCCAAATGGTTTTCAGCCTTGAGACTCTTGACGACCATATCATCGATGTAAGCCTCCATTATTTCATCGATGAGTAGGCCGAACAGCAGATAGACCATTCGTTGAAAAGTTGAGCCCGCATTTTTTAAGCCGAAGGGCATCACCATATAACAAAAGAGACCCCTGACTGTGATGAAAGCCGTTTTTTCCATGTCGTCCGGATCCATCGCTATTTGGTGATAGCCTCTGTAGGCATCCATGAAGCTTAGCCGGGCGTGGCAAGCCGTTGAATCTACCAGTTGATCAATTTTGGGGAGAGGGAGGCAATCCTTTGGACAAGCGTCGTTTAAGTTGGTGTAGTCCACGCAGACCCTCCACTTCCCATTTTTCTTCTTCACCACCACTGGGTTGGCGAGCCAGGTGGGGTACTGGACTTCCCTGATGGCTCCTGCTGCGAGGAGTCGATCGACCTCTTCATTAACCGCTTCGGCGTGGACAGCGGCCAAACGTCTAGGTTTCTGTATTACTGACTTGGCGGACTTCGAGACATTGAGACAATGCCGAATGACCTGTGGATCAATGCCTGGCATCTCGTAAGGAGTCCAGGCGAAGACCTCAATGTTGTCTTTAAGGAATTGGACCAACTCCTCACACTCGTCATTCGTCAAGCTGGATCCGAGCATGAAGAAGCGTGACCCGTCCTCATTGATCGGTATTTTTACGAGATCCTCAATTGATTTATGTTCGGCTGGAGCGCCGACGTCTTCCAGGACCGGCTTGTCTGGAACTTCTACCCAATGTACTCGGTTAGGACTCGGTGCTTTTCCAACGGCCGAGACGTAGCATTGCTTCGCCTGGACTTGGTCGCCGTGCAGGTCTTCCTGTCGGCCTGTGGACCCAATGTACCGTACCACTTGGTGGTAGGTTGAGGCAATGGCTTTGAGGGAATGAAGCCAATTCCAGCCGAGGATTGCATTATACGGACTCGGAGCGTCCACAACAATAAACTCCATATTGACGGCAATCGAACCAGTGACGACGGGGAGAATCAATTTACCGAGAGGCCAGACTGGTTTGCCGCTGAATCCGACGAGAGGAACGGTGCTTGGGACCAAGGATGATTCTGGGATGTTGAGCTCTTTGAAGAGAGATAAGTACATGATCTCTGCCGAACTTCCCTGGTCCACAAGGACCCTTTTAACCGAGTGAGTGGAGATCTGTACTGTCACCACCAAAGCGTCGTTGTGAGGAGTCTGCACTCGCTTGAGATCTCTGTCGGTAAAGGTAATAGACCACGGTCGCTCAGACGGCCGAGGTCTTTTGAGAGTGGAAGAGACAGAAAAAATTTCTGCAGATCTCTTGGCCTTGTCCAGCTCAGACCGAAGCTTCTGTGCTCCTTCCTTGGTTACTGGCCCATGGATTACGTTGATAACGCCGACAGGACGTGGGATTTGAGGCTGGCCCCCAGCATTCGGTTGGCGCCTCGGCGTTTTGGTCCAATCGATGTGATCATCCAAGAGTCCTTGAGTTGCCATATTCTCCAAGAGTGCCTTGTATGGGGCGCAGGCCGTTGTGTAATGTCCGAGCTCGTTGTGGTAGGAACATCTCTTCCGAGTGTTGTCGTTCCCTGTTTCGGTGTTGAGCTTGGGTGGGTTCGGCCAAACAAAGAACGGCTCGCGCTCCAAGGTTCGTAAGAGAAAGTAGATTGGCTCTTTAGAAACCGTCGTCTCGGCTACATAGTCGTGATCCTTTGGAGCCTTCTTGTTTGCAACTTTTACCGTGTTGACCTGCTTTTTGGGTTGTGTCACGGCTACTGGCTTTGGTGCAGAGATCTGAGGGGTAGGAACGTGGAGCTGGTGAGGGATGGCCGAATTCTGTCTGCCTTGAAGTTCTCGCTCGGCGAGGAACTCCTCGTAAGAGCAGAACTGCTCAACCGTCCTCATTAGTTCATTCATCCCGTGTGGTGCCCGAATTGCCAGTTCGTCAAGGATTTTGCTTCCAGTCTCCAATCCATTCTTGAAGTTTCTTGCTGCCCAGTACTGATCAACACCGGGTATCTCATTGAATAACTGCCAATATCGCTCGGCATACTTCCAAAGCATTTCGCCGGGCCTCTTCTTCATCTGAGCTAATGCGTCCTCCTCTTTGGCCTGTTTGTTGCTTGTGATGAACCTGTAGTTGAAGGCTCGTTCAAGCTCCTTGAAGCTGTGGATTGACCCTGCCTCCAGTTGATTGAACCATAGCAAGCCGAGGCGCCCGAGGCTTGAGGGGAATGCTTTGCACATGATGGCGTCGTCTTCGGTGACGCAGGAGATTGTGCTTCGGTAGCTGATGAGATGGGTGTAAGCCTCGGACAAACTGGGGTCGAATTTCTGGAATTTTGGCAGGTGGAGACCAGGCTTCGGCATAGTTGCTTGAATTTTGGCCGAGAAAGGAGATTCGGTCAGTTTCTTTAGTTGATATTCGTGTGTTGGCCGAGGCGGGCGTCCGTCTCTGTCTCTCCGAGATTTTTTGTAGGCTTGGTAATCTCTATCTTTGTCGGCAGATTCGTCTTGCCGACGCTGGTATGCCCATTCCTTCTTGTCGATGGGGATCTTCAGCCGATCCGGATCTGGGAGATTTTCTGTACGAAAAACCTTGCGTCGACTCTGCTGTTCATCGTGCCGAACGACAACACTCACACTCTTTTCCCGAGGGAGAGTTCGTGGGTTTCTTGAGTTCACCGTGCGTCCGGCTTGTGTATTTTCTCGAAGGAAATCTTCTTGTTCAGGAGGATAAATTTCAGGATCCTTGCTGTCTCTCCTCGACGTTCGGTTCTTTCGCCATCCATCATGTGGAATTAAGGCCAGATTGTTCTCATTGTCCTGAATTTCAACCGTGTCATAACTTTGGGATTGAGAGTATTCGTCCCCAGCCGACGAGCTTGAGTAGTTAGTGTAAGGGCTACCCTCCCTTCTTGTTTTTCCACCTCTGTGTCCCGCACCACTACCGAGACGCTTATGGACCGGGGAACGTTGCTGCCCGAAGCGAGCGCTGTCCCCGGCCCGATTGTCCGTTAGTGGTGGGTCCAGGCGGTCGTATACCGAGACTCGATGAGGATCTCCTTCACCCACCAAGTGAGGCGGTGGTGGTGGTAAGTTTCCACACCGGCGCCTTCTCTGGGAGCCTGAATGGGAGCCCGTCGGGAGCTCGTTCGCCCTGATTCTAGCCATCTCCATTTTGAGCATGGCCACATCCGAGTTGGTTTGTTCCTGCTGCTGTTCCAGCAACTGGACGTACGCCAAGGCCTCGTCGCTTAGTCCCACCGGACGCTGAACTGACGTGCTAACGCCCGGAGGGGTAAAGCCAGGAGGGTGAGAAGGGGAGGCGGTGTGAGCGCCTGTGTCCGAGAGGATCTGAGAAGGGTTGAGGGGTTGAAAGGGAGGTGGTGGTCCGCCCATTTTCTAAGTGAAAAAGTGGTGGAGATGTGGTGGGAAAGGTTTCTTTTGTCAAGGAATTACGGATTGGAAACGGAGGAGCCGCCGTGGATCAGAAAGACGAAGTTTCACGTCGGGTTCACCAAATTGTGGGGCTCCTTTTGAGGTAGTTCGAGTATCTTTGCTCCGTGGTTTGGAATTCGTCTTCGATCCTCCTTAGTCCTGCAAAACAGAGCACGACTAAGGACCACGCCGGAGGTTCTCCGGGATGGCCCTCCGGTGCAAGAATCAGTTCTCTTGCAGAGAGGATAGACCAAGTGTTTAGGGTTTCTCAATAGTGTTCAGAACGTACCTCTTTCAGGAGGCATAGCAGTGTATTTATAGGGATCGTCCAGCTGATCTCCAAGATCGTACGCATGCTTGCCACGTGTCGGCTGACGTACCTCCTACGTCACCTTTTAGGGTTTCGTAACCGCTTGGCGAGTGAGCGGGCCCCTTCACGTGGTACCATCAATCTAGTAACCGCTCAGCTGACGTCACTTATCGTCATCAAAGCCACGGTGGCACTCCCACGTGAAGGAGAAGGGAACATGGCCCCCACATTCGTTCAAAGCCGAATGTGAGCCGACAGTCAAGGAGTTGGCTAGCCGAAAGTTATTAGCCGAGAGATATATCACGAGGAAGCGATCATTCCTCGGGAAACCGAGGCGGTGAGATACCTCCCTGGGTCAATTTGGACCGCAGGTAAGCCGAGGCTCCGTCGACGTCTCCGTGGAGGAATTAAAACCGTCGGTACACCGAGGCTCTGTTAGCTTTACTCAGAATGAATATGGACCGTCGGTCCTGCGGCTCGGTATTACGCCCGGTGCAGCCCGAGCCGTCTAACTCGGCCTGCTACATATATGTTTGTCTTTTTCTTGTTGAGTAATTAGTTTGGGAAAGATACATGGTAGAAAGGATATATAGTCAATTTTTGCCATTAGTTTCTAATATTTGGATGAAAAGTGAAAAATCAGATTTTTTTAGTAATAAAAAACCTTCTCGTACTAGAGTATTATATCATCGCGGATATAGACCACAAAAAAAAACTATTCTACTTATTGTTCTACAAGATAAATACTCCTGGATCCGTCCTATAAAGTTAGGCACTTACAAAACTACGTGCAATTTTTGAAAATTGAAAAGTAGGGTACTTATCAAAATATTTTTTGTGCAATATAAACCTTATTTGATAGATCTTGATAAGTCTTTTGGTGCAAAAAAAAATGATTAATTCTTTTAGTAAATATATTATTTTTAAGTTCAAAAATTGTACGTAGTTTCGTAAGAGACCAACTTTATGGGATAGAAGGAATAAGTAATTGCATATGATGTCATAAAAAGAATTCAATATGGTTTAAGGATTTACTAAGAAATCATGGATTATATGTTTTGTTAATACTCCATGCTAGAACCAAAAGGTCCACAGACTCAGGATGAAGCTTTGAAAGGGAAAGCAGCAACGTTGTTCAACAAAACTTTTGAAGATTGCACGGGAGTTGTTTGGTCCACATGAATTTTTGTTTAAATTAAATTAGGAAACAAGATATCCATTCCCAAAATTACTTGAATCACTTTTAGAATTTTTGCATAAAATCAGGAAACAAGAAATCCGTTCGAAAAGTCGTTTGAATCAAAGTTATCCTCTGTTAGAATTGTGGCTCATATGTTTAATATGAAGAGATAAGAAGAAGTTCTAGAAAGAAGGCCAGATGCCGGAGCGGAACGAGTGGAGTGGAGCGATGACATCTGGCCCATTGCCGATAATCTAGTAAAAGTAGATTGGGCTGAAGGCCTAGGAGTTCCATAAGTTGGGGGGTGTGGGGGGCGTAGCCCCCTGCGGTATGGTACAGTATCGTACAAGGGTATTTTTGGGATTCAGATCAAATACCAGGTTAGGGTTAGAATAGAGTCGCTATAAATACTCTATGTTGTAAACCCTAGTTCATAACTGTGATAATAAAAGAACAGCCGCTCTCGCTTCCCTGGACGTACCTGATTTTGGGGAACCACGTATATTGCTGTGTCGATTTCTTTACTGTTCTTATACTCGTAAATCGTGTGCGTGTGTGTGACGATCCTAACATCCTCGTAGTAGTCAACATGTCGTTTTTGCTATTGATACAACATATACTGTCAAAAGGGGAGGGAGTTCAAGACCGGTGAAGGCACCGAACCCAAGTAGATTTTCAATTTTTTAAGCACGGGGCGAGCCTCTAAAGATAAATCATCGTTAAAAGACATATTAGCTAATAAATCGGCACATCTATTGCCTTCCCGGTAGCTGTGTTCAATCTTCTCCACCCAAAGACTTTCCATCCAGTGTGAACAATGTTACTAAGCAAATGATGAGCTGATTTGGGCCCATTATCAGTTGGATAGCTGCCAAAGCATCCATTTCCACTTCTAACGGCATTAAATGCATGCTATGGGCCGATTCCAACCCATCACGAAGAGCCCACAATTCAGCCTCCAAACTTTGCCGGTTCTCATTTTCCTGTGGAAACCAGTTAACCAATTCCCATTTGTATCCCGAATAAGACCACCACCTGTGGCCGAACTTGTATTTTTCTTAACAGCCCCATTAGTGTTTAACTTGAAAGAATTGAGGGCGGGGGGCGGCCAGTGGACACGAGCCTCGCTTCTAGTGCGGGGTTCCACATCAGAAAGAGCAATATATCTCCATTTAGTAGCTCGGGCAAGGATCATTTTGACGGTATGGTGAATTTCATCTCTGGCTTGATCCAGGTTGGGTTGGAAAAGGGCCATTTACCGGCCGGTCCAAAAAGAAGAATCAAAACTCCACGAGCTCCAAGCCCAACCCAAAATGCACGCATAAGGACACGGACTAAAAAATTGCCAAAAATACCCTCGGACTAAAATACAGCTGACCGACCTCCTCATTCTCTCTGTATCTTTCTATCTCTCTGTCTAGTGTCTGCATCATCTCCTCTCTCTCTCATAGCTTGTTCTCTCTCTGACTAACGGGAGACTTCTACACGATCTAACGTCCAAAGGTTTTCAGTTTCCAGATCATCGAATGCTTCTAATCTAACCTAACGATTAAAGGTTTTCAGTTTCCAGAACAGATCAAAGGTTTTCAGTGTCGAGAAGATGAGGGAAAAAAGTAAGAAATTCATTACTTCTCTAATCTTTTCATGATTCCTCTAATCTATTCATTATTGACAATGCATGCAAAGCAATTCATAACGGAACCATAAAATTGTCTTACAAATTTCCGATTCTAAATCGCAAACCCTAAATCACGTTAGAAATTCAAGAGCAGCTTTGAAAGCTCACTCTTTATTGAAAGTATTCATGATGTATATTTATAGATTGTTTTGCTGCTTATGAGGATTTGAGTTGTTTTGGTTTTCTGTAAATAATGCTAGTGTGTTTTTTTTTTTTTGCAAAAAAATGTAGAAATTTCCTTCCTTTTGCATGGCTGAGAAATTGTTCGAATGAATAAAAATAAGACAATTTCGCAGACCTATTCACAGCTACCTGGATCTTATATCTGCTTTATATTGTCATGAAACAAATTCGCAGTGCCTCATTGCATTATGCTACAATAATCTAATTTTCAAACATCTCAAACAACAACTTCTACAATATACAAAGAAAAAAACATTTTGAATATATCAGTATGTCTTATTAAACAATTTCGCAGAGCTTTGTATTCTATTCGTCATTGGTTATTTAATTTTGATGAATAAACAACGTATATTGCTGCGAAACTTTTCATATGTGAAATAGAACATTTTCGCAGACCTTTGTAGGGTAATTGTCTAGTGCAATGAAATGAGCACTAGACAATTAGCACTGAACATTATTGAACTGACGTGTTTACATGTATTCATAGCTTATATTTAATCAGTTATCTGATTTGTTTACATGTAAATCCAGAGTTATATGTATGTGAAATTGTTTATCTGGAAGCCTAGAGATATATGGCTGGAAAATTGTTAATATGTGAAATAGAACATCTTTGTAGGATAATTGTGCAGTGCTATGAAATGAACACTGTACAATTACCACTGGACATTATTGAACTGACAGATTGTTCATTATTTAATCAATTCATTATTTATGTTGCGTACCTTATAATGGTAGATTGTTTGCAGGTTTAGCATTCAAGAAGAAACCAAGAAAAACTTCTGTTGCAACACCACGTAGCACACAGTAAACATCATCATCATCAAGCAGGAAAAAAAATAGTAGTCCTTATCTTAAACATTCGCCATACAGAGCAAATCTACAGGCTGCAGTAAAGTACATCCCAATGATTAAACTTAGAAAACCACATATTGAGCTTCTGAAGGAAACACCATTTTGGTTGCTAATAAATACATTGAAAGAAAAGCATTTGAAACCAGAGGAATTCAGAAAAGTAGATGTTTCTGTGGAAATGATATTGAAGCAATATAGAGGAAACGGGCAATTCCTCATAGGTTCAAAATTGGTTGAGTTTCGAGTATCAGATATCCAGTCGATATTTGGGATAATTAGTGGCAAAGAGAAGATTTCTGGCTTGTACTGTTCAAGGAATAAAGTGAAGTTTGCAAGAAGAAAGAATTTGTAAAGATTGGACCAGCAAGGAATTAAAATTCTGATAAGTGAACAACTTCTGAAAAGTAATAAGAAGAAAGATATTCAGGATGTTGCTCGACTTTTGTGTCTGTTTTTATGTGCAACTCTGTTTTTCACAAGTAGTGCAACACTATCATGGGTGTATGTTAAGCACATGGATGACTGGAATAAAATGAAGAATTTTGATTGGGGTATAGCAATAAAGGACATGTTGATCAGATCAATAGAGAAAAATATCTCTGACCCATGGAAAGTACAAGGATGTGCCATTTTGTTGTTAGTAAGTGAAGAATAATGTTTTATTTTTACATTCTCAAATTTTATGTTTGTGTATCAAAATATAATATTCAATTTTTTGTTTTCAGTATTGGTTTTGTGAATACACAAAAATAATGCAACCAAAAACCGAGCTTGCAGTATCCAGATTTTTGAAGTGGGACATATCAAGATTACATTTGGAAGATTATCAGATCGGAAATATGGCGGATGAGCAGGTACAAAAAAGTTCTGAAACCATTAGCATGGTAGTTTGCTCTTTTTCTTGAGTTATATTACTGGTCTTTTGTTTAAATAACTTATCATGGGGTCTGCGAATTTTATGAATTCTAGTGTTTGTACAGAATAGATAGATTTATTTGTATATTCCTGAATTTGATTTTGACAATTCTTAGTGATTTGATTGTAACAATCATAACATTACTGACATAACCAGGTCAATGAAGATGAACTTACAACAACATCAGAGGAAGATTTGATTTAGAAAATGCATATTGAACAAGAAGAAGGTGAAGAAGAACAAGAAGAATGAGAGGATGAGGAAGAGGAAGAGGAAGAGGAGGAGGAGGAAGAAGAAGAAGAAGAAATAATAGATCAACAAAATGAAATAGAACAAGAAGTAATACACATTGAAGAAGAAGAAGATGAAGAAGAACAAGTAGGCGAGGAAAAGGAAAAGCAAGAGGAAGAAGAACAAGATGCAACACCACTTGCATAAGTTTTAGAAGAAGGACAAGTTCAAGGAATTGAACAAGAAGAAGAACAAAATGAAGGAGATTTAGTAGAAGAAGGGGAACAAGGATTGAACAAGAAGAAGGTGAAGAAGAACAAGAAGAATGAGAGGATGAGGAAGAGGAAGAGGAAGAGGAGGAGGAGGAAGAAGAAGAAGAAGAAATAATAGATCAACAAAATGAAATAGAACAAGAAGTAATACACATTGAAGAAGAAGAAGATGAAGAAGAACAAGTATGCGAGGAAAAGGAAAAGCAAGAGGAAGAAGAACAAGATGCAACACCACTTGCACAAGTTTTAGAAGAAGGACAAGTTCAAGGAATTGAACAAGAAGAAGAACAAAATGAAGGAGATTTAGTAGAAGAAGGGGAACAAGAAGTAATACACAATGGAAAAGAAGAAGAACAAGTAGGACAGGAAAAGAAATAGCAAGGCAAAGAGGAAGAGGAAGAGAAAGAGTAAAAGGAAGAGGAAGAACAAGGAAATGCAACACCACATGAACAAGTTGCAAAAGAAGGACGAGGAGATTCAATTGAAAAAGTTGTAGAAGAAGGAGATTCAATTGAAAAAGTTGTAGAAGAAGGAGATTCAATTGAAAAAGTTGTAGAAGAAGGAGGAGATGATAGTGAAAGAGAAAGTGATGATGATAGTGAAATGAATGACATGTTCCATACTGCAGAAGCTGTTGATGAACAATTCCAATCAACAAACCAATCAGCTTCAACATTTGTTCCTGAGACGCAGTTTTCAAAACAAGCGAGAGATCATCAGACTGCAGTTGAAGATGATTATGAATTCGGTGAAAGGCAAACTCAAGTAAGAAAGGTTTTTGATAAATTGAAAGAAGAAATAGTAAAATTGAAGGATAACTGTGATAAGCTCAAAGAGGACAATGTTATTCATGAAGCCCAAATTAGAGACCTTGAGATTCAAAATAGTGAATTGGAAAGACAAACGCTGCTGTTGAGGTTAGAGCTAAATGAAGAGCAACAACGTAGGAAAAGAGTTGAATATGAAAAAAACAAAATGGCTAGGGAAAAAGATGCGGAAATAACATTGCTGAAACAGAGGATAAAAATTTTGACAAATGAAAAGATTGATATTGAAGCTGAGCATGTTGTTCATCAAGTGACACAGCAATGGAAGGAGAACCAGCAAAAGCAATATGCATCAACAATTTTTGATTCTATGAGTGATGCTCAACTGCATGAAATAACCCAACAAGGGCGAGCAACCATTGTGAAAAGGAAACAAAAAGAAACAGCGTCTCGATCGTGGAAGCAAAGCACAGATATGAGACCAATAGTGAAAAAAATTTGGAAATTCCGATCTCAAGAGCAATTTACAAAAAGTTTTGATAGTGAAAGTGAAAGGCAAATACATGAATTGACGCAAAAATTTGGCATAAAGAAGAATGCAGAAGAAAAAAACAAAGAAGTTTCGCATGAAGCGAAGTCAAAGAAGAGGAAAGGAAATAGCGATGTGAACAAAGGTGCTAAAGATCCTGGACAAGCTCAACCATCGAAGAAGAGAAAGCTTTTAAAGAGTGGTCCAGTATTCAGATATCTTTCAAAAGAGGCGAAGAAAAAATTGACCTCATTTTGGAAATCAGCTGCTGCAACGTAAGTTCATTATTATAACACAAAAATGTTTTAATTGCATATAAAATGGTTTCTATATTAATTTATTCTACTTTTACTTTTTGAAGTGATAGCTTGTGGGCAGGTAATCAATATGAAACATCCATTTATGCGGATGAAGTTAGTCACATTCTCGAACAGGAAGCAATAGCAAACAGTATAAGTAATTTAATCTTTTTACACAAGGAGTGTTGTGCTGTATTATTCTAGTTAGTGACATAATTTTTGGAATCTTGTAGACGATAGATTCCTATGCTGAGATCTTACTTGGAAAGTGTCCAAAAACAAAATGTATGATATTGTCCACTCGTTGGTTGGTAAGGCATCCTCTCTCTCTTTTTTAATCTTTTTTGTTAAGTTTATTTATTTTTTGTTAAGTTTATTTATTAGGAAGATATTTTTTTTGGGTAATTTATTTTCTAAGTGTTTGATGGTATTGCAAATATAGTATCTGGAAGCAAATGCCAATGAAACAACAAGGAGGAAGATGTATGATGATGATTTGAATAACGTGTTGACATTCGATTTTGTTATTTTCCCAATACACGAAGATGACCACTGGACACTGCTTGTCCTGAAAGTCTTAGAGAGAACTTGGTGTTTCTATGACTCAATGCGAGTAAAACGAAATCAAATGTCAAACAGATGCAAGGCAGCAACAAATATTGTAATGAAACTATTTACTTTGTGCTCTTCTATGAAAATATTCACTTTGCAAAATACAAAACTATGAATTCCTTTTGTTTCTATAAAACAACAAAAGCGTGTGACTGGATACCTTAAAGAAAGGTGGCAGCGTCTACCAATTGAGTCAAAAGTACGAATTGAACAAGGTTGTCCGCAACAACCTCCAGGGTAAGCATCTACAAATCAATTTTGTTTGATGTTACTCAAAACAATATGAGATCTGACATTTATAAAACATACTATGTAGATCCGATTGTGGGATAATTTTATGCAAGATAATGAAGCATTTTGTTTTAAATGAAGAACTTCAATCGCACATATCAGATGAGGAGTGCAACAAAATAAGGGCAGAAATACTGGAGGCGTTCATTACAGATGAAGATGGCTCATGACAATCTCAGGAGTTGTTGTAGTTTAAAAATATTTGCTGTCTAATGAGGAAAACGAGGAAGTTAATGTTAACTTGAAAGATCCGTAACTGTCCAGTGCTATGGAATGAGCAATGAGAGCTTGACAATTTCGCAGACATTTGAATTACAATTTC
Organism: Rhododendron griersonianum; assembly: GCA_018127125.1. Lineage (NCBI taxonomy): Eukaryota > Viridiplantae > Streptophyta > Magnoliopsida > Ericales > Ericaceae > Rhododendron > Rhododendron griersonianum. The sequence continues at coordinate 36,354,776 of CM030789.1, forward strand.
GCAGACATTTATAGTTGAATGTTAATGTTAACTTGAAAGATCCGTAACTGTCCAGTGCTAAGGAATGAGCAATGAGAACTGGACAATTTTGCAGACATTTGAATTACAATTTCGCAGACATTTACAGTTCTCATTGCAGTAGATATTCTTGTAAGGCGGCTGATTCAGTAATTCATTTAATTGGACAATTCCACAGGGCTCTGCGAATTTGTTGAGAATTCAGATTGGCTCTGCGAAATTGGATAAATTGCGATCGCCTGTAAACACAAAAGTACTAGTTCATATAAAACCAGAAGAACCAAACTACAAGATACAAACAGAAAAAGTACTTCTTCATCTCTTAACCATCTGCCTCACTTGCTAGTTCAGAGGTCAAATACATTGCCAAATTGTTTTCTTAAATTAGAATGAAAATAGAAGAAAACAACTTTTACAGGAGTCTGCGAAATTGTTTATACGTGGGCAATCTGATTGTACATATTTTTAATTTTACAGTTCTATAATTGTTTATATGTATTACTACTCGGCTCTTTAAAATTGGCCTCTTTTGAGTAAATTAAAATAATTCCCAGGGCCTCTGCGAAATTGTTCAATTCACATAGCAGGTTAGTACGTGTTGGATCATATACTAACCAGTTCACTTAGAAGCAATTGCTGTTAGGAGAAGGCACAACTTAATCTTTAAAAGGCAACGCATAGCCTTGCACTTAGCGACAGACGGATATGAAGGGCTTCGCAATACTGCCCATACAACACCGACGTGTGAAGGTGGTTAGTCCTCCCAATATGCTTGCCCCGCGCCAACAGAAGGCGTCTCGAGTACAGAGCGGATGCTGGCCCCCACAACGTATGTTATAGAAATTTGTTGTACGCCTGACATTTCTCTCGAAAGAAAGGGGGAAAAACATAAGGAACCCAGTTAGTTGGAGAAATTTTCAATGCGGAGCGGTACCACATGATGCCCGCTCGCACATCCGAGCCGTCCATTATGTATTTGAACGGCTCAGATTTGGAGAGAAAGAAAGGAGAGAGAAAGTGTTGGGGTGAGCGGAGAGAGAGGGTTTCAATCCGAGCTGTCCAAAAGTATATCGGACGGCTCGAATGCGCCGAGCGGGTACCACGTAGGCAATACCCACGTAGGCCAATTTCGCAGAGTTATTTGTATTTTGTAAGAATCCCAAAAAAGAAGAAAAGAAAACCAACTCATTTCAGAAGTTATTTATTCAAAATAAAAACAAAAGACTTAAAAAAGGTAGGATATAGTAATATTTGTTCTAAATAAAAATTCAAATTTGAAAACATATTTACTCAAAAAGTCTTTAATAAAAGAACTCGACGCCTCTACTGAGGGTTTTTAAAAATAACGAAGTCGACTGAAAGTGCAAAAATCGTACAAGCTCACATTTTCTGCGTTTAATCTTGTCGAAGCCTCTCCGTCTCTGTTTTTTGCCCTCTGATTTCTTCGACTTGAACTGCTGAAGATATACATCGTAAAAGAGAAGAAACTTCGAGCGAAATGAAGCGTAAAAGAGGACAGAGTTCAAGCAAAATGAAGGGAAAAAGCGGTACGGACTTTCTCTTGAAACAATGCTCGTAGATTTTTTTTTGTACAAAACTAGTTTGAATAATTCGTCTGTTTGTTACATAATTTTTTTGTGCAAAACTTGTTTGAGAAATTCGTCTGTCTATTACACATTTTGCAGTAGATATTCTTACAAAATAGTCAAAAACCCTAGATTTAATTTATTACGAAATTACGTAGATTTATAGCAATAGAATATGTTATGTATGTAAATTAAAATAATTCTCAGGGCCTCTGCGAAATTGTTCAATTCGCAGAGTTATATAAACAATTTCGCAGAGTTATTTGTATTTTGTAAGAATCCCCAATCACGACCTTTGTTTCTTTCTTAGTATTGCTATACAATATTTTTGTAAAAGAATTCATTTCTGTGACAATTTTGAGTGTCATTTGGGATTTATTCTATAACATTCAGGTGGAAATGCATATCAACTCAGACCCAGGGCAAACGTCAATCGGGCAACAATAGAGGAACCTGAAACTAGTATAACACCAACAAAAAGAAGACAAAATCAAGGGGAAGTTTCAGTCCAAGAGCAAACATAATAAAAAAAAACTGGATGCTGAAGGAACACATGTCACATACTGATCAAACCTGCAAGCGATGGTAAATCTTATGAGAGATTTAAAACTGCAGGAACACCATTTGATATTGCTAAGGACGACTCCATTCTGGTTGCTAAATTGATGCATTGAAGAAAAAAAAACTGTCAAATGACAATTGCACGAAGTTTGATAAAGTAGCTCTGAAAATAATAAAGTCCTATGATCATAAAGGAAGGACATTCAAAATTGGTGGACGACGTGTAAATATTCAGGCTAACGACGTAGCGCTGATTTTTGGAATTGTGTCTGGTGAGGAACCAATCACAAATCAATATCAGAAGCGGAATGAAGTTCAACTTCTAGCAAGAAGAAATTTAACAACAAAATGAATGACCACAATAGTTGGAAATTTGATCGAAAGCATAATAGAAAATGATGATGAGGAATCCATCAAAGATGTTGTGCGGCTAGTATGCTTGTACCTGTGTGGTACACTATTTTTTTCTGGGCGTGGAATTCAGATCAGTTGGAGTTTTGTTCAGCTAATGGAAGACCTACCTGCTATGAGCAATTATAATTGGTCACAAGCAATACTCGACAACTTAATGAAATCAGTTGAAGCATATGCTACAAAACCAAAGGATGTTGCTGGATGTGTTATGCTATTGTTGGTAAGTCAAGCAAACTTTATACTCTTACGCTCTACTGATGCTTATATTTGAGTTGTCTAATATTATTGTATACATTATGACTACGTTGCAGTATTGGCTTTGTGAGAGGACGAACATAATTGAACAAGAGACACAACGCTCCACTGTTCCTAGAATTCTGAAGTGGAATTTGCCAAAGCTGAAAGAAAAGTTGGAAGGGATAGAAAGCTTGGACAATCTCTCAAATGTACAGGTGAAATTATTAAATAACTACATTTTGTCTTCATCACTTCCTTTTCTTTTGATTACTATTTTCCTCTTTTTGGCTATGTACAATTGGTTATTTAGCTTTAACAAGTGAACTACTTCTCAACGATATGTATGTGAAGCAAAAGAGAGGAATGATTTGCAAATCCAGAGTTATGTGACTGTGAAATTCTTAATATGAATAAAAATAGAAGTTTTTCACAAACCTTTGTTGGATAACTGTCCTGTGGTGGTAATTGTCCTGTGGTAAGGAATGAGCAGCGCACATTGTTGAACTGATCTTGTAACGCCCCCATTTTCGGGTATGTTAAGTAGACATTTTATTGAATCAAAAGACTAAGAGTCAAGCTCATTATTACATCATGGCTCCTACTAGAGTACTTTTTATTACACGAAGGATGGGAAAATCTAAGGTTATCTACTACTCTACCTCTTCCTCCATCCTAGCCAGCTCCTCAGCTCCAAAAGCCTCCAACGTGTACAGCTCACCCTGTTCATCTATAAGGTCTGACGCATTATACCGGCGTCGCCACCAATATAATACGTCAGGGTCACCAAGAAGGTAACACCGTGAGCTACAAAGCTCAATAGGATAAACCATACCCACTAACCCTTAACTTACAGCAATGAAGCATATAAACAAATTACACATGCTCATTCAACAACATAGTTAAACAATGACACATCCACATTCGATATCTTTCTGGCGTTGGTGTCTGTGATATCAGAGTTCCTCCTACGCAGCGTTTTGTAGACCGTGTCGCCATTTCACTTTTCATTTGCCATATCAACATTTCAAAAATCGTTTCTTTTACACACGCACACCACACAATGGGCAAGTCCGGCCACATTGTGGTTTTCAAATATCACACACGATGGACTACCATGTCTGGCCACATCGCGGTTTTCAAAACACACACCCAACCTCGGTTCCGTCGTTCCGGGTTCCCGAGTATCCTCACAATGGTTCCGCCGCACCGGGTTCCCATTGGCACACAAAACTTTGCATTGGCTCCTCTCCATGGATAACCAAGCCATATTACCAATGAGGCTGCCACGTCCGGCCACATTGGCAATCTTCACGATGGGCTACCACGTCCTGCCACATCGCGGTTTTCACAAACATTTAAATCACCTCCAATGAGACTACCACGTCCGGCCCCATTGGCAACACACACCGCACAATGGGCTACCAAGTCCGGCCACATTGCGGTTTTTCAACATCTCTTTACACAATGGGCTACCAAGTCTGGCCTCATTACGGTTTTCAAAAACATACTCACACAATGACTACCACGTCCGGTCATTATGTAACGCCCCAAATTTCGGAACGTTAATAAAAACATTTAAAAGACAATTTTTCCAAATTAAATTCATAGATTTAATACATCACCATTTCAAAAGCAGCTGTCATCATATTACAACTATTTCGAATTAAGTTTAAGTAGCCGAATTTGACAAAATATTACAATTCCCAAATAAACTTTGAAGCTCCCAAAATAAAGTTGACTTTAATTAATCAGAGTAATTACGTGTACGGAAACCAAGGTTCTTCGGCTCCCTCCCCAGCAGCGTTGACTTCAGTCGGATTGTACGACTCCTCTGTTCCGTCTTCGGTACCTGGCGTTCGAGTTACCAGGGCAACATAGTACCGTGAGCGATGACGCTCAGTAGCCAAAACCTACCCGAAACCCATAACTTACACACAACAAGATAAGGAAGGCAATGCAAATAATTAACGGCGCTTGATTTCAGTTACTACTTCTTAACTTATGTGAAATCTAGGATCTCCACCTCGAGATCCGTCCTACCCTCAACCTCCAGCGTAAGGCAACCTAGTGTGATTCAGACTGCTCCTTGCTGTGTCCCGCTGATAGCTACCAAATTATTTACTCGGATCTACAGTCGACGCAACCACGCAAGGAAGGAACCAAATCTGTTCTCGCAGCCAATCACCACTGTGCCCTACCTAGGGTTACGTTCCTCAAACAACCTGGGCCCCTGTTAGCACCCATTAGCATAAGACTGGGCCCCTGTTAGCACCCATCTTAACACAAGACTGGGCCCCTGTTAGCACCCATCTTAAAACCATAACTCAATCACTTTCTCATTTATCCTTTACCTTATTAACGTCTACGTGGTTCTCTAATCGTATACCACCCCGTGAATCTAAGTCCGTTTTAAGTTCTCGCGCAGGACAATAACATTTATCATGACAATAATAAGTGGCAAACATATAAAAATATAACTGTAAGCATTTCTTTCTATTCCGTCCAGTAGCTTATCCACAGGAAATGTCATTACTTGACATACTAGTGGAACATTAGTAACAATGACCAACAGTAAGATAAAATAACATACGCTTTCATAGAATTGCTCCTGTTAAGTTAGATTAAGCTAACATAACTCAAGTGAGGAAATACATTCTCAATGGGCAAGGCTATCACCTGTGAGATGAGATTTATTTACAACAAATGGGTTTAAAACATGACTAACTACATGCTGGTTCTAATGATCGACATGGGTTCAGAACCGAGACTACTAAAAGAGTTTAGCCAATACTTCCATCGACAAAAATGGTTCTGTTCCTCACATTACTAGAAAGCGAGATTAGATTTTAGCACAACATATTCCACTTCGACATTTCCATTTAATCACAGGGTACTCATCAAACATCTCAACATTATATTAGCAACAAATATATATACTTAGGGAGGTAAGTTTTAACTACCTCTCTTCCCGAAGACTAAGCGGTGGTTCGAAGAAAAGAAAACGGAGTGAAACGGCGGTTCGGTGGTGACTCGGTTGTAGCGACTCGGGACCCAAATGGCTGATTTTTTTGGAGTAGGATCGGCTGTCTTCTGGAGCTGTTTTCAGGTTGGAACAGAGCAGTTTTTAGAATGAAATGGAGCTGGTTTTTGGAGCTGTTATGAGAGCTGAAATTGGCTGCTACGGGACTGGTTTTAGTGTGGAAACAGGGCTGTTTTTCTGGGCAGATTTTGGAGCTAGAATGAGGCTGGAGTAAGGTTAGTTCTGTGGTGATCAGTGGGTGGAACACGGTTGCTGAAGATGGTGTTTGTAAGTGATTGGGAATATGGAAAATGAAGAAGAAATGTGCACTTCTTGAGTTCTCTCTGCCGTGAATAAGAAATGGGGGAGAGAGTTGATTTAAAAGTGTCATTAGCTTAGGCAAAGATCTCTTGGATAATAGGTGGTGGGTTTATGAGTTTTGTTTAGAGGTTAAGGGAAAGCATTATGAAGAGGTGTTGGATTCTTAGTGGCTAGGGAAAAGCTACGGCTAAATATGGCTAAGCATGGAGAAGAAATCTGATGGGTGATGGAAAGCAAGGAGGTGGTGTTTGGTTTAGTTGGTTTGAGATGGTTTGGTTAGAGTAAACGAATGGGGTGAATGTCAGGCATAAGACCACGTACCAAAGAAGGTGAGGCTGGGTATTAGTGTTAGGAAAATACTCACCGGACACGCGCGCGTACACAATCGATTATGGAATAAAATTTTGGTGTGACGCCGTAAATAATTTTCCGTATTAAATAAACTAACGAGCAAAATAATATTTTTGGTTTTGATAACTATTAATATTTATTAAAATAACGGGTCTTTACACATTATGTAGTTTCAAAATATTTTCCGCATGTTAATCCCATCCTTTCTTTAACCACACCCTAGGTGCCATGTTTCTACTTTCTCGGTTTCTGTGTCTCGTTCGCATGCCATGACTCCGCGGCAGTTCTTTTCACATTTTAAGAAATCTTGAAACTAAACTAGCAAGATCATTCAACTCTATAATAAATAGCATGCTCACTTTATCACATCATCATACTCAACATTTAATCACACAAAGTTAAGCATAGTGCCACATGGACGGACACCTTTGGAGTGATAAATCACTTATGCTTAACACATATCGACATTAAGACAAGTAAACACGTAAACATGCTCATAATCATTCTAAGATCAAAATACGAATTCTTCTATCCAAATTAACCTTTCATAAAATTCGTTCTTTCTTTCTTTAGGGAAGTTCAAAAGAGCATATGTCTTTATAGAAGTAAAAGTCTATTATTCATCATGCTCATACTTTCATTAGCATAACTAACATGCATTCCAAACGTTCAAGTGTTACACAATAAGTTTAGAGTAAGTAAGACAAGATGTTCTTCATATACTTAAAAATAGCGTATAAGAGTATTCTACATTCAATTCAACATTCGTATACCATGATCTATACCTAGAGTTTAGAAGGTATAGGAAAAATTCTACGTATACTTAGGATAGCGGGGACAGAGAATTCTACCATTCTTCTTGGCGGTAGGCGGCTACGGATGTGGAAAATGGTACGTCGGACGGAGTAACGGCTTAAGAATGGCTTCAATAGCTTCGAAAGAGAAAGGTTTCTCTCGAAACTTGATCTTGACTAAAGCTACTAAAACTTTTGGATCGATATGGTGGTCGTATGGTGGTTTAGTGGCGGCACTAGAAGAGTTTCTTGAAGAACTAGAAAAGAACCTCAAGAACAACTAAGAACTAAGCAAGAACAACAAGAACACTAAACTTTCTAGAGAGAAGTTGGAGCAATGAAAGGTGTGAGTTGAAATGGGAAGGGAAGGGTGCTATTTATAGCCAAAGGGTGACCTATTATCCAATGGGTAAAATTTCCCCTAACATTTGTTATCCAATGGTTAATAGAATGACTAAATTTGATGGTACTTGGATTGGGTGAGGTGTTTGGCCAAAGGACATGACTAGGCTCATTTGTACACTTTGCACACATCACACAATCTCTCTCTCCCTCTCTCCCGGCCTCTCTCTCTCTCTCCCTCTCTCTCTCTTTGGTACAATGTAAGTACATAGGTTGAAAGACTATAAGACTTTCTTTGTTCTTTCTTCCAATCTAGGACAAGTGTAAGCAATTCTAAGGGTTTCCTAGTCTAGTCTAGTACTTGAAAGAGTAAGAAATGGTGATATGGTTGTCCTTAGATATCCAAGAGCAAGAAAGACTAGATTTTGGTGGTACATGATGATGCAAGAAGATGATCCAAGGATTGGACTAGATTTGGAAGGGTACAAGTGCACACATCACTCCCTCTCCATCCGGCCCTCTCTCTCTCTCTCTCCCTCCATCTCTCTCGGCCTCCCTCTCCCTCTCTCTCTCTCTCTCTCACTCTTAGTACAATGTATATATATATATTTAAGGACAAGGGTTGAAAGAGTAAGAGATTGTGTTGTAAGGTTTTGTAAGAAAATCTTGTACTTTTAAATCTCTCCCATATCTCCCTATATTTCTCCTTTCAAAGTACAAGAACTTATATGTTTATATAACTAGGATTTGGTAGAAGAAAATCTAGTACTTGTACATCAAATCCCTCTCTCTCTATCCTATCTCTCTTTCTCTCTCCCTCTCCCTCTCTCGGGTTCTCTCTCTCTCTCCCTCTCGGAAATCTCTCTCTCTCCTCCTATCTCTCTCTCTCTCTCTCTCCCTCTTGTACTCCTATGTATAATATATGTATACTTACTAGATATGGAAGGACAAAAGAAGAATAAACAATGGAGTTTAGAAAGAGTAAGATTTTCCTAATAAACAATTGGATTTGGCACATGTGTACTTCCTATATTTTAATTAAGGGTAGGTATACACTTGCCTTATTAAAAAATTTAGGTACATATAGAATCCTATGGAAATATATATATAAGTATAAGTCTTATTCTTTCACTAGAGAATCCCATGGGAAAATTGGGTAATGCTACCAACCAACATACATTAGTACTAGTCCTATTATCCAATGGGTAATAATTCCCCTAGTAGTTATTAACCAATGGGTCATAGTCCTCCTAACTTTTATTATCCAAAGGTTAAAGATAGAAAGTACTAGGCTTATATAATCTATCTATACTAGTACAATGACTCATGGTGAATTTACTTAAACTAATAGATCTTGTACTAGGTAGAAAGACTAACCTATTGTCCAATGGGCAACAATTCCCCTAACTTTTATTATCCAATGGATAAAGAGTAAAGTATAATATTGGGATATTAGATATACAACTTTCAAATATGTGTACATAAGCCTATATAATACTATATAAGTGTACCTTGGTCAAATCTAATAAAATAACTTAGGTGGAAGGCCTATTGTCCAACGGATAAAGATTTTCCTAACTTTTATCATCCAATGGGTAAAGGTCAAAGATGACTTTGTTCAAAGGGTTCCCTTAGGGTTTTGGAGAGGTTCAAAAGGTTCAACTAGGGTTGAAAGTGTAATTGGTCGCTAGGTCATCTCAATGAATCGGTTAGAAGCTAACTAGGCTTGCTAAGTAGGATTTCTAGTCAAGAAATATAATTCTAAGACTTCATCTCAATTATTAGGAAAATACTCTAGCACACTTGTCTTTAGAAAATGATCTTATTGCTTGGAGTGAAGAAATCTAGTTTTATAAGTCTAGAATTTAGTAACGACGGATTTTTGGGTATTTAAAAGGAAATTTTAAAAGAAGTCCAAGTAATTAAAATAAAATTCAAATTTTTAACGAGATTTTTACTGACTAAAAATCAAGGTCGTTACAGATCTGTTACCTATTCAACTTTATGGTGGTTGCATATATCAGTATGTTCAAAGTTTCACAATTTCGCAGGGATTTTGTTCCAGTGTCTAACAAATTCGCAGGCCTTTGTATTTTATTTGGCATTTGATATTTACCTTTAATGAATAAACAACTTCCCAGAGGGTCTACGAATTATTTTTAACATAGATTCCTGACTTGAAAACTATTAAATTGCAGCTGTTGGACAGTAGCCTTCAACAAACAGATAGGGAGGTTCAAGTTTTTCGTACACTTCGTAACGAACAAACCACTAGCAACATAATTCAGGTAAACTGAGAACATAACGAAAGACAGTGTGATGAAGATCATGGAAGCACAGGAAAGGATGGTAAAGACCATGGAATCTCAGAACATGATGATAGCCCAGAGCATGATAATGAAAGCCAAGATGAAAGCACAGAAAAGGATAGTGAAGATCATGGAAGTGAAGAAAATGATGAGCAGCGAACTCCAATTTATGTTCCTTACTGTGGTTCGTTAGTATCAGAAGATGGATGTAGACACCTCCCAAACGGGGCATCGCCATACAGATTGATCACGTTTGTTTGCTCGATTGGTTGCTTGCTTCATAAACCAAAATCATGGACATTCCCATGGCTAGGAATATCGCCACATGATAGCGGTTATCATCAAAACAGAGTCGCCACCCAGTTTATTAAAACTGGGAAAACAGATAGAGATTCTGGATACGGGAGCCAAAAGTACAGTAAGGGGAAGGTGTTAGGCACCCCTCTCTGCCCAGCCGTGAGACTGGCCCATAGTTATTCAACATAAGACATATAGATGCTTTATTTAATTCTAACACATAGTCTGTTTAATTAATCCTTTAAATAGTAAGTAAAGTGAGCCAGGACTGTAATTGAAGCATGCATCAGAAAGCAGGAAACAAACAAGCTGTCCCAGGGAGATGGATCTCGCGGCCGGTGAATAGATGTCACGGCTGAGAGATCCTCCTGGTTTGATATACCGGCCGAGGGATCGAAGCCCCGGTCGGTGTTCTTCCTCACACCAGACAGAAAAATTAATGGATAATCAAAATGCTACAGTTAATCAGAAATGCAATAAGTTAAGACAAACCAGAGGCCGTTGGGCCTCACCACCTTGATCTCTCAGTTGCTTGATTGCTTTGGATTGGGCGTGATTGACTGATTGCTTGATCGAGAACCCTAGAGTTAGGGTTTGAACTTCGGGGTTTGATCGCCGGATTGACGGCTGCCTTCGGAAGGTTAGGGCTTTTGGAGTATGGGATTGAGGGAGTATTTGTGTAGAGTTTCGAGGTTTGATTGAGTGTGTAGGTATCTCAATTTCTGTGTGTTAAATTCGGAGCCCAAAGGCCCCTTTATATAGGCATAGGGATGACTCACTCCGGCCAATCAAATCACGAGATGGCAATTGCAATTGCAATGCATCTCTAACTCTACGCCGTGATCTCCGAACGTAGCCCGAACGCATCGGAAAGGTAGTGTAGTTGGATCAAACCAAACGTCTGACAGAACGTTCCAGAGTCTGGAAAAAGGTCGATCTGGCGGCCGAGCAAAGGATGTCGCGGCCGTGGAATGAATGTCTCGGCCGAAGGATAGATCTCGCGGCCGAGGGATTGATCTCTCAGGGAGATTTTGCTGGCAACAGGTTGCTCGGGTGAGGGATTGATGTTGTGGCCGTGGGATTGATGTTACGGCCGTCAGATGGATTCTCCTAGGCTTCTGTATTTCTGTCTGAAAGGCTGTATGGCTTTGAATTGGGTCCTCTAAGTGGTCAAAGTTCTCACCGAAAGTCCTAAGGTCCTCAAGGAAGCAATCAGCAATCATTGTATCCATTTCATCATCGGGATTGTCCCAAGGTGGGACTTGAAATAATCGTTAGGCCAAATTGGGGTGTCTACAGATGCCCCTCTTTGACCGAACTCGACGGATCGCGAGACATGTTTGAGTAAGAGTCAAAGCTGTAAAAGCAACTCAATTTGGTCCAACCACTATTCCAAGGGGTTTTTGAAAAAGGTTTTGTTATGGTCGGGCCGGGAGGTTGCCTACGTATTCCACAAGGGAAATTCGGACCAATCGTAGTTCGGGCAATAAAGAAAAGTAAAAGTTTGGAGGGTTAGAGACAGAAGACGTACCTTAGGGCTTAAAAGCCGTAGTGTGACGTACCTAGACTGAGCCATGGTTTTGGCGAAGAGTAGTTGAAGGAGCGCGGGGCTACCTGGGGAGTTTCTTTGCGGAGAGCTTCCTTAGTATTTTGGGGTAGATCAGTACACGGCAGGTGCGTTGGCTTTTCTTGATCATCCTTACTTTGACCGAAAGGAGCTCGGTAGAGTAGCCTATCCTTGCGAATGAGCTGGAAGGAATTGATGTAATGGGGTGGAATCCAAACCATCCGCTGGGATGAGTTGGACGCCGGTTTGTTTTTGAGATGTAGGGAGGCGCAGGGCCAGTAGCTAGAGCACGGAGCTTTGGCGATGAGGGGACCGAGGCACGGAGCCGGTTGTAGTCATGAGGCGAGAGCCCTGAGAGTGATTGATAGGACCGAAGCGCGGAGCTGGTGTTGATCATAAGGCGAGAGCCCGAGGTGATTGATAGGACCGAAGCGCGGAGCTGCTGGTGTTGATCATAAGGCGAGAGCCCGAGGTGATTGATAGGACCGAAGCGCGGAGCTGGTGTTGATCATAAGGCGCGAGCCTGAGGGGATTAGATTGAGGCGTGGAGCCCGCTGTGGTTTATGAGGCGAGGGCCCGAGGTGAGCTTAGAGCTTGATGGGACCGAAGCGCGGAGCCGGTATTGATCATAAGGCGAGCTGTGGTGTCCGAGCTTTGAGCTTGACGTGATGAACCGAAGCGCGGAGCTGGTATAAGGCAAGGGCCTCGAGGTGAAGGAACCGAGGCATGGAGCCCGAAGTGATTGAGGCGTGGAGCTTGCATGCAGTCTTAGGCGAGGGCCTGAGTTTGTCGGAGCTTAGAGCTTGACGTGATATGAACCGAAGCGTAGAGCTGGTTGTATTCTGATGGTCTGTGCACGGAGCTTTCTCATCATAAATGTTGACGTGGAGCCAAAGGATCGAGGCGTTGGGCCGATCAAATAAAACCGAGGCATAGAGCCGGTTGATAGCAGGGTTGACCTGTTTCAAGAGAGATATGCAGAGTGTACATGTGTGATGATGGTTGTTAGATGTGAACAGATATGATGCAGACTCGACGTGAAAATGTTGATGCACATGTGCACGGGCCCGTGCGTGTGTGTTTGTTTTAAGCTTAGAGCTTCTATCAAGTTCCGGACTTGAGCATTCAGAGCGTAGAGCTCGAGCATTCGGACGGCAGAATCCGAGCATTCAAAGTACAGGCTTTGAGCGTCCAGTACGCAGTGGTTGGGCATCCAAGCGTAGAGCTTGAGCATTCAAGTGTATAACTTGAGCATCCAGTACACAGTGGTTGGGCATCCAAGTGTAGAGCTTGAGCATTCAAAAATGTTAGATTTTTGAGCATCCAGGCGTAGAGCCTGAGAATAGATGTCTTGATTGATGGGGCGGCTTAGAGCCTGTTGCTTGTTTACGGCTTCGAGCCAGTTGAGATAGCGGGCTTGGAGCCGCTGAGTTGTGTAGAGATGATGGGCACAGGGCCGCTGAATTGATACGGGCGTAGAGCCGCTATGATAAAGGGCTTCGAGCCGCTGGGATGGTAGGCATAGGCTTTGAGCCTGTGGAAGTAATGGGCTTCAAGCCGCTGAGTCGTGATAGCGAGCGTAGAGCTGCTGAGATAGTAATTATAGGCTTCGAGCCTGTTGAGATAATGAGTGTAGAGCCGTTGAGTTGAAGGCGTAGAGCCGCTGAGTGAGTTGATATGGGCGTAGAGCCTGCCAATAATGGGCTTGCAGCCACTGAAGTTTTAAGCTCAGGGCTGCTGAGTGTCTTGTTTTGCTAGCCAGTAGTTTGTGGAGAGAGATTTTCGATGCTTGGGCATGCCCCCAAGGCTGGTTTTGATCATGTTGTGTTGGCTCGGGGATGCCCCCAAGGCTACTTGGTTGTTTGAGGATTCAGAAGTTTGTAGTGGCTTGAATTGGTGCACTGAGCATGATCTGACGTTTGTTGAAGGAAATTGATTGGCGGGCCAGGAGATCGATCTCTCGGCCGAAGGATTTATGTCTCGGCCGAGGAATTGATGTCTCGGCCGTGAGAACGCCAAAAGCCAGGAAATCGATTTAAGTTTAGTTAAATCGATCTCACGGCCCATTTAATCTTTTCCTCTCCTCCTCCCTTATTCTCCCCCGTTCCTCTCGTCCGACGACCGTCTTACACCGCCGCTCTCCTCCCTTACCGTCGGCCGCCATCTTCTCCGGCGACCATCCTCTCCGACCATCGCCGTTGTTGTCGTTGCTGCTGGCCTCGGTTGTTTTGGGGAACCGTTGGTTTTCCTTCTTGGTTCGGACGTGATGGCCACGTCATCTTCGGACGTTGCGGGTTCATCCTCGCACCCTCCATGCAGGTGCGAACATCCGTCTTCTGATGAGGAGGCGATTGAGGAGCCCGGTTTGTTTGATGCTGCTGCCTACGTTCTTCCTTCCCGTAGGTTGGGTTATGGCGGTTTCCTGCAGTACCGCCCTCCTGTTGGTGGCCCAGAGGTCGAAGTAGTTCGCAGAGAGCCTGAGCAACACTTGAGTGTTCTAAATGTGCCGGTAAGCTTCCCAGAGTACAGAGGTCTTGGTTCGGAGACAGCGCCGTAGGATCCTCGAGGTATGACTTTCTTCATGAGTTTTATCTGCTATGTATTATCCCTTGAGTCTGAATGTTTATATCTTTCTTGGCTGCAGCTTGAGGCTGAGAGGGTACCGGCCGCTGAGGGGAGTGTGGGGACCAGTGAGCAGCCTTTGCCTTCTTCTCAGAGATCGCCTAGTTTTTAGGGCCTTTCTTTTCCCTGTTCATAGTTAGTAGATGATAGGCAGAAACTATATTTGTATAGTAAAAGCAACCACAGCAACGGTTTTGTAAATAAGTTTTTGTTTGAGAAAAGGGAAATGCCTTTCATGCCCCTAAATGTCTTGAGTTTGCATGTGATAGTCAGAACATGGCTTTTTTTGAACAAGTTTTTGCTGATAGACAGTTAACTTCTGTGAAAATATTTGGCTGAAGAATTGATCACTCGGCCGAAGGATCAGTGTTGCGGCCGAGGTATCGATTATCCGGCCGCTATGTCTACTTTCCCAAGGAAGATAGGTTTTGCTTTAGCCAAGCGGCATCCTGTTTCACATCCTTTCCTATGCTTAGTCTTTGATTTCCTGTCCCTTGCTTTTGCCATGCTTTACAACCTGATTGCTAAACTTTAAGAGTTTTTTTGAAGGATCATACCCTTTGCGTTTGACGACTTTTGGGTTAGAAGAGATGAACTGTAATCCTTACGTGTCTTTGCTTTTGTCAATTCCTTGGAAAATGACTAACTCATCTTTTGCGAGCTCAATACGCAGGTTTAGCTATGCCTATCATTGAGTACAAACATGTTTTTCTTCTCTCCAAATGTTTGGGCCGTATCTCGATGTGAGACTGCCTACGTTCCCGATCGGGGAATCAGGCCTTTTACGTAGTTCCAAGATCACCACCTTTGGGGGTTGGGTTTTCACTCTTGGTTTTTCTTTCTCTCATGCTCTAAGTTTTGCCTAGGTTACCTGATAGAGGTTGAATCCCTAGCGAGCTTTCCTTCAAATGCCTTAACTTTTGCCTAGGCCGCGTTTTCGCTTTTTCTTTGTCCTAGCAGGCTCTGCTCTTACTTTTGCTTGGGTGTGTAGATTGCCCAACGAGCATTTTTCTCTCAAAAAGGGTTTGTGTTTTGGAGAGGAATCTGATGGAGATGTTTTTATGAATCTCCTTGTGTTTGTACTTTCACAATGGGCAAGCTAACCCTAAGTGTTCTCACGGAGATAGCGTCTTCTTCCTAAGTTTTGATAAAAACCTAGTTTTAAGTAATTTGGAGTTTATCTTTTCCTTCCCTTTTGTCGAAGACACGAGGATTTTGATCCTTTCAAATTCTTCCTTTGTTTTGGCAATGAGAGCATAGTGCATGACAATTGCAATTTAGAAATTTGGATTTAGATAAGCATAATCTTGAAGATGAAAAAGGAATTCTCTTAGCGGAAATAAAATGCCCAAACAGGGGCCCAAAACTCGTTCTAGTTTGTTTAAAAATAATGTTTTAACGTTTCTTATTTGCCATGTTGTGACTTCTCAGCTACTGCAGCATGTCAGGGTCATTTCCTTTGTCTTTTGCAACTTTGTACTCTTTCCCACCCTTTTCCTTGCCAAACAGAGCCTTTGAACTGGGTTCATCTTTTGCACGATAGCTGTCTCCTTGAGCCGTGAGTAATCCCCAGATGGATGTGTCGGCAGGAAACCCCCTTTCTCTTTCCTCATTGATTGCGTGGTCATTAGCTATTTCCTCCTGATTGAATAGTGATGCTAAGGAGGTTTCATCGAGCGGATCATTGCACTCTTCTTCCATTTCATCAAAGTCACTTTCCCCTGTTTTATAGGGTTCTGTGTACATGAAATCCAGATCTTCTCTTTCCTCTATCCATTGACTATAGTCGCACTCATCGTAAGGGTTGACCCATGGTTGCATTTGGAACTCCTCTACTTTCTCAATGAGATTGATTGTCTCCCAAACAATGGGCGGTGTTGGAATTTTGGGATGGTTGATGCGCACTACTTTATAGGCAGGCTCGAAGCGAGCGTGCCTTCTCATCATGATGACCCTTTCTTTTTCCTTCTTCCTTTTCTCAAACCAGATACGAAGCCACTCGTCATCTTCTACAAATGGAATGTCTGGATCCTCCAAATTGTGTTTCGCCCAAGAGTGTTCCTCCCACTTCCTTAGCTTTTCTTCTTCTATTTGATCTTCGCTGCTTATGTCGGACATATCAATGTCAATTACTTCTGACTGATCAGAATTATCATCCTCCTCCTCCTCTATCATGAAACATTCGTCCTCCTCGGGGAAGGTTAAGGTAGGTTTGGTTTAGTTGTCTTGGACAATGTATTGGCTGGGATTGTATGTGGGGTTGTGAGAGAGATTTATGAGATTGATGCTTCGAGGTGGTGGTTCGGTATTATGAGTAGGGAGTGGGTTAGCTTGCCCATCAGGTTTTGGTGGTTTTATGGTTCGGCTATCAATAAGATCCTGAATGTCGTGACGAAGACGCATACAATTGTCTGTTTCGTGCCCAGGATGTTAGTGATAGGCGCATTGCTTGTTCGGGTCATGGTTTGGGCCGTAGGGCGGCGGAGGAAGTGGCTTGTTTAGAGGTTTGAGATGCCCTTGACGGCTGAGAATGGTTAAGGCTTGGGATAAGGTCATATAGAGAGGATCAAAGTTGCGACGAGGTCGATTTGAGCTTCGGGATGGGCTAGTTTGGAAAGGATCTTGAGGCAAAGAGCCAAGGGCATTCACGGAGGCATGAGACGTACGGCTAGAGAAGGTTTTCTTAGGTGGAGGAGTGACCTCTTCTTTCCCAATGAGTCCCAGCTTGATTCCATCTTCGATTTGCAACCCAGTGGCATGCAAGCGCTTGAAATCGGTGATAGCCTATGTGTAAATACGCCTGAGATATTTGGGTTACAAATTTTTGACAACTATCATCACTTGGTCTTCCTCGGAGGGACGGTTCTTCATCTTGGCAGCCTTTTCCCTCCATCTTGCCACAAAGGTGGCAAAGTCCTCATTGGAATCCTGTTTGGTCATTTCCAAGTCTCGAGTTGTTAGTTCAATTTGGACGTTATACGCATACTGCTTGACAAAAGCGTTGGCGATTTTTGGCCAAGTTTGATAATGTACAAACTCCAAAGTGAGGAACCAGTCGAGGGCACTTCCGGTGAGAGTTCGTTGGAACAACTGGGCAATGAGCTCGTCATTCAAGCCCATCGGCTTCAGGGTGTTGATAACATGGCGAACATGACTGGTAGGGTTGCCAGTTCCATTGAATTTCTCAATGTTGGGCATCTTGAAATTCTCAGGTAGCTTGGATTCTGGGAAGAGGCAAAGTCCCTCGAAATCCAGAATTTGATCCCCTTGTGAACGAGCCAAGGCTTGTTTGATTTCCTTGACTTGTTTGGTCAACTCAGGACTTTCTGCCAATATCACTTTATGGGGATTCTCGTCTTCCATTGATTTTTCATCATCTTCAGCATCTCTAGCTGCTTTTTCTGCCAGTAGTGCAGCGATTTGAGCTTGGAGGTCGGCAATAGTGGCGTCGTTGTCTGCCATGAAGGTAGAAGGTTTGCTTGACGAAGCTTGAGATTTAACGAATGACGGGGTTTGTTGAGAGGGTGACCGGGAAGTTCCTGAGAGCGGTCGGAATCGTTGTGGTGAGGGTGTTTTGTCAGATGAAGACAATAGACGGGAGGGTTGCAGAGACCTTTGTTTGGCGTAGCTTCGGGTGTTATAAGAGTACAAAGTTGGCTGTGGTTGCTTCTTTGATTTACCTATTGTGCCTGCTTGAAAAGTAGAATACCTGGAAGTCAGTATTCGGCCTGTGTAGGGTTAGGATTTGGGCTGAAAATCCCAACCCTTCTGCACAGAAAGAGTTAATACAACAACAGATGATACAAGGTGTGAGGAAGAACTTTTGCAAGTAGAATGCAAGTAGGTTCCTAGCCTGTAGGTTCCTGCCTTAGTTTGATAAGTTCTATGGCTTTCTAAAGCATGCAAGGTTTAGGTAGTTTCAGGGTGCTCCGTTGGCAAAGGGCATCAGTCCTCTCGCCAGCCCATCATAGGCGGCGATTGGGTGATTTCCTTTTTGATATACCACTAGGTATGAGTGACTGTGGAGTTTGCTGGAACCCCCAACATAGCCCGTGTCATGCCGGGATATCAGGTGAACTCAACGGGTTGCCCGCTCGATGCATATGATAAATGAATTAGACAAGGCATGTATTAGTCTTATGTTGAACTTTTTGGTTATGGCTCTCACATCCCCAGCAGAGTCGCCAAAAACTGTAGACACCTCCCAAACGGGGCATCGCCATACAGATTGATCACGTTTGTTTGGTCGATTGGTTGCTTGCTTCATAAACCAAAATCATGGACATTCCCATGGCTAGGAACATCGCCACATGATAGCGGTTATCATCAAAACAGAGTCGCCACCCAGTTTATTAAAACTGGGAAAACAGATATAGATTCTGGATACGGGAGCCAAAAGTACAGTAAGGGGAAGGTGTTAGGCACCCCTCTCTGCCCAGCCGTGAGACTAGCCCATAGTTATTCAACATAAGACATATAGATGCTTTATTTAATTCTAACACATAGTCTGTTTAATTAATCCTTTAAACAGTAAGTAAAGTGAGCCAGGACTGTAATTGAAGCATGCATCAGAAACCAAAGCAAAACAAGCTGTCCCAGGGAGATGGATCTCGCGGCCGGTGAATAGATGTCACGGCCGAGAGATCCTCCTGGTTTGATATACCGGCCGAGGGATCGAAGCCCCGGTCGGTGTTCTTCCTCACACCAGACAGAAAAATTAATGGATAATCAAAATGCTACAGTTAATCAGAAATGCAATAAGTTAAGACAAACCAGAGGCCGTTGGGCCTCACCACCTTGATCCCTCAGTTGCTTGATTGCTTTGGATTGGGCGTGATTGACTGATTGCTTGATCGAGAACCCTAGAGTTAGGGTTTGAACTTCGGGGTTTGATCGCCGGATTGACGGCTGCCTTCGGAAGGTTAGGACTTTTGGAGTATGGGATTGAGGGAGTATTTGTGCAGAGTTTCGAGGTTTGATTGAGTGTGTAGGTATCTCAATTTCTGTGTTAAATTCGGAGCCCAAAGGCCCCTTTATATAGGCATAGGGATGACTCACTCCGGCCAATCAAATCACGAGATGGCAATTGCAATTGCAATGCATCTCTAACTCTACGTCGTGATCTCCGAACGTAGCCCGAACGCATCGGAAAGGTAGTGTAGTTGGATCAAACCAAACGTCTGACAGAACGTTCCAGAGTCTGGAAAAAGGTCGATCTGGCGGCCGAGCAAAGGATGTCGCGGCCGTGGAATGGATGTCTCGGCCGAAGGATAGATCTCGCGGCCGAGGGATTGATCTCTCAGGGAGATTTTGCTGGCAACAGGTTGCTCGGGTGAGGGATTGATGTTGTGGCCGTGGGATCGATGTTACGGCCGTCAGATGGATTCTCCTAGGCTTCTGTATTTCTGTCTGAAAGGCTCTATGGCTTTGAATTGGGTCCTCTAAGTGGTCAAAGTTCTCACCGAAAGTCCTAAGGTCCTCAAGGAAGCAATCAGCAATCATTGTATCCATTTCATCATCGGGATTGTCCCAAGGTGGGACTTGAAATAATCGTTAGGCCAAATTGGGGTGTCTACAATGGACTTGAAGAATTAGACTTCAATCAAACTGAGCAGAACATCCTTCAAAGTGAGGAGCAATCTTCTATGTATTTGGATTCTGCAATGACAGGCAAATCGACTCTTCATCTACTTTCAGAAACAGCCGCCATCGAACGGCCATGGAGTCTGGTATACAAAAGAAAATTGAAAATGGTAGGAACTGAATCACAAAAGTTGATTAAATCTACTGAACCCGAACAGCCATCATGTCTTTTTCTGGATTCCATAAGTAGACTACAAGGTGAGGAGGTGCAAATGACTACATTTTTGTCTTCATCACTTCCTGTTTGTTTCATTACTATTGTATTTTACAATGCTATGCGAAATTGCTTATTTGGTCTTATTTTGCATTAATTATTTTTCAATGATATGTGTGTGTGAAGCAAAAGAGAGTAATGGTTTCCTAATGCCGATTTATGTGACTGTGAAATTTTTAAATGACTGGTGAAACACCAGCAATCGAAAAGCAATCGGGTTTTTATCTGGATTCAGCCCTGCAAAAAGAGAATGAAGATGCAACTTGCAGAAGTAGAGAACTTGTGGAGCAAATTGATGAAGAGAGAGGCTTGAAGGAGGAACAAATGGAAAAGAATAAAGAACTAGTCAAGCAGATGGAGGAATTGAAGTGTGAAGTAGTAAAGCAACAAGAAGAGAATGCAGCCAAAATTGCTGAACTTGAAAAACACAAAGCTGTGATGAATAAAGAGAATGCAGACCTAGTCATTCAGATAGAGAAAGAGAGGGCTTTGAAAGAAGATGAAATCAAGGAATTGAAGTCAATCATTGAAACGAAGAATGAAGCTGCAACTTGCAGAAGTAGAGAACTTGTGGAGCAAATTGATGAAGAGAGAGGCTTGAAGGAGAAGCAAATGGAAAAGAATAAAGAACTAGTCAAGCAGATGGAGGAATTGAAGTGTGAAGTAGTAAAGCAACAAGAAGAGAATGCAGCCAAAATTGCTGAACTTGTAGAGCAAATTGATGAAGAGAGAGGCTTGAAGGAGGAACAAATGGAAAAAAATAAAGAACTAGTCAAGCAGATGGAGGAATTGAAGTGTGAAGTAGTAAAGCAACAAGAAAAGAATGCAGCCAAAATTGCTGAATTTGAAAAACACAAAGCTGTGATGAATAAAGAGAATGCAGACCTAGTCATTCAGATAGAGGAAGATAGGGTTTTGAAAAAAGATGAAATCAAGGAATTGAAGTCAATCATCGAAGAGAAGGATCAAAAGGTAAAAAATATTGCATTGAAGATCCATACAAAAGAGTTGGATGAATTATCCAAAGCTTATCTTGAAATGAACAAAATCCGGAGAGACTACAGATCACAAATTGTTCTGAAAGACGAAAAAATTAAAATGCTTGAAGAAGTAGTTTCAAAATAACAAATGGCTGCTCCTGTTGGTTCAGAATTACAAATGGCTGGTCTGACACCACCACAGAATATTGATTGTGAAGAAGATTGTGTGGTTGATGAAATAGCACTAGAGAAAGACGTTCAGGTTGAAAAAGTAATCAAGGAAATTAAAGAAAACTATCCTGATGCTGAAGTTCTAGAGAATGCAGTTCACCGAATGAACAAAGCATTCATGCAGAGCCCAAATTCATACATCAGAAGACTGAAGAAGAGGACAGGAAGGAAAACCACGCAAATGGCTGAATATCATTATACACTTCTGAATAAACAACCAAGAAAGCAGCAGAGCTGAATGTGCAAAGCTTCAAAGATTATGAGCCACCTATTGCATTGCAGCAAACCACCAATGTTGAACACGAAGAACATTCTAATGATCAAGAAAAAGATATGGATGTCATTGATTTTATTCCAGAGCAATACAGAGACATGGTTAGAACTATATTGAAGGATGGATCGAGGTAAGAATCGCACAAGAAACCTGAAGTTAGATTTTCCTAACTACTTTGAATCTTTACCTACTAATATACAAATCTAACTTGCAGTATTCGCGTTTGGGCTGCGGAAGACATTGGCTGTTTTGTATTTGATGATGATTTCAGATTTCTTGTGCTAAATGAAGCGCTAACGTCTGGGGTAAAATTAAATATGCTATTTGACTTTCATTAAATGTGTTTACCTCTTGCGTACACTTAACATCGTGCATATATATTCGGACACAGATTGTTGGTGCGTATGCCCAAATCTTGATGGATCAAAACAAAATGAAAAAAGAAAGTACAAATCATCCAACATTTTTGCTTGGATTGGATACACGAACATCATACATGTTCAGCACCAGATTCACGGTAAGAAACCAATAGTTTTAAATTCCCTGCAGCGTAACAGTTTGTTCATTAAGTTTGTTAAGTTAATTCAACTCTATGGACATGTGAAATCAGACAATGAAATTAAAAGGACAAAGAACAGATGTGCTTAAGGAAGGTCTGGCAGCTGCTATGGAATGCACGTTTATTCATTTCCCATTGGTTTATTTTGACCACTGGACACTGCTTGTACTAAATACACTTAATGGGAGATGGAATTTTTATAACTCATTGGCAAGACTGAACAAGAAGCATGTGGACAAGGCAAAACAACTTGTAAGATAAGTGATTGCATATTACATTTTTCATATTGTATGTTTTGCATTACTCGGAATGTTTAAAAATGAATTGCAGGCGAATCAAATTGCAAATGACATAAATACCTTGATGGTAGAAGGAACTGTACGAATGACTAACAAGGTCAGGACTGTAACAAATACACCGCAACAACACCCAGAATCGTAAGTTTTATCGAACTTTGAATTTGTTGGCAAAGGTGAACGTTTAATTCACTAACGTCAATACAATATTTCTGCAGTGTCGATTGTGGTGTTATAGTCTGCTATCTAATGAATAGAATATCAAGGAACAAAGAAATTGATCCGAAGCTATCACAGGAACAATGCATAAGATTCAGAGCAAAAATGGCTGTTAAATTGTTAACCGATACACCAAGATCATGGAGTCCAGAAGACAATGAAGACGATGATTTTGATATTTGAGTTATTTTAAATAATGCTAGTGGTTTTTTTTTTTTGCAAACAAATGTAGAAATTTCATTCTTTTTGGACACATGCTCTTTGACTTGCCACAAACTCACTGACCTGCTATATGTATGTGAAATTGTTTCTCTGTGAATCCAAAGTTGTATGGCTGCGAAATTGCTCATTCCAATTTTGTAGGAATGAGCACTGCACAATGAGTACTTAGCATTATTGAACTGATGTGTGATGTATTCATAGCTATTTGGATCTTAAAATATGGATCTCATATCCGATTTATATTGTCATGACACAAATTCGCAGAGCCTCATTGCATGTATCAGTATGTCTTCTTAAACAAGTTCCCGGGGGGGTCTGCGAAATTATTTATGTGAATCAATGTAATTATTATTTATTGTTTATGTAAATCAATGCAATGGCCCGTATGTGGTTGTTTGATTTTTGTTTGAGATGTTGAGTACGGATGGGGGTATGTTTAAACCAGATGGTTGGTTAATTTGATTTTCCTTTGACTCTCCATTTCAGCAAAAAAACCTAATTTCATTTTGATGATTAGGCTTTACAAGCAAGCTGGGTATGTTTGAACAAGAATAGGGGGTTTCACTGCTTACTTGTGTTGTGGATAATTCGCATGGTAGATGCTTGATTTGGGATTAGAATTCTCTGATTTGATTGGTGCTAAGATTTTTGCTAATTTGGTTATTAGTGGATAAAGACAATTACCATCGTACTATGCCCCCTTCAATTCCTTTTTACATTTTGGAATGCGAGGTGTCTGTTTGAGTTGAAATTTTTAGGGGCTAGATTTTGAGGTGTCTGTTTGTGTCCGATTTATATTGTCATAAAACAAATTCGCAGAGCCTCATTACATGTATCAGTATGTTTTCGTAAACAAGTTCCCAGGGGGTCTGCGAAATTGTTTATATAAATCAATGTAATTATTGTTTATTAGTTTTTCAGTAACGAAAATATAAATAACAAAATCAATGTAATTATTTACAGTAATCCTATTTCCAAACATCTCAAACATCGTCTTCTACAATATAGAAAGAAAAGAACATTTTGGATGTATCAGTATGTCTTCTTAAACAAGTTCCCAGGGGGGTCTGCGAAATTATTTATATAAATGAAAACAACTTCCTAGGAGTTCAACAAGTATCTATGAACCAGAAAGGGCAAAAGAGCGACTTGCATGGGCTCAAACCAGAATATTGATGGAAGCGGTTGTATCTTCCTTTGAAAATGAAGGAATTTAGGAGAGGAGTGCGTTCCTTTGTGTATTTAGAAAGCGTCATAGTGACTACGTGACTAGTAGGTGATAAGTACACAATCCATTGAATTGCTAGCTTCACAATATCAATATGTCTTCTTAAACAAGTTCCCAGGGGGGTCTGCGAAAAGTGTAAATAACAAAATCAATGAAACAAATTAGCAGGGGGGTCTGTGAAATTGTTTACATAAATTTAAACAACTTCCCAGGAGTTCAGCAAATTTGTTCAATTCAGATTGCATCTATTTGATTGTAGATCTGCAAATTTATTCATTAATGACAATGCATGCAAAGCAATTCATAACGGAACCATAAATCATCCTAAAAATTTCCGATTCTAAATCGCAAACCCTAAATCACGTTACAAATTCAAGACAAGCTTTGAAAGCTCACTCTTTTTTGAAAGTATTCATGATGTATATATATAGATTGTTTTGCTGCTTATGATTTTCATATGAGGATTTGAGTTGTTTTGGTTTTCTGTAAATAATGCTAGTGGTTTTTTTTTTTTTTTGAAAAAAAATGTTGAAATTTCCTTCCTTTTGACACATGCTCTCACTTGCTTAAATTTCGCAGACTTGTTATATGTATGTGAAAACGTCTGAGAATCCAAAGGTGCATGGCTGCGAAATTGTTCGTATGATTGAAAATAAGATAATTTCGCAGACCTATTCACAGCTATCTGGATCTTAAATCTGGATCTTATATCTGCTTTATATTGTCATGGAACAAATTCGCAGTGCCTCATTGATTGTAGATCTGCAAATTTGTTCAATTCAGATTTCGTCTATGCGTATGGTCTGCCAAATTTGGGATTCCATAGACCCACAAATTTTGTGTCTTTCTTATTTAAATTTTGAAGGGAGTTTGTTTACGTGTGTTTGATCTATGAATCTGTTTGGTTGGTGTGTTTTTTTATGTATTGAGATTATAGAATATGCCTGAGGATGAATTGGTTAAAAATATGAGATTATTTACATGTAAGTGAATCTAAGTATTGGCATGAGAGACATGTTTGGCTATGTGTGTGGATTAGAGAAATGGTGGATAATTGAACGGTTTAACGTATAAGGTGAGATGCCGGAATGAAGGCCACGGATCCACCATAAGGTGAGATGCCGGAAAAGGGGACGCACGGGGTCCCAAACAATGCTAGTGGATTTTCATATGAGGATTTGAGTTGTTCTGGTTTTCTGTAAATAATGCCAGTGGGTTTTTTTTTTTGGCAAAAAAATGTAGAAATTTCCTTCCTTTTGACACATGCTCTTACTTGCTAAAAATTCGCAGACCTGTTATATGTATGTGAAAACGTCTGGGAATCCAAAGGTGCATGGCTGCGAAATTGTTCGTATGATTGAAAATAAGATAATTTCACAGACCTATTCACAGCTATCTGGATCTTATATCTGCTTTATATTGTCATGAAACAAATTCGCAGTGCCTCATTGATTGTAGATCTGCAAATTTGTTCCATCTTTCTATGGTCCTGTTCAGAAGAGAAACCTGAGTGGGCGATCCTTTTGTTCTCTGGAAGTGTGTACATATCCTGGACTTGAAAGTGAGAGTAAATCTCCAGCACATGCTACAGAAGAAAGGTTTGGAGTTCTGCTTCTTAATCTTGGAGGACCGGATACGCCAAACGATGTTCAATCATTTTTGTTCAATTTATTTGCAGATCCGGTATGTTCACCTAATTCTTTCTGCTCTTTATCTTTCTGTTGACAAGAAGTAAATGCTTTTTCTAGGACATGCTTAGGGGCTGCTCTAACAAGTGCTATACCTTGAAACAGGATATTATTCGTCTACCAAGGCTATTTCGGTTCCTCCAACGCCCATTGGCACAACTAATTTCTGTGCTGCGAGCTCCAAAAAGTAAAGAAGGGTATGCTTCAATAGGAGGGGGATCGCCTTTGAGGAAGATAATAGATGATCAGGTGAGATACACGTCTGCTGACTAACGGTGGGGTTCGCATTAGGATGAGTTCTGTTCATAGTCACCGTTGTTGTTCTTTACACACTAGCTTATGTCATTCTGGGTACTTTATGAGTTTGGATTGGTTGCATTATTCTGGTTAATATGCTCTGCACTTGTTGTGTTGCTAACATTTTGAAATCTCTTGCAGGCAATTGCCCTTAGAAATGCACTGGAAGCAAAGGAAACTCCTGTACATGTCTATGTTGCAATGAGATATTGGCACCCATTTACTGAAGAAGCTGTTCAGCAGGCAAGTCTTAACAGCATGTAGCATGTTCATATGCTCTGTTGAAATCAACTTGTTTGTGATGATTTAGTTTCACCTTTTATGTATCGACGTATGAAGTCGTGTAGTGTTAGCAATTCTTCATTAAGGCTTCTGAATGAACGAACTATTGATCTCATACCAACACAGTGTGTGATACATGATCATGAGAAAAAGGACCACTATCATACCATGCACTTGATCACACAAGTGCTATCAAGAGTCAACTGGTGAAATTTGTTTGTTGTCTTCTGCAGATTAAGAGGGATAGGGTTACAAAGCTTGTTGTGCTCCCACATTATCCTCAATTCTCGATCTCCACTACTGGAACAAGCATTCGAGTCCTTCAAAACATCTTCCGGTGAAATCTTGTTCATTGTATAAACTCCATTTTGCATAGGTTTCAAGTGTTAATTTTTCTGTAGCGCATGTATCTAATTCTGTGTTCTGATAGGGAAGATGCATATTTGTCAAGACTACCTGTTTCAATCATACAATCGTGGTATCAACGTGAAGGTTATATCAAGTCTATGGCTGGCTTGATCGAAAAAGAGTTGGGGAGTTTCACTAGGCCCGAGGAGGTGGGGTTCATTCTTGCTGTGATTTATTTGACATCGTCTTGATGTCTTCTGTGTTGAGCTTTTTTTTTTTTGGTTGATGTAAGAATGCATGGCTTACTTTTCTTATGGTGTTTCTAGGTCATGATATTCTTTAGTGCCCATGGGGTTCCTGTCAGTAGGGCTGCAAACGAGCCGAGCCGAGCCGAGTTTTACCTAGTTTATTAAGTTTTTTTAACGAACCCGAGCTCGAGCTCGAGCTCAGTGAAAACTTAACGAGTCGAGCTCGAGCCGAGCAGGCCTTGGCTTGACTCGAGCTCGAGCTTGTTCACGAGCCTTAACGTACCAATGAAAAATGTATATATATTCTTGCATAGGCTTAATACAACCAAAATTATTTTGATTGTGAAGGTATATATCTTTCATTTTCTTATACTCTACATGAAAATAATCTTAATTTTAGAATAATAATAACATGTTATATGTTTTTGTAAGAATTCTACATCAGGGTATTAAAATGCTAATGCTAATTGTAGTAATTAACGTAAAAAGTCTACTAACCCCGGTTCGCGAGCCAACTCGAGCCGAGCTTATCCTAGCTCGAGCTCGGCTCGTTTACAAAACGAGCTGAAAAAATCGGCTCGAGCTCGTTCATTTAACTTCCGAGCCGAGCTTGAACGAGCTATTAACGAGCCGAGCTACGAGCCGCGGCTCGGTTCGTTTGCAGCCCTACCTGTCAGTTATGTTGAGGATGCAGGAGACCCATATAGAGATCATATGGAGGAGTGCATTCACTTGATAATGCATGAGTTGAAAGTAAGAGGAATCAACAATGAACATACTCATGCTTATCAGGTTTGCTCTAAGATCTATGTTTCTGTTACTTTTTTTTTTCAAGCTTTGCATACTTATTGGCCCCATATTTTAGTGCTCTTTCTATTTCTCAAAAAGAAAATCCCAGTCTCCTCTCGATACCAAAAAGAAAAAAATAGCAAAAGTTTGATCCTGAAAACTACATTGCAGCTATTTTGAGATGTCTGATTTTCTGGCATTGATTACTTGTTTTTCTCCTCTATATAGAGCCGTGTTGGGCCTGTACATTGGTTGAAGCCCTATACAGATGAAGTACTTGTTGAGCTTGGGGGAAAAGGCGTGAAGAGTCTCTTGGCTGTTCCTGTGAGCTTGGGGTAAAAGTGTGAAATTGTGTGAGACTGAAAATTTCACACTGTGAAATTTGTGAAAAACACTCATAGATAGGTCATTTTCACAGTGTGAAATTGAGAATTTCACACTGTGAAATTGTGTGAGACTGAGAATTTCATACTGTGAAATTTGTGAAAAACACTCATAGATAGGTTATTTTCACAGTGTGAAATTGTGTGAGACTGAGAATTTCACACTGTGAAATTTGTGAAAAACACTGTGAATTTCCAAAAAAAAACATTGCAAAAATTTATGAAAGTCGCCGACAAAAGCAATGTAATTATTATTTATTAGTTTTTCAGTAACGAAAAGTGTAAATGAAAACATTGTAGAATTTTCTTCAAAATGAAAAGCACGTTCGAAAAAAGAAAATGATTTCTACAGACCCTGTTTTTGTCTTTTAGCAAGAAATGGAAATCCGTACACGTTTCTACAGTCGTTGTCTTTTAGCAAGAAATGGAAAACCCAACGCGTTTTAGCCAAAACCCTACTCCTTTCTCCCAAAAAGCAGAAAGCCCAACAAAAAAGCCATGGCAAGTGTCAGAGATCATAACAACTGAACTCTAGCTTACTGTTCAGCAGGTGTGGAGGAAGATAATCATTGGAAGGGAGCTTCTCTCTCTACCCTAGAGAGAGAAAGCTCCCCAACGGCATCCAGCCTCGTCGGCCTCCCAGCCTCCTGGCCCAGCCACGCCGGCCTCCCACCTAGACGGCAGCAGCAGCGGACCTCACCGGGCAAAGGAGCCCCTCGCACGACAGGGGCTCTCCTCCACCGCCCTCCATACCCGGCCTCCCGGAGCTCAACTCCACCTGGTCCGGCCCAACCTCAACCCCGCCGTGAACCGGCGGGTACCATTCCGGATCTACCAGACCGGATCTACTCCGGCCAAGCTATGGTCGGCCCCAGCCGAGGGTTCATCTTCTACGGCCAAGCCCACCTCAGGCCGCATCTCAGCCGTGGGTGGTTCGGCCTCCTACCATCCTACGACTGGAGCTCCGAGTCATATGAAGCTCCAGACCTCACACCAGGCATTTCAAATGGGGCAAGTGGGTTTCACTGTCCAACCGTGGGACCTGTGCAGCTCCGATCGTGGTGCCTCGATTCCAGATCCAACCCCGCCGTGGACCGGCGGCTACCTCTTGGGATCTGCACCGGGCAGACCTGAAATCAAGCCACGGCCGTAGCTTTGTGTTCGGAACCTCATGGGTCGAGCTTTATGGGTTCCTTCTGTACCAGACCTCGCCGGAGATGTGTCCTTTCCTGCTTTGTGCTCGTACAGTGGCACGGCAGCTAGGCGGATTCACCACTGAGATCTACATGTGCAGAGTCCCAGCAAGGCCACACCTCCGAACCCTGTGCAGCAACGGTAATAACGGCCGTCGGCCATCATCAAGCATCAACGGTGACCGGGGTCAAGCCCAGCCGCCCACCTTTTACAGCTCCGTGGGGCTTAGCCAGCCACGGCGGCTCGCCGGGGTTGCTCGCCGGGGTTCTCCAGGCACCGGGCCATCCAGGCCAGGTAGGGGCTTCACAGCCATTGGCCTTCACCAGGCCTCCATATCCCTGCGTGGGCCAAGCAGCCAGGCCAAGCTGCTAGCCGGCGGCGATCACCATTTCGATCACACCGGCCTAGTAGGCCGGCTAGGCCAGCCGGCCAACAAACAACCCACCACAGAATAGCCAAGCAAGCCAGCCCGGGAGGCCATCCTGTGTGGCTCGGGCGGAGGGGGTAGCGCAATCTTTGTCCGTGGATTACTGCCGGGCGAGGCTAGGCAGCGGCTTTTGCCGGCGTTTGAGTCTTACTTTCGCCCCGGCGGCGGCGCAGCGGCGGCGACGCTGATGGGCCGGTGCCTGGAGGCCGGCCGGAAGGCAAGCCAGGCTGGTGGCTCGGGCGATGGGGTAGTATCCTTACTTTACCATTATGCAATGCAGCCATACTCTTTGCACTTATCTATTTATTGTCATATTGTTGCTGGACTTAAGGGCCAGTTTACTGTTAGATTTTGCAACCCCCGATAGGCAGTCATCTGTTGGACTGAAATCGGGGGCGGGCTCTTCGTAGAGCCCTCTGTATCCCTTGAGCCAGTGCTTTTAGCCCTGAGGAGTTGCGTAGTATTCTTGTGGTCGTGGCTGCTATCGATTAGATTGGATTATCCTAGTTAAGGGGCTATCCCGCAGTAGCAGCAGCTGTGGGCGCCGATGATCAGATTATGGATGAGTCTGATCGAAAGAGGTAGTTGCCGGAGCTATCATTGACTAGATTGGTGGATCATTGCTGATCGAAAGGGGTAGTTTTGCAGTCTGTTTCTGAATAGATTTAGTGGTTGCACTGATCGAAAAGAGCAGCTTGGTCCACTTGTGGTTTGGGGGGCTACTTTTGGTGGTCCCTCTTCCTGTTCCGCTAAGAGCAGTTAGCGAGCCTAGGGGATTTGGGCGAGGATGTAGTAGTCTGGTTGAAATGGGCGTGGTGTGCAGGGTGCTTAGCAGGGTAGCCTTGTCGGATGCCGACATCTCCAGTTCGAAACTCTCGGTCCGAGTCCCTCTGTAGTAGTTGACTTCTTTTGAGTGGGTATTATGCTAGCCTCGGGGTGAGGGGCTTCTCGGTTCTTGGATTTCTTATCCCAGCCTTGGAGGAGGAGGATCTCTCCTCAGCGCAGGTTATCATGTGGTCATCGTTGACCAAGACTATCTACTTTACTTACATTCATTCCTAACCTGGCGGGTTGTGCCAGGAAGTATTTACATTTCGCCTCACTTCATTTCATTTACTACATGGCTCTACTCAGACCCATTTGTATTGCCTATGTCACTCTATTTTACTCTCCATGCGGGTTGTGCATGGTTACCGTACTTTTTTCATTCTTGTTGTTTTCCCTTTTCTTTTCCTCCTGGGGTATGCCCCTTGTAGGCTGTACATTCGCTTAACCTTTTTTAATTTCAAGCTAATTTACCCAAAAAAAAAAAAAAGCCATGGCAAGCCGCCTGGAAAAAGTGAGTGAAAGTTGTGAAATGGTATACGCCGGTACGCGAGTGCTGCTACGTGAGGTGAAAAAACTCAGGAAAGAGATCAAGAGGCTGAAAGAGGAAGAAGAGGCTAGGAACTTGCAGGTGGAAGAGGACAACGACGACAACGATGACGAGGACGACGATGACGATGACGATGATGAGGAGGAAGATGACGACGAGGACGAGGACGAAGATGAGGACGATGGGGATGAGGATGAGGACGACGGGGATGAGGATAAGGGAACTAACGATATGCACTATCAACAAGTCATCACCAACGGACACAAAAGTCCCCTTCCTAGTCCCCTTATGAATCTGTAAAAGAAGAACAAAAAACGTAAATATGAATCTGTGGCTAGTTTAATGTTACTGGTTAGACAAGAATTTGTGCGTAGTTTAATGTTACTAGTTTTTCTACGTTAATGTTAATGGAATCATGGGTTACTGGTCTTTCTACTTTAATGGTAATGGAATCCTGTTGTGTTTTTCATTTTGTCTGATAAATTTCGTATCATCCATAAGGAATATGTTATGTCTGCGAATTTGTTATGTCTGCGAATTTCGTATCATCGATTATACATATTTTTAATTGCACAATTCTATGTGTTGTAATTGTAATCTGAAATGAAAATAACATTTCGTAGGACAATTTCGTAGACCTTTGTACCAGTCATTAAAAATGTGCAGAAGGAAATGTTCATCTAGAATCATGGCTTGTTCATTTAGAATCATGGGTTCCTGGTGTTTGTACTTTAATGCTAATGTAATCTACTTTTCTATTGGGTTTTTTGAATTCATCTGGGAAAATATGATAACATTTTCAAGAATTGATGCTACATAGCCATGGCCAACAGAAGAAAACAACTTCATAGGACTCTGCGAAATTGTCTATATGTAGGCAAGTTGATTATACATTTTTTTTATTTGACACTTCTTTATATTTGTATTTGATTTTTAATTTCACAATTCTATATATATTTGTAATTGAGAAATCAAAATATTTAAAAAGTGAATTGAATATTAAAGTAATTGTTAGGCTGTGAAATTCTCTACTATAAATGACCATATTTAGATATCTTGATTGTACTGTTCATACTTACATATACGCCCAAATATGAACCAGACTATTCAATTAGAACAAAAAGAATAAACTAACATTCTCTTTCCAACTGAAGTCTCATTTAATGTACTGAGACTTCTAACTCCTACTTATAAATGATAAGGACGTTGTTGTTTTTTTTTCCCTGTGTTTACCAATAAATACTAAATCCTTTAGCATCTCAAAACAGCTCCACTTGCCATAATCTAATCTGCCCAAGTTGTTCGAAGAGCCAAAAAGTTCAGAAATCAAACATGACAATGCTAAAGTGTGTTGTTCCAAATGATATTCCAAAGCAGGCATCACAATAGGCTACCTTTGAAGGGTTACTGTAAGGGGAAAAAAATCCGTTTGGTGCTAACTCTAGCTTTTTGGTAAACAGCTTCACATGCCTCCTCGCCGGAACCCTAGCCCTTCGCCGGAACCCTAACTGCAAAACAGACAAGGGTGAGCGCACCTTTGCCTTTCGTGGCAAAGGCCCTCCGATGCCTAAGTTAGTATCACGTACTAGCAGAAAAACCCTAATTATCAGTAGGTAAATAACTCGATTGCAGTAGACTGCGTACCTTTCACCTTTAGGTTTACCTTGTATTTATAGATTCACAGATGCTTGTTGCCCAAATATCCGTGTTGCCCTAGGTTTCCTATCTCATATAGGAAACCCATAATATCTTGGATTCTCGTTCCCTTATCAGTTCATTACCTTAGTCCTTTTAGGACTCTTTTCCATAACTGACCGAACATCCCATTCCCGTTGGGTATCTCTCCTGGATCCTATATTCTCGGGATCCCATTCCTTTACGGAACCAATTGTAATGGAACCTCCTAGAGTATTCCCTCTGCTCCAGCACTTGATTGGAGTTCTTCCCTTGTTCGGTTATCTCATCGCCGAACAACTACTTGGACCAACGTCCTCTCAGGAGCTCTCCTCCTGTTCGGCCCTCTTGGACCAGGAACAAACTACTTGGACCAACAACTTCACATGTCACTGGTCCTTTATCAATCTCTTGGTCCAATAACTTCTCATGTTTACTGGACCTTGACCCCATACAGACTTCCTGGACCAATGACATTTCATATCGCTGGTCCATATTGCCGACCACCGGCTTGCACGACGACTATCCCCATCATATTTACACCATGGTCCCACGTACCATGTGTTCGGGCCCTGTTTGGCCTTGTTCGGGAATACCTCCCTACAATTGCTCCCCAGCTTTACTCGTTATTTATTACCCAAATGACGAGCAAAGCTCTTAAGGACCGAGCAGATTCGTCCTGTTTCTGCACCTTTATTCGTGGCACATATCTTACTTCCCATATTTAGATGCAAACAGATGTTTTCGTGAAACGAGACGCACAAACGGCGTCCGGGGTGACATTTCACGTACGTCACCCTACTAACTTGGGTACTCAGGGAATCTCGTCCCCAATGCAGACCCACATTTCGTTTTGCTAAGTTCACTCATTTTTCAGCAAATCTTTTTGCACTCTTGCTAAGTTTGTTCGTATTTAGCATTGACCCTAGGTCATTCCGTATCTTCGCAGTTTCTTGGTATTCAGTATTTGCTTTGGCCCAAAGTTTTCTCGTACTTCAGCGAATTCCCAGCAATACTCTAGAAGTACTCGTACTCGTCCCAATTCTTGGCCGAACATGGTTGCTTCAGGCATTCGATGCCAAGACCTAGGTCTCCTTTGCACCCAACCTATCTCGGGCTCAGCTTGTAGCCAAGGCTTTAAGTTTTGTCGATTTTTGGCATTCCTTACTGCCTTGGCCTAAGCATACTCATTCTTAACCAATCCACTGTCATGTCTAGGTTTATGTCGTACCTAGCTTATCTCAAGCTTTGCTCACATGAGAGCAATGTTCGTTGCTTGGGCCCCAAACCTTTTCGTGCTTGGGCCTTTGTCATGATTCAAGCAATGCTCACTGCTCAGGCCCCAAGCCTCTCCGTACTGGGGTCTATTTTTGACATTCTACGTTGTCATAGGTTTATTCATACCTATGTTCAATTTAGCTCATGGTCACCCAAATTTTCGTGCTTGGTTATTTTTCCAATTCTAGGCACTTAACTTCTGCCATTGTTTATGCTTGACACAGCCAAATAGTTTTTTTGAACTATTACTGTTTGAGCCTATGCATGCTCGGCGAATCATCTAAGTTCATTCGTACTTAGGTAGCAGCCCAAGTGCATTCGTACTTGGGCTTTTCTCAGCATTATTCGTTGCTGTGAGACTAAGTGTATTCATACGTAGCTAAATCTCAACATTATTCACTGCCTTTTGTGAGGCAAATTTCTTTTAATCGCCTCTTTGGCCCTATTCGTGGCCAAGCTCTTTCACACTCAACAGATACTTAGCAATCTTCATCGCTCTTGCATCATTATCCAAGCTTATTCGCACTTGGTATGCCTAAGTATATGCATACTTAGGTTTCGCTCGTACTTGTTCATACTCGGTGAAGTGTCTTTTGTCCGTACTCAGGTATTGCCCAAGCTTAATCACCCTCGGCAGACTGCCCAAGTTTATTCGTACTGAGGTATATCCTGTGTTCGATCATACTCAATCGAATTTCGGCACCGTTCATGGTCATGGCCTAACTTTACTCATATTTAGTCAAACTTTTGAGTTTGATTACACTCAATCAAATTCTGGCATTATTCATTGCCATGGCCTAAGTTTATTCATACTTAGCCAAATTTGGAGTATAATCATACTCCATCGGATTTTGGCATTACTCATTGCCATGACCTAAGTTTATTCATACTTAGCCAAATTTAGAGTATGATCGTACTCAATCGGATTTCGGCATTACTCATTGCCATGGTCTAAGTTTATTCATACTTAGCCAAATTCGGAGTATGTTCGCACTTCATTGAATTTTGGCGTCACTCATTGCCATGGCCTAAGTTTATTCATACAAAGCCAAATTCGGAGTATAATCGTACTCCATCGGATTTTGGCATTATTCATTGCCATGGCCTAAGTGTATTCATACTTAGCCAAATTCGGAGTATGATCGGACTCCATCGGATTTTGGCATTACTCATTGCCATGGCCTAAGTTTATTCATACTTAGCCAAATTTAGAGTATGATCGCACTTCATTGAATTTTGGCGTCACTCATTGCCA
Source organism: Rhododendron griersonianum (assembly GCA_018127125.1). Classification (NCBI taxonomy): domain Eukaryota; kingdom Viridiplantae; phylum Streptophyta; class Magnoliopsida; order Ericales; family Ericaceae; genus Rhododendron; species Rhododendron griersonianum. Next base: position 36,390,318 of record CM030789.1, read on the forward strand.
TGGCCTAAGTTTATTCATACAAAGCCAAATTCGGAGTATAATCGTACTCCATCGGATTTTGGCATTATTCATTGCCATGGCCTAAGTGTATTCATACTTAGCCAAATTCGGAGTATGTTTGCACTCCATTGAATTTTGGCATCATTCATTGCCATGGCATAAGTTTATTCATACTTAGCCAAATTTGGAGTATGATCGGACTCCATCGGATTTTGGCATTACTCATTGCCATGGCCTAAGTTTATTCATACAAAGGCAAATTCGGAGTATGATCGTACTCCATCGGATTTTGGCATTATTCATTGCCATGGCCTAAGTGTATTCATACTTAGCCAAATTCGGAGTATGTTTGCACTCCATTGAATTTTGGCATCACTCATTGCCATGGCCTAAGTTTATTCATACTTAGCCAAATTTAGAGTATGATCGTACTCAATCGGATTTCGGCATTACTCATTGCCATGGTCTAAGTTTATTCATACTTAGCCAAATTCGGAGTATAATCGTACTCCATCGGATTTTGGCATTATTCATTGCCATGGCCTAAGTTTATTCATACTTAGCCAAATTCGGAGTATAATCGTACTCCATCGGATTTTGGCATTATTCATTGCCATGGCCTAAGTTTATTCATACTTAGCCAAATTTGGAGTATAATCGTACTCCATCGGATTTTGGCATTATTCATTGCCATGGCCTAAGTTTATTCATACTTAGCCAAATTTTGAGTTTTTTCGTACTCAATCGGTTCTCAAGTTTTTTTCTTAAGTCGTATTCGTACTTTAACTTGAAAAACAATATTTCAAATCAAATTTCGTTTTATTGCTTCATTCCAAGTTTATTCGTACTTAGATGCACACTCTCCCTGCTCCCCAGTATGGAGGCAATTTAAGTGTCTTTGGGTCCATACTTAGCTTAGTCGTGCTAGGGCCGAACACAAATAAAATTTCGTAATTCCGTCACAAAGCTGCTCATAGCTGAATAATTTCTATGGAATTCTGATCATAATTTTCTTATAGCAACTCATAGCTAAAATATAAATTGTAATAAGTAATTCCACTACTTATCTGTATATTCCATGGCATATGCATTGGATTCCCATCCAAGACTTTGAGGCGATAAGCTTCAATCTCAGCTATCTCTGTAACCTTGTATGGTCTCTCCCAATTCGGACCAAGCTTCCCATTCGTGGGATCTCATGCAAAAACTTCCTTAGTTTCTTAGCCTTCAGTACTTTGGGCACTTCGTAACCCAACCAACAAGGCTTTGTATTCTACCACATTATTCGAAGCATTGAGCTTAACAACCAGTTCTAGCATCACAACCTTAGGAGAGCATATCATAATTCGTGCTCCTGAATCTTGATCCTGCTCGGTAGATTCCTTCATTCATCGTAATCACTCCCGCGTGGGTTTATTACGAGAGCATCGTTGTCCGATAACTATACAATTTCCAGGTTTCTGTCCATAAAGGTGCTTGGCCCTTTGGTTTGTTGCCTATTCGAGCACCACCTGAATTCTCCACCTTTCGTAGGCATCTATACCAGTCTTTGATTTCTTGCTCACGTTTTTTCATACGCTAAGCAATTTCTTCAATACTACATTCTTTCTCTTTGAGACCTTTCGTAGTCTCGAGTACGTTGTGATCGCCTAACAAATTTAGACCGATCCTCATGATCATCTAACAGATTCAGATTGGCCTTCGCGAGAGCCTAACAAATTTGTACTGCTCTGTGCGATTGCCTAAACAATTTAGACTAATCCGTGCAATTGTATAGAAATTTTGAATTGCTCTGCATGGTTGCCTAGCAGATTCAGACTGCTCCTTAGGATTGCCTAGCAGATTCAGACTGCTAAGTGCAATCGCCTAGCAGGTTCAAACTGCTCCTTAAGATCGCCTAGCAGATTCGGACTGCTTTGCGCTGCTATCCAGCAGATTCAAATTGCTCTGCGCGGTCGCCTAGCAGGTTCAGACTGCACTGCGCTGCGCGGCTGTGGAGCAGATTTTGACTGCTCCTTAGGATTGCCTAGCAGATTCAGACTGCTCTGTGCAATCGCCCAGCAGGTTCAGATTGCGCTACTACCGAACAGATCCAAACTGCTTCTTAAGATTGCCAAGCAAATTCAAACTACTCAGTGCAATCACCTAGCAGGTTCAAATTGCGCTGCTACCGAGCAGATTCAAACTGCTCCTTAAGATCGCCTAGTAGATTCGGACTACTCTGCGCTACTGCCTAATAGATTCAAACTGCTCTGCGCGGTCGCCTAGCAGTTGATACTTCTTGCCTGCAGTGAAGCATTTTGACGCTCCTTAGGATTGCCTAGCGATTGAATTGCTCTTTGCAATCGCTGCGAGTTCAGATTGGCGCTCTGAGCGAGATCCAGATCGCTCCTTAAGATTGCCTAGCAGATTCGAACTGCTCGAGCAAATTCAGAATGCTCCTTAAGATTGCCTAGCAGATTCGGACTTCTGCTGCCTAGCAGATTCAAACTACTCTGCGCGGTTGCCTAGCGAGTTCGGTGCAGCTGCTACCGAGCGAGATCAGGCTCCTTAAGATTGCCTAGCGATTCGGTCGCTCTGCTCTTGAGCAAATTAAGGCGCTCCTTAAGATTGCCTAGCGATTCGGCTTTCTGTGCTGCTGCCTAGCAGATTCAAACTACTCTGCGCGGTCGCCTAGCAGGTTCAGACTGCACTGCGCTGCACGGCTGTGGAGCAGATTTTGACTGCACTTCGAGATTACCTAGCAGATTCAAACTGCTTTGACTTCCATCTCGACATCTTGATTAGCTCCCCCAATCCTAGGAGCATACAATATTGAAGGACTTGCTCATAGCCCTTCTCAGTGCCTTCTCCAAAGAATTACAAAAAGGTGTCCTCTCATTTTCCCTCTTGGATCATCCTCCATTCGCGGAGTCTTTACGCTTCTAGAAAACATTGTTGTTCTCAAAGAATTACTCCGTTTTGTATTAGATTTCTCGAATCTCTCTCTCTCATACTTTTTTAATCAGGCGTGCATACCCCTTGAGTTCATCCTACCATTTTATCCTTAGAACTCTAGGACTGAACCAACGAGTGGCTCGTACCCGCCAAGCCATTCCTTTACTCCACCAGCGGCTTTTTCGGAGCCTGTAGTGGCGTTTTGTCACGACCCCCTCAAGACCATGCGTGTTCTTTGGGTCGTATGGCTCTTCTTCCATCATGGTTTCAATGGGAATTCTATCGTTTCCCACAGACGGCGCCAATTGTAAGGGGAAAAAAATCCGTTTGGTGCTAACTCTAGCTTTTTGGTAAATAGCTTCACATGCCTCCTCGCCGGAACCCTAGCCCTTCGCCGGAACCCTAACTGCAAAATAGACAAGGGTGAGCGCACCTTTGCCTTTCGTGGCAAAGGCCCTCCGATGCCTAAGTTAGTATCACGTACTAGCAGAAAAACCCTAATTATCAGTAGGTAAATAACTCGATTGCAGTAGACTGCGTACCTTTCACCTTTAGGTTTACCTTGTATTTATAGATTCACAGATGCTTGTTGCCCAAGTATCCGTGTTGCCCTAGGTTTCCTATCTCATACAGGAAACCCATAATATCTTGGATTCTCGTTCCCTTATCAGTTCATTACCTTAGTCCTTTTAGGACTCTTTTCCATAACTGACCGAACATCCCATTCCCGTTGGGTATCTCTCCTGGATCCTATATTCTCGGGATCCCATTCCTTTACGGAACCAATTGTAATGGAACCTCCTAGAGTATTCCCTCTGCTCCAGCACTTGATTGGAGTTCTTCCCTTGTTCGGTTATCTCATCGCCGAACAACTACTTGGACCAACGTCCTCTCAGGAGCTCTCCTCCTGTTCGGCCCTCTTGGACCAGGAACAAACTACTTGGACCAACAACTTCACATGTCACTGGTCCTTTATCAATCTCTTGGTCCAATAACTTCTCATGTTTACTGGACCTTGACCCCATACAGACTTCCTGGACCAATGACATTTCATATCGTTGGTCCATATTGCCGACCACCGGCTTGCACGACGACTATCCCCATCATATTTACACCATGGTCCCACGTACCACGTGTTCGGGCCCTGTTTGGCCTTGTTCGGGAATACCTCCCTACAGTTACCTCTAGTTAAATGACTCCCAATACTATATATATTTGTAATTCAACAGTTTCCAAGCATGTCAAAACACCATTTATACAATAGCCAATGAAAATAACATTTCATTGTACAATTTCGCAGACCTTTGTACCACTGCCTTCTACATTGGACAATTTCTCAGATTTCATAACCACATATGACAAAGGAATGCGAAATAGTTAATAAAAGTGTTGGTGCTACATAGCCATGACGAATAGAAAGATAAAACTTCACTGGACTTTGAGAATTTGTTTATATGTGAAGCAAGTAAAAAGCAGACTAAAACAAGTAAAAGCAGTATTAGTAAAGGACAAATGCTTTCAGTGCTGCAATGGTTCTTTGCACCTTGCCCTATTATGTCTCCCAACTTGGCCACACCTCCCACATGTGATCTTCCTGGACTTCACTCCAGTCGAAGGGATACGTTCAGTTCGTGGTCTTCCTGGTGGTCTCTTATTACACAGGGGAGGAAGAAGAACATTGGCATCAGAACCAACAGAAACATCCTTCCATATGGTACGTACAGGATTGATGGATTTGGAGTATGTGTTATGGAAAGCATCAACAGAGTAGTAATGATCCACATAGTCATTCAAATTCCCCCCCCCCCCCCCCCCCTCCCCCCCCTCTCTTCAGAGCACAAAATGCATGAGCACATGGGAAACTATTTATTTGCCATTCTCCACAAGAACAACTCCGGGAAGCTATATTTACACTCACAGAAGGGTCGCACCAAACCTCATACAAATCATCACTCGACCTAGAAATAGCCCACGTCTTGGACACATTGAACAACCCCTTGAATTTCTTTTCCATGATAGGACATATCACACCTTTCCATTTCATTGATGCTGATCTCCTCGCAGACATCTGTTCCATTATTTTCAGCCTAATCTTATCAAAAAGCAAAGTAATAGGCAAACTCCGTTCCTTTTTTATCCAATTATTAAAGCACTCCACTAAATTTGAACTCAATTCACCATATCTCTTTCCTGGAAAATAAGCATGACACCAATGCTCATTATCTAATGTATCCAGAAAGGCAGCAACTTTTACTCCACCTTCTTTCTTGAGTTTGTTCAACAACTTTTCAAATTCTCGTACTGTTGGTGCATAAGCAGACAAATTGAACAAATTCACTAGATACTTCTTCTTGCTATTGTCCAACCCTCCAAAACGTTTCTTCAAATTTTCTTTTAAATGAACCAGACAATGTGAATGTGGCGAAGAAGGGAAAATTTGTTTGACAGCTTGCAACAAACCATCATGCCGATCAGAAACAAAAACCAAAACCCTTCCATCTTCAAGGAAATCGTTCAACTGTTCCATAAACCAATACCAGTTTTCATAATTCTCCGAATCAATGACAGCAAGACAAAGCGGATACAAACCTACAATCAATCCAAAACGGATAAGAAAATTGAACTACTTGACTAACAAATCCCCAACAGAAGTCAATCAGAAAATGCATATCCTACTACTTAACAGAAGCAGTTTAACACTTAAATTTTCTGTAAACGGGGAAAAAGGAAAAATGCAGAACCTATTTAACACAAGAACAAAACTTGACCCCAATAATTGAGGAGGGGAAAAACTATTGTTTGTATAAAAATGATAGTGAAAATGTTACCTTGGTTACCATCTTTTGCACAAGCTGATAACAAGCATCCATTGTGTGTACTCTTCAAAAAAGTGCCATCGACAAACAGAATAGGCCGGCAAAAGGTAAAGCCATACTTGCAAGCGGCAAACCCGAGAAACATCCTCTTGAAATGCTCAGAATCATGACGCTCTAACACACACATACTGTCTGGATTTGAAGCTCTAAAAGCACCAACGAACCACGACAATTCCTTAAACGACTCCATATAATCCCCATATACGTGTGCTCTAGCTTTTTTAACCGCCATCCAAGCTCGACGATAAGTGATCTCAACCCCATAATCTTTCTTCATATCCTTCATAATCTCAACTGGACGTTTTGATTCATCAGATCGCATGTCTTCAGAAACCAATCTACCAACAAAACTAGAAGTACTATGAGAACTACTATATGACAATGAAGCATCCCCACAAGTGTGCTCACCAACAAACTGCTTTATAATAAAGTAACCACTAGGCATTTCTAACTTGGCCTTCACAATCCAATTACATTCCTTTGATGTATGCCTTTCCAAACAAACAGCGTCACTGTTTGGGCATCATTTTTGGCATAAACATATTTGAAACCATGGAACAACGAATACATAGACAACGCATCACGAAAACCAACAGCCCCATCAAGAAAGACCTGACCAACTCCGACAATTGCATTACACCAACCAGCTGACTTCAGAACCTTACTCTTGTTATTACCACTAAATGATGGTAGCAAATCCACTTGAGTGCCAACAGAATCTAATAACACCAACTGATCACAACCTACATCACCACTACTGCTACAAACATCAACAACAGTAGAGACCGTACTTGTATCAACCAAATCTTTGATAGCAACGTCAACACACTCAGTCCTAGATGACAAGGTTAAAGCATATAAGACACACAAGTTCTCATCAGACTCCAGCAAACACTTCGGATGGCCAGCAAATGAGTAAGAAAGGAAAAATGAGCCTTCGGTCAAATCTTTCCACTTTGCAAATAACTTCGTCATCAAAGATTGAAAACTCAAAGTTCGTTCTAACAAAACGCCACAACTAACGTCACCCCGTTTGCACAACAATACCACAGCATTTTCCATAATCCCCATAGACCTAAAACAAAACAAAAGTACTTAGAAAACAGCCACCAAAAAAAGGGATACACGTTGTCAAACAAAAAATGATATTCAATAGTCTCTCTAATTTGACTAGATCAAGAACGAACGAGTTTATCTAGTTTGTCAAACTTCATTACTTTCACTAGTGTAGACAAACGAATTCACTACTTGTAATTCACTTCTGTAAGCTAGAAATGTTGAATATCAAGGAACAAGGAAATTGATCCCAAGCTAAAAAACAAAAACTGCATGAGTTACAGAGCAAAAATAGCTGGCAATGGAGGCCAAAAGACAATAAAGAACTGGCATGGTAATGTAGAAACAATACCGCAAGGACAGCTTTGGAAGCTTAGTCTTGATTTAAAGCATTCATGGATATTTGAGTTGTTTTGGTTTAATATTAATGATTGAAGTGGTGTTTTTTTTTTGCAAGCAGAAGTAGGAATAACCTTCTTTTAGACACATGTTGTCTGACTTGCACAAACTCGCAGACCTGTTATATATATGTGAAATTATGTATCTGTGAATCCAAGTATGGGTGTGAAATTGTCAATATGGATTAAAATAAGAGAATGTCGCAGACCTTGGTATGGTGATTGTCCATACTTACTTCATTACTTTCACAAGTCGAAACCAAAAAAATCCAGTAGTTGTAATAATTCACGTAATAAATCACACCTTTCAACTACTGAAGCAAGAGAAATCCACTAGTTCCACCAACTCAAAACATCACCAATGAGTTCAACTAGAATAAATATCAATCTTCAAATTCAGTAGTTGTAATTCACGTACTAAATCACAGCTTTCAACTACTGAAGCAAGAGAAATCCACTAGTTCCACCAACTCAAAGCATCAAACGTCATTACTTTCATTAAATCGATCAAGTAAATCGAGTGAAACAGAGAGAGAGAGACGTTATCTCCGCAGAAAGAAATCGAGTAAATCGAAAAACAAAATCTACAAAAGTAAAAGAAATCGAGTGAATCGAATCAATCAACCAAACCTACTGGATTCAGTCGATCTGAAAAATGAACGTACGGAATGAATGAATAGAATGAATGAACGAAATCCAATTAATCCACGCAAAATCCACTGAATCTCAAGAATCTAATCAAATCTCATCACGAATGGAAACCTGCAGCGATTCGCGGTGGAAGTCGTTTATGTTTTTGAAGAGAATGAATCGTTTATGTTTTTGAAGAGAATGAATGAGATCAAACGCGCGAAAATAAAGGAAATAAGGGTAGAACAGTAACTTCAACTTCTGTTTATCCTTGCACGTAATTAAACAGCTCTTGCATCCTTAATGGGAATTAGAAGTCAAAAAACTGGACCGGCTGGTAATTTTCTGTTCCAGTCATGCAGGTTCCAAATCTCACGCACGCTAATATCATCCTCGCCCAACCTAAACGGGCCCTGAATTAAGGAACATAAAGGGCCAAGACCAGTCCAATTTTGAAACCAAAAGGAAGTGTTTCCTCCTTCGGAAGGAGTCCTTCCTGGTAAATAAGTACATGAAAATTAGAAATCGTATTGGGCCGTTAGTTTCCAATCGAAGCATTCAATAATTTTACTATACTTCTCCTCATAAAATGTGATCTTCTTACTTCTTGTACTAGAAAGTAGAGAAAATAAAGAGAACAAAAAAGGGTAAAAATTAACCAAGAAAATAATTTCACACGATCAAGCCAATGATACAGCCACGGGACTCCGGACAACATGGACCCCATCATTCCAAGTGTACCATCCAAAAGCATGCCCATTTTTCCCTATGGTTTCTGCAGCCTTTCCTTTTGCTCTCACCGTTATGGTGAAGCTCTTCTTCTGACCTACATGGTTGAAGAACAAAATTGGCGGCCACACCTTTTTTGTTTGTTTGTTTGGACAAAAAAGAGAAATTAATTAGTAATCAGAATTAAAGAAGAATTCCCAAGAAGCAATAAAAAAAAGGAAACAAAAATAATATTCTTATATAATTTTCCCAGGTGATAATTTGTGGTAATTCTATCCCAATCATAACTTGTATACATCATTCTAACCATGTGGTTGTTTGTGATCTTTCAATTGTAAACTGAAATATTCATAGGTTAATAGATACTCCATATTTTCTACGATATTGTCACTATCACATTATTTCAAAGAAAATCTTTTGTACTAACATCATTTTCCTTCTAAAAATTTCAAGTCGTACTAGGCTCCGTTCGCTTGCAAAGAAATTTGTGTAGGAGAGTTGTTCTCGAGAATATTATACTGAAGTGATGTAAAGGAAAAGGGAAAATATTTTCCATGCGTTCATTTGATAGAAGAAATTGGTGGAAAAGTTAAAAAGGCCATTGCTTAATTGTATAGGAAACTAATGCCAAAATAAGATTCCTGCAAAAGTTTTTTGCAGGATGAGTTTTTGAGAAAAACTAATCTGAGTGGGAAAGTTAGAAATGTGGGTCTCATAACATTTTTGCTAACTAAAACATCCAGAAAATTCGAGAAAGTCAGATATTTCCATATTGTTTTTCATTTTCATGCAACTGAACAAGCCCTAGTGTTATTGAATGGGAAAATGACGGCCTAGGACGTATTTTGATACTCCCTCCGTCCCTTAGTTAGAGTCCAGTATTCTATTTTTGGCTGTCCCTTAATAAGTGTCCATTTTGTAAAATTAGTAGGTTAAAGTTGGTGTATTGTCTATTTTGTCCTTAAAAGTATATTCCATTTTGAAAAGTTAGTGGGTAAAAGTGTAATGATGGTGGGTAAGTAGGGAAAGTGAAGAAAAAAAGTTGATGTGAAATGTATAATGATGATATCTTTTTAATAAGTTGGAGTTACGAAGCAGAACACTTAAAAATGGACGGAGGGAGTAATTAATATCCACTAAGAACATTTTCAGCATTAACAAATGTTCTCAGCATGTCTTTGGCGAGTATTAATTATCAAAATACGCCATTGGCCGTCATTTTCCCCTATTAGGAATTTCCTGTACGTCTTTATGGAAAACTACGAATTTCTTTAGGGAAAAATTCAAAAAAACCCCTGAACTTTGAACTCAATGTCAAATAGGCACCTGAACTTAAATAAACTTCAATTGAACACCTGAACTTTCACTCCGTTATCAATTTACCCCCTGCCGTCTCGGATCGTTAACGGCACAGTTAAAAAAAAAAAACTTACCACCAGTTTGCAATCCTATGAAGCAGAAACGTGATTATGAGAGCCTTAGAGACAAAATTTGATTATGTCTCTTTAGAATAATATGATCAGAATAATAAAATCTTCACACCCGTTCAAACGGATTAAAAATTGGAGCACTTAATTTTTTAACCATATTTTTTAATATATAAACGGTCCCAAAAAATTAAGTGCTCAAATTTTTTATGAATTTACTATGAATTTACTGGGTATAAACGGTCCCAAAAAATTAACTGGGTATGAATTTTTTATTTAACCAAAACGTTGCCATTTTGGTGTGTGGGTAGAGGCTTTGGGGCAGCAGAGCCCCCGGGTCCGGGTAATAAGTGGAAAGAGATAGAGAGAGAAATGTTGGAAGTAGGGGGAATTTTTTTTAAAATTCTTTTTGAAAATTTGAGCACTTAATTTTTTGGGACCGTTTATATATTAAAAAATTAAGTGCTCCAATTTTTAATCCGTTTGAACGGGTGTGAAGATTTTATTATTCTGATCATATTATTCTAAAGAGACATAATCAAATTTTGTCTCTAAGGCTCTCATAATCACGTTTCTGCTTCATAGGATTGCAAACTGGTGGTAAGTTTTTTTTTTTTAACTGTGCCGTTAACGATCCGAGACGGCAGGGGGTAAATTGATAACGGAGTGAAAGTTCAGGTGTTCAATTGAAGTTTATTTAAGTTTAGGTGCCTATTTGACATTGAGTTCAAAGTTCAGGGGTTTTTTTGAATTTTTCCCATTTCTTTATGATGAATACAATATCTAGTGATCTATGCCTTATCCAGCTGTTATAAGTTCTCGGCCTTCTCGCTGAGATCTTTACTCAGGTGTTGAGATTATTTCACAAATCTAGTCAAGAACCAATTTTTAACCAATCTACTAGATTCCACCCCTTTACTATTTAATATGCACACAAAATTTAAGATTAGTAGAATTGCGTGTGACTCAGATTTCTGTTTAGTTAAAATGTGATTCCGTTTTGTATGTGCAGTCGATCGGGAATCACTTTCTTTTTCTGGTACACCGCAAATGGTAAATCGAGAAAAACATATAGTCACTCAGATGTGTTAGAAATTGTCCGATGTATATGGGCTCTTAATTATTTGTCAGAGCCCAAGACTGTTGAATGGCTCCTAACACATTTCTGCCTCGATCCGTGCAAGAAGTTTGTGTTCACCACTTTCCATTTGTCGCATCACTTTTAAGATAATAGCATAGCGGTCATACCTTAACAGAGAACCCCTTTGGTGGTTTGACGGAGGAGAAGTACACAGCCTTGCCGCCGCCGCCCACATTGGTGACGGTTCTCTTAACGGTCATGGTGCCATTGAGCTTGGAAATTGCTAGGGATGGGTAGTTGAGATTGTTGGATGTGGGTAGAGATTTGGGGCATTTGAACGATGGGTCGAGATTTGTGACACCATTGCCGCAGAGGAAAAGGAGGTAGTCAGTGTAAGAGGCGTCGTAAACAAGGCCGGGATCTGCCGCCTTTCCTGGTCGCAGGTGGCCGGAGCCGAACTGGAAGGGGTTTGCTGGGTTGCCGGCGGCGTCGGTTATTGGCTTTCCCATGTTGTTGTTTAGCCCCGCTGCAGTTTAAATTGTGATCGAAACGTTAGGCACAAAGCTTAATTGAGCTAATGGTTAACAGTAATGAAAAGTGGAAACAGAAAAATAAGATTATGCACAAGCATAACTTTCATTTTAAAAATTACTAGCTTGAATGATATGACAGTACATTGCTTAAATTACAATAATTGGTGTTTAAATCTCAGATCTCTAGACCGAAAGGCCAATCCATTCCATTTTGGCTAAGAGCTCTGAACCAAAATAGTGTTCAACATAAGTACTGATGAAGGAAATGCTCAGTTTCCAGACATTAAGTTGGAATTGTTGCTGTGACCCAAAACACATCACCATGCATGCCTCCAGGAAGCAATGGAGTTCATCCTGATTCCTGGGCTTCAGATGTGATGACAACCTTTTATTTGTCGAGTTTACTGAGTTGGTAACCCATGCAAACCATGTAAATATATAACTCCTCGTAGTCATATGATCGGAGCAAATTTATCTAACAATCTGTTCTCTTAAATTTCACAAAAATAAAAGTGATTTGATCATGGATGTATCCACAAATGAAATCATTAACTTGGGATACAACCCATTGTTGCCTCTAAACAGGAGTGACCTATGTAAGACTAAATTTTAATTTAGTCATTGTGGTGACCCACATATTTTATATGGCACATAATAATTATGAGTTTAATAGGATTTTTCATATCTTTATTTTATTCTATTGGTCAAATAGAGAAATTGTTTCCTAAATAGACTCTACTTTGATGAGAAGTAAGTATAATGTTCATTAAAGAAATCGGTCTGCCTACAAAAGAACATTTAGGGTTCCATCAAATTAACGTGATATACTAAACAGCTGAAAAGAAAGGCAAGTGAGAGAAACCCATCTTCCATCTAAGACTTAATGCTCTAGTAAATTATTGGGTTTTTGCCCATGAAAATAGGCCCAATATTCTGGCCCAAGTGTTTTGTTTTTGGAAGCCCAACATTACTTGGCTTTTTATTGGGAACAAAAAGATTTTTTGTTTGCTTGAGAGAGAGTTCTAGAACCTGTGAGAAGAAATAAAAGAAAACAAGGGTTAGTGCACTGGGTGTGTGCGCGTGTGCTTTTGGTGGGGAGAGCAGAGAGAGAGAGAGCGGAAGAACAGAAGAGAGAAAAGGGTTTTGGTGTTGTGTGTGATTCATTGGTCACCTGGAAAAGAGAAATAGAAGTGCTCCTGTGTGTGCTTGGATTTTTCGGTGGTCAAGGAACAAAAAGGGCAGCTAGCTATTTCCCCTCTCTCCTGAAGCCATTTGTGGCGGTTTGTGGATGTATTTTTGTGGGCTGATTTGATCCGGTTGGTGCCCTCTGTTTAAGCTGTCTTGAAGAGTTTTTGGGTAAGATCTTTTCGCTTTGATTGTAGTTTGTTGGATAGGATGTTTGTGGTGAGATCGTTGGATCTTTGTAAACCCTTTGTATACCTTGGTGATAGTGCTTTCTCTCTCCCGTGGACGTACCCGAGTTTGGGGAACCACGTATATTGGTTGTTTTTGTGCCTTGTTATTGTGCGTAGTAATTTTTCGATTACGCTTCTATTTGCGGGTGGGATTGATTAGGGGAAATAATCTCAACATAATTATGGTTACTTCAATTAATTACTGGATCACTCAAGTTCCGCAATAATAGATCCGGATACGTCGTTCTTGATTCTTTGATTTCCGCTTAATATTTGTATTGTGATAATCATGATAGTTTTAGATCTTGGCATAAACTTAGGTTGTTAATTATCTAACACCATTAAAGAATTAATTTACAACCTAACTCATTGGATCCCAAGACGAAATCTTAGTATGAGGCCTTTAAGAGTTTAGATATCCATGTTAATCTAAACTTAATGGCCTAGCGGTTGAGCCGCCCCTGCCTCACTGTGTGGTGCCAGCACCAAACCCTACTCACCCACAAAATAAATGTCCTATAAAGTTGGAAAAAAGATGTGAAAGGTCGAACCAGAAATGTACTATAAAATGTCTTATTGATGGTTTGTCTGAGTATAAACTTTGACAAGTTGATTTCACTTCGGATGTCAAATTTCGAATCTGTTAACAAAATCTGTGCGTGTAGAAACACTAATGAGGGTGCGCACAAGTTTTGTACCTGTGGTTATAAGAGCAGATCTGATGGCGGCACTGGTCCAAGTAGGGTGAACGGCTTTGAGAAGGGCAGCTGCAGCACCCACATGAGGGCAAGACATAGAAGTTCCGGAAAGAATGTTATACTGAACCACTCTATTATCCTCAGCCACCTTTGTAGGGGATGATGCTTCACTCCATGCTGCCAATATATTCAGCCCTGGCGCCGTTATATCGGGCTGCAAAGCAATAGCCAAAAAAATGAAAAACGAATATAAAATTAGGAAAACAAAGTTAATTAGTCTAAATTAACCGAAGTTTCATACAACTTACTACATCACGGTCTTAAATCATGGTATCGTGACACGAAAATCGTGCAATACGTTTAGGTCTAACGGTTGTGATTGTTCAGGTCTAATGTTTGGGCCCGTAGGCCTACCCTCAACTTCATTCTTTTATCAGCTTAAATTTTTTAAATTTAAGATAAATACAAGAAACCGGTACCTTGAGAATATCAGGGGTAATTACATTTGGACCCTGGCTTGAGAAGGCGGCCATGAATGGTGCCGGTTTCCAATTTAGTACAGTCCTTGCCGGAATGATATACGCCGTCGGATTCCTTGTCGAATTGATATAGTTGAGAATTTTGATCGCGTCGTCCGAATTCACGGCTGTCGCTGGAAGAAGATGAGCATCCGCTGCCAACTCGGCTCCATTGGTCGGACTATTTCCTAAAACAAAACCAATGCCACCAGCCCTCTTCACCTCCTCCCCTTTTCCAACTCTAGTCCCATTTCCTCTCAAGCACATCACAATCATCCCTTTGGTTTTCTCTGGTGAAAGAGAACCAGGTAGGCATTGCCTGCGAAATCAAGGTTTTTTATTTTATTTTATATATATAACTAAAATGGTCTCAAAATTGTAATTAATTAAAAATACAACAGGGAGAAAGATATTAACCCAGCAATATAACTTTTGGGCACATCTGGAGAAACTACTTGTGCTGCACAAACTAGTGGGTACATTTTCTCCTCCAGCTTGTATGGAGTAACTGTTTGACCCTGTATATTAGCGAAATAACAAAAGGTGAGTTACAATCAATCAATCAATCCAACAGCTTATCAAAAAAAACACTAATTATGCCGCAAAATAATTTTTTTTTTCAAATGTTGTATGCACTTCAGAGAATCAAAGAAAATGAGCATACTCCCTCCGTCCCTTTTTAAATGTCCTGCTTCGTAACTCCAACTTATTAAAAAGACATCATCATTATACCTTTCACATCAACTTTTTCCTTCACTTTCCTTACTTACCCATCATCATTACTCTTTTACTCACTAACTTTTCAAAATGGAATCTACTTTTAGGGACAAAATAGACAATTCACGAACTTTTACCTACTAATTTTATTAAATGGACACTTATTAAGGGACAGCCCAAAATGGAATACTGAACTGTAATAAAGGGACGGATGGAGTATTTTTTATTCTTCCAACATGGTGTGCATTTTCTCATTTCCGAAAAGGGAATGCTGGCCCTTTTGGTTTATCCTCAACTTCTTATCAACACATTCAATCAGAAAATAAATAAGCTATTAAAGACAAATCAGATTCTTTTTATTTTTTTTTGCTAAGTTTATTTTTTTATTTTTGATACGTAACAAATCAGTTTCTTGCCAACACTAAAACTTTCACTACAGCTATCATTCATCAATAAATATTTGAGATGAAACAAATGGAGTATTAATTCGCAAAATGTTACCTCAATTTTCATGCCATTGCCTAGCACAAGAGGCGCGAAAAATGCCCGGTCCACGCTGCTAGCCCCAACAGTGATGATCCAAGGGGCTGGATTTGACAATGTCGATGGGGTCGGTCCATTGTTTCCAGCACTACAAGCCACCACAATATTTTTCTTAATAGCATGAAGAGCCCCAATTGCAATCCCATCCTCAGTATAATTGGTAGGCTTAGACGTCCCAATTGATATGCTAAGCACATTAACTCCATCGCGAATGGCATCATCAATTGCCGCCAACATGTCCTCGGTAAAGCATGTGTTTCCTTCCTCTTTTCCTTTCCCTGGGATAGGCCAACAAACCTTGTACATTGCCAGATGGACTAGCGGTGCGCCTCCTGAGGCAGTCCCGCGGGCAAATCCGCCAAGGGCGGAAACGTTGGAGACCCTGCGTCCGCCCACCGTGGATGATGTGTGGGTCCCATGGCCGTCCTTGTCGCGGGGGGATCGGTATTCCTGCGAAGTGTTCAGAGGGCCATAGTATTGCTCGTATCCTTTGAGGTAGTATCGGGCTCCGATTAGCTTCCTGCCAAAATACATTGGTGTGAGCATGGTAGGTGTGGTGATAAATCATAAACGTGATTGCTTGAATGTTTTGGGTATATAACGTAATTTAAGCAGCTGGATGCCTGCATCTCATTTTTCTTTTCTTTTTTTTAATACCTTTTTTTCACGGTGATATGTAAATTTTTGAGTTCCAAATTCTACAGATGCCTCAAATTGAATAGTCGAAAAACTAAGTGATTATGGCAGAATCTTGTGCAACCATGAAAATTGAAGTTTGACGCAAATTTGAAATAATACTACAACAAAAGAACCATCTAGTTCCCAATTATTGCGGGTATGGGCGGGGAGGATTGGAGACAGACCTAACCTTTGACAATATATGCACAAAGTTGCTACAACACCACTGAAATAGTGGGCCCCTATACCTCCAAGAACCGAGGAGCTAAAGGGACATTTTGTTGTGGAATTATACCCCAAAATCAAATCAAAAGTCGAAAGGCATAAGAGAGGACAAGTCTAGAATCCCAAATCATTTTCTATGCACAATACCTATACTTCATTCATAGTCCAGAAGTATCGGAAAGCACACTGCAAACTTGAAAGAATGATATTTACCAAAAAAAAAAAAAAAAACTTGAAAGAATGATGTTATAAAAACAAAAAAAGCCATGACTATATGTTTGTACAGAGCCTAAAAAATCCCCTCAAGTTGTGTTTCATGGCTAATGATTTAGCCTAATGTTAGGATGACAAAAAAATTGACCATCTAATACACATGTATGTTGTACGACACAGAATATAATTAATTTCATGCAAATAAGATATTGTTTCACATAACGTATCCAAACATTGCTATGGGTACTTTAAATTTTTATTTTTTTTGATCCACTTGCTATGGTACTTTATTGTAAAGATAATGCATGAAAATTGAAATCATGATATCCATTTTGAATAACCTACCTTTTAGAGGTTCATCGTCACTTGAATCGTATAGTTAAGCTGAACTCAACCGCCACGGCTCATAGAATGAAAGGAAAAAAATTGAATACTGTCTTCGATAAGAATAGACTTCGTAACCAGGAAATTGAAAGCATTCAAAGGTGATGAACCGAATTAAACCACTTGGTTCTTTCTTCCTCTGTTTAGTACTGCCTTCCATTTCACACGCTACAGATCATAGTGCCTAAAATTCCATACAGCCTATAACTCGATTAATTCTGCAAATGCAAACTAAAACAAATGATTTCAGTTCTACCCAATCGATCCCTGTCCGCTATATAAAGTATGTGGTGGTCCCATAAATTATTGGGTAATTCCAAAACCTTGACAGATTAATCTGGTTAGGATTTGAGGGTCTGATTCAAATGAAAGAGAAGTTCATAAGATGGCAAAGGAAAAATCCAAAAGCAGTCAGCCTATGGTCCATATGGATGGTGAGAGATAATTTTCCTTGTTTTGAATGTAATGGACAAAGCTACAAGGATAACATGTCCACAAACCAATCCAACTAAGCCTGTAATGTAAAGACACTATGGCAGGCCCTGATAGTGCTTTCCGAGGAAGATGCCTCCAAGTTAAATAGTGCTCATGATACCACTCTCTCCTTTTGTGGCTCTCACATATCCCATAAGGGATTCATATGCATCACACAACTTTAGACATATCTTTGTCCTGAAGTCGTGTCCATCTACGTCTGTAGTATTGCCCAAAGAAATAATATATACTGTAGTGCTCCTATAGTTTGTTACCGTGAATTCAAACATGTTTCCAAGATGAGCGTTAAATCTAATTCATCTTCTTCTCGTCCTTCCTATTTCGATTGTGACAAGTCAATATTTGTTCATGACCTTTTGATGGTCGGGGACTCATAATGATTTCTTTCTGATCCAAAAATTATGGTTCATTTTTCACTATCTTTCAGAAAAATGCTCGTTGGCGTTACACGACTTGATGATTGAATCAAGTAACGTTACAAGGGATAGTTAAAGAGCAGTGAATCTCTTGCTCGGTGTTTCATGTGGTGATCCGGTTTTCTTCCGAAGAAGAAAAACAAAAAGTCATTCTAGCTAAAGTGTTCTCTCTCTCTCTCTCTCTCCAACAGTACTAATCCTATTAATTAAACTGGGACATTTTATTTCAAATCTAAGTGACAAATAAGTGAACATCCCAGCATCTGCTGACTGACATTAAATCAGCTCATAGGGCATATATGTTTTGTTCTTGGATTTCTGTTATCTCCTCTACGAACAAGAATGGAAATTGGAAAACAATGATATATTGAGTGAACCTTTATATCACCGGAAATTCTAATCGCAGGGACCGATTTGCAGGGATCCACGCAAGAATCCATGCGTTTGGGCTCATTCCGGGTCCCAAAAAAATCTAGAAAAATATCCATAAATTTTTGAATATTATTTTATGGAGTCCTGTAAAAAATCAGCTCCAGCGGATATCGGTAAGTATTACTTTTGGATTCGTAGGGGACATGGATTTTTGCGTGGATCCCTGCAAATCCGTCCCTGCGAATAGCAAGGCTCTTATATCACATTGTGAAAATCAAAATTATCTAGCTACCTGGAGTTCACATTGCAACATATATATATATATACTGTATATAGGAACTCACTTATTACAGTTTGACGAGTTAAAAGCATCACCACTCTGGCAGATTCCTTTCCAAGACTTTGGAATGGGTCCCATTCCTTCATCACTGAAGCTCCTTGACTCTGGCCAGACACCTGACAATTACCACATTCAATTCGTCAAAGAGATCATTATGCTGCCTCTTACTAATGAATTGATAGATAGAAACTGATTTTGGCATTTTAGTTTTAGTCATTGACATTTTAATTTTTGTCTTTTTCTTATTTGATGAAATTACAACATTACTGAAAGTGGATAAGCACTATCATAAAGGGCAATTTGGTTATTTCACATAGGATAAAGACAAAAAATAGAGTGCTAGTGGCTAAATGTGGAGTGCCAAAATTACTTTTCTGGATAGATTCTACATGTTGATATTCAAAATAGTAGTAATCGATATACAAAAACTTGCGCCCTATATAAAAATATAATTTAATTACCTGCATAACCTTTAACATTACTTTCATCGGAGTGATATGACTTTCATTCTCAAAATCATAAACTGCAACGGGAGCCAATTTCATTGGAAAAATAAGATTAAAAAAGAGATCACATCATTTTCTACAAGAATCTCTGTACGAAAAGCCATCGGTAGGTATATATAATTAGAGATATGAAATGTACAATGTTGAGCCAATTTCATTTGAAAAATACGATTAAAAAAGGGATCTCATCATTTTCTACAAGAATATCTGTACGAAAAGCCATTGGTAGGTATATAATTAGAGATATGAAATGTTGTACAACATTTGCTCATATCAAGGTTTTAATAGCGATGATATATGTCAATTAGTTGGCTGATACGTGTTAAAGATTTTTCCGCCTGGACACGTACGTGTCGAGATATGACACTTGATATTGGTATAAACTTCAAAAAATTATATTAGAATCAAACAATATTTGTTTAATACTGTAACATGCTCGTATCACGTATATGAGCATGGACACTCGATAGTCGATACGGATATCAAACGTATTTAGAAAATTTGAATTTGATGCACTGACTAGAGGTTTGCATTACCATTATCCAAGAGGCCAACAATGACGTCTCTTCCATATCTGGCTTTCAACAACAATTCATCTTTGTTCATATCGTTGTTTAATTCCTCTCCCTCTTCTAAGCCTACAAATTCCCATGATCTTGTAGTTTGCAATGAGTACTTTGTTGGGTCGCTTCTAAACACTGATACCACTTCTTCCAATTCTGTCCCTCCAAAAAATAAGTAATTTAGATACATAGGTAAATTATGGAGAGAGTGAGTATTAGTTTCCGACAGAATCCATTGAAGTTATTGCTTACCAGAGAGTTTCGAGGCTTCGTCTGGGGTGAGCGATGCTGCGAAGCCATTGATACTATTCTTGTAACTATAAAGCAGAGAGGCTCTGGCTTCTTCCTCTGTTTTCTTAACAGAGTATATATAAGAGTGATGGTTTTCTTCGATTTCATTCACAGTTTTCTCTCCACTGTGTTCTCCAAAATATACTATATACACCTGTAATCATCACTGAATAATTATGTGACGCATAAAACCATACGTAGATATGTATTTTATGGCCAGCTACAAAAAAAGAAAAAACCCTTCATTATCTTAATGCATTCCACGCTCAATGCGTTGCAAATTTTGAAATAAGCGAAATTCACGAAATATGCTGTTATAAAGAATGGATTAGAGCCGGAGAACAGATTAATTTTGAAACGTATATTCCAGTGTAGTGTTATATATGATTTATTGATTTGAAAAGCATCATCGTGAAAGGAAAAACCTGTCTTTCAACACACGAGGCTAACAGAGGGAGGAGGAGGAGGAGGAGGAGGAGGAGAGAGAAAGCTGGAGATTCCTTCATAGTTGTCAGTGGATTCAATGAATTACCCAATCATAGGCTGGTCTATATATAGATACACATATACAAGATGATATAGATGAATTTAATAGAATCCTGAATGAATACGGTTTATCCTTAAGTCTGGAGATGTTCTTCTTATGTGATCAAGCTGTTGTGAAGTTCTAAAAGGCCAAGAACAGCAAGCCCAATTGTCATACTAGTAAAGTGCAAGGGTATTATGGTCAATATTTTCGATGGGGCCATACCACGTAGATTCAATTTCAGAATCAAGTTATCACTATGGATCTTCACTTTGTTCATATTATTGAAGGCAGTTATGTTTTTGTCTTTTAATCAATGTAATATGAACTAAATCTTCTCCAAAGTGCATCTATTTTGTTCTCGCTGCAAACTCAACATGAAGAATAGGAAGATATCTTGCATTTTATTAAACAAACAATTTAATGAAATGCAGGATATCATTAAATGAAGAATATATAGGAGGATATCCTGCATTTTATTAAACAAACAATTTAATGAAATGTAGGATATCATTAAACTTCACGTTAAAAGTGGAACGCCAACAATAAAAAGTGAAGCGCAAAAATTAGTTTCCATCACTATTCGGAGAGATATGCTCATTAGTTTTGTTGCATCTAAAAGACTCCTATCTGTTTGGGAGGAAATCGGTTACCATAACTTACTTTGGAGATTCTTTTGGGATTATGATTTCACAAAATAATATTTGTCTCACTATAATTAATCTTTAATATTTTGAAAACTTTAGTTGACTTAGAATTTTGAACCAAATCTGTTGTATATCGCTTCATCACAATCTTTTTTTAAAGATTCTACTAAAGCCATGAAAATATTTCTAAATATGATAAATTATTCATCGTTTTTCTATGTAGAGATATAAGCTTCATCACTATCTCTTCCAAAACAATACTACTTACTAAGATTTCTTCCATTCGCTTTAATTAATTGCTGATTTTGAGGCTTGAAATGTCTATCAATTGGTCATGGCTTTTTTCCCACGATCCTAACTAGCTAGTAAATAGTATCTTATCAAAAACCGAATACTTATCAACAATTATGTTTTATTTTGAATTTTATCTATTTAGAAAGATGAGGTACTCGAGAGAGAAAAATCATGCCATATCTCTACCTAATAAAACACAAGGGTGTGGGGACCACACAAATACAAGTTGAAAGAAGGGATGAGATTCATTTAATCTAAGGGCTGATGTGTGCTCTCCAACTCTCTTAAGAAAATACCCACACTCTCACAAATATATTACAAAAATGCCATCGGCTCTTTTTATTCACTGCTCGACTTCTGGCATTGGCATAAAAAAATAAAAATATATTACAAAAATGCCCGTGCCTACGGCACTACCGGGGTGCGTAGTGCCGTAGGCACGGGCAAGCACTAGTGACAAAATAATACAGTATGGAGTATAACAACTTTTTTTTCCTACAAAATGAAGAAGATTATATTAATAACAGGCAAGCGGCACTTACATAACAAAGTTCATTACTATAAAATCGAACCAATCCGGTCCATGACCACCCTTAAGTTTTGCCCATTTTATATATTTGGTATATAAAATTAATGTTTGCGACTGAGAAAAAATGTACTTGATAGGTGCTGAAAAGCACTCGTTTATTCCCATTAACTTAGGCTCTGTCGGTCCTATCTAGTGTTATTTAACGAGATTTAATTGGTTTGTGGTGTTTCAGGGCTTACGGAGCTTTCGGAAGGGATTTGGAGTAATAATCGTGAGTTAAGGATGTTCCGGAGTGATCCGCGATGAGAAGAGGAGTGAAAGCTGAAAATCTGGTCCGGACCAAGGGATTTCTGATCCGGACCACCAAGGCTGGCACTGAATCTAAGCAATCTGTTTTTCTCGTCTGGACCACTTTATTCCTGGCCCGGACTGTAGGGCCCTCGGTTATCGGCTCGGTAACCGGGGTGCAAACCCTGTCCAACAGCTAGGATCCGGGCCAGGTTTTTCTGACTAGCTCTCTTCGGGAGATACTTCGGTCGGTGTTCGGACTTCGGTTGTTATCATCTTCGGAGCATCGGTTCGCTGCATGCTCCAGTGCTTCCAGAGGCTTCCAGGAGATAACGGTTTCTGTGAGTGGGACCTATGAGGATCATGCTCCCCATGCAGCTGGCACAATCATTGAGATCTGTCCCATGTGCTCCGTAACCACCTTGCCCCCTTCATCATATGTGACGTCACCCGAGGCGGTTACCCGAGCGTACTCACCACGCGCTAGCGTGGAGTCCAAGCAAACCTAGGTCTATAAACACAAAGTGATACACACCTGAAAGAGGTACGCAAAACTATCCTAACCCTAGACCTAAACACCTTCCCTGAGATCTAACTTAATCGTCGGAGGGTCACTGGGCAACCAAAGCCCTAGTGACTTGTTGCAGGTCAGGCGACGGACGAGCGGAGCAGCGGAGGAAGGAACCTAACCAGACACCACAGTCAAGGTCCCGATTAATCGAACCCCTACAATTGGCGACTCTGCTGGGGACCTAACTGTTCTTCATTCAATCACTTTCTTCCTCACAAAGGTTTCGTTCAAAGCTCTCTAACCCAGCCATGGTGGAAATCGACGATGCGCATCGCAGCGACACCCCCTTCGGCCCCGGAAATCTCGAAGACCCGGCGTCCGGCGGACCAGGCGCTCCTGGAAAGGCCCACATGTCCGTCGGACTCAGAGCAGGAACTTCGACTCAGGAGGCAGGGGCTCCGGCTGAACTCCAACCCTACATCCGCCATCTGGAGCGGAAGATCGACGACCTCACGACAGTAGTGGAGCGCGACAGAAGCGTCCGAGATGAGTTGGCGGAGATCAAACACCTCCTCCAAATGTCCCCGTCTCATTCCTCCGGAGGCCGTGGCGGAAGAAGAAGCCACCACAGCCCTCCCCGTAGCCGTGACGGAGGACAGCTGGTCGAACACCGACCTCGCCCTTCAGTCAAGGACTGCCTCGAACCACCAGGCGAGGGTCGTAACGAAAGGGACGTTGAACGAAGGGAACGCTCTCGCTCCCCAAATCCAAAGGGTCCTCGAGGGAAGCGATCCGCCTTCGAAAGGCTTGGGGGCGGAAGCGTCTCCGCCTCCTCCACCCATCCAATCGGATCCAAGGAGCGTCGCCAGGAGACCACCCCAAGTCTCGCCAACGAGGACAACGCCCTCCTGGAGTTCCAAACAAAAGGGTATCGTGAGCGCCACAAGGGCGATCGGTCAAAAAGCCCACTCGTCCACCACCCTAAAGATGGCTACAAAAGGCTTGGTGGCGGAAGCCAAAACACTGAGCGCCTCGAGCCCTACGCTCGAGATAGCTACAAAAAGCATCGGTACGAGAGATCTCCCCAACGGTCAGGGAACTCCCAACCGAAGCGAAAGGAGTACGAGAGATCTCCTCAGCGGTCAGGGAACTCCCAACCGAAGCGAAAGGAGTACGAAAGACAGGACCGACCGCTGCCGAAGAAGCATACCGCGACCGGGGGTCCAGACGGTCTCGACCGTTCGATCCGACCCCACCGGGACGCCCGTCTCGAGAGACTCACAACCTCCCCTTTCGTTAGGGAGATCGACTCGGTCACCCCCCCGAAGGGCTTCACCCAACCCAAATTTGCAAAGTATGACGGCAAAACCGAGGCATACACTCATCTGGTTCAATACAAGCTAGTCATGTCTCTTTTCCTTCGCAACGAGCCTTCGGACGACGCCTTCCTCTGTAAGGTCTTCCCCGCCAGCCTCGGCAACCTGGGCCTAACTTGGTTCAACCAACTTCCTGCCAGATCGATCTCTTCCTTCGATTCTCTCTGTGACGCTTTTATGGCTCGTTTTGTCACGAGCAACAAGCACGAAAAGGAGATCGACTCCCTTCTCGCCCTACGCAAGCGGACCGACGAGACGCTCCGCCAATATGCCGGTCGCTACTGGGAACTGTTCAACGAAATCGAAGGATGCGACGGTGTCATTTCCGCCCGCGGTTTCAAGCTCGGCCTAACCGCCCAGGACGAGCAGGTTTACGACGATCTCACTCGGCACAAGCCAAATTCCATGAAGGATCTCATGACTCGAATCGAAGGTTGGTGCCAGCTTATCGAAACCAAAGCAGAGAGGGGCATGGGGAAGTCAACGAGCTCCAAGGCACCGTTTACTCCGGTGTCCGCTCCGGCTCCCGCCTCGGCCTCAACACCGAAGAAACAAGTCAACAACATCAAAAAGTCCCCGAGGAAGGCACCGAAGCAAGGAGACTTCAGCGCGGAGAAAACCGTCTTTACTATGCCTATCTACAGGATTATCGACCAAGTAAAGGACCAACCCTTTTTCTCCTTCCCCAACCAAAAACTCGATACCGAGAACGGGAAAATCAAAAACCCGATAGTCCGATGTAGCTACCACAACGAACAAGGACACTTCACAACCGCTTGCAGGCCCTTCAAGGCCTACCTGGAGCAGCTTGTCCTCGGTGGTCATCTCAACAACTTCATTGACCACGAGAAAACAAGAGCCCGGGCGCAAAATGCCGAAACCAGAGCCAAAGAGGAAATCCAGACGATTAACGTTATTCACGGCCCTCTCAATCCCGAAGCCGCCCGTATAATCCGCGCCGAATTGAACGACGCTTGCTCTCCAACTCTCTTAAGAAAACACCCACACTCTCACAAATATATTACAAAAATGCCATCGGCTCTTTTTATCCACTGCTCGACTTCTGGCATTGGCATAAAAAAATAAAAATATATTACAAAAATGCCCGTGCCTACGGCACTACCGGGGTACGTAGTGCCGTAGGCACGGGCAAGCACTAGTGACAAAATAATACAGTATGGAGTATAACAACTTTTTTTTCCTACAAAATGAAGAAGATTATATTAATAACAGGCAAGCGGCACTTACATAACAAAGTTCATTACTATAAAATCGAACCAATCCGGTCCATGACCACCCTTAAGTTTTGCCCATTTTATATATTTGGTATATAAAATTAATGTTTGCGACTGAGAAAAAATGTACTTGATAGGTGCTGAAAAGCACTCGTTTATTCCCATTAACTTAGGCTCTGTCGGTCCTATCTAGTGTTATTTAACGAGATTTAATTGGTTTGTGGTGTTTCAGGGCTTACGGAGCTTTCGGAAGGGATTTGGAGTAATAATCGTGAGTTAAGGATGTTCCGGAGCGATCCGCGATGAGAAGAGGAGTGAAAGCTGAAAATCTGGTCCGGACCAAGGGATTTCTGATCCGGACCACCAAGGCTGGCACTGAATCTAAGCAATCTGTTTTTCTCGTCTGGACCACCTTATTCCTGGCCCGGACCATCGGGCAGCGTACGGGAATTTGTATTCCGTTGTTTTAAGTATTAGTTTTGGGACCAACTATAAAAGGAGACTTTAGTTTAATTATTTAGGGTACACGTTCTTTTCTGGCAGCTATTGGGAGAGGCAAGAATACAACTTGAAGGAGATTTTCTCCATGTTCTTCATTCGTTCTTCAATCTCAAGCGCATCTTTCTTCTTCATGACTGGTTAAACCCCTTATCTAGGGGGAGGATGAAACTCCGTATCAAGTAACTATATTTTTTGTGTAGGGTTTTGGTTTTGTTATTCGAATCGATTGTGAGACTAAGAACCCTTTCCGTTTCAATTGAACGGATTGATTTTACTTTTTCTTATCGATTGAGTATTTGTATTCCGGATTTCAAATACCTAGTCTTGCAATGGTTTTCATTGATTGTGGTTGGAGTTCTGAGATAGATTATGCTCGTAAGACGGATCGTGCCGTTAGGTGGCCAAACCGTGCTACTAAGAGACGGTTCGTGCTATGGGATAGTCTATGCCTTTTAATAACCCGATTATTTTCTTGACGATTATTGTTAGGATTTGCAAGTCCTAGCGATAATCCCTTTTGATTCGAATAAATAAACCTAACCCATGCATATTATTGTTACGCGGTCGGAGTGGATTCCAAACCCTAGATATTTTCTCTCCAATCGTTACAAACTTTCCATTTAAGTTATTCTCCTAGTTTAATAAACTCTCCAAATTCAAACAACCAAACTTCCTTTGCCCGAATTAATCTAAAAATTAATCGAATTTGTCGTAACTCAGCCATACTGTCTCTGTCGGAACGATACTCGGTCTTGACCACTATTCTACGGAGTAGTAGTTAATTCTCAGTTTTATAAATTTATTTTTGACACGAAACGACGCGGTCAAATTTTGGCGCCGTTGCCGGGGACAGTTAGCACGGTTGCATTAATTCAATTAGTTTTTAGTTTAGTTCATTGTTATTTTTTTTTATTTTGTTTGTTAGTTTTGGTACTCTTAGCTACAGGTTACGAGGCGACAAAACGAGCGAAAATTACTTTGGAGCAGCAGTGCCGTTATAAAAAGCGATTTCGTTGACCCACTGTGAGTTTTGTTCTTTTTGGCGAATTAGTGTCTGTGTCTGGAGTACCCCATTTTTACACTTGTGGGGTATTGAACTTGCATGCTTGGTCGTCGGTCACAGGAACCTAAACTCGTACCTCTTAATTTGGACTTAGAAAAGAGACGTAGGGGTAACAGAAAGACCAACTTAGTCATAATGGCAGATGATGCTGATGGAGCGCTTGTGGTACCTGACCCCCTCCCTCTCAACTCACACTTCGCCCCCACGGCTTACATTACACCATCATGCGTACGATTACCTGCAATCGCGGCTAATCAGTATGAGATTTAGCCCGGTACACTCCAAATGCTCCCTAAGTTTCAAGGGCAAGCTCAAGAGGATCCATATCAACACATCACTGAATTTGAATCCCTCAGTTCCACGCTTTTAATTCATAATTTTCCGAGGGATGCATTGAGATTGATTTTGTTTCAATTCACTCTGATAGGGAACGCCAAACATTGGCTTAGTACTTTGCCAGCTAATTCTATAACAACTTGGGCTCAAATGAGTGCAGCATTCCTTAAGAAATTTTTCCCCATAGGAAAAACACTCAGACTTCGGCAGGAGATTACCACTTTCCAACAAGCTGAGAATGAACAATTCTATGAGGCTTGGGAGAGATATAGGGATCTCATTCGTAAGTGTCCGCACCATGACATACCTAAGTGGCAATTAGTACAGAGTTTTTATTCTGGGCTGCTTCTGCCGCATCGTGTGATAGTTGATGCCTCATGTGGAGGCTCTGTGATGGTTAAAAATGAAGAGGATGCCTGGCAATTGTTCGAAACTATGAGCGAAGGGTCCCTACAGAATATTTCTTTTGAGAGGAGAGGTAAGTCAGGCACTACTGGTTCTGATAAGCCATGAGGAATGTATGAGATTAAACCATCTCATGACCTCAATTCCAAAGTAGAAATACTGACTGAGAAAGTTGAACAGCTTCTCACCAATGGATCGGCCACCTCACAGCCTCCACCTTATCAGGAGGCATGTTCTTTATGTGCTAGTCCGGCCCATTATATTGTTGATTGTCCTGCAGCACCACAATTCCCTTTGTTTGTACAGGAACAGGTTAATGCTGCATAGGGGTATGCCAATGAACAGGGTTTCTCCCAACTGGGCAATGATCCGTATTCTAGTACTTACAATGCGGGTTGGGCTAAACATCCTAATTTCTCGTGGAAGACGGAACAACAGGGCAACAGTTTTGCCCAGCAGCCTAGGCCATTTAACACTCAGTTTAACCCTGCGTATCGCTCACAGAATCACCAGCAAGCACCTCCCCAGCCCTTGAGGGATCCATCCTTTGAGGAAAAGGTGCTACAAGTGCTTGACAGACTAAATGACACCCAACAGCAAGTGCGCACCAACACACAGTCCATCGCGAGGCTCGAGACCCAAATGGGTCAAATAGCCAATGCACTGAGTCGTAGGGAAGAAGGTAGGTTGCCCAGTCAGCCTGTCCAGCCCCCTAAAGGGCAGTTTGTGATTCACGAAACTACCCTTGCTGACGCTAAGGTAGTCATGACATTGCGCAATAAGAGAGAGGTTAAAACCCGACCAGAGAAAGCAAAACTGAAAGAGCATTTGGCTCCCTCTGACCCCGATGACTTTGGGGAGGAGAGTTCACAGAGTAAGGAGGGAACCCCTCCAGTCACACCTGCATCACCCACTTCTGTGTCAGCGGGCCCTAAGGTGCCACCCTATGTGCCTAAAGCCCCGTTTCCATCATGTTTGAATGCACCATCTCCCTTTCCTAAGAGGGGAGCATCAATGGAGGATACCCTTGAGGTATTCAAGTAAGTGAAAGTTAACATCCCACTCCTAGATGCTATCAAACAAGTCCCAATCTATGCAAAATTTCTTAAGGACCTCTGCACTCAAAAGAGGAAAAATAGAACCAATGTGTCTAAAAAGGTCCTTCTCACCGAGCAAGTGAGCTCTGTTTTTCAGTTTGATGCTCCCCCTAAGTTGCAAGACCCTGGTACCCCGACTATTGATATAGTCATTGGGAAACATGCCATAGAGCGCACACTTTTAGACTTAGGGGCTAGTGTCAACTTGATTCCATACTCGGTGTATGAACAACTGGGGCTTGGGGAGTTGAAGCCCACGTCGGTTACCTTGCAATTAGCTGATAGATCCATTAAGGTGCCACGTGGAGTAATTAAGGACGTTCTTGTTAAGGTTAATGATTTTTACTTTCCGGCTGATTTTATAGTCTTTAACACAGAACCGATGCAAACCCTCAAAAAGCAAACTCCAGTTATTCTTGGTCGTCCCTTCTTGGCGACCGCTAATGCAAATATTCATGTGAGGAGTGGGGAGATGGAGGTGACCTTTGGGAACATGACTCTTAAGCTTAATGTTTACAAGGCCGCGAGACCTTCTCCAGTGGAGGAAGACTGCTTCGCAGTCAATGTCTTAGAGGACTTAGTGGAGGAGGCGTTGCCTTCTATTTTGACCGATGACCCATTGGCCGCTTGTTTGGCTCATTTTGATATTGGCCAGTCTATTGAGGAGGTTAACACTTTACTTGGTTCCACACACCTAATGGTCACCCCTCTTCGACAAATCGAAATTGAGCCTGCACCCACTCCTTTTGTAGGGTCCCCATTAGAGCTTGGGTTACAGCATGTGCCGCTTGAATCTATGGCTCCATGTGTTAATTTATTAGAGGCTTTCACGATAGATTGCGGACATACGGAGTGTATTCAAAGTTGGGGGGTAGGTGGTTCTTGCATAGACATTCATGGTTCAGAGGGAGAGATGGAGAGTAATGTGTCTTGTCCGGTCTTAATTTTTCGGGTGAGTTTCAAAACTTTGCCATTTAAGCACATTTTTCCTTGGTACGATGATTTTATTCGTATGGTGACTAGAGGGACAATTCTGACTCCTTTATGTGATAACTATCTTCCATTTTTCTAGTCGAGTCGAATGTTATCTTTTGGAATGATCCATCTCGTGTAAATTTTAAGCGGAGGATAAAACTATTCTTAGAGCGTTGAGTGTGAGGTGGATCATGACAAGTCTAGGAGACTTTAAATCCGTGGAGGATGAGATACCTCCAGTGTTTGCCGTGCTCAAACGGCTTATAACGGTCTGGTATAGCCACCTTGCCAAAGCTATATATGTAGTACTGAGGAGGTTGGGTCTGGCGGCAGGCACGTAGTTAGCAGCGAGAAATCTGTCTGAACCATCCGACTTTAGTGTCCAACTTGGCGGAGATTGCTTCATAAGCCGAGTGGTGGGTAAGGAATCTGGCAGCCCCAGAGGGAGTGACAGCCTATTAGATGATGGCACCACTTCTCAAGATATCGTTGAATCCTACGTATATTGCTCTTCCAACAAGTAGGGAACCACAGTCTTTGGCAAGGGAGAAAAGTAGTACCCGTGTCTTTCGCGTGAAGAAAGCGGTGGATTTTAATTTTTTTTGTTTTTAATTTTTGTCAAGCATTTTCCTGTAATTTTTTAAATGTTTTTTATCGTACTAAATTTGCCATCTAGAATTTTGTTTTTGGGTGCAAGAGCATGCGATAACATGTCAAAGTTGGATTGCACGAGACAGGTTGGTTCGTTCAAGTTGGGGGGGCCTTTCGGCCGCCCTATCTTTTCTACTTAGCTCTCCACTCGAGGTGATATCCTTCCTCCCTCTTTCTTTTCATTGCCTTATTTCTTTTAGTGCCTTTGCAACCACTGAGGACAGTGACTAGTTTAAGTTGGGGGGCAGGGAATGCTTCGGGTGCTTTCTTTAGTAGTTTGTTTAAAGTCTTAAAAAAAAAAATTGCGAAAAATTCTGAAAACTGAAAATTAAAAAAAATGGGAGCCTTTCTACATGAGATTGTTGTTTGTTGTGCTCGCTTGTTGATTACTTGAGTATAAGCATGCTGCTACCATTTCGATATCTCTTTGGCAGAGTAGTTTCACTTGCTAGACTGCTGGCGCTTTTGTTTTAGCATTTTTGCACATTGCACGTCGGACCTTGATTGCTTGTGAACTATGATTTGACTGTTCTTAAAGGCTATGATTAGTGAAGACTTATGCCCGAGTGAGCTTTTGTGCCTTAAGCTTTTTGTTGGAGTGGTGTCGAATAAACTCTTTGTTTGTCACGGGAAGAAACACATTTGTTGTCAATCTCATTATTTTTGGTCGCCAAGTGTTGGACTTGAATGCATAACAATATCTCTTGGTTTTGGTTTTGTCACATGGATGTTACATCCCTGGGAGAGGATTATATGCATTTTCTTGATGTTTGGGCCGGTTCGTTCCTTTATTTTTACATTTACCCCTTGCGAGCCACATTGAGCCTTACAGATTTAGCCTTTTCTTGGTTAGCTCCACCTTCCATATTGTGTTTGGAGAAAGGCGAGAATGTAAAGGTTAATTTTTGGGTAGATTGTTGAATTGTGCGGAGTGTTGGTGGTGTCCTTTAAAAAAACACACACACAACAAAATACAAAAAAATAAGAGAAAAAGGGACACCGATAAGTTGGAAAAAGGAGGAACGGTTGCTTTGTAATTGAAAGATGTTGAAGGGTTAGAAGGAGAGATAAGGTGGAGTTGAATTAATGTTAGCAGGGTACACATTACATATTTGCCTTGTTTAGTTGAAATACTCGCTTATTCTCTCACACTTGAATCTATTTTTACCCTAGCCTTGATACATTATCTCATCCCTAATGCTATAACCTTGAATAAAGTCCTGTTTGATCTTAGGGGTGTTGGGTTGAGGTTTGATTGGTGGAGAGTTCCAATGCTTGGCATTTTGTTCATGAGATTGTGTGTCCTTTATATAAAGCGTTCTTTTCGTGTCTTGTGTGCGAGATACTTTGCTTTCCATTTACATACCTTCTAACCGCATACTTGAGAGTTCATAATGCACCTTGTTTCGAGTTATTTCATTTGTGAGTGCATGACACGGTGAGAATTGAAGTCGAGGCTCGGTCTGAAGAGAGCGGTTGGTTATTGTTCATATGTGAATGAGGCCCGTGTTCACACACGCTAAGCTTAAGTGCCACAGTTTATTTCTTGAATTGTTAGCGCTTGGAACTATGCTTGTCTTGCTATATCTTTGTGGTAGCTTTATGTCCTCCGCTTGATATGCCGATGAGTTGCATGACTGGTTGTGTTCTTTGTGTTGAAAGGTTCCCTGTGTTTGTGGGTGTTCACTGCTGATAACCCTCGCACTTTTACGAGACTAAACTCGTCCTACCGGAGCACCCGGGGGTTCAAATGTTCTATCTTTCATTGCTTTCATTAGTTGTTTAGTTCTTTTCTTTGCTAGGGACTAGCAAAGTGTAAGTTGGGGGGCGTGATAGGTGCTGAAAAGCACTCGTTTATTCCCATTAACTTAGGCTCTGTCGGTCCTATCTAGTGTTATTTAACGAGATTTAATTGGTTTGTGGTGTTTCAGGCCTTATGGAGCTTTCGGAAGGGATTTGGAGTAATAATCGTGAGTTAAGGATGTTCCGGAGCGATCCGCGATGAGAAGAGGAGTGAAAGCTGAAAATCTGGTCTGGACCAAGGGATTTCTGGTCCGGACCACCAAGGCTGGCACTGAATCTAAGCAATCTGTTTTTCTCGTCTGGACCACCTTATTCCTGGCCCGGACCATCGGGCAGCGTACGGGAATTTGTATTCCGTTGTTTTAAGTATTAGTTTTGGGACCAACTATAAAAGGAGACTTTAGTTTAATTATTTAGGGTACACGTTCTTTTCTGGCAGCTATTGGGAGAGGCAAGAATACAACTTGAAGGAGATTTTCTCCATGTTCTTCATTCGTTCTTCAATCTCAAGCGCATCTTTCTTCTTCATGGCTGGCTAAACCCCTTATCTAGGGGAAGGATGAAACTCCTTATCAAGTAACTATATTTTTTGTGTAGGGTTTTGGTTTTGTTATTCGAATCGATTGTGAGACTAAGAACCCTTTCCGTTTCAATTGAACGGATTGATTTTACTTTTTCTTATCTATTGAGTATTTGTATTCCGGATTTCAAATACCTAGTCTTGCAACGGTTTTCATTGATTGGGGTTGGAGTTCTGAGATAGATTATGCTCGTAAGACGGATCGTGCCGGTAGGTGGCCAAACCGTGCTACTGAGAGACGGTCCGTGCTATGGGATAGTCTATGCCTTTTAATAACCCGATTATTTGCTTGACGATTATTGTTAGGATTTGCAAGTCCTAGCGATAATCCCTTTTGATTCGAATAAATAAACCTAACCCATGCATATTATTGTTACGCGATCGGAGTGGATTCCAAACCCTAGATATTTTCTCTCCAATCGTTACAAACTTTCCATTTAAGTTATTCTCTTAGTTTAATAAACTCTCCAAATTCAAACAACCAAACTTCCTTTGCCCGAATTAATCTAAAAATTAATCGAATTTGTCGTAACTCAGCCATACTGTCTCCGTCGGAACGATACTCGGTCTTGACCACTATTCTACGGAGTAGTAGTTAATTCTCAGTTTTATAAATTTATTTTTGACACGAAACGACGTGGTCAGTACTCCCTCTGTAGATCAACTACTGCCCCACACACTGCGAAGGTGGTAGCCGAGTTGGCTAAGGCACGAGGTGAAACTCCCCTCCCCTCTACACGGTCTCGATTTAATTGTGGTACTAACCATCATGATGCAGGGCAGAACTATGAATCGAAGAACAAACGTGCAACAAGGACAATCACAAACGGGATAGATATAGAGAAACGCTCTCTAGACACTTTATTAATCAATAATCATCAAAAACTGCGCAGCCCTAAGGCTTACAACTCCTTAAATAAAAAGCAAACCCTAAACTGACTAGGAAAAGAAAAAAAAATACCAATTTTGGAAAGTTCCAAAATTATTACATATTCTGAAAATATAAGAAGAAACAAAACTTCTCCAACAAGAACGGTCATTATTCATTTGTACAGAAAGATTGTGTCTGTACCGGTGAACACATGTCATTGAAAAGACACGATTTTAAATCGAGTCAATTTAGATTCACACCCTAAATAAAATATTATATCCTAAATATTTTCCAACATAAATGTGTGTGAATACTTTAGATCTATACTTTGCACCACGAAATCTTAATAACGAGTGGTAATTCGATCACGGCGCATCAGGATGTAATATTTACGATGAAATCTTGTAGTAATTAATTAACTTCCTTCTTTAATTTGTGATATGAATTGTACCCTAGCTTTTTCCGAATAAGGAGAAAAAAAATGAGATCTGTACACTCTTTACAAATGTTTTCGGTCAAAGCTCTAAACATGTGTTGCTTATGAGTCCTGCAGCCAAAATCAAAAGGACCACCAAACATTGAAGGCTTTGCACGAGTGAAGGAAGGGAAGATTCTTCATTAATTCTCTCTCTCAAATTGACTGGCCTGCTCTTGTCTAATTCCATTCCTCCTCCCACTCCAACTGACGCCATATGCCCACTTCAATGCTACAAAAAATCAACTAAACTCGATCGAGACTAGAAACCACAAGATCAGGCACGGGTCTTTTGTGGTAGTTCATTTTATTTTATTTTTATCATATTGACCATTCATTTATCTACCCTAAATGTTAAGCACTGATCACGTGACTAGCTATGATCAGTTTTTCATAAGCATATTATTTTGTATATTGACTAGTGCTTGCCCGTGCCTGCGGCACTATCCACCCCGGCCCGTGCCTACGGCACTATCCACCCCGATTGGAATTGAAATTACCCTTTGAATTTTGATAGTGGCTCAAAACATTATTTCAATTTTTTAGGTAGTTACAAATTGCTGGAAATTAACCTATTTTTCTTGAATGGTGAAGATTTTTTTTATTGATATGAAAATAGGATTACCCCGCAACAATCATCTGCAACTCAGCACAAATTTGATAAGATAAAAAAGAAACAGTACAAAGCAAAAAAGGAAAACAGTTTCCAGATCACAACCCTACACAGAATGTGCATAAACCCAACTAAGGGCTAGAAGAACACAAACCAACTTGAAGTATTGATCCAAAATGAGCCCCCGTCTGCTTGAAACATGAAAATGTAGAGCACCACCCAGAAATTAGTGCATGCAGCAACCAAAATCAGTATTGATCCAAGCTACCAGGGTATTGTCCATAAGCCACAGCAAGCAAGCATTTTGATACTAAATCATGTAAACACCATCAGGTGTCCCTAGAGATGAGAAAAGTTCATAAGAGCCTGAGGTACACCGAAATGAGAAGCTACAATCAATATGACAGTTCAAGTGTCAACCTCCAAAAGAAATCACCTCAAGAAGGAAATCTTTGAGCTACGGTCTCCAAACACGCATTACCATGGAGGTCAAACCTAAAAAACAAAAGGCCAAAAAATTATAAGAAAAAAAAACTCACCGAACCACCACATAAGCAACCCACCGAAATAAATAGAATTTGTCAATCTTTCTTACCAACTCAAGCCAAGAATGTAAGAGCGCTAAAACCATCAAGAAGAAGGATTATTGCTAATCATTAAAGCAAAATTGGTCCCCATGCAACAATGTACAGTTCCATAGCATCAACCAAAAGTTACAATGCATAAGAAAGGTGTGAAGATTATTACTCAAAATAGTTGACCTGTCAACTTGTATATGCAAATAGGCTTCTTGACTACAATTTAAGGGAACGAAAGGAAAAAGTCTATTGGATCAAGTGAAATGTAGGTACAACGGGAAGGGGAAAAAAAATGGAGGTACAAAATGAAGGTGCAGTAGAAATCGAGTCTTCCATCAGAGCTCCTTATACAATCCTTGATTAAAGAGTGTGTGGAAGGACCCAAATTCAGTTCCTGCAAAGTTTTCCGTGTTAATAGTTTGAAAAGTGAGAATCAAGAATACCAAGCAGTTCCATATTAGATAGCAGTATGAGGAAACATGAACTAACTACGTGATAAGCACCCGATAATGCCATTGAGCGCTAAGTCTTTAGTTTAGTTTAATTACATTGTTAATTTAGTTGTTTTTATTTACTTTTGCACGTAAGGGAGTTTTTAAGATATTTCAGGAAATCGTACAATAAAGCTAATTTCAATGCCGTGGATGACCCTTGAGGATAGCCGAGCCCCAATAGCTAAAGCTGGAAAGGCCTGGAGGTGACCCGACGGCACGAAAGGCCAAGTAGAGGACCAAAGAGCAAGTGCTGGAGTTATAGGCTTCGGTATCGATACCAAGGCAGCAGAGGTATCGGTACTGAGTGGATCAATTGAAGCAGCTTAAAGGTCTCGGTACCGATACCATAGCAGTAGAGGTATTGGTACCGAGTGTGTTAAAGGAGGCAGCTTGTTGAGCTCGGTATCGATACCAACTCAGAGGAGGTATCGGTATAGAGGGCCTTTGGAGCAGAATTTTTAGGGCATCTTTGGGAATATTCTGTACGAAAATGGGGCGCGATATAAATTCATTGTGATGCCACAAATCAAAGGGGGTAGATTTTATTGCATTTCTAGATCTAGAATAGGATTTGCTTACATTTGAATTCATTCTTGTTGTTCTTCATTTTTCCAGCTTTAAAACTGCATTTTCTGCCTTAGATAATTTTGTTTTGTTGTTTTTACCTTCATTAAAGTTTTAGCTACGCTTCCGATCTATTATAATCTCTAGTTTATTTCAAGTTTTGTTGATTCAATATGTTAGATAGATTTTGTCTTGCTTGTATCTCTCTAGATATGAGTGAGTAGTTTATAGGGCTTGGTCATGGGGTGACTAGCACCTCATGGCTTGATTTGGTTCGAAAATCAAGTTAGTTCGGGTTCGTTTGTCAAATTGCTAAGGTGTTAACCTCCTTAATCATGTGTAGGCAAGAGCGTCCTACTTGCCATACATGATACTTGGAGCTCTGTCGCTCGAGGCGTTTGCCAAATGAATTCTAGAACTCGCTCGGCATTCGAACCACATTTCTTCCAGGTTGAGAATCTTAGTTGTGTATCTCAAACCGAGTAATAGGATTAGAAAGTGATTTGACTTGAGTCATGGGTGTTAGGATCTCCTAGACCTAGCTTTCCTTTTATCTTACTAAAATCTTCTTAATTTAGCCGTTTATTTTCCACCGCTTAAAGTAAAACAAAGTTGGCGGTCTAAAGGCCGAAAACCTTGCTTACATCTACAAATCCATCCAAGCCGTAACAAATATTCCCTTGGGTATGATACCCGGTCTTCTGGATTATTATGCTTATCTCGACGTATTAAACCCTATGCTTGGGGTGTTATTCCTATATATCAGAGATGATGAAGCATTTTTGGCGCTGTTGCTGGGGATTATCTTACTATGGCTTTCTTGGAGGTTCGACAAACCGCTGTAAGTATCCCGCTTTCATTTAGGTTTAGTGTAGACACCCCAATCTGGGTCTCCCATTTGTTTTACTTCATGTTTTTCGGTTTCTTGTTTCCCCGATGATGAATTAGATCAAAACAGTCTTGAGTATGGAAAGGATTGAACTTGGAATGAGTGGAACCCTTCCTATCCCCTTGTCAACCCCAAAACCCTAACCAGGGTTTGATCATCGCGTGTCAATGTGGCTCACTCGTGCGTTGGTAATATTGCCAGGTGTTGGTCAAAGTCAAAGTATTGACCTTTGACCATCGCGCGACTGTTTGCTCACTTGCGCGTGTGTCCCACTCCATCGCGCGATGGCCAATGCCTGTCCCCATCACCTTTTTCCAGCTGGACTTTGTAATCATCAGGTGACCTGTGGGGCTGGAACCCCATTTTCGTCGACAGAACAGTGTTCTACAGGCTGCATGGGTTGCTCCACCCACACAACCACTCCATCACCTTGTTGGCTTATTTCTCCACCAAGTAAGGTTGACCAGCCTTGTTGGCTGGTTGCTAAGCCTAGTTTGCCACCCACCTTGCACTCCCTCTCCTCCTATAAATACCCCCTTACACTTCCAAGTTAAGGGTTACCAAAATTCACAGCAAAAAGGTTACTAAACCCCCACCACACTTGATACTCTTTCACTCTTGTGTTCTCTATACACTCATTTCACAAGCCCTACAACCTTGTTCAATCCATTTCCAAATTACTCAAGCAAAGGTATAATTTACTGCCTGTGTACTGTTTGATCCCTGAGGGGGGCTGGCAGGGCCAAGGCTGGTAATCAATACCAGTCCTGGCCCTAAAGTCAACATGGCTACAAGAACCTTCGATTGGTACTCACTCGCGCGATGGACCCACTATCACGTGCGACCCTCAAAGGTTGCATGCGACGGTCCACGTGGGGATGGTGATGCCAGTTATTTCCTTGTTTACCAAGTTATAAATCACTGTGATGCATGTTAAAAACTAATCCCCTTGTTTGCATGCTGTTTTCTTTGGCTTAGCCTAGATTTCTTTTCTGTCTAGTCTGGAATGCCCCTGGGTTGCTTCTGAATATGTCTCAGAGCCCAAGCATGCAAAAGCAATTCCTGGAAATCCAGTCATGACCCTCGTGCGAGGATATCACTCCGTCTCGCAATGGTCACTCTGTTTCCAGAGGCTGCCTTTGTATGGGCAACTTAACCCTTGGCCTTTGTTTTAATACCCCAACTGTTTAGGGGTTGCAAGTTAATTTTATTCAGTCTGTATGTAATAATTATTTACTTCCAGTACATATAAACTGTTTGGTTTGCCTCCTGGGTGAGCACTGGTCCTTCCAGAGCCCAGAAGGGGATAAAATTCAAACTGTTGGTGAGGCATCAACACTCGCGCGAGTGTATGGCTTTGTCGCGCGATGGTTGGCTTGCATGTACGTAGATGCATGCAAGTTGGCCATTGTTTGGGCCAAATCCATATAAAGCACTGCCCTGGTGTTTTAACCGCAGTTTTGGACTTTATTTCATTTATTTTTGTTCCATCCATCCGTGCTATATTAGTCACATCCTGCAAATATGTTACAGTCTAATCCCCGATTAACTGTTTCCCCGCCCTAATTGGCTAAAAATCGATTAATAAAAGAAGAATCACAAAAGTTTTCACAAAATGCTTAAGTAAAAACCGATCTCCGGATTGGGCGAGAGAGGTGCCTTAAAACCCTTTCCCTCTCGTAACCTGGCTCCCGAACCCAGATATGGTTTATGACGGACTGGTGCTTTCACTTTTCAAATCAAATAGCGCGGCAGGTGCTTCAAAATACGGTTCTTTGTCGGACCTTCAAACCCGAGTGGCGACTCTGTATTCCGAGGGCTTGCTTCTCCGCTTGCGCTCCCTCGATCCGGGTTACTATGCCTTCGCTTTGGGAAATCAGAATTTCCTAAGGGCATGCTGCCCTCATTTAGTAGTTTAGTTGTTTATGCTTTGTTAGCTCATATTTAGCTTAGTGGATACCTCTAACCGATCTTCATATCATAACCTGAGGTGTAACGAAGCTAAGCTAAATATCGAGTTTGTTTTTAGTTATTATAGTTTGCTTTAGTTGCTTAGTTGATTGCATTGCTAAAACGAGGTGGTGGCATAACCCCTCGCACATCTTATTGCTAAGATGAGGTGGCGGCATAGCCCCTCCAATCTGGTAGTTAGTTAGTTGGTACTATTTGTTTTGTGTATGCTTGTATACCGAAGCCCTATTTCGAATCGGATCGGTCTTCTTCTCCGCCTAAAATCCGAAGTATTTCTCGGGCATATCCGACACATTCTCCACCTCGCAAATTATCTCGCCATCGTCAACGCAAAGGCCGAATGGCCGAAGAAGCTGCAGTCCGTACTTTGCATGAATATCTTAATCAAGAAAGAGCTCCTCAAGTATCGCCCATAGTTATTCCGACTCCGACTGCTAGGAATACTTTTGATTTCAAAGCTGAGTATCTCCGTGTGGTTCCAGAATTTCGGGGGCGAGAGTTGGAGGATCTGTATTCTCATATCCGGGAGTTCGAGACTATTCTGCACTCTTTTGTCACAGTTCAGGGTCAACTCGATCAGGCTTGTCTCAAGCTGTTTCCGTTCACTCTAAAGGATAAAGCGAAACAGTGGTTTAATTCTCTCAAGCCTTAATCATTGCAAAACTGGGGAGAGGTTCAGGATGCCTTCACAACCAAGTTCTTTCCAGCGAGCTGGACAAAGTTGCTCATGGATCAGATTCAGAACTTCAAGCAAAGGGATGGAGAGACTTTTCACAAATATTGGGAACGGTATAAAGACTTGCTTATGGCGGTTCCTCATCATAACTTTCCTCTGTATTTAAGGATCAATTACTTCTACATGAGGTGTTCTCAAGAAAGTAAGCAACTCCTAGACACTATGGGCGGAAGTGACTTTATGGGGAAAACACCTCAAGATGCTTGGGATTACTTTGAGTCGTTGGCTGAGAAGACCCAAACATGGCAGTTTGCAGATCCTGGGGAGAGGGCAATGTTCAATCAAGGTCCTACCGATTCAGGGAAATTCTCTATTGCTGAGCATAGTGCTTTTGAACTCGCTTGGAGGAGATCGCTCAGAAGCTTGATAAGTTGGAATTGAAGAGTGCTCAATCTCAGGAGGTGAAAGTGATACGTCAAATGGAGGAAGTTTGTGTCATATGTGAAATGGTGGGACATTCTACTGAGGCATGTCCAAATATTCCTGCTCTCAAGAACGTGATTATGGGATTGCTCCGGAGGAGGTACATGCATGTAGTCCAACATTTTGATCATTTTTCTCAATCTTATAATCTGGGGACACGACAACATCCGGCCTTCCGATGGACTCAGTTGCACGATGCGGGTTCTTTTCAGGCTCCACCTCCCGTGCCTCAATTACCTTGGAAGCAACCTCAAAATGCTTTCAGTTTCCCTCAAGCGGTAGGTCCACCAGGTTTTGTTCTGTTAGGGCCATTCCCACATGCGAACCAATTTTAGCAACAACCCCCGAAACGTTCATTCGAGGATCAATTCAACGCTTTCTTGCGAGGTCAAACAATCATCAATGAACAACAAACTTAAATGATGGGTGATATCAAGAATCAGTTGGGGAAGTTGACAACAACGGTGGGTATATTACAACAAGAGAAGGGAAAGTTCCCAACACAACCTCAACCTAATCCGCAAACTACCCCTAACCCGCTTTCTCAAGGTCTTCACTTTGCTAGCTCTTCGGTGACTTTCCCCGAGCAAACAAAGGCTATTATTTCTCTTCGAAGCAAAAAGACAGTGGATAATCAAGTGGTGATGCCTCCGGAACCTGTCTTATTACCTTCTCCTATCGATTGTTCAATTCCAACATCAACCCTTGAGGAATCTCCCAAGGAGGCGAACAAGGAGGCTTTAGAAGGAAAGGATAAGGAAAAGGGAAAGGAGAAGGAGAGCGTACCGGATCCTCAAGTTATTCCAACACCGACACTGTATCCTCATCGCTTGAAGGCCTTGGCTAAACCGAATTTCAATGCAGAGTGGCATGAATTATTCAAGCAAGTGAAGATCAACATTCCTCTCATGGATGCAGTCAAGCAAATTCTCTCATATGCAAAGTTTCTAAAGGATCTATGCACTCGGAAACGTAAGCTTAATGTTCAAAAGATATTCCTTACTGAGCAAGTGAGTTCTATCATCCAAACGAATATCGCTCCGAAGTACAAGGATCCGGGAAGCCCTACTATTGCCGTCACTATTGGAGGAAAGCGAATCGAACAAGCCTTGCAAAATCTTGGTGCTAGTGTTAATCTGCTTCCATATTCCGTATACCAAGAGCTTGGGTTAGGGGAGATGAAGTCGACTCGTGTTACACTCCAATTAGCCGATCGGAGCGTTCATGTGCCAAGAGGGGTAGTAGAGGATGTTCTGGTGCAAGTCAATCAATTCATCTATCCGGTGGATTTTGTGATTCTTGATACAAATCCGACCGATTCTTCTGCAGCCTCTACTCTGGTGATTCTTGGGAGACCTTTTCTAACTACGGCAGACGCTGTTATAAATTGCCGGAACGGACTTCTCAACATGACCTTCGGTAACATGAAGATGGAGGTCAATGTATTTAATGTGGGTAGTCAAATGGGGGATGACGAGAACATGAATGAAGTGAGCCTTATTGATACTCTTGTAGAAGAACACGTGGATGAGTTGCTCTATAGTGACCCTTTAGAAGTTGCTCTCACAGCCGAGGAGGCCAAATTCCTTGAATCTTCCGAAGTGAGTTATTTGTATTCGTTGCTCAATGAGGAGGATGAAGCTTATGATATGAACTCTTGGACTCCAAAATTCGAAGAGTTTGAAGAGCTACTCCCAATAGAGAAGAATGTTCTTTCCTCTAGTGTGGAGCCACCGAAACTGGAGTTAAAAGCCTTGCCCGACACGTTGAAGTATGCTTTCCTTGGGGACAATGAGACCTATCCTGTCGTTATTTCCTCTTCTCTTGGGAATCTCCAAGAGATGGAGTTGATCAATTTATTGAGGAGGCATATGAAGGCTATAGGGTGGACCATTACTGACATTAAAGGGATTGACGCTACTCTTTACTCTCATCATATCGCTTTGGAGGATAATGTTAAGCCATCCCGCCAACCCCAACACCGCTTGAACCCTATTATGAAGGATGTAGTACGTGCGGAGGTCTTTAAGCTTCTGGATATAGGAATCATTTACCCCATCGCCGATAGTAAATGGGTGAGCCCGATTCAAGTTGTACCGAAGAAGTCTGGGGTTACAGTTGTGCGCAATGAGGAGAACGAGCTCGTGCCAACACATGTTTAGACAGGATGGCAGGTTTGTATTGATTATTGGAAACTCAATGCAAACACAAGAAAGGATCATTTCCCCTTGCCATTTATTGATCAGATCTTCGAGAGGATAGCCGGACACACATTCTACTGTTTCTTGGATGGTTATTCCGGGTACAATCAAATCGATGTTGCTCTAGAGGATCTAGAGAAGACGACTTTCACTTGCCCCTTCAGAACTTTCGCTTATCGTCGTATGACGTTCGGATTGTGCAATGCTCTGGGGACTTTTTCATGATGCATGATGGGGATCTTTAGCGATGTGGTCGAGAAAATAGTGGAGGTATTCATGGATGATTTCGCCATTTTTGGCGACTCGTTCAAGTCGTGCTTGGCCAATCTAGAGAAAGTATTGACAAGGTGTGAAGAGAAGAATTTGGTGCTGAATTGGAAAAAGTGCCACTTCATGGT
Source organism: Rhododendron griersonianum (assembly GCA_018127125.1). NCBI lineage: Eukaryota > Viridiplantae > Streptophyta > Magnoliopsida > Ericales > Ericaceae > Rhododendron > Rhododendron griersonianum. The sequence continues at coordinate 36,433,389 of CM030789.1, forward strand.
CACTCAACGGATTGTTATGGGTCACATCATTTCTTCTGATGGTATCGTAGTATACAAGGTAAAGATCGATCTTATTTCCAATCTCCCGACTCCAAAGTGCGTAAAGGATATCCATTCATTTCTCGGGCATGCCGGTTTCTATCGTCGGTTCATCAAAGATTTTAGTGCTATCGCTCAGCCCCTACGCCAACTTCTTTCCAAAGACATTCCATTTGAGTGGACTTCCACGTGTGAGCAAGCATTCATCAAGTTAAAAGCTAGTCTCACCACTCATCTGATTGTGCAACCGCCGGATTGGACCTTACCGTTTGAGCTTATGTGTGATGCAAGTGATTTTGCCGTGGGAGCAATGTTGGGACAACGGAATGACAAGCATCCGTATGTGATCCATTATGCAAGTAAGACCTTGAACGATGCTCAAATGAATTACACTACCACGGAGAAAGAGTTACTTGCAGTGGTTTTAACTCTCGACAAGTTTCGGTCGTACCTAATCGGTGGCACTCCTATTATTGTGTACACGGACCACTCTGCTCTCAAGTACTTACTCACCAAGCAAGACGCCAAGGCCCGTTTGATAAGATGGATTCTCCTTCTCCAAGAGTTCAATCTAACCATCAAGGATAAGAAGGGTGTTGAAAATGTGGTAGCTGATCACTCATCGAAGTTACAATTTGAGGATCCTACTCCGAGTCTTCCTATCGTGGACACGTTTCAGGATGAACAATTGCTTGCTGTTTCAAGTACCCCATGGTTTGCCGACATAGTGAATTATTTGGCTACGGGTCTCTTACCACCGCATTGGTCTCCTCAAGAACGTCGTCAGTTCCTTTATGAAGTAAGGATGTTCTCATATGACGACCCATATCTTTTCAAGTATTGCCAAAATCAAATAGTGTGCCGTTGCCTCCTGGATTCAGATCAATGGAGAATTCTAGAGTTTTTCCATTTGGAAGCTTGTGGAGGCCACTACTCTTCTAAGAAGACTTCCGCCAAGGTGCTACAATGTTGATTCTATTGGCCAACCTTGCACAAGGACGCCTATCACTTTTGTGTCACTTGTGAACATTGTCAAAAGCTTAGAAGTGTGACTCAAAAGGACGAAATGCCACTCACTAACATTCTAGTAGTTGAGACCTTCGATTGTTGGGGCATTGACTTCATGGGACCATTCCCCGTCTCTTTTGGCAACTTGTACATCTTATTGGCGGTTGATTATGTATCGAAATGGGTAGAAGCCATCACAACATGCACCAACGATGCAAAGGTGGTGGTGGTGTTCCTCAAGGATAACATTTTTTCACGATTTGGGATGCCGAGAGCCATCATAAGCAACCAAGGTACTCAATTTTGCAATCGCGTGTTTGAGGCCTTGATGAAGAAGTACGGTATCACCCACAAGGTCTCCACCGCTTATCATCTGTAATGAATGAGCAAGCAGAGTTGGCAAATAGGGAGATCAAGCATATCTTGGAGAAGACGGTGAACCCGAATCGGAAAGATTGGAGTCTCCGGTTGAATGACGCATTGAGGGCATATTGCACGGCATACAAGACCATCTTGGGAGCTTCACCATATCATTTGGTTTTTGGGAAAGCATGCCATCTTCCAGTCGAGCTTGAGCACAAAGCATATTGGGCAATCAATGCTTTGAATTATCGTTTACCCGCCGCCGGAGCACACCGAAGGCTCTAACTCAATGAGCTTGAGGAGATCCAGAGAAATGCTTATGACAACACCGCCATCTATAGAGCAAAAGTCAAGGCCTTCCACGACAAGCGAATTCACTGGAAAGATTTTGAGGTTGGGCAGAAGGTACTCCTATACAACTCTAAGCTTCATTTATTTCCCGGTAAATTGCGTTCTTGTCACACCCTCAATTTTCAACATAAATAATGAATACTCTTTTGATAAATAAAGGTCTCGCACTAATACAATTAATACCCAAAACATCTTCCTTTCCCCTATCCTCAAATAAGATTCAGTTGTTACATTTTTGGCTCAATGGCCCCAAGTTATTGAAATACCAATGTCCAAAGAAAATAATATTACAGTTGTAACAAATGTCTTTCCAAAATACTTCTTTCGAATCAAATGCAAATAATCGCCTCTTTTATACCTTTGAAAGACATGATCAACAAGCACGATATGCACGCCATGCCAACTTCCTTGTTTTGTACCTGAAAATGATAGGGTTGAGCATACACGCGCCCAGTAGAGAAATCTATACTCAAGTTATATGAAAATATGGTGAATTATGCTTCTAGAGTGAATGAATACCGATAGACAAGCCCAAAGTTCACACGATCCTCAATGTGCAGCGTACAACGGCCAAAGGATTCTAAACAATCCTAACAATTCACAGGCTAAGATAGAATCGCTAATATTCCCACTCTAGCCTAAACATACCATTAATTTAGGTTCAATCCTCCTCAACAGTGTTAGTCACATTTCATTTGTTATCACAAATCTTCATATTTATAAGTACCGCGTTTAATTCTCATTCGACTTTCATTCATTACCATGCAATTCATTTAATCATTCATTTTTATATCAAAACAGAGTAGAAAAACACTCACTCTATTGATTCGAGCCGGAATACCGAAATCCGTTGATTTGTGCCCAAATACCGGAAACCGTTGATTCGCTCAGAATGCCAGAGGATTTTTATCAAAATCCTTTAACCCAAACTAAAATCTCTTTCTTCAACTTTATAAATCAATTTTGTGCCATGTGTCTGAGCTAGCTCCTGCCGGCCAATTAAAGGACCCCGATGTCCTCTGCCAGCACCTTACCCATAAGGAGGTCTGAAGTAACCAATATGAGCATTTAGCTCTGCCGGCCAATTAAAGGACCCCGATATCCTCTGCTATGCACTCACCCGTCGATGAGTCCTGAAGTAACCAATATGAGCATTTAGCTCTTGCGAGCCAATTAAAGGACCCCGATATCCTCTGCCCAGGCACTCACCCGTCGATGAGTCTGAAGTAACCAATATGAGCATTTAGCTCATGCCAGGCAAATGTCCTCTGCCAGGCACTCACCCGTCGATGAGTCCTGAATGTTCTCATTGTGTCCGTTTGTTATTCACATTTCAATTCTCGTTTCCAATTTACTAGCACCAAACCATCCAGTCATTTCTCAATTTAATCAAACAAGTACTTCTCTACCAATTACGCACGTCACAATATTCCTTATAGTCTACGATGTTCACGAGCTCCTTCACACTACTATAGCCTTTACGATGATACTCCAACTATGCTAACGAAAACCAATGGCACAGATACGTTCAACGAGTCGTACGATATGATCTTTCAAACTTAGGAATGACTTTCAGATATCCTGATTTTCAGCAGAGCAATCCAAGTCGAAAATTCATCAAAAATAGCATACTCAATATTTTTCAATGATTCCAACGCTAAAAGATCACCAACTTACCAATCTTTAAAACCCATAAGGACCCATACCCAATAGCATCGTTTAACTATAACAAGCGATGAAAAACGCAGCTCAATAAGCTGTCCAGATTTTCAGATTGCAGGACAATCTTCTAAAAATCACTATAAATCGAGTTCTTAATATTTTTGGGTGATTCCAGTCCTGATAGTTGCGCGATTGAATGAATTACAAAAGATGCGAAGGAACCTTAATCAAATTTGCACTTGAAACATGGTTAAACAGGCATTTACAGAGCAATACGAATCTGTCGAACTACAACATGACAGATTCGTGACCAGTTTTCTAAAATCCACCATTTAATCAATTCTCAACGGTTTTGTATGATTCCAGCGGCATTAGAACGGGCTCTAAGTCTACTCTATTTCATACGAGGGAACCAAAATTCAAAACTGAGCTTAAGAAGGCATAAAACCCCAAAAACGCAGACCATGTTCTGCTGATTTTCGGAAATGGAAGGAACAAGCTTAAACAACGAAGCAAGATGCGATCTAGGTACATAAACACCGTATAAACGCATAACAAGAGTAAGAAATCTCTACCTCACGGGTTTTGAGCAAAACCCCAAAGATCCAAGTGAAACCGAAACTCCAACGTAATCCGATCGTAAATTTTCTTGGATAGATAGGAAGCCCGCGCTCCGTAGAACAACTTTAATTCTCGGACTTTGTCCGGAATCTTGCTCTAAGAAGATGAACTTTAGGAGAGAAGTTGATGGAGAGGTGAGAGGCGAGAGAGAGCCGGATGAGAGTTAGAGAGAGAGATGATATGTGTGTGTGTGTCGGCTGACATAGAAAAAAGGAAAGAGGAAAAATTACTCCCTACTACTCACCCACACTTATATACATGCACACACACTAATAACACTTGTTCCCCTTCACAAATAACGATATCACATTAACCCCAATCAAGTAACCATGCCATTATTCAAATTTTCACAATTTACACCTTTACTCGATAATTATAATATTTCTTTAAAAAAAATATAGCCCTAAAATATGGGTCTCTACAGTTCTCGTTGGGCTGGCCCTTATGTTGTTGAGCTTGTTTACAACCCCATGGTGCTATCGATGTTTTGAATCCGATTAATGGTAAATCATTTAAAGTTAATGGTCAAAGGCTTAAACCATTTCTCGGCACTTTCGAGGTTGGAGAGCCGGATGAGGAGTTGATCAATCCAGTTTACACGGTCGATCCTGTAGCTTAGCTTGTTCACATTACATTTGCACGGGGAGCGAAAGCGTAACTATGGGCTTAACTATTTGTTGGACCCGGCCCCCAGGTAGGGGGTACCCACCATTGACTTGGGTATATATAGCTTCGCACGCCGCTATTAAAATAAGGATCGTGTGCCCAGTTCCGGTTAGTAAGGGCAAAAATTTAATATCAGTGACATAGGACTTTAATTAGTTCTTCTGATAGGAGTAATTCACAGTGAACCACTCACGTCTTCCAGATTAGCCCCAACAGGGGGCGGTATAGATCTTAGGTTGGGCCTTGATATTCCTGTGCTATCGCACTTGGCTCTATCTCGTTGCTTGCCTGGTTACAATCTTAGGGGACACTGGACTTCATTGTTTGGCGGAGTCTAGCTGTGACTTGGACGCTCCGAGTTCTAATATTAAATCTGTTTATATTGTACATATTGTTTTCTTTCTTGTGTTGCCATGTTTTGCTTTCAATAAAGTCTAGGAGATGTTTCACATGTTAAAAGATTTCACCAATGTGTTAGTGAAAAAAGGGCTTTAATTAGTTCTTCTTTGTAGTAGTTTGCCATTAACGATCCATGCTCTCCGAATATGCCCCTATCGGTGGCTACTTAGGTCTTTGGGTGAGATATGATATTTCCATGTTTGCATGCTAGGTTGTATCTTGTCTTGCTTTGTTTTGATCTTAGGGGACGCTAGACTTAATTGTTTGAGGTCAAGCGGTAAATTTTATTACGGGCGCTAGCATAACAACTCTCAATGGTCTAGTATAGCCACCCATTTCTTACCCCACCGGTAGGGAATGGGAAGAAAAGTATGACTCGTTTTGATCGCGTGATGATCGGGTGGTGTCTTTTATTTGTTTTGCATATCTTTGTGTTTTCTTTATGTTATGTCTTTTTATGTTTTGTTTGGTTTGAAACCGGATAACACAGGCCGATGGTTCTAATGTCATTTGTCTTGGGAAAGTCGTTCTCTTAAGTCTTCTGCAGGGTTAACATGCTACCACACCAGCCTTGGTAGTTTGGGTCTAAAGCCGGAGTGAGTGTGGCGTTCAAGAGCCCTAAGCATGGATGCTGCTAAGTGCCACAGTTGTTAGTCCGATAAAGCCTTGGCCATGACCATGTGTGACTAGCTGTGGTTCCGAATTGGAAGAACCGAAGGAGTGAACCTTGGAAGCATCAAATTTGGACAGAGCAAGACATTGGCATCAAATCCTCTAACTTGGTCGAGGTATTTAGGGGTTGACATTCCCCTTGGAGGTACATTCGCTCGCTCTTCCTCTCTTCGCTTTTGTTCTTCATGCTATGAGGGCATAGCATCGCTTTAAGTTGGGGGGGAGGGGTTAGCTATGAGCTATTTGTTTCTTTTTGTGGAAAATTTGAAAAAAATTCAAAAACAAATAGAAATTGAAAAACCAAAAAAATGAGAAAATTCAAAAAAATAAATAAATAAAGCTTTTTACTTGCAATCCTTCTTTTTGTCATAGGTTTTTAGCTCTTTTCATGACTTGTTGCAAGCTCAATAATTGTTGGTTGGCAAGAGTTCGTTGCAATCCTAAGAATTTTGTGCTTCTCAACTTGCATGCATGGTAAAGATTGAACGGTCTAGGTGTTGAGTATAGTTTTTGAGCAAGTTTTGCCCATATCCCCATCATTCAATAAACATGCTTGTAGTGTAGGTAAATAATCGCATGTCCATGTTTAATTGTATGTGATGTCGACTTTGAATCATTTTGGAATCCATGGCGCACTTAGGAAAGGATACAAGGCATTCTTTGCATGATCATACTACATATGTGTCACCTAGTCCTACTTTGCATCCTGGTCTTTTTGCCGTTCTTTGCTTAAACCTAGGCGACCGGTTGTTTGGAGGGTTGTTGAGAAGAGGTTTCAATATTCAAAGGTGTTTTGGGGGATGTCGAATGAGTTTTTGGAAGTTTTGAGGGTTGAAATGAAAGAGCAGCAAAACTTCTGAGTTAATGGCTTCGGTATCGATACCATAGTTGTGGAGGTATCGATACCATAGGGGTTCGTTTGATTCCAGCCTCGTGGGTACCGATACCATAGAAGTGGAGGTATTGGTAGAAGTGGAGGTATAGGTACTGGGAAGCTACGATGGCAGATAATGGCTTCTGTACCGATACCATAGTTATGGAGGTACCGATACTGAGACCCTTACAGGCACATTTCAATCGACATCAAGCACAGTCAAACCACCTCCTCTCCCCCAAATCTGATTCTCTCTCTCTCTCTAAACCTCCATTCTTTTCACTCCAAATCAAACCCTAACACCCAAATACCCACCAAATCCTTCCCTCTCTCCATCAATCTCCATGGCCACTCCACAAAATCAAGGATCTCAAGGGTTTTCCTGGAGGTTCAAGCTTCATCTTCTGAAAAAATCAAGGTAAACCCATCTCTCTCTTCTTAAATCCGAAATTTTCATCTTTTTCCCATAAAAATCCCATGTTTCTTCCTATTCCTCACATATCTACACCCTAACCACCATATTTTACCACCTACATCCCTCAATTCCACCCAAAAACCAAAAACCCCCAAAACCCTAACACTAAATCCGAAAATTCCCAAAAAAATAAAATAAAATACAAACCCTAAACCCTTCCAAACCACAATGCCAAGGATAAAAAAGACTGCCAACCATGCTACCACCTCTCGCCAAGCAATTGAAAATGAAGATATTGGGGCATAGTTTGAGGAAGAGGAGGAGCTTCCGTTCAAGGAGGCTTCGTCTTCTAGGGGAAAAAGAGGAGGAGAACTCCACAAGAAATTGCAGCGGATAAGTAGAAAAATCGGGAAGCAAGCATGGACAGTAAGAAATTCAAAAACGAGCGGCAAATGGATGCTGAAGCTTTGGGAAAGGAACACTGGGGCCTCCACATTGTCATGCGAAAAGGTTTGACGTTCTGGACTGAGAAATTAGAAAGTTACAATAAAAAGTTAGTGGTTGATTTTTACAAAAAGCAGAAAATGCCTGTGGTGAATGGGAAAATGATCCCAATTGTAACGACCCGGATTTTTGGGAAATAAAATTTTCATTAAAAATTTGAATTTTATTTTATTGCTTGGATTCCTTTTAAAATTCCTTTCTAATATCCAAAAATCCATCGTTACTAAATTTTAGACTTATAAATATTGTATTCTTCGTATAAATTTTCTAGTCATTTTCCCCAAGGACAAGTATGCTTGTAAAAGCACTTGTATATTTTCCCTAGTAATCCGTCGTAATTAGATTTGAATGCATCACGCTAGTTAACATAGTCATTTTCTGAAGACAAGTGTGCTAGTTAGCTTTAAGATTATATTTCTTGGCTAGAAATCCTACTTAGCAAGACTAGTTAGATTTTAACCAATCTTTGAGAAACCCTAACCAGCGATCCATCTAGTTGCTTCTCCTAAACCCTAGGAAGACCTTTTGAACTTCATTAGACCTTTTGAACTTCCTTGAACCATTTGAACCCTTGAACCCTAAATGAGCCCTTTTGACCAAAGTCAATCTTTAACCTTTACCCATTGGACGATAGAAGTTAGGGAAATCTTTATCCATTGGACAATAGGTCTTTCATCTAAGTTAATCTATTAAGGTACACCTATAAAGTAATATATAGGAAGAAGTATATATAATAATCCAATATTATACTTTGCCCTTTTATCCATTGGTCCATGGAAGTTAGGGAAAACATCGCCCATTGGTCCATAAACTAGTTTGGCCACCTAGCACAAGATCTATTAGTTTAATGAACTCACCATGAGTCATTGTACTTATATACATACATTAAGCAAGTATAGTACTTACCATCTTTATCCATTGGATAATAAAAGTTAGGAGAATTGTTACCCATTGGTCAATAGGTTAGTCTTCTTATCAAGTACAAGATCCATTAGTTTAATAGATTTGCCATGAGTCATTGTACTTATATATATACATTATGCAAGCATAGTATACCTGAACGACCGGAACGACCAAAGCGAGGTCTATTCTTAATTTCTAGTCGTCGCAATCAAGTGATTTATGATGAGGAGAGATTTCCTCTAACCTAGGGAGGAGGAAATCCTACAGCCTTTATTATGTGTCAACCGTTGAGAATGCATGCCCACGTAAGTAGTCTTATGTGTTTCACGTAACATAACATTTTCACTAACGTCGTCAGTTTCTGTCTTTCTTTTTTTGACATGGTGTTATTTTTCTCTTTTCATGGTCCAAAATTCGTCATTGATCTTGTTTCCACCACCATGTGAATCACTGAAAATCCTATGGGAATCAACGAGATGTGGACCAGATTGGCGTGCAAGTCTCGCTTTTCAGGTTCCACACAAATTATTCGAACCCTTCATTAATTTTAAAATATTTTTTCCAGCGGTCTTTGATAAATTTAGCTCAATCGAATAACTACAAGCAATGGTTGATCCAACTTACCACTACAAGAAAAATTACATTGGGTGACGAATGAAAATTGTCACAAATTGCATGTTTTTCGTCACAAATAATATAGGTGACGAAAAAAATTTTGTCGACTAAAGGTTGTCGAGGATTCCTACCTGGTGACGAAATCTATTTTTCGTCACCTATAGTGCCTTTTGATGACGAAATATTTCGTCACCAAAAAGTGAATAATTGGTGACGAAATTTTTTTCCTCGCTTATTGTGCTTTTTGGTGACGGAATTTTTCGTTGTAATAGACGTTTTCATATGGAAAAAAAATCCTTCTTTCTTACTCCTATTGGGTTTCGACCCTAGTCTCTTGAGTTTCTCGCGCAAGCTCCAACCAACTGCACCACACATACTTTTCAGTAGATATTTGAAATATCTAATATATAACATATATGTTTAACATCTATATAATAAAACAAAGCGGTTTTTGAATCTTATACATAACCAACGGTCGAGATTTATCCCCTATTTGTGCATAAATCTAGACCGTTGGCTGAATGACCATTAATGCAGGTAGAATTATGTATAGCATATCTTATTTATTACCTTAACCGAAAGAATTCAAAAAATTACAAAGCATTCCTTACATTCTAACGTCTTTCTTTTTTTTTTTTTGGAGGGACTCTATATCCAAATTGGCCTTTGCAAATGTAGGAAATAGATTCTAGATTCTAAAATTTTCGTGCATTGATCTTAAACTATACTCCTAATTAGGAATTGTTTTGAATATAGATATAGAATATAGATATGGTAATGGGTGTCAAGAAGTCTCATAAGGAAAGATAAATATTCAATAATTGATCCCTAAAATAAAGCTTATAATTTCCTCCTTCAATTCTCCTAAAAAATGATAACTTTTGAAAGCTCATAAGGAATAATTGTCCTATAACATTATCGTTTATTCATATTATTATTTTGGTAATCAAAGCAATCTTCTTATCGTTTTCGTGTTTGTTTTTTCAGTGTTTAGATGTTTCGAGATCTCCTAGCGACTGAAAATCTCATTGTGGTACGGTTGCAGGTTTGAATTTATTTTACTCTTTCTTTAGAAGTTTTTCTCTTTCAACAGATAGCTCCCTTTTTTGTATTGGTGTAACTTTAATTGTTGCTTTGATTTGTTTCCCTTAGGTAGTCTGTTACTAAGTTCTTACTGGAATCCAAAGAAATCAAGAATATTTACATTTCGGAGCTTTTAAATATTTACATAAATAATATGGAGTCAATGAAGACACGGCTATTTCAAAGATATTTTAAATCAATTCACTCCCTTCATGATTCAATATGTAAGTTCAGATTTTGGGTCTTTTGAGTTTTCTAAAAATTATGAATTCAAATTGGGAATGAGAATCTAAGGTTATTTTTTGGCTTATTGTTATTATTGTTGGTTAATGGTCGTGGTCTGGTTTTACAAAAGTGTAATATCATGTTGTGCGGATATGATAAAGTTATCTTGCGAATGTGATTTCGTATATGCTACTGTGAAAATGAATTCATTTGGTGTTCCAAATTGGTAGTGTAAATGAGAAATCACAATCGAGTTTATCTTTAGTTTCCTTTTGCTCAATTTATAATTCTTTTTTCTTTTTTGCAGCTATATATTGTGATGTTGAAGGATAAACTATTAAGGCCATTCCAATGAATACCACGCATCAGAGGGTAGTTTTGTTCAATTCATTCTCTTTGTAGTATAAGCTGCAAGTTGGGGTACCGTGTTTGAATTTTTTGAGCTCTAAATGGCCCTAACACAAATCTAAATTAATGGGATAATTTTTTAAACTAATTTTTATGCTTATTGTTGTTGCTGATGGCTACTCTCATCATGTGAATGTGCTTTGGTAGTTGGGGCACTCTACTTTTATATTTTCATATTAGGATCAATCTCTATTATAAAACAGAAGAGTGTGGGGACAAGTTGTTGCAACGTGATGCAGAATGGAGTAGAGCGGGTCACGTCCACGTTCCTCAAGCAACTGGACCGAGCACAGCCCAACCCAAACTGGAGCAGGGTGACAACGGCAGAATGTTCACTGGTTTCACTAGTTCTAAATTAGTGAATATTCACTAATTCTAGAATAGTTAATATTCACTAATGTCCTGTTTCCTTTTGACAACGGTCACTGGTTTCACTAGTGAATATTCACTAATTCTAAATTAGTTAATATTCACTAATGTCCTGTTTCCTTTTGAGAGGAGATTTAGTGAATATTAACTAAATCATTTTTTATTTAGATTGCTAATAACTTTTGATAGGAAATTCTGTTTTAGTTGCCGCTTGTTTTGGCAACCTTAGATTTCTTTCTAGTATTTGATTTTCAGCCCTAATTGTTTCCTTTGTTTCCTAAGTTGTTAGGGTTCTATCGCCCTATTTATATTTCATTGTAAGCCTTAGGGAAGGGAGTTGTTTATTGAATTAATGAAAAATTGAGAGTTTATCTCTATTCGTGTTTGTATTTCAAAGAGAGAATCTTTAACATAAGCAAGTTCGTGATCTCTTCTTGCAACTAATTTTGTAAAAGGAGGCTGCGCTGCATCAGTTGGTATCAGAGCTCTCGTTCCAATCCTGACTATGGCCGAAGGACGTGCTGGAGGTCGAGGTGGAAGAGGAGGTCGTACAGCTTATGTTGATGAAGTCTATGAGCGAGATGATGCTGCTCGGGATGCTCGAGCGGAGGAAAGATTTCAACGACTAAAGTGGAGGGTTGCATCAGTTATACAACGCCTCGAGGCTCTAGAAGTTGGGAGATTGCCTCGCCGCCAACCGTTTAAACCTAGCCTTCGAACGGAGGTAGATTTTTCGGATGGTGTTTCTATCACCAAACCGTTGCCGGGTAACCATCAGTCGACGGGGAGGACAAGGGCGGTCAAGATTGCTAATCGTGATTCGCGACTTTGGGAATCTGGTTTGAAGATCAACTTTTCTGAGTTCCAGGGAGGTATGACACCAGAAAAAATCTTAAAGGTTAGTGCAGGAGAAAAAAAAGTCATAGAAGAAATTCTAGTTGAGGGAGATGTAGGAGACTTTCTCGACGATATGTTAGAGGAAGAGTCCGATAAAATATTTTTGGACACTAATCTGTCACCGTTTCAGTTAGAAATTGATTGGGAGTCACCTCCAAAATTCGATGAGTATCCGGATGAGGAGGAAGTTGTCATTCATGAAGTGGAAGAGAATGTGAAGGATGAACCGATGAAAGAAATTATTGTTGAAGAAAATATTGTCCCAGTGGCTGGAAAGATTGCCCGAGCGGAACCAATGGTTGGTCTCGTACCCAGTTGTGCTAGTGCAAGTTTTTGGTGCAATAAAGAACTATCTTCTATTTTGGTTGGTGAGAATATAAATCCATCATATATGGAAGCTCTCATCCTAGACACCACAATTGAAATAAATGCAAAGTTATTTTGCAAAATTCATGAGCACGGCAGGATGATTTTGTCTTTCAGTGAAGACCAAATATTAGAGTTATCTAAGGACATTGTCCTAGCGATTTTTGAAGATTGCTCGTTCAAATTCAGGTTCGAGAAGATTAATTTGAAGAACAAACTTGATGCAGACAAGGTTCGGCGTACTCAACTATATATACTCGAGGACGAGTTTCTTCAAGACGGGGAGAATGATGCAGAATGGAGTAGAGCGGGTCACGTCCACGTTCCTCAAGCAACTGGACCGAGCACAGCCCAACCCAAACTGGAGCGGGGTGACAACGGTAGAATATTCACTGGTTTCACTAGTTCTAAATTAGTGAATATTCACTAATTCTAGAATAGTTAATATTCACTAATGTCCTGTTTCCTTTTGACAACGGTCACTGGTTTCACTAGTGAATATTCACTAATTCTAAATTAGTTAATATTCACTAATATCCTGTTTCCTTTTGAGAGGAGATTTAGTGAATATTAACTAAATCATTTTTTATTTAGATTGCTAATAACTTTTGATAGGAAATTCTGTTTTAGTTGCCGCTTGTTTTGGCAACCTTAGATTTCTTTCTAGTATTTGATTTTCAGCCCTAATTGTTTCCTTTGTTTCCTAAGTTGTTAGGGTTCTATCGCCCTATTTATATTTCATTGTAAGCCTTAGGGAAGGGAGTTGTTTATTGAATTAATGAAAAATTGAGAGTTTATCTCTATTCGTGTTTGTGTTTCAAAGAGAGAATCTTTAACATAAGCAAGTTCGTGATCTCTTCTTGCAACTAATTTTGTAAAAGGAGGCTGCGCTGCATCACAACGGCTCAGATTTGTTTGATCCAAAGGCTGTAGTGCATCCTCCCATTTCCTGGTTAAGTGTCCATGGTTTTCACCTAAATCACACAACTGCCATCACCTTCCAATTGGGATGCATAGTGCCGTAGGCACGGGTTAGCACTAGTGCTTTTACGATTCATTCAAGAGTTACGGTTTTAGTATCTGATGTACATAAGTGCAACCTTTTCTCTTATTTGCTTTGGAATTTTAATTTTGATCCGAAACGAAAAAGAAGGAATTAAGGAAAATGAAAACTCAATAATTCCAAACCGATTGGAAACAAACTTCATGTCCGATTTTGAAGACGAGATATCCTATCGGGTACTAATGCTATCCTTACTTTTCTTTTGCTAGGCTCATACCTAAAAAACCTACTTTTATACACATAAAAAGAACACTACAATATAGGTGTGGCAAAAGATCATGTCAATCATTAACTTCACTTGAAGGGTGTGTTGGGCATGGTGTATAATTTTACCTAGCCTCTTGGTCATGCGACGTGTGTTATTATAATAAAATTGGTATAATCCCTTTGAATCTGAGCAGGATTCAGTATGGGCATGCATTTTTTCAATGTACGTACTTAGAAAGTGACTAATCAAAATTTTAATTACCTATTATAAGACGTAGAAATGTATATTTATTTGGTTGTTGGAATCCCGTTTGATTATACATTTTAAACATCTTTGATACTATGTGTGAATGCAACTAAAGGAATTAGTCAGGTTCGATAACATATGTTGTGTTAGACTATTTTATGAACTTGGTTAGATGGACCATATTTGAAGCATATTTTGCAAAATGAAAATTTTCGAGAAGTAGATTTTGTTGGGAGAGGAAAAAAATTTCATTTAATAGTTATTTATAGCGTCCTCTCACATGGGACATATATATACATGGAACTCACCCCATGTGAGATGGAGTTAAAAACAACCATTTTCCAAAAAAAATCGAAAAAGTAGTGTTTGATACTTCATTTAAATTGTGTTTAAAATGCGTTGTGCCGTGCCTTCAGGCACGGGCATGCACTATGAAAATATATTTCGAATGTAATTTTGAACCTTTAAACATTAAAATTAGTAATTTTGATAAACATGAAAGTTGTAGGCAATTGAGTTATTGTTCAAACCCAATTTGAATTATCTCAATCGGAGTTCTTAGTAAAGAGTTATGTCCGAAATACATTTAGTGACAAAGCGCAATTCATAAATTTCGTCACGAAAGGTACCCATTTGACGACGATATATATTTTTCGTCGTTGAAAGTGTTAAAATGGTGACGAAATTATTTTTCGTCACCAAAGTTAAGTATTTGGTGACGAAAGAAATATTTTTCCACAAATTGGTCTCATTTGGCGACAAAATATATATTTTTTCACCAAATGATTATTTTTGGCGACAAAAAATAATTTCGTCACCTTTTTTAAGCTTTCGGCAACGAAAAATGTATTTTGTCACCAAATAGGTACCTTTGGTGACGAAAATATTTTTTTAATCGCTAAACAGGTATAATTGGTAACGAAATTATTTCGTCACGGAAGTTGTTAAAACAGTGACGAATTTATTTTTTCGTCGCCAAATATACTCATTTAGTGACGAAATTAAATTTCGTCACCACTTTTTCGTCACCAATTTTAATTTTTCTTGTAGTGGTACTTTCCATCTTTGACCCTTGGATAATAAAGGTTAGGGTAAATATTATTTATTGGATAATAAGCTAGTCTTTTCTACCTAGTACAAACCTATTAGTCTTATAGATATACCATGTGTCAAAATCATTTATACATATTATATTAGCCTAGTACTTTCTATCTTTAACCTTTGGATAATAAAAGTTAGGAGGACTATGACCAATTGGTTAATAACTACTAGGGGAATTATTATTCATTAGATAATAGGACTAGTACTAATGTATGTTGGTTAGTAGCATTACCCAATTTTCCCATGGGATTCTCTAGTGAAAGAATAAGATTTATACTTATATATATATATTTCCATAGGATTCTATATGTACCTAAATATTATTATAAGGCAAGTGTATACCTACCCTTAATTAAATATAGGAAGTACTCTTGTGCCAAATCCAATTGTTTATTAGGAAAATCTTACTCTTTCTAAACCCCATTTGTTTATTCTTCTTTTGTCCTCCCATATCAAGTAAGTATACATATATTATACATAGGAGTACAAGAGGGAGAGAGAAAGAGAGATTGCCGAGAGAGATGGGAGAGGGCGAGAGAGAGAGGCCGGATGAGAGAGGGAGAGAGAGATGGTGATGTGTGCCCTTGTACCCTTCCAAGCCTAGTCATAGTCCTTGGCCAATCTTCACATATCACCTAGTACCACCAAATCTAGGGTTTCTTGCTCTTTCAATCCAAATCCAATCCTCTCAAGTACTAGACTAGACCAAATCCCCAATAAATTAACCTAAACTTGTCCTAGATTGGAAAGAAAATCTTGTAAACTTTCCACCTATGTACTTATGTACATTGTACCATGGAGAGAGAGAGAGAGAGAGAGAGAGAGAGAGAGAGAGAGAGAGATTTCGGATGAGAGGGAGAGAGGGATAGTGATGTGTGCAAAATGTACAATGAGCCTAGTCATGTCCTTTGGCCAAACACCTCACCCAATAAAAGGACAATCAAATCTAGTCAATTCTTTATCCATTGGATAACAAATGTTAGGGGAAAGATTGTCTCTTGGATAATAGACCAACCTTGGCCTATAAATAGCAAGCCATTCAAGCCTTGAACTCACACCTTCACTTCTTGCTCCCACTTCTCTCTAGAAACTCAAGCATTGCTCCAACTTCTCTCTAGAAACCATTTCTGTTTTTCCAGACAGCCTACTGCCCTTTGTAAATCCTCATTATTCTCCTGCTTAGAGTAGTTTTTAGAACCAACTTCCTCCGGGAAAGTTGTAGAGCACTTCGAGAGCTTCAAGTTAGACCCAAGAACCACCCTAATCGGTCAAGAAACGACAAAGATATCGATATCCAAAGTTCAGCAAAAATTCGGATTTCCAAATCTCCAGACAGCTTACTGTCTCCCCTTTATCACCATATTCCTCCTACCTAAAGTACTTTCTAGGATCAGCTTCCTTCACGAAAGTTGTAGAGCACTTCTAGAGCTTCGATGTCAACTCAAGAACGATCGTATTCGGCCAAATATTGACCGAGTTACTGCCATCCAAAGTTCGGTCCAGATTCGAGAGTTTCACCGCCCGTAGGATTTCCAATTAGCTTATTCGACCCCGACTAGTTTCGGATCAAGGTAGGATCTTCCTATACCTCCTACACTCCAAGTATATGTCGATTTTCCTATACTTTCGAACTCTAAATATAATTAGAAATGTGTTTGCTTTGAAATATAGATAATCGTGTTTATAGGTAGATTAATCTCTACTCATTTCCCTAAGTATAGATATGAGTATGTTCATGTAGAATACTCCTTACGCCCTAACTTTAAGTATAGTATAACTTTCCTATACTTTCCAAAAAATCTAAGTATAGCGTATTGCATGCGTATTTCGAATTGATGGTAGATTATTCTAAGCCTTCGAAATCTTAAGTATACGTAGATTATCTTAGCTATTTTCCTTAAGCATGATTAGAAATGTTTAGAAGTTATTATCTTGGTTAACCATGGCATGATTAGCATAACGTTAGAAACACTCAATAAACATATGCTATTTTGAACTTAAGAAAGTATGATCTTGGATTAAGTCGAAGTGATTTCATTTTAATCTTAAGATGATATGTGCATGATTACATGTTTACTTGACTACTTGTTGTTGATAAAGCATAAGTGATTTATCACTCCAAAGGTGTCCGTCCATGTGGCACTATGCTTAACTTTGTGTGATTAAATGTTGAGTATGATGATGTGATAAAATGAGCATGCTATCTAATATAGAGTTGAATGATCTTGTTAATTTAGTGTGAAAGAATTTCCGCGTAGTCATTGCATGTAACGAGACACAAAAACCGAGAAAATAGAAACATGACACCTAGGGTGTGGTTAAAGAAAAGATGGGATTAAACTGCAGAAAATATTTTGAAATTACATAATGACCGGACTTGGTAGTCGTTGTGTAAGTGTTTTTGAAAACCGTAATGTAGCCGGACTTGGTAGCTCATTGCGAAGATTTCCAATGGGGCCGGACGTGGTAGTCTCATGTGGAAATATGGCTTGATTCTCTGCGAAAAGGAATCAATGCAAGATTTGAAAGAGAATGGATTTTGAAAACCATGATATGGCCGGACTTGGTAGCCATCGCGTGTGTTACTAATGAAGCCGGACTTGGTAGCCTCGTTAGTAGCAATTTGTGAAAAACCGTAATGTGGCCGGACTTGGTAGTCCATTGCGAAGATAAGGGAAATAATTGGTCTTGGATAAAATATTTTTGAAACTACATTGTGGCCGGACATGGTAGCCCAATGTGAGTATGTTTTTGAAAATCGCAATGTGGCCGGACTTGGTAGTCCATTGCGAAGATAAAGGAAATAATTGGTCTTGGATAAAATATTTTTGAAACTACATTGTGGCCGGACATGGTAGCCCAATGTGAGTTGTGAAAACCCGCAAGGTGGCCGGACTTGGTAGCCCTTTGTGTGGACTTGCGAAAACCGCAATGAGGCCGGACTTGGTAGCCCATTGTGAAGATTTCCAATGGGGCCGGACGTGGTAGTTTCATGTGGAAATTAGGCTTGGTTATCCGCGGAGAGGAGCCAATGCAAGATTTGAATGGATTGTGAAAACCGCGGTGTGACCGGACTTGGTAGCCTCATTAGTAGCAATTTGTGAAAGAAACTTTGGAAATTGTGGTTTTTGTAAAGGTGAAAAGGTTGACACGGTCTACGATGAGTCGCGTAGGAGAAACACGAAAAGACATGACACCAACGTTAGAAAGATAGCAAATGCGGATGTGTTATTGCTTAAATTACTTTAATGAATGAGCCTGTATAATTGTCTATGTGAATTTCTGGTTATAAGGATTAGTGGGTACGGTTTATCTTGGAAAAAAAATGGTGACAAGGTCTATGAAACGCTACGTAGAAGAAACTCTGATATCACGAACACCAACGATATTTAATAGAAAATGTGGATGTGTTATTGTTGATAGCTGTTGAATAAACACGTACTGCGTAGATATCATTATCTGTATGATTCACTGCTGTTATATGTGACTTGCTAATGTGTAAGTTAAGGGTTAGTGGGTATGGTTTATTCTATTGAGCTTTGTAAGCTCACGGTGTTGTCTTTGGTGACCCTGACATATTATATTGGTGGCGACGCCGGTATAATGTGTCAGACCTTATAGACGAACAGGGTGAGATGTACACTTTGGAGGCCTTTGGAGCCGAAGAGCTGGCTAGGATAGAAGAGCAGGCGGAGCTGTAGTTAGGAACCTTAGTTCCCTTCCCTTTTGAATAAATGTACTCCCTTGTGAGATTAACAATGTAATAATGAGCCAGACTCTATTCATTTTATCAATAAAATGTTTAATTAACGTACCCGAAACTGGGGGCGTTACACCAATGTTGCTGTTACTTCTAGGGTTGCAGGGGTAAACATTGTGATAACCCCTAATGATATAGCTCGTTACTTGAAACTCACCCGCCCTTCCCCCAAAACAATTACTTATCCAATCAAAGGCATGCAAATTGATCTAGGGGTTATTAATGAGGAGTTGTATATGAATGTGGCCGAGGCTGATATCCCCCTTGTGCCGGGCAAATTCAAGGGTACTTACCGTTTCTTGAATAAATTGATCCATTATAACCTTTATCCGAGAGGGACCGAGCATTAACCATCATGAAAAAGTGGGGAGTTTTTGTATGCTTTTTCTTCAAAAGATATGGTGGTGGATTGGGCTATGATTATTTTTACTTAGTTGGTGGATTTCAAGAATGATACTCTATCTACAGCCCGTATGCCATTTCCATGCATGATCACAGCTCTGTGCAAAGAACAAGAGGTGAGGGGGCAAGCATATAACAAGTTGGAGGATCTTAAGCCAGGGCCTATGACCGATACTTTCGATGAGATGAGTGTCTCACAAACTTATGCCGCCAAAGCTAAACCCGTTGGTTCAGGTAGCTATTTGACCACCTTGCCTCCCAAGGAAGCAAAGACACCAACGTGGTCCAAGTTACTTTGTTGTCAAAACATCTCGATCATCAAAAGTTTGAGGAAGGAAAAAGTGGAAATGAGACAAATTATGAGGGAGCAAGCTCATCTCAAGAAGGAGGTGGCGTGGCAAACAACCCTTCTTAAGCGTCAACATGGAGAGAAATACGTGCCGGAACCGGAACCTAAGACCGAAGTGAGTGATGACTTCGGAGAAGAAGAAGCGGAGGAGGATGAAGAGGTTGAAGGATGAGGGGGTGTTGTAAGGAGGTGGTGACTTGATGAGGTGGTGTGATGATGAGTCGGTGGTTAGAAAATTCCCCTTACTTGGTCGGGGTCTAGGTTGGTTGACATGCCAACCACTTTATCTTTCATTTTACTGCTTTTCATTTCGTAGTTTAGTTTATGCACTTTAGTAGTTGGTTATTATTGGTTTGGCCGGTGTGGCCATTGACTTGGTTGATTTTGTGTTTTGGCGGCGGTCAATCGGGTAGATGTCCAAACTAGTAAATGACCGTCGCCCATTTTGCTAACCCTTTCATTGTAACTAAGGTCATTAGAAGCTAAAAAGTCCTTAGTTTATCGTTTGTGCGCCTGGATTCCTTTATGATTAAATGTTTGATGTTTGCATGGTTAGTATTATGGCATGTTTTCCTTTCGTTATCCAAATATCATTTGGTAGTTTTCATTTCGGTTAGTTAAGTGCTCTCCTTATTTAAGGCATGGTAATTCTTGTTCGCTTTTGCCTTTTGTCGAGCACTTCTTCGTGGGATATGGTTGCCAGTCTGAATTCGCAGGTTTTGTGTCCCGTATACTTCCTTTGTTCAAGGACACAAACCTTTTTAACTTGTTCTTAACTTGCTTTATACCTAGCAGTTTAGTTAATTTCTCAATCTGTGAGTTGTAGAAATGAAATAAAAGCAGGATTGTGGAACTCTTGCTAGTTGATAGTTTTGTACATGTTTTGAGTTGTGATAACGGAAGGATTGTATAGTTGCTTTGTTTTCAATTTTTTTGCATTTCATTTGCTAGGGACTAGCAAAGTTCAAGTTGGGGGGGTGTGATAAGCACCCGATAATGCCATTGAGGGTGCACTAAGTCTTTAGTTTAGTTTAATTACATTGTTAATTTAGTTGTTTTTATTTACTTTTGCACGTTAGGGTGTTTTTAAGATATTTCAGGAAAATCGTACAATAAAGCTAATTTCAATGCCATGGATGACCCTTGAGGGTAGCCGAGCCCCAATAGCTAAAGCCGGAAAGGCCAGGAGGTGACCCGATGGCACGAAAGGCCAAGTAGAGGACCAAAGAGCAAGTGCTGGAGTTAAAGGCTTTGGTACTAATACCAAGGCAGCAGAGGTATCGGTACTGAGTGGATCAATCGAAGCAGCTTAAAGGTCTCGGTACCAATACCATAGCAGCAGAGGTATTGGTACCGAGTGTGTTAAAGGAGGTAGCTTGTTGAGCTCGGTATCGATACCAACTCAGAGGAGGTATCGGTACCGAGGGCCTTGGGAGCAGAATTTTTAGGGCATCTTTGGGAATATTCTATACGAAAATGGGGCGCGATATAAATTTGCTGTGATGTCACAAATGAACGGGGGTACATTTTATTGCATTTCTAAATCTAGAATAGGATTTGCTTACATTTGAATTTGTTCTTGTTGTTCTTCATTTTTCCAACTTTAAAACTGCATTTTCTGCATTAGATAATTTTGTTTTGTTATTTTTACCTTCATTAAAGTTGTATCTACACTTCCAATTTATTATAATCTCTAGTTTATTTCAAGTTTTGTTGATTCAATATGTTAGCTAGATTTTGTCTTACTTGTATCTCTCTAGATATGAGTGAGTAGTTTATAGGGCTTGGTCATGGGGTGACTAGCACCTCATGGCTTGAGTTGATATTGCTTTTTTCTCATCATAAAGTTTCAATATTTGGTTCGAAAATCAAGTTAGTTTGGGTTCATTTGTCAAATTGCTAAGGTGTTAACCTCCTTGATCATGTGTAGGCAAGAGCGTGCTACTTGCCACACATGATACTTGGAGCTCTGTCGCTCGAGGCGTTTGCCAAATAAATTCTAGAACTCGTTCGGCATTCGAACCACATTTCTTCCGGGTTGAGAACCTTAGTTGTGTATCTCAAACCGAGTAATAGGATGAGAAAGTGATTTGACTTGAGTCGTGGGTGTTAGGATCTCCTAGATCTAGCCTTCCTTTTATCTTACTTAAATCTTCTTAATTGAGCTGTTTATTTTCCACCGCTTAAAGTAAAACAAAGTTGGCGGTCTAAAGGCCGAAAACCTTGCTTACATCAACAAATCCATCTAAGCCATAACAAATATTCTCTTGGGTACGATACCCGGTCTTTCGGATTATTATGCTTATCTCAACGTATTAAACCCTACGCTTGGGGTGTTATTCCTATATTTCGGAGACGATGAAGCACTACGATAAATTGGACATTAGTCCACAAAATTTTTCTAATACAGTTTAACAATTTAACCCACTTTGAACCTCACCGCCTACCTAATGTACGCGTGTTTAGCCCGCTTATGGAGGAGAGTGCGGATACACGTGTGTTGAAGGTATAAATAAAGGGACAACAATTCAGGATGATCATGACAAAAGAACATAATATACTGAATATATGGGATCGAATAGCAAAAAAAGTTTTCCTCCTCAATGTCTAACTTTAGTCTTCAGGTAAACGAATGAAAAAGGCTATTCAATCAAGATATTTAAACTTGTGCATGGATAAATTTAAACTTGCATCTGGAACAATAAAAGTTGTACCTTTTACTATAGCAAAACCTCGGGATACATAATGTTTATCGTGGAACGGGATGTATCATTGGAGTGAAGGACATTTGTACGATCACCAAATGTGCATTTAAATAACGCTACATATAGTTGTCCATGACTAAAGACTGGAGTACGCAAATCA
This sequence comes from Rhododendron griersonianum, assembly GCA_018127125.1. NCBI lineage: Eukaryota > Viridiplantae > Streptophyta > Magnoliopsida > Ericales > Ericaceae > Rhododendron > Rhododendron griersonianum. The sequence goes on from CM030789.1 coordinate 36,455,823, forward strand.
ATTCCAACAAAATTGATAGACTGTCCTTGAGATTTATTAAAAGTCATCGCATATGCTAATCTGATTGGAAATTGATGCATTGTCATCTCAAAAGGCATTTCAGAAGAAGAGGGTGTCAAGGATATCCTTGGAATAAAGACCAAATCGCCAAATTTATCTCCAGTTAAAATTTGAGCTTCAATTATGCAATTTGCACATTTGACAATCATTAATCGAGTGCCATTACATAACCCACCCTTTGGAGCGATGTTTCTCAATAACATTATTGGGCAACCAACTTTCAAGTCTAATTTAAAAGGAAGCAAACCAGAAGGATTCAATGAGTTCAAGTACTCATTAGGATACCGATTTGTGATATTACGATCATGTGCATCATCAAAGGACATTTTGTCTGCTGCAAAATAAGTGGTGGTATCCCTTGGAAAACCATTCAATGCTGCAAGATTGATGGCACTAACATCATCATTTCGGGCAGAAAGAATTGTGCGTTCATTAAGGAAGGTCGGTGTTACGGTACCCACTACGGCCAGCTTCGGATACACAGTAAATAATAACTCACTAACGAATCTGCACTTTTGTATTGTTGATGGAAGCTCTACTACTCCCTCCATCCCAATTTGTTTGTCCATTTTTGGGATTCCAACTTTTTAAGGGGACACAATGATTACTCTTGAAAAGCAAGTTTTTCCAAAAATACCCCTCACTTTTTAGCATTAAATGAAAGTGCACACTTTCCCATGCGCAATATTTCTAAAAGAGAAGGGGCATTAATGGAACTTACATGAGTCAATTTCAAATTGGACAAACAATTTGGGACATTACAAAGTCAAAAAGGGGACAAACAAAGTGGGACGGAGGGAGTATTTCTTATGGATTGGTCCCAATCTAAAAGTATAATAGAGATAGTCAAGACGATGAAGCAATAACGGAATGAAAAGTACTTTTGATTTTCTTAAAACAATTAAAGGAGTACCTCTTTCAAGAATTCTGCATAATTTGAATTCGCAAGGTCTGTGTTAATTAAGCGCATGTTCAAATTCAATGTCAAAATGTGCATACCATCCATAGTACAGAACGTCTCAACGATGCTCCCACAATTTGCTCGCGAACTCCTTTTGGTATGACTGGTAGAATTTGTCGAAAGTCTCCCCCGAGAACAACAGTGATACCCCCAAATGGTTTATTGTTATCGCAAATGTCTTGGACTGTGTGATCAACTGCTTCGACACAATATCTATGTTGCATAAGGACTTCATCCCATATAATCAACCTTATTTTTTTAAACAACTCTGCCTATAAAGATTGTTTGCTAAACGAACAAAATGAGTCTTCCAACACATCCAATGGAAAGGAAAATGTTGAATGTGCAGTGCAACCTCCTACCAATAATAATGAAGCGATACCAGATGAAGCAACGCTGACTAAGACATGTCCAAGGCTATGACATTTCATGGCAACAGTATTGTACAAAAAGATCTTTCCAGTTCCAGCACCCCCATTTAGAAAGAAAGTCGTTCCTTTATTCTCAAACACCGAGGTGGTGATTGCAGTGTAAGCGGCACGTTGTTCTTCATTGAGACTTTCAACATTGATATTCGCATCTGAACGTTGGGCATCAGAAATGAGTTGTTGATGCTCCAATATCAATCTGTTACCCACTACCACACTCCAATTCCCAATAGGCAATGGCATGGGAGGAAAAACTTTTATATTTTTACCCGATTCCTGAAGCAATTCGTCCAAAAGATATAAACCGTAATCTTTAATGTGTGCTGCAGTTGGATTTGGAATGGAAAACAATGCTTGGATTTTGCATGCTAGATCATCACAAATATGCATTTCAAAATTTTTCCATAATGCATGGAGAACAGTGGGTGAGAATAACACAAAACAACCTACGCAACTGGTATCCATTCTTCGTCATCTTCCAGGAGTCCTCTTGCAATACATGCTAATTTGAATGTGTCATGCAAAATATTGTTGACTGTGTATAAACATTCGTATGATTCTGGTCCTCTAACAACACTTAGTATGAGACGTAAATAAAATATTTCACCAGCATTAGGACTAACAAAGTACATTCTTCCAATTGCAAAACCCCTTTCTCTTGGTTTCCACCTCTTTTCTGATTTTATCCAAACAAAATGTTGTGGAAATTCTTGATAGGTGAATGCACATGCATCTACATTTACTTGACAATATGCAAAAAAACCAATTAATATTGTAATATCTTCCTCAGCCCTGGCGACAATGTCGTGCATTGATTCTTCAGTGTTAAATAGGCTATTATGTTTTCCAGGTAAATGAAGTTCCAAACGTACCACTATTGGAATCTCTTCATGCATAGAATGACCGAATAGCCACCAAGCTGCTTCTATTGGACCAATATACATTGCATCGAGATATTCCTTGATCTCATCTATTAGTCCCAACATCATAGTTGCACGATCATTGTCTTTGTAGATGTACTTGTGGATATATTTGACACATCTCATTCCTGCGCAGACTTTCACATTGATATGGCAATTGAATAGTCTAGAAAAGTAAGTGTTGTCCAGAACAACATCCCTGTTATCAACCGATTACCCCTAACAATATACACCCGACCATCATTACGACGTCGATAGATTGGATATCCATCTTGGTCTATTGTAGTTGTTTCCGAAAAGGCTTTGGGGTATTTCTTAGTGCATTTTTCATTTTCCATACATGCTGCTTGAGGATTTCGAGCACCACATGGTCCATGTAACCATGCAACCCTTAACAATATTGAAAAGAAAAATCGTAGGTAGGACATAGAAAAGACCAACAAAAAAATAAAAAGATTTTCTTATTTGTTCATACCTTAACAGTATCAAAAAAGTATCAAAAAGTGAAGGGTCTTCTATAGGATCTAGCAATTCAGCACATACTACTTTATTGACCTGAGCACATGTATGTATTTTGTCCGGACCTTGAAGAAACAAAAGTAAATGCATATGCGGCAGCCCCCGTTTTTGGTACTCAATTGTATAGACATATCCTACAATTTTGCCAAACACTTGCTTCTTATTTATCTCACTCATCAAACATTTTCGCTTCAACTCAAAAACACGTGCAACCAAATCTGGACGATCAACAGCTTTCTGATGTGGTAGCAAAGCCTCAATAATTTCAGACCAATTGAGATTGACAGTCATTGTAAGGAAAATGTCTGGATGTTGATTGTGCTGTGTGATAGCCATTGAATCCTGAAATATTTGGAACATATATCTAAGACATCCAGGGAATGAATATGGCAAAATAATTCATTTACCAACTTGACCAGGCCCCAACCCATCAGGACCAATATCTGCGAGATACTGGTAAAGTTTAGATCAAATTTTTCCTTGGTTTAGCCTATGAAAGTTCAATCGATTTTGCTCAGTTGATGCCCAAGCATCTACGATAAACTCTTGGAATAGTTTCCTAGCTCGTAAATTGTTGAATACTCTGAGTTTCGTTGAAACAAATGAAAGCTATAAAATTCTATTTGAGTCAGTCTTTTATTTGTGTATTGTTTGGTTCGTACATCCCAATGTCTCATTTAAGTTCCCATCCAAGCTCACCATGGGGAAACAATAGAACATAATGCAATGGTAAATAAGCCGGGTGACATTCATTAACTCGCATTAACCCATTATTTCCTCTCAAATGCAACACAATATCTCTCATTCCACTTTTCTCGGTTCCATCGCCCGGTAGAATTATTGCAATCCCATCTACTGTTGGGAGATTATACCTCCGACGATCGGTTGATGAACTGTAATGAAGATAAGCAGGTAAATTTTATCCCACCGATTCAGATTGATTCAAAATCTCAAAAGCTCGAAGAAATTTATCAGGAAACAGATTAAATGCCAACAAACTATCTTGAATTGTCTTGAGGACATTTCTTCTCAAGTGCGGATTTCTGTGATTGCGAGCATTTAGAGCAGACTCGGGGTCGTATTTGTACAACTGAGAATAAATCGCTTCATGCCCTGGTTGTGGCAGCAATGATCCTATTCGATGACGTAATTCACCATGGATAGTGAATGATAAAGGCCCTCTTCCATTAAGCACTCTTGTATCTAATTTAGCACCAAGACTTGTAAAAGCATTAGTTGCATTACACTCTCGACTATGATGACAAATTGATTTTGATCGCTCATCATTGCCATCGTATAACTCTTGTAGTGCCAACGGGGGTGCAATAAGGGATGGTAGCTTAATCTTTTCTTGCAGGCAGCAAGTTCCAAAAAGTGGATGTATTCAAGATGAATTGGTCAATTTTTTCACCCATCCAATGCATGGCTTTACAATGAAGACATGATACATCCATCCTCCCGAGATAATGACGATTGAGATATCTGTTAGCTTGAGGATCAACCCCTACGTTTGTAGATTCATCCTCCTCTAACTCATCATCAATAGATTGATTTTCAGGAGGTAGCCTACATATACATGTTAACACATATGTGAAGAAAAAACACACAAAAAAAAGGTATAGAAATAGAAACATATCAAAGACAAATGAAAAAATAGATTGATTTCCAGGAGGTAGACTACATATACATGTTAACACATATGTGAAGTAAAAACACACAAAAAAGAGGTATAGAAATAGAAACATATCAAAGACAAATGAAAAAAATTTACCGATGAATCAAAGCTAAAGATGTGCCCAGCATAGTAAGAAGTTCTTTGTCAATATTCCATGGAGGAGTTGCCATGGCTAGAAACTCTTGCTCGAGATTCCGAGGAGGCATTGAAGGATGACACATTTCAGAATCAGATTCTTCGATAATGCTCGGCATAGATATAGATTCTTCGATATGAGATATTGAATGTTGGCGTGCCTGGGGTTCATGGTGACATAGCATACTATCCACAGTTATTGCAGAATAGTCCCTCAAATTTGGTGTTTTAGGAAGCACCACAACTGATGATGACTGGAAGGTATGTGAAACCATTGCTTGCTTTGGTGCAGGAATTTCTATAGATGTAGAAGTCAGTTGATTGCTATTTGTTGCCATCATTCCACGTTCTAGGCATGCACGCCGATAACGACTTGGTGTTAAAGACGGAAAGAATGTGGGCCGCCTCGGTTGAATGCATTCTCCTGCTCTCCCTCGTTCACATCGTAAGCATTGGGCCTTTGATATAACATTATCATTAGGTGCCTACACGTTGGATGAAATAACTTTAGAGTTCTGATATAGAAAAGACAATAAAAATGATTGGTCCCACAAAAAAGAGAGGGAACTTGAAGGAATGTGTACAAAATCATACCGCTTTAGGTGCAGCATTTTCTTTACCTCCACAAATTGCTATTGCCTTTGCCTTTTCCTTAAGAAAAGAATAAGATTAACAGTACTTCAAAATATATGTACTAACAAACATCCTGATGTAATTAATAGGCATACCCCATGCATGCGAATCTGATTCAATTCTCGCTCATCACAGATCATTATGCCAACATTCTTTTCTCGAAGAAACCTAACCTCTACAATAGAAAATGAAGATCAGTGATCAATAGAAAATGAAAAATGAAGAACAGTGATCAATAGAAAATGAAAAATGAAGAGTTAAAGTTTATCTTACAGTTTTCTCCAAATCTCCATCCAGCATAGATTTCTTTCCCTTGGCTACATAGATGGCCTTCCCTTTCCCTTTAGAAAGTTCTATTGCTCTTGGAACACAAAGCGACAATTAGGATAAAAGAGTTTTCACTGGAATACAAAGTCTAAAAAATTGGAAAAAAAACAAACTCATAGAAATGAGAATATCGAGATGCTTCGAGGGTTGAAGGATGCTAGCTCTAACCTAGCTGTGATCATCATAATGTTTGCCGATTGACAAAAAAAAAAAAAAAAACCTCTATGAATCCCACACTGCCGAAGTCCCCTAAAACTAAAAAGTCTGTCGAATTGCCCTAAAACTAACCAGTCCCCCCTACAAATTAATTTTAGACCATATTAGAGTGTTATTGGAGAAAGAGCTCTCGCCAAAGGTCGCCATCGGCGAGAGAAAGAAAGAGTGATTGGTCAAAAGCAGAGAAATAAAAAAAAAGCTCAAAAAAGCATACCACTCGCTAAGCAAGCTTCCAATCTTGATGATGATGACAATATTAGAGGGCGATTATACTCTTGCCCCTATCCCATACAATTACCTGAAAAGAGAAAAAATGAATTAGCATCAAGAACGATTGTAAAATGATGGGCCACAAATGCATAGCAGTAATGCGAAACCAAAGTGATTTTGAAAGGTTAAACCCCAGAAGCCACTATTTCCTAGCACAACGCTTCTGATCTTAGAGCTCCAACAAAAGATGAGAAAAAAAATCAATTTTCTACCGTGATCGAGTGTTTGTCAGTGAGACTGAAAAATGAAATTGATTACCAACGTTGGGAAAGATGGTTATGGAAAAGTCGGGTACAAAAAGTCACCCAAAGGTTATAATGATGGGTAACTTCAGTTTTGGAAATGATTTTCCAAGAGCCCAAAAAACCCATTGGGTGGACGAGCAGAATCAAAAGTACACAAAATCCAGTCACATGCATTTTCACAAACATACCTTCTCAAAAGCAGAGAGGGAAGAGGGCCAAGAGGGGTTTTTCGTGGTCGTGCGCTACGGGCTCGCTGTGTCCAGGTGCGTTCCATTGCTAGGCGAGGCAGGGGGCCAGTGGGGTTGGCTAAGAAGGTGCGTCCGTGAGTCAGAGCTGCTGGTTAGGTGGAGTCCACTGGTTGTTTGGGGTTTAGAACGTTTCTGCTGGTTTGGGGTTTGAAACGTGGAAGGAAAAGATGAAGAACGGTGAAGGTGAAGGAGACATGTACGACAGTTGTGTAATTTAGCTTAAAACTATGGGCTCTTTAATAAAATGAGGAGAATGCCTCTCAACCCTTGGATCAAACAAATCCAGACCATTCCAACAACTTGTCCCCACACCCTTCTGTTTTATAATAGAGATAGATTTTGCAACGAGTCCTACCAAAATACTACCAAATAAACGAGGGGGATTATAATGATGAGTTCGAGGGGTGAACCATACTCAGATGCACTACTTCCTTTAGAGGAAAATGACAGCCAATGACGTGTTTTGATAATTAATACCCGTCAAGGATATGTTGAGAACATTTGTTAACGCTGAAAATATCATTGGCGGGTATTAATTATCAAAACACATCATGGGCCGTCGTTTTCCCTTCCTTTAGTTCTAGCTATGGGTGTCAAATAAGCTGATTTGGGCCAAATCGAATAAGTTGTAAGTGGGTTGGGTCTTTAATGGGTCATTAACCCATTAGATATGAGGGCAATGACCCATAGCCAACCCAACCCATTTATTTAAAATTAAACCCGACCTGCCCATTAACTCAATTACATATACATTAAAATTCAAAATGACGAAAATATTACCATTGTCTATACATGCACCCACTCTCTTTGGGGCTCTGCTTTTTAGTTTTTCTTTATTTTTAAGGGAAAATGACGGCCAATGACGTGTTTTGATAATTAATACCCGCTAAGGACATTTTCAGCATTAACAAATGTTCTTAGCATGTCCTTGGCGGATATTAATTATCAAAACACGTCCTGGGCCGTCATTTTCCCTTTTTTAAGAGAGAGAGAGAGATGAGTGGGAAAAAGGGGGTCGGATTTTATCGATAGGAGTTTATCAATATTCGACTCATCTATATTCAACCCGCCTATTCATTCCGTCCACATTTAACCCATGATCCATTTTAAGCCATCCAAATTTGCCCAAATCTGTCCATTTGTCACCTCTAATTTGAAAATAAACCACATCAATCCCAATTTTTCAAACATAACCAATGCAAAGACAAGGACTCAAATAACCAGAAGGCTTTGAAATGGAGGCTCTCTTTCACAGTGCTTAGGCTAGATTTGGAGTCATTTTGACTTTATTTTTTTTGTTATTCAAATATTTTTTGCCTTTGTTTGTTTTGCATCAAACTTTTGTGACTTAATAATTCGTCTCGACGAGAGAAATCGAAAAAGTAAAAAATTATGATCGAAACTCACAACTTTTTTCAAAAAGACAAAAATAAGTGAAATCTGTTTTACTTATTTTTGTCTTTATTCAAAAAATTACGAATTTCAAACATAAATTTGCACTTTTCCTATTCCTCTCGTCTAGACAAATCAATAAGTCTCAAAATTTTGACGCAAAACTAACAAATGCAAAAAATAAAAAAAGTTTAAAATAAAAAAATAAATCACTTGACTGTATCCTAAAAAGTTCCAATGTAACTTGCAGAAGAGACCGATGAAAAAGTACCAAATAAGAAGAGAAAAGGCGTTATGCTGCACTCTGCTTCTTAAGCTTTGCAAGTTCCTACCTCACAGCTCCAGCTCGGGGAGAGAGGTCGAGAGGGAAAGGATGAGAATCACCGATGAAGTGTTTTTTTGTTGGGTCATGTTCATGACTTATTGGGTCATTTAAGTTGTTCCAATTAAGACCCAATTAATAAATGGGTTAGATGGGTTGGACCCATTCTAACCCAACTAATAAATTAGTTTGGTTGGGTCTATTTTCTAGTGGGTGGATTTGAGTTCAATTTGTCACCCCTAGTTCTAGTCTCTGATGCTGTACTTCTTCTGCATGTATTTCCCCCCACAAAGGAAAAAAAAGAAGGGAGAGAAAGAGAATGGATTATTAATTTCTGTGAGCCAATGAGAAACAAGAAACGAGAAAGATGAAATGGAGGAGAACGGAGTTTGTGTTGGAAGAGAGCTAGTATGTTAATTTTCTCTCCGTTCGGAACTTTATTTGCTAAACTGACATCGATCATTAATTTGGCTAGGTTTGAAAATTGTCTACCTTCTGACTGGAGTTGCTAGAGCTCTTGAAGAGCAAGCTGGTAGTGTTCTAGGTTCATTCCATGATGGGTAGCTTTGGTGGGGTTGATGTTTTCATTTGCCGTTGAGAAGATAAAATCTCTGAGACATACAGTCATAATGAATCTCCAAATCATTTCTTTTGAATGAACAACACTTCATGCTGAGATATTCCTCTCGAACAAACAATTGGTGGTGCCTCCCAAATTTCCACCACATATCCAGCAATCGTCCGCTACCAAATGGCTTGTCGCCTTCAGAACACCAAGTTTTGGACTGTTAGATCTCTTCATTAAGACGGTGTAAAATCCACATTCAAATCCTCAACGTTGCGGATCAAAAAAAAAAAAAAATCCTCAACGTTTGAGGTTACGGATACGGGATATATATCACAGGATCAGTTTAACATCATCAATGAAAAAGCTCCTACGCGAATGCCTTAGGTAACGAAAGGGTGGGCCATCACTATATATGGTTACTAATACGAATCACCTAAATTAATAGAGGTAAAATAAGTAGTAGTTCGTTTTGCATGTTGTTTTTGGAAAGCATGCAATAGTAGGGGGATTGAGAATGGTCCATCTGCAGGGTCTCAAGCTACATGCCCACAACTTCATGCGCAACGTTGAATTACAATGACTAACAGTAGCTAGCTTTGCCGATCAACAACAAAAAAACAGTAGCTAGCTTTCATATACTTACCCACACTTTTGCCTTTAAACCTTTTTCAAGAGTTTCAAACTGTGGTGGCAAGCTTTCTCCGGTTGGACCTTGTAGCTTGGATGGTTGTGGTTTGCACGAAGATGGGTTAGCCCTGCACACGAAGTAACCGCGTTAGTGCCCAAGCCCGGAGCGTGGTGGTCCGGGGTAGGCACTCCGACGCTCTAATCAGTGAAAGGAGAGGAGATATTGAAGTATAGTTTAGGGTTTGAGAAAGTGTTACCTCATTCTAGAGGGGAATCCCTCCTTTTATAGCCAAAGGGAGCGCAGAGTCCGGCCCCCATAAGCCCATCACGCGCTGTGTGATGAACCCGCCAACCTTGGAACCTTGGAACCAGATAGACATCCCAATCTTGGACCTATCCAATCCCCCACATTCCGCTCCTAAATATAAGGGATGGGATAAGACGCGAGGTTGCCTGCTCCTGCCCATCTCTTCCTAACTTCCTCTTCAAGTTAGGGGGCAGGAGGCTCGGTGAGCATAGGCTCCCCCGGACAGACGTCACGGCACTGACTAAGCTCCTACAGGGGCAATTTCTTACCCGTTCGGCAGGAAACTGCTGAACCAAATCGAATTCTCCCTCGGATCAACACCACGGTTAACTTAACCAGGTCCGGCTAGACTTGGATCGGCTACCGATCCAACCCGCCGACTCACGGGTGGTAAATACATTGGTTCGGCAAATTGGTGCGATGTGGCCACCGCCCTGGTCCCTCCGCCGGACCACGCCCTCCACAATAGCCCCTCAACCTCTTCCTCCCTTGCAAAAGGTGGGAGGGGTTGACCATCTTAGTTAAACATTCTACCGAGGGCGTCCTGAGGCAAACACGCCGAGCCTCCCCCGCCGGGCCATTGAGGGTAGGTGAAGAGCCTTCTCAAACCCCGGGGTAATGATGTATCCGCTGCAACGGGGGCTGATGGGACCGCTGGGAGTCAGGGATCGAACGGTCAAACTTGAATCGGAAACGGCGTGGGGTGCCACGTGGTGAAAGGGGAAACGACGCAGGTACGGAACGGTGCAGGCTTTCCACGTGGCATGACGAGAGTGGGCGGAGCAGCGACGCTTCGGTTCCCGCGTTCGACTCTTAGGGTTCCACCCCACCAAGCCATCTGCTATATAAGCGGGGAGGTGGGACAGAAAATCACTTTCTACTCTCACCTCCTTGCTCTGCAACTCCATCTTCTGCTGCCACTCCCCTCCACTGCTCCGCCACTCACCGCTGTCCAGTCCCAGCATTCCCAGGTAACTCCGCCATCCCTTTTGATTCATTCTGTGAGCATTTCAAGATGCAACACCACTCACACCCCCACGTTTGCACAAAAAGCACTCTTCGTTTGAACAGTGTCGATCTCCCATGGCCGCCTGCGGCCGTAGCCCGTCGTCTGGACCGCCAACAATGGCGGTCCTCCTCACCCACGACTTCCGCTGAGGAGGATCCCTGATGACCCCCCTCGGTAGGGATCAGATGCACATGAGTAGCCATGCTGAAGTAGGAATTCTCATCACCCCTTCCTTTTCTTATTTTGTCTAGGTCTTCAGCATGGTGGATCCAAACTCCTACTCGCCGAGCATCGATCCCGACGCTTACCCAGGCCTTCAGGAGACCATCCAGGAGCTCGGTAGAGGGTACAGGAGCTTCAACGAAAGCTCGAGCAACTTTGCCCGGCGGGTCGGAGGTCCAATCATCCCCGGCATCCACGTCCCCCTTCAGGTGGATGACAGATCCTCCAGGGACATACTCTACGGGCGGAGTGACTCCTCCGGCGAATCCGCCGAGGAAGACACGCACGGCTCCATCCCGGAAGAGGCTGGTAGGGAATGAGCAGCCACCGGGGCCCAAGCCAGCACATCGACATCAGCTGGTCCGCCGCCGAGCACCTCTGACGCAGAAGGAGGTGCCCAACCCCCCCCCCCCCCCCCCGAGGGACATTGACCTCATCCCCCCGCTACCAACAGGTCTCGGACCCATGCCGTACAACCACTTCTACGGTGACGGTCCAGGTGGTTTCACAAAGGCCTTTCGGACTAAATATTCGATTCTGGATGACGTCCTAGTTGAAAGGGTAACCACCGAGAGGATTCCCTTCGGCAAAGACTTCATCGTCCTTCCACTCTACGCCATCATCGAGGGAAGGGTAAGGTTCCCAATGAACCCCTTCCTCCGCTACTTCCTATCAGATTACCACCTCGCGCCGATCCAGGTGGCGATCAACACCTGGCGCATCCTTTGCTCGGCGATAAGGTTAGCCGAGCTAAACCAGCTACCGTTCATCCTTGGGGACCTGATGCTAATGTACATGGTATCAAGGAACCCCAAGTACGACAGGTACTACCTCACCACTCGCCAACACTTTGATCACCTGGTGGACCGCCTCTATGACACTGAAAAGTGGGGGGGGGGGGGGTTCTGGTCAAAGTGTCCGGCAACTTCGAGTGGGGTCCCATTAACCCCCAACTTGACGATCTCTTTCCAACTAGGAGAGGTTCGGCGATCGAGAGGCCTTACAGAATTCCTCGAGTGCGAGGGTTCCCCGGCAGCGGGGACAAGCCTGGTATTCATCTCCCTTTCTAAACTGACTTCCATATTTACCTTTGTACATCATATTGATCTCCTTCTTCTACTTGCAGATTGCTCCGCACCGAATAAGGGACTCCTCATTACAGGCAAGTGGCCAAACCTGATTGCCCTGCTCCGGTGCCCAAACCGAGACGCGCCGACCCTCCTCGGTTACACTCCATTCTACAACGGGTACGTTAACCGAAAGGACAAGGAGAAAATGGTGAGGAAGACAATTGACCTTGTCTCTGTTGCCGGGCAAGCACTGCAGATGCAGTACTTGGCCCAAGATCTCTCATCCTCCGGGCTGCCACATAGGAAGGAAGAAACGGTGCAAGCCCCCACCAATGAGGCAGTGCCCCAGGGTCAGCCTATTGCCGTTCCTGCTAAGAAAACCCGCCCCGGCCGCCGAAGAAAAAAGAGCACAACCACCGAGGGTGAGGACCAGAGGGTTGAGAAGAAGGCTAGACTCGCCGAAGGGGGTGCGGAGATCCTCAACACTGGCCTCGCCGAAGGTGAATCTTCGGAGCTCTTTGTTCCGGACTTCCAGTGCCCTGATGGGCATGTGATCTCCATCGGCGACAGCCTGGAGGAAAACCCCCTTCTGGCCATGACCCTTCTGAAGGGCCTGGCCCTCCCAAAAGACATGGAGAGCCTAGAGTCGGCAAAGGCCAAGAACATGGCCAAACTCTACCTCTTCCTTGCCAAGGTATGGAATTCCCTCATTTCCTTCTAAAGTTCACTTCCCTTTCCAGGTATTAATTCCCTTTTCTTGCAGGCCGGGCAACGTGCCAGCAAAGCATTCAGTGACATGGATGTCCTTCTTGAGACCAAGAAGACCCAAAGGGGAGACCTGCAGGCAATGAGGAAGGAGGTGAAAGAGGCCGCCGACCAGATCGAGGCGTTGGAGGCAAAAGTTACTGAAGCCTTGACTGGTTTGGAAGAGAGGGACCGCTTGCTGCTGCAGCTTAAGGAAGTTGAAGCCGAGCGGGACCGACTGAAAGAGGAGAAGCAGCGGATGGAGGATGAGCTGCCGGCCAAGCTCGAGGAGGCCGGCGATGCTGGTTACAACGAGGCCGGCGACTACTATCAGCTGCAGGTGGAAGCCCTTGTCAAAAAGGCCTTTAGAGACGGAGAGCTGAAAGGAACCAATGACACTCATGCCTCCTCTTTCCTCCGCGGATACCAGGTCGGTCTTGACTATGCCAAGGTTCCCAAGGATGACCACCGAAGGGAGCCTCCAGTGGGGCCACCTGTGGATCTGCCGGGGCACCTACTTCCAGCCGAACAGCCCAATCCAACCGCCGACGTGCCACCGAACCCCGCCGATCAGCCCAATCTTACCACCGTCGAGCCGCCGAAGCCTACTAACGGCTCCACCGTAGCTTAGAATTTCTTTTGCATATTTCGTAGAGTCTGGGGTCGGCAAAAAGTAGCTTGTCGAGCCGAGCCCCTGTTTTGTAATGGACTAGTAGTTTTTATAATGAAAGTTTCCAAGTATTCCGTCATGTTCCATACTAATCGCACTTCATGCATGTTAAGACCACGTATTGCACTTCATGCACATGGTTTAACAATTTTCTTTAACAATTATCCGCCCCAGCTTGCCGTACCCAGCCCATCCGGAGGAAACACACCATCGAGGTTGGTTCCGCCGGATCAAAAGGATCGATAGAAGCTGGGAATGCCCCTTCAGGATATGGCATGCAAAGTCTTTGCCGAACAGAATCTGAAAAGACGTGCCTTGGCTTTTCAGGCCTCAACGAGCATAATAATACTGCCGAGGGTAACAGATCACGCATTTAAACAAAACAAACATGTCTTATTGAAACAAATAACTCAATTAAAATTGAAGGCTTAATACACATAGCCGAGGCAAAAAGCCAAAAGACATCTAAGCGTAAAACTTCCGAAGTAGCTGGGCGTTCCAGTGGTTCGGAATCGCCGTTCCATCCATCTCGGCGAGTTCATATGAGCCGTAGCCAACCATTTTAACTACCCGGAATGGACCCTCCCACTTCGGCATGAACTTTTTCAAATGCTTCTTCTGGACTATCTGCCGAAGGACAAGATCATCCACATTGAAAGGGCGGTTTCGTACATTTTTATTATAACTCCGAGCCAACTGCTGCTGATAAGCCGCGTACTTTACGTGGGCATTGTCTCGAAGCTCGTCTGCTCGATCTGCTTCGGTGGCTAGCATTGCATCGTTCATTGGGACATCGAACGTTGCAGTTCGAGACGTGGGTCGAGTAACAGCCACAGGGAGTACGGCCTCGACGCCGAACGCCATGGAGTAAGGAGTACAACCAGTGCCACGCCGTGGAGTGGTGCGGTAGCCCCATAGAACATCAGGCAACTCTTCTGCCCACTTGCCGCGCTTGTTGGTGAGTCGGCGCTTCAAGCCGGCGGAGATAGCCTTGTTGGCTGCTTCGGCCTGTCCGTTTCCTTGAGGATAAGAGACGGAAGCTGTCCTCATCTGTATGCCGCGCCTCTTGTACAAGGCCTTAATCGCGTCGGCTACGAACTGGGTACCGTTATCTGACACAATGGCGTACGGGACGCCGAACCTGGTAAAAATTTGTTTCCAAAGGAAACTCTCCACATCTGTGGCCGTGATCGTTATGAGCGTCTTGGATTCCACCCACTTCGTATAATAGTCCGTAGCAGTAATGATGTGCGTGAAACCGTCAGTAGCTTTAGGCAACTTGCCAATAATGTCCACCCCCCATTGAGCGAAGGGCCAAGGGCTGGTAACGGGCTGCAAAGGTTGGGCCGGCTGGTTGAGAAGGGGGGAATGCTTCTGACAAGATTTGCATTGCTTGGCAAACTCTGTAGCCGTATGTACCATTCTTTTCCACCAATAACCCTAGGAAAGGGCATGGTCAGCTAAGGACCGGCCGCCGGTATGACAACCAGCGCTTCCACCATGCAACTCCTTGAGGATGCCGGGAACCTCCTGCTCATGCACCACACGGAGGTCGGGACCAGTGTATGATCGGCGGTACAAAGTGCAGGAGGAATCGATGAAATAAGAAGCAGAATGACAACGGATCTTATGGGCCTCCTTGCGGTCGGCAGGTAGTACGGCATGCTTCAAATAGGAGACGAGAGGGTCCATCCAGTTGGGCGCCTGATGGATGTCCATCATTTCCCGTGGCTCCGGCTCGAAGCTTGGTGATGGAACTTCACCGAGGACTATCGTTCTTTCACCTCCCTGATCGGCACATACGGCTCCCAGACCGGCAAGTGCATCGGCATGAGAATTGAGATCGCGCCCAATATGGTCAAAAAATACATTCTTGAACGAGCCAGCCAAGGCGACCACTTGGCTCACATACTTGTTCATGCGAGCATCCTTGGCCTCGTAATCATCATTGAGCTGATTAACAACGAGTTGGGAATCGCTGTAAACCTGAACTTCGTCAGCACCCATATGCCGAGCCAATTTGAGCCCGACAATGAGGGCTTCATACTCCGCCTCATTATTCGTCGCTGGAAACCCAATACTCAACGAATGCTCGTGCAAGGTCCCGCTCGGTGATACTAAAACAATTCCGGCACCAGCCCCTCGGTTATTAGACGCTCCGTCAACATGGAGTCTCCAGGTGTGCCCGGTGAACAAGCTCGCTCGGCCTGAAGGGATGGGCCGCTTCGTGATATACTCTTCGTGAGCTGGATGGCTCGATCGAGGTCCGGGGGCCGGCACAATGGAGTCTTTGGTCAGGACCTCGTCGCAGCCGTCGCCGACTTCCACCCCAGGGGAGAACTTGGCGACAAAATCAGTCAACACTTGACCTTTGATTGTCATTCTGGCCTGGTAACGGATATCAAAGTTTGCCAACTCCAGGGACCACTTGCACAACCTGTTAGAGAGATCTGCCTTGCGCAAGACCGTCCTCAGAGGGTACTCGGTAACGACCACAATGGTGAAACTCTGGAAGTACGGCAGGAGCTTCCTCTTCGCCATTACCAACGCCAGAGCCAGCTTTTCTATTGGGAGGTAGCGGGTCTCGGCGGGCAAAAGCGCCTTGCTAATGTAGTAGACTGGCTGTTGGTCCGTGCCCGTCACACTCTTTGAGACCTCCTGCCGAACCAGGACAGCACTAATGACATGTTCGGAAACTACGAGGTAGAGGTGGAGTTCATCCCCTTCCTTAGGCACAACCAGCAAAGGAGCTTGGGACAAACATCTCTTCAGTTCGGCGAGTGCGTTATCGCAGGCCGGCGTCCACACGAAGCTTCTTCGGCTGTTCCCCTTTATCAATTGAAAGAAAGGTCGGCAAATATCCGAAGACTTGCTGATGAAGCGGTTAAGGGTGGGAGCCATGCCGGCGAGACGCTGAACCTCCCTCACTGTGGCCGGAGCCTTGATTTCTTGTATGGCCTTGATCTGACTTGGGTCGACCTCAATTCCTTGGCAAGTAACTAAATGCCCAAGGAATTTGCCAGAGACAACGCTGAATGCACACTTTTCGGCATTCAGCTTCAAGCCGAACCTCTTGAGAACGCCAAAAATTTCGCCGAGATGGAGAAGATGATCGGCTGCGTCCATACTTTTGGCAACCATATCGTCAATGTATGCCTCCATTATTCTACCGAGTATCCCCTTGAACAACAGAGCTATCATACGCTGAAACGTAGCCCCGGCGTTCTTTAAGCCGAACGGCATCACCAGGTAACAGTAGGTACCACTGGGAGTGATGAATGCCGTCTTCTCCTGATCTTCCTCATCCATAGCAACTTGGTGGTATCCCCTATATGCGTCCATAAAGCTCAGCCGAGCGTACCCAACGGTAGCATCTACCAACTGATTAATCCATGGGCAAGGGAAGCAGTCCTTTGGGCACGCGTCATTCAGATCGGTGAAGTCAACGCAGACGCGCCATTTGCTGTTCTTCTTCCGGACCACCACTGGATTTGCCAACCATGTCGGATACTGGACCTCCCCAATTGCTCCGGCCTCAAGGAGGCGTTCTACCTCTTCATTAATTGCATCGGCGTGTAGGGCCGAGGATCGTCGCGGCTTCTGCACAACGGGCCTCCTAGCCGGATCAACGTTCAACGAATGTTTTACCACGTCGGGGCTAACACCCGGCATTTCATATGGAGTCCAAGCAAAGACTTCTATGTTCTCTTTGAGGAACTCGACTGTGCTTTCTCGGCATCATCAAGAGCCGAGCCAACAAGAAAAGAGCGGGTCCCATCCTCATTGACCGCAATCCGAACCAAGTCTTCCACGGCCCTATCGCTTGCCGGTCTTCCAACTTCTTCAGGCCCTTGCAGTGCCTCTCTCGTTTCCTCTCCGGGGGTGGTATCATCTAGCAATCCGGGTACCTCTATACTCTGTACCTCCTTTGCTCTGCCATTTCTGCGGACAGAGTTAACGAAACACTTCTTGGAGGCCACCTGATCCCCCCTGATAGTCTCCTATCTCCCAGATTCTCCAATGAATCGGACACACTGATGAAGTGTGGATGCCGCAGCCCTCATGCCGTGCAGCCAGTTTCTTCCCAGGATCGCGTTGTACGGGCTCGGCGAACTGACGACTATGAATTCCACATCTAGCTTTACCAAACCAGCATATACCGGGAGTACGATCTTGCCGAGCAGGTAGACCGGAATTCCAGTAAAGCCGATTAAAGGGGCTTCCACCGAGGTCAATTGATCCTTTGAGAGGCCAAGAGCCTTGAACGCCGAATAGAACAGGATCTCCGCCGAGCTACCCTGATCAACCAATACCCTCCGAACCATTTTCCGATGGAAGGGTATAGAGAGGACCAAAGCATCATTGTGGGGTAAGGATAACCCCTCCAAATCTTGCTCGGTGAACGTGATCTCCCACGTACAACGAGCGTCCATTTTCCGCTTTGAAGATTGTTGAATCACCATCACCTCAGACGGGGGAGGCCGGTACAATTCTTCGTGGAGCTCGTTGGCCCGGGCCCTATTCATCGGCCCGTGAATGCAATGTACCACGCCGTCCAGAATTTGGGCTCTTGGCTGGATCCCTGCATTTGGTGACTTGGTTCGGTCGATCCACCGGTCCATCCTTCCCTGCTGGACTAGCTCTTCGAGGTAGACTTTGTACGGCTAGCATGCCGTCGTATAGTGCCCTTGTTCGTTGTGGAATGAGCAGTACACCCTCTAGTTCGGTTCCCGGCCATCGGCAGTTCCCAACTTCTCCGCCGCCCCTGTTGGCCATTGGAAACCAGGAGGCCGTCCACACTCTCGGAGCATACGGAAGATTGGCTCCTTGAAGTAGGTCGTGATGGCGAGGTGGTCCCGCCCATCGCATGGTGGGCGATCCCATGCCTTCCCGCTTTCCTTGTTTCCGCTGAACCCTGCGCCCTCTTTCTTGGACACCACATTAACCTGCTTTTTCATTTCCTTCGCCACCGTTTGACCCTGCTCGGCCACCGGTGCAACATCGGAACCACCGATGTACTCCTCAAGCTCTATGTACCGGGCAACGGTATGCATGAGTTCTGTCATATCGTTCGGCGGCCGTAGCATCAATTCTTTGGACAGGTCAGAATTTCTATCCAGTCCACGCTTAAATGACGTTGCTGTAGTCTTCTGGTCACAGCTCTCAACCATATTGTATACATTATAGAAGCGCTCAGAATAATCCTTCAAGGACTCACCAGTCTTCCTCCGAAGGTCCGTTAAGGCTTCTATTGTTTTCGGTCTCCGATTACTTGCCACAAACCGCGCCGTAAACGAACGCTCTAATTCGCCGAAGCTGCTTATTGAACCTGGTTTTAACTGCGTATACCACAGCATGGCAGTGTCTGGGAGGCTCAGCGAGAATGTTCGGCACATCATTGCCTCGCTCAATCCGCAGAGCGCAGCCATGGACCTGAATTGCTGCACATGGGTCGGCGCGTCCGACTTTGCGTTGTATACGGTGAACTTGGGGACCTTGAAATGGGGAGGAGGAACCTCATCCGCTATGGCCTTGGAAAAGGGGGAGACGCTCTTTGCAGAAGTTGCTGCAACCACTTCCTTCGGCGGAACGACCGCCGAAGGCGCGAAGCTTTTCTCTCGAGCGTCATCCCTTGACCTCTTATGGGTCGGTGGGGTCCGAACCCCCCGGCCGCCGACACTTGGCTTGGGGGTTCGCCGCTTCGACCCCGAGGCCCTCATGTTTCCCTTTACCGGGGGTTCTTCCTGACGCTGGGCGGCCCGGTAAGTGATTCTTTCGCCGGTGCGAGTATTTACCACTGTTAAAGCCCCGCCACCGGCGCTGATCTCGCATCTCTCCTCCTGTAGCAGCCCCTGGCTGTCCTCCTCTTGGGGTCTGGACCGTCCGGCAGATCGACTCGGCGATCGCCGGTGGTGACCCTGGTCGGACTGCCTTGGCCGGTGCTGGGAGCGACTGGTAGAGTGGCCCGGTGACCGCTGTCGGAGCCGAGTGTTCGTTCCCTTTTTCTGATCTTCGTATCGCCGCCCCTCAGATCTGTTCATTCTCTGGTTGTCCTGGTGACCTAGCGACCCAACAGGGAGATCAAGAGGATCTCCTGCGTCATTTCTTCTGTCGCCGATCCAAGGAATTCCTTGTGTTTGGTCCAGCCTTCCCCTTGACTTTGAACGAGCGCTTGACGCCGTGGCGCTTGTCTCTAGAAACAATGCTCGGCGAACATTGTCGTTTCCGGATGCACCGTCTTGTTGACCGGTTCGGTGTCTGGGTTCCAGATGGACACGGCCGCTAGCATCAATGCGACACAGTGGGCCGAGCCTTGTAAAGGCGGAGGCCCTAACAGTGTTAGCCGTTTGGGTCGGCTGGGAAGCATTCCTCCTCCGTCGCCATTCCCGCAACCTGGAAACGGGTGGGACGCTCTGATGTGCCTGGAGCTCTTGTACTTGTGTTCTCAGTCGCAACAACTCCTCCGCCATGCTCACCAGGAGCTCCGGCGGGGAAGGAGGAACTATGAGGCTTGCTGTAGAGCGGTGCATACCATCAATGTGGAACGACGCCGTTCCTAAAGCTTGGTTGCTAGGGGCAGGGATGTTTAAACCCGCCACCCTGGAGTCACCGGGTCCCCCAGTGGGGGTGCCATTTAGCCCTAACCCCGTCCGCTGGGAGGAGTGGTGACCCAGGGGGTTTGAATCGAAATGAGCGAGGCCGAGAAGTCGTCCGTCTGTGCCTGTCATCCTGAACTGGGAAAAGAGAAGAATGGAAAGAAAGCTTGACCACAAGATGTGTCTGTTACTACTATCCCCAGCAGAGTTGCCAATTGTGGTGGCAAGCTTTCTCCGGTTGGACCTTGTAGCTTGGATGGTTGTGGTTTGCACGAAGATGGGTTAACCCTGCACACGAAGCAACCGCGTTAGTGCCCAAGCCCGGAGCGTGGTGGTCCGGGGTAGGCACTCCGACGCTCTAGTCAGTGAAAGGAGAGGAGATATTGAAGTATAGTTTAGGGTTTGAGAAAGTGTTACCTCATTCTAGAGAGGAATCCCTCCTTTTATAGCCAAAGGGAGCGCAGAGTCCGGCCCCCATAAGCCCATCACGCGCTATGTGATGAACCCGCCAACCTCGGAACCAAATAGACATCTCAATCTTGGACCTATCCAATCCCCCACATTCCGCTCCTAAATATAAGGGATGGGATAAGACGCGAGGTTGCCTGCTCCTGCCCATCTCTTCCTAACTTCCTCTTCAAGTTAGGGGGCAGGAGGCTCGGTGAGCATAGGCTCCCCCGGACAGACGACACGGCACTGACTAAGCTCCTACAGGGGCAATCTCTTACCCGTTTGGCAGGAAACCGCCGAACCAAATCGAATTCTCCCTCGGATCAACACCACGGTTAACTTAACCGGGTTCGGCTAGACTTGGATAGGCTACCGATCCAACCCGCCGACTCACGGGTGGTAAATACATCGGTTCGGCAAATTGGTGCGACGTGGCCACTGCCCTGGTCCCTCCGCCGAACCACGCCCTCCACACAAACTGTTGAACTTCCTTCAACTTGTACCAAATTTTCACACTTTTTGTGTGGCCCATGATCCTTGATCTGCGTTCCTCCTCTGGTGGTTCAGTGATTGCTCAGCCTCCTTACCCTGACCTGCACAGTGAGCGCACGACTAAGACCTGGCCCGGGTTGCCCCGGCAAGGCCCTCCAGCGAGAGGGTAAGTATGTATAGAGAGAGAGGCGGTAGATTGGAGTTGTTATTAGCGTAAGTGTGTATGAGCATGTACCTTTTAGGGTTGCCATTACCTGATATTTATAGAGGCCCATGTGTGCTCACCATTATCTTTTGGCGTAACCGTTTCAGCACGTGGACAGGTACGCAACTCGACAGGTAGCCGAGCCCCGTCCATAGCCGAGCTTCGCGGGTGGCCGAGCTTCGCACTTGGCCGAGCCCGAAGAGGGAACAAGCGGGAGGAACCCGTTCGTGGGCCGCCTTTCTGTAGGTGGCCGAGCTTGGTATTAATTCCTCACCGCTGGACGCGGAGTGGGTGCGGCGTGGTTGATGGGCAGGCCTCGGCTGGTGCCGAGCCCCAGTCGAGGTGCGGCCACCCATAGACTTGGCTTAACCTGCCCCTGATAGTTTCGAATAGTTGTGTTCGGCCTGCTACAATAGCCCCTCAATCTCTGCCGACGCCGAGCGTGTGGTAGGGATTGATGTTGAATCCTGGCCGAACCTGAAGACGACCGAGCGTGAATCAAAACGAGCAAACAACGATCAATCTGTATGGCGATGCCCCACTCCAGTGAGGTGTCTACAGTTTTTGGCGACTCTGCTGGGGACTTGAGAGCCATAACCAGAAAGTTCAACATAAGACTAACACGTGCTTTATTCAATTCATTTATCATATGCATCGAGCGGGCAACCTCGTTGAGTTCACCTAATACCCCGGTATGACACGGGCTATGTTAGGGGTTCCAGCAAACTCCACAGTCACTTGTACCTAGTGGTATATCAAAAAGGAAATCACCCAATCACTGCCTATGATGGGCTGGTGAAAGGACTGGTGCCGTTTTGACAACGGAGCACCTTTGAGACTACCTAAACCTTTCATGTGTTAGAAAGCCACAGAACTTATCAAACTAAGAAAGGAACCCGCAGGTTAAGAAAATTTCCTGCATTTTGCTTCCAAGTTCTTCCTCACACCTTGTATCATATGTAAATAACTCTTTCTGTGCAGAAGGGTTGGGGTTTTCAACCCAAATCCTAACCCTGTACAAGCCAAGTACTGACTTGCAAGTATTTTTACTTTTACAAAGCAGGCACGATAGGTAGATCAAAAAAGCAACCTCAGCCAGTTTTATACTCTTACAACACCCGAAGTCACACTAAACAGAGGTCTTTGCAGTCATCTCATCTGTCACCTTCGCCTGTCAAGACACCCTCACCGCAACGGTCCCAATCACTTCTGGGGACTTCGCGGTCAGCTTCTCAACAAACCCGATTATCTACCCAATCCCGAGATTCGCCAAGCAATCCCCCTACTCCCATCCCAAAAATTGTCACGCCCTCGATTTTCAACATAAATAAATAATCCATTTCAAAACGTGCTCCTCGCATAATATTAATAATACCCAAAAGAGAGTTCCTGGACGATCATTTACAATTCAAGTTTCCCCAAGTTCAGATAATTACCAGTACCAAACCTGATTGGAATAATACAAACTTTTAGTCAAAAGGAATTTAAGAACACTTAGTTACAAACCCATCTTTTACAAAAGTAATCCATTACAAGATGTTTAAATAACTACAATGAAGTTAACCTCCAAAAGTCTTCGTGTCCAAGCATACGGATGCATACAATCTATTGTCCTGCGTTTGAACCTGAAAAGAAGGATTTTGTTGAGCTACACTAGCCCAGTAGGAAAATCTTTACACAAGTTATATGAGAATATGAGGAATTATGCACCAAGAATAAAAGTGATCCAATAGACGGGTAAGAGCTACAACGGAGCTCCACAAAGAACTGACAAGCTACAACTACAGAATCCTAGACATCTTAGAAACATCCCTAACCATTCGTACGTCTTCCCAAAGCAACATTAGACTCATATCATTCTGAATAACCACGACAACTTCTCAACCATTTTATAACTACTTAAACGAATGCCACAAACAATCTTATTATTCAATGCCATTGCCATCGAGCCTCTTTTCATAAAAAGAAAACATTCCCATTTGATTTCCAAAATAGTTGTGGGAAATACTCTCAACCTCCGCGGGTCGAGCTCCATTGATTCTCTTGAATACCGGAATCCGTTGATTTGTGCCCAAATACCGGAACCGTTGATTCGCTCAGGAATACCGGAGGATTTTTCATAAAAATCCTTTTTCCAAAATCAAGTTACTTTCTTTTCAAAAACTTTGATGGAATCCATTGCTTATTTTCTCTTTTCAACAGTTACAATCTTAAGCAGCTCATAGCCCAAACAACAACTTAAACTTCAATAAGTCAATTATGACTTCATTCATCATATGAGACATTCAACTGTATTACCACACCTTGCGTTACAGTGAATTCTCTCCACCTGGGTTTCCGCATTACCACACCTTGCGTTGCAGGACCCTCAGTTCAACATTCACAACTCACACAGCACATATACATTATCAATTCGAATATAGGATAACAACACTTTCCCCAAGTCACAATCTTTCATTCATCGTCATTCAAGGTATTACAACTTATAACCATGTCTTATCGTACATTAGTAAACACCTTAGGTTCACATTACTCCTCTAAGTCTATTTCAACGCCTTACGTCTCGTATCGAACCCATAACTACTCTACGACACACCACCGGCTAGGTTCTAAGCAAGAATCTATAGAACGAGTGCCAAAGGAACCTAAGATGATTAATCGAGAAAAAGCACGAAGGTACGAGTTACCATATTCCCTTCCGGATCACTAGCCAAATCCCTATAGTTCAACAAAACTCTCCACATCATACCTCATGTCCTACGATACACGATAACCACTCTACTATACACTTTTCGCCCTACCACTCATCATGTCTCGTCATAGCACCTAACATACCTATTATGTACCTCACCTCATTGCCACAATGACTCTCAAATGCCATCAATCCCGTAAATACATTTCAAGTTAAGTTTTATCTAATAAGACTCTACTCTTTCCCTAACAACGAAAAGCCAACGAGATGAGCATAACGTAAGTAAACCAAAGAAATCCAATTAAGCATGCTTGAAATAGGTTTGGAGGTGTCCAAGAGGAATTGGAAGTGATCGGGGGTCAAAACAATGGAGTTCAGGGCAAAAGCCGAAAAACAGTCCATTATGAATGGGTATCGATACAGCAAAACGCTGTATCGATACGGGATTCAAATCAGAAATTCCTGAAGCTTCTGTTTTCAACGGGTATCGATACAGCAAAAACTTGTATCGATACGGAGTGGTTACGAACAGATTTTCTACAGATTTTTAGAAAACACAACTCCAACAATAACCAACATTCTAAGGCACGATCAAAGTGCATAATCAACACGTAAATACATAACGAGTGCAAGAAATCCCTACCTCGAAGTCGGAGAGCAAACACGCGAAGAGATCGGGCCACGCGAACCTTTGAACTCAAACTTTGAAATACTCCCGAAATACTCCTCTCCGAGCCAAACCGGACGAGCTACGAACTCAAGAGCACGTGAGGAAGATGGAGAGGAGGTTGGGTTCTTTGGGTTTCGACCTTTGGTGGTGGAATGAGGGAGAGAGAGTGAAGAGCCGAGAGAGAGCCGGAGGAGAGGGAGTCGGACGGGAGAGAGGGAGGAGGAGGATTTCTATCCTCTACACACACACACACATCCTATATATACCCTTATATCTTTAAATCACACCCACACTCCCTCAAGTTTCTATTCTTTCACTTAAACCCCTAATTCAAATATCCACCAAATAAATCATATTCTCATAATTACTCAATTAATAAACTTTTCAATAATTAAAATAAACAAAAATTTTACGGGTCTCTACAAAAATGGCAGACAATGATGCTACTATCATTGAGCTCTGAGCCCAAATTGCCTATTTACTAGCCGAGAAAGCAGCGAGAGATGCTAAAGATAAGAAAGACGAGGAAGAAGCAGAAAATCCTCAAGAAGTTGTAATGGCAGAGAACCCTAAATTGGCCAAACAAGTCAATGAGATCAAACACGCTCTGGCTCGTTCACAAGGGGACCAAATTCTAGACTTCGAAGGACTTTGCCTCTTTCTAGAATCTCAACTGCCAGAACGATTCAAAATGCCAAACATTGAGAAGTTCAATGGAATTGGTAACCCTACCAGTCATGTCCGTCATGTTATCAACACCTTGAAGCCAATGGGCTTGAATGATGAGCTCATCGCTCCATTGTTCCAACGAACTCTCACAGGAAGCGCCCTCGATTGGTTCCTCACTTTGGAATTTGTGCACTACCATACTTGGCCAGAAATTGCCAACGCTTTTGTTAAGCAATATGCATACAGTGTCCAAATTGAGTTGACAACTCGAGATTTGGAAATGACTAAGTAAGAGTCGAACGAAGACTTTGCAACTTTTGTGGCTAGATGGAGAGAAAAAGCCGCTAAGATGAAAAAATGCCCCTCTGAGGAAGACCAAGTGAGGATAGTTGTCAAGAATTTGCAACCCGAGTACCTTACTCACATTTACACTCAGGCTATCACTGATTTCAAACGCCTGCATGCTACTGGGCTGCAGATTGAAGAAGGGATCAAGCTAGGTCTCATTGGGAAAGAAGAAACTCCTCCACCCAAGAAAACCTTCCCAACCCGTGCATCTCATGCCTCCGTCAACACCCTTAACTCAGCCTTACCACATGACCCTTTCCAAACTAGTTCATCTAGAAGTTCAAATCGCTGTCACCGCAACTTTGACCCTCTCTATATGACCTCATCCCAAGCCTTAGCCATTCTAAGCCGTCAAGGGCATCTCAAGCCCCTGAACAACCCACCTCCTCAGCCACCTTATGGCCCAAGCTACGACGCCAATAAACAATGCGCTTACCACCAGCATCCTGGACATGAAACAGACCGTTGCATGCGCCTTCGTCATGATATCCAAGATCTCATTGACAACCAAGCCATAAAGCCACCCAAGCCCAACGTGCAAACCAATCCACTCCCCACTCACAATGCCGAACTACCACCTCAAAACATCAATCTCGTAAGCCTATCCAACAGCTCCACACATAATCCTACCCAATACATTGTCCCGAATACCCAAGCCAAACCATCTTTAACCTTCCTTGAGGATGAGTGCTTTGTGATGATAAGAGAATCTCATTTCCCCTACATCTATGCAATTGACAATGGGGATTGGTGGTTGGAAATGGGCCAAGCCCTGCCAAGCGATTGGGAAATTGGGAGAATCAAACCTGCTGATCCTTGGAGGACTCAAGAGGAGGAGATAGGTCATCTCACCAGAAGTGGAAGAGTATACAAACCTCCCAAACTAAGCGGAGAAAGTTCAACCTCAACACGAGTAATGGAAGAAGAAGAAGAGGAAAGCCAAAGGACTGAACCTGAGGAAGACAGAGTGCTAAGACAACTGAAGAAAATCCAAGCTGATATCTCTATCTGGGGATTGCTTATGTCCTCCTACGAGCATCGCAATTCCTTCTTCAAAACCTTGGGAAAAGCTAAAGTTCCCATCGACATCACCCCCGAAGATCTGGTAGGCTTCATAATGACATCCAAAGCTTTAAAGACAACAATAGCTTTCACTGACAAGGATCTGCCTCCTGAAGGTCCTGCACACAACAAAACTCTCTACATTTCACTCAAATGTCTCACTAAATGGACCCCACTGGTCTTGGTGGATAATGGGTCTGCTTTAAACGTACATCCTCAAAGGACCCTTGACAAGTTAGGGGTAGGCGCTGCCGACATACGCCCCTCAAGCCAAGGTGTAAGGGGCTATGACAACTCAAAGAGAAGAGTGGTTGGGTGCGTTACACTGCCAGCAGAAGTGGAAAAGATCAAAAGAGACGTAGAGTTCCATGTGATGGATATACCAGCCACCTTCAATCTTTTACTAGGAAGACCTTGGCTACATGACGCTGGGGCAGTGCCTTCCACTTTGCATCAGAAGGTAAAATTTGCAGTAGACGGAAGAGTCATAACCATTCTAGGGGATTCATCAATCCGAGCTCATTCCGACACACCTGTCCAAGAGGTAGGGACCGAGGAAACCTTCTTAACTGGATTCAGTCTTGAGGAAGCAACGGTTGTGCAAGCTTTAATGGCTGAAAGAAGCTTCTACATAAGCACCCCTGCCATATGGATGATGAAGAACAAAACTACTTCCCTGGATTGGGTTTAGGCAAAAGATCACAAGGTATCCCGCAAATGATTGATCCCCCGCATAATCAATATGCCTTTGGTCTTGGCTATGCCCCGACAGAAGCTGAGATAAAAGAGAAAAGAAGCATTGAAAAAGCTAAGGCAAGAGGAAGCAGGATCAAAGAAGAGAAACTCATGGTCCCAAAAACACTCAACGGTTGGTTTGTAAGAGAAGGAGAAGACTTCCCATTTTGCAGTTTCGCAGAAACATGGGAAGAGGAAACTACCAAGCAAAGGTATCCTGGAATGCAAATCTTCTTTGATCAAGAATGGACTGACAGTGATATGGAAGAAGAACCAACGAATTCGACTCCCATTCCCGAAGACTGGATCGAGGTGCTAGCTGAGTTTGACCTAAAGATTCCGTTTGGCAAAGAAGAGGGTGAAGAAGAGTATAAAACTGTGAAAGGCAAGGAAAAAGGAGCAACTCCCAAGATACTGTAGTAAATCGCATGACATGACGGAAACATTACTTTCATTTCCTAAAGACAAGCTAGGACACGTTTTGGGTCTAGGAGTATTTATCTTGTAGAACAATAAGTAGAATAGTTTTTTTTTGTGGTCTATATCCGCGATGATATAATACTCTAGTACGAGAAGGTTTTTTATTACTAAAAAAATCTGATTTTTCACTTTTCATCCAAATATTAGAAACTAATGGCAAAAATTGACTATATATCATTTCTACCATGTATCTTTCCCAAACTAATTACTCAACAAGAAAAAGACAAATATATATAATAAAAAAAGTGGTTTGGACAAATGGGCATGAAAAAGTTATTTATAAGCATTTGTAATCCATGATGTTGCACGCTCAAATCTCACGGAAGCCAAGCATTCCAAACCTTAGAACTACTTGAGAGTTTGCTTGATTGTTAACTTAAATGCCTATAAATTAGTCGAGATAAATGCAAGCTGACCTAAAGATTCTATTATAAAAAATTAAATAAAAGACAAAAAAAAAATCCAATTTTACCAATGTATGGAACATTACACGGCTCCGTGCCCAAACTTTACAAACGACCGAATAAATACAATTATTTAAGATGAGATCGAAGTCATTATCATAATCACCATCCAAATATAAAATACTCCAGTATAAACCGAGGAAAAAATGCATGTGATCAATCCGAACTATTTTATGAGTGCAGCAATCATTTTCAGATTTTCTTCAAAAAGCAGATATGTACGTCAAGTACTCAATTGGGCCACCAGCCCATATCTCAAAGTAGAGAAAGTCTTCCCAAGAAAAAACAAAAATGAAAAGGGTGAGATAAAAAAAAAAAAGTCTTCTTTTGGACCACACCTCTTTCTCTCTAAAAACTTCCACCTGTCTGCACATGTTCCATTTCTATTTGTTACGATTGGAGTAGCATCTAAACATGTACTCCATCTAGCTAGTACTCCAACATCTTGCTTCTAAAATTGAGATTTTTTTTTGGGTAAATCAACTTCAAATTAAAAAAGAGGCTAAGCGAATATACAGCCTACAAGGGGCATAACCCAGGAGGAAAAGAAAAAAGAAAACAAAAAGAGTAAAGAAAAATGCTTATGCCCAAAGGCAACATGGTCTAAAAGGTCGGTGTTGTTTCCAATCCATCTAGAAGAGGGAAAGAAAACAACGCCCTAATGACACCAACCAAAATTAACACAAACTTGAGGCTTAAACTACTAAAAGCCATTAAACTGAATTCCATAATAGAGCTGAATTGATTTTAGTTACACAGACCACCCTAACAGCAATAGCTTGCAGTCAGCAAAACTCGGCAAATGCCGGGCAGTACCAGCAAGTGCATGAAAGTGCCAGATTGGTGTCCAGCATAACAGTGAGTTCACAGCAGATTGCTGATCAGCAGCAGCAAAACATTTCAGCAGCAAACCTGCTGAAATCAGAATAGGCAGCGAGGAAGCAGAATAGCTGCAGCAGTAAATTGGTGGCAAAATAGATGCAACAGCAGCAGCTTTAGCAGAGACAGATTACAGCAGCAGTAGCAAACCGTAGGACTCTCCAATGATCTGGAGCTTTTCTATTGGAATTTCCAACAAAGTTGTGATAAAACAAACTTCAAAATTGGCATTCGAGATCTGAAATTAGCAACTACACAGCTAGGGACAAGGCCCCTAGCAAAAGCATAAATCTGATTTTTCACTTTTCATCCAAATATTAGAAGAGGGAATTATAATGATGAGTTCGAGGGGTGAACCATACTCAGATGCACTACTTCCTTTAGAGAAAAATGACAGCCAATGACGTGTTTTGATAATTAATATCCGTCAAGGATATGTTGAGAACATTTGTTAACGCTGAAAAATCCTTGACGGGTATTAATTATCAAAACACGTCATGGGCCGTCGTTTTCCCTTCCTTTAGTTCTAGCTAGGGGTGTCAAATAAGCTGGTTTGGGCCAAATCGGATAAGTTGTAAGTGGGTTGGGTCTCTAATGGGTCATTAACCCATTTAGAACCCATTAGCTATAAGGGCAATGACTCATAGCCAACCCGACCCATTTATTTAAAATTAAACCCGACCCGCCCATTAACTCAATTACATATACATTAAAATTCAAAATGACGAAAATACCCATGTACATTGAAATGACCATGTTACCCTTGTCTATTATACATGCACCCACTCTCTTTGGGGCTCTGCTTTTCAGTTTTTCTTTATTTTTAAGGGAAAATGACGGTCAATGACGTGTTTTGATAATTAATACACGCTAAGGACATTTTCAGCATTAACAAATGTTCTTAGCATGTCCTTGGCAGATATTAATTATCAAAACACGTCCTGGACCGTCATTTTCCCTTTTTTAAGAGAGAGAGAGATGAGTGGGAAAAAGGGGGTCGGATTTTATCGATAGGAGTTTATCAATATTCGACTCATCTATATTCAACCCGTCTATTCATTCCATCCATATTTAACCCATGATCCATTTTAAGCCATCCAAATTTGCCCAAATCTGTCCATTTGTCACCTCTAATTTGAAAATAAACCACATCAATTCCAATTTTTCAAACATAACCAATGCAAAGACAAGGACTCAAATAACCAGAAGGCTTTGAAATGGAGGCTCTCTTTCACAGTGGTTAGGCTAGATTTGGAGTCATTTTGACTTTATTTTTTTTGTTATTCAAATATTTTTTGCCTTTGTTTGTTTTGCATCATACTTTTGTGACTTAATAATTCGTCTCGACGAGAGAAATCGAAAAAGTAAAAAATTATGATCGAAACTCACAACTTTTTTCAAAAAGACAAAAATAAGTGAAATCTTTTTTACTTATTTTTGTCTTTATTCAAAAAATTACGAATTTCAAACATAAATTTGCATTTTTCCGATTCCTCTCGTCTAGACAAATCAATAAGTCTCAAAATGTTGACGCAAAACTAACAAATGCAAAAAATAAAAAAAAGTTAAAAATAAATCACTTGACTGTATCCTAAAAAGTTCCAACGTAACTTGCAGAAGAGACCGATGAAAAAGTACCAAATAAGAAGAGAAAAGGCATTATGCTGCACTCTGCTTCTTAAGCTTTCCAAGTTCCTGCCTCACAGCTCCAACTCGGGGAGAGAGGTCGAGAGGGAAAGGATGAGAATCACCGATGAAGTGTTTTTTGTTGGGTCATGTTCATGACTTATTGGGTCATCCAATTAAGACCCAATTAATAAATGGGTTAGATGGGTTGGACCCATTCTAACCCAACTAATAAATTAGTTTGGTTGGGTCTATTTTCTAGTGGGTGGATTTGGGTTCAATTTGTCACCCCTAGTTCTAGTCTCTCATGCTGTACTTCTTCTACATGTATTTCCCCCCACAAAGGAAAAAAAAGAAGAGAGAGAAAGAGAATGGATTATTAATTTCTGTGAGCCAATGAGAAACGAGAAAGATGAAATGGAGGAGAACAGAGTTTGTGTTGGAAGAGAGCTAGTTGATGAAGCAGTTTTGAATCTGGCACCGACCTAACCCTGCAAAACAAAGTTGAAGCTTAAGTCACCAGTGTGGTGGCGTGCCAACCACCCTCCGATGCCAAAGTCAGTATAGAACTTGCTATATGGTAGGAGAATTAAGGTTCTCTGTTGTGAGTGGTGCGTACCTTTATTGGAGTTCTACCGTTACTTTTATAGGCATTTGAGATAGGAGGTTGAGT
This sequence comes from Rhododendron griersonianum, assembly GCA_018127125.1. Lineage (NCBI taxonomy): Eukaryota > Viridiplantae > Streptophyta > Magnoliopsida > Ericales > Ericaceae > Rhododendron > Rhododendron griersonianum. Next base: position 36,487,432 of record CM030789.1, read on the forward strand.
CCTAGTAGGACTGTATCTCGGGAATTTTGGATCGCTTTAACGAGGTGGGTGGAGTCCTGCCTTAGCTGGAACTCCACGAGCGCCCTGCTTTAGCATAGAATCCTTATCCGATGATAACAATGATTATTATTAGCATGTTACGCTTATCTTACCGACTCCTCTTCCTTTATCCAGTAGGATTTAGGTTTATCAGAGTGGTATCTTGATGGGAATGAGTATATTCCGCGAATATTACTTTTCCTATTTTAGCTTAGTTTCAAAGCTGGTCCTTAGACCTTATTCCAGCTCCGTCTCATGGGCGTAGCTGGTATCTTCTTACTTTGTCGTAGGTGGTGCTCTCTTGGGGGGGCTTGGGCGAAGCTGACTTCTACTCCCCAGGTCCGCACTTCTTGCTGAGCTGGCCTTGCCAGATTTATCCTACTTATCACTAGTATGTTAATTTTCTCTCCGTTCGGAACTTTATTTGCTAAACTGACATCGATCATTAATTTGGCTAGGTTTGAAAATTGTCTACCTTTTGACCGGAGTTTTTTTTTTTTTGGGGTAAATTAGCTTGAAATTAAAAGAGGTTAACCGAATGTACAGCCTACAAGGGGCATACCCCAGGAGGAAAATAAAAGGAAAAAAAAAGTGAAAAAAATGCGATAAACCATGCACAACCCGCATGGAGAGTAAGGTAGATTAAAGTAAATAACAAAGTGCACTGTGATGACATGAAAGATAATTACTGCCTGGCACAACCTGCCAGGCTAGGCTATAAGATAAAGTAGTCGTGATCGAATAACAACCATCTGATTGTAGGGAGGCATTACCGAACAGGTGCAAATAGTTGCCGAACATGTGGTGTTCTAGATCCGTGTAATGAGGAAGGTGATATGGGACCCTATATAAGATGAACGACGGCGGAAGTATCCGGTGCATCCAGAGGGCACCGGATTAGATTATCTGTTCGGCCTAGGTGGGCCGGTGACATGAGAAGTCATGTACTTGTGCAGTTTGTTCGGGAGAATCACATGCCGAACAGATGGAGTCATCTGATGAAACGATGTCTTAAGAGATAAGGCGATAGGAGTGTTCTGAAAAAGGAGCCCAGTATACGGTAAAGATAAGTAAAGGGACAGTCCTATTGTGGGACAAATTCCACGAAAGGAAGAGACCCTATGAGTAAGGGGTCTCAGTTGATTGGGCAAGAGATTCCCAGGGGAGCCAGGTTTCCTATACGAAGTAGGAGACCTGAGGCGATGAGGATGCTTGAAGAGCAAGTAAGTGGATATCTATAAATACAAGGTAAACCTAGAGGAAAAAGGTACGCAATAAGTTGCATTCATTCCACACTTCCTATTGATTTTTAGGGTTTTGAGACAGTACGTGATACTAACTTAGGCATCGGAGGGCCTTTGCCACGAGAGGCAAAGGTGCGCTCACCCCTTGTCTGTTTTACAGGTTAGGGTTCAGGCGAAGGTATTAGGGTTCCGGTTGGGCACCACGTGAACAAAGAGATTCAGCGCTGTTCTAGTTACCATCTATTCTTCTCCACCTACAATTGGCGCCGTCTGTGGGAAACGAAAGAATTCCCTGTTGAAAAACGACCATGGTAGAAGTAGATCCAGTCACACCGATTACCGACAAAAATCAGGCTGGTGGCGGAGGGGATAAGTCCCCACCAGGTGCTCCGAGAAAGCCAACTAGCGGGCATGATAAGAGGACCATGAGCAGGGATCCCCTTACCATCCATAACAACTCCAAGAATAGGGAGGGCAAGACAGCTTCAACCTCCACGAGAAGGAGCAAATCCCATCACAGGGAAGAATCAGTTGCATATTCAAGAAGTGTGCACAGCAACGAGGATATTCTCGATAAAAAGAGGCAGGAAGTCGAGGAATATGCTCGACTAATACGGAAGAGGGAACACGAGATCCGAGAGTTAGAGCGGATCCGTGAACATCCCGAAGATTCTGGGTTAGCGGAAAGGGGGTCCAAGGGAGATGGGTTGGTCATGGTGCGGTACACAAAGGCCCCTTCACGAAGGAGGAGGAGCAGATCCAGAACCCCCACTCCTCCCAAAAAGAGAGCTTCTTCACGAAAAAGAAGAAGCAGGAGTCCAAGCAAGCAAAAGACTCCCCCACGTTACAGAAAGAGCAGAAGCTCCTCACCCGAGGAGGGCATAAGAAAACACCCTAGAGACAGGTATGAGAGACCTGCTACTGATTGGAACAGGGCAGAAACCCACGAATCCAAGAAGAGAGAGGATGGGTCTATGACTGCACGAGAAGCAGCAAGACGGGCCCTGAGTAATATAGCAGCGTCCCCCTTTTCAAAAAGGCTACAGGACGCCCGTCTGCCGAGCAGAGTGAAGCACGGGTCGTTCGTGCTTTACGAGACAAGTGCAGATCCCGTTGCTCATGTGCAACATTACCAACAGGCAATGTTCATGCATGATGGAGATGACGCCATCATGTGCAAGATGTTCCCTTCAAGCTTGGGAAAGGTGGCTTTATCTTGGTTTCATAAGTTGGAACCCCGATCCATAAGAGGATGGACACAGTTAGCAGAAGAGTTCACTGCTCGGTTCTTAACCAGTAGAAAGGCTCCCAAGACATTCGAAAGTCTCTCAATGATGAAGTAGGAGGATGGCGAGCCAATCAGAGATTATGCAAAGAAATACTGGGAGACCTTTAACGAGATAGACAGTTGCAGTGAGGAGTATGCTATTGCAACCTTCAAAACTGGCTTGCCTGTTCGGGGAGAGTTACGCCGGTCATTGAATAAGCATCCTGTGTCATCATTGGCCAGGCTAATGGAGTGTATCGAACAACACGCCAGGATGGAGGATGACATACTCCGGGAGGAAGGCAGAGCTGTTGCCGAACAGCCAAAAACTCCAGCGAAGAAATTTGATAAACCCGAGCCCAAGACCTATAAGAAAGAGTATGGGCAGGCTAAGAAAGAGCCTTACAAGGAAAAACAGGCGCCTGATCCTAAGTCGTTCTTTTCGATAACCACGGTTTGGAAAGAGCCAATCTACAAGATTCTTTATCGAATAAAGAATCAGCCTTTCTTCAAATGGCCCCCAAGTCTAGGTGGAGATAAGGAAGCAAAACGTGCTACGAATCAGCACTGTAGTTACCACAGGGATTGGGGTCATATGACAGAGGATTGTGAGATGTACAAGAAACATCTCGATGATTTGGTCTCTCGTGGTTACCTTAAGGAATTTATTCAGGACGATCCCAAAGATAAAGGGAAAGCAATGGAGTTGGATTACGAGCAGAATCCCAGGGGGGTAATCCATATGATACATGGATTGGCCACACCATACACGAGGAATGAGGTAAGATTGATGCAGAGGCAGTTCAAGCATGACCAGTATGTTATGCGAGTGGGGAACAAAAGGGGGCGAGAGAAAGATATGCCCAATGAAGCTATAGTCTTTACAGATGAAGATCTGAAAGAGGTCCAGGTGCCCCACAACGATGCATTAGTCATAACCCTACGAATTGGGGATATGACATTGAAAGAATCCTGGTAGATTCTGGGAGCTGTACAGAGGTATTGTATTATGATGCATTCAAAAAGTTGGGGCTGAAGCAGACAGATTTGGAACAATATATTACGCCTTTGGTAGGATTTGGTGCAAGTGCAGTAGGGCCCCTTGGAAAGGTGACAGTACCCGTTCGGGCAGGAACAGTGGTCCTGAGAACGGATTTTTTAGTTGTAGATGTACCATCCTCCTATAATTCAATCATAGGAAGGACTTGGTTACACAAGATGAGGGCTGTTTCTTCCACCTATCACCAGATGATGAAATTCCCAGGGTCCCACGGGATTGAAAAGATAAAAGGGAATCAAAAATCAGCACAACAGTGCTTGATTTCAATCATCAAGAAAGTTCCGAAGGCCCATCAAGTCCATACAGTAGAGGCAGATCAACCAACTGTTGAAGATGTTGGAAGAAATCCAACAGACAAAGTAGTGGAAGGCCTAAAGAAAATACATATCAACGAAACTGATCCCGAAAGGTATTTTTTGATTGGAGAGTCACTACCGGATGAGGAGGAATCCGAATTGATAGGTTTCTTGAAAGAACATGTTGATGTGTTTGCATGGGTACCAGAGGAGATGCCTGGAGTGGATGCAGATGTGATCTGCCACCACCTGAATGTTGACCCACAGCATAAGCCCGTTATTCAGAAGAAAAGAAGGGCAGCTATACAGCATGTTGACGCTGTTATTGAAGAAGTGGATCGTTTGCTAGAGGCTAAAGCAATACGAGAGGTCTATTACCCAGAGTGGCTGTCCAATACTGTAGTTGTAAAGAAGAAGAATGGGAAGTGGCGTGTCTGTGTAGACTTCACAGACTTGAATAAAGCTTGTCCTAAAGATAGCTTCCCTCTCCCAAGGATTGATCAATTGGTTGACGCCACTGCTGGGTATGAACGAATGAGTTTCCTCGACGCATATCGAGGATACCATCAGATTGCCATGTTTGAGCCTGATCAGGAGAAGACTTCTTTCATTACACCACGTGGGTTATACTGCTACAGCGTTATGCCTTTTGGGCTAAGAAATGCAGGGGCGACTTACCAAAGGCTGGCTACAATCATGTTCAGGAAGCTTCTTGGCCAGACTATGGAGGTATACATAGACGATATGGTAGTCAAGAGCAGGACCAGGCAGGGGCACATTCAGGACTTGAAAGAAGCCTTTGGAATTCTAAGGAAATACAAGTTGAAACTCAACGCCTCGAAGTGTGCATTTGGAGTTGGCTCTGGGAAATTCCTGGGTCACCTAGTGACTCTGAGAGGAATCGAGGCAAATCCTGATCAGATAACGGCCTTACAGAAGCTCCAAAGTCCTAAAACTACGAAAGAAGTCCAGAGGCTGACAGGGATGGCTGCGGCCCTAAACAGGTTCATCAGCCGTTCAAGTGACAAATGTAGGCCTTTCTTCCAATTGCTCAAGAAAAGAGAGGGATTCGAATGGGGAGCAGAATGTGAGCAGGCGTTCAAAGACTTGAAGAAGTATTTGGCTCAAGCTCCCCTCTTGTCAACTCCAGACCCAGGTGAGATTTTGGTTTTGTATCTGGCAGTTTCTGAACATGCCGTAAGTGCGGTTCTGTTAAGAGACAAGGGACCCGAACAGATCCCAGTTTATTATGTAAGTAAAACACTTCTAGACGCAGAAACGAGGTATCTGCCTCTTGAGAAACTGGTCCTTGCGTTAAGGACAGCGACACGAAAGCTGCCCCATTATTTCCAAAGCCACAAAGTTGTGGTTTATACTGAGTTTCCCTTAAGATCACTGCTACGAAAGGCAGATTTCTCTGGACGGATCTCAACTTGGTCTGTTGAGTTAAGTCAATATGATATTGACTATCAGCCGCGCACTGCAATCAAAGGCCAGGTATTGGCTGATTTTGTGGCAGAATTTTCACCAACTGTAGCACCTCAGCCTCCTACGAGACAGGAGCAAAGGATTGAACCTTCAAGAAGAAAGGGTAAGACGCTTGCCGAACAGGACCCTTTGGAATGGAAACTATTTGTTGATGGATCTGCCTGTAACACTGGTTCAGGCATTGGAATTGTTTTGTTCCCTCCCGGAGGGGTTATGATTGAGCAATCTGTTCGGCTAGGATTCAGTGCATCGAATAATGTAGCAGAGTACGAGGCTCTCCTGGTAGGATTGAACAGTGCAAAAACTCTGAAGGTTAAAAGAATCAGAGTTTATTGTGATTCACAGCTGGTGGTGAACCAACTGTCCGGTGAGTATGAAGCTCGAAATGAGAAGATGGCAGCCTACGTGGAGGCAGCCAAAAGTCTACTTGATACCTTCGAAAGGGTGTGTATAGAACAGATAAGCTCCGGACAGAATTCTCATGCAGATTCCTTGGCTTGGCTTGCTGCAGCTGTCCCAACTGAGCTCAAGCGAAAGGTAGCAGTTGGCTACTTGGCCGAGCCGAGCATCGGAAGAAGTATGGATTTGATCCTGGACGTGAACCAAGGACCAAGTTGGATGGATCCAATCGTAGAGTTTTTACATGATGAAACTCTCCCTACGGATAAAAAGGAAGCACACAAAATCAAAACCAAGTCTGCAAGGTTTTGGCTATCCCCTGATGGAAAGTTATATAAGAAATCCTTCACCGGGCCATATTTGCTATGTGTGCATCCCGAAATGGTACAGAAGTTCTTACATGAGATACGAGGGAACATGTGAAAGCCATGCTGGAGGCAGATCCATTGCCCACCGAGCAATTTCTCAAGGTTATTGGTGGCCACACATGCAGGAAGATGCCAAGGTCTATGTTAAAATTTGTGAGAAGTGCCAAAAGTTCTCACCCATGATAAAGACACCAGCCGAAGATTTGGTGCCATTAACTAGCCCTTGGCCATTTGCCCAGTGGGGTATGGACATCGTGGGTCCACTGCACAAAGCAACAGGAAATCGGAAGTTCTTGTTGGTGGCCACTGATTACTTCACCAAGTGGATTGAGGCAGAACCTTTGGCCAAAATCACTGAACCTATGATAGAAAGGTTTGTGTGGAAAAGCATTATCACTCGATTTGGGGTCCCTTACTCTTTGATTACAGATAATGGGGCACAGTTCCAGAAAAAGTTTAAAACTTTTTGTTCCCAATATGGGATAAGGAACTATTACTCAACCCCTGCCTACCCTCAGAGCAATGGGCAAGCAGAAGCTTCCAACAAAATAATCCTTGATGGAATCAAGAAGAGGTTGGACAAGGTAAAAGGCAAATGGCCTGATGAACTGCCCCTGGTCCTGTGGGCCCACCGAACAACACCTAGGAGATCTACGGGAGAGACCCCCTATTCGTTGGCATATGGTACAGAAGCAGTCATACCCCTGGAAGTTGGACTTCCAACCAATAGGACTGCATTGGTTGAAAGTGGGGGTAATGACAGGGCTCTAGAAATTGCGCTTGATCTGGCCGAAGAGAGGAGGGAAAGGGCCTTGATCCATTTGGCCTCATACCAGGAATAGCTAATGAAAGGCTACAATAAACATGTTCACCCTCGAGAATTTGGTATTGGGGACCTCGTGTTACGAAAGGTACTTGGCAATACCAAAGTAGCTAATGAAGGAAAGCTTGGAGCAAATTGGGAAGGACCGTATCGAGTAACTGAAATTGCAGGCATAGGGGCTTATAGATTGGCTGACCTGGACGGGAACCCGGTACCAAGGCCTTGGAATGTCCACAATTTGAGGAAGTTCTTTGTTTAAAAGACTTTTTTGCTTTTAAATTCTGTTTTAGGATTATGTTATTTTGCGGGGATTACGAAGACAATTCCATCGTTTTCTCCTTTTAGTTGCAAGGTGTACGCATAACGACTCCTTGAGTTTCATAATTACGAATAAAGTAGCAATTTTAGTTAACCCTCCTTCGTATTGGGGAGCAGGTAATTGGCATGAACGCCATAAAAACGCACGAAAATAAATCTGTATAAAAAGTACGAAATACTTGTTTGCACCAACGGCTGAGTACGAGAAACTTAAAAGTACGAGATACTTGTTTACATTAAAATATCCTAGTACGAAAAACCAGGACAGGTACGAAATACCTTACAGCATACAAACGAACATTGTATGAAAAAATCAATAAGTACGAAAAACTTAACCAATCTTTTAAGTACGAAAAACTTAAAACTCCCTATTACTCCTAAGTATGAAAAGACTTAGAAGCAATAGCTAAGTATGAGTACACTTAGAAATCTGTCCAAGTACGTGAGACTTGGGGAACATACGCAGATATGCAAAACAGACTTAGAAACATTCCTATGAAAAATTGGGATGCACACTTAGATCGATGATCAAGTATGAACACACTTGATAGGCATGTCAAATAACTAAGTATGAAAGACTTAGCATAAAAAACGCTTGGCCACGAAGGGCCCCTGCAAAATCAAAAAGGCCACGAAAAGGCCGAGCAAACCAATGTACTGCCACGAAGGGCCAAAATACCTGTGTTAAAAGTATTTAAGAGTACTGAAGCCACGCAGGGCTGAAGGTCACGGTCACGCAGGACCAGAAAAATATTTTTGTGATTAGGCGAAATAGATTCAAACTTACCATATCAGTCCAAATTCTGGACCTCGGGGGTAATGTTGCTTGGAACTTCAGCAACATTGCCGTCTCCGGCCGGTTGCTCCTCCAGGGTCACGGTTTCAGTAGTTGTTCCTCCGGTAGTTGATTGCTCGGGATTCCTTTCCTGAGATTCAGATTGAGCACCCTGGGACTCCATCTGAATCTCTTCATCAGCGTCAGCAAAATCATCAATCTGCTCCTCGATATCATCAACAGCAGGTTCCTCAGGATCATGAGGTTGCTGGAGACGTTTGCTGGGCAAATCGTTTTCTATCCAGAGTCTACAATCATCAGGAGCTCCCATCTTTGTAAGGCATGTCTCCCAGCACACGGCCCAAATTTGGTCCTGAATGCCAGGCATCTGCTCCACATAGCTTGCTGTGGCAGCATCAAACCCTTTCTTGAAACCATCTTCTTGAGCTGCCTTTTTTGTGCTGTCAATTTCGGACAGCGCCTGGCGAAGGTTTTCCTCAGCAGCATCCAGCTTCGCCTTCATACCATCGGCTTCCAGTTTAGCTTTATCTCTTTCTCTCTCCAGCCTCGTGACTGATCGGATCAGACTGGTGTTTTCGTTCATCAGCCTGTTCCTCTCAGCCTCAGTCTCTTGAAGCCTCTGGCCCGTTGTAACCATCTTTTGAATAAACTGAAAGGAACATTAAGAAACTCAATGTATAGGTGAGACATCCTAGGATGAGTATGGGATAAAAAGCAAGTATAACAGCTTGGGATTACCTTGATTCCACTGACGAGACCAGTGGATAAAAGTCGTTCAGAAGAATTGGCAGACTCTTTTAGCATGTCCACTGGCAGCAGCAACCCTTGTGCAAGGGCCAGTGCAGTCTTAGAAGAACTTGCACTATCCCCGACATTTATTGGCCGGTCACCTCTAGTGAATTGAGGGGCCCAGGCGTCGTGGATCACTTGTGTAACAGGAGTAACAGGCCCCAAATTTGCATCAGCTGCAGCTTGTGACTCTGAGGCCCCGGTTTCCTGATGCCTTGGGCGTTTGTCCCGATGGGCATCAGCAGCCTCAACAGAGCTGTCCTGTTCCCAAGGAGAAGAGGAGGATCGTGTGTTGGGGCCCCTAGAGCGACGGGGCGGTGGGGGAGCCTGGCCGGTGGATGCTGCTCTGCCCGGAGCACCACGCCCCCGAGGCGAGATTGTGAGAAGGGTGCTGAGGTTCAAGGGTTGGTAAGACATAGTACCTGAACCTGGAGGGGATGGAGAATATCCCGGGGAAGATGATTGGCTTGTGTGTTGTTGGGGAGCTGATTGTTCGGCTTGTTCTTGGACGGCCTCTTGTCGACGAGAGGACCTCCTAAGAATCAAGCGTGGCAAGGGGATTCCTTCCGAAATGGGAAATTCCCCTGGCTCTCCGGCAATCGTCACACTGGCGCTAGATCTTGAGCTTCTGGCTTTTGGAGCAGCAGTCGAAGTGGAGGCGCCACTAGTACTTGGGTGAGCGAGTCTTCTGTCGATGAAACCTCTGTATGACGGATCGTAGCCTAGTAAAACGCTTGCATCGCGCCCCCGACCAGCAGTTCGTGTACCTGTCACCCCTTTGTATCTCAGAACCTTGCTGATGTCCCCTGCCCGAATATAGCTTGGTTCTCTAGTCGGGCGATGGTTTGCATTTTTTGCTGAAAAAACAAAGGAATATTCAGTAAATATGGTTTAAAAACACAGACGAGCGAGGAAATTGGAATACGAATCAGAGAAACAGAAATTAGAGGCGTACGTGGGAAGCCCCATTCGTGGGGAACGTGGACACCCAACACTTGGCCATCTTCCCCAATGGGCTCGAAAGCTCCAGTTACGTATAGAAAATCCATCTCGTGGTCCTGAGCGGAGTCTGGCAGGTTAAGCACAAAACGCTTCTCTGCCTTTCTCACTTTCAGATAATACGTATTGTATTCTCGATTTAATACGATGCTATACCACCATTGAATATCCCAAATTCCTAAATTGGTTCCCAGAATTCTATTTAAAGCCACGACCCCCATTACCAATCTGAAAAAATTGGTGGATACTTGCATGGGATTAAGTCGATACCAGTTGAGGACACGACGAAGGAGTGTGTCAAGGGGGAAACGAACCCCACCCTCGACAATGGCCACGATTGGGACGCACGTTCTCTCCCACGTACAAGCATTTCTGATCGCGCCCAGAGGGGCAAGTTCTAAACCTACAGTTTCAGGAACGTTATAATCCCTCCTAAATGCTGCCATTGCAGCTGGAGTCTCACAAAGTTTTCTAAATTTCCCTGGTTTGGGTTCCCTATCTTCATCCGCCATGGATGTTATAAGAAGCTCTAACAACAGTAGAGCGGAGTCTGAAAAATGGGTATGAATAGTGCCCTAACTCGAAAAGGAATCTGAGAAAGAGAATCTCAGAAATGAAATGAATAAAGGAGTGAGGATGAGAGTCTTACGAAAGATTTGTGAAGAAATTCCTGAGGAGGATTCGAGTTTGCAGACGGCGGCGATGACGGACTGAAGATGAACAGTTGCGACTGGTTATAGAGAGAGAAAGAGCAAAGGTTGGAAGGTTTGGTATGAAAACCTAGAGCCCTTCTTTTCGAGTTTAAGGGAAAGAAACGGAGACGGAACGTCTCCGTTAGAACCCGTTACATGAAAGGTAACGGAAAAAGAATCAAAGTGAATAAGCGTTCTAAACGCCGTTAGGCGGAACGTCAGTTCGAATTAAATGCGTAATGTACGAGGTACGCCACGTGGATTTATTACCTCGAGATAGTATAATGACTAAACCGCCAAAAGACATCAATGGAAGCCCAATGACTGTATCTACACGGGATCTAGTCTGTTCGGCTCTTAGTTCACTTTTTGAGCTTTACTCATCACCTTCGAGCAGTGATAATGAGCGAAAGCTGGGGAGCAATTGTAGGGAGGCATTACCGAACAGGTGCAAATAGTTGCCGAACATGTGGTGTTCTAGATCCGTGTAATGAGGAAGGTGATATGGGACCCTATATAAGATGAACGACGGCGGAAGTATCCGGTGCATCCAGAGGGCACCGGATTAGATTATCTGTTCGGCTGAGGTGGCCCGGTGACATGAGAGGGCACCGGATTAGATTATCTGTTCGGCCTAGGTGGGCCGGTGACATGAGAAGTCATGTACTTGTGCAGTTTGTTCGGGAGAATCACATGCCGAACAGATGGAGTCATATGATGAAACGATGTCTTAAGAGATAAGGCGATAGGAGTGTTCTGAAAAAGGAGCCCAGTATACGGTAAAGATAAGTAAAGGGACAGTCCTATTGTGGGACAAATTCCACGAAAGGAAGAGACCCTATGAGTAAGGGGTCTCAGTTGATTGGGCAAGAGATTCCCAGGGGAGCCAGGTTTCCTATACGAAGTAGGAGACCTGAGGCGATGAGGATGCTTGAAGAGCAAGTAAGTGGATATCTATAAATACAAGGTAAACCTAGAGGAAAAAGGTACGCAATAAGTTGCATTCATTCCACACTTCCTATTGATTTTTTTTAGGGTTTTGAGACAGTACGTGATACTAACTTAGGCATCGGAGGGCCTTTGCCACGAGAGGCAAAGGTGCGCTCACCCCTTGTCTGTTTTACAGGTTAGGGTTCAGGCGAAGGTATTAGGGTTCCGGTTGGGCACCACGTGAACAAAGAGATTCAGCGCTGTTCTAGTTACCATCTATTCTTCTCCACCTACACTGATGAACCATCACTGAGGAAATGCAGCAACATATCAAGTCGACATTGAGAGAAGGCTGAACAGCTACTACAGAGAAACCAGGTACAGATAAGAGGCTCAATCCGGGGTTGACGGCATCCGACAAGGGGCCCAACCCTGCACACCATGCCCAACCCACCAATCTACTACTCCCTCGACCAAATTCCCAAGGCTCACCAAAAAACAACCCGCTCTTAGCCAAATACAAATCACCATAGTCGCCAGAGAAGGGACATGAAGACTTTTGACCGGAGTTGCTAGAGCTCTTGAAGAGCAAGCTGGTAGTGTTCTGGGTTCATTCCATGATGGGTAGCTTTGGTGGGGTTGATGTCTTCATTTGCCGTTGAGAAGATAAAATCTCTGAGACATACAGTCATAATGAATCTCCAAATCTTTTCTTTTGAATGAACAACACTTCATGCTGAGATATTCCTCAGGAACAATTAATTGGTGGTGCGTGCCTCCCAAATTTCCACCACATATGCAGCAACCCTCCACTACCAAATGGCCTGTCGCCTTCAAAACACCAAGTTTTGGACTGTTAGATCTCTTCATTAAGACGGTGTAAAATCCACATTCAAATCCTCAAAGTTTGAGGTTACAGACCCCTCCCCCGTCCCCCCCACCCGGTCCACCCCACCCTCCGGTCCACCCCCAACTCCTTTTCCTTCTTCCTTTTCCAGTTTAATTTTTTTTTCTGTTTTTTTCTCTTTATTTCCTTTTCCTTCTTCCTTTTCAATTTGAATTTTTTTTTTCTTTCTTTTCTCTTATTTCCTTTTCTTTCTTTTCAATTTGAATTTTTTTTTCTTTCTTTTCTCTTTATTTCATTTTCTTTCTTTCCAATGTGAAATTTTTTTCTTTCCTTTTTTTAATTTTCAATTATTTTATTTATTTGTCTCTTTTCCCATTTACATCCCTTTCTTTTTTTTTTTTGGTTAACTCAAATTCTAATTTCAATTAAAATTGACTTTTATACTTAATAAATTTATATTATTTTAATTAGTTAATTAATTTGTCTTAACAATGAATAATAAAAATAACTTCTTCTAATGAACAATAATAAATTTAAACAAAATTTCATTTGATTATAATTGAGTACATATTATCAAAACATGAAAATACATAAAAACACATATTCTAATCAATATCTCCTCCAAATGCTGCTCCCGGCCTGTTTATACCCATTACTTCGTACCACAATAGCAAACGTGTTCCATAACTGTCAGCCCAAGCAAGAGCTTCGTCGAATGCATTCTGCTGCCACCATGTTGGAATGGGTGGTACAGGGTAATGAGGTTGTAAGAAAAATTGCACGAAATGATCGTTATTAACACGAGCAATAGCAATTTCCCGGCGGTATTCTACTGGAACTGGAGGGGACCTCAATGGCAAATGAGTAAAACAACCGTAAATATCCTCATCAAATGTATGCAGTACAAGATTGTACCTTGTTGCGATGACAATTCCTACAGTCATAGCCTCCATCCAATGTCGTTGTGGTGCCGTAGGCCCGAACCAATTCAGTAAGATTAGTAGTTGATTTGCCCAATCATCTGCTGGATAAACCGCATTGTAGAAATCATAATTTTGTTCAATCTCTTCAATAAGGTCCTTTCGTACTTGACTCCAACCATTTTCACCATACTCGATATGTGCAGCTATCGCTCTGAATCCACAATGACCATCAGCAAGCACATCAATAGTGTGGGAAATATAACATCGATAAGCCTGAGGTAATCGCTGAATGTAGCAATCAGGAATGGGTGGAGCTGTAAATTGAGTGTTGCGAACCCCCGAACCCCTCCCACATCTCCCTCTCACTTGCGATGTTGCAGTCCTTGATCCTGAAGTGGATGCTTCTAAGAAAGAAGGTATGCGACGTGTACTTTGCTCATCTCTACCTGCAGGTCGACCTCTATGTTCTGTGTTGTACGATGGAGGTCGAACTGTGCTACGAGATGGATCTGCCATATCGATAATCCTGTCTATGATATGCTCCCGCATACATGGATCCATCCCATCTAATATCTCAACGACCTGACATGTCCTGTCAAGTCGTGTTCCGTCCTCATTAAACTCGGTTGCGTGCATAGACAACCTAGTCCAATGAGCATGGATACTGCATAGCGGAATTGGAGTTGAAATGGAACGATAATATGCAAGATCGTGCATGCATGGCAATCCGTGTGTGATTTTGATCGTACAGTTGCAATAGCCGACAATGTGGGGGGATGCTTCTAAAGCGCTTTCTAGCTGATCATGTATGAACTCCATTGCCTCTAATGAAATGCGACATCTTACCTGATCAAAAATGTCGTCACGTATATGTTTGTGGCGTGGAATGTTCAATGATTTCTCGAACGACTTCTTAATTTCTCCGAACTGATTTTTCAACATCTTTTCTATTTTATCAAAAGACTTTTGTAGCGATGACATGGTATCCCCCAAATATAGCTTTAGTCTCGCATGTGCAGACTCTGCCCTGTAATAGAATAATACATTGTGTTTAAATAGGAAATTATTAAAAAGTATTCGTTAGTGTAGTAGAGAAATGCAAAAAATTTTACTAGTAAAGTTAAAAAACGATTATACCTTTGACTTGAATTGCTTCCGAGGTGCATACAAGTATCTGTCCATGCTGAAACAAACCGCTCTTTGTACGACCTTAACCATGTTTGCCACAGGTAAGTTATGACATTCGGAAATTGGCGAAAATCGTCACGCATGGCTTGCCACTTCTGTTCGAAAGACAAAGGTGTAGATGAATTGATAAGCGAGTGCCATGACATGAGAAAGCGCTTCCATTCCGGACCAAGCACACGGCTGCAGTTCTTCATGACACATTGATTTATGTGCCAAATACATAAGATGTGACGTGCCATGGGGAAACATGCTTCAATGGCGTTCATAAGTGCTAAATCCCGATCTGAAACAAACACCAAAGGCAACGATGCCCCCTTTTGAAGCATCCAGTTTTTTAAGGTATCCAATGCCCATGTCAGTGTCTCTTCTCTCTCATTACTAAGATATGCGAACATAAGCGAGTAAGTTCGCAATGTGGATGTGATACCCACAACCTCCAATAGTGGTATTCAATACTCATTGGTCTTGTATGTGGCGTCAATGATCAATACGGACAGAAAGTTGACAGATAGCTCTATGCTCATAGGATGAACCCAAATAATATATGTGATTTCATTCGTATCTGGATTTGTACGAAATTCATGGAGGTACTCTTTCTTAAGTAATTGATTTATAACATACTGAGTAGGAGTTAGACCATCCAGTTTGGCTGCTTTGTTTGAAAAAATGACGTTGTAAACGCTCTTGATTCTCGTAGTGTTTGACGGGTCTTTTTGCTTCAAAATATTAAGAATCTCACGAGGCGCGATGTTGTTGGCCATGTCGACCACAAATTGTTTCTCTAGTGGTTTTAGCCTTGACGGGTACTCGTGGCCCTCAATATGTTTTGCTATTTCATGGTTATGGACACCATTAATAACATCTAAACCCCACCTGATACCGTATGGTTGTATTGGTATACCTCGCAGTTGAAATGGGCAATCGCATTTTTTAGTCCCAGTGTTTCTTTGCAAGGATTGCCCTTCAACCAGATACCGTGGCGGGTCGTACTTTCCTCCTCTTTCACAACCAAGAATGCACTTCGGCAATTTGCCGCCTTTTAACTTAGCAGAATTTAAAATGACGACCACAATACCATATTTTAGACCAACGCTTCGCACCCAAGCTAACATATCTTCTCTACTTTCAAAAATCTATATAAAAAAAATGAATATGTATAAGTACAACATTAACCAGTCTTAACATAAATAACGAATATGCAAAACAATAACAATAAAAACTAACCTGGTCGGTGGTAAATTCGAGTGTATAGTCGCGACTATTGTTGGAGATGCTCTCCTCACTACGAATATCATTCTTAAATGACCAACTATCTGAAATTGAAATGTTGTTGTAGTCATCCATTATTCCGCCCTGAATTTTTCGCTGCGGCGTTCCTACAAATTTTTGTGTACACAGTCTGTGAGGAAAGCCTAAGTAACCATGCTACTAATCAAATTTTGTGGATTATGTTTGACATAGAAATAACCAGGAAAGTCCCAGGTCGGATGGTCGGACGAGTCCAATTAGAATCACCATTCCTTCCTTAGTCGGCACGAAGCCAGACTTGTTGACAAACTTTCGAGGGTTTTAGCCTCAGGTTACTCCACAGTCGTAAAAACAATCGTAAAGCATAGTGCCACATGGACGGACACCTTTGGAGTGGAAACCACTTATGCTTAAGACCAGTAATTTTAGTAGAATAAGTTTGCTACCTATTTTTAGTACTTTAACTTAACATGCATTTTTAAACACAAAAAGAAAAGAAAATATAACTACAATTTTTACTAGAAAAGGTGACTAGAAATATTTTACCGTTCTTCTTAGCAGATAGTATCGCTACGGAAAAGAAAATACGTCGGCTTACGGAAGGTGAATGTGGCTATTGAACGAAGTGACTTCTTACGGTAAGCTTACGGTAGCTTCGAAAGAGAAAAGAAATGACTTTCTTTTTCTCTCGAAACTAAATATTTGACTAAACTACAAAATTTTTTGGATCGAGAGGCTGGTCGGGTGGTGGATTGATGGCGGCCGAGGGTTGAGTTTCTTGAAGAACTCAAGAAGAAACTCATGAATATCAAGAACAAACACAAGGTTTGTAGAGAGAAAAATTGGAGAGATTCAAGGTGTGAGTTCAATGTGAAGACAAATGGTTCTATTTATAGGAAAATGAGTAGGAGTTAGACCATCCAGTTTGGCTGCTTTGTTTGAAAAAATGACGTTGTAAACGCTATTGATTCTCGTAGTGTTTGACGGGTCTTTTTGCTTCAAAATATTAAGAATCTCACGAGGCGCGGTGTTGTTGGCCATGTCGACCACAAATTGTTTCTCTAGTGGTTTTAGCCTTGACGGGTACTTGTGGCCCTCAATATGTTTTGCTATTTCATGGTTATGGACACCATTAATAACATCTAAACCCCACCTGATACCGTATGGTTGTATTGGTATACTTCGCAGTTGAAATGGGCAATCGCATTTTTTAGTCCCAGTGTTTCTTTGCAAGGATTGCCCTTCAACCAGATACCGTGGCGGGTCGTACTTTCCTCCTCTTTCACAACCAAGAATGCACTTCGGCAATTTGCCGCCTTTTAACTTAGCAGAATTTAAAATGACGACCACAATACCATATTTTAGACCAACGCTTCGCACCCAAGCTAACATATCTTCTCTACTTTCAAAAATCTATATAAAAAAAAATGAATATGTATAAGTACAACATTAACCAGTCTTAACATAAATAACGAATATGCAAAACAATAACAGTAAAAACTAACCTGGTCGGTGGTAAATTCGAGTGTATAGTCGCGACTATTGTTGGAGATGCTCTCCTCACTACGAATATCATTCTCAAATGACCAACTATCTGAAATTGAAATGTTGTTGTAGTCATCCATTATTCCGCCCCGAATTTTTCGCTGCGGCGTTCCTACAAATTTTTGTGTACACAGTCTGTGAGGAAAGCCTAAGTAACCATGCTACTAATCAAATTTTGTGGATTATGTTTGACATAGAAATAACCAGGAAAGTCCCAGGTCGGATGGTCGAACGAGTCCAATTAGAATCACCATTCCTTCCTTAGTCGGCACGAAGCCAGACTTGTTGACAAACTTTCGAGGGTTTTAGCCTCAGGTTACTCCACAGTCGTAAAAACAATCGTAAAGCATAGTGCCACATGGACGGACACCTTTGGAGTGGAAACCACTTATGCTTAAGACCAGTAATTTTAGTAGAATAAGTTTGCTACCTATTTTTAGTACTTTAACTTAACATGCATTTTTAAACACAAAAAGAAAAGAAAATATAACTACAATTTTTACTAGAAAAGGTGACTAGAAATATTTTACCGTTCTTCTTAGCAGATAGTATCGCTACGGAAAAGAAAATACGTCGGCTTACGGAAGGTGAATGTGGCTATTGAACGAAGTGACTTCTTACGGTAAGCTTACGGTAGCTTCGAAAGAGAAAAGAAATGACTTTCTTTTTCTCTCGAAACTAAATATTTGACTAAACTACAAAATTTTTTGGATCGAGAGGCTGGTCGGGTGGTGGATTGATGGCGGCCGAGGGTTGAGTTTCTTGAAGAACTCAAGAAGAAACTCATGAATATCAAGAACAAACACAAGGTTTGTAGAGAGAAAAATTGGAGAGATTCAAGGTGTAAGTTCAATGTGAAGACAAATGGTTCTATTTATAGGAAAATGAGGAGCTCCCCCCCCCCCCAATTTTAAGCATCCAACTTTTTTTTTTTTCATTTTCTTTGTCATTTATAGATTAAAAAATATAGTTACAAAAATAAGTGTTTCAATTTTCAATCCGTTTAAACCGGTGCAAAGATGTTATTTTTTTGATCATTTCATCCTAAATGGTCGTAATAAAATTTTTACTCCAAGGCCTTTCAATGGACACCTTCAGAGAGTCTTGAAACTAAATAATGAATTTTAGGATATTTGTTAAAAGGCCTCAGAGCAAAAAATTCATTATGGCCATTTCAAATAAAATGATAAAAAAAATTGATTTTCGCACCGGTTCAACTTCATTGAAAATTGAAGTACTTAATTCTTGAATTATATTTTTTAATATAGAAAGGGTGTATTTATAGAAATTAAATAAATAAAATGTAAATAATTAAATAAAGAAAAAAAATTAAAAACTGGGAGTGTTTTTTAGAGGGGAGTAGGGGCCGGGTGATAAACCGAATTTTAAGAGAAAGAGGGGGGGCCGGGTTTTGAGGGAGGGTTGGAACCGGGTTTTAGGGGGGGGGGGGAAAGCAATTTCCATTTAGAATGGTCCATCTGCAGGGTCTCAAGCTACATGCCCACAACTTCATGCGCAACGTTGAATTACAATCACTAACAGTAGCTAGCTTTGCCGATAAATAAATAAATAAATAAATAAATAAAAACAGTAGCTAGCTTTCATATACTTACCCACACTTTTGCCTTTTAAACCTTTTTCAGTTTCAAACTGTTGAACTTCCTTCAACTTGTACCAGATTTTCACACTTTTTAACTACAAAATTCCCCGTCGCTTTTCCAATATCCCTTTCAAAGAGAATATTTTTTTTGGTGGCCATGGATTAGACAAATTGAAAGCGAGATAATCTGTGTGTGTATAATTTTATCAAGGTAAAAGTACACGATGACCCCCTCAACTATCATTTTTTTCCTAAAAAAAACCCCTAGGGCATGTTTGGTTAGGGATTGGGGTTTTGGACTCAAAATTATTACTCTACTCCAACATCAACTCATTACCCCTATCTCCAACAACTACTTTCATTTTTATCTATATCTCTCTCCAATCATTACCACTATCTCCCTATCCTAATCATTACAAATTTAAATCCAAAATCCAAAAACCTCAACCGAACAAGGCTCTAATGTTTAAAACCGCCCATACAAACCCCCTCAACTATATGAAATGAAAAATTGGCTAACTCTGTTAACGGAATGAGAAAAAATGACAATTCTACTCCTAAAAAATGGATCACACTGACCTCCTCATCTATAAAAATTGTCCACGCTGACTCCTTTATCTTAACGGTCTTTTGACAGAAGGGTGCTAATTGGTTAACGATTATAATTGAGGGAGTCTCCGTGTACTTTTACCTTTTATCAAATCCATTATTCCATTTTGTGATTGTCAACATAGTACTTGGCTGCAGGTCCACTCTGGAATCCCTAGAAGCCCCTCCTATATATGTACATCACGGGCCAATGCTTTTACTAAGTTGCAACTTGCTGTGTTGGATATTGATGCTCTGAACTTGCTGTGTTGAATATTTCTACTTCAACTTGTGATGCCTGTGCTGCTGATGGACCT
This sequence comes from Rhododendron griersonianum, assembly GCA_018127125.1. NCBI lineage: Eukaryota > Viridiplantae > Streptophyta > Magnoliopsida > Ericales > Ericaceae > Rhododendron > Rhododendron griersonianum. Next base: position 36,507,196 of record CM030789.1, read on the forward strand.
GATCTGAATGGCTAGCGGAACTCTTGCTCAATATCTTTTAGTGGTGGAGTATGCTCTAATGATTTCGACCCCTGAGATTTTTAGTCTGTCTTGTTGGGTCTCATTCAATTTCCATTGAATGCAGTTTTCCTTTTACCTTCTTTTCTATGGACTCTTACGGTACCTCATTTTCTGTGGTATGTATTTGGTCTCTTCTCGATGTACCATTTGTCAAGTTCTTAATAAAATCTTGTTGCTTATAAAAAAAATAAAAAATTTCACGGGCCAATGTACCCTTTATTTTTCTGATATATCTGAATCTCATTATCTCCCAAGAAACCAATACTAATTTATTTTGGATTATGTATTAGTAAAGTAATTCGGGACAGAGGCGGCAATATAAGTAACGGTTAACTGACTCATGAATTCCTAGAAAAACTCGATGATGACAGATATTGAATATTACCAGATATGGATGCAGTTCTTTTTTCTTTTTTTTTTCACTCGTTAATTCCTACACTACATTACACTATTGGGGGCTGGAGGAGGGGATAGGGTTCGAATCCTGGATGAGTGCGGGGCAAGGGAATACCCTTCCACTTGGGCTAGGCCACCACCTCATATGATACCTTTACTGTATAACGGAAATGGTAAATTTTAGAAATAGTCACTTTAGTTTGAGTGAAATCCCAATTTCATTCCTCTAGTATTAATTTTGCCACTTTTAATCCTATAATTTATATTTTGTCCGAATTTGGTCCCTCTCACTGACAGTGTTAATAGAACTAACGGATCTCATGGGCAAAATTGACATTTCCCTCCTAAAGGGACGGAAATAAAATGTAAATTAACTAGAGGGACAATTAATTTCAGAAATTTTATATTTTACTCTGATTTTGAAAAGACAAACTCATACGTAATATATTTCTCACCTTCATTATTTTTCTTTGATTGAATAGTCAAAATATAATGAGGAAATTAAAAATATTACATTGTATTATTATATACAGATAATATTATGAAATTTGAAAAGTATCATTTACTTAACTTTGCATCGGGTTTTTTTCAATGGACTCATCTTGATTTTTACAATCTAGTTATGTTCTTTTTTACGCAATTAGGAAAAAAGAAAAGTTATGAAAAATTTTGCATTTTTCTTTTCGTCTAATTGCAAAAAAAAAAAGTGAGTTTTTTTTTGGTGAATAAAGAAAAAGCAGTTAAGAAACATTTTGCTAATCTTGTTATGAAACATATTCCATTTTCTAATAGCGTAAAAAAGAACAAAATGAGATTTTAAAAATCAAGATAAACCCATTGAAACAAAAACCGATGCAAAGTTATGTAACTAAGGGATGCTTTTCAAATTTCTTAATAGTATCTATAATATATTCTTAAATAATTTTTTTAATTTTCCCAATATATTTTGATTATGCAATCAAACAAAAATAATTTAGGTGAGAAAGATTTTAGGTATGAGTTTCGGCCCTGGAAGAAGGTGAAATTGATGCAGTGGTTCATAACTCCATTACAGAGGATGCAGAGTTCGCTGATAGCTTTGGGAACCTCTCTGAAGTTAGCTTTTTAAATAATAAGGAAAGAGCAAAGGGTCATGCTTTCCAACACAATAATTAACTCTTAGGTGTATATTTGGGTGTTCTTTTTGGATTTTTGGGTGTAATTTGCCTTGTTGGGTGTTGGGGGTGTCTCTTTTGGGTGTTGCTATGGGTTTTATGTGTCAGATGTCTTTGTGGGAGTGGTGTCTTTGTTGGTTTTTTGCCAACCTTGGATTGTTATTCTCTCCCTTTGGGTCCATGTTGGCACATGATTGTTGGAGCTTGTTGTTTCCCCTTGTGGGTTTTCTCTTCTCCAACTTGATGTTGGTTAGGATCCTTTTAATCTTTGTACGTAATTTGTTTTCCAAGAAAAAAAAAGAGTTTGTCTTTGCAAAATCAAAAATAAAATACAAAATTTCTGAAATAGACCCTCTATTTTGCTTTTTCTCTCAATTCCGTCCCTTGAGGAAAATGTCAATTTTGCCCACGAGATCTATTAGTTCTAATAACACCGAGAGGTACCAAATTAAGAGGAAATATAAATTATAGGGTTAAAATGGCACAATTAATACTAGATGGATGAAATTGGGATTTCACGCAAACTAGAGGGACTATTTCTAAAATTATAAGTAAAAATAAGTATTGGACAGTTGGACTCAATATATCGGCCTACTAGTTTTGTAGTTATGTCCAAACAACCTCATTACCATTTTAGTGCCAATCTGTACACCATTATGGTCTAGAAACAAGCATATATCTCCAAGAAACTGCATTCAACAGCTGATAGCATCTGGCCATATTTAGTTAGACAATATAATGTGTACTATTTTTCGGAGGTGTCACGGGTACTTTTTAATACTCACTAAAGGTTACTGTTTGAAGTAATGAATACTCTTAGTAATACATGTATCCTGGTAGCCAGATTATACCATTATAAGTCCTTACATGGTTTTATTGAGAATCTTGATTGTTACGAAATTCCACAGAAATTTACATCAAACCTAAGAATTGGTTTCTTCCCTATGTCCTCATCAAAATGATTCTCACTCCAATAAGTTTTCATTACGAGTTGCGATAATAGTCATGGGTTATTGTAGAAACAAAAGGATGACATGGATAATCCTTGTGATGAGGATAGGCTTGTTAAGTTTGGCCTCAAATCCTCATCCCAGTGCACATTTTGCCATGATGCAGAGAACCATGCTCATCTCTTTTTTGATTGTCCAATGGCCACCCATATCAGGACCATATTGTCCCCTAGGGCCCCTCATATGAATGGACATCAGGCTTGGCAGGCTTGGGTGGACTGCCTCTCTAACTTGAGAGGTAAGTCTTTGGCCAACACCATTGCAAAACTGGTTTTCACAGTGTATGTCCATCATATTTGGTTGGAAAGGAACCATAGAAAGTTCCAGAATTCCTGTTGCCCTCCCACTGTAGTTGCTCATAAAATTTCCAATGATGTAAGGGTTAGACTTTTGTCTCTTGCTAATTTGCCTAGTGGTCTACATTCGGGACAACTAAAAGTACTGTGGAACGTAGCTTAGTAATATACTTGAACCATTTAAATAATTTGGTATCACTTCAATCACCACTTTCAAATCTCATGTTGTTTTGCAGAGTTGTGAATCCAAAACAGAATATCCAGATGAGTGTCACTTCACTATGGATTTTGAGGGTGTGACAGGATACAAAATCAGAATCCTTCAGCAAATCCACTCACTTGGTACTCCTATTACTGCTAAGTACTCAAGTAGTTACCTGACTTTTTGTTGGTTTACTTAGGCATTCAAAGCAAATGAGAGTTCTTACTATATTGTGTGCCATCCTTGTGAGCTGAGTGCTATATCCCCATCATCCCTTATGAGAGGAGGTAATTAGTGGGGGAATCTTGTGAGAATCAGTGGAGGGAGAAGAGGGATCTCATGTTCTTGGTATTGAAAAAGAGAGTGGGAGTTGTGAGATTCCAAGGGAGTAGAAGTGTGAGTACTATACTTACCAAGGACATTGACTGCTTGTTGTTTGTATGTTTGTGAGTACTATGCTGTGTAGTGGTCTGTCTAGCATCTGTTTGCTGGATTATATATATGAAACCTCTTGAGCTCAGGGTATTATTGGGACTTCATTCAGCTTCCAACCATGCTGTTGCATTTCTCTTTTGTTGTTGCACATAACCATTGTATGTAGTCCAGCAAGTGTATGCAAATGTGTTGGTCCATAGTTTCTGCTGCAGAAAATGCAGTTTGGGTAAATCTGCTGCTATTTGTTGCTATTTGTTTGGCTGTAGCAATCTGCTATCTTCAGCTGTTATGGACTTGCTATGGCCACTGATATCGAGCCAGGATGGTGTATCCTTCGGCTTCAAACTGCTATTTTCTGTTAGTGACCATTGTGCTTGCTGTTATGGACTTGTATTCAGTCTTGTCATCTAGCTTGAGCAGGTATAGTAGTTAATCAATTGGTTTTACCTATCCTCGGGGGGTTGTCCCTTGGAGAGTATATTGCTTTTGCTAGGGGGTATATACCTAGCGGTGGCCGCCAATCCCTGTTTTGTGGCTGCCTGTTTTGAAGTAGTTATTGCTACCAGTTACCATAACTTGTAGTTATGGTGGCTCATGGTTGTGGTTATCCATGTTGGTGGTCTTCCAAACTGCCCGAACTACTTCCATTTTTGCTCCAAATTACATTCCAGCAACTGAAGTGTCTTATTGTTATTGTCTAGTTAGCTCCTGTCTAGAGCTGCTACCGTTTGGGAGAAACTGCTGTTGTTTGACACAATTGGCTGCTGTCCAATTTTGACTGCTGACCTGCTGCTGCTACTGGTCTGTTTTGTTTCCAGTCCAGTTGTAACTATTGTTTTGCTGCTGATTGCTACTGTTGTTCATCCCCAGCTGCTCTGATATGGCAGCTGCTACTACTATTTATGTGGTCTGTTTCCTGCTGCTACTGCTGTATTGTTGATGTTTGTTCCAACAGCTGTTGATGGTTCCTTCTTCATCATTTACTTATCTCAGTCCATCCAGATTTCATTCTAGATTTTCAGTATTTGGAATGATGCTATATATCCCTTTGTAGATGGCTAGGAAACAAATGTATCTCTTGATTTTTTTTGTTTTATTCCCATCTCATTAGCTCGTTAGTTTATAGTATTATCCTTCATGTAGATTTTAGTATTGGCTTAGATTTTCAATTTCCTCAATCTTTGTTTTCTTTTGTTTTCCTCCTGGGGTATGCCCCTTGTAGGCTATATATTCGGTTAGCCTCTTTTTATTTTCAAGTTGATTTACCCACACACAAAAAAAAAATCCTTGTGATCTAAGAAACACAGATACGGATACGATACGATACGATACGGATATGCAGATACGTGGTTTTTTCAAAAAGAAGGATATGATACGTTGGGGGATACGTTGAATATAAAAGTAAATAAAATATATATTATATATACCTAAAATTTCATTAATGATTAAAGTTTTCCATTACACAAGTTCACCATTTCACATGTCTCGAGAGATATATATTTACATACATACAGCGAGAGAGAGAGAGAGAGAGAGACTTACAAGGTTGTCGAGAGAAAGGATATCGTCGGTTTGGTTCTAGTGTTTATTGGTGGGGGAAAAAAAATATATATAGTCTTATTTGCAATTTTAACCCATATATTTTAAGTAATAACACATTTACCCTCGCGCATATACAAAACGTATCCGAGCGTATCCAAAACGTATCGGGATACCAAAAAATAATTCTAAAAGCAGGATACTTTAAAAAAAACATATCGGATATGTATCCAGAGCGTATCCGAGAGTATCTGCGCATATCTGAAATGTATCAGCATACCAAAAAATAATTCTAAAAGCGGGATACTTTAAAAAGCGTATCGGATACGTATCTGAAGAGTATCCGAGAGTATCGATATCCGACACGGATACGATACGTGATACAGAGGCCAAAATAGAGTATCAGTGCTTCATAGCTTGTGATAGTGGGATACTTACAATTTCAAGCTGTCGAACACTGCGAATTTCTCTTGGAAGATTAACCTTTCTGTTTGTATCCTCTTGATACGATCTTGTTAGTAGTTTAGTCAAGACTCTATTGCAAGATGTTGCTCTATTGCAAGATGTTGCAGATTACACAAATTGATCTCAGTGGAAAAACGAGATTCTAGTGACCAGAAGAAAAGTGTAAAAAACTACACTATACAACTAACCTCTCTCTTTGTTTCTAGTTCAGCAAGTTTGATGTAAATCTTCACCATTTGTTTCCTGAATAATGATTAAAAAGGCACAACATTCTTAAAGCAAACTCAATAAAACTTCCAGATATAGCATTAGTTTAATAATGAAAAAGCATACATCAAATTCTAATTAAGATTACATGTCTAATAATAGCTCCATGGTAGGAAGACAACTCTTGTAAAAGGTTTTCTGCAGCAAGATTTTTATCCATATCAACCACAAATGAGTTCCTACTACGCTGCTTGTCCTTGATGCGATCACCATTTGCCAGAGCGAGAAGCTATATACACATGTACACAACATTAAAAAAATGAACAAGGGACAACAATAGTGTTATACACATTCACAAATATAAAGTGACTACCATATGGTAAGACTTTAGAAAGAAAAGAATGTCTACAAGCTAATTTCTACATCGTGGAGGCATATCAATCTGGTAGCATGTTTGGATATCCTATGGTCACATTGTCCAAACTGGAGAAGTCTTTCCTTTGGAGAACAATCATCCTTCAAGTCAACACATTAGGGTTTCTGAGACCTTTGACTTAAGTACTTGAAATATGGTGTGGTATGGATGGTCAATCGCCATTTTCTTCACCAGAGAAGCCAAAGAAAACTGCAGAAAATGATAAATCAGACAACTGAGCTGAACAAGAACCACATAATTCTCTAATTAGCAAGTTAGAAAAATTAGAAGTGAAAAAACTAAGAAAGATAAATAACAGCAAAGTTTCCTACCTGGAAACTATGAGGTCCATGACCATCTTTGGAGCCCATTCTTGAAGCAATTTGGTATACTAGTGGGTATAAACTTGTAAGACTGGACCTACAAATTAAGGACAGCAATAAAAGTCACATTTCCATGATGTATCTAATCTATAAGCAAAATACTGTCTCAAAAGGGATTCTAATGTCTGAATTACAACCATCTAGAACTGCAAACATAACTGTCCGTATGGGTATGATCTTCAGCAAATATAACTACATGTTTCAAATACTTCTCCAATATTGTTCTAGAACTGCATGATCATCACATTCATGAAGTGAGGGGAAAATGATTATATATTATACATCAAAAGGCATCAACGTCCATACATACTTCTTTCTCATAAATGTGATGTATAACTAACTTGCTAGATCGCGATTCTGCAAGCCACTTCCTAACTAAACGATACACATTCGAGATTACTTCACTGCACTGGTGATTTTGAGAAATATACTTTGCAAGGTTGATAGCCATCTTATGCTGACTTTGCGCCCGCAAAAGCTTAGCCTCTTCAAGCTGCAAACATATGTACATATAGGTAAATTTACATAAAGACGCAGAAACATAATCATGCAAGTGCTTCTTTGTCCAAAACAAAAGAGAAAGAGCAAGAAAGAATCATGTAGGCATTTTAGATCAATATAAACGCCAAGAAAAAAGAAATGACATAGCTAGTGTGAAGCAGAATAAATATCCAAGTTATGGGTTCAAAACAAAAGAAACATAACAAGTATTCATGCATGTCATTGGCGCATAGCTAGAAGGATCTGTGGCAATGAGGTATAGTTTGCTCATTCAGATGCCTGGAATTAAAAACAATTGTCGGGGACCAGAAATCCTCAAGAATCAAATATCTTCTTGGTTCAGATGCAGCTTATTCTGGCACTGCAATTGGATGATGTTGGCCCGAGGCCAATAAACATGCATTGTAAAGTAAACTATACATTAGAGTCTTACACTATGGTACAAAAGCTGAGAGGAGTTCCATTATTCCTGCTAATGTACCAACAGTTAAAGAGAAAGTTTGTACCCTTCCAAGCCAATACAGGGCACAATTTTGTTCTCCTACTCCAGCACAGAGGAATTTGAATTCGTGCGAAGCAGCAACAGCCTGAGAAAATCTAGAGCCCTTCAAAATTCAAACAAAATTTCAGACCACGCAAATATGTGTGATTTACTGATAACAAATATTGACTCCTCAAAGATACCTTGCGAAGAGTAGATGCTGAATCCAAAAGATGCTGCACCGTACAATCCGTGCACTTTAATATTTGAAAAAGAACTCTTCTGAATGCTATGAATGGTTCTAACAAATTCATATGTAGTTGTGCTCGTTTCAGTATGCGGCTCCAATTCGTATTTAGCCATGACAGCTATAGGGAGAGATTCAAAAGTATTCATTAAGAAACCAGAGCACAGAAAGAAAAGAAATTTGAAGAAAACCAGTCTTACTTTCCTCACTTCTTACTTTTGTGTTTGTTTTCATTTCTCAGTTGTTTCTTCCACAATTGACATAAATTAGTTGCTCTCCACTACCTCATGTGCCTAATGATGCTATGACAAACACTAAAAACTCAGTCATACAGAAAGAGGCATTGCCAGCTCTATTCCCATCAATCTAAGGTCCTGAGAAAAGGTGGATTGAGTGTTGGTTCGACCTTCGCAAACAAATGTGTTTGACAAAATTTCCGCAAACTCCATTCTATATCGGTACAGAGTCAAATGCGCACACAATCAAATGATGCAGTTTCCATGAATGAAGTAAATCTGACAACTGAGAAAAGTGACCGTGTCTATATAACAATTCAGCATGATTTCAAAGGTGCTGAAGAAAATTGAAGAATTTTCTTCAATTTTGGTTGTCATAAACAGGACAAAAATACAGTACCTGATCCAGGGTAGGGACATCAGGTTCAGATAATAATTTCCACATCTCAGTATTAGACTTCATCTTTTCACCAATTGAAGTTGCCCAGCACAAATTCCATGCCATGTCAAGATGGTAGAATATCTGCATTCCCATGAACCCATAGTATTAACCAAGGTTACGAAAACCTTTACCTGATAAACTAGAGGCATGTTGCATACATATACGAATTTTGAGTCATTGACGATAAGGATTAGAATAATGCCATTCCTTGATTAGCAAACAACTACCAAGTTTAAAGGCTTTCTGGGGCTCTTTTCAAATGTTGGTTATTGCTGTTGACGGCATGTCTAAATTTATTGATAGTGAGTTAAATGCCCCAAACTCAATTACTCCTCTGAAACAAGATCAATACCATTCCAACTTGATTGCATTGGCCTTGAAGATGTTCAACAATTTCCGGTACTAACGAAAATGTAAGTTTTTTTTTGAACGAAAATGTAAGTTCACCATCTAACTTCCAGCCTCCCTTTTTTTCGACATGTGTTTATGAAATATCTTTATTTGATTTTGTTAGGGCTTGTCCCACATGGTCTAACTATCACCTCCCAAACTAATATATGAGCCTCTGAGGCCTATCCACTCATTGCCAATTGACTTTTAGTTGGACGCTATACCATAAACTGCTTTCATTTTTTGTTCAGTATCAGACTACAAATAGGTAACATGTATAATTTTTGCTAATAGGAAGAAGAAAAAATCTTGATTCTGTAGAGTGCTACTCCATAAAGCCATTTACTAAACAAGCACGAAGCAACAAGAAATTACAAAACTAGGATGAAAAGGTGATGGTCCGGCAAAATGGAGAATGTTGACACACAAGAAATTAAAACCTAAAGCTTAATTAATGTTAAACCTTATAGCCTACGATACTTGATAACCTCTCTACTATACGTTTTTCAATCCACCAATCACCATATCGTGTCATAGTACCTAACGTGTCCATATCGTTCAACACACCATGCCACAATCATTCCCAAGTACAATCAATCTCATTAGAAGCATTTCGATCAAGCTTTATCCAATTAAGTTATTATTCTTTCTTTACTAACGGAAGACCAACGAGACGAGGGAAACTTAGGTCAACCAAAGATATTCAATTAAACATGTTGGAAAATAGGTTAAGAGGTGTCCAAAAGAGTTTAGAAGTGTTCGGGGCTCAATACGGCCGAGGAATCACAAAACAGCAAAGTTGTTGTCCAGAGAGGAGGGGGATCGATCCCCCCTTCACCAGGGATTGATCCCTGGCACTACTGGTCCAGAGAAGAAAATGGGGGATCGATCCCTATGCGGTTTTGGGCAATTTTCTGCAGATTTTGACAGCTTTTCAAGGACACCAAGATTTACGATTCAAACTCGAATGAAGCATGAAATCAACTCATAAACACATAAAGTGAGTAAGAAATCCCTACCTCAATGATCAAAGATCGAAGTTCAAGCTCCGACAATCAAGCCCTAGCTTTCCAAGCTCCAAATCCTCCAAGAACAAGTTCTAGCACAATCCCACGTGTCACGCCCTCGATTTTCAACATAATTAACAATACAATTTTTTGATAAGTAAAGTCCTCGTTGTAATACAGATAATACCCGAAAGTCCATTCTTTCCCCTGTTCTCAAATAAGCTTAAATATTACATTTCTGGCTCGAGGCCCCAAGTCATCAAAGTACCAGTATCCGCAAAAAATAATTTTACAGCTTACAGAAATCAACTTTAAAAAAAAAACTCTTCTTTCAAATCTAATGCAATACCCTTCTCATGTATACCTTTGAAAATGATATGATCAAACATGCACAGCAAGCACCACATGCCAGCCTCCTTTGCTTTGTACCTGAAAATGATAGGGTTGAGCATACCATGCGCCCAGTAAAGAAATCTGTACTTGATTCATATGTAAACATGATGATCAATGCACTCAGAGGAAATCAGAATATGACAAGATATTACCACAAAGACCTTGAGTCCTGCACTACAGTTGACCAAACTACAACCTTGGGATCAAATTTACGTATACGTATCCCTAATAGCTCACACGTCGAACTAGAAGCAAAAATCGACTCGTATCGTTCTAATTAAAACCACAACTTGTCCTCAACCATCACTTGTCCATCGCTACGCAAAATCAAAATTTAAATTTTCATATGAATACTCCATTCTGCCTCAATCTATACATATATGTGATGATCACGCACCAACAATTATATGGGAGCAACAATAAATATGTACAACGAACCCAAAGATGCTAATGACAATGAATATATCTCTCAGCAGAACAATACGAACATATCACGAATTTCCTTTTACAACATAATCAATTTGTCTTGTATTTTTCAAGTATTAGTCATTTTCCCTTTCAATACAATTCCGGGCATTTGGGACCCCGTGCATCTACTAAAAACCTTTCATTCAATTTCGGGCATTTGGGACCCCGTGCATCCACTAAAAACCTTTCATTCAATTCCGGACATTTGGGACCCGGTGCGTCCACTAAAAACCTTTCATTCAATTCTGGGCATTTGGGACCCTGTGCGTCCACTAAAAACCTTTCATTCAATTCCGGGCATTTGGGACCCCGTGAGTCCCACTAACAGTCATCTCACAAAATGTTCATGGTGATACCCGTAGTGTCATTATATCATTCGTGTCTCGTTTTGTTGTTTACAAATCAATTCACATTCCCAATCCACAATCATCGTACCATTCAATCATTAATCAAATAATTAAACGTTCTCATCGCTACCAACCAAACACGCTACATAGAAACCTGCGATACACATACCCCATTTTTCGGTACAAGGTACTTACCACGTCACCCAAACTACACTAACGAGAATCTTTGGTACGACAATGGTCCACAAAACACCGGAAATGATCTACCCAGACTTGGAGTGAATCTAAAACCGTCTACGGGTTATTCGGAACTCAAACAACGAAACAGGGGTCAACTACTCCAAAATTGATCTGGACCAAAACGAGACGTATGGCCGTAATACAGCAGGTTGCGGCCGCAAGGTGCTGAGACAGACCAATGCGCGTGAGAACGGGACCTACATGCGCCACTCGACACCCGGGTTCAGTAACTTCGAACCGAATTTAACAGATTCAACGAACAACCTCAAATAAGGATTTTAAGCACGATCTACACACACTATCAACTCATAAACGCATAAATCAAGTAAGAAATCCCTACCTCACGGATTTTGAGCAAAACTCGATCGTTTGACCAAGTCAATCCGAACTTCCTGTGGTCCGATCATGAATTTTCTTGGATGGATAGGAAGCCCGCGCTTCGTATAACTTTAATTCTTGGGCTTTGTCCGGAATCTTGCTCCAAGAAGATGATATTGACGAGAGAAGGTGAGGAGGAGTTTTCGGAGGAGGAGCAAAGAGAGACGAGAAAGAAGAAGGAAAAAAAAGAAAAGGGAAAGAAATGAATTCCCTATACGTTCCAACATATATATATACATATTCACTTATTGCACTTTCACCCCTACACTAATGATTCCTTCACATCAACCCCCTAATCATATAACCACGACACTATTCGTATTTCCACGTGTCACGTCTTTACTAATAATTACAATACTTCTTTAAAAAAAATACGAGCCAAAATTACGGGTCTCTACACCACGCGATTCAAGGCTCGTACCATGGTTATATGATGGATTGAAGATTGTAATATGAAGAGGTCGAGGTTGAATGGTGGGTTTTGAGCTCAAAGGAGCAGGAGAGAGAGAGAGAGAGGGGGGGGGGGAGAACCGAGACAGAGAGAGAGCCGGCTAGAGAGAGAGAGAGAGAGAGAGAGATGAGGGAGACTTTTATCTCCTACCACACACACACACCCCCTTTTATACTAGCACCCAAACCAATTACGCTCACACTCCCTCAAATAACAATCCTATCATTTAAGCCCCAAATCAAATAAACTTACAAATTTCTCATTTATTCGATATTCTAGCATTTATAAAACCTTTAAACCATTTTTGGAAAATACAGGTCTCTACAATGTGGGCCCTAAAGAACTTGTAATCGAATTCGTGTCATAATCCATGTGTCAAACATGATATTTTCGTGAACAAGAAGAAATCTAAAGGCCAAAATATGGAAAGGAAAAGAAAAGAGCCGGGAGATATGTGGACCAAATTGAACTTCACAGTTAAGAATAGAAACATGACAAAAGCCGATAATTAACCATATAGTTCAAGAATAAATAACCTGCAAAGAGATTATTCTACAAAGATCAATGTCCAAATTCTTCCTTCCAGCTAGGTTGACCACAACATTCGGTAACAGAAGTTCCGCAACTTCGGCATTCAGCATTACAATATCTTGGCATAATCTGAAAGATACATCTATGGAATCATGTTTGATGACCGAAAAGCAAGCTTTGAGAAACCCCCAAATATGTGGAATTGCACAATCATTGCTTGTTACACAAAAGAATAAAAGGGTACCTCAAAATAATATCATCGGAATAACCAATAAGAGCATAAACAAGTGGGCAAATCCATGTCTCAAAATTTTTCTCATGAGTGTTCCATATAGTAGACTTCTCCAGTGAAATTGCTTCAGCTGATAATAAACATTAATTACAAACATTACTGAAAGAATATATATTAACAATAGAAACAAAAGTGAAAACAAGAAAAAAAACTACCTACAAAATGAAGCTCTCTTTGAAATCAACAAAAGCAAAAAAAGGAAGAAAAAAAGATAGGTAAAGCATAGCCCTGGAGTATTATACCCTCGGCCCCTTGCTATGAGACGATTGAAACTATAACCAACAAAAGTCAAGTATCCCTAGATAAAAATCAATCTCCAACCGAGAAGAGAGATTTGTAGAATCTTATGGATGAAGGGTTGTTAATCTTCCTCAAGATCCACTATCCTCAAACAATTAATACAATTTCAGGAAATTTACTTTGCCCATTAAAACAACAAAAACTGAAATAGATAATATGGAAAATGGTATACGTAAGCTCACAAAGAAAAAAAGACAATTATATGCACTTACCAAAACAATTTCATGAAACATATCGAAGTGATATACGAGGGGAAAAGTTGTGTTAATAATGTTCACTGACACGAACAAGCTCCCAAAAAAGTAAGAGCAAATAAACCCCAAAACTACAATCACTTCAAGCGAAAGCAAAATGAATATGTAGATTAGAGTATAGGCCTACCACTAAACTTCCTCTCTTGATCCAATAGCAGATTCTGTACAAGCTCCATATTAACACCCTTAGAGTGGACCTACAATGCACATAAACTTTGTAAATCACCAGTACGGAAAAAATCACCGAAATTACCAATGAAAGAAGGTTCATGCGTTGCAGGTTAGTTATGTGTCAATGAGAAATCAAGATCGGAAATATGAAAGAAGGTTTTGTGGCTGTGGGCTCCACTAGTTTTGCTACTTCACAGTTCACAACAATAACAAAAGAAAAAAAGAAGCTGAATTGGGAAATTTCTGGAGTATTTAATATCAAAAATCACTTTCAATTCACTACAAGCTCCCATAGTTCGATGAAGATATGCTGCAGCAACTACACCTGACCTTAGGAACGGAATCCCTTTATAGGCCTCACAGTATTTGGATTGAAAGCCTGTGGGAAGGATAAATAAGGAGGACCAATAAGTCTGCATAGAAAACAAAATGGACTTAATCAACTCGATCCTACCAGCATAGGAAAAATATCTATTAGTCCCTTGGCATGGAAGTATGTCCATGTCTAGATAGATGGACTGGGAAAGGAAAAGCAGGTCCCCTTAGATCCTAAGATCTTTCCAGGCATAATTTTTGACTGCCTTTCCGGGGTTGGATGATTAAGCTAAGAGTTCACTTTGGTGCCAACCTAGTTTGTCCATTGCTAGTATTACAATATAGAGAGGTGCTAGATGCACCTCACGCATACGCAACGCCCTCTTACGACTGCTCTGCATCTAGGGTTCTGGCTTTCATCGTCATAACGACTGCTCTTTTCCACTTACCGCCTATTAAGAGAATAGGTCCCGTTCAAGCGGCCCGCCTTTATTCATCTATACCAGCTGCCACGCACGACCCAATAGGAACGATTTCAGCGCCCCTCTAACGATAAGAAGCAAAACGCGCCATCACCTACAGCCCTTTCCTCTGCCGGGGACTTCCACGAAATGAAAACGGGCGGCATCGTCGTATGCTCAACATTTGTTGCTCTGGTTTATACCCCGGAGTACTCCTATGGCCGATCTGTCCCCGCCTCAAAGGCCTCTCTTTCACAATTCTTTGGAACTCTTGTCCCTTCACTCCTTCCTAGAACGTAACCTCGCACTCAAGGAGCTTACCTTGGCTACAAGCCTTCCCTCGTCCTCGAGGACTCCCACACTACTCAGTCACTCAGTACAATTCCAAAGAAAGGTTGGGAATTAGGATATTCTTTCTCGTAAAGCACTCTTGTTATCATTCCTCGCTTTACCACCAAGCGTAATAGCTAAAGAGCTAAGAGTGCTAGTGTGATTCTGTAGTTGTTGTGGAAGCGATCCGTGCTAGCCTATTATGAGAAAGGGCCAAGCCCAATAACCTCTTCTGGTACCTCTTCTTTGTTATAGGAGCTATCGGTAGTTCTTCCTTCAATTACTAATCCGTTAGTTCTTTACTCATGCTAAGACCGGGTTAGGAGATAAGAATGAAACTCAATTCGTTCATCGGCTTGTTCCACTTTCAGTGGGCCCTGATTTACTTGAGGAACCAGTTCTTCTGGCTCCATGATATCACAACGTATCATAAATAAGATGAGAAAACCGTGTACTCCTCCACTGACAACTCCCTCTGCTGCGTCGTTCTACAACAGGGAAATGGGACCAGGAAGACAACCCACCACTGGAACTTGCTTTGCTCGCGCTCCGCTCGCTCCCACCTGTCTCCTTCCCACTATAGTGAAAGATCTTTCACTTCACCATAGCAGGAACCTCACTAACCTTATAGGCCAGTTACTCTAACCACTGGGATCCCCTCCAGCTTTTCCCTCGACTGACCGAGAAAAACAAGTTCCAGAGGCATCTTCCATTCATGTCGATTTGGGTTTTTCTGCACCATATTTGGATCTGCCTTTTCTTCGATCCAGAATTCCCAGCAAATCCTTGACTCCTCGAATACAATGGAATTTCACACCTGGCAAATCTTTCACTCTACCTCCTCTTATTAAGACCATAGAATGCTCCTTCAAATTATGACCTTCGCCTGGGATGTAAGCAAATATATCATGTCGATTGCTCAACCGTACTTTGGCTATCTTACGTAGAGCTGAATTAGGTGGGCCTTAAGAGGCACCCTATTGGTGCGTCATTATGCAGCTGAAGCCATTAGGCACCTCGTAGGGAATGGAGTTCACACTCGATTGTGGACTGACCCTTGGATGGATCAAGGCAGAATTGTTGATCAGACTGGTAGGAACTTGATGTTAGACTTTTGGGAAGGTGATTGTTTTGTCAATGCAAGTTTAGTCCAAGGGGAGAACTCATTTCATCCTTTAAGCTTGGAGCTTATTGTGTGTGAAAATCCAGTCGGGGAATCATTGAATTGACTCCGCAGCTGAGCAAGCGCTCGAAACATAGCTTATGGAATGCCTTGAGCGAGCCGAGTGCGTATCCCCTTTTGGAGTACGATGCACTACCCTAGATCCAGCGCCAACCAATCTTATACTTTGCCTAAGCAAAGACGGGTCTCGTAGCCGTTTGGAAAGGACTTAACCAAAGGTTAAACGAGGGTCTGAAAGAGCTTTCATCGATTACCTATCCTATTTAGTTCCAGACGCAGCTTCGGTGGGTAAGAAATGGATGGAAGAGAATCCGGATCAACCAAGTAGAGAGAAAGAAGAGCATTGTTGTATTTTTCCAAACGCTTCACTTATTTATCAAATTTAAACTCATCGAGAACTTAATATTTACGATAGCATAATAAGATCCAAGTTGAACCAATACCTTGTCATTATAGGATGCTGATCAAATGTTTCCAAAGCATTCAAACCAATTATGGAAGAAAACAAGACACTAATATATTAATATCAAGATATCAATTATAAATACCGGATGTCATTAGATAGTAACCCCAATGAGAGACCTCTCAAGAGAATCAAATGCTAGCAAAGCTCGTTGGCCCTTTTCAGTCGAGAGTATCCACTGTATTAACATCAAAAGAAGTACATGTGAAGCGAAGTCCCACATCGCTTGGGTACCAAAGTAATAAGAAGAATATAAGCTCCCTCACTTCAATAGCTAACTTTTGGAGTAGAGTTCTACCCAAGACCGTGTAACATGGTGTTGCAAGAGGTCTTGGGTTCAAGTCTCTCCGTTTGCATTTGTTCCCCGGTTGCATTCTGCTTCTCCCATTCGTATTATGTTTCTTCTATCGATGAAAATTTGCATCTCCACGTGCAAGACGGGGTTGCACGTGAGGGAGGGTGTTAGATTGCTTGATATACATTGTTGGGCCCATCTCCTAACAACTTAACCTTTTGGGAGAGTTGGCAACTTAACATTGTAACATGGTATCAGAGACGGGTATGCCAAGGAGGGGTAAGGTGCGTGTCCCTGACCTGCATGTGACAGGTGCTGCCGAGTGAGCACGCTGGGCATGAGGGAGGGTGTGAAGCGAAGCCCCACATTGCTTGAGTACCAAAGTAATAAGAAGAATATAAGCGTTAGGGTACCCTCACTTCAATAGCTAGCTTTTAGAGTTGAGTTCTACCCAAGACCATGTAATAGTATAATGGTAACTACCTTGGATTATGATTGAATGAAATAGTGAAACAAGAAAATGTAGCCGACCCAAGTAGTTGGGGATAGGCTTTATCAAGTTGATGGATATCAAAAACAAGTTCTCACAAAATCTCCAACCTCTCATTCAAGGGTCATAACAAATTAATTTAGACAAACACATAGCAATATAATTCAATAGTTTGAAGCTGAAAAAGTTCCACACAAACAAGAAAGGTACTGAAAAAGGAAAGGAATTTGACAAGGGAGCTTGTGAAGACAAGTATATAATTATCTGCTTCTGCGTCTTCATTTGTCAGCACAAGTCCAAGGTGAAGCAAATGTGAAGTTGGCAATCATCAAGAACCAATAAAAAGACAAGTGCATCAAAACAAGCCCAATAAAGATATGCACTTATAAAGACCATGACCTTGTCTAAAGCTAAATGGCTTAACTGAATTCCTCCGAAACATTGCAGTTAGGTTCCTAAGTTTGGCAACAACGTTGTTTTTCTTTTCTTTCTTTGTAGGTTTGGCATTCATTTCTTCTCTATATCAATAGTATTCTAAGTAGATGCAGTATTTTCAAAGATTCAAAAAAGTAGTTTAAGTTCACTCTGTGGAGATGGGACATCCATGGTTGAATGGAGTTAAGTAAAATGAAAAACATACAAGTACAAGGATTATCAAATTTAGAGGTAATTATTGTTAGATTGAGTACATTAATTCAACTACTAAACATCACACAAAAAGGAAAGATAGATGATTGCATTCATATACAAATTTTAAGGAAGTAGTAGTAAAGTTGATGAAGATGTAACAATAATTTTCTTAGAAATGTTGTTCCTATTTTGTTGCAGAAGCGATGGGATCCTCATCTCTTGAGATTGTTACATCTCTTCCTTGATTTGTAGTTCATTACATTGTTTCTATGAAACATAGTATTTCTCATTCTTTGGAGAAGGCAAATACTACTGCACATTCATAGAATGATTGAGGTTGTGATCAACATGAAACAATTTTCAATTGATTCGAGTTTGTCCATCTCTTGGTCAAGGGTGCTATTAACTTTAGATAGGCTTGGAGCTGTAACTACTGTTTATGTTACATTTCTTTGGCCGACTTGGCCTTTTTGTCATGTCTCAACCTTTCTATAGGAGAGGAACGGTTCTACGTCCGGCACTCTTTTTACCCTATTCATTTTTCAGAATTAATAAAACCTACTTCAAGCAATTGAAGTTCCCCAAAAGTAATATTATTATTAATAAAATGGATGAAGGGACCGGTCAGAACTTCACACATCCCAACACACTCCAAGGGCAGCAAAAAGAATGTGGTGAAATTTTAGCAAACATGGGGACTGATGCTGATTTTGGTAGAAGATCCCCCATAGCAGACTATGATCACCCTTGGGGTCCAAGTGGTTGGAGCTTCATGCGAGAGGGGCCAGTCTATTATTTAGTTTCTTTTGTCTTGTGTTCAATTCCAATGCACCCAACAAATAAAGCCTATATAAATGCAATTTCTAGGAAATGGATCGTGGCATCGTGCCACGATTCCAACACCCAAGAGAGTTGATGAACTAGATGTTTTGGTATTAGCTAGATCAAGATTCAACAAACTTGATTATATTGTATCTTGCTATTTACAGCTAAAGTTATTTCATACAGTATAAGTGTGTGTGTATATATATACGGCCCTTCTAATAAGGTCGCCCTTATTTTCAGAAAATGCGGACGTCGCCTCTCAGCCGTTGGATCGTGTTTTCTATGGTCTGGATCTGCTTCTAGACCATAGAAAACACGATCCAACGGCTGAGAGGCAATGTCCGCATTTAACAAATATAAGAGCGCCCTTATTGGAAGTGTGTCTGTGTATACACACAAAACTTCTTATAAGGGCGCCCTTACCATATTAAAGTGACACCCCTTTCCCGTCCAATTTGCGATGATCCGAGCCGCTCAATGTGTTTAGAACGTGATTTTAAGGGTACTCGCGAGATATCAGCCAAAAAAAAAAATGACTGGGAAGGGCTTCATCCGAGCAGTTTTTGTTTGTTTTTTATCGAACAGTTAAAACAAAAACTGCTCCGATGAAGCCCTTCCCGGTCATTTTTTTTTTCCTGATTTCTCGCAGATACTCTTAAAATCACGTTCTGTATACATTGAGGGCTCGGATCATCGAAATTCGATCGGAAAATAGGAGAAATTGGGAGGTCCTTATTTTAACTAAAATAAAGACCTCATTTGAAAATGACTATATATATATATATATATACACACACACACACAGAGTTCGGTTCCTATCAGGGCGACCTGACCGGAGCTTAGG
The DNA here is from genome assembly GCA_018127125.1 of Rhododendron griersonianum. Classification (NCBI taxonomy): domain Eukaryota; kingdom Viridiplantae; phylum Streptophyta; class Magnoliopsida; order Ericales; family Ericaceae; genus Rhododendron; species Rhododendron griersonianum. The sequence continues at coordinate 36,526,723 of CM030789.1, forward strand.
TCTAGACCACCACTCAGCCGTTGAATCGTGTTTTCAATTGTCCATATTTTAATGAAACTTTTCCGGGGAAAAGTTAATTATGACCGGTCATAAACCTTTCGCAGATCCGGACCATTGAAAACACAATCCAACTGTAGACACCCCAATCTGGGCTTCCAGATTAGTTTACTTACAGTTTCTGATTCCCCGATGATGAATTGGATCAAGAACACCCCGGGAATGTCGAGTGTTTGAGCTTTAAGTGTTTGTAAAACCCTTGAACCTAGCCTAGTCTTAAGCCACTTCCAAAAGCCAAAAACCCTACTGGCGCGCGTTGGTTGAGAACAATCGCGCACGGGTCAAGCTGCCAAGTGGTGGTCAACAGTCAAAGCTTAACCGTTGACCATCGCGCGCCAAGGCGCATCCATCGCGCGCCAGAGCGCAACCCGCGCGCGATGGTCAAAACCTGTCCCCATCACCTTTATTGGTTAGTAAGCTTAACCAAGCAGCCACAGCCAGACCTCGTGGACTGGCTGAGCTCCTCTCTTTGCAGCTCCATACCTTCCACCAACCTTTCCAAAGGAGGGCATTTAGCCACCAAGGCCAACCTTTGCTTGGTTGGTTGCACCTCCCCTCCTCCTATAAATACCCCCCTTATGCTTCCATTGAAAGGGTTCAATTTTTACAAGTTCAAAAGCCTTAAGCATAAGGTTCTAACCCTAATTTCTTGTTCATCTCTTCTTTATCAAAGGAGGACCTCAAAAAGCCACCTTGTTCTTCATCCTCAAACAACCTCAACTCAACTCAAAGCTCAATACTCTTTCAAACCCAAAAATCAAAGGTATAGCATACCTACTGTTTTCCTGTTCTGATCCCTGAGGGGGGCTGGCAGGGTCAAGGCTGGTAATCAATACCAATCCTGGCCCTAAAGCTGGCAAGGTTTCAAAACCGTAGAGGTAAGGACCCGCACGCGACAGTCCCACATACGCGCGCGACACTTTGTGGTTGCACGCGCAGGAGAGCGTGGGGACGGGTGCCTTGTTGTTTTATGTCCTACTTTGTAATAGATCGCTGTGAGCATGCTAACAACCAGTTTACTGCTTTTCTTAGTTTAAACTACTAGCTGTATTTCAATACGCATTTCTGTTACTGTGGAGTACCCATGGGATCTTTCTGGACTTGTCCCAGAACCCAGAATGAGCAAAACCAAACACTGGAAGGTTGACTCATACCATCGCGCGCTAGGGCGCAACACCTACGCGCCAGAGTGCATCAATCGCGCGCCAGAGCGCATTACTCGCGCGACGGTCAGCCTGTTTCCAGTGAGTTGCCTTTGCTTTGGTAACTTGGCCCTTGGCCTTTGTTTTAATATCCCCACTGTTTAGGGGTTGTAAGTTAATTTTGTTCATTCTGGTTGTAATAATTATTTACTTTCAGTACATATAAACTGTTTGGTTTGCCCCTGGGTGTGCACTGGTCCTTTCAGAGCCCAGTAGGGGATAAAATTCAAATTGTTGGTGAGGCATCGACACTCGCGCGTGTGTATGGGTTTGTCCCGCGATGGTGTGCTTGCATGTACGTAGATCCATGCATGCAAGTTGGCCATTGGTTGTGCCAAATTCATACAAAGCACTGTTTCGGTGTTCAAATCACAGCTTTGGACTTTATCCCATTTGTCTTTCAAATTTTCCATCCATCCAGGCTATATTGATCACATCTTGCAAACATGTTACATTTAATCCCCGATTAACTGTTCCCCCGCCCTAACTGGCTAAAATCGATTAACAAAAGAAGAATCGCAACGTTTTCAAAACGCCTAAGTAGAGACCGATCTCCGGATTGGGCGAGAGGGGTGCCTTAAAACCCTTCCCCTCTCGTAACCTGGCTCCCGAACCCAGATATGGTTATGACGGACTGGTTTCCTTCACTTTTTCAAATCAAACAGCGCGGCAGGCGCTTCGAAATGCGGTTCCTTAGGTGTCGGACCTTCAAACCCGAGTGGCAACTCTGTATTCCGAGCGCTTGCTTCCCCGCTCACGCTCCCTCGATCCAAAAAGGGCCACTTTGGCAAGGAACGAAATACTTTCTAAGGGCATGCTACCCACAACGGCTAAGATCAAAAGTCCAGACCTAAGCTTATATCAGGGAGTCCTGACTTGGTCTAGAGTGTGTGTGTGTATATATATTGCACCCTAGTAGCGATAATCTATGTAGCACGGACACGGGAATTCTAAAAAAATGGGGATACAGACACGGCGGGGGACACGTCACGTGTATAAATAAATAAAAAATAAATATATGTACATATATAAAAAAAAAATTATGAACCATTGTATATGAATAATTTCACAAATTGTATTAAAAAATTTCAAAGGCATAATTACAGTTTAACCCAAATGTTTTGAATAATTTCATATTAACCCCCAAAAATTTTTAAAATATTATATTGACCCCTAGCCGTGTCCCCTATCAAAAAATAATAAAAATTATTGGACACGCCACACGTGTCATGTCCAATACGTGTCGCCGCCATGTCCCCGTGTCCAATACTTGGACACGACGCCCTTTTGAAGTGTCGGTGCTACATAGGTGATAATACTTATAAAACATTTCAGGCGTATCGCAGCCATATCCGTATCGTGTTTTTTTAGATTCTTTTGTACCGCCATACCCGTACCACACCTGTATTCATGCTTCATAGATTCTACGCAATGAAGCAAAGCAACAGATTACATTGAGCATAATCTGAGAAACAAGGATTGTAATTCGAACTTCAAGTGAATTTTTGTATAACACAGCTAACAAGCACAAAGTACACACATACTTACCAAAAAGTGATCTTTGATGTGCAAGAAAACACAAAACAAAATAGAAATGCATCAAACTCAATGAAGTAGACACAAAATAGACATGCATCAAACTCAATGAAGTAAGGTCTAGCAAGCACAACTGCAGTAGAGTATGGTAACTCTTATTAGGAAAACCTAGGCAGATTAAACTGACTACAATGGACTCACCTGGATAGTTTGTGACATCATATCAATTATCTTAACAGAATCATCCATCAGATATTTCTTCAAAAGCCGCATAAGAGAAACAAGAAGGTCTTCAGATATGCCAGTGTCCAAATGAAAATTTGCCTCTGTAGAATTTTCAGGATAAAGTCGCAAACAAAAATGTGTTTGACACTACTCTCCAGGGAGATGAAAAACAACACTATGTGGATCCCCAATCCCGACCTATACTTGCAATAAAACGAAGAAAATTACTAACAAAATCTAATCAAAACCATGGGCAATCAAAACAACGAGGATATAACGGAGTACAAAACATTAATACCTTTGATATAAGATCCGACACCCATGCCAATAAATTGTTTCCTTCATCCAATCCACACATTCAAACTAGTCTCCACACCGCTTGGACACTTTGATCATCGCAACACCAATCATTTTCTGCACAAGTAATCTATGTTTTGCCTTCTCTCTGATGGATTACCCCCATGACTAATTTCTTGTATAATGCTTTCAGACTACAAGCACAAAAACAGAGGTTGTCCCAGTAAAGCACGATAATTTACAAGCAAAAAAGTTTGAAAAAAATGTTTCTGTTCACAACCATTTTTTCAATTAGACACATTTTTCGATCATCATATACAAAATGGAAAAAGGTTTCTAATTTCATCACTATATGGTTCAATTTCAAATAATCGTATGTAAAAAAGTAAAATAGAGTCTCATAACATTCAGACTTTATCGCATTATTCTCTGCACAAATTCTCAACAAAGTAATGAATCTAGGATAGATGGTTAACAAGTGAAATGGGTGCGTAAAATCTGCAATTAAACTAATAAATTACATGATTTATAATATTATTGAAATTGCCAATAGGATTACAGATTTTACTCGTGCAAAAGAAGAAAAAATCGGTACCTGCACAGTAGCAATCTCGGAGGGAGATAGCAAGATCTCTTCACAAACTGCAAATGAACATATTGTGCAAGCAAAGGGGTCGGGAAAAAAGGCGCTAAACACTGTCAACTCTAACATAAACCTTTATCAAGTGTTCCTTTAGTGAGTAGTCTTGACATAATTGCTGCTGAAACTTTTGTATCCCATCAAATTCACCAAGGTCTGGGAAAGGCTCCAGTTCCTAAAAAGGGACAGAATCGAATGAGTAAAATCAAAGAGACCGTTAAAGATAACACCTAAGTTAAACAATAACATTCACAAGCACAAAAAGAACCAAAAGAGACCCATTTATAGCTGGGGAGCAGCAGACTTACTTTGATGTAGTCATGGAGCGATGGGTCGGAATCCACAGTGAGCTGAATAAGCGATGACAAAACTTGAGAAGATTGAGTGCCAGAAAGATCACTGTTGGCTCCCATAGGAATGCAACAACCAACCAACTTGGATACCAAATACTACTCCAAAACATCAGCACAAATATATCAGAAAACATCACATACACAAAAACTTTTCACAGCATGAAAGACAAGATATAAACCTAAAGCTGTTCACCTAGCACCCAACAGTTTCTTGTGATGGGCTGCTTCTATATGTTTGGAGCAATGAGGAAATTATACGACGACATTGGTCTTGTAAACCATTACAACAAACAAATAGCCCCGCCAAGTTGAAAAGATAACTGTGACAATTCAAACATTAGTTCAGAAGGTATAGCTGCTACAAAAACTCACCAGTCAAAAAAGGAAAAGGCCTTTGACAAAGGGCCCCTATACACTTCCATGTTTATCAAAAAGATCTATCAAATCAAGAAATTGGTCAGAGGGAAGGATTACTTTCCTTCAACTCCCAACTAAGCAAACTTCTAACAAACAAACTTTGAAGTCTATAAAAAGAGCTTTCCAAGCCATCGAAGGGTGCCAATTCCCCTTTCGTCAAATAAGCCATGTCAAAAAAAGAGGAATCATCGCTCAAATTCTCCTCCTTCCTAACCATTGTGCGTAGACGACTTTCATCGCCTCTCTTTAGCATAATTTATTTCTATAAGGATAATACCAAATAGGTGTCTCACTTACTTAGGGCAAAGATTGACTGGTTCATAGAGAAGGAGAGAGTATAAATATATAGCCTGTTAAAGCATTCAACTCAAGACCCATTGGCAATGAGAGAACAAGCCACACAGACATGTATATCAATTTTGATGGATATGATTAACCAATGTGGTACATGCTTTAAAAACAAAGAATCCATAACATTTGAATCATAATGAAACAAGGTTTGGCATAAACAACGGGACAATCAATCAAGAGAATCTTGTCCAAAAGCCTCTCAAAGCCTAGCTCTGATATGATGTTAAAGCATCCGACTTAAAACCAATTGTCAGTGAGTGGAGAGGCCACTCAGGCTCATATACTAGTTTTGGAGGTAACAATTGCGTAAAAATTGTGCAAAAGGCATACCTTGTGCGGAACACACCACAGACAAGGCATAGATCTATGGAGCATAAAAGCATAAATATGAAAGCCTTGAGGCGTTTTCAAATAAACTAGACTACATGATGGCTTTTGAGAACGGCCTCAACTTAGCCTTGAAAGTATTGCATGATAAAGTAGAATGGCCGAAAAGGATTCATGTAGCCTACCCCAAATGGTTGAGATTTGAAACACAAGATTTAGCTTGTTTTGCAATGTTTGGAAACAAGCTGAAATTGACAAACTTCCAAAGTAACTTGGGAGTTCTGCATATCATTTGTCTACAATGAGCACCACATGCATATTGAGAGTGCAGTATTTCAAACCAAACCAAACCAAAATGAGCCTTATGTCCCAATCACTTGGGGTCGGCTACATGAATCATTTTCCTCCATTGAGCTCTGTCAAGGGTCACTTGTTCACACAAACCCATTATACTCGTATCTTTGCTCACAACAGCATCTAATGTCAATTAAGGTCCACCCCTCCCCATAGCATTGCTACCCAAAGCTATCCTACCCGCTCTCTTAACTACTGCATCTCCTGGTCTACGGTAGACATGCCCAAACCACCTTAGCCTATTTTCCCTCAACTTCTCCTCTATTGGTGCTACACCTACCATCTCACGAACCGTTTCATTTCTAATCCTGTCTCGTTTAGTCTTAACACACATCCACCTCAACATTCTCATTTCTAATCCTCAAGATTTTTTTCATGTGAAATACTGCACTCTGACCAACTTGTGCAGCTGTAGCCTGGGTTCATTCTGTAATTAGTACTTTATCAAAAGGTAAGGAAAGGGTTATGGATGAGTTCAGCTTCACATTGCAAGATGGAGGGGAGAAAAGTAGCAGAATTGAGAACCGGGAAGAATACAGCAGAATAGTGACTATGCCGAGTTGCGAGAAAAGAGAATAAGCAGGGAGGAAGAAGAAAGGCATAAGAATTCAGCAAAATTAACTCTGAAAGTTCAACTATATTTGATAGGTGTGGTAAAGAAGTCGGGTTCCTTTCAAATTAACAAAAGTGGAGATTAAGAATTGGTAACTTAAAACCACCAACAAAACTAGCTTATACTTCCTGAAGCATCAAATTTACACCCAATACAATCGATTGATCCATAAGACAACCATTGACTAAATTGCGAGCTATATGTACCAAATTCACAAATTGTCAAATATTTCTTGAACAGAATCAATTACGACAAAGATAAATTTGAAGCAGCAGCATATAAAACAAAACTAAATTGAAGAGAAACAAAAACACATAATTAACTTAATATGATGAAGCTCTAAACATGTGCAAAAAGTACCATACAATCTCCCTTTCTCTTGAAATATGATGTACGTAACAAATTCAGGCGGACTAAATAAGGTAGCACCTTACTTAAGTGGTCCTTCCTGAGACCAAACCTGATGGATCCTTACAAGCATCTCAAAACCAATTCTAAAGGACGAGAGTATGAACCAACTATCCCTTCCCATTCCCCTTCAAACAGTAAACCTAACCTAACCCCCCACTCAATATTGCTTCTAGGAATCCGCACTCTAGTACCTCCTTTTTCTTTCTAGGTCATCTTGGCAGCAGTTAAAAGCGGATAAAACCCAAAGCAATATATAAGTTCAGTTTTTAGAAACTCACTTAAAAGTGCTAGAATGTGCAGCTCTGTGCCCCAGAATACTAATAAGCACCTCAATTCCAACCAACCGGTGTGCCTGTTATGAACTGTGCAATCACGCAGAAGATACTTAGAGAAATTATACAACAGATGCTATTAGATGAATAGATGTGAAAATCAATAAATAAAGAGCAAGGCTAAACTCTGAACACTCAATAGTATTCAATCAGCATAATCTAGGGATAGAACCATCACCATAAAAACTCTATCTCGACGGAAAATTTTAATCATGTCAATGACACTAGAACTCCTGCAATGCTCTTCCCAACAAAAATAGTAGAGGTCACTTAGCCAAAAGCAGCTTCATCCGCAGAATAGAACTCAAAGGGTGCAAAACAGTATTTCACATGTTCAAGAATCCATCAACAACAGTTTGAATCGTATGAACAATCGCGTCTTTGGTGAAGAAAGGTAGCATTGGATCAGACTCGGAAGAGGCTAGCGAAAAAATATGGCTGACAATGGATACCTATAACAAAGAAAAGACATGATATTTAAGGAAACGCTAGGGACAAATTGCTTCAGTTAATTAGTCAAGACATAGATAACAAAACATATACATCACAAACATTGGCAACTGCAACATAGCCAACGAAAAATATGCACCAAAATAAAAATACCCGTGTGAGAATGTAGATAGAAAAGAGAAAAGTAACTGTACAACTAAATTATGTTTCAAGACTCATGGAAGCTATATAAGCAACCCTAACCATAATCAAACATGAGCAAACCCTTGTAGGACATCACATGAGGACTATACAACCCTTAATAAAATAGATAAATGACAATAAGACAAGACTACAATTTTCCAACCACCACAATGAAAACCCAAACTTTTGGTAACATAGCCTGGTGATCAATCTGGTGAAAATTGAGTGCACTCAATAGAGAGAGAAAGCAGCATCAGGCACATATCATTTTCAGAGCATTACACTTGCCCGATAGAAAGACAACAACACAGCGTTAGACCGTACACAATGTTCATTGAGTCAATCAAGAAAAGGCAAATCCATGAGAAAAAAGCACCCTCTCAGTAAGGGAGTCTCCGTAAGGGAACTCCATAAATTATTTCAAAAGATTGAGGTGAAAGATTGACTTGAAATATTAGACAATTTGCATTCCACTTGTGAGAGGAAGTTGTCCCATACATATGTAACCTCAGTTTATGGTAAACCAACAGTTCAGCAGACCACAAGTATGAAGGACAGGAGCGACCACCTAAGAAGCACAAACACAGATAGGGCAGCAGACACCTAAGAAACTAACAAACACAAACACAGATAGGCAATTCTAAATTAATGGAGACACAGAAACATGGGTGATTGTAACAACCCGCCCAGCTGACCTGCTAACCCTTAGCCTTAACCACGTGGCTCAAAAGGTTAACCTCGGGTTAATAGAAGCTGATCGGCGTTATCTTATATACCATTTCCTTTTCCCTTTTAAGTTCCGATGTTGGGACTTTACAGACTCCCCACCTTGGCTGCAACGTCCCCGTTGCATTAGTCTAGCAACCTTCCCCTGGTGGTCATGGTATGACACTTAGCTCTGTACGTACCAGATTCCCACCATGTAGACCAAGGTTGTGCTCTGATACTGACTGTAATGACCTGCGCAAGCTGACCTGCTAACCCTTACCCTTTACCACGTGGCTCAAAAGGTTAAGCTCAGGTTAATATAACCTTGTCGGTATTATCTTATCTTAAATACCATTTTTTTCCTTGAAGTTCCGATGGGGGACTTTACAATGACAAGGAAAACTTAACATATATACATATATTCCTTATTGTATACGCATAGTGGATCCGCAAACACCCAAACTGTTAGAAACTGTTGGTGTTATTGTATTCTTTATCGGTCTGTGTTAGTCGAGGTAGTTTTGTAATTGTCTGCTTATTAGCATATATGCAAACACATTGGTGTAAAAGGCTGATTAAGCTTTTAGAACCCTCGTCTCACAGCCTCCACCCTTCACTACTTGTCTAAACCTAACCCTAAATTCATATCATCAATCTAACTTTGTATGAGAATGTAAAAATGTACAAATAGACTGAACATAATGACAGAGAAGCAGGTTCAGAAGTTTCTGGGCTTTTTGACGTCCAAATCCAATGCTAACGTCATCTGACATGATCCTCCATGAGGACAACGAGCTCCGGCAACTTCACCACGCGAATCGTCGTCATCTTCTTCTGTTGATGCAGGATTTTCTGCAATTTTCCCTCGTCGTATGTTATGCTTTTTCAATTTCCAAATACTTTCACATATTTTCCCCCAGATTTCCATATCAGCAATTTCGTCCATCATCTGTCAATTTTGATGATGGACGAAATTTCAGATCTGAAAAGAAAGTGAATAACTTATGTGGTGCTTTTAGTAATCTTGTAGGAGGGAAGCACAAGAACCATTTTGTTGCCAAACAGCACCACACCCACACCCCCCAAGAAATTAGTCAAGAGTCAAGACTCACAAGTCAAATATGGTACCCTAAACCCACGTAAGATAACATGACCTGACCCATGCCCAAAGCAAGCGTATCCCCTACCCACACACTTGTATTGCACATACAAGAGACCCTATATAATCTTTAATTTTACTAGTCTTTTATTCTCCTATTCAATAAATTGAAGATCCCTTGTTGATGTACTAAAAAAGGGAGCAATCGAAAACTACAAGTTTTTATTCAACCATGACAGAAGTTTTGAACAACAACTTGAAGGGGAGTGTTGGTTACTAACATACTATTTATAGTTGCTAGGGCCATTTTCGCTATTTCTATTGTACAAAAACTATGACATCTAGAAAATCGTAGATCAGTCTCTTCATCATCTCCTCTCCAGTATTATTTGTTTATTTCTGCAAACCAACTCATACATAAACCGATTCCCAAAAGGAGTGTTCACTTCTATACTATGAGAATGTGGCCACAGATAAGAACCTTCTGATAAGCTAATGCAATATTAATTCACCCTTACAAAATATTCCCACTGTCCTGTTTTGATAGTCCCCTATGAAAAGAAGTGCAATTTTTGGATTAAAAAATAAAGTAATTTCGTACATGATTTTTCAAGTTTCTTCGCACCAAATTAAAGATATGTGCGAAAAAAATCAAAAATTTATGTACTGAGTACTTTATTTTTTTATCTGAAAATTGCGCGTCTTTTCCTAGGGGACTATCAAAATGGGACTAAGGAAGTATCTATTATCGAACTTAGATTATGAGAGAATCAAACCATATGTTTCTTTATGAGTTTGTCTCTTTCGTTCTTAGATATATCAGCTATACGCAAAATTGAACTCTGAAGCACCATCGCTCCATTTTCCCATCCCGACTTCTTACAGCAATGTAACGCCATGCAAACAGAAAGAATTGAAACGAAGTAGTTCTTCACCAGATGTGTTGCTTGTTGATGGGCCACCTGAAACCAGGTTAGCAAGTAGTTATTTTTTTTGTCAGAACCCACAGTGAGTTACAATAACCATCAAACAAGGCAACTATAATCACAAATAACAAACAAGAAGACATAAACAAGTGAACATACAACTACAAGAAGTTCACTGACATTTATAGCAACCCTTACAAGGAAAGAACAAAATCAAACTAAGCCTTGTGTCCCAGCCAATTGGGGTCGGCTCCATGAATCCTCATTAGAAACGAAACAGGAAAAAATTAGCATTGCCCACCTTAGCTACCTAGTTTAGGTTGGAAGTCTCCCCATGCAAAACTAAAGCTGGAAGAAGCCAATGGCAACAATACTACATGAAATTACTGGGCTCCATCCCGGAAACAAATAGACCCCTTATCTGTAAAGAATAACAACAATATTACGTATCATGGTTTGCTCTCTGATGACATCTTTGGAACATACCAAAAGGAAACAAATGGATACATTAAAACGTTACCTCAACGAGTGAAACTAGGCTCACGCCACAAGTAACCCAAGAAAAGAGAATTGATCCCATAAGTTCCTCCAAGTACTGCAAAAGTCGAAGGAAGTCCGCCAATAATGATTTCGATTAAATCGAAATAAAATTTGACATTCAAGTAATTCTACAAGAACTATCGTTGGATGAATGCATATCAAGATGATATGCCAACAGACCCTTTCAACCAAGCAAAGGCACTTTCATTCACAAAGATCAAATCAATGATAAAGAAAAAGAAGGGGAGCAGTCACCTTTGACCTACTAGTATACTGGAGCTGTCTTGATAGATTATCAAGCGCGGCAACAACCAATTCCCTGGAGAAAGAAAAGACTATCTTATACAGACAACAGGTGGCTAGTCCGAACAACAATCAGGTGATATCCATTACCTCTGAGAAGGATCAATTGCAGAAATAACACACATCATAAAAACAGCCTGCACGTGACATCCAATATTAGCATGGGATAACAAGCATACAACTTTCTTCTGTATTTAACAAAAATAAAAGATAAAAATAAGAAAATAAAACTCAAGCTGCATATTACCTAAAGGCCTGGCAAAACAGATCAGTGTCATCCTCATTAGCTAAGAAGCACGGATATGGATACGGGATACGGATACGCAGAGACGTGATTTTTTCAAAAAGAATGATACGATACGTTGGGAGATACGTTGGATATAAAAGTAAATAAAATAATTTTTGATTGGGGACTACATGGATTCTATTGTTGTTGTGTATATATAATTTTTAATTCCTAAAATTTCATTAATGATTAAAGTTTTCCATCACACAAGTTCACCATTTCACATGTTGAGAGAGATATTTACATACATACACACAACGAAAGAGAGAAAGAGACTTACAAGGTTGTCGAGAGGGAGGATATCGTCGGTGTGTTTCTGGTGTTGATTGGTGGGGGAAAAAGAAAAGTATAGTCCTACTTGCAATTTTAACCCATATATTTTAAGTAATAACATATTTACCCTCACGCATATCCAAAACGTATCCGCGCATATCCAAAACGTATTGGGATACCAAAAATAATTCTAAAAGCAGGATACTTTAAAAAAAAACGTATCGGATAAGTATTCAGAGCGTATCCGAGAGTATCCGCGTGTATCCGAAACGTATCGGGATACCAAAAAATAATTCTAAAAGTAGGATACTTTAAAAAGCGTATCGGATACGTATCCGGAGAGTATCCGAGAGTATCGGTATCCGATACAGATACGATATGTGATACGGAGGCCAAAATAGAGTATCCGTGCTTCATAGCTCATTAGCAGGGGTCTTGTATGGAAAAGAAGGGGAATAAATGAAAAGGCTAGACTAACAAACTAGCAAGCTTAACAGTTTCTTTTATAAGGCTATCAAAATGGACAAAAACACTCTTAACAATTAAAAACAAACCGAGACTGGATACTTAACAGACACACGCGATATAGATATGTTGATATAGAAAAAACAAATAAAGGATGATGCCAAAACTAAAAGGAAACAAGGAATTCCTATTGTACTTTGACAAATGTGCACCTTTTTATTTTACCGGCCCAAAGTGTAAGGTTGACAAAACTTTAGGGGGAAAAGTGCAACTGTTCAAGCATCTAAGTTGAAACCAATTGGCAACCTAGACTCTTATACTAGTTCTGGAGGTGATAATTAACCGATGTAGAAACGACTCACATGTGGAGAGGTAAATGACAAATTCATAACAGAGGAATCACACAACAACAAAAAAGGACTTAAGACAAACAAAACGATTACAATGACTCAAAAAACAAATAATGAGTTGCACAAAAACCTCCAAACCGTACCTTTGATGCCATGTTGAAGCATCCCATTCAAAATCAATTGACCATGAGTGGAGAGATCTCACAGGCTCCAACACTACTTTTGAAATTCATATCAACTTATAGGTGTACTTTGGGTGTTTCCATGATATTGAATATTGACGTAGGGTAAGGTAGATGCCAATAGTTTCAACTTTCAACAAACATTAGGAAATTGTAAGTGGTGTAAATGCTTGACTTCTTGTCAGTAATTCATTCAAACCTCAGAAGACTTGAGGAGTAAAAATGCATTCTTGTTTACGAAGAGGTGAAATAGAATCTAAAGGAGTAAATTTTGAACATAGCACTCTGCCGTTCCTCAGAGCAGTAAGCCATGTGAACTAGTCCAATGAATCCAGTAAAGCTAAAAGGTTTTGTATCCTTTCCTTTTATGACTAGCCTGGTGTCCCTCAGAAGACTTGACGAGTAAATATGCATTCCTGTTTACGAAGAGGAGAAATAGAATCTAATGGAGTAAATTTTGAACATAGCACTCTGCCATTCCTCAGAGCAGTAAGCCATGTGAACTAGTCCAATGAATCCAGTAAAGCTAAAAGGTTTTGTATCCTTTCCTTTTATGACTAGCCTGGTGTCATTGTTACTGCTCAAAAAGAATGTTCAATATTCCCCGCAAAGCAAATATTACGAAAGGGAAAAATATAGAGATAGAGAAGTTAGATAAGAAGGTAACAATAACCTCAAGCTCTATCTTCTCACTGAACATTGCGAGATGCATGAGAGTGATGATAATGGTTTCCATTGTTGGACAATGCTGAGGAACAGCAGCCAAGACCTCTTTTGCAGTAACCACTTTTTCCTTCGATAGAACCACCAACTTTGCGCCAAAATTTGAACTGGAAAAACATAGAGAAAATTTGGTACTATTCAAGAAAAGAACTTCAGGTATATGAACAAGAAAAGCAATTACAAGAATTATCTTCTCTCTCTAGTAAATAGCAGAGTAGTCAATGTTGGAATATTTAAGTAGTTGTTATGAGTCTTGTCCCACATTGGTTAAACAAGTCTTGTATCAAGTTATCTCTTAATATAAATAATAGTTATTTGTGTTAGGGTTCATTAACACCCTATACACTTTTCTTATTCTCCCAAACAACATGGTATCAGAGCCACCCTTAATCAAACCCTAACCCTAATCATAATCGTAACCCACGTCCCACTACCCATCATCACCACATACGGTTACTGTTCACGCGAGTATTGTTCACCACGAACACTATTCACGCGAGCACTGTTCAACGCGAGTACTGTTCATCGGTAACACTGTAAAACCCTGAAATTCCTCTGATACCCTAACCCCATGCACCAAACCCATTCAAAACTGCTGCAAAACCTTTGGAACCTAAGTAGCACGGATACGGATACGAGATACGGATACGATACGATACGGATACGCGGATACGTGATTTTTCCAAAAAGTAGGATACGATACGTTGGGGATACGTTGAATATAAAATTAAATAAAAATTTCTCTAATTTAGTAACATAACTCCAAAGAGGATTATTAGTATCCACTGCATTCATTTCTGAGGATGAGGAAATAGAGCTACTACCAGTAGGTCCAGTACCAGCAGAAGCAGAATCCATTTGGATTCAATATACTGTTGTTAAAATAAAAAAAAATCAGCTGACAACAGTAGTCAGTAGCTACTAGCAACAAGCAATCCCACATTTCTTGATTCAATATACTGTTATTAAAATATAAAAAATTCAGACGACAACATTAGCTACTAGCAACAAGCAATCCCACATTTCTTGATTCAATATACTTATTATAAAAAAAAAATCAGACGACAAGGTCACAAGATATATATGGCGTTGTGTGTGTATATATATACACACAGCAAGATGAGAGAAGAGAGAGAGAGAGTAGACAGACGAGAGAGAGAGAAAAGAGACAGACGAGAGCGAGAGAGAGAGAACAGAGACGAGAGAGAGAGAGAGAGACGAGAAGAGAGAGATGAGAGGGACGAGAGAGAACTTACAGTTCAGATCGAGAGATGAGAGATGAGAGGCGACAGAGGTGTCCAGATCGCCAGATCCCTTTCTTCCCCCTTTTCGTTTTCTTTTCTTCTCGGCAGATTAGGAGAAATTGGATTATATAGCCCTAATTACACTTCAAGCCCATAATTTTTAAGTAATAACAAATTGACCCCCAAACGTATCCGAAACGTATCCCAACGTATCCGAAACGTATCCGAAACGTATCCGAACACCAAAAAATAAATTTGAAAACCGGATACTCTCAAAAACGTATCGGATACGTATCCGGAGCGTATCTGAGCGTATCCGTATCCGATACGCGTACGGTACGCGATACGGAGGTCAAAATAGAGTATCCGTGCTTCATAGTTTGGAACTTCTGAAAAACCCTAATCAAACCTTAATCAACCCCCATCGAGCCCTAATCAACCCTCATTCACTACAATCAACTCTCAAAACTCCTAAATATGGTTTTAAAACCCCCCCTGAATTGTGTTCAAAACAGCCCAGAATCTCACGATTTATGTTCGAAATAGTCTGAAAGGTTTTCGCTGGCAGCTAGATTTGTCTCCTGTTGTTCGTTTAGTGTTTTAAGCCTTGTTCGGTTGGGATCAGTCACATGCATCTCGATTTATGTGTTGTTTTATGAGGTATCGATCTGAATCTCGATTTGTTGCTGTCTGTGTCGCCTATTGGTTGGTGTTCTCGATTGGTTACCGTCGGTAGTATGAATGTTTGGATTGTTGAGGTCTGTTGATTTTAGTACTGTTATTAGCAAGTATTGCTCTATGATTTGTTTCTGGTCGTAGGCTTGTTGGTAGACGGAGTTAATCTTCGGTTGTTAGGTTGATCGCATATGATCTTGTGCTGTTGATGATGTTGGGTGATCATCTGGTTTGGTGATTTGTTGGTAGTTGTTGATTCTATTAGTTGGTTCTTATTGGTGGTTGTTAATTCGTGCAATGGAGGAGAGTGGTGAGTTTGCTTCTAGTTTTCGTGGTCGAGATTATGGGTTCAGCGATAGGGTTTTTGGTGGTCGTTACTCTAATTCTGGCAGTCGTTGTGTTAGCCATGAGTTTGGTCAAGCTGGTAGTAGCAATCGTAGTCGTGGTGTGTTCCTCGACATTGCACCTATTGTAATGGCAACAATCATACAGTTGAGTATTGTTGGGATCTTCATGGTTGGCCTTCTACTCGGTCGGTTACTCACTCTGTTGATGCCACAGTGACTATTTCCGCAGAAGAGTACCAACGCCTTGTGTCACTTCAGACAGGTTCCTCCATTGCAACGCTAACTCAAACAGGTTCTTCCGTTGCGTAGGTTGCATCTTCTTTTTCTTTTATTCCTTGGGTCATTGATTCTGGTGCATCTGATCATATGACTGGTACATCTACTATTCTCTCTGGCTATCGGTCTATTGATAAACCATCTCGTGTTACCTTAGCTGATGGCTCTACTACTGATATTAACGGTTTAGGTTCTGTTTCTGTCACTTCTTCTTTGACTTTAGATTACGTATTACATGTTCCTCGTTTTTCATTAAATCTTATGTCAGTTAGTAAACTTACCAAATCTGTAAATTGCTATGTCACATTTTTCCCCGGTGGTTGTGTGTTTCAGGATCTCAAGACAGGGAGGAAAATTGGTGGTGGTACTGAACGTGGTGGCATGTATTACTTTACCGATGATGTTCACCCTAGCTTTGTTGCCCTTCAGTCTTCGGTGTCACCATATCAACATCATTGTCGTCTTAGTCATCCATCCCTTCAAAACCTTAAACGGCTGGTACCTTCATGTAGCCGTGTTAATGTTTTGCCATGTGAAGTCTGTGAGTTTAGTAAACATCATCGAGTGTCTTTTTATCCTAGGATTGAGAGTCGTGTGTCTCGTCCTTTTCAATTAGTTCATTCTGATATTTGGGGTCCAATGCGTGTTCCTAATGTTTTTGGCTTCCAATATTATGTCATCTTTATTGATGATTACTCTCGTGTCACGTATCTTTATCTCATGAAAGAGAGGTCAGAGTTGTCTTCTATTTTTAAGTCATTTTATCCAGAGATCAAAACTCAATTTGATACTTGCATTCGTATATTTCGTTCTGACAATGCAGGTGAATATTTTCATAATTCTCTTTCTAAGTTTTTTGATGATCATGGTATAATTCACCAATCTTCTTATGCTCGGACTCCATAACAAAATGGAGTTGCCGAACGCAAGATTAGGCATTTATCGGAGGTTATGCGTGCTCTGTTATTCCAAATGCAAGTTCCTAAGTCTTATTGGATTTATGTTGTTCTTACAGCATGTTATTTGATCAATCGTATGCCATCTAGAGTCCTAGGCGGTCAGATACCCCATACGGTTTTATTTCCTGGTCAACCTCTCCACTCATTACCCCTACGAGTATTCGGGTGCACCTGTTATGTCCATGATCCTGACCGGGACAAACTTGATCCACGGTCGATTCAGTGTATTTTCTGGGATACTCATGCACTCAGAAAGGGTATAAGTGTTGCTCACCATCTCTACGTCGTCATTTTGTTTGTGCTGATGTCACGTTTAATGAGTCATTACCCTTTTACTCGGATCACCATACTCCAATTGACCATCTTGAGACTAAGTCTGTGTTTCCTATTTGTGTACCATCTGTGCCACCCTTGCAGGTGTATGTTCGTCGGCAGAAAGTATTAACAGCCCCACCAGTGCCTTCTGCCGCGCCTCCTCCGTCTCAAGATCTAGTTCCACAACCACAGCCACCTCCACCACCACCTCCACCTCTATCATCACCTGGTCTTCCTATAGCTCTTCGCAAAGGTATTCGGTCTTGCACTTCTCACCCTATTGATCAGTTTGTTTCCTATGCTCACTTGTCTCCGTCCCTTCGTGCTTTTACTACTTCTGTTTCGTCTATTTTTGTTCCTAACACTGTTCAGGAGGCTTTATCTGTTTCTGAGTGGCGGACAGCTATGGAGGCTGAGATGTCTGCTCTACATGACAATGGCATTTGAGAGTTGGTTCCTCTTCCGCCAGGAAAGTCTAATGTTGGTTGTAGGTGGGTCTTTACGGTCAAATATCATCCTGATGGGTCTGTTGAGCGTTACAAAGCTCGTCTTGTTGCTAAGGGATATACTCAGACTTATGGTGTTGATTATGCTGAGACTTTTTCTCCGGTTGCCAAGCTTGGTTCTGTCCGCCTTCTTATCTCCCTTGCAGCCAATCTTGGTTGGCCTTTATTCCAGTTGGATGTTAAAAATGCATTTCTTCATGGGGATCTCCAGGAGGAAGTTTATATGGAGCAACCACCTGGGTTTGTTGCTCAGGGGGAGCGTAATCAGGTATGTCGTCTTCACAAAGCACTATATGGTCTTAAGCAGTCTCCTCAGGCCTGGTTTGGCAAGTTCAGTGATGCAGTTTTGAAATTTGGGATGAGTCGCTGTCAGTCTGATCATTCAGTTTTTTCTCTCATCTGACCGAGGGAAAGTATTATTGATTGTTTATGTGGATGATATTATTATTACGGGCGATGATCAAAAAGGTATTGATGAGTTGAAGGTATTTCTACAAAGTCAGTTTCATACCAAAGATCTGGGAAGGTTGCGATATTTTTTGGGTATTGAGGTTGCACGATCTAAAGATGGCATTAGTTTATTGCAGAGAAAATATGTGCTAGATATTCTAGATGAGACTGGTTTATTGGGGTCGAAGCCTGTCGATACTCCTATGGATCCTAATGACAAACTGTGTGTTGATCAGGGGGAGCCGTTTTCTAGCCCTAACCAATATCGTCGCTTGGTTGGTAAATTGAACTATCTTACTATTACACGTCCAGATATCTCATTCACAGTTAGTATTATGAGTCAGTTTATGTCTACTCCTCATTTTCCACATTGGGAGGCTGTTCTTAGAATTGTAAAGTATCTCAAGGCTCATCCAGGATGTGGTTTGTTTTATCGAGCTAATAGCCACTTACGTATTGAGGCTTTTACTGACTCTGATTGGGCAGGAGATCCACTACAGGATATTGTGTTTTTCTCGGTGGAAACCTTGTTAACTAGAAGAGTAAGAAACAAACAGTGGTTGCACAGTCTAGTGCAGAGGCAGAGTATAGAGCCATGGCCCACACAACATGTGAGATTGTATGGGTGCGATCTTTTCTTGAGGAGATAGGATTTAATGTGCAATTGCCAATGAATTTGTATTGTGATAATCAGGCAGCAATTCACATTGCATCCAATCCGGTATTTCATGAGAACTAAACATATTGAAGTTGATTGTCATTTGGTGCGTGAGAAGTTAGTTGGTGGTGTGATAGCTATTCCCTTTGTGTCTACAAGTGCTCAGTTAGCTTACATGTTTACTAAGTCATTGTTCAAGCCCCGGTTAGAGTTGTTATGTAACAAGTTGGGACTTTGTGATATCTATTCTCCAGCTTGAGGGGGAGTGTTGGAATACTCAAGTAGTTGTTATGAGTCTTGTCCCACATTGGTTAAACAAGTCTTGTATCAAGTTATCTCTTAATATGAATAATAGTTATTTGTGTTAGGGTTCATTAACACCCTATACACTTTTCTTATTCTCCCAAACAACAGTCAACATATCGAAGACAAGGCAAACGATAACAAATAATAGGTCCCCGTAGTCCAAGAATCAACCCTACATAAAACAATAGCTAAAAGACATCAAACTTGATTGGGACTTCACCTCACTCTAACAACTATACTCATTAGACATCTCGAATTAAACGAGAAATGTACAAGGATGAAGCACCATAATAAAACAGGAGCAAAGTATAAAAGACCAGTTGGCCAAAACCAGGATAAATCCAACTTCAAGCTAATACTCAAAACATGTAAAAAGAGCTACCAATGTTCTAATCAAGCACAAAAACATACAACACAGACAAAGAATGAAAGCAACAGAAATGAACGAAAGCTATTGAAAATAAAAAGATACCCCATAGGCCAAAAAGAAAAGGAAAAAGAAACATGTTGCCCAACAGTATTGATAATTGAAGCATCAACTACCCACCATATATCCTGGAAAAGGTCATCGTGGCCATCCCAAGTTAGGAAAAGAGTGCCAATCCGCCTTGCCAAGTAGAACCTAACTCGGTAATCAGGATCCTGGAGCATTTTGAGTAGCTTTTCAATCATAGTCTGTTTATATACGCCAGAGACCATGCAACATAAAAATAAAGGGGCAAAAGATCACAAAACTATTGTAATCAAAAGAAAGTTGAACTAATAAGACAAGTAATCTCTGTTACAACAATTACCTGACCAATGTGAGGTCGGACTAATATGAAATTGGATATGCAGTCAATTAACTTCGAGCGTCCCGACCAATCAAAGAGGTCATTTACTACAACTCTATTTAACAAATCTCTGAGAAGTATCAAGCTCTGGAAATCAATAATAAATAGATTGAACATTAGCTACAACAAAAGATAGTTACCAGATTGAAGCACAAGCCCATCACCATTGAAAATTTCCTAAAGACGGAAGGAATGACTGAAACAGACCACAATCGATAGTCTACAATGTACACTGATGATCCCATAAATAGAAGTTAAGAAAGATGGAAAGAAACATGTGTTTATACTTTATCGATAATTTTACCTCTATTCGTTTGTCATTTGGGTGTGCGGAGCAGAATACAAGCGCATGGAACTTAAGGTATCACAGAACAAACAAGTTCCAGTTTTAACAAGGAAACCCAACATCATTATGAATTGTAAATATGGCTTCACTCCTTAACTCAATAACACTATCATATTTCGCACAATCATAAGACTCACCTTTCATCTGCTAAAACATATTTTCGTTAACCTCTTTCAAAATTGTTTTATGAAAATAGAATTTCTTCTATTTTGATGAGCACTTAACAATAAATAACTACTCATACACTATTTGGAAATACCTTTGCAAACTTTGTCCGTCCAATAAAATAGCGCTTCAAGAACGGACAAACGATTCTGGTTAACGACCAAAACCCCCAGACGTATAGCAAAGATTAAGCCAAGCAAGCTTAAGTCTAAGCATAAGGTACCCAAACCTAACCTCAATCCAGCCTGGGTTTCCATCAATAGGTCATTTAACTCACAAAATTGAGCAGGGGCTCCTAAAAATGCAACCAAATTTACTATCAGAAAGAGCAAGAGTCTGTCATCTAAGCCTCATGATATCATGCAAAGATGCCTTTAAATTATTCTCCTTCCAATGCACTCATTGCAGAATGAGCATCGAGTGTAATCCAAGATCTGCACAAGGGTCTGAGAGACGAACTTTACTGAAGTTCATTGGAAGTGTCAATGCAAATTAGCTGGGACAAAGTAAAAGAAGATTACGCATTTGGAGCCACGGTGCACCTTAAAGGTTATCTAGATTGAGCAACTCGAATACATTTGAGGTCGCCAGTACTCCTCATGCTCCATTAAGAACAACATGACCAGGCACTCAGTTTTAGTTCATGCATTTTACACCGTTCTGTGCATGTCTGTACACCTAACAAAATGACGCCATTATACCCCTTTATATGCTTAAAAAACCTGAAGATAGAGGAAATACATGTTCCTATATTCTTTCCCTTAAAGATGTGACAACATTTTTTTCCTTTCCAACAGTGCTGGTATCCTTCCCACGAATGTCCAAGGAAATTAAGGTCCCTAACAGATCATATATAGCAACTAGGATATTCGAACATTGTAGTTTAAGGATTGCCCTCAAATCTACAAAGTTATTCATTGATGAAACCTGCAAAAAGATGATGAATACATGAGCCTAAATAACAAATTAAACAAAAACTAAGAGGTTCTTAAAAGAAGTTGCTTGAAGTCATTTCTTCTCTATTTGTTTCTCTACTTCGAGCAATCAGATTATCACATTACTAAAGCGTGAAAACTGTCTGGAGAGGACCAATAAGGATGTCGACAAAGATTGAGTAAAATATTTTCCGAGACCTGAACGAGAATAAAAGCACGTTTAGATGTTGATAATTGTATACATGTTCACAAAAGAATTAACTGCAAAAACAAAAAGAAAATAAAATGGTATAAACCATTGCATGACATACGTTTGCTTCATTTTCTTTTTCCATGAGGTCAAACAAGATTTCCCATGCCACCACAGGTAAAACTTCAAAAAAAAAACCTTGAAATAAGTGATAAAATGTGAAACTTCCACAACCCAGATGAGATAGAAACACCACTAACAGTTTTTCGGCCTACTGCTATAGCATCAAGATCTTTCGAGTCCTCACTCAAATCCAACTCCATGTCCATAATCATACTTATACTGCTATTTGATAGAGATGTTGGAATACAAGAGATGGAAGCAGGAAAGTCAGGCAGCTCTATCTCAGATTGAAAATTCGGAGCGGTAGGAGAACATTCTTCATATAATTTGACCAAAGCGTTCAAAAGCCTCTCAATAGATTGACTTAATGCAGTGTAGACTGTTACATCAATCACATTTTGATCTGTCCATTTGTTGAAAAGAGAAGAGCAAACAAAACTCTTGCAAGAAGCCATTATGGAAGTCATGCCCTCAAAAATAGAAGTTGTGCTTAAACAACCTGTTCTCACATCATTATGACTCTTTTCAATGACAGAAATAGCACAATCAAAGAGTTTTAACAAGTGCTGACCCATTTTCGCGAAGAATGGTGAAACTTCTTCTCTTACCCTGAAATAAGATAGGTACAACTCATAAGGAAACTACTAGGAAAAGATAACCACATTTGATATCAAAGAATAAGTAACGATTTCAATTTCAGAGCCTGAATGGTAAGTTAAAAAAAGGTTCATTCCCACAGTCACACATTTTTCAGGAAAATGGCATCCAAAATGTGAACAACAAGTGATTCAACATAATTGTTAGCTCTATCCAATTGTATGGTATGTTGAACGTGAAAATCATCTAATCGTACAAGCAACATTTTTACAATGGTATGTTAAACAGTAGACACACCATATCGTATAAGTACTAAAATTACAAAAACAAGAAAAGAAAGGATAACTTCCTATGTTCAAAACGAAAATCATCTCATCGTGAGAGAACATTTTTCACATCAAATTGCAAAAATAGAAAACATGAAGAAACTTGAAAGAAGAGAAATAGACAAAAGGGACAAATGACTAGCATATAAATAGCAGTGCTGGAACTATGAAACACTGACACCTCTAGAGGTCAACGTATTGCTCGGGGCGTTCCCATAATTCAATTTAAATTTTTGAGAGGGACAAGGCTGGGGACATGGAGGGACACTGATGGGGACACGACAAGGGTCGAAGTGTAATTTAAAACAAATAGGGGGTCAAACTGTAATTTTCTAAAAAAATCAGGGGTCAAATTGTAATTTTTCAATAGGGTTGTATTGAACTTATGGATGTCTTGTTTTGCCATTTAAACTTGGGAAAAATTGAGGAAAAAATATAAATAAATATATAAATATACACGTGACGTGTCCCCCGCCGTGTCCGTGTCCCCATTTTTTTAAAATTTCCTTGTCCCCGTGTCCGTACATCATAGGCTGGAAGTAAATTCAGTCAATGCTTTGAGTAAGCATGAAAAGCAGTCCCCTATTCCTACAGACACCTTCAGTGTAACTTGTCTGAAGCAGATAAGGAACTGCCGCACCGACACAAACGCAACCCCACCAAATTGATACAGATAAATGTATTTCCAAGATTGACAATCGTATATGAAAACCTGATACAAATTGACTGACCTTGTCCTTGTTATATATGAACCAAACATAAAACTAGATACGAGGGCACACTTATAGAAGAGGTCACATAGAAGTTTCTGTACGAGTTCTTTATCCAGTAAAGCTTCAAGAATATAGGTCTCCATTTCTTGGAGAAGCGGAACTCTTAACTGACGGGGAAGGCGTACATTTCGATAGCAGTGGGATTGACAAACCTGATAAGAAGTAAAAAAATAAACAAAAAATACCGCCACGGATTGGGGAATACATGGCTACTCTTACTGATGTCGAAGAAAATAAATAAAAACCAAACAGTGATTGTGCTGAAGAAAGAAGAAAAAGATATCACCTCAAGAACAGAACCATGATCAATTTTTGCCAGGGCTTCCACAGAGCATTTGAAAAGTTCGTGCAGACTGTCATTTTCAAAATCCTCCCCCTACAACCTCAATTCAAAAGATCATATTGGTAATAGTTTGAATTAAGATTTACTAGTCAACTTGGAAAAATATAGTCCAGACAAGTGATAGATTGACCTTCGATACGGCAAACTTAGTCTGTACGGAATAGATGTCAACTGATAATCAAAAAAGATCATCAAACATGTACCTTGATGCATTCCTCCACAAGAACATCCATGGATGAGTGATACAGGAAAAGTTCCTTGCAATTGAGTGGCAAAGGAGCAAAACCAGCGCAAAGAGCATAAACAGCTGCTGGCAAAAATCTTACAAGGCCCTCATTCAACATAGGACAATCAGCTGCTGGCAAAAATCCTACAAGGCCCTCATTCAACAAAGGACAATCTTGCATAAGAATGTGATGCTTACTTCTAAAAAATATCAGAGGTTGAATGAAGAAAAATCTGAAAACCAATTAAATGATTTATAAAGTAACAAGTTAGAGAATTGAGGAAACTGACACAAAATATCCACCAACGGAAGTACTGAATTCAACTGATTCATGCACATGCAATGGACTGTACCTCTCATACACTCACAAAATTCTTCTCTTTTCAACTACACCTTCTAGGTAAATTACCATCTTGGATCAGCATTTGACAGTCTAACTACCGTAAAAATCAGAAAAGATAGAAAAGTCAATGAAGGGTGGGATGTGAAGGAACAGGTTTTCAAAGACTATCTTCAACCATGAATCATGTAAACCCTTGATAGTTTGTGATTGTATACTAATAGCTAATTTCCCAAGACAACCAGAATATAACCGTATGAGTACTATCTTTAGTGTAAACTACACAGACCTCCCCCGAGTCTAACAATACCAGGGATCTCCCTTGAGGTCTCAGAAATGAAACTCCCCTCCCTTCTCATTAAATAACTCATGATAAAATCCCCCTTCAGTATAATCACCATTACCAAGTGTCGCTAATGCTGAGACAACCAGTTATATTCAATAACTTCCCATTTTACCCTTATTAAAATCAGATCAACCTTAAAATACTATTTCAAATAAAAATTCTATGTAGGTTTCTGCAAAACCCATAAATAACTAGCCACATTATTCCACCAAACAATTGTGAACCTCTCTATGCTAACAATACCCCAGTCTCAACTACACTCTATGCATACCGAAATCTCAACCACTTCTCTATATGCTAACTCTCCCTCTACAGTCTTCATCGTGCACCAGTGGCAAAATCAGCTAATTGCAGAATAGGAAACAAAGTGGGATTTCCTAATCACATGTGGATCAATTCGATTGACCTTGGATTCGCTCAAATAGCCCCAAAGAGTCTAAGTTTGAAGCATAATCGGTCTGAATCGGTGTTCGATATGCCGGCTTGGGCATGGAGGGGGTTATTGCAGTTGGTCACTAATTACTGTGGTTGACGGGATTTGTGAGGGGTTATGATGGGTGTTTTGTTTGGGTACTGTAGGGATTTGCAGTGGTGTGGTGGTTGGCATGCAGGGAGAGATGTGATATTCATATGAGATGAGTGATTTTTGTGTTGGATGGAAAGGCTGTGTTTGTCATGGTGGAATATGATGATGCTAGTTGAGAGAGAGAGAGATGAGTCTGTGGTGGAGATCTTGTGCAAGGGAGAGTGTCTTGATGGCAAGAAGAAGATAAAACAGGGGATGCTAAGATTTATCCTGCCGTGACTGGTAAGTGAGATTCTACCTTATTAGCTTCTATCTTATTAGCAGCACCGGCGATCTGACTTTGTAAGAGTAATTGAACAGATAACAAGTATAACTACAATTTCCATTCATAGCACCAGGCTAAAAGTCTGACAAGGGACGTCTCCATCGTCTCAGAAATCTGAGGTTAGGCTTCTGATTGTCACACACATTAGTGGAGATTGGTGTAATTTACCCACTATTGAAGCGAGGTTCATTGGCTGAAAAGTCAGAATAGGATAACTTTATAAATTCAAGAAAAATACTACAAACTAAAAGTATCCTAGAGACAGAACATCACTTTTCTTTACTCATGAACCTCGAATTGTTTGAATGAATATTCCAGCCACTTCAGTGCCGACTTTACGAATACACCCAAGTGTTCTAAAACTTGCTACTCGGTAGTCGCTTGGCCAGGCACCTTGGAGCGAGTACTCGACATAAGTCGGCAAGTAATGCCCACCGAGTAGGGATTAGTCGCCTCGGCCAGGCACCTTGGAGTGAGTACTCGGTTAGAACACTGCACCCAATGGATATAGATGTTATAGAACAACCGGGAAAGATAAACAGTGTAGTAAACAAGCAAACCTGCCAGTTTACTAGAGCCAAAATTGCCCTTAAGAGATTTTGTCTGAGATGTAAATTGTCACGAAGGTCACCCTGCACAAAAGGAAAGATGACAGATTACAGACAAGAAAGCCACAGTAATCTCCCAAGCTCTGTAGGTTATTCAAATATCAAACATGTATGCTACACATGTTTGAAGTCCTAACTCTATTCCACATGCAGATAATAAGATGCCCAAACAAATAAAATAAAACACAAGTTGTTCTAAAAGATCGTCACAACCTCTCACCCCATGGTTTAGACCAACCAATACACTCCAAACCAGGGGCATCCGGGCATGCAAGTCCCTTTAGACAATGATGGAATGGGTAGTGAACCTAAAAAGGCTGCATTCATAGATAAGGCAATACCATACAAAAAACAATACGGGAAAAGGTCAGGCTAAACTACAAAAGAGGCTGTCATGCTTTTAATTTTTTATTTAAACCTGAAATGGCTCCCACTGTTTTCAAGCAAAGTCTAAGAGTATAAGATTATGACTGAAAAGACATCCAGAAAGCTATCCTTGCTTACTTGAGAGCCTCTTCTTGAAAAATAACATGAAATGAAGCACAAGACTGGCCTGCAAAGGGATAGATAACAGAGATTACAGATCCTATTGAAATAAGATACAGGATTCTCGTACAAATGAAACAAGTTAAGATAGAACCACACAAAGCTTCAGGATTTATATGAATATCAAACAAACCTCACAACGTGGATACTATAATACTGTACATTCGAAGTCCTCAAGTTACAAAGGCACCGACAAATTTCGCCGGTTAGGTTTCTCGGCAGAGCGAATCCCCGCATATAAATTTCTTGGGAAGGTGTGTAGGCATAGGGAGGGGCAACTCCCAATATTATCAAGATAAGTTATGGGTATCAACAGCTGGTCGGTGTAACAAAGAACCAAGGTTCTAAATATTGGCCGTTACATACCGTATCAACCAATACATAACGGTTTTGGCACCTTCCGATACGATTAGACAAGTGAGATGGAAAAGCATATGCATATCGGCCGTTGCCATTACGTATCAATCCATTTTCCATTCAGACCAGTTAACAGTGGTTATGGCCAACACTCGACCGTTAAAGGGTGATTTTTTAGCAATTTTAAAATTTTGTGTATCAAAAAAGATTTTAAAAATTCACAACTGCTACAACCGATTTCCACTACGTAGCATTCGATACTCTTGATACCGTTATGCCGCGGACATAAACATTACCTGTCCTAGTACTCTAGTCAAAACTTTTTTCGAGGACTAAGTTGAAGGAAAAGAATACACAATAAAAAGTCATAGTATTTATGTGCAATATTGTTGTCCAGTGTCCACTATTTGAACTCAAATCATTTAACGATGCAGTATGATGTATGAAAGAATCAAAAAAGCCACGGAAGATTTGCAAGCTATTTTTAACTGAAAAAAGGCTTTGTGACTTACAACAGAAAAACAAGGAATAGCTTAGAGGAGGAAAGTCGATAGCTGAAGCCAAAGAACTAAAGAAACATTACCAAAACCATTCCAGACAGTGAAAGCATACTTCAATATCTCAATCAGAAATACTAACCTGTGCTTCCTTGAAGATTAAGGAAGGTCAATACTTTTGATTATACTAATCTGGCTTGAAGAGAATGGTAGACTAGGTAATGCATCAACCAAATAATTTGGCAATTGGCTGCTGCGTTTCCACAATCAACCACTGACCTCTGCATCAACTAATGGTTTTAGGACCCAAGCTAATGATTCCCGTTGTGATTCAATGGAAATGTACAAGGCCCCAAAATCACTAAAAGAAGTACTAGTACCATGCACACAAAATCAGCTCGTTGAAAAGAACACTATCAATAGTGTTGGTACTCACATTTTCAGGCCGCAAAAGACTGCTACTAGTTTTTTTTTCTTTTGAGAGGACTGCAACTAGCTATATCAATTGCACATGAAAATGCTCCTCATCTATGTCCTTGTACAATATCGACACTTCAAGGTAACGATGTTATAGATAATTAATATCGGAAATGTGGCAACTTTGTTCTTGGCTTACAAGCCCCAACATGCACATGTGAGGACATTTCCTAGTTGACCAACTACACTTACACCGATGGCAGCCGCTTAAATAAACGAAGGTCTCATACATCTTGAGGTATAGTGAATGTATTCGTCGAGTCCTGACAAAAATGTGTACCATACTAATGGTTAAAACCAGAGATGTATTCATAGCAATGCTAACAAGGAAGACAAAGTGGCAAGAGAACCAATGTATGCCTAAGCGTAAGGACCCTCCAAGAGAAAGAAAAAGCATACTTACATTAGATATTATGCCCCCAAGGACAATCAAAGCAGCATCTGCCTGCACATGAATCAAATATTATACTGTGTGGTAGTAGCAGCTTAAACAGGTAAGCAAGCCATCTGTACTAGAATTTCACATTCCGAAATAGCTGTAATAAAGCAAGCCATTTCAATAGGTACCTCTCAGCAGATAACTTCCAAGAAAACTTCAACATTCAGTTTCTCCCAGTGGCCAGTAGAATAAGATATCATGGTATGCGGCAAGTAGGATTGTTTAACAATATGCAGAGAAGGATTACTAGAGCTCGTATATTCAGACTAGTTCCTCTACAAATGTAATGACGTACATCACCTAGTCTTTTAATATAAAAAATAAGAACCTCTTTTCCTTCTATACATGGATATTCATGTTCTACGCAAAATCATAGATAGTATACAAACTAAAAAATCTTCAACTTTGACAAATCTCATAGACGAACTTCGGGAAAAGTTTTTAACAATAGCTTTCCCATAAATGTTCAGAGAATTGATTGGCATTTAAAAAAATCACGGAGAGACAAGGGACAACATGTTGTCCTCATATAAAATGTCCACGATAATATAACGAGATTCTCTGGGACACCAACTCTAATTTACGTTGCTCATATGACCAGTCCACATCTCTCCATAGATATCTCCAGAACTGATATTTGCTGTCATCGCTCAATTATTACCAAAACTTTTGCCAAGCCACACAAAGTAAAATGCGGATGCTCAATTTTGTTCAATAGGTGGGGAAAGGAATGAATTCAATTCACATACATAATAGCAGTCAGCAATTTAACCCAGTATTTATTTATATTTGTTGCAACCAATTATAATAATATCCAATATGCAGGAAAGAGATGCCAAGATGTCCAATCCCAGTACGCTAGTTTCAACTATATGATTATAGTAATTATGTCAAAACTTGTACAGATTCACAGCTCACATGTACAATCAGGCAGGTGCAAACATGGTGTCAAACTTAAATAAGCTCCTCTACACCACAATACTAAAACGAAGGGTAATAATGGGCTCCACATTCAAAACCCGCAAAACAACAACAAAGTTTTACTTTTCACATTTGATTTCACAACACTAAAAGTAGTGACTACGTGTACACAGAGATGATTTCATTAGCAAACTTACAACAGAGGCGACATTACTGAATACAGGTAAGCCACTCATCAGAGAGCGCCATATGGTGTGCCAACTTCTGTCAGTCTGCAGAAACACTTCCAAAAAAGTTATTACAGTTTTCATTAGAGGAAAAAATACTGGCCGAGAAACCAGTTGATAAATGTATATGCCATTGCATTTTATGGTGCTATTTTATTAATCATTTTTAATTGTGTTTCTTCAAACCAAACCCAAGTCAAGGTTGGAGAGTTAATTTACCCAAAAAAGAAAATCGAGTTTGGAGAAATAACCACTATATATAGCACAAGACATCATACAGAATTATAGCCATAACACAAAAGAATCAGAAGATCATTGAACAGTCAATCAGTGGCTTGAACTGAATTTGTTCCTCTGAGTTGTTCAAACTTCTTTCTGCAGCCAGCTATTCAGAAATTTAGCATAAAAAAAAGGTATCAAGAAACATCTAGGTCAGTTGACAGACATTTCCCACTTTTAACCACAAAAAACAACTCACAGCAGACCAGATCTATTGATTTCTCAAGTAGCCCCAAGACAATACTCTAAGACCCACCATTTACAGGCCAACCACAGGTGTCAGACTGCTCAATCATTTGGTAATGGGGCATCTTTTAGATTTTACCCATTAAGAACAAATAACAACTAATGTGGCACAATGAGGCTGGAAGAGATGAGAAGCCCCAAGCTAGGCATATAGAACATCGTGTCAGGGAAGGGTCCTGTATAAATTTATAATACTTGCCTGGGGAATAAAAAGCACAACCTATTGGAAGCCACAATGGACTTCTAGAACATCCATCCCACAAAATGACACTCCTACAATTTTTGAAAACTTTCATAACTGCCAGTAAAAAGAACAACTTACCATGTAATAACAACCCCTACAGAACCGAAGAATGTGTACACGACTCAAAAGAGTTTGGAGCACGTTTAACCAATTCAAAATTCTTCAAAAACAAATACAATGTAAACTGCCACGCCATTTTCAGGAACCTCGTGGAACCAATAGTAACTTTACCACTACGTGACTGCAACACTTAGAGATACAAGTGACTATTAATGTATAATATTTTTCTTACTCGGACAGAGTTTGTTGAGGCCTCATCCTTAAACAATAAGATTGTGTGAGATCAAATAAGTCAACTTAATACTGGAGTTCTAAAGTGTTCAACCACCTTATAGGTCATGGAAGCATCAAAAGCACACTCTAAGATGATCTTTCTCTTATCTTAAAGGATGATGGGAGGCTCAACCTATAATTTTGAACCATACATGAATAGAATTATCAAGGCATTAAAAAGTTGTTTCCTTTTGAATCATTCCTTCTAGTTATTAATGACTCCTGCAATATTCAACCCATCCATATACATATGAAATTCACCTCATCACCAATTAGCTTGAAATGATGTTCGTACTACTACAGAATGAAACCTGACAGCATTCAAAAATTTCATAATGATTAAGATAGATTGGGAATATAACTGATGAAACCAGATACCTCATTTGAGGAAGCCTCCATTCTAGGAACTGAAAGCAGCAGCACAGAAGAGAGTTGATGCAGACTCCTTAAAACCAAGTAGACATACATTAGAGCCACAAAGCACACAATCATCCGACTTGTATAAAAACTCTTGTATGCACTATGAAGAAATTGGTGATGAGCAGATCGTAGTTGTAAGCAGTTCGACAGTAACATACCTGAGAGCCCACAGCAAACAATCATACGTGTGGCTCACAGTTGCACCATTCATTATTCTGCCAATAAAATCCCGATCCATTATCCCACAATTTTCAAGAAAATCAAACATTGTACACAACTTTTGCATCGAGAGGGTTAGTGTAACTTAATGATCCTATGGTTTCAAGTGGCGGCACAAGAGCGTCCAACAAGATTCTATGAAGCAGGAGAGCACAGATACATTAAATTCTCAACCCTGGTTTTAGAAAAACAGCAGTTACATTTTGATGCATGAAAGCAGCAGATAAAAGAGAGAAAATAAGCAACGAGAAATAGAAAGAATGATTTGGCAATATATCCAAATTTGCTGTCTTATTTTGAGTTATATGCAGGCTAATTATTCTACACGGTCTTGGGTTGCACTAAACCTCAAAAGCTAGTTGTTGAAGTGAGGTGCCCTCATGATTATGTACTTCACGTCACCTTTGTAACCAAGTACAATGAGACTTCGCTTCATGCCCTGACGTGCAACGTGTTCATTGTTACACGGTCTTAGGTAGAACACAACCCCAAAAGGTAGCTACGTAACTGAGGGTTCCCTCGCACTATATATGTCATATAACTCTGTACCCAACTACCCATGCAACGTGAGACTTCACTTCACACCCTCCTTGTGCTCTTCGTTACACTCCCTCCCTCAAGCAGAGTGTGCTAACACGGCATGCTCGACCCCAAAAGCAACCTATTGAAGTGAGGGTGCTCTCACGCTTTACATTCCACACTACTTTTGTACCCAAGTTATATGAGGCTTTGCTTCACAATTTCTTCTAATTGACTATCCTATAATCCTTTTATGGAGTATACTTCAACATCCAATAGTAGACAAGATAAGAAAGCAATAATTAAAAATAGACCATGAGCTAACAGAATGCAAAGACTTCACTGAGCCTTTCCAAAAAGCCAAAGCAAAATCACCTTTCAAAGCTTGCACAGATGCCATCAAACCAGTAGGCAAAAAGATCCTTACTGATACGAGTACCGTAGTTACGCGAGAGACAACAAAAGGCAGCAATCCTGTCACAAACCACTCCTTTGATTAAATCAGACCATGCACTGGAGAAATTACAGGAAAGAGAAAAAAAAAACACTTTACATGTCATATTACTCGACATATTTCAAAGAATTACTTCATCAGAGACAACATCTGACAGTCATCACACACATATGAGAAAGGATTATAACAGTAATAATAACCTCACAACACACAAATGACATTCAGCAAGAAACCCGTGAAACCAAAAGTCATTCATAACCCTTCCAGGAGTTAGTAACTGGGCATGGTAATATAGGATTTCAGCTTACAAGGTGCACAAGTTATGATGGACAAGGGAAAGCAAAACTTATATTCGAGCATTCACCAGTAATAAGCAAAAGTCTAACGCAGCCCGTGAAGCAAAAGTCTAACGCAGCTTATCAAGCCCAGAGTCGGAGGTTACATATTAGTATATATTACTGCAATCAACTACAGATGGCTGTCAAATGAATGCATTGGTTAGACGGAAAACCAAACACATCTGCAAAGAAACCCATAAAAAATGAAATGTGGTATCATACTCCATTTTGCATCTCCCTCACTCAATTTTTTGTCTTTTAGCATCTTACAAGGGTAGTATGAGAGGCTAAAAGTGTGTTAGAGGCTAAAAGTGTAGTAAAATCAACTCTAGAGACTTTCTTGTCAGAGGGTGATATGGTGGAGGAACATGGTGGTGATCAAGAATGGGAGTGGTAAACAGGACAAGCTGGACTGGAGCTTGCAAGAGATTATTATGTCCGATGGGGTGTCTTTAGAGAGGCATCAGTATTGGGGGAACATCATACACTCCAAATAGATGTTCATATATGATTCAGAGATGGATGAGTTCAAAACTCTTTCGAAGAGGTTGAGAACCTGGTGACTGAGATGGAGTCTACACGGCTTTCAGTGTGTTTGCAAGTCAAGTCTTTTTTTATAAGGCCACAAGTGGAGGTGTAACACGTTTTTGACTTGGAGATCAGAGTGGAAGTGCTAAAGATCACCACTCCCATTTGGGGGGCTTCTACAGTTCTAGCCCTATAAGGTTTCTTTATTCTTCAATTCTTTTCCGGCTCATAGCCGAAGGATCCATGTAGAAAATAGGATTCAGATGAGGTAAGTATGGTCACTAGGTGTTTTATGCACAAGAGTATGGGTGTATATGTTGTAATTCTAATGCATTGTTCTGTGGCTTGGGATCTTTTTCCTGCAAGGTGATGAAGCTTCACCATGGTTGGCCAGGAGCAAAGATGGGCAAGAGACGAAGAAAGATCAGGATTATAACACTAGCCAAACTCAAGCTCAGGTAAGCTCAACTCGATCAGGCACTGATCCAACAAACTAAATAGAACACTTAATGGTTCAAGGATTTCAAGAAGGAAACTTACCACTGTAGGTTATATTTTTTATGTAGACCAAACACAGTGATAGATTCAGTTTCAGACCAACTATAACTGTCCCTTCTAAGTCAGTGAGATTATGTAGGCATGTCATGAAATACATGCGAATAAAAGATGGAATCCTTTGGCTCCAAACTTACCACAGCCATCTTCCATTCATGAGCCCCTCTCTTATGTAGGCAGCAGCATGCTCCTTCCTGGCTCGTTTTTCAGCTAATGGTGCTTTGGTTGTATGGAGGCATGCCTGGGAAAATCAAAATCACACTAGTGAATCTCCTTTCTATCCACTGACAAGTTTGGCAGCAATCAAAAGTCAAAATTTCAATTTATTGATAAGAGAAGAAAAATTAGTAACCAAGCAAAAGATATTGCATAGTAAACATCATGATCCTTTACAAGGTCTCAGAACTACTTCAGCACAAAAACTAAATGGAAAGGATGCACCAAAAAGTCAAATTCCATTACACGAGAGAAAACAAAAGGCAGCAATCCTGTCACAAACCTCCCCTTTGATTAAATCAGACCATGCACTGGAGAAATTACAGGAAAGAGAAAAAAAAAACACTTTACATGTCATATTACTCGACATATTTCAAAGAATTACTTCATCAGAGACAACATCTGACAGTCATCACACACGTATGAAAAAGGATTATAACAGTAATAATAACCTCACAACACACAAATGACATTCAGCAAGAAACCCGTGAAACCAAAAGTCATTCATAACCCTTCCAGGAGTTAGTAACTGGGCATGGTAATATAGGATTTCAGCTTACAAGGTGCACAAGTTATGATGGACAAGGGAAAGCAAAACTTATATTCGAGCATTCACTAGTAATAAGCAAAAGTCTAACGCAGCCCGTGAAGCAAAAGTCTAATGCAGCTTATCAAGCCCAGAGTCGGAGGTTACATATTAGTATATATTACTGAAACAACTACAGATGGCTGTCAAATGAATGCATTGGTTAGACGGAAAACCAAACACATCTGCAAAGAAACCCATAAAAAATGAAATGTGGTATCATACTCCATTTTGCATCTCCCTCACTCAATTTTTTTGTCTTTTAGCATCTTACGAGGGTAGTATGAGAGGCTAAAAGTGGAGTATTAAAATCAACTCTAGAAACTTTCTTGTCAGAGGGTGATATGGTGGAGGAACATGGTGGTGATCAAGAATGGGAGTGGTAAACAGGACAAGAACGGAAGTGGTTGGCCGGACTGGAGCTTGCAAGAGATTATTATGTCCGATGGGGTGTGTCTTTAGAGAGGCATCAGTATGGGGGGACATCATACACTCCAAATAGATGTTCATATATGATTCAGAGATGGATGAGTTCAAAACTCTTTCGAAGAGGTTGAGAACCTGGGGACTGAGATGGAGTCTACACAGCTTTCAGTGTGTTTGCAAGTCAAGTCTTTTTTTATAAGGCCACAAGTGGAGGTGTAACACGTTTTTGACTTGGAGATCAGAGTGGAAGTGCTAAAGATCACCACTCCCATTTGGGGGGCTTCTACAGTTCTAGCCCTATAAGGTTTCTTTATTCTTCAATTCTTTTCCGGCTCACAGCCGAAGGATCCATGTAGATAATAGGATTCAGATGAGGTAAGTATGGTCACTAGGTGTTTTATGCATAAGAGTATGGGTGTATATGTTGTAATTCTCATGCATTGTTCTGTGGCTTGGGATCTTTTTCCTGCAAGGTGATGAAGCTTCACCATGGTTGGCCAGGAGGAAAGATGGGCAAGAGACGAAGAAAGATCTGGATTATAACACTAGCCAAACTCAAGCTCAGGTAAGCTCAACTCGATCAGGCACTGGTCCAACAAACTAAATAGAACACTTAATGGTTCAAGGATTTCAAGATGGAAACTTACCACTGTAGACCAACTATAACTGTCCCTTCTAAGTCAGTGAGATTATGTAGGCATGTCATGAAATACATGCGAATAAAAGATGGAATCCTTTGGCTCCAAACTTACCACAGCCATCTTCCATTCATGAGCCCCTCTCATATGTAGGCCGCAGCATGCTCCTTCCTGGCTCGTTTTTCAGCTAATGGTGCTTTGGTTGTATGGAGGCATGCCTGGGAAAATCAAAATCACACTAGTGAATCTCCTTTCTATCCACTGACAGCAATCAAAAGTCAAAATTTCAATTTATTGATAAGATAAGAAAAATTAGTAACCACGCAACACATATTGCATAGCAAACATCATGATCCCTTACAAGGTCTCAGAACTACTTCAGCACAAAAACTAAACAGAAAGGATGCACCAAAAAGTCAAATTCCATTACAGATTTCAAATTAAGAACCCTTAAATTCTCAAGGTCAACTGGTCAAGAGACCTCAAACTTATACTTGTCAAGGTTAACTCAATACAAAGAAAAATAGAAAACATACAGAGCGCAAACCCTAAAACTGTAAAACTGCCAAGAGTTTCTGCATAACTACCCGATAAAAGACAAGGGCCGCGAGCTCCACCACGCCACATTGTGAGCTTGTTAAATTTCCACATTTATCATCCTTGGTTGTGTCACTCCTAAAAACAGAGAACACTAATGTGAACAACTTTAAAACTCCTTCAAGAACCTCAAAAAGTCTGTATAGTTATTCTTCTTTTGCCAATCAAAGGAGAGACAAGAAAGAGGGGAGAGAGAAGAGGGGACGCCAGTATGCTGTATTGGTGAAAAAAAACTCACCAGGCAAGATTGGTACTGCAGATACTATTTTGATCGAGCTCCTTCCCAACTACATCCAAAAGATGTTCCACCAATTCACTACCGTGCTGACGGTGTCAGCAGCACCCCTAGTCAAATTTAATTGTAACCTAGCATATAGAATAAGTGCATCCTTCAAAAGAAATACGATCAATGATATAAATCACTCCAAATCTATGCAAATAGACATAGAAAACCAACTAACACAACAGTAAGAAACCTTTAGACCATGGTCATGGGTTGTTGTCCAATAACGGAACGCAAACTGCTTCACAGCATCATGGATTTCCAAGGACTGACAACCCAAATTTGGATCATCTTTCAACAAGTATGTATTGACACATTCGATGAGCTTACGTGAAAGCTTCCCCTCATACCTGAAACGAAAAGGTAGGCAAAGGGATTGGACGCTACACCACAAGTCAATGCTTCTAGAATAAAATCTCAGCAAATATAAAAGGCACAATTAAGAAACCGCAATTGTTATTTACCTCACAAAAGAGATAATCGTGACAATCCCCTTGACAATGTCTTCTTGAAGATTACTTGGAAAATCTCCAGGAGGATTTTCAAGAAGTGAATGGAGAGTCAGGATGCAACGAAACACATCCTCCTTTGGATTAGATTGAGTACTATTCTTCACACTGTCTGCACCTACTCTACATGAAAAATCACCAAACCTTGCCAAAGATAATAGAATGATATAACAAATTATAAAAGACAACATCTAAAGCGCCCTGAGCAGTTGTACGAGGTAAAGGGAGACTCACTGCAATAACTCGCACCCTCATGTGAACTCGATAATCTCTAACTACCAAAAGATGGCATAGGATAATCCTGTTCTCATGCTGAAAGCTGGGGACATCCTTTAAGACATCCCAGATATGGTTGAAAAGCAATTTCACCACAGAGACCAGATGCAAATTCTTGCCTGTGAGAGGATAATGAGGGCATAAATGACTGGCATCAAATAACTTCACCGAGGAACATGTCCCTTGCAACCCAACTCTGTTTGGTAGAAAATACAGTGAAGAAATCATATATTTCTTTTGTTTTGGATTCTGGTAAAAATTAGGGCTTTTTACCACTAGGCAGTGTTCTAAAAGGCAGGGCTTTTTACCACTAGGGAGTGTCCCTGCCTAGGCACTAGGCAGTGGTCCGACGCCTAAATTAGACAGCCGATTAGTTGGGCGCCTAGGCGCTAGGCCTCTTTCCCGCCCGACTAGCGCCTAGCAATTTTTAGAACATTGCCACTAGGTCCAGAAAATAAAAAGTAATTCCCACCCGGTCACATCCAATTAATGAAACACTAAAACCATATGAAAGTGCCTAAAACCCTAAACCCTAGGGTACCCTATCAAAGTGCCTAAACCCTAGGGTACTATATGAAAATGCCTAAACCCTACGGTACCTTGTGAAAGTGCCTAAATCGCTAAAACCCTAAGATAGGAAAGTGCACCCTAAAACCCCTATGAAAGTGCCTAAACCTAAACCCTAGGGCTCGATGAAAGCGCCTAAACTTAAACCCTAGGGTACCCTAAACCCTAGGGTATCCTAAACCCTTAAACCCTAGGGTACCCTAAAATCTTAGGGTACCCTAAAATTCTAGGGTATCCTGAAACCCTAGGGTACCCTAAGGTTTTAGGGTGTCCTAGGGTGACACTTCTATTAATGGTAAATGTATTTTGTAAAAAGTGAACCTAGTGGTAATTAAGTATTCCATCTTACCTTAATGGGAATTAAGATGTGGTTTTCTGTACCTAGTGGTAAAAATCCCTAAAAATTACATAGAAGCAACAAAGCCAACTTATCCTTCAACTGAATTGGGTGGTGTTTTTCCATTTCTAGGGTCCAACCAAGGACAAACATACAATCCAAAGTCCAAACTTCTAAGTTTATTCCTCATTGGAGGCAGACTAAAATTTACATATATCACAATTCGAATCGAAACTCAAAACAAACTTCATCCTATGATCAAGCTTTCGAATCTGCTATTTCATCATTGACCAATCTATTCCATTAAGGATCATATAATGGGCACAAGAATATAAATCATCTTGTCAGCTGCCAAGTACTCCCTCCGTCCCATTTTGTTTTCTTCCTACCAAAAAATAATGCCATTTTGACCTCAAAAAAAATTTAACAAGGTAGTTTGGAAAATTTATGTTTTATTACCAAAAGGACTGAATTTTTTTAAGGTCAAAATGGCACAGTCTTTCTGAGAGAGCAAACAAAATGGGACAAAGGGAGTATGAATAAACCAGACTTGGCAACAACTCAAAGTAGAGATAATGCCATTTGAGGTGGTTCATTTATTCGTGTAGTACCATTGAATTAATCAATGAGGGGATATATGGTTGAAGTTAAAAACATTTCTAAGGACAATAAGACAAATGTGCCCAAGGTAATAAGGAAATTCATGACAGCTCATGATTTAGTGGAAGATGTAGGATGTACCGAGTTGAATTTTGAAAAGGGATCCTTACAGTCATCTTTAGAGGTCAATGATTCAAACAAATGAGCAGATTATTTAACCAAAAAGAATTAAATGATCAAATTAACTAAGAAGCATAGCCTTCGTTTAACAACCTGAAAGGCTAGAATCCTCCACTCGTTGTACAACAATGCGCAAAGTTTTAGCAAAAATTAACTTTGGTAATCACCGCTTGCTCAGGGATATCTCCAGTGCTACACACTTAGTGAGCAGTGTAATGAGAAAAGGCCACGATTCGGCTGCAAAAAGAAAATAATAGAACAATTATCCAATCCCTTCTCAACAAATTATACATATATACCCTAGGCCCACAAAAGAACAAAATTTCACCTCACCAAACGAACATATTTCAAAAGTATCTACATCAAATTTTACAATGACGTATCTCACTCGGTTTAAGCATTGCAGTTTTCTGTCCGATGTATCTAACAAAGCCAGTGGATCTTTCGCCTTCTAACCAGGTGTTCAACAACTTAATTCCTTCCTGAAAATCACAAATCAAACCCTTTGTACAAAACACAAAAACATTAAACCGATGCAGGAAACACAGTGAATGATTCACTTGTAATGTTCATTCTAACTTATGTGGTTCGCTAACATGATCATCATTCACCATTCGAAATAACCGCTTCGTTGCTAGGCTAAAGAAGCATTATTCCCTTCTTCGAACCATTCTGGAAAGGAAGTGGAATCCTCATAACTGCCTAGGCCACCGAAGGTTTGCCTCATCCTTAACTTCGGGGCCCCGGAATTAGTCGAGGTGTGCGCAAACTGGCCTCAACATCCGATTATCAAAACAAAACAAAACAAACAAACAAACAAAAAACCGTTGGAACAGTTGCTGGAGTTGTCTTACAAATGTGGTCCCTCAAAAGTATCTTAGGGGTAAGATAATCATCCATTGTGAGAAAATTTAGATTCCCCGGAGAGTTAGTCCAACCCTTCGAGAAGCAAACAGGTCCTTAACGAAAGCATATTAAGGACAAATAAAAAAAACTTAAAAAGAAAAAAAACAAGTCCGATTGGGTCTTCTACTTTTAGTTTGTTTTC
This sequence comes from Rhododendron griersonianum, assembly GCA_018127125.1. Lineage (NCBI taxonomy): Eukaryota > Viridiplantae > Streptophyta > Magnoliopsida > Ericales > Ericaceae > Rhododendron > Rhododendron griersonianum. The sequence goes on from CM030789.1 coordinate 36,566,926, forward strand.
CTGCCAAGGGCAACGATTTTGTGAAGGAAAATTGAGTCGAAGATAGAATGTTACTTCGCGAGTTTTAGCTTTATCGGAGGATAGCTTCGAGACGATCTCTTGAACGTCCCTCGAAGTGACGGTGGCCATCTCGGTAATTTTGTGGAATCGGACCGGTGGGGGGTATGTAATCGAGTGGAAGCCTTTCAATCCGACGACAGTGTGGAGAGGCGGGTGGAGAAGAGAGCTAGGGTTTTACCGTTGAGAGGTCTGGTTTGTTTCATTGTGGAGTTGAACAAGCAAGAAAAAAGAGACGGTGGTTTACATACACAGAGAGAGAGAGAGAATAGGGTTTTATAGACGAAGATGGGCTTTTATAGTTTTATTATGGGGCTTTTATGCAGGATTTCCAGGAACAAAAATGCTACTCACATACCAATCCAAACACAATAATTTATAGGGCAATTTACGGGCCGGTCCAATTTCGTGGACCTTAATCCCGTGCGCTCCAACCCCAAACAAAAAAACACCGTTTAGTATCAGGCTACTGTTTAAACCCGAAATACCCCTGAAGCGGTTACTCCCCTACTCGATCTCCGACGCCCATTTACCCACCCACCTCAACATCTTCCCCTGATTCCCACAGTTCTCCGTCAACCGTCTGGCCTCCTCCCTCCTTTCTTCTTTTCCATTTTCAGGTGCTGAGAGGTTGCTCGCGGCGGCAGATCTGGCGGTGGTGGTCTCTGCATCCGACGATTCTGTTTCGTTTTTGGGACCGGCGAGTTTCACGGCTGATTCACAGCACTACGGGATCCGATTTTTTGCTCAAGGCGGTCAGTGAAGTCGTCGTCCTTCCATTCTCAAAGGTGGATCGACGATGTGGTTCTCTTCACATCGTCATCCTCCCCTTGTTGAAACATATTCCTCCCACCATCGTCATTCAGCACCATCTCCTCCTCTCCCGTGACGTTGGAGTTTAACAGCGGCATCTGGACCATTCCTCTAGTGCAATCTTGCCATAGCTGTGAGTCCAAGCTTTTCTCTACGACATCGTTCATCGTTAACCTCTTCTTAGGAGTATGTGTGTGTGTTTGTTTTCCTGTGAGCAAGGGAAGATGAGCGTCGAGAAAAATAACAAATATTTATTTCATGGACATTGGTTCTTCAGTTTTCTGCATTTTTCCGACATTATCTGAGGTATTTCCCGTTAGTTTTGGACCACGATTGGTTCGCTACACTTGATTTTACTCCTGCGACTTGCGTTATGGTCTGAAATCCACTGGGTAACCTCGCCAGAGCTCCGCAGACCTCCAACAACTACCGTACACACTGCGAATTTGTGTTTTACTTTGGATTTGTTTTTGTTTATTTTTTTCCCGAAAAAGTTGCTGGAAATATGAAAAAAATACTGCGAATTTGTGAATTTCACACTATGAATTTTCAGTCGCCGGGTGGAATTCTAACACATAGTGTGAAAATAGAATTCTAACACATACCCCTGTGAATTTCGCATACCCCTGTGAATTTCGCATACCCCTGTGAATTTCGCATACCCCTGTGAATTTCACATACCCCTCTGAAATTCACATACCCCTGTGAATTTCACATACCCCTGTGAAATTCCATTCAAGAGTATTATGATCAACTTGATGATTTTGAATGGATAATTTACCTATTGAAACGTGCAAATAGATAGTTTGACTCATCGAAGTGATATCCGAGGTGAGCTCCGTATACCAAATTTTCTTTTGCTTTGAAAAGAAGACTAAAAAAAGTAGATCATTGTCCTTGATTTTTCTAATATATAGTTGTGCGCTCTTTGCTTGAAAATGGAATTCTAACACATACCCCAGTGAATTTCGCATACCCCTATGAAATTCCATTCAAGAGTACTATGATCAACTTGATGATTTTGTATGGATAATTTACCTATTGAAGCGTGCAAATAGATAGTTTGACTCATCGAAGTGATATCCGAGGTGAGCTCCGTATACCAAATTTTCTTTTGCTTTGGAAAGAAGACTAAAAGAAGTAGATCATTGTCCTTGATTTTTCTAATATATAGTTGTGCGCTCTTTGCTTGAAAATGGAATTCTAACACATACCCCTGTGAATTTCGCATACCCCCTGTGAAATTCACATACCCCTGTGAATTTCGCATACCCCCTGGGAAATTCCATTCAAGAGTACTATGATCAACTTGATGATTTTGTATGGATAATTTACCTATCTTTTCTTAGATCGGCAGCTTCTAGGCTTGTCTGTGATTTTACACGAGTGCATGCTTTCGGCTATTAGTTTCTTCACTGACAATGAATGGAATACCAGCTCTGAGGAAGTAGCAAAATCTATCGCTTGCAGGTTAGCACTAAAGTTTCAAATCAATGTATACTACCGATTATGTCACCATTTCCCTAGCTTTCATTTTTCCAGAAAATTTGAAGCTCATACGTTTTCTCCTAATTTTGGTATAATTTGGGTATTCAAGCTGTTATGCCTGTGTTGTTCTATCATTTCTCGTGCACTATTGTTGTACAGATTTGGAGTTGTAGTTGGAAAAGTAACAATGGCAACCACTAAGCACAGAAAAAAAAAACTATGACAATCCACTTGTTAGACCACCATGAACATTGTGGCTATTGCTATGTTGAATGTGGCCAATTGCTAACAACATGACATGTCCATAGCTAATGAAATGTACACTTTCCTACACCAGCATCTGGCCTTGAACAATAGAGTTGTGCACATGGGTTAATTGTTGTGTGAGAAGCCCTTGTCTGAGTTTACTTTTTGTCCCCCACCTTTTTATCTCACTTGGTTGAGACCTTCCAGAATCCAAATTCCCCCCTTTGAAATCTCCAATTTCGCTAACTTCATTAGTATGGTGAATACAGAGTACCAAAGGACATGAACTGCTTGAGAACTGTGGAGAGCATTTCGGGAGTTGATGCACGTAGCAAACAACTAAGGCGGGCAGTGGCCTTCCGAATCCTTATAGCTTGTTTGGATATCAAGGTAGCCCATATCTTTCTTCAGTTTCTGCCTGAATATGCTAGCATGTACTAAAATCCTGTAGCAAATCTTATACATTTGCCAATTTCCTGGTAGTCGTCCAAGTGTAATTTCATTTGGCTGTTGTAAATGAGTTCTTTTCATGATACATTTTTCGTCTAAACTTCGAGTTCTAGCTGCACCACATGTTACGTGGGCCCATACCATATGGTGCTAGAGAGCATGAAGCATGACAGTTTAAGCTTTAGATATTTTGTTGTGCAAAATTTCTAGTGTTTAAGACCCCCCTGTAAGGTACTCCTAGAAATGCTGGGACTTTTTGAAACATGATTGTGGGTGTATAGTGCCCATAAAAGAGTGGGTGTGGCCCAGAGGTCCAATGAAAGTGGTAAATTCACAAATTGGGTTTAGGAAGTTGATGCTTAAGGCTTGTCTACTAGAAAAACTCTAGTAGGAGCCCAGCCAAGGGGATTAAATGCACTTACTTCGACGTTAAAGCATGACTACAGGAGGCACCACAAGGCATACACTTCATCTTTTGTAATCTCCTAAAGAGATCATTGAGTTTGCAGACTTGTAAATGGTATGGACTCTAATAGTGATGGAAAACTTATATGTCATCTATGATTGTACATATCACTGGTATCTATGAAGCATATGAGGCGCCTTAAGATTGTATGTCAGTGAGACTCATGCTGGCATACAATGGATGTTAATTCCATTTAAACAAGCCTTAAGGCATGAGGCAAATGCTTCGTAGTTTGCTCTCCTTTTAGAGAGTTTTGGGAAACCAGGAGTGTGGTATACATGTTTTGTTTCTGTAACGAGTCTTGCCATTTCCTTTCCACAGGCTACTGATGCAGAGGAGATCCCTAGATTTCTTAACTCGATTAATGTAAAAGGCAAAAGTTGTGATCTCTTCAAGATCTATATTTACTTAGTTCTGACCGAGAACTGACTTTTATATAACCCTACGCTCGAAGATAAGCCAGTTATACACAAACTGTGGGGTGTTTATCTACGCCAATGTTCTTGCCAGATTACCAGCACGGATCTGAGGACTTATGCATCAAAGGTGTGAAAATAGAATTCTAACACATACCCCTGTGAATTTCGCATACCCCCTGTGAAATTCCATTCAAGAGTACTATGATCAACTTGATGATTTTGTATGGATAATTTACCTATTGAAACGTGCAAATAGATAGTTTGACTCATCGAAGTGATATCCGAGGTGAGCTCCGTATACCAAATTTTCTTTTGCTTTGAAAAGAAGACTAAAATAGGCCCGTATTCCCTCGAACTCCAACCCAATCTCAAAATTCACCGCTAAGGATTCCACGAACTTATATGCCCAAAACACCCTCCTGAGAGAAAACAACCTCCGTTGGCGACATCTTGTCCCTCTCCCTCTCGCACTCCCCCAATTTCACAGTGTGAAATTATGTGAGACTGAGAATTTCACAGTGTGAAATTTGTGAAAAGCACTGTGAATATGGGCTGTGAGATTTGATTGTGTTTTATAGCGAAGGTAAATTCTGTTCCCTTTAGAAAGGAGATTTGTATGAGAGTATCTTGTTTCAATCTTACCTTTTCTTTTTCCTTTTCCATATATGCATTGGATGAATTTCAAGTTTGAAATGCAAAATATGTTATCAGGAAAACAATTCACAGGAGTATGTGAATTTCACAGGAAAATTGACAATTTCACACTGTGAAATTGTGTGAGACTGAGAATTTCACATTGTGAAATTTGTGAAAAGCACTCATAGATAGGTCATTTTCACAGTGTGACTGTGAAATTGTGTGAGACGGAGAATTTCACATTGTGAAATTTGTGAAAAGCACTGTGAATATGGGCTATGAGATTTGATTGTGTTTTATAGTGAAAGTAAATTCTGTTCCCTTTAGAAAGGAGATTTGTATGAGAGTATCATGAACTGATATTGACTAGCAGGAGCAATAAACAAAAATGCTTCTTTCTTTGAAAAACACTCTCGTCTTGTTTCAATCTTACCTTTTCTTTTTCCTTTTCCATAAATGCATTGGATGAATTTCAAGTTTGCACCGGTCGAGGGACAGAGATGGTTTCGGAATGCTACCAAAAAAAAAAAAAAAGATGGTTTGGGAAGGGAAATGTTGGAGTTTTAAAGAACAGAGATGGTTTGGAGCAAGCATAGTATTAAATTGATCGTGAGGGTTACCGTGGAGGTGCAAGAGCCCCCACTGGCGGAATCGAAGATGAATATAACAATATTGGTCAAAGTATGATTCCAATGATTGAAGAGGGGCATTTGTCCCCCCTGAGCCTATGCTGGCTCCACCAGTGCTCATATCTGTAGTTCGCATGAGAGATCTTGTGAAATTAAGTATGGAAAATGAATCAAGTTACATCCTTTGACAAACTATTTTGGATGAGTTCCAATTGTTGCTACTTATGGTCCACATTTGGTGCACCAGTATGGAGGCTCGGGAGAACCATAACGCAGGGTCAGGTCACTTATGTTTTGGGGCTGACCACAACCCGATAAACGAAATGTGATCGATATGGAATTTGGGCAGGTTGAAGGGACAACGGCCAACATTGACATGTGCTGGGTCAAACTTTGTAAGTTTGCATGGGGAATCTTGGGTAAATAAGTAAAGCAATGAACCAAGGTGTTCTTTTGGTTGAATTCCTGTAGAAGTGTTCGAAGCTTCCTTCTGGTGCCCTATATATAACTATTGTACTACTACCTACATTACTTCATTACGGATGTTTGGATAGTTGTTCTATCGGTAATATTTCTAAGTTTTGCTGCCGTTGTGAAGTTGGTTTTGCTGACAATGACCCCATATCCTATGTCTGTTAGGTATTGCTATTTGTTGAATGATTTGACCCCAGATTTGCTGGCGAGCAAGTGTTCAAGTTACGAGGAGCTGCGAGATTACCTTCACCTTCGTGGTCGTGAAGCATATCTGCAGAAAAAGGTTGGTACTTTTTTTGGTCTCGTTGACTAGAAGATTTTCTTTCTTTTCAGGCTTTGATATCAAGCACCTGTAGCCTGTAGGGGGGCAATTTATTTGAATTTCTTTGATCGCATACTCTTGGGGTAGAAAAAAAAAAGAATAAAAAGTCAGATTCGTTGATCAATGATCACCTACAATCGGAAGCAGGTCTTGTAGAAAAACGGTAGTCGTAATGATGAAGAAATATATTGATTGTTAAGATATTGGAGCCATGAATAACATTGATTTAGAATATATCTACCTATTTATCTTGCTGTGCAACTCTGTGATGTTGAACCAAGTATGCTAAGGCATTCATTTCATCGGCCGAAGACCTTCAGTGACTTGGTATCCTAACACGGTAGAACCGAGGGCTGCTTATAGCTCTTTTTAAACATGTATACTCGTTTACCATTTGCATATACAGTTCATGGAGTGCTCTCTCAAGTCTCAACTCACAAACTAGTCTTCTTCTGTACTTTTTCCATTCTTATGAGCTATATATCCTACATTTCTACGGCATTGTAATCTTTGTTTTGTTTTTTTTCGTTTACCTTGTGATTTGGTTTTGTTGGTAGTCTGCCTTGAGGAATGTACATCTAGGATATCTCAAGTTACATCGACTTTGATCTGATGCAAAAAAGGCAGAAACTCAACCTGCTCATTCTTTTTCAGATGTCATATAAAGTTCATAACTGTCTTCTGCAGGATACTGTAGAGAAACAAGCACCGGGATTGATGAAGGAAGCAGAGAGGTTCCTTGTTTTGAGTAACATTGATCGCTTGTGGAAAGAACACTTGCAAGCTCTCAAGTTTGTTCAGCAAGCTGTGGGTTTACGTGGGTATGCACAGAGGGATCCACTCATTGAGTACAAGCTTGAAGGCTACAATCTGTTCATTGAGATGATGGCACAAATCAGAAGAAATGTCATATATTCAGTTTACCAGGTTTATAGTTAGTTGTTGGAGCTAGCTTACGTCATCACAAATGTGCACAGCAGCGGCTACTTATTCTTTTGTTTCTTCATTTTTCTGATATCACTGTCTTAATTGTCAGTTTCAACCAGTGTTGGTGAAGGATGAGGAACAACGACAACAGAGAAAGAAATCAGGCAACTCAGTTGCCAATGGAAGGGGGGGTAGTGATGGTAATGACCCTGATCCTGTTGGCATTGTTGACTCGTCCTCTTCAACACCTGTCGCCAGGCCCCAGGCTACTTCATGAAACCAAACACGCAAGCTCATCAAGGAAGATTTCTCCAGAAACAACTCGGATGGGATGATTGATTGGAGCTATAAGGATTCTCCTGAGTTTCAGCACCCTCATCAAGGTACCCCCCTGATTTTTGTGTATGCACAGGACACAAATAGACCCTCGGAAAATGTGGTGGTCTCATTTTTCGAGTCAATAGAAACTATATGACGTTCCCCATTTAGCAAAGGAAAGTGGTGCTCCGAGTCCCAAGTCCTTCCTTGAAAGTTTTCTGGATCGAAAAAGAGGCATCGGATCTACGAGTTATGCATAGAATGTGGATATATAGATTCGAGGCATGTGACCCTTGATTGTAAACCTTTCTATTTGCCGGTCGAACGATACTTGTTACCCTTTTCCCAGTGATCTGGGAAACTTAAGTGGTTAAGATTCATTGTTATCTACGCAAGACACAATCATGTACAGTACCTTGTCATATCTTGGTCATGACTTGCTTTTGTTTCAGTCGCACGTTACGTTTATTTATTTTTATTAAACACATTACGGTACTTTAAAATTATTATTTTAGTCCCGGAAAACGTACTCCGTACAGTATATGATTTCAAAGATATAACTAGTAAATTGTTTGAGTAGAGAAACGACAAGTACAATCCACTGGCTGTAAATTGTTGAGAGAAGGGAGATGACATGTATGTGTCAATTGTATCTCAGTTTGTAATATTAATAAAAAAAATACACATTAAAGCAACCAATTTTTCTCAAAGGCTGAGACTTTGCGAAGCCTATCTTGGGGATGCTTCACTGCCATCCTTCTTTACAAGTGAGCATAGTACCTGCCTTGAAATGTAAGTCTCAAGCTCCCTGGAGACCTCCGTTAACTTCAAATCAAAATTACTTCTATACTTTTGCTTTGGTGTTGCTGCTGAACTGGATAACATGATCGGAGAACTGGAAAATCTTCTTCTTGGGCTCGAGAACCGTCCTGGGGATCCGGAACCCTGCCCATGGAAATTAGAGGTGTCACGCCAGACCCCGCACCAGCCACATTTCTATTTGAATTCAACAATGGTCCACTTTTGGTCTCCGAGGGAAGTGGCTTCAGTGAATCACGTCCCACTACAGGTTCCTTTTTCATAAGCCTTTCTCTGGCCTTCTCAGCTGCTAATATTGCTTTGTCTCTGCTCATGCTTATTAATTTCCACGGGTCAATGCTTGCACGGAATGCTTGCTTCTTAGTAAAGGTCCGAGGTTCAGGTTCTCCATCGATTCTTATGGATAATTTAGGAGTGCTCTGAAACTTATGAGCAATTACCGTAAGACGTGTGAATAGTTTCTAAGGACACAGAAACCAAGCCAGCTCATTAAATGTTACCTGATTTTTTCGTGGTTTTCTGCACATAAACCGAGGGACAAATGTTGGTTTTCTAAGTCTCACATTGTGAAATCGTGTGAGACTTAGAATTTCACACTGTGAAATTTGTGAAAAGCACTGTGAATTTTTTTAAAAAATATTGTCGGCCGGAGGTGGTTGCCGGAAAAAGCACTTTGAATTTGTGAAACTCGCCGGAAAAAGCACTACAAATTTGTAGTCGCCGGCCGGAGGTGGTTGCCGGAAAAGTCGCCGATCGGAAGTGGTTGCCGGAAAAAGTAGCCGATCGGAGGTGGTCGCCGGAAAAGTTGTCGGCCGGAGGTGGGTCGATGGAAAAAGTCGCCGGCTGGAGGTGGTTGCCGGAAAAGTTGTCGGCCGGAGGTGGTCGCCGGCCGGATGTGGGTTGCCGGCCGGAGGTGGTCGCCGGCCGGATGTGGGTTGCCGGCCGGAGGTGGGTTGTGCAATGGAGGTGGGAGGGGGTGGTTGTGTTTAATGAAGGGTAAAAGGGTAATCTTCATATGAGGTTGTCCTTAGAGGTAAATACAAATTGAGTTCATCCTTAGTGGGAATTAAGTCTAGATTTTCTAGACCCACAAGTAATTTTCTGTAACTTATACAATCTCTCACATACATGTGGCATCCACACATAATACTATGTGTGGGCCCCACATGTATGTGAGATATTGTGTAAGTTATTGTGTTTGGATTGTTATATGAGTAGCATTGTCCTTTACAGAATTTGAATTTCCGCACACATAAGACGGTCTCTTCGGAAGGTCGGTCGACACGGACTACTGATGTGCGGATTGTGCATAGATAGCAATATGGGAGCACCTAGGTTTCATATAAATGATTTGAATCGTTTATTAAATTTAAAATAATGCTCAATGATTCTTGTGAAAAATCAATTTTTTTTTTTTGATCCACCTATGAAAAATCAGTTCAATTCGATATTTATTAGTACTCGATCTAATTATCTAACCTGATTGAATAATTGGATTATTAGATTGAGTACTTATAGGTATTGGATTGAGCCAGTTTTTTGCTAGAGCCCATGAAAAATTGTTTAAATTCAATGAACGGCTCGGATCGTTATATGATTAAATCGAGAACTTATAAGTATCGGATTGGGGTGATTTTTGCGAGCCCTTGGAAATTATTTTAAATTTAATAAACGGCTCAAATCATTTGTGTGATACCCGTAGTGGACCATAGATCGCAAATTATATACGATCTGTACACAGATTGGCTGTGTCAATAGCACCTCTCATTTTGATTAGGGTTCATGTGGTGCACTGGCACATCACGGGATTATAGCAATTTGGGACCTATATTAACAGCCTAAATGAGTACTATGAAACTGATTTTAGAGAAAGTCATTCAATGGAACTTCTTAAAAATTATATTCTTTCCAATCATTCTATCTCCACACCCAAACACACACCTAATTATGTATTCCTACTCACAATAGGGGTGGAGCCCGCACGTACTACACACCCAGTGTATATGGAACCCACCTCTATTTTGAGTAGAGGTGTGTAAATGGATGTGCAAGTGGGTGTGGAGTTAGAATTTTCGTTTTCTTAAAACTCTTTCAAGTTGTTTTTTGCCCAAAATCGGTACGTTACAAACGTATGTTGTGATGAATTTGTCCTGAAAAGGTAAATGTACAAATATACTTCAAAGTGAACCTGTACCGTTAATTTACATTTTAGTAATTTTGGGGTACATTGATGGTGCTTCTCCGAGCTCATGGGGGTCCCATACGTCAACCAAAATGTCGGCAAAGACAGCTGTATCCATTTTCTCGAACATACATTTTTCTTCATGGATCATGTGGGAGATGATGGGGCGAGTACTGATTGACATATATGGAAGACTTATCACGACTAAGTCCCCCAACATTTAATTTTAGTAGGTCTTTCCAATACCCACTATCAAATTACAGTTAGCCTTTTTTCATTTATAAAATCTTACGTCATTTTTTTATTTTGATAATCAGGTGTTTGGGCTATTTTACGTGCACCTCAGCTAATCGGGGGTCCTAAATTTACTGTCCATTAGCGGGAAAACAGTAAATTACTAGCTATCGCTCCAATTAAAAAGTGTTTAGACATGTCATATGTGGCGACTTTATTACTTCGTCTAAAATATTCTCTCCTTCGTGGGAAATTTATGGTTCGAAGGAAACATGCAATTGTATATACGTACTCTAGCATTTACAAGGCTTCATCTTTCCAATAACATTTAACTTTTTTGAGCTGTTACTTACTTTAGTTTCAAAGGAAGGGAAAAAAGTAGGACATTTCTTCATAAATTTTGTTTACTGACATTTTGAAATGGATAAACAATATGGAACACAATAAAAACTGAGAAACAGAGACAAATAAATTCAGACGAGGAAGAAGTTATATTCTCAACTTGCTATCCCCTCATGTTTGAGTTCCTAACTTAAAATTCCCTAGCTAATAAGGCCAATTACGTAGTAACATACCTTCTTTTTTTTTTTTTGGAACACATGAGAAATGCATTGATGAATATAATGATTACAAGCTACTATGTTCAACTAATACAATTATTACAAAGACCTATTACATATAAGAAGACAGATAACACGCCTAAACCAAATGAAGGAGTCTAGCGATAAATTGATTAGACAGTTAAGTGTCAGAGCCACGCATGCTATTTGTCGATGTCCAGCTATATACCACGGTAGTTCCACAATTGACAATGCTTCCCACTGAAACTGACCGATGCCAACCTAGCGCATCCGATGCCACTATAGTGGCTTTTTTTGCACTTTTGGTAGAGAGCATTGTGTGCATAGTAGATCTGTATGCAACTAGATGGCTAAGGAGCCAACTACAACGCAAATCAATAGAGAAAAAGCAGAACCACACTGTAACCATGGTTATTGAAAGATAAACTACTAAAAACAAAGTAACCACCACCGCAAGTTTATATCTACCCACCCCATCACTCCGAAAACAGCTGAAAACTTATAACTAAATCGAAACTAATGCACCACAAAAGAACCACAACCGAAGTAGCATGAGTCACCAATCACCGAGCAAATCAACCAGATGAACCCGTTAGAACCCATTCCAACTGAAGTGACCATGCCACTGGCCAGATCAAGCCCACATTGAAACGGCGCCTAACTCAGATCGGGTAGCCAAAACCAGAGAAATCTTCGCGAAACCAAGGAGCTCCCAGCAACCTGCAATAAAACCAAACAAAACACCCAAAACAAGTCTTAGCCATGCACAGGCCCGATCAAATCCAACAAGATCCAATCGGAAAAAAGAGAAAAAAGAGAGGAGGAGACCGATCGGACAAGAAGGGGAAATAGGGAGAGGGAGGCCAATTGAGTTTTGGAAAAAGACCAGCCGAATGGACGGGGAAAGGGGCAACCAGAATAGGGGGTCCGAACGACTGGGCATTTGAGATCTCGCATGCGTGGCTGAAATGGAGGAGTTTCTCCTGCGTCCTCGCTGGAGCAACAAGAGACTGGAGAGACACGGTCGTGGGAGGCGGCGAAGAGGGTGAGGAGGTGAGGAGGCGAATGACAGAATGCGCTCTGGTGTGGCAGTTTTTGTCTGGTAAGCGATCGCCAGCGGTTGGGCGACGGTGATTGAAGATTATGCAGAGAATTAGGTTTTAGAATTTGTGGTTTTGAGTTTTCTTAGGTGTTGGGCTGTCATTGTTAAATCAAGGCAGTTTTAGGCCCATTTTATGTTTAAGCTGTATATGTTTGAGATGGACACTTTAGGCTTATATGTGTTGTGGGCTCGGTCTCTTAAGATGTGTTTGGGCTTTGCCAATGAGTTAATGATCTATTCTGTATTATAAAAAAGAGCGGCTCTTCATGAAATATCTAGGCATACAAACAAAGTAACATTCATAAATGTCCGATCATAGTATCATGTTAAGGTTGTAATCTTCGTATTATTGCTTTCTTAAAAGATACAGTGAATATTCTCCTACGTTCCAATAAACACATCCCTATCTCTCCTCACTTTTTATGCAACATATCCCTATTTTAAATATTGTCTTTTATCATCAACTAAAAAAATGACCCAAAATTGTAACTGACGAGATATTTATACACATTGGACTGGTATTTAAAGCAGTTGGGTAGAGCGCGTAGCTTAAGCACAGATATTTTTATTACGTTCCAATGTGCCTGTAGACACCCCAATTTGGCCTAACGATTATTTCAAGTCCCACCTTGGGGACCATTCCGATGATGAAATGGATACAGTAATTGCTGATTGACTTCTTGCGAACCCATGGACTTATGGTAAGAACTTTGAGCCACTTAGAGGACCCAATCCAGAACCATACAGCATTTCAAACAGAAATACAGAATCCTAGGAGAATCCATCTGTCGGCCGTGACATTGATCTCACGGCCTTAAAATCATTTCTTCACTCGAGCAACCTGTTGCTTGATAATCTCCCTGAGAGATCAATCCCTCGGCCGCAAGATCTATCCTTCGGCCGCAACATCCATTCCTTGGCCGCCAGATCCTTTGCTCGGCCGCCAGATCTTCTATTTTCCAGACTATGGTTCTGTCAGACGTTTGATCCAACTACACTACCTTCCCGATGCATTCGGGCCACGCTCAGAGATTACCACGAAGAGTTTGCATTGCATTGCAATTGCAATTGCAATCGTGCGTTTTGATTGGCCGGAGTAAGTCATCCCTGTGCCTATATAAAGGAGCCTTTGGGTTCCGAAATTGATAAGTGAATACACCCTCTCAAGCCCCGAAATTCTGCACATATACACTCTCAAACCCTCTCTTCAAAAGCCCTAACCTCCCGAAGGCAGCCATCAATCCGACGATCAAACCCTAACTCTAGGGTTTTCAAAGAAGCAATCAGTCAATCACAATCAATCCAAAGCAATCAAGCAACTGAGGGATCAAGGTGGTGAGGCCCAACGGCCTCTGGTTTGTTTTAATTACTATATTTATGCCTAATCGTAGCGTTTTGATTATCTACTAACTTTTCTGTCTGGTGTGAGGAAGAACACCAACCGGGGCTTCAATCCCTCAGCCGGTACATAAAACCAGGAGGATCCCTCGACCGTGACATCTTTTCACCGGCCGCGGGATCCATTTCCCTGGGACAGTTTGTTTTGCTTTTCTGCTTTCTGATGCATGTTTTACTTATCGTATTGGCTCACCTTATTTACTGTTTAAAGGCTTAATTAAACAGACTATGTGTTAGAATTAAACAAAGCATCTACATGTCTTATGTTGAACAACTATGGGCCAGCTTCACGGCTGGGCAGAGAGGGGTGCCTAACATCTTCCTCTTACTGTACTCTTGGCTCCCATACCCAGAATCTCTATCTGTTTTCCTAGTTTTTAATAAACTGGGTGGCGACTCTGTTTTGATGATAACCGCTATCGTGTGGCAATGTTCCTAGCCATAGGAATGTCCACGATCTTGGTTTATGAAGTAAGCAACCAATCGAGCAACAAACGATCAATCTGTATGGCGATGCCCCGTCTGGGAGGTGTCTACAGTTTTTGGCGACTCCGCTGGGGACATGAGAGCCATAACCAGAAAGTTCAACATAAGACTAATACATGCTTTGTTTAATTCATTTATCATATACATCGAGCGGGCAACCTCATTGATTTCACCTAATACCCCGGCATGACATGGGCTATGTTAGGGGTTCCAGCAAACTCCACAGTCACTTGTACCTAGTGGTATATCAAAAAGGAAATCACCCAATCACCGCCTATGATGGGCTGGTGAAAGGACTGGTGCCCTTTGACAACGGAGCACCCTTGAGACTACCTAAACCTTTCATGTGTTAAGAAAGCCATAGAACTTATCAAACTAAGACAGAAACCTAAGGTTAGGAACCTACTTGCATTTGCTTGCAGAAGTTCTTCCTCACACCTTGTATATGTTGTTATAACCACTCTTTCTGTGCAGAAGGGTTAGGGCTTGAACTAAAAGCCGGTCCTAACCCTAAGTCTTTATAGCTAAGCACTGAGGCATAGCATTGCCTGCAAGGTATGTTTTTGGTAAGTTGAAAGCACCACTGCTTATTTTTCACTCCCACTTCGCTTAAAGCACCGCTAAGCACGGATTTCTAGAACAAAATCAAACATCAAAAAAAAAAAAGAAGCCGCCCCGTCGGCAATTGAACTAGGGGTTGCTCTAGCAATCTTTGCCTTGCGAGGCTCAAGGAAATAGGGAGTGTAAGGTAGTAGAGCAGGTTATGGATGATTGTATGCAAAGTCAAGGATATTATGGATAGAACTTGCAATACTTATTTCTCCATGGATGATTCAGCATGACAAGTGTAGGACTTTGATTCCTATTTCCAAATCGGCCTAGCAACCCATCTTTCAAAATTCAAAATTTTGAGCATGCTTACCGCAACAAGCCGGTAAGATTTAGGAGTTTGTCAATGTACTGGCAGGTAATCATGTGAATCCCAATTACCTCAATCATGTTTTGAGAAAGAGAAAAGAAAAGAAAACCTGTTAAATGAGTTTCTGATAGATCGACTGCGATGTGTTTTGGTAAAAATAGGTTTTGATAAACATTTGCTGAAAGAATAACCTGAAGCTGGTAGAATCACGTTAGCATTGTTTGGAGTGAAAGAATCTTCCCTAACCAAGAATTGAGAGAGATAAAAAATTTTCGAAACTTTTCTTAAGTGAAGATAGCTAATGATGATCAAATCCTCAAACAACAAAGTTTTTCTTAAAACCAAAAAGTGGAACATCCAAATAAGCAGCTAGCACAGCAATGGACTCCGAGTCTACTCTCCATTGTGGTCATTTGCCCAGCTTTTTCGGTCTGCCTCATAATGCGGATTGGCTTGGAAGTAGGATCTTAAGTGACAAGCAGTATTTGTAAACAACGAGTCTTAAGAATCATCCATATCAAAAATTGCTGGCTATCTATGGTATCCGATAAACTCATGCCTACAAAACGAACTGTTATGCATGACTCATCCATAATCTGTGAAAGTAGCTATGGTGCTATGTATATCATTTTGTTTGCCTTTCTCTAACCATGCAGGGGGACTAAACCAAAAGAAGAGTCCATCACCCTCATTTCCTTTCATAGCACATTGCATGACCATGTGGTAACATCAAGTATCATTGGGTTAAGCCACCCCATCATGCTAGATTCGCATTTTAAGGGCAATAAGTGTGTTTGATGTGTGCATTGAATAGACACTTGATTTTGAACATCTCAACCTGAGTGTAACTAAGTTCTTGCTTTTCCTAAATTTTGGGTTTGGTCTAAGACGTGACAGCGATGGCTGACAAGAAAATTGAAGCTCTGGCTACTAAAGTTAATGTATTGGCTGAATCAGTGGCTACCCTAGCCACCATTGTTCACAGTTTGCAAAGAAGTCCTTCACAAGCTCCACCTCCACCTCCCCCTACTAGATGGATGAAAAGGGCAGCTCAGAGAGAAACTTATTCCGCTAAGGACAACCAAATTGAAATGGTGGTGGATGATCTGCAGCAGCAACATGAGAAACAACTTCTTCTCGATGCCATCGATCTAAACCAGGAATCTCTCGAAGAGAAAAACAGCTGTAAGATGAACATAAACAACAATAATGTTAAACTGGTGGGATCTCATCTCGACCGTAGGCAAAAGAGAAACTTTGTTCCTCTTAGAATGAACTTGGAAAATGTGTTCTATATCTTGGAAACAAAAGGGGTATTGAAGCCGTTATAGCCAAAATTTCCAAACTTTATACAAAAAGGCGGAGGGTATTGCAAGTACCACTAAGTAAATGGTCACTCTATCAAAGAATGTGGGGCTTTCAAGAATGCGATCCAAGACCTCATCGATCAAGAGAAGATTGATCTAGCTGAATTTGATCACCAGGCAGCAGCATCATCCATTCCTGTCACGTCTTAGGCTAAGAGTCAATCTTTTGAGTAGTCTTATCTAGCTAGTTTTAGCTACTATTTTGGTCCATATCTGTTTCCTTTTTAAAAGGTCTATGTCTTGAGTTTATTTTGGTCGTAAGTCCGCTTGTTGCACCTAGCATGAAATGTGAACCTAAAATGAGAGTCTCCTCGGACTTGAACTACGAATGGCCTGATTCTCTGTTGGGATACGTAGGCACCTTTTGGTCGGCCACAATTTTGAAAATGTTCCCTCCTGTGCTAGTTTGCTGCCATAGAATGCTCATGATAACATCAAACGTTGAAAACTATTCGCAAGAGTTTCAAAGTAATCTTATGGCATCTTTTGAAACACATCATAATCACTTGAGTTGTCAAAAGCACAAAACGAGTTTTTCAAAGCTATGACCCGCGTCATTTCTGTTGAGCTAAGAAGGAGTTGACACATCTTTGCACCCTCACAGAGATCACTTGTAAGCAAAACGTGCTGTCAAAGATGAAGAGTAGGAAAAAAGAGAAAGAAGAAAAGAGAGGAAAAATGAAGAGAAAAAAAAAATGATAAGCTCGCTAGATTGAAAACCCGTAAAGGCGGTCTAGGCAAAAGTTAGAGCATAAAAATAAAGTGAGAAATTAGCCGTGTCTCCATGCATCTACTATGTGTCTCAAAAGATTGTCCTCAATCTTAGAAAATCCACTTGGTTAAACCTCAAAGCCCCTAATTTATTGGTTAGGATCCTTGTCACTTTGTCGTGTGTTTCAAGATGAAGAAAGGCATTCATTTCTCTATCCCAAACACTTATCCTTTGCTAGCCACGTTGAGCCTCTAGATAATTCCTTTGAAAAGCCTGCTAGACAGCCATTCCCTACACTAGGGCATACAAAAAAACACAAAAAGAGATGAAAGAAAAATCAATGAAAGAATGAGCACCCCGTCATACAAGGGGCATTTTGAAGGAAACATTTCCTCCAATACATACAAAGGATATTTTTGAAGAAACCAACTCTTTCACACAAAGTGAGGCAAGAGACAACAAGAGTTGATAAAAATGTTGAAGATGGTTGCTAGCTTTTAAAACCCAAGCGTGAGTAGAAATTAGGTTTGAGCCTTTACCTCCGCTTCTTTCTCAAGCCAAAACCCCAAGCCTACATTATGGTCCATAACAAAGTCCTCTCAGATTGGGGAACACGACTTAGTAGCAAGGTCCTAGACACTAGGGGCATCACCAGTGTGGGACTTAACACGAAGGGCAAGAATCCTGGAATTTGCATCATCTTGGCAAATTGCACAACATGGAGAGTTACGTGAGACAGGGGGCATGGCTATGTTCCCCTTTATGCACTTCTCTTAAAAGTATCCAACCTCTTATGTGGGTCTCAGTAGGTGCTTATCAATCCAACTCAAGTCAGCCAAATCAAGCTCGAAGCAACAAACTCACCTAATTGACTAGGGGCATGGGTTTGCAAAATAGTTCTATGTCCTTTGATGATTGAATGCCGTGAGTGTAGAACATGGATGGAATGATATGACCTTGAAATTCTTGAGGAAAAGCTTTCAAAGATAGTTTTATCCTAAGCATTCTTAACACAGCAAATACAAGCGCAGCCACTTTTTGCAAATTTCTGAGGAAATAACATGGGTCTCTCATTTCATGAAGAGTGTAGCAATATGGTCCCTTGACCAAACAATGTTTTTCAGTAGTGCCGCTAGGGCATTGCGGTCTTTCAAAACACCTGGCTAGTATAAGCAATAAGTCACTATCAGTCTCCCTAGGGCAAGGGAAAGCATTTGATCAGATATGCGAAAGTTGAGATGTCTAGAATGCATTATGGATTCACATGCATATCATTATCACCCTGTCCTTTGCATTGATCTTTTGACCCTAGCATTTCATGTGTATGTTATTATGGCTGCTTAATAGAAGTAGTTGTCTTGGTTGCATGATCTAACCCCAAGTATGAGGTGTTCTTATGCTCAAGCAAGGCAGGTTCATCAAGGCATCATGGCCATCAAGGAATAAAGGGCAACAAAGGGATGCACTGTAAAGTCTACCTCCCTGCCAGCACACTTGAAGAAAGCTCAGCCTAAAAAGCGTCATATCCTTGGGGAACACCTCAACTCTTTTGTGGAATGCTGTCACACAGCATTGTCAGGGGCATGCCAAGATCTCTGCCAAACAGAAAGAGAAACATTGCATTCATGTTCATTGTCGCATACATCACATATCTTTGTACTAGGGGCAATTAGGTTATCATTGTCACGCACAGATAAGCTAGAATCAAGCATCCATTGCCTAAACAGGGGGCGTCGATTTCTTCCTGAATGTTCGGTTCAATATGCATATATGTCACGTTGCAAACTATGTCACCCGCAGTGGTTCAACATTTGAACGAGGGTTCCTGAACTTGGTGGTTTTGCCCCTAGTAGTCAGCATAAAATGGACTTCGGCCCGTGGTCGATCCCAAGCCTGTTGCATGTTGTTTTCCTATCCATTGTTGTTTTCTAAACTATTCAAATGTGGATTGCAGGATTCTCCTGGATTTCGGTCCTTGAACCGACCATACCAAGCTTGGTATCTATGACCGACAGAGCCTAGTCAAAGAAGCCGAAAGATAGCCTCAACAAACTCTACAATTGGCACCATGTCAACAGTATTAAAGTGGCTTCGCACTTCACATCTTCATAGCTCCTTACTTCGCGCTTTCATCTCCATGTCACCTTGCGCTCAGCAGGTCCAATCTCCACAGCTCCCTCTCAAGATATCATCTATTCTCAAGCTCCATGCTTGAATGCTCAAAGTTCTACACTTTGAATGCTCGAAGCCCTTCGAATGCCCAACCACTGTGTACTGGATGCTCAAGTTCTACACTTGAATGCGCAAGCTCTACGTTTGAATGCCCAACCACTGCGTACTGGATGCCCGAACTCTATGTTCGAATGCTTAAGGTTTATACCTTGAATGCTCAAGCTCTACGTTTGAATGCCCAACTACTGCTTACTAGATGCTCAAAGCCTGTACTTTGAATGCTCGAATTCTGCCGTCCGAATGCTCGAGCTCTACGCTCCGAATGCTCAAGTCCAGAACTTGATAGAAGCTCTAAGCTTAAAATCAAACACACACACACGGGCCCGTGCACATATTGCATCAATTGCATCACCATTATCACATCGAGTCTGCATCATCATATCTGTTCATATCTAACAATCATCATCATCGTATACATAATTTGCATATTTTTCATTTAACAGGTCAATCCTGAAATCAACCGGCTCTACGCCTTGGTTTTATTGATCGGTCTAGCGCCTCGATCCTTTGGCTCTATGCCAAAACTTATGATGAGAAAGCTCCGTGCACAGACCATCAGAATACAACTGGCCCTACGCCTCGGTTCAAATCAAATCAAGCTCTAAGCTCTGACTCCTTTGGCTCTACGCCAAAACTTATGATGAGAAAGCTCCGTGCACAGACCATCAGAATGCAACCAGCTCTACGCTTAGGTTCAAATCACGTCAAGCTCTAAGCTCCGATACTTCAGGCTTTCGCCTTATGATCAATACCAGCTCCGCGCTTTGGTTCTATCAAGCTCAAAGCTCCAATCTCCTCAAGCCCTCGCCTCATGACCACAGCAGGCTCTACGCCTCAATTCTATCACCTCAGGCTCTCGCCTCATGACTACAACCGGCTTCGTGCCTCGGTTCCCTCAGCTCCGTGCTCTAGTTACTAGCCTTGCGCCCCCTATATCTCAAAAATGCCGTCCGATTCATCCCCAGCAGATGGCTTGGATTCCACCCCAATCACATCAATTCCTTCCAGCTCATTCACAAGGATAGGCTACCCTACTGAGCTCCCTTCAGTCAAAGTAAGGATGATCAAGAAAAGCAAACGCACCTGCCGTGTACTGATCTACCCCAAAATACTAAGGATGCTCTCTGCAAAAACTTCCCCGGCAGCCCTGCGCTCCTTCAACTATTCTCCGCAGAAACCCTGGCTTAACCCAGGTACGTTGCACTATGGCTTTTAAAGCCCGAAGGTACGTCTTCTGTTCCTAACCCTCCAAACTTTTTCTTTTTCTTTATTGCCCGCCCAAACTACGGTTGGTCTGAATTTTCCTTGTGGAATACGTAGGTAGCCTCCCGCCCGACCATAACAAAAACCTTTTTCGAAAATCCCTTGGAATAGTGGTTGGACCAAATTGAGTTGCTTTTACAGCTTTGACTTTTATTCAAACATGTCTCGCGACCCGTCTGAGCTCAGTCAAAGAGGGGCATCTATAGACACCCCAATTTGGCCTAACGATTATTTCAAGTCCTACCTTGGGGACCATCCCGATGATGAAATGGATACAATGATTGCTGATTGACTTCTTGCGAACCCATGGACTTATGATAAGAATTTTGAGCCACTTAGAGGACCCAATCCAGAGCCATACAGCCTTTCAGACAGAAATACATAATCCTAAGAGAATCCATTTGTCGGCCGTGACATTGATCTCACGGTCTTAAAATCATTTCTTCACCCGAGCAACCTGTTGCTTGATAATCTCCCTGAGAGATCAATCCCTCGGCTGCAAGATCTATCCTTCGGCCGCAACATCCATTCCTCGGCCGCCAGATCCTTTGCTCGGTCGCCAGATCGTCCTTTTTCCAACTACACTACCTTCCCGATGCGTTCGGGCCACGCTCAGAGATTACCACGAAGAGTTTGCATTGCATTGCATTGCAATTGCAATCGTGCGTTTTGATTGGCCGGAGTGAGTCATCCATGTGCCTATATAAAGGAGCCTTTGGGTTCCGAAATTGATAAGTGAATACACCTTCTCAAGCCCCGAAATTCTGCACATATACACTCTCAAACCCTCTCTTCAAAAGCCCTTACCTCCCGAAGGCAGCCATCAATCCGACGATCAAACCCCGAAGTTCAAACCCTAACTCTAGGGTTTTCAAAGAAGCAATCAGTCAATCACAATCAATCCGAAGCAATCAAGCAACTGAAGGATCAAGGTGGTGAGGCCCAACGGCCTCTGGTTTGTTTTAATTATTGTATTTATGCCTAATCGTAGCGTTTTGATTATCTACTAACTTTTTTGTCTGGTGTGAGGAAGAACACCAACCGGTGCTTCAATCCCTCGGCCGTGACATCTTTTCACCGGCCGCGGGATCCATTTCCCTGGGGCAGTTTGTTTTGCTTTTCTGCTTTCTGATGCATGTTTTACTTATCGTATTGGCTCACCTTATTTACTGTTTAAAGGCTTAATTAAACAGACTATGTGTTAGAATTAAACAAAGTATCTACATGTCTTATGTTGAACAACTATGGGCCAGCTTCACGGCTGGGCAGAGAGGGGTGCCTAACATCTTCCTCTTACTATACTCTTGGCTCTCGTACCCAGAATCTCTATCTGTTTTCCTAGTTTTTAATAAACTGGGTGGCGACTCTGTTTTGATGATAACCGCTATCGTGTGGCAATGTCCTAGCCATGGAAATGTCCACGATCTTGGTTTATGAAGCAAGCAACCAATCGAGCAACAAACGATCAATCTGTATGGTGATGCCCCATCTGGGAGGTGTCTACAGTGCCTATAAGTATGGGCATCCTGCTATTAAGCACATATGTTGTAGTAGTTGAGTGAAGAGATTTCAAAAAAATTCGATGCCATTATTTTTTTTTGTGCCAAATTTGACAAGCACGGCATTGACAAAGTTAACTTATCATCTTTAATTTGAGGACATCCAATGCTTTTGATTGACAGGGGCAAAATAGTACTCAGTTGAAGGGGAAGTGGGGAACTATTCCCATTTTCTATTTGTAAGATTTAGATTTTAGACTTTAACTTCCCAAATTTGCTTTGAACCAATGGGGACTCTTTATTGATATTAAGAAGCTCATTTCATTCTCAGTGGTTAGATCTGGCACCGTTTTCATTCTCAGCCATTGAAGGTGCTTTGCTTGCGCAGTCTTGACTTCTTCTTTTTTTCCAGAATGGTAGGAGTTGTATTATATCAGAAAATAGCCGAATACATCGAAGTTGAATATTGTCCTAAATAAAGTAAATAACCAAACAAAAGGCCTAGCTACCCAAGATTACCTACTAGAGCCTCGCAACCAGGCTTTGCCAGCTAATTGGCTATGAATGACCTCTAAAAAGAGAGAGCAACACAAACCGTCAACTTTGGCAAAGACAGCCAAAAGAACACAAGAAATCCCACACAGGGGAGGGTAAACTCTCATTAAAGTGAGAGAACCAAACCAACAAAACCCAAAACAAACGAAACCAAAATGAGAACGGAAAATAAATATAAAAAAAACCCGATCGAGGACGCAGTCGCCGGAAAACCGCTGCACCGGATCCGTCGGCTTATTCGCCGAATGAACAAAGTCAAGTCATCTCATCTTCAAATCGTCACCAGATCGGCTCCAGCAAGGCCGGACAAACAGACAGAGGAAGGAGGCGGAGGGTGGTGGGGGAGGGGAGGTGCAAGTGGAGCACGACAAGACTAGGAGGTGAAAAAGAGGGAGGCTGGAGAAAGGGTGGAGGTGGAGGTGAGGATTGGCGGTCAGCCCCACCCCCGAAGAAAACCTTATAAGGAGAAAATTTTAGAGAGAGGCTCTCTAATTAACAATGATTGATTAAATGCAGTCTTTTACTCTTGACTATGTTAAATACTCCTATTTCTCAGAATTAAATGGTGCTTTCTCTTTCATACTACAGCCGCTAGCTAGCTACATTCAATTAAATGGTGCATGTGGGCATACATCACATGTATGTGAGGAAGTTTTACATGTGTGTAAGGTGTTCTGTTTGAATGGTTGTGTATGTAGTATTCTTGTTTGAAAAAGTGTTGGGTTGGGTTCCATGTATAATCTATATAATAACATGCTTAATTAATTTGTATGAGCTAGCTTTACTATTTCACAACTGTTACATTAAATATCACGACCCAGATCGAGTTAGGGTAAAAAAGCTCATAATATTCGATGTTAAGTTTTTATTTATTTATTTGGGTAGGTATATTCTATGGTAAGTCGGTAACAAGCCTACAGAGTAACATGAATAAGATTCATCTGGGAACAATTTTTAATGGGGTCAATGCTTTCAAAGCTTTACAGGTATAGAGTTTTATGTTTTTATAGTTCTGATTGTAAATATTCGTCCCTTTGTTCTATTTAATTGCTAAAGTACATCAATATTTGACAGTGATCAAAATTAACCGTTGTTCGCGCACCCATTGGTAATTGCATCTGAGAGTTCTCTCAGTTACACACATGTGGACCTCCGACTAACTATATGAAGCATACTATCGGGTTCTGGTTCACCGATTGGACTTCCCTTCCAGCGTTTGGGTTGATTCGTCCAATCCTAGCTCCGTCGCCTATCTTGCATAGTGAAGCACGACTAAAGAATCACATTGGAGGGACTCCGGGATGGTCATCCGGCGTATGGATGAGAAAGTGCAGTGCACGGCGTACGATTCCACAGCCGTGGATGGGTGGTGGAGCTGCCACTCGCCGGACCACTCCCACGGCAGGTATCATTCTCTAGACCTGATGTTCCATTTTGAGAAACCCAATGGGCAGTCACTGTTTGGACTGAGTTTGGGTTCATCTGTTGGATCTTGTTAAGCCTGGGTGCGTGCAGGACACCGGCAGAAATGCTTTGTTTCACTGTGCCCAGTTTTGCTACTGAACACCCAGGCCTTTGAGTGTTCATGGTCAGTTTAGTTACTGGTTTGTCGCCGGTACTGTTTGATTGCCCAATTTTGGGGCTATGGCTGTAGCATCTATGCTAGGTTTGTTCACAATCCATGTTTCTTTGCTCCTCTGGGCCGTTTGTTTAGCGTAGTATGTCTGTGGCTGTGATAGTTCGTACTAGATTAGTGGTATTGCACTAGTTGAAAAGGATTGTTATTGGTTCTTTCTGCAGTTTTGTGTGCCTCATTTGTGTTGCCAGATGATTCGGTGGTAATGCACTGTTAATGGCGGACTTATTCGAGGCCCTTGTACTGTCCCACTTTTAGGTTATAGTGAGCCTTGTGTACTAGGCCGAGTGAGTTTTAGACCGGTTGGTATGGGCGTGGTGTGCAAGGTACTTGGGGAGGTAGCCTTGTCAGATGTCGCATCTCCGGTTCGAGCCTCTTCTCGGAGCCCGGTCCTCTGCAATATATGTTCCTTAGAAGTGGGTGCTATGCTTGTTATTCTGTGCTAGGTTGGAGTATTGGTTCTTGGTCTGCTTATCCCATCTCTGGAGGCTAATGGCTTTGGGTTTTGGCTGAGGGCGGGTTGTTTCTGGCGATCTTTGGGACTTTGGATGAGAGTGTTTTAGACTGGATGGAATGGGTGTGGTGTGCAGGGTTGGGCCCTCTGTCGGATGCCGTCATCTCCGGTTCGAGCCTCTTCTCGGTGCCTAGTTCCTCCGTTGTTGCTGTTCCACCCCTCCCCTCGTTGCCGAGGTGCTTTCTAGCTGCCATTATTCAGTGATGGTTATCATTTGATCATTTCTGACCGTGACTATTTATTTTTATTTATTTTTATTTTCCTAGCTTGGCGGGTTGTGCCAGGTAGAAGTTCGCTTTCTTATTATTACTGCTCGTATCATACCTCGTTGTACTATCCTTCCGCTTAGATGGACAGTGCAACAGGGGTATGATCTAAACACATATGGCAATTCTGTTATCTTATTTACTCTACCATACTCTCCATGCGGGTTGTGTATGGGTTATCGCACTTTTTTCAATCTTGTTTATTTTTCTTTTTCTTTTCCTCCTGGGTATGCCCCTTGTAGGCTATACATTCGGTTATCCTTTTTTAATTTCAAGCTAATTTACCCAAAAAAAGAAGAAGTAGGAAAGAGTAAGTATAATTTAGTGTAGGAGACGATGTACCTTTCTAGGGTTGATCTAGCTTCCCTTTTATATATAGAATCATTTACTTGCTTTCCAAGTACATGCATGTGTCTAACACGTGTCAGCTGACGTCACACGTGACGTAGCGGATAGGAATGCCTAATAACCTTCGGTTTGAGCTGGCACCCTCACGTATGTGTATTCGTGATCATTTCGTCTAACAACCGCCTCGGCTAACGTCACACTCATCATTCCGGATAAGGTAGATGTAAGCATGTGGGTGAGCTGTCAGGGAGCCTCTGACCGGGACATGTGGCCGTACTACGGCCTGACTCTCATAGAATCTAGGCTTCCTTTGGAACAACCAAGAGGTACGACTGTCGGCCTTCATACGATTGAGGCCGAACAACCATGTCGGACCTTTGAGCTCAGCAAGCCAGGCCCAAGGGCAAGGCTTGGGGTCCGGAATTTTAGCCCAAAAAGTGGGGCCCCATTAAGAGTAGTTATAGATATTATTTGTTCGCGACAAATATCATATAAGATTTGTTGGTTTAGTGGTAAGATGCCTTGATTCCACACGCTATAACTTGTGTTCAAATCCCGCCCATAACACTTATTTTTAAGTTTTTATTTGTCAAAAAAACAAGCCTGGGGGTAAAACTATTTCTACCAGGTTTCCAACTTTTTTGGGTAAATACCAGGTTTCCAACTTGTGCCAAGGAAAACATAAGGAGAAACCAAACCACTTCACCAAAGCATATTCTGCATGAAATGTGGTGTAAACGTACTTTTTGTATATCTAAATTATATCTTATTATTGTATAATTATAAAAAAATTTAAGGTCTCACTTGATGATTTGGCCTAGGGTCCCCAAATACCTTAGACTGGTCTTGCCGACAGGGCCAACTTATAGGGGAGGCGAGAGAAGCAATTGCTTCCGGCCCCAGAATTTTGATCCAAAATTGAGGCCCCACTGTAATATAACTTACATATTAATATTAGATTGTTTCCAAATAAAAACACAATTGTATCTTATTTTCTTCAAAAACTCTTGCAATCATATCTTTTGGGAAATGATTTTGCCACTCATTTTTTTGTTAACGGCACTCCCCTGCAAGTGTATATTTGCACCAAAAATACACTTGCAGGGGAGTGCCGTTAACAAAAAAAAGAGTGTCAAAATCAGCAGCCTCTCTTTTTACATTTATATGGTCATAATTGTATCCTTTTAGTTTGATTTTTTTGTTATTTTTGTACTTCTATCACTTTTTTAAGGAATTCATGAATAGGTAAGGGGCTCAATATAATGAATTTGCTTCGGACCTCCAAAATATATGAGCCGGCTCTGCCAAGTGTAGCTACTATTTTACTTGTTTTTTCAGAACGGGTATAATTAACTAATTGACTGTGTGAGAGCTTCTCTGTTAGTAATTAATTTCTTGCCAAATTTGGACAGGGCAAATAGCAGGTCATTGAAGTTTTGCTCTTAAAAATCATAAAAGGTCCCCACTGTAATTAATATTCATGAGTTCAATATACTACTATATATTAATTGTGGAGAAAGACCGACCTCGTCAAATTCATTCCAATGCATTGGAATGCATCCCACCAAATTAAAAAATAAAATAAAATTCAGACAGTACGTGTCACATATGATACAGCATTATTGGTACCTCCATGTGATGATGTGATCAGTACATTGAATTGAGATCTCACGATTAATTGTATTTTATATGTACGCGTGAAATTAATGCACCAATCTAACTTCCCAACTGTAAAATCCCAAAATATTGCCACCCATTTTAATTGAATCTAGCTATATATAGCCCGTCTCCTTTAGCCATTTAGTTTCATCACATAATAATATCAGTGCAATTTGCTTCTCTATAGATAGATAAGATCATTAGTTATATATATATATATATATATATATATATATATATATATATATATATATTGATATTTATTTATTTTTCCTTAAGGCCATGATGGGTTGTGGGCTTAAGCAATGGTGGGTGGTACTGTTTGTGGCGGTGATTATGGGTTTTGAGTATGGGGTGGCTAAGGCACAGCCTCAAGTGCCATGTTACTTCATATTTGGGGATTCATTAGTGGATAATGGGAATAACAATAATATAGCATCTTTGGCAAGAGCCAATTACTTGCCTTATGGGATTGATTTCCCCGGCGGACCAACTGGGAGGTTTTCTAATGGCAAAACTACTGTTGACGTCATTGGTTAGCTCTCTCTCTCTCTGTTTAGACTTTAGATACACTGACTGACAAAGATCTCTCTCTCTCTCTGTTTAGACTTTAGATACACTGACATAGTATAAGATGTATATGAAAGCATGTTTATGTGTAAATTAGGGAGTTGATCGAGTTTGCGCTAACTTAACTTATTTTTTAATCTGTGAATTGTTTTATTGTATGAGTTTTTATTTTATTTTTTAATCATAATATTTGCCTTTTCGAATGAATATTCTCAAAACCAACAGAACATAGAAACGACAAAACCGAGTCACTCTTAATAAGTTAGGCAAAACCCTCTTAACACATAAAGATGCCAATAGTTGTTTGATATGGAAGAAATAATCATTATCATAAAGATACAAATGAAATCATTACAAATAGAAAAGAAATGTATTGAGAGAGCTTCGAAGATACCATAATTTCCAAAATCCAGACCTACCCCTCACCTCTCAAATATTGTTTTAAAATCAAATCAACAAAATAAGCAAAGACAATATAATATATTTGTATTCAACAAAAAAACAACACAAAGACATAAAAGTGTTCCCAAGATCCCCTAAATACAGTGCGCTGCCCAAAACCATACTTTCAACCCAAATGTCCCATTTCAAGAAATTAAACACACTGCCCAAGAGCCATAACTCCTGCACCTGACGTCAACTCGCCGGAAACAACCATGACGCCGGGAATCCCAAACACCCCAACGGCCGTCACCCTTTGAGCCGCACTGTCCACAATACCGCAACGCCCTCCGTTGAAGAAATGATTTTATAAAGCGTTCGATACTTGTTAATACTAGGAGTTGGCTTCCAATATTAATTTTTAATTGTGCATTCACTTAGGAAACGTGTACAAATTATAATCAAACTTACAAATCTGATTTCATCGTGAAGTAGCAAATAAAATAACATTAACTATTTGAAAATATTTTACAATTTTCACATGGTCTTGACATGAGATAAGGTGCTGAATCCAACACTTATACATTGGGTTGCATATACTGAGTGATAAATTTACCTTGCGCTAGTACTTGATCAGCTCATGTAACATAGTGATGTGCAAGGGCATGCTGTAACAAAGTGATGCTTTTTATTTGAATGTGACGCATAATTTTCATTTTCTTCTACGTTATATTAAATAGTTCATCAAGATCGTGGAATGACAACAAAGGGATAAGCTATTCCTTTTACCTAAAGCTATAGTTCTTCCACCAAAATGTACTATCGCAAGCCGAGTGTTAAGAGCTTCATGCTTTTATTGATCTTTTACGTTGTGTATGGATATTGAACTTCTACAGAGTGGTTTATGGAGAACAATAAAAAAAAATAAGACAAACAAAGAATTACAAAAAATCAAAAGACAAACAAACAAACGTATTGTAGCTATTTACCAAAACAAAAACAAAAAAAAAAGAATTTTGGCTTCTTCCAATTAGTTTCTTCGACCATCAATTAATAGCTAGAAATAAAAACTGTCGATTTTCCGAATATACCAAGAAATTACATATTGGCAGTGACAAACTAATTAATTTCTTGATGATCTACAGCTGAGCTATTGGGATTCGACGATTACATTCATCCATATTCAAGTGCAAGAGGTCAAGACATACTCAGGGGAGTAAATTATGCCTCTGCAGCCGCTGGAATTAGAGATGAAACTGGCCAACAACTGGTATTTTACAAAATGCCTTGTTTGAGAAATAATTGTAAGCGAACTTTTTATAATATTTTTGAAAGATATATTAAACATGTACAGGTATACGCAACGGAAATAAGATCGGACTAACCTCTAGACATTGTTGTTCAAGTTGAACACCAAACACACATGCACTAGATTTAGGTGTCTTCTAACCTATGCATGACTTGAGAGTACCTAGATTTGATGGAAATCATAGGCTTATAAAATGCTAGGTTATGGACCCTTAATCTTCCTCAAAAAATCTATAATTTCCCTCCATCATGGAAACTTAAACTTACAAATAATGGAGATAGTGGAAAGCCAAGAGCTTTGAAACCACAATTGGGCCTTAAAAATATTTCTAAGTGGGCCTTAATCACCCATGTGACTAAGTGGGCCTTAAAAATATTTCTTACAATTTTTTCTCAAGTGCATTAATTAAATTACTGCTAAAGTTTTATGAGTTCCCACTGTCTCCCATAAGTGTCCCCTATTAAAAATTCACTGAAATAGTTAAACACGCCACGCATGTACACCAGCTTCTCTATATCACACTTGTAGGTAAAATAGAGAGAAATTTCTCAAAAAGAAGGCTGCACCAGTCTAGCTATTAGCATAGGTATTTTACAAATGGGCACTGTAGCTCTCCAAAAGAAGCTAGGCGCTGTAGCAAAGGTAAAAAATAAACAAATATTATCTCTCTCTGACGCATGCCTGTTCTTCTCTCTCCTCCAATAACCAAACTCAGTCTTCTTCTCTCTCCTCCAATTTTATATAATTGTTAAATAGTGATGGAGAAGTAATAAAGAAGATTGCTGTAGTGTGCAAGTAAAAAGTGGGTAGGTAAAATAGATTTTGCACTTTTTAACTAGGTAATTTAGCTACCATTGATGTACATGCTCTAAGTTGTCAGACACATGTCTAGCCTTTTCTCATGTTGGACACGATGATATCTCGACCTCTAAAGGTGTTGGTACTACATAGATTTTTATTAACAAGCTTGGCCATGAACATATGTAAGACAACAAATATGTCACAACAATAGTGACAACAATAAAAACATTACTTGGATCTAGAAATTCAGAGTCACTTAAGTCTGGCACTTGGAGTAGTAAGCTTGAACGTAAAATTTTACTATACCATTTATAAGTGAACACTCGTATAGCGCTCCAAAAATTTAAATTTTGAGTTTACATGTTTTTATTGTTTTGAGTTCTAGTTATATTTCCTCCCTCTCTTAATTTCTGTCAAAAAGTTTTGTTAGTCATTTGAGCTAACTAACTTTATGATCACTTAGTTAACTTCATGATCACAAAGTTAGTTAACTTCGTGTTTTTTTTTTTTTTAATGTTGTTTTCTTTAGGGTGCTCGGATTAGCATGAATGGGCAAGTAAATAACTACAAAAACACAGTATCACAAGTTGTGGACTTACTAGGGGATGAGGACTCAGCAGCTAATTATCTTAGCAAGTGCATATACTCTTTGGGACTAGGCAGCAACGATTATCTCAACAACTATTTCATGCCTGATACCTACTCGACAAGCAGACAATATACTCCTGATCAATATGCAGATGTTCTTATTCAACAATATTCTCAGCAAATCAAGGTCAGTACAAATCTATTTCATGTTTTTACTGTGCATGGTTTGATCATGTCCGGTACTTTTACGGGTTGTGTTTGTATGAAATTTTTTTTTTTTTTTTGATCCTGTGCTTGAATGATTTACCAATGGATTTACTAAGGCGGATAAAATTTCTGAATGAATAAGCTAGCTCCCATGCCCAAACGTTAAAAACTGCCCAAAACTGCTCCTTTAAATCCCTAGCTTGATCCAACAAGTTTTTTTTTTTTCAAAACTTTTACACACGTTTATTGATACCAAATCGAACAAAACATAAAAAAGGATGATTATCTCGCCCTAAAAAGCTCAATAACCACAAAGGAGGTCTAGCTTCCCAAGTCTTGGAATAAAAACCTTGCACACCATGACTTGCCAATTTATCGGCCACCACGTTTGCTGATCTCCGCACGAACCTGAACAAGCAACTTGCAAACTGTCTTGCCAATCCTCAGATGTCCTCAATTATCACTTCCACTTCAATCGGGCACTGAATGTCCCTATTCAATATCCGAACAACTTGTTGCGAGTCTCCCTCAACCACGACAGTATCCATGCCCAGAACTTGTGCAAACTCCATATATAGTAGCCCGCCACGCCCCTGCCTCCGCGCACAACACAGAACCCACCATCCCCAAATTTACCGCTCGAGCAGCCACAAATCTGCCATATGCATCACGCACCACAATTCCTGCCCCTGCCGGACCCTCATCTGCCCATTTCCCTAATCAAGCTCCATCCACATTAATACTTCGGGGCATTTATTGGTAGGTCCAAAATTTGCCCTTGGCTCAAAATAAGAACTGTCCCCAATAAACATTTGGTCCAAAATTTAAAAGAATGCGAATAATTATTACAAAAATAACCTTCATAACACGCACAATGAAGCCTAACGGCTTCAACCTTCTTCTCGCCGATGTCGAGTTCTAGCCAAGTATTCACCACTATTGCAGGCGCCATTGATACCACCGTCCTTACATCTGACACCGTCATGGTGGACAGAGGCATCGTGGTTAACTTGTGATGTTTATCTGGGCAGAGTGTGAGTTTTGTAACACTATGAAATGTGGACGACAATTTCCTTGATGTAGAATTGGGTTTCTAGATTGCGTTCTAGCAAAATATATGAAAAAACTACTATACGTTTGGAAAATATTTAAGAGTCACTTTACTTTGAAGTTTTGTACGTTTTTTCCCCAAGGCATTATTTACTTCAGCCCTAATTAGGGATCTGATTAGTTGATTTTGTTAGAGTTCACTTTTAGACATAGAAATTGTCAAATTGACGAGGGATGGTGGCGGCGGCAGCCGCAACAGTAGCGGAGGTGATGGTGGTTGAAATTTCAACAATTTTCCAGTTAGAGAACTAAATAAGAATTTTTTATTGTCAAACTGAACATATATTCAATTTTACATGAATACGCTCCAAAAGTAACACTAATAACTCTTAAGTAATTTCTGCTTCAAAAATAGGAGGTGCACATCTAGTTTACAAGTATTTTTAAATGGTTTGTTACAAGTGACGGTGGGTTCTGCTAAATAATGTTGTAGGTCTTATAATCACTCGTGAGAGATTATGTAAGAATGCATGTTCCCTATTTCCATAAAAAGGGTTTTCCCCCCTATTTTGTTTAACTCTTATCTTTTTGTTGTTCTTCAATTTGTGGAAATAGACATTATATCAATTCGGAGCAAGGAAATTCGTGTTGATCGGAGTGGGCCAGATTGGATGTAGCCCAAATGAACTGGCCCAAGGTAGCCCAGATGGCTCGACATGTGTACAGAAAATCAACGATGCAAATCAGTTATTCAATAGCAGACTCAGATCTCTAGTTGATGATCTCAACAATAACAATGATGATGCCAAATTCATCTACATCAATGCTTATGGCATTTTCCAGGACATTGTTACCAGCCCTTCGTCTTTCGGTAAGTGTGTTAAATACCAAAAATCCATAGATTTTTTTTATCTATCCACTACCATATACCCGTATTTTTTAATCTATCTACTACTATATACGAATTGCGTAATTACATGTGCTACTCTCTCTTTCTCAAAAGATATGAAAAAAATGAAATAATAGACATTATATTTGCTCGCTTAGAAGAACTCAAAATTAGTAATTGCGCTCTTCTTTCTCTATTTACTGTATTAGAAAATCTCCAAATTCGTAATTACTATGAAATGATTTGATAATATCAAGATTCCAAACATAAACCTTTGAATTAAAGGTTGAAAATTGACTTAAATTATGTACCCCAATTGAGGATTCAGTTTTCATTTTAAATCTAAGAATTTAGACAAGATGGTTCTTAATAGTGAATTTACATGAGTACTTTGGATTTTAGGTTTTAGGGTTACCAATGCTGGGTGCTGCGGTGTAGGGAGAAACAACGGTCAAATTACATGTCTCCCATTTCAAACTCCATGCCCAAATAGGAATGAGTACATATTTTGGGATGCATTCCATCCCGGTGAAGCTGCAAATATCATTATTGGGAGAAGATCTTACATTGCAGAATCTCCCTTTGACTCGTATCCGATGGATATTCGTCGCTTAGCTCAACTCTAAAGATAGAGAGATGGCACTTGTTGCAACCCTGTTGTTCAATTTTAGTAGAGAGATATATGTACCACTTTTGTTGTTGTTACACTTGTTATTTTTTATTGTTCAAAGGGATGTCATATTGTTTCATTGCAACTTTCAATGAAGAGCCTATTTCCAATTTTGTGTAAAAGTTTGATTTATGTTGAGAGGAAATCTATTAGTGTCAAGTGCTATTGATATTTTATTGTTACATGCTGATAGCAATTTTTCAATGGCATTTAACTAATACTTGATATTATCTCCAAATTTGTCGAAGTTTTGACTTTGATGCACCTCGAACGTGGTTGATAATTTTTGTTGTTGTTGTGCTCATTTTAATTAATTACATATTTTTAATATATATTTATGACATCACGTTTCGATTTCGATTTTACCGCGGTAGAACCGGTGACCCGTCCACCCAATTCCTTCTCCGGTTCGCTTACCGGTCTGATTCTCAAAACATTGAGCCACCACATCCGAATTAAGTAGTAGTAGTAGTTAGTCGTAGGTTTTCCCAAAGCTCAATTTCCTCACGTTGGCATTTAATTACGAAGACCAACAGACTTCAACTAGTTTGGCAACACTGTACAACACGTGCAACTGCAACGCGTGGAGGCTGTAAGTTGGAACCACCATACGTATATGAAATTGGGTACGTAGTGAATAATTTACCTACTTGTGAATGGCAGGTAACAATTGACTGTTTGTTAGATCGAAGTGATAATAATTTACTAACCTGTACCATACCCAGGTACACAGGTTGTTCGATCACTATGCATTAGTCCGACCACGTACAAGGATTGGTTTTTTGGTACTGAAATTAACATAAGTGTTTTTGCATTGGTTCGGTTTAATCTGGTTCAACCATTATGAAAGCGGGTTTGATTCACAAAATTCTTAACTAGAAGGGATTGAGGAAGGAAACTGATTGAAAAACAAACTTGCATCGACCTGGGATCGGCTATTTATTACTAAAATTTTGTGCTAATCTGGAAATGGTTAGGATCGAGCCGAAATCGGACTGTATCATTCATCCTAACACCTACTCTTTGTCAGGAGAAAATATAATTAATTTGGCACAGAGCTGTATTATCCCATAGTTCAGCAAGACACTGTATTTCAACTAGCTACTTCAAAAACCATTCTCTTTTTCGTTTTTATTATGTTTTAGCAGGTTATAAGTGAGTGACTACATTCTAACCAGAAAAAATAACCCCACGTGGTCCAGTAGTTGGCTGAAGCCTTGAAGGCCATGCATTGGAAAGTACTAATATTCCCAATTTATTTTTTGAGTATATATACATTTTTGCTTCCATCCTTTTCCTGTTGTCCACAAAAGTAGTACTTTCTCTCTAATCATCTTTTCTCCATTGATGGCTACCCTTAACCTTTGGCTTCAGGTGTCACTGTTGTTATCATTGCTTGCAATGTTCCAGTCCTCTGTTTTGGTGAATTACAAGTGCCGTGTTTCTTCATCTTGGGGGACTCTTTGGTCGACAATGGCAATAATAATAACCTCGAAACCACCACAAAAGCAACCTTATGGCATTGATTTTCCGGAGGGACCAACAGGACGATTCTCCAACGGCAGAAATATAGCAGATATCATCGGCCTCTCTCTCTCTCTCTCTCTCTCTCTCTCTCTCTCTCTTTGATTACTTGTCTTTTTAGAGCCTCTCCAACTCAACTTCAGAGCTCCATTTTAGAGTGTCCAATCTTCTTTTTTATTTTGAAAACATCATAATATATATAGAAACAAGTTAGGTAGGTACATCAGAGTCAATAAGACATTGGAGCTCGGGCGGAATACAACCTGAAAAAACATAGTTCCTATTGAGACTATTTGTAGCCAACCAATGTGCTACTCTATTCCTCTCCCTAGGACACCACACAAAAGACCACTTCCTGGTATTAGCCCAGCCTCTGATATCTTCAACCATAGCTCGAATGTCCCAAGGACCACTGACATTGGGGCGATTGAAACAATTGATCAATTCTAAGCAATCTGATTCAAAAATAACTTCAAAGAGGCCCAAATTCATAGCAGTTTCACAAGCGATTCTCAAAGCCCATGCCTCTATTGCAATTGCTGAAGCAGCCATCGTTTTTCCAGCCCTCCAGTGTTGAGCTACTCCACCACAGTCTCTGGCGATCACGCCAAAGCTAGGCAGCTAGGCTGCGGGAGGATTTGTACGCTCCGTCACAATTGAACTTCAGAACAGAAGAAGAAGGTGGGGACCAATCAATTCCTTTCCAAGATACGCTGGGGAGGGCTGGCCTTTGGACTCATGAAAATTGCTAATAAGTAATCACGATTCGCCACTGTTGCTGTTTCAATGATCTCCACAGGGTTGGGGTACTTAGCAGAGAAAATGTAAGCATTCCTAGCCTTCCAAATGGCCCACCGCTCTTGTCCAAGGACAGTGAAAAAGAGTGTGCTCAATAGTTTCAGGATCACTCTCACAGATAGGACAAATTGGAGAAGGGGCACATTTTCGTTTGAACGGATTGGCTTTGCATGCAACCCAATTCTTGACCACTTTCCACATGAAATGACAGACCTTAGGCATTGTGGGGATAGACCAGAGTTTCTTCCACAGAGATTTAGAAGGAGAATGAGAGAATGAGGTGTCCAATCTTCATTTTGGAGAACAGAGTCATTCCAAACCACCTCAATTTCGATCTTCCAAAGAAAGATCGGCCCACTTTGGAACCTCTATATATGGAGACTCCTACCAAAAATTGATATGGATCTTCCATTTATTTAAAAATGCAAATAGTAGTAATGTATAAAATAGTCTATGAGCATGGTTCGGATTGGTTTGGTTTTATAATAAACCAATAACCAAACCAATATATACGGAATATGAATTTGGAAAACCAAACCAACCCACAAAAAATAGAGAACCAAACCAATCAAAACCATTAAAATACGGTTCGATTTCGGTTTTAAACCACAGTTTGCTTTGAACTAGCTATCATCTTCAAAAAATATTTATAAAGTACTTAAAATTACGAAGATAAATTAAAAAAACTTTTATGAAAATCAATTCCATTCAAATTACCAAAACACACTAATATCAACCAACTAATTAATTATTGCAGTGGATTTATAGAAGTTTAGTTTAAATTATCTTGGCATAGAAGAAAAACTAAATATTATTGTGGTGGATTTAATACGAACAATAAATTAGGAAAGTTGTTGACTAAGGCTCCCTTATTTATTTGGTTAATCATAATTAAATTATATATATAACTCAAAAATATATATATATATATATATATGTATTGTACGGTTCGGATCGGTTTGGAACCATAACTGTGAACATGAATCCACAAACCAAACCATATGACGCGGTTTCTAATTTTTTTAAGGGTTAAATACCTAGACACCCCTCGAACTATT
This sequence comes from Rhododendron griersonianum, assembly GCA_018127125.1. Lineage (NCBI taxonomy): Eukaryota > Viridiplantae > Streptophyta > Magnoliopsida > Ericales > Ericaceae > Rhododendron > Rhododendron griersonianum. Next base: position 36,603,788 of record CM030789.1, read on the forward strand.
GCACTTTGTCTCGCCCATCCCCTCTTAGAATTTCGCCTATGGTGAGACCCCTTCATTAAAGTTTTTTTGTCCCATACACCCCTTCTGTTAGGATTCCGCCTATAAATGTTAGAAATTTGGCTTAAATTATTTCAAAAATGATAAAATCTTCCTATATTGCCCGTAATATTTGCCCCACCTACCCTTCCAACCTCCTCCACCGCCGACCTCCACCTTTCCAAGTTCCTCTCACCTACGGCTCCACCCTCACCATCCTCCGCTCCTTCTCCCTTCAACTCATCACCTCCCTCCCCCCAACTCCTCTCTCCTCCTCCCCCTCCCACCTCCTCACCGCCGGTGACCGCTACGGCCGCATCACCCTCCTCCCACCCCCTCATTAACAAATCCCCCATTCTTTTCCTTCACTCCGTAACAACTCCATGCCAAGTCCAGCATCCAAGACCTCTGCTTCTGCAGAACACATCATAATCCGACCAAATTGCATAAATCAAGCTCGATTCGATGCAAATTACTTGTTGGGAAACCGAATGCTAGGTTTAGGAATTCTAGCTGCGAGAAGTGCTTGGACTTTCAGGGATAAAAGGACAACAACGACGAAGGAGCAGGTGACTAGGAAAGAGAAAACGACTGTAGCCGAGGAGGAGGGGGATGATTTGCAAGAGGGATGGCGCGAGTAAAGCCTCCCTTTTGCCGCCATCGGAAACCTAGAAATTAATTTGACTTCAATCGCTGATTAAAGCCCGACCCAACAACAACTCATTTAGAACCCTCGGCGCCCTCTCTGGACCCTCCCTCCTCTCTCCCTATAACACCACCACCAACCGATGCTTCTTCAAATACACCGCCGTTCCGGAATACCTCTCCTGCATTCGACGCGACCCCTTCGACTCGAGAAGGTTCTGTGCTTTAGAACTCAAAGGATTCTTGCTATCTGTTGTCATCGTGCACGGGGACGAGTCGGAGAACGATGTCGTGTAATTGCAGCAAATACGGGTGTAATCTTTCCTCTAGTTTTTAGATCCTGTTTCGTGTGGTGGCGGGTGGCAGTGGTGGTCGGGAAGAGGCGTAGTAGAAGTGGTGGAGGTGGGTGGCGTTAATGGTGGTGGGGATTTCAATAGAGAGAGAGAGAGAGAGAGAGAGAGAATGACCGTTGTGATATGTATAAGGGCAAGATGGTCTTTTTATTATTTCCGTCCAACGGAGTCAGGTCCTCCAAATGGAAACGTTAATGAGGGGGTCTGGCCGTAGGCGAAATTCTATGAGGGGGTGAGCGAGACAAAGTGCAATAGTTCGAGGGGTGTCTAGATATTTAATCCTTTTTTTAAACCATGGTGTAGACACCCCAATTTGGACTTTTCAAAATTCCTTGATTTGTGGCCTGGAGGCTCCCCGATGATGACTTCGGATTGAAACAAGCCTGGTATCGATCGGAACATTGCTCCTTGAAAGATTTGAAGAGGGATTAAAAATGGTAAAAAGCATTTTCAAGCGCTTGGGAGTAATCCCAAGCGCTCAAAACCATTTTCCAAAAACCTCTGGCCTGGCTCTTTCTCGAGCGCTCGAGAGTGAGGTCCCAAGCGGTCGGGAGTGATCCCAAGCGCTCGAGACTATTCTGTTGCCCAATGGATGGCAGTATCACCCACTACCCTTACAAATCATCATTAGCACCACCTTGAGCCCGCCGATGGCTCGGTCCACACTCAACCTCTGGTGGCAGATATTCAGGCCAAAGATTTTCCTATTAAAAAAATGTTTTATCAAAACCATTTGATTTCAAAAAAAACCATGGGTTATTTGGCCTATAAATATGACTGGTTTTCAGCTGAGAAGGAGGACGAAATTTTCATCCCAAAGAACCCTTACTCTCTGCTTTCTTTCTCTCTCTAAGCTAAAGACCAAAAACCTCCAAACTCTATTTCCAAACTCCAAAGGTTTTAGAAATCACAAAGGAAAAGGGCAAGAAACCCAGAACACTCTTCTGATCTCTTGCACTCTCCTCTCTTCACCCACATTTCAAAGTCATTCCAAGGAGCAAAAGTTCAAGGAAAAGGTAGAAACTTTCACCTTTGATCTCAACCAAAAGGGCTGTTCTTCCCTTCAGAGGGGGGTCTCTCTGCCTGACCCAGTCTTCAATACTGGGTGCATGGTTGGGAGACCCTAGTGTAAGAACAAGAGCAATGGGGCACAACTAAATGTTTTCATAAAACCCTTACTGGAAACACTCCCAAGCGCTCGAGAGTACTCCGGAGCGCTCGGGACTGTTCCCAGCTTCCATGCATGGTCCTCTGTCACATAGCAGGTTGGGAAGGAGGTACATTCTTAAAATAAATGGTTACATTTTGGCATGCATGCACCAGGAAGTCGTTTTCCACTAAAACAGAACCATTTTCTCACAAAGTCTTCATGTGTGAACAAGACTCCTTTTGTTTGAAGTTAAAAGAATCATTAATTTCAGAGAAATACCAAAACAAGGGCCTTTGCCTGTCAAAATGGCACTATTTCCTGTTTGAGGGTAAGCTGACATGCTGCTCACTCCCAAGCGCTCCGAACCATTCCAGAGCGCTCGGGAGTGCATGCATGCCATTGCTTCCCATTTTCCAGTCTGCTGTGTTATCTGGTCTCTGCATGCATAAGTGTGGCCTATTGTTCTTTTAAATTTGTAGATTTAGTCTTGTTAAGGCAGGGATGCAAGGTCTGAAAGATTGAGGGTTCATCCTAGTCTCTCAAATCCTCTGCTGAGCCAGTAATGTATATAGCAGCTTTTCAGTTCCTATTTTAGCATTGTGTTCTGTCGGTGCTAACAAAGCTTGCAGGTTGGGTGTCAGAACTCCCAAGCGCTCAGGACTGATCTCGAGCGCTCGGGAGTGAAGTCAGTGGCAGTTTCCAATTTTCTGTCATTCATGCATTTGCTCACCGTTACTCCATCATTTCACTTCCCCCTGTACAACTGCACATGCATGCACTTCTTACCTGTTATATCTGTGGATACTTGCTAAATGCTCTAATGAAACAAAATCCCTTTGAAAAATCCCACAAACGTTTAGTAGAGACCGATTTCGAATCGGGCGAGGGGGGTGCCGTAAAACCCTTCCCCCCCTCGTAACATGGCTTCCGAACCCTCAAAATGATCTCTGGTTTTCAATTCAAATCAACCGGTTTTCCAAACAATACGGTTTCTCGGGTGATATACCGCAAATCCGGGTGGCGACTCTTCAAACGGTGTATTTTTTCTTCAAAGCGGCGGGAAAATTATAAAGCAAAACATTATTTTTTTTGTTTTTCGGGCAGGTAGCCCACACATGGCCAAACCATACTATTAAAAAACCAAACAAATCCTTTTGGTTTAGATTGGTTTGGACAGGATTCGCGGTTTGATGGATATTTTGCTCACCCCTATAAAATACTAGGCTTTGCCTACGACACTACCCCATGTCGACATGGCTGATTACTTGGGAAAAAAATTAGTAGCATTTTTGTAATAAATTTGAAAGAGTGTGGGTACATTTTTAAGAGTAGAATAACACACAAACGACATTTGATTAATTCAATCCTAGCCATTGCAATAACTTTTCCTATGGGAGGTCTACACCATTATGTTTTGTATTATAAATTATAGATATAGATTGGTACCATTGAGAAGGTTTCGAGAATACCTTCGAAATGACCCCTTCATTAATTTTATATACTTAACAAATATATAAATTATTAGTAAAAACTAAGATAATGGAGATACTCAGCCAATATATATATTAATGGAAAGAGCTACTGTTGTATTTTGAAAAGAAATGAAGACGGAAATAAAGAATTGGAATTGGAATTTGGAGTGTGTATAAATAAATTCACTTTTTGAATTAATAAACTGTTGGGATTTTTAGTCCCTCGCCGCAACAGAAGCACGCCACAAAATTAAACAAGCACAAGAAAAATAAAGAACACAAGATTTCCGTGGTTCGGTCTCAATACGTACTCTACAAACAAAAGAGAAATTCCACTATATTGATCGAGTATAATGAGATAGAAAAATATTAATCCCAAGCCCACGCTCACTAATATTTTTTATCTCTCCCTCACTCTCACAATATATTTCTCTCTTGCTCTCTCTCACCAATTGTGTATATCTCACACACACACGAAATCCCGATTACGCCTCGGCATTTATAGAGAATTTCCGCCTTTGCTCGTAAAGGAAAACTCAATCATTCACCTCCAAGGCTTCCTACTGCCTTTGGAATTCCTTTTCCCACGAGAACTTCAATTAGGAAAAAAACTCTAATTCCCAAATCAATTCCTCCTCATTAAGGATTATTCCAAAGCAAGACTTCCAAATTAATGGCCCACTTCCAAATTAATGGCCCAAAAATCACGTGAATATATATTCCTAATCATAGGAAAATTATCCAACGTGGGTGAAGCACAACAATCACCCCCTCACCCATGTGGGATGATTTTACGCACCCCCTCACCAAGGTGCACACCCCCCCCCCCCTCATTGGGGCGCCCCACAAAGCTCACTTTGCGAATTGACGTGGCCCCACCTCTCCTTCCTCTTGTGCACAACGCCTCTTATCACCCCTTGACTGCGAACTTCCTCTTGACTTAGAACCATTCCCTCTCTCAACCTCCCTACCTCTGAAACTGCCTGTAGAGACTCGCAAATTATTATGTTTTCTAAAATCATCTAAATATGTGGAAGATCGTAATTTTGATGTTATAATGATGTGTGAAGGTGTTGGTAGCAATCAGGGTTTGATTTGATAAACGTTGGCAAAAATTTCGAATTTGTCTTTAATGTACAGTTACAGCTTTTTCCAGTACAAGTACATCGCGACCAGAAACTGTGGAATGCTGAAATTTCTGGATACCTGTACCAGTACTGTCATTCCACGGTACCAGTACATCAGGCAAAATTTCTGATTTTTCAGCAAGCATGACAGCTCACTATAAATACCCCATTTTACCATTTTTCACACCCAAAACCCTCGAACCAGACCTGGAAACACCCCCTCTCACCTACCCAACTTCAATCTCACCCAAAACTCTTGACTTGAACCTCAAATCTTCAAGATCCAAGGGTTTTCTACCTCAAAATCACTTGAATCTCCCATTTGGTGAACAAGGGGTAAGTTTTGTGTTCTTGCTCTCACTTTTTGGTTTGACCCACGTTTTTTTTTCTCTCTCCTCCCAATCACTTGTTGATCTTTGTTTGTTTATCTTGTTTTTGGGATTATATCTACCCTAGATCCTATATCTAAGCTTGGGAGGGGCTTATCTTTGAAGATTTGGGCTCAATCCACTTGATTCTCCTAGGGTTTTGCTCAAAACCCATTTTGGTAGGAATTTCTCTCTTTTTCTACATGTTTGTGGTGATTTTCAAGTGATGCTAGTGTTTTAATGCTATTTATGGTTTGGGTGGAATACCTTAGGGTTTGTGGGTGCTTAATCCTTGAAATGTGGCATTTTTGTTTGAATGTTGTGACCCATAAATTGTTGGTGATGTGTTAGTTGATATTGGTGTGTAGAGTAAACCGATGGTTTGAAGTTGATTGTGATAATGTTGTGAATGTCGTTGTGAAGTCAAGTGTAGAGTTCATTGTGACGCAAGGGGTGGAAACACAAAATCGCAAGGGGTGGAAATTTGATGGAAGGAGTGTGTGTGTGTGTGTGTGTATGCAAGTGTGCTTGATTCTAGTAAATGGTGTTAGTATGTGTGGTTATTGGATTTGCCGTTATATGCCTATTCCTTAAAATTCTAACAATCTAGAATCGTTGATAATCTACGTCTTGTATAAAGGACTTGCCATTTAGCTTGATCCACGGTGTCCATGTTTATCATCTCATTACACATAGATTTTGTAGAGAATTTTCTACTGGGCTAGTGTAGCTCAACAAAATTCTTCTTTTCAGGTCTTAATGCCGGGCAATAGATTGCATGCTATGGTGTGCTTGGACACGAAGATTTTTGGAAGTTAATTTGATTTAGTTACTCACTCATCTTTGTAATAGACTTACTTTTGGTTAAAGATGGCTTTGTAACTACTTTACTTTTGAATTATCCTTTGACTCAAGATTGTAATGTTCTAAACACCTTGTACTTAAGTTAATTTGGGCCGTGGTGCCAAGGATGTATTTCTCTAAACTTGGGGACTTTGTTTGTAAATTTAACAGGTGGGAAACCCATTTTGGGTGTTATTTATCTTATGCGAGAATCTTTTATCGAAATGGTTATTTATTTATGTTGAAAATCGAGGGCGTGACACTGCCACCCTCTGATGCAACCGAAGCTCCACCAATGGAGTCTTTTTCACTATCATACTTTCGCATTGACTCATGCGAAATAAGGGTAGCCACCACAGCATCAATCTCAATGGTATCCTTGCCGTATATCAGAGTAGTTTTGAGATGCTCATACGAAGAAGGCAAGGAGACCAACAAGATGATAGCCTTATCTTCCTCCTCAATATTCGCACCAATGGCTTCCAACTCAGTCACCAACCTGTTAAACTCATCCATATGGTTCATGAAATTCACACCCTTTGACATCTGAAGTGCGTACAACTGCTTCTTCAAAGACAACCAATTTGTCAATGATTTAGACTTGTACCCACTCTCCAACTTTGCCCAAAGTTCTGCCGGATCCGTTTCATTGATGACTTCTCGGAGAGTGCTGTTACCAAGATATAATTGAATTGTACTCTTTGCTAACTCTCTCATCTCCTCCCATTTGTCATCCTTCACTCCTTCCGGCTTCTCCGATTTTTTCTTGAGAGCTTTTACCAAACCCTCTCTTGTCAAAATATTTTTCACCCTTTGTTGCCAAAGAGTAAAATCATTGTGCCCGTTGAAAAGCTCAATCGCAAAACCTGTGCCTTTTCCAGCCATCTCTTGCGTGTGCTAATTTTGTGCTCTAACCTTTCACTCTGATACCAGTTGTTGGGATTTTTAGTCCCTCGCCGCAATGGAAGCACGCCACAAAATTAAACAAGCACAAGAAAAATAAAGAACACAAGATTTCCGTGGTTCGGTCTCAATACGTACTCTACAAACAAAAGAGAAATTCCACTATATTGATCGAGTGTAATGAGATAGAAAAATATTAATCCCAAGCCCACGCTCACTAATATTTTTTTATCTCTCCCTCACTCTCACAATATATTTCTCTCTCTTGCTCTCACCAATTGTGTATATCTCACACACACACGAAATCCCGAATACGCCTCGGCATTTATAGAGAATTTCCGCCTTTGCTCGTAAAGGAAAACTCAATCCCTCCAAGGCTTCCTACTGCCTTTGGAATTCCTTTTCCCACGAGAACTTCAATTAGGAAAAAAACTCTTATTCCCAAATCAATTCCTCCTCATTAAGGATTATTCCAAAGCAAGACTTCCAAATTAATGGCCCAAAAATCACGTGAATATATATTCCTAATCATAGGAAAATTATCCAACGTGGGTGAAGCACAACATAAACATTATTTTTGTGGTCTCTAAAATAAAAAATTGATAGAGTTTGGAGATGCATGTTATTAACTAGGCTGTGTTTGCGTAATGAGTTTAATTTGTGTTCCGTGTTCGACTGGAGATTAAAGAGGTTGTTTGATAAAACTGAAAACTAAAAACTGAAACTGAAAGCTGAAAAATTAAGTACTGAAAGCTGAATGCAGAATTTTTTAAGCTGAAAAGCTTTTTGATAAATATATTAAGTATTGAATTAAAAAATAATGAATTAATTTTAGTTCTGATTCTCTCCTAAATTTCTAATAGTCATAATATACTTATGGTAATGGTGGAGTGGTGATTGTGGTGGTGGTGGGTTGGTGGTGATGGAACGAGGGTGGTGGTGGAGTCGTGGGGGGTGGGGATGGAGTGAGCGTGGTGGTGGTGGTAGTGTTGGAGTGGTGGTGTGGCGGTGGAGTGATGGTGGTGTAATGGTGGCAGTGAGTGGTGGTTGTGCAATGGTGGCATTGTGGTGGTGGCGGTGGCTGCGGTATGGTAGTAGTGGTGGTGGATTGGAGTAGGCGGTGGTGAGTGGTGGCGGTGGAGTGTTGGTTGTGCAATGGTAGCGTTGTGGTGATGGAGGTGGTGGCAGCGACATGGTAGTGGTGGTGGGCTGGAGTGGTGGTGGGGGTGTAGTGGTGGCAGTGGTGGATTGATGGTGATGGTGGAGGTGGAGATGGAGGTGGTGAAGTGGTAGTGGTGGCGGCGGAGGTGGTGATGAAATGGTTGTAGGAGTGGTGGTGGTGGTGGTGGTATGGTTGTTGATTCAAAGTACACAAAAATTCAGCTAGAATTAAGTAGCTCAAAGCTACTTAATTTTTTTCAACTTTTTAGTTTACATTTTAAGTAGCACTTAATTTGTTAAACAATATAAAATGTGGTTATCAAACCTACTGAATCACTTATTAATTACTTAATTGATTCAGTTTTAAGTGCTGAATTTAGGTTATCAAACAACCCCACGGGAAAGGATTCAAAATATTGAGCTTTGCTAGGGACATACTGGTTTGACTCCGAATTGAGTCTTTGGAGATGCATGTTATTAAGATAATTTGTTTGTTATACTGAAAAAAACTCTAGGACTCATTACTACTAGACTAGAAAAATAGATAAAGATCTTGGTCATCTGGTGTGGTCTTTCATTTTTAATCTCTTATTTGAAACCGTGGTCTATCAAGGTGTAATTAAAGTCTCTATCTTTTAATTACGAGATAGAATCGTGACTAAAAAGGTAAAAACTATTATCTTTAACTTCTTACCATCTAAGATTTTTTTCTAAGACCGTGACTATTAGCAATAAATAATTTCAATTTTTAGTAAAACCATGATGTTTTAACAATATAACATCTTGGTTTTATTTAAAACCGTGATTGAATACCGGGGAGGAGTTTTTCTAAAAAACAAAACAACTATTGGTGGCCATGTGACTCAAACACCTGTTGGCTGATTTATGCCTTGTTCTCTTTGCTTTTCAAAAAGCATTTTTCAAAAAATTTCCCCTAGATTCTCCTTACTTCTAACATTTCAAAACACAAACAAAACACAACATTAACCACTCTAACAAAGTACAATTTCTATAGACTTTGCATACTTATATTTGTATTTAACGGTTTTTCCAACCGAGAACTTTAAGTAACTGATGAATCAGCTTTGTCGTCAGCTCTGACCTGATCCTGCAAAACAATGTAAGAGCTTGAGTCACCGGTGTGGTGGCTTGCCAACCACCCTCCAATGCCCAAGTCAGTAGAGTACTTGCTATTTGATGAGAGTATTGAGATTCTTTGTTATCTGTTGCGTACTTTTGATTGGTATTCTTTTATTGTATTTATAGGCATCTTGATAAGAGGTTGAGTCCTTGTTGGACTGCTTCTCGTGAGTTCCGGATTACCCGTTTAAGGTTAGGGGAGTCCTGCCTTAGCTAGGAATCCCAATCCACCTCTGATTATGTATATCAGGGGCATCTTGTGCTTATCTTATCGATGGCATTCTTTATCCCCTAGGAATTCAGTTATACCCAATCCCGAAGAGGTATCTCTGTTGGAATAAGTATATTCTATGAATAATATCAATCGAATATTATCCATCTTTCTGTAACTAAGGACCAGAGCTGGCCCTCGGACCTTACGACAGCTTCATCCGTGGAGCGGACCTTATATAACCTGACTTTGTCCCAGGTGAGATTGGACAGAGAGGTCCAGGTGAGACTAGTCCCCACTCCCCAAGTCTGTGATTCTCGTGGTGCTGACCTCACTAGGTCTATTATACTTATCAGTAACAATCACAGTTTTATCAAGCGAGATCTAAAATATTTCAGTAACAATATTAGTTTTTTTGAAACGAGATATATTCTTTTATATACAATCTCAAATTTTCGAAAACGATATCTTTTTTTTTTTTTTTGCTAAGTTACAATCTCATTTTTTAGTTTATTGAGATTAAAACAACTTTCCATCTAAGTTTTTTTTTTCTAAACGAGATATATTCTTTCATTTACAATATCAGTTTTTTGAAAATGAGATGTATTATTTAAGTTACAACAACAACAGAACCCATATAGTCCCCAATCATTGGGGGTATGGGCGGGAGAAGATTGGAGACAAACTTAACCTTTTGCAATATGCACAAAGTGGCTGCTCAAAATACCACTAAAACAGTGGCCCCCTATAATTATTTAAGTTACAATCTCACTTTTTAAAATTACTAAGATTAAAAAAATCTTTCCATCTCTATTTTTTATTTTTTTTCGTATAACTGAGATTAAAACTATAGTCTATAATATTTCATTATGCTTTTACAAAAAAGTGAGATTTTCTTTGTTTTGGACCGTGATCTTTATGACATTTTGTAGTAGTATAATGACATAAAGATCACGGTCTAAAAACTAACAAACTCGTAGCACACAAAATTGAACCGCATTTATGCTTATGTGTTGTCCACCTTAGGGTTGAATTTAGGAGCGATATATTGAGGGTGCACTGGAGAAGCTATAACAAATGGGTCTAATCTTTTTTAAACTAATGCGTGCGTAAATCGTGCATGCACATTGAATTTTTTCTTAGAACATCAGCTTTGTCGGCATAAGGGGAAAATGAAACCAATTAAACCTCATGATTAGTTTTATTTTTATCTTGTCTCTGCTTTTCTCACAATCCAAAGGACCAGTACTGCTAGAGCCTTTGGCAAGAGTTAGCCCACCTTAGATGGAAGAACATTTCAATAATCAATTTTTTTCTAGATCTTACTGAAAAATAATAGTAAAGGAAATTTTAGCAACAAAATTTTGTATTTCCTAGTATTTATCAAAATCATTCCCGTATCTTTTCTTTAATCATGTTTCAAAATTAAGACAAAAGTAGTTGATAATCTCTCATGAGTTAAACTTAGTTTTCCTACTTTAGGAAAAAAAAAGAGTCATGGAGCGCTCAACAGCTCCACCAATACAAAGGCTAGGGCTGGTGTAGGTGGGACGTGATTATGGTTTATGGGTCAACCACGGGCTATTCACCGACAAAAACCAAATAGCAAGACTTTTGTTTACGTGGCACTATTATATCTCTGATAGGAACAGAAAAGTCTACAGCCACGCACGCCGTGTGGGGCCCACTCCAGGCCCCGTACGGATGATTCGAACCATTCAATAATTTAAAAAAAAAATTGAGTTGGCATAGCGGAACATCAGCTCGATCCGATATGTGTAGGTGCACGGATCAAACTTCTCATCTTTCTGTACACCAGAAAACCAATCTTTCCATTTTTTCCGATTTTTCAAAAATGAGAAGCTTGATCTGAGCACCTACACATATTGGATCAACTTCATGTTCCGTGATGCCCGCATATCGGATCAATTTGATGTTCCATGAGGCTTGGATCATCTGTGCGAGACTCGAAGTGGGCCCCACACGGCGTGCGGTGGTTGTAGCGTTTCACAATTTATCTTCATAGAGTCATTTTAGATATTTAGGCTCAATTATTAGTAGAGATGGAGAGATTGCCGATGATGTGACCTACAAGATCCAAGTGGGGTGGCTCAAGTGGAGGAGCGCTACTGGGGTACTATGTGACAAGAGGGTACCCACAAAATTGAAGGGAAAATGCTATGGAACTGTCATAAGACAGCGATGCTTTACTGGACAGAATGTTGGCCTATTAAGAAATAACATGTGAGCAAGATCAGTGTAGCGGAAATGAGAATGTTGAGGTGGATATGTGATAAGACTAGACGAGACAAGATTAGAAATGAAACGGTTCGTGAGATGGTAGGTGTAGCACCTATAGAGGAGAAGTTGAGGAAAAATAGGGTAAGGTAGTTTGGGCATGTCTACCATAGACCAAGAGATGCAGTAGTTAAGAGAGTGGATATGATAACTTTTGGATAGCAATGCTACGGGGAGGGGTAGACCTAAATTGACATTAGACGCTGTTGTGCGCAAAAATATGAGTATAATGGGTTTGTGTAAACAAGTGGCCATTGACAGAGCTCAATGGAGGAAAAATATTCATGTAGCCGACCCTAAGTGATTAGGACATAAGGCTCGGTTTGGTTTGGTTTGCTTTCAAGGATTAGAAATATTTGGACCAACTTAAGCACAACTCAACTAATCGATCTTCTCCCCAGTCCGATCATAGGCATGTCATCCACGCTGATACTAAGAAATTCAAAAGAAATTTGTAGGGAAAATAGCACTAAAAAACAATAACTGATTTACTAATTTCTGGAATTTAACTTGAATCAAAATCATTGAAATTGAATAGAAAAAACAAGAACTGCGAAGAGTGGGCATGACCTTAGGACAAATACGCCGTCTCACTAGAGCTGCTGTAAAAAAAATAAGGGAAGGCCCAGCCCACAAGCCAGCCAAGTCCCGATCTAGACGACGACAGCGCGTGAGTTGTTGATGGGTCAAAGCCCAAAGCCCACATAACATGTGCGATCCCTCATTCAAGCCCCACTCTGGGCAGACCGTGACGACGCGTGAGTGTTGATGGGTCAAAGCCCAAAACCCACATAACGTGGGCTACCCCCATAAGGATCCAACCTTTTAGGTCCAACTTTGGTTAAATATATACCCAGTGGTGGACCTACCTACTCCACGTGCCCCCAATCCTTTTTTAAAACCAAAAAAACAATTCATTTTCATCGGTTTCAGATGGAGAAACCTCCAAATTGCCAAATACCTAAATTTCGATGACGACTCGCCTCCCCCGTCGTTTTGTCGTTGAACCCCCACTATCTCCCCCAAACCCCCAAATTTCGTTGTCAGATCATATTGCCTCCCCGTTTCCCTCACGATGGACCACTCACCTCGTCGTTTTGTCATCACCGATTTGCTTCATCATCGAATCAGATATGATTCCCACTGTATTCATAATCTGTATCTGAATATAGTGGCTTGAATGGCGGATCAACCTTGGCCTTCCCCATAGATATAATCAATCTCTCTCTCTCTCTCTCTCTCTCTCTCTCTCTATATATATATATATATATATATAGACACACACACATAACATACATCTAATTAAGTGGTTGTGTTTGGTTGGCATTTTAGTTTAGTTTAGTTTTGGTAGTGGGCGGAGAAATAAATAGGGTAATGATTGGAGAGATGAGTAATGATTGGAGAGAGATAGAGAGAGAAATGAAATTAATGATTGGAGCTATAGAATAATGATTGGAGAAAGATATAGGGTAATGATTGGAAACAAAACTAAAACAAAACTAGGAACCGAACAAAGCCGCATCTCTTTTGTCGATAAATTGATATTGTGTCTATGTATATAATACTCCATATATAGCTTACTATTATCATAATCTAGCTATGTTTGTGATCCCATTATATAATAAAGATAAAATAGTATATTAGGGCTTTGATTGTTGATCAATAATAATCCCCTTCTTGGCCCTTTCACTATTACAAATTTGATATGGGAGGCTATTTTTTTTTGGGTGCATTATGAAGACATACTTCAAACCAAAAGTACCATCATAGATATCTCTACCTGAGAAAGGAGAAGACAACTCTCCGTTGTAAAAACAAAAAAACAAAAAAGCCGTGTAAAAATTAATGTAGCAGACATTCTTTCTGGTCCTAGTCGTATGGAAATCAATGTAGGAGACATTTCTAGAAAAATGGTGGAGACCGGAAGAGAAAAACTATATCTTTTAGTTTATTTGCTCTTGACTTTAGCATTAATCTTACCCGTTGAAAATTCACAACTTTGAGCAATGTGGGATAAGGTGCAAATCAAGATTTTTCACCGTCAAATCTCACACCCACTTCGAGAAAGCAATTTCTCATTCATCTCTTAGTGGAATTTGTTTATTTTTTCTTGAGTTTAAATCCCATAGTTAGGAGTATCTAAACCCACTTGGGTCCATCTCACGTGGTGTGGGTCCCACTCTATTGCTAGGTCAAAAATCACCAAATACTCTTTGGCCAAATTCTAATTTTGTAACAAAATCACTTTCTTTCAGCCTCATCCCATGAATCGAACATGATGAACAATTGTGCGGGGAATAAACTCACCAGCCAACAACGCTAACCCTTGGGGATTATGGTGATACTAAATGACTTACACATGCTCTGCACTGATAACACGACTGTAATTTTGTACATTCATGTTTATTTCACTTCATTTTGATCTAAAAGACAAAATAAGTTGCTACTTTTTTGGTGTTTGATTATAGAGAAATAAGTAAAATATTTTCACATGTGAAACTTTTTGCGGCAATCAATGAAAAATGACTAATGAATCGATTCTCATCGTACTCGATCAATGACTTGCAAAAAAGAACTAAGAACATCGGTGTGTTAAGTGTTAGCGATAAATACCCCTCCAATAGCTAAGTCAGTCGATTTATAATTTAGAAAGGAAATGAACTCAAGCAATTTATAGTAAGAGTAGTGTACAATTAGGATGTGAAGACGATTAGTTTTTGTGACCCTGGTCCGGACCACCGCGAACAAAAAGAAGAATTTTAAATTTCTGGAAATCTAGTCTGGACTAGAATGAAGTTGGTCCAGACAAAGGTAAAGCTAGTTCGAGGTCAAGGAAGGGAAGTAGTGGGTCTTGGATCCCTTTACAAGAGGTTTAGTGTTGAAACTCTAACAAGATGGGCCACTATAGGAGAGTAGGAGATGAAAAAGCAAAACAATGAGTCTACTAATGTTGTTGCTACAGTTGAAAATCAGGATGCTTTGCTTCTTTCAGTTGACAGTCTGATAGACTCTTGGGTGTTGGACTAAGGAGCCTTGTTTCATACCATTGCACATCGGAAATTTATCGGGAACTATGTTGCTGGTAATTTTGGGAAGGTGTATTTAGCTAATGGCGAGGCGTTGGATATTTATGTAATGCCCCAAGTAGACCACTAGCCCAATTTCTTGATTTTGATCCATAAGCCACACCACATGGCCCAAAAGCTTAAGCACAAGGTACTAGTAGTAGTCTACAAAGTTTTTTTTATGCCTAAGATCATCCATGTAGACTTCTGATATGGGACGAGGTGTTACAATCTCCCCAACTTTATAGCCTCACGCCCTCGCGAGGGGTGAAGCACTATAATCACAGATACTAATCAAACCAACAACCAAACTCTAAAGCCCACATGGTCGTGTACATGAATTGCTTTGATACCAATGTAACGCCCCAAGTGGATCGACCACTAGCCCAGTAACTTGATTTTGATCTACAAGCCACACCATATGGCCTAAAAGCTTAAGCACAAGGTGCTTCAACCCAACCTCGCCTTCGAAAGAGGTTGAATTCCCCGAGCGTAGGGCTAGGTCGTTGTCAGCATAAATACCGGAAAGTCCGGGATCGTACCCACAGAGATAATCTCTATAGCTAATTAGGATTTGTAGATGCAAGTGTTCCCAGCGTTAAGACGGCCACCTATCGGTTTTGCTTTGAAAGGTGATAAGCACTCTTTTGAAAAAGACTAGAAAAGAGTTTTAACTAAGAATTAAAAGCGGCAAGGCATAGAAGTTCATAACGCCCGTAACTTAGGCCAATCAACTTTTCTCAACGAAAACACGGTTGAATCACACGGCATAGGTTATCAACCGGAAGATTTAGCGGTGAAAATGGTTAGACTTGATATAGAGTTTGAATAACAAGCTAAACACAAGGCGTGACATCGCTCACGGAACCATGTGAGCAAGCACATGATCACCGGAGATTAACAACGCCAAGACTTGAATTCAAACTAAATATCAAGGCCAAGAACTAGAAGTATAGTTTGGAAAGCGAGCAAGTTATTTGGTTCTTTTGGCAAACACGAGGCGAGACATAGCTCACGGAACCATATGAGCGAGCATATGATCACCGGAGGTTAACATCGACAAGTTTTGTTACATAAAAGGCGAACCACGCACATTTACAAACCAAACCTCAAGTCTTAAGTTGAGAAGAGCAAAATTAACCTAAATCACAAGATGTTATTCACCCCATGGCCAAGCCTAATTGATTACTCACACATATTAAAAAGACTAGAAAGCAAGGTAGATAAGGTAAACATATTAAACCGATAGAAATGAAAATAAACTTGATATTAAGAAGGATCTAGAGAGTAGCAACAACTTTAATACACGACAAATTAAACGAAACCAAATACTTACTTGAGTTCTTAAGAAATTAAACTTAAAAACTTGAGCAACAACAATGGAAGAAAGACTAACCTAAACTAACTACTTACTTTTTTACAAGAGAGAGAGAGAGAAGAGTATTTATACAACTCATCTTCTCTCCCAACAAATATCCAAAAAATATACCAAAAGTAGCAACTATTCCATAAATGGAAAGTCCAAAAAGCAACAAAAATCTGGCCGAAGGCTCCCCGTATCGATACTATTTAAGCAAAGTATCGATACCACGCAGCTATCCTCAAAATGCCATTTTCCACGTAGCAATCCCGTATCGATACTTAATAAGGCCGTATCGATACGGGATCCTCTGATCTCCCACGAGACGAAATAGTATCGATACGCTTCATATCCGTATCGATACGGATCTGCTTTCTTCAGCACTCCAGGCCAGCCTCAGCAGGCAGCTCCCAGCAACTTCCAGCTCCTCAGCATCTTATTTTCATTCTCTAAATTTAAGTAAAGATGACATTTTAAACCTTTCTTTTACCTTTTCTTTACTTTAATTTTATTTAATGAAAATAAGAAAGTACCCCCTATTTGGAAACAATGGCATTACCAGAATTTCAAGAATCCAATTAAATCAAAATGTCAACCCCCCACTTTTAGTGTAAAATGGAAAACTGCACATTTTTCTCAAGAGAAAAAGGCTCGAAACATGACCTTGCTCTTCAAATAAAACCTTGCAACTTTGTAGTTACTCTTAGAAAAATTCAAGGATCAATTACCGCCATTTTTAATCTCGAAAATCGATACTTTTTCAGAAAGTCATTTTCCATACTTAGACAGATTTTAAGGGGCCGACAGAGTCTTCGGGTACTTGGAAGCACTAGGGCCATCCATGGCGTCAAACTATGCCTTATTTGCACGTTTTACCTGAAATACACGAAAACCACACCTTACGTGCAATATCACTATAAAAGCTAAATAAACATAAGCAAAAGCAAGATAGAACGGGACTAGACGCACCAATTATCTACAATGTTGGGTGCTCATCACAAGGTTTGTTATATGCCCAAGATCATCCATATAGACTTTCAATGTGGAACAGGGTGTTACATATCCCAAGTAGACCACTGGCCCAGTACCTTGATTTTGATCCATAAGCCACACCACATGGCCCAAAAGCTGAAGCACAAGGTACTAGTAGTAGCCCACAACATTTGTTATATGCCCAAGATCATCCATGTAGAGTTTCGATGTGGGACGGTGTGTTATAATGGGTATGGGAGATATTCGATTTAGACTACCGTATAGGTCTTCATGGTCACTACAAAAAGTCAGACATGTTCTGAATTTAATGAGAAATTTGATTTTTGTGGGACAACTAGATACATAGGGTCATTCAATCTCATTTTTCAATGATCAATGGAAGATTACTAAGAGAGCATTGGTTGTGGCTCGTAGGGTCAAGACAGGTATGCTGTACCTGATAGAGAACACAAGGGATATAGTTTTAGTTGCTGCTGAAAGTTGTGATGCAGACTTTTGGTACCAAAGATTGGGTCACATGAGTAAAAAAGGGATGAAGGTACTTCTTTCCAAGGATAAACTTCCAGGGTTGAAGTCGGTTTAGTTTTACTTATGTGAGGGATGTGTTTTTAGGAAACAGAAGAAGGTTAGTTTTCTAAAAAATGGCAGGACTCCAAGGTCAAGAAAGTTGGAGATGGTCCACACAGATTTGTGGGGTCCCGCTTCGATTGAATCACTTGATAGGTTAAGGTACTACATGAGTTTTGTCGATGACTTAAGCAGGAAGGTATGAGTTTATTTTTTGAGAAATAAATCTGATGCCTTCGAAACTCTTAAGAAGTGGAGAGCTTTGGTGGAGAATGAAACGCTCCTAAGATTGAAATATCTATGGTCGGATAATGGAGGTGAGTTCAAGGACAAAAAGTTCAAGGAATATTACATTGTTAAAGAGATTAGGATGGAGAAGGCCATTTCGGGGACACCACAACAGAATGGTGTGGCCAAGAGCATGAATAGGACCCTAAATGAGAGAACAAGAAGCATAAGGCTGCATACTGGTTTGCTAGAAACGTTTTGGACTGATGTAGTGAGCACTACGACTTACTTGATAAACCGAGGACCATAGATTCTTTTGAATTTCAGATTGCCTGAGGAGGTTTGGAGCGGAGCGTAGTTAAACATTTCGTTTCTTAAAGTTTTTGGTTGTGTTTCATATGTTCATGTTGATTCTAATGCTCGTAATAAATTGGAAGCAAAGTCTAATAAATGTTTTTTTATTGGCTACGGCGATGAGGAATTTGGCAATCGATTTTGGGATGCCCAAAATTAAAAGATTGTAAGAAGCCAGAATGTGAAATTCAATGAGTAGGTTATGCACACGAATCGTAATAGAATAGAACATGTTGATTATGTGCCAGAGGTTGAGAAATAGGGTGTAGTCGATTTGGATGAGCTATCTAAGGATTTGTGTTAGACAGCAGCCAGGAAGAAGAAGAGAATGTTATTCCGCAAGAGGGACAGAGTACACCAACTATTGCTATAAGAAAGTCTTCTAGGGTTAGCAAATCACCACAGCGTTTTTCATCATCTTTGTACTACATATTATTCATTGATGCTGGTGAACCAAAGTATTATGACGAGGCTTGCAAAATGAGAGTTTGATCAAGTGGGAATTGGCCATGAAGGATGAGATAAACTCTTTGTTGACAAACTAGACGTGGGAGTTAATAGCATTGTCAGCCGATAAGAAAGATCTTTATAATAAATGGGTTTATAGATTGAAGGAAGATCGCGATGGTAGAAAGTGCTACGAGGCTCGATTGGTGGTCAAAAGCTTTCAGCAAAAGGAAAGGATTGACTACAACAACAACATTTTTTCTCCAATTGTGAAACTGACTACAATGCTTTAAGACTACTTTTCTTCATGGGGATTTAGAGGAGGATATCTACATGCATCAGCCACAGGGTTTTGCAGTGAAAGGGATTGAGAAGATGGTTTGCAAACTGAGCAAGAGCTTGGTATGGGTTGAAGCCAACTCTAAGGCAGTGGTACAAGAAGTTGGACAACTTCATGTGCAACAATGAGTTCAAATGGTTAGAGGAGGATCATTGCTGTAATACCAAGGGGTTTGACAAGTCTTATGTGATATTGTTGCTATATGTGGATGACATGCTTTTTGCAAGGTCTAATATTGGGGAGATCAATAAAGTGAAGAAGACGCTGTCGAAACCGTTTGCAATAAAGGATTTGGGAGCGACTAAGCATATCCATGGGATGAGAATAATCCGGATAAAACAAAGAGGACTTTGAAGGTATCACAAGCCGAATATATCAAAAAGGTGCTCAAGAGGTTTAGTATGGGTGATGCAAAACCTGTTGGAACACTTTTGGCTCATTTTAGATTGACTAAGGATTAGTCACCAAAGACAGACAAGGAGCAGGACTAAATGGAGAAAGTTCCGTATGCATCTGCGATTGGGAGTCTTATGTATGCTATGGTTTTCACATGCCCTGATATTGCACAAGTAGTGGGAGTAATCTGGGAAAGCAATATTGGGAAGCAGTAAAGTAGTTGTTGAAATATTTATGCGGTTCGACAGATGTCTCGCTTTGCTTTACAAGGGCTGGTCTAAAGTTGCAAGGTTATGTGGATGAGGACTTGGTGGGTGACGTGAATAGTCGAAAAAGTACTACCGGGTTCGTTTCTACTTTGGGTGGTACAGTTATGTGTTGGGGCTCTAAGTTGTAGAAGATTGTTGTGCTATCAACAATGAAAGCCAAGTATGTGGCGGTCACAAAAGCAACAAAGGAGATGGTATGGTTACAAGGGATTGTGGATGAGTTGGGGAAGACGGTAGAGAAAGGAGTGTTACATAGTGACAGTCAGAGTGCCATCTTTCTTGCCAAGAATCTAGCCTTTCATTCGAGGTGCGAAGAATCTAGCAGACATGCATGTTGATAAAGGTTATGACTGTTGATAAGCTAAAGATGCAGCTTTAATTAGTATCCAAGCTTTGAGGTCGTGGAGATGGGTGTTGTGGGTGTTGCTAATTAATGGTGTCTGTTGATGGCTGTCAAATCTTGGAAGCGCCATTGATCAGTCTTCAAGTGGGAGAATTGCTAGGATGTGAAGACAATTAATTTTTGTGACCCTGGTTCGGATCACCGTGAGACTAGTCTGGACCACCGCGAACAGAATGAAGAATTTTAAGTTTCTGGAAATCTGGTCTGAACCTGTGTGAAGTTGGTCCAGAGCATAGTGAAATTGGTTCGGACAAATGGGACACAGAATTACGTGAGAAGCGTGTTTTCAAGGGTTTTTTGATGTGCTAGTTTGCTTGGACTATAAAAGCAAAGCTAGGGATGCCTCCTATTGAAATTTTGTTCATTTTTTTTATCATAGTGAAACCCTCAAACACCCCGTGAAGTATAATTAGATAAATTGCTTAAGTCGGAACCATGTATATTCTCATTTTTCGATTGCTTATTTCTTTTGCTTGTGTGTGTTTGTTCTCTTGCCCTAACATGTACCTGCCCCTTGCATCAAAGGGTGATTTTATAGGCATTTAGAAGGTAGAATCCCCTTAGGATTAGGATCTTTGGATCTCGGAGTGCAGATAAGTATGACACCAGACAAGTCCATTGACATTAGCTTTCCTAACCCCTTTAAGATTAGGAACACCCGTGGATTTTGGACTGTTGGTAATTATCCACATAAGCTATCCCCATAGGAATAGGTGGTGGTAATTGCTAGGAATGGCAACCAGGCGGGCGGGGCAGGTTTTACCTTATCCCAACTCTGATTCGAAAATTTAGCACCGCCCCAAATTCGGACTGGGTAATGTATGAGTACCCCCAACCCCTCCTATTTTTTCTCTATTAAGAAAATATATTCTAGACTCCAAAATAAATGAACACAAAAAATAAAAGTTGACAAAATAAATATTATAACTTAACCAAAATCTACCATCTAAAAGATAAATGGAGGATATAATTGTAGGGGTTCGATTTATCCGGACCTTGACCGTGGCTCTAGATAGGACCCTTCCTTCACAGCTCCGTGCTTCCTCCGCTGGACCTGCAACAAGTCACTAGGGCTTATATTGCCCAGTGACCCTTCGACGATCAAGTTAGATCTCAGGGGTAGTGTTTAGGTCTAGGGTTAGGATAGTGTGGCGTACCTCTCTCAGGTGTGTATCCCCTTGTATTTATAGACCTAGGTTTACTTGACTTCCAAGCTAGCGTGTGGAAAATACGCTCAGGTAACCGCCTCGGGTGACGTCATTCATGACGAAGGGAATGAAACGGTTACGGAGCACATGGGCAGGCCTGATCCCAATGATTACGCCTATCCCATGAAGAGCATGACCCTGGCGGGACCCATCTAGCGTAACTGCCTTTCCTGTGCATCTCTGAACATACCGGAGCAGGGACAAGACTGATGATGATTCTGAAGTACTCAGGTACCGACCCTGAATATTCGACCGAGACGTATACCGAAGGGTACTCGTCACCCGTCCGTGACCCGGACCTTCTTTAACCATCGGTTCGCGACTCATGGCCAGGTTATCGAGCTGGTAACTGAGGCCACTACAATAGCCCCTCAACGCTCTAGAGTATCACGCATCGGCTCTAGGGAGTTGATCCCACTCGTGGACCGATGCATTTGAGTTGTCAGCGAATATGATACCGAAGAACGGAGCAGCCTCGGTGGCGACCGAGCATCCAGCCCCAACCCCAGCCCTAGGAGCCACGTGTTGATCATTGCCGAAGCGGATGACATCACGGGTCGTCTCGGCACGTGAAATGTCAGATGATTGGTACGAAACGTCCCTTCGGGGACACGTGTCGAAGTGTGAATGGCTCGGTGCGCAGCGCGTCTGACCTCGGTTCTGACCTTTGATTGCTGTCCGTCGGATGTGGACACGTGTCAAAGATCCAACGGCTCGGTGAACGACGCTTCGTTTCCCGCGCGACCCCTCGTACGTTCCATTATAAATTCAAGGCAACAGGAGAGAGAACGTCATTCTTCTCTCTAATTGACGTCGAACTGCTGCCGCCCTATCTTGAAAAGCTTAGATCGTGATTTCGAGTGGTTTGACAACGAATCTTCACACAAGACCCTGGTATGTTGATCTCTACTCATCAATCTTCAAGTTTTGTCGATTTTTTCAAGCTTTTGTATCGTTTTCGACATGCATTGAGGGGGAGACGCCGCCCGCCGTTGTCTGGTTCGCGGCGGCGCTGGCGTTTCCTGCTGCTGTTCATGTTCTTCCCGAGCCCCAAATTCTTCCCGAGGCCTAAAATCATACCGAGGCCTATCTTCAACTTCATACCACAGGAGAGACTTAGAGACCACGCAGATGATTCCCGAGAACCAAGGTTCTGAAAAAGACCGAGGCCAAAAATCCCCGAGGAGTAATGACCATTATGTCCCGAGCACTAGATTTTTTCGCTTTCCTCCTAGGCATATAGCTAATGGGCTTTTGCACATTCTCTTCTTGTTAGGTGGGGGCGAATGGTCATTGAATCCTCCTCGGACAGCTCCAGTAGTTCTGACGACTCCTTGGTCAAAGCCATTTTTCAAGAGCTTTTGAGCGAGAGACTTTACCGGGTCCCAATTGACTATATCGAGCCGGCCGACCCTAACCGAACTCCGCGAGAGATTACTTCACTTGATCCTTGGGAGATGGATGGCCCAAGTACTTCGGACCATGGACCGGGACCGGGACCGTTTGCAAATTCGCCCGAGGAGGTAAGAGGGCGCCGAAGACCAATGAGGCCCTACTCCTACCGAAACAAGTATTTTACCGGTGCCCCGGCCGCCTATGCCGAGTTCAAGAGAATTTACAGCATTCTTCCTGGCGTTGAGGTCCGATTGCTCCCAGACTCCGACCCCAAAAAACATCCGCACCGCCCAGGGGAGTTGATCTTCCCCTTGATGGCCATCACCGAAGGTGGAATCAGGTTTCCGCTTCACCAGTTTGTCCGTCGGGTGCTCCGGACCCTCAGCCTTACCTCTTCTCAGCTCACAGTAAACTCTTACCGAATCATCACCAGTATTATTGAGTTGAGGAGACAGTTTAACTTGACCTTCGGGCTTGAAGAGCTCTTCGGAGTCTACCTGGTAGGAGTCAACTGAGAGAGCGACCGGTACTACCTTTCCTGTCGGACGAGGTATGACACGTTCTTGATTGACCACCTCCCAGACTCCGAGGAGTGGGCGAGTATCTATGTCTCGGTCACCGGGAACTTCATGTTCGGGCCCGGAGAGAGCATAGATACAACCACCAGAGTTCAATTTGGGATTGGAGCTCCTGGTTGGTAAATTGTTCTTCGGTAGATTACTCTGGTAGATTACCTGTAGATTTCTGCTATACCTTGCGTACTTGCATTGATTTTCTTGTTTTGGTACTTCTTTGCAACCGAAGGCATCGTTCAGGAGCTTCGGGAAAGGGCCGTCCGAGCTCGGATAACTGCCGCCTACGCAATCCCAATCACCAGCCGGTATGCCCCTCAGCTCCTCGGTTACGTCCCCACGTATTCTAGCTACTTAAAGAAGAAATCGAGGAAGCAAGGGGTCCCGAGGGCAGGACGAGGAGGCCGAGGAGGAGGTCGAAGGGGAGGCGGATGAGCGGGGAAAGGAGGTAGAGGGAGCGCGCTTGGCACCGAGGGCAGCAGCTCTGAGCCTTGAGGTGTTTTAAGAGAGGAGATCGACCAAGAGACCCCCGAGAGGACCGGACTAACCGACGAAATGACGGGTCGCAGAGCTCGGGAGGTGTTGAATCTTAGACGTCAAAGGCCGGGGGGCTGAGGCCGAGGTTCAGTTCCCGGGACACGTGGTGCTGGGACTTCAGGGACGATACCCGTTTCCCCGCAGGGGCCCTCGGAGAAGAGGGCTCGACGTGAGGTGAAGCCAGAGGTAAGGACAAGGAAACTGTCCGGATTACCGAGGAGGAGGAACGGGTGGAGGAGCAGGATCAGAAGTCTGCTGAGAGAGGAGAGGGGACCTGGGTCCATCCGAAGGACCTTCCCTGGACCCCAGAATTTGGCCACTACACCGGCCGCCTGATTCACCATGCGGACAGCGTGTCGAACCTCGGTACAGCGTTCGGAATGCTCCGAGGCTGTATTCTTCCCAGGGACGCCAAGGCTGTCCAGGGGTTGACCGAGGACATCACCGGAGAAATAGCGCAGACCCTTTTTACTGTAAGTTGTTACTTTTCATTTATTGTTGTTGGCTATGAGTCCGCACTCGTGATTCTTCTTCGATTTGTTGCTTGCAGGCTGGTGCTCGGGCTTTGGTAGTCAACGACCGATGCAAAGCTCAGGAGTAAGAGATTGATGAGCTGAAGAAGGCCCTTGAGCTAAGGGAGGATGACTTGAAGATAGCTCGGGAAACCTGCGATCTTTACCTTGCGGATTTCCAGAGGTGCGACAAGGAGAGGGTGGGTGCCGAAGCCCGAGTTGCAAAAGCTGAAGAGGATGCAACCACCCTAAGGGTCACCCGGGCTCGCGAGGTTGAAGCTGCTGTGAACAGAGGCTTTGATGAAGGCTGGGCCGCAGCCGGGGTGGAGTATAAGAAGCAGGTTCGGGAGATTGAAGCTGAGCTGTACAGGGATCACTTCTTGGATGGGCTTCGGTTCGGCCATGAAGCTCTTTTGAAGAAATTTGATCTCCCGGAGGACTCGGAGCTTCGAGTCCTGCCCGAGGAAGAGGATGAGCAAGCCTTGAATCCCGATGGGGAAGTTCTTTCCGAAGGTCAAACCACTCCTGCCGCCGTCGCTCCAACCGAGGGTGCGGTCCAGACCCCACATCCTCCCAGTACTTAGGATTTTTGCTTTTCTTTCCACTTCTGTTTGGCTGGACGGTTCCGAACATTTGGATTTTACCGTTCCAGGGTTTTGTTAATATTTTCTACTTAACAGGTGCCGAACAGTTGGCCGAAGCCTGATGGGATGTAATAGTTTTGACCTAGGGTTTTAACCTGCAATCCATTTTTCTTTCCCTTCATGACTTGTTCATTTTTGAGATGCCTGCATGGCTATGTGGTTATAACCGAAGGGTGATTCTGCCCCTGCTTCGGTCAAACGTTGCGGAGTGACGAGGCAGGGTTTAACCGAAGCACTAACCGAGGAGATTCTCAAAAATGTTTGTCGGAAAGTTAGGGTATTTTGAGCCCTTGAGAGTTAACCGAACCACGGAGCGAATTCACCGAAGTTCCAACCGTCGGATGGATAAAACAGGCCCGGGTATTTTGAACGGAGGCAATTAATTAGGAGTTTTTTGAATTTTGTGTGCCCCTGCGTCAGTTCAATATACTTCGGTCCTGGCGAAGTGAATTTAAGGTAGACTCAGCGTGGTGAGGTAAGTCTGCTTGGATTGGGGCTAGGGTCCCCAAAGTGGAAATGGCGTCAGCCATGACTTCGGGGCGTAGCGAATCCAAACAGTGAGAGACTCATTGGTTGGTCGGTATAAGGGACTCGGGATGAATACCGAGTATCCTTAATGCGACCGACCGAAAGTCCGAACGACCGAGAAAGCCGTGGTGACTTGGTGAGAGATCCGCCCTGGGGGGTTACCCGTGGAGGACGGTCTCCGATGTCAGGGTAAAATGGTCCGAGGAAAGACGAACCGAGTACGAAGAGTAAATGACAAGATTGAACAGTAAGAGTTAGAAAATTAATTTCTCATTGAAACTGAAACGTGTCATTACATAAGAGTTGGTCTCCACCTCATAACTTGGAGAGTAAAAACTTTGCAAAAAGGGGGAAAATGAAGCAGGGTTTTGACACCGAAGCTTGGCTATCCGTAAAATTTCTTCAAATTGTTGGCGTTCCAGGTCTTGGCGATTGGAGAGCCGTCCAGCTTCTCCAGCTTGTAATTTCCCGAGCCAAGGTGCTTGAGAACTCGGAAGGGGCCTTCCCAATTAGGCATCAGTTTTCTCTTTTTGGACTTGTCCACCACCTTCTTCCAGACAAGATCGTCTGGTTTGAAGGACCGAAGACGGACGCTACGATTGTAGCCCTTGGCAACCTCTTGCTGATAAGAAGCAAGCTTGATTCTTGCATTTTCGCGCTCCTCTTCGGCCAAGTCGAGGTCTGCGGCGATGTTCTCGTCGTTCACTGACTCGTCAAAATTTTCAGTCTGGATTGTCGGGAGCCTGACCTGGAGGGGAATGACAGCCTCCATTCCAAATGCCAAGGAAAAGGGGGTGCGGCCGGTAGATCGCCGAGGCGTTGTACGGTAGCCCCAGAGCACCCTGGGGAGCTCCTCGGCCCACTTGCCCCGGCGTGATTCGAGTCGACGCTTTAGCCCGGAGGAGATTGCCTTGTTAGCGGCCTCGGCCTGCCCGTTGCCCTGAGGATAATATGGAGTAGAGGTGTCCCATTTGATGCCGTACTCGTCCAATAGAGCTCGGTATTTCTGTCCGGTAAACTGGCTCCCGTTGTCGGTTAGGATGGTGAAGGGGACGCCGAAGCGAGAAATAATGTTTCGCCAAACGAAACGAATGATGTCCGCTTCCTCAACGGTAACCAGAGGTTCGGCTTCGACCCATTTTGAGAAGTAGTCGGTGGCGGTGAGGAGGAACTTGAAACCTCCTGGAGCAACGAGGAGCTTTCCAACAATATCCATGCCCCACTGGGAAAAGGGCCATGGGCTGGTGAGGGGACTGAGGTCCCGAGCCGACTGATGAATGATAGGAGTGAACATCTGGCACTTCCGGCAACGCTTCACAAATTCTTCGGAATCTTTCTTCATTGTTGCCACCAGTACCCTTGAGTGATGGCTCGGTGTGCGAGGGAGTGTCCACCGGAGTGGCAACCGCTGTCCCCGGCATGAAGTTCCTCAATAATGCCAGGTACCTGGTGGGGGTGTGCAACAAGTAAGTACGGGCCGGTGAATGACCTTCGGTAAAGCTTGCCGTTCGGGTTGAGCCAGAAGAGGGCTGCTTTGTTTCGGAGTCGGTGGGCATCCTTCTTGTCAGTGGGGAGGATGTCGTCACACAAGTAGCCAATGATCTCGTCCATCCAACTGGGACCGAGCTCCACGTTGAGTATCTCATGGCTTAATGCTTCCAGCTCAAAGCTGGGATTGTCTATCGAACTGAAAGAGATGGACCGGTGTTCTGAAGCGGAACAAGCCGAAGCGAGTCCGGCGAGGGCGTTGGCATGGGCATTCTGTTCCCTAGGGATGTGTTCGACGCGAATGGCCTTGAATCCTTTGATCAACCGAACAGCAGAGCTGAGGTAAGTGCGCATTCGGTCGTCCCGAGCCTCGTATTCCTCGGAGAGCTGGTTGACTACCAACTGAGAGTCGTTGTAGATTACAAGTTCGTCGATGCCAAGTGCTTCGGCGGTCTTGAGTCCGGAGATGAGCGCTTCATACTCGGCCTCGTTGTTGGAGGCCGGGAAATTGATGGATATGGAGCTTTCATGTAGAACGCCCGGGGTGAGAGGAGCACAATTCCGGCTCCGGCGCCTCGGCTATTTGAGGCGCCATCCACATACATCTTCCAAATATCGCCATGGAAGAGTTTCCAAGCGGTGCTAGGGTTTGCTTGGAGAGCGGCTTCGGGGCGGGGAGCTGGAATGGAAGCCAGGACGTCGGCTGGAGTGAGCTCGGCGATGAAGTCGGCAAGAACCTGAGCCTTGATTGCAGTCCGGGGTTGGAAATGGATTTCGTAGTTTGCGAGCTCGACGGCCCACTGGGAGATTCGGTTGGAGAGATCCGCCTTTCGGAGGAGTGACTTAAGAGGGTATTCGGTAAGTACAATGATGCGGTGGGACTGGAAGTATGGGGCAAGCTTCCGAGATGCGGAGACGAGGGCGAGAACGAGCTTTTCCAAAGGAAGGTAGCACGTCTCAGCGGGTGTCATTGTTTTACTGGAGTAGTAGATAGGTTGGTGCTCACGCCCCTCCTGTCGAACGAGGACCGAGCTTATTGCACGCGCAGAAATGGCAAGGTATAGAAACAAATCTTCCTGGTCCCGAGGAGTTACAAGGAGCGGGGCTTCGGAGAGATAGAGCTCGGTCGCAGTCTTCTGTCCAGTTGAAACTGCGTCGGCTTCCTTTTAGGAGGGCAAAGAATGGCTGGCACTTGTCGGAGGAGCAGCTGATGAATCTATTTAGCGCGGCGGCCATGCCGGTTAGGCGTTGTACATCCCTCTTGTTGTGAGGAGCCGAGAGTTTCTCAATGGCAAGGAGCTGGGCAGGGTCGGCCTCGATAGCGCGACGCGAGACGAGATGACCGAGGAACTTACCGGAGCTCACTCCGAAGGCGCATTTCTCGGCGTTGAGGCGGAGCTTATGCTTTTTGAGTATCTCGAAGGCTTCGGCGAGGTGAGTCAGGTGGTCGCCGGCCAGCATGCTTTTGACCACCATATCATCGATGTAGGCCATCATGGTGTCGCCCAGTAATTGCTCAAACATCTTAGTTATCATACGCTGAAAAGTTGCCCCGGCGTTCTTCAGACCAAAAGGCATGACAAGGTAACCGAAGATCCCGTGGGGGCTGATGAAGGCCGTGTTCTCAACGTCACCCTCGCTCATGGCGATTTGATGGTAGCCCCGGTAGGCGTCCATGAAGCTGAGTCGGTCATGACCGGCCGTTGCGTCGACGAGCTGGTCAATCCGCGGGAGGGGAAAGAATTCTTTTGGACAGGCGTCGTTGAGATTGGAATAATCAACGCAGACCCTCCATTTACCGTTCTTCTTTTTGACAACCACGGTATTGGCCAGCCATCTGGGGTACTGCACCTCTCGGATGGCATTTGCGTTCAGGAGTCGGTTGACCTCTTCGATGACGGCCTCGGAATGAACTGGGGAAGACCTTCTTGCTTTTTGCACGACCGGGCACTTGGCTCGGTCGATGTTGAGCTCGTGGCAGATGAAGCTGGGATCAACCCCGGGCATTTCGTATGGGGTCCAGGTGAAAACTTCGATGTTACTCTTAAGGAAGTTCACCATGTCGTTTCGCTCGGTGTCACTAAGTGAGGAACCGACAAGGAAGAAACGTGAACCGTCTTCTGTTATGGGGATTGTGACAAGATCCTCAATAGCTTTCTCGTCGGCTGGCCTACCGACGTCGTCCAGAACCGGGGCTTTGGGCACTTCGATGAGATTGACTCTGGAAGTCTGCTTGCTGCTCCGGACCGCATTGACATAACATCTCTTGGACGCGGTTTGATCTAAGTATAGGTCCTTTTGTCGTCCGTTGGCACCAATGAAGCGGACCACCTGGTGATAAGTAGAGGCGATAGCCTTCAACTTATGGAGCCAGGTGCGCCCAACAATGGCGTTGTAAGGGCTAGGGACATCGACCACGACAAATTCCATTTCGAGTACGACCGAGCCGGAGCGGACAGGGAGGGTGATCAAATCGAGAGGCCAGACCGGAGCCCCGTTGAAGCCTATGAGTGGCACTTCGAAAGGACGAATGTCGGCGTCTGAGAGTTTCAAATCTTTAAACAGGGAGTAGTACATGACCTCGGCTGAATTGCCCTGGTCTATCAGGACGCGTCGGACGTTGAAGGCTCCGATGCGTAGCGTGACCACGAGGGCGTCATTATGTGGGAGTTGGACACGAGCGAGGTCCTTCTCGGTGAATGTGATTGTCCATTTAGCTCCGTCGTCGGTCCGCGGCCGCTTTGCTTCGGGACCGACTAGCATAACCTATTTGGAAGAGGAGGCGTCATCCAACTCGGCGCGGATGATACGAGCAGCTTCGGAGTTTAGCGGGCCGTGGATGACATGAATTGTCTGGACCTCTTCTTCGGTGTGTGCTTCGGCCTATTGTGCCCGAAGCCTTGTCTTCTCATGATCGATCAGGTTACCGAGATGGCCGCCGGCGACAAGCTGCTCCAAATAGGCTTTGAAGGGTTTGCAGGAGGTGGTAAAATGACCTTGTTCGTTGTGGAAGCTACATCGGACTATCGGATTTTTGATTTTCCCGTTTTCGGTACCGTGCTTTTGGTTGGGGAAGGAAAAAAAGGGTTGATCCTTCACCTGGTCGATAATCTTGTAGATAGGAACAGTAAAGACGGTTTTTTCAGCATTGAAGTCGCTCGGCCTCGGGGGCTTCCTCGGGGATTGCTTGATGTTATTGACTTGCTTCTTAGGTGTTGATACCGAGGAGGAGCCGGAGCGGACACCGAGGTGAACGGTGCCTTGGAGCTCGTGGATTTCCCGATGCCTCTTTCAGCTTTAGATTTGATGAGTTGGCACCATCCCTCGATGCGAGTCATGAGGTCCTTCATGGAGTTGGCCTTGTGTCGGGCAAGGTCGTCGTAGACTTGCTCGTCTTGGGCGGTAAGGCCGAGTTTGAACCCGCGGGCCGAGATGACCCCGTCGCAGCCTTCAATTTCGTTGAACAGCTCCCAGTAGCGCCCGGCGTATTGGCGGAGCGTTTCGTCGGGCCGCTTTCGGAGGGAGAGGAGAGAATCGATCTCTTTCTCGTGCTTATTGCTCGTGACAAACCGAGCCATAAATGCATCGCAGAGGGAGTCCAAAGAGGAGATTGATCGGGCGGGAAGCTGGTTGAACCAAGTTAGGCCTAGGTTCCCGAGGCTCGCGGGGAAGACCTTACAGAGGAAGGCATCGTCCGGGGGCTCGTTGCGGAGAAAAAGAGACATGACGAGTTTGTACTGTACCAAGTGAGTGTAGGCTTCGGTTTTTCCGTCGTACTTGGCAAATTTGGGTTGGGTGAAGCCTTTCGGGGGGGTGACCGAGTCGATCTCCCTCGTGGAGGGGGAGGTCGAGAGTCTCTTGAGTCGGGCATCGCGGTGAGGTCGGATCGAACGGTCGAAACCGTCTGGACGCTCGGTCGCGGTACGCCTCTTTTGGGTCAACTGGTCCAATCTTTCATGCTCCTTTCTCTTCGGTTGAGTGCTTCCCGACTTCCGGGGGGAGCGCTCGTGTTGACGCTTCTTGTAGCGATCTCGAGCATAGGGCTCGAGGCGCTCGGTGACCTTGCTTCCACCACCCTTCTCCATGGGACGTAAGATGAACGGGCTTTCGGAACGAGTGTTTTTGAGTCGCTCAAGATACCCTTTGGTTTGGAATTCCAGGAGGCCGTTGTCGTCGTTGGCAGCTTTGGTGAAGCTGGGAGTTGGCTCGCGACGGCCCTTCCCAACCCTAGCTGGGTGGGTGGAGGAGGCAGAAATGCTCCCGGTGCCAAGTCTCTCGAAGGCGGACGGCTTCCCGCGGGGACTTCTGGGGAAGGGAGAACGAGAGCGTTCCCTACGTCCAGTGCCTTTTTCGTTACGACCCTCCTCCGGTGGTTCGAGGTGGTCCTTAGCGGAGGGGCGAGATCGGTGCTCCATCAGGTGGCCTCCTTCGCGACTGCGGGGAGAGCTATGATGGCTTCTCCTTCCGCCGCGGCTCCCGGAGGAGTGGGATGGTGAGATTTGGAGTAGGTGCTTGATCTCTGCCAGTTCGTCTCGAACGTGCCTATCGCGCTCGACGACCGTTGTTAGGTCGTCGATCTTCCGCCCTAGGTGGCGGATGTAGATTTGAAGTTCGGCGGGAGCCCCCGCGTCCTGAGTCAAAGTTCTGACCTCGATCCCGACGGACATGTGGGCCTTTCCAAGAGCGCCTGTTCCGCCGGCGGTCAGGTTCTGGTCCCCAAGATTACCGAGACCGAAGGTGGTCTCACTAGGATGCTGATCGTCGACTTCCACCATGGTTATTTCAGAAGACTTGAGCGGAGCTTCTTGAGGAAGGGGATGATTGATTTGAGAATAGCGGCTAGGTCCCCAACAGAGTCGCCAATTGTAGGGGTTCGATTTATCGGGACCTTGACCGTGGCTCTGGATAGGACCCTTCCTTCACAGCTCCGTGCTTCTGCCGCTGGACCTGCAACAAGTCACTAGGGCTTATATTGCCCAGTGACCCTCCGACGATCAAGTTAGATCTCAGGGGTAGTGTTTAGGTCTAGGGTAAGGATAGTGTGGCGTACCTCTCTTAGGTGTGTATCCCCTTGTATTTATAGACCTAGGTTTACTTGACTTCCAAGCTAGCGCGTGGAAAATACGCTCAGGTAACCGCCTCGGGTGACGTCATTCATGACGAAGGGAATGAAACGGTTACGGAGCACATGGGCAGGCCTGACTGATCCCAATGATTACGCCTATCCCATGAAGAGCATGACCCTGGCGGGACCCATCTAGCGTAACTGCCTTTCCTGTGCATCTCTGGACATACCGGAGCAGGGACAAGACTGATGATGATTCTGAAGTACTCAGGTACCGACCCTGAATATTCGACCGAGACGTATACCGAAGGGTACTCGTCACCCGTCCGTGACCCGGACCTTCTTTAACCATCGGTTCGCGACTCATGGCCAGGTTACCGAGCTGGTAACCGAGGCCACTACAATAATTAATATCTTGTGTTGTATATTTGTTGTAAGGATAAAAATACAAGAATAAATTTTAAATATGTTTGCACAAAATAATTTTGGGTTGGGTGAATGTCTACCAGAACCTGACTGAATTTCTTCGATTCTTTCACAACACGATACCCGAAAATTTTAACAAAAACCCACCCCGATCGGAGAGGGTCAAGGTGCGACGGGTTCAATTGCCATCTCTAAGTTGCAAGCAGTCATGTTTGCCTACCCGGGACACTGTTGGAGCAACTTTCACAGCTATTGCGACGTGCGCCCGTGCTCGGCTATCTACGGTTTGAGCAAGAATTAGACCGAGACGAGATGTTCTGTCCTGTCATCTGTTAGTACCTATCAATGACTTTTCATAAAACAACCATGTTGCTTCCCGATCTCTTTCTCCTCCTATCGATCATCTCCGAAAAATTATTAGGTGGTTTTGTGGCATTATCACATGGTGTTTCGATACCATTTTTCATCACAAATTCATTTGGGGCCCAAAACTAAGTACTTGACCCGTATGAATTTGTAGTGGAGAATGATAATAGGGCATGGCGTGTCAACAATATTGCTATATTATAGAATTACTCAAGCTGCTCAGTGTCGGCCCCAACATTTGGGTTGCCCTAACCCAATCTTATGCTTTGTTGCTCATTTACTATTAAGTCATACAAAATATAAAAAAACATACAAGTTCAAAAAAAATTCAAAATTACATTGTTCTCTTAGTTTGAATAACATCAAAATGTTAAACTTGGTTATAGTGTTTTATGTTTAGCATGATATAATTCAAAGAAAACAACTTCTTTTGCATTTTTTGAAGCAAAATTTTTAATTGAGTCATCGTATTTTACTTATCCAAGAACTCGGGGCTTGTTCCGCTAACTTTTTGGGGGGGGCTTTTTAGACTTTTTAGTTGTATATGCGAGGAGAATGACCTGTCTCAAAAAGTATAAAAAGTTTTTTAAAAAAAGCGCCAAAAATGCTTTTAGCGGAACGGTGCCTCATTTTCAATTGAGATCGTAGTCAATCTCTCTTGTGAAATGGTAGTTTGAAGGTAAAAATAAAAATTGTGTTAGCTCGCTCGATTTATTTCAACTATAACTTTTTTTGATCAAATATAAGAACACATCACTCTTGTGTTTGTTAAATCGAAAATTTCCGACAAAGTAATTTATTTTCGGCAATACTGTGGATTGAGAGGAAAATAAAAAGAGGTAGAACAAAATGGAGAAATAAAAATAATTTTCATATTATTGTGAATCGGAAAGAAAACAAAAAAAAAGTAACAAAGGAAATAGAGGATCGGCCACCTGCGAATTGTACTCGCCGCACCCGGAACTTACACAACTTGTAGAGACCAGCAACACCATGGAACTGCCTTGCGCTAGTATATGAAACACTTTTATTTTTATATCTAACTTTGAATTTTTTTTTTTGGATTGCCCAAGCCCGAGGACTTGCGGGACTTACCCGGAGCTGGCCCTGAAGCTGCTTCTCCTCTGAAATCTCATGAGTCAGGCCCCTCTCCTCTAAAATTTAGGCTCTGTTTGAAATCGTGGAAAGAAAAAGAAAAGAAAAAAAAATAAAAAAAAGGAAAATAAAAGAGAAGAAAAATAAGAGAAAAATGAGAGAAAAAATTTACTATTCACTGCACTAAAAGTTCTTATTTTCTTCGCTCTTCCTCTTCCAATTATATTCTTATTTTCTTTCTCTTCCCTTCCTTTTCCATGGTTTCAAACAGTCTTTAATCATCTTCTAGCTGTAAAGAGATGCTCCAATTTTTCCCTCTCTCACACGCACCTGATCGCTCTTCCTCTTTTGATGGAGTAGTTGATACAAAGTTCCTGTAAACCCACCAACCACCATTCCTCAAACGCCCTCCCTCTGGCGACACCTCTACTCTCATCAAGATGGCTAAGATGGCAGCGGCCTCGGTCCGTGACTCACTCTCACAGACGCTCGTGTTGGCCATCGCCTCCCTTTTTCATCCGTCGATCGATTAGTATCTGTCCCACCAAAAGGGAGAAACCCTAGACTAACTCATATGTTTTGTGTAAGTCTACGCGTGTGAATTGAGAGTTTTTTATGAAAGTAATCTCTTTTTAAAAACAATTGGTCGAAGTACTCTGATTTTCAAATTAATTTTAAAACTACTCGGTAGCGCCACTTCAAATGCCGCTACCCAAGTAGTACTATTCCAATTGGCGCTATATGCCATGTGGCGCTGTCCCGATGCCACGGTGGACTGAACAAGCGCTATTTGAACAAGCGCTAGCCAATTCGGTAGCGCTCTTTGAAAAAGCGCTACCCATTCAAGTAGCGTCATCTCAACTAGCGCTGCCTCTTATAGACTGTCAAACTGATCGATCAGTCAAATCGTTCAGCCTTCATGTTAAGAAAGTACCATCAACACTAATTACAGGGCGACAGTGCTTGAATCCTTCAATGGTGGGCCCGAAAGCCCAAAACACAGCGTCAAATATAACATGTCCTGGTCTGCCTGTCTCCTTTGTTATGATATGGGTTTGAGTACCCGAATTCCTCTCTTTAATTATTTCTTTTTTATGTGTATAAAAAGGAGACATATGCGTGATATATTTCAAGCAACGGGTCGTCATTGGCATCTTGATGACGATTTTGAATACCCTTTGAACCCAAACATGCGATACACACCCACCGTTGTTGGAGAAATGCAACGCGAGTATCAATGCCAGCTTGAACAATATGAAGCTCTAACATTCGACTACCGAACTTTGAACATTCCAATTCCACGTCGCCAAGCAATTGGCATGGCGATTGATACTCCTCAATTGTTGCAAAGAGCCCTGCATCATTTTCGTGAAGAAGTGAACCGCATGCAAATGCGTTTACAACGACATCACTTTCAATTCTTAGCAAATGAAAGAAGAGATGAGGGATTAATGGCTGAAGCTCGTTTCTATATGGAGGCTAGTATGAACGAAGACGTTCAATCCGACATCGAGATGTCAGACGAAGATCAAGAACCATGAATGTGGGACCAGTGGAAGATCAAGAACCATGAAACTACCTTACCATTCCAACTCTAAGTTTCTTTTAATTCGGTCATACATTTCGTTTTGTATCTTAGTGTCATTGTTGGAGCTTTTATTTTGTTGCATTACCATCCTGTAGTAACTATTGCAACTACTTTTTAATTCATATTTTTTTCTGGTCAAACCATTGGGCAGTAGTGATTAATTAATAATTATATATATCCATGACAATACACAAATAAGTAAATTAATTAATATCATGTTTTTTCTGGTCAAAATGCAATAGGAAATAAAGGCTGAAAAAGGCTATATGAATTGATGATGGTTGAAAAAGCAGAAGGAGTTAAAAAAGACTACAACTGAAAAAACTGAATGCCAATATGAGGCTAAAAAAGACTGTATTTCATGAAGGTTGAACGATTTGACTGATCGATCAGTTTGACAGTCTATAAGAGGTAGCGCTAGTTGAGATGACGCTACTTGAATGGGTAGCGCTTTTTCAAAGAGCGCTACCGAATTAGCTAGCGCTTGTTCAAATAGCGCTAGTCCAGTCCACCGTGGCATCGGGACAGCGCCACATGGAATATAGCGCCAATTGGAGTAGCGCTACTTGGGTAGCGGCATTTGAAGTGACGCTACCGAGTAGTTTTAAAAATACTTTGAAAATCAGAGTACTTCAACCAATTGTTTTTAAAAAGAGATTACTTTCATAAAAAACTCGTGAATTGAACTCTTTTCTTCAATATGTTTTTCCCTGTAAAGTATAGTTGGCTTAATTTGGCAGTTCAAATTACGAATTAATTTGCTCGTTGGCATTGCTTATAGCATAGCTTGTTATATACAGGTATGCTACAACCCATGGTTCAAAATATCTGTATCGGTTGCCATGACTCGGTATCCATTGTATCGATCAGTAATACGAGACGTAAATTTTTTAGAACTTCGCGCAACATAAGAAAAATTTCCCAATACGGTAGTGGCCAGTAACGGCCATATTTTGCCCGTAATAGCACGTATTTTGTCGGTAACAACCGTTACCACCTGTTACCACCGTTATGTAACGGCCGATACCGTTACTAACACCATTTTATGTGCGATTTTCCTTCACTCCGCAATATCGACTATAACTGTAACGACCCTGATTTTTGGTAAATAAAAATTTCGTTAAATATTTGAATTTTATTTTAATTACTTGGATTGCTTTTAAAATATCCTTTTAATTTCTAATAATCCGTCATAATTAGATTTGAGACTTTTAAAATTATAACTTTTCGCATTAGACAATATAGTTATTTTTCTAAAGAAAAGTATGCTTATAAAAGCACTTGGATATTTTCCTAGTATTTGAAATAAGGTCTTAAAATTTTATTTCTTGGCTAGAAATCCTACATGGCAAGTATAGTTAGTTTTTAACCGGTTAGTTAGCAAACCGAACTACCATTTCACCTAGTTACTTTCTCCTAACCCTAAATGAGCTTTCTTAACCCTCTTTGGATCTTGTGAACCTTCCTAAACCCTAATTGAACCATTAGGCCATTAGAGGTGATCATTTTACTCCTTGATTAGTCATTTTCAAGACCAGACTCATAACTTACCTCATTACCTATTGGTTATTAAATGTTAGGGAAAATTTTACCCCTTGGTTAATAAAATTAGGCCTTGCCAATAAACTTGACTGGACAAGACAAAGCCAAATCTCATCATTTTGCTTCCAATGGAAGTAAACTTAGCATTGTCATGCATGCACACCTAATATAAGCATGCCTAAATTGCCTAGGTACACTTTCTAGGAAATTCATTACCCATTGGGCAATAGTTGTTAGGGTAATTTTTATCCTTTGAGTAAAAAGTATAAGTCTTGCCATAATCCAAGGAGTAACCAATTCTAGTATGGTCCTAGCCTTTTATTTTGTTACCAACCTAGGTTATAATCACCTAGACTTATCCTACAAAGCATAAGATCATAGTTAGTTTATGGCCTTATGTGGCATTTTCTTCCTTAACCTTTGGATAATAATTGTTAGGGGAAATATTAACCTTTGGGTAATAAAAAAAAAAAACTAGTCTTTCTAATAAAAGACTTAAATTGATAAGGCTAGTAAATTAGGTACTTGAAAAATAGAAGGCAATCTTATTGTTTCAAAAAGAGGAAAACTAGTCTTGCCACATGCAAGTCTAAGAACAATAGCCTTAACCCTAAATTGGCCAACCTAATTACATTTCTAATTTTTCTTAAAGCTTATATTAGTATGCCCCTTGAATAAAAGTTTTCTAGGGAAATTGTAACCCTTGGTCAATGTTTAAAAGCCTTAGCCATGTCAATTTTTTTTAGGCTTAATAAGACTAGTTAGTACTTAAGCATGCCTAAATAAATCTAGGTTTACTTTCTAGGAAATTATTAACCATTGGCCCATAAGATTACCTTTTGAAAGCTTAAACCTTAATCATGACCTACCTTAGGCCATTAGGATTAATAACTATATCCCTTGACTAGTCATTCAAGCCATGCCACCTTTCTTATTCCTTTAACCTTTGGTTAATAAATGTTAGGGAAATTTTTACCCCTTGGTCAATAGAAACTAGTCAAGCCAATGACAAAAATTGACTAGATAAGTCATTGCCTTGCTTCCAAAAGAAGCAACATTTGTCATGCCATGCATGCAAACCTAGAGTTAGCCTTAAGCCTAATTATTTTAGAGTTACTTTCCTAGATTTTCTTTAAGCTTATTTATAAGTAAATATACCTATATACTTGGATAAAGATTTCCTAGAAAATTCTTAACCTTTGGTCAATAAGTTCACACTTGAAAGCCCTTCTTTATTTTTTTCTTATCCTTTGGTCATAATTGCTAGGAAAAATATTATCCATTGGGTGATAATTATTAGGCACACTTATGGACAAGACTAGATCTAAACCTTCATAATTATATAGTCTTATGTCTAAAAATAGCAATGACAAGTTAGGGTAGACATTGGCATGCTTGGAGACAAGATGTGACTATACAATGGAACAAAAAAATGGGAGAAAAAGGGAAAGGGAGGAGCCGGCCATGAGAGGGGAGAGAGAGTGTGCTTGTGTGCTTGAGTATTGAACACTCCAACAAGCTACATGTTTAGCCTTAAGCCTATTTACCATTGCCAACCCATTTCCTAGCTAACTTTAAGCATGATCCTAGCCAATTATGTTCTTCTTTCTTGCAAGAAGACTTTCCTAGACAAGACAAGGCCTTGAACCCTCCATAATAACCTAGGTTTTAGCCTTAAAGTCTAGGAGGTTAGTCATGACAAAGCCATGGCATGCTTGCATGCTTGAAATGACAAGCCATTGGAACAAAATCCATTGGACAAAGAGGGAGAGAGAGGCCGGCCAAGAGGGAGGAGAGAGAGCCAAGGTTTTACCTATAAATAGCACTTCATGCTTGCCATTCAACTCACACCTCACTCCTTTGCTCTCACTTCTCTCTAGAAACCATTTCTGTTTTTCCAGGCAGCTTACTGCCCTTCACAAATCCTCATTTTGCTCCTGCTTAGAGTAGTCCTTAGGACCAACTTCCTTCGGGAAAGTTGTAGAGCACTTCGAGCTCTTCAAATTAGACCCAAGAACCACCCTAATCGGTCAAGAAAGGACAAAGATATCGACGTCCGAAGTTCAGCAAAAATTCGGATTCCAGATTCTGGACAGCAAACTGTCCCCCCTTTATCACCATATTTCTCCTACCTAAAGTGGTTTCTAGGATCAACTTCCTTCACAAAAGTTGTAGAGCATTTCTAGAGCTTCAATTTCAACTCAAGAACGACCTTATTTGGCCAAGTATTGACCGAGTTATTGCCATCCAAAGTTTGGTCCAGATTTGCGAGTTTCACCAACCGTGGGATTTTCCAATTAGCTTATTCGGCCCCGACTAGTTTCGGATCAAGGTAGGATTCTTCGTCCCCGTTATTCCTAAGTATACATAGATTCTTTTTTTTATGTTTACTATTCCTAAGAAATTATTGGATAGATCTTACTTTCTAAACTCTTAGTGTAGAAACTTAAATTGATAATGGTATGATCACGTAGATTCTATATCTATTTTTCCTAATTATATGTAAATTATTTTGGAGTATGAGCATGTTGATTAATAAACTTTATCCTCAATAAACATATGCTCTTTTGAACTTCCTTCAAAGAAAGAAAGAACGACTTTTTAGAATTTATCACTTAGTTTCAATCATAAGGATGGTGATGAGCTTGTTGTATGATTGTTTGACTACTTGTTGTTGATAAAGCATAAGTGGTTTACCACTCCAAAGGTGTCCGTCCATGTGGCACTATGCTTTAGTTTGTGTGTTAAATGTTCGAGTATGATTAAATTGAGCATGCTAAATAAAATAGAGTTGGATGATCTTGCTAGTTTAGTTTCAAGATTTAA
Organism: Rhododendron griersonianum; assembly: GCA_018127125.1. NCBI lineage: Eukaryota > Viridiplantae > Streptophyta > Magnoliopsida > Ericales > Ericaceae > Rhododendron > Rhododendron griersonianum. Next base: position 36,643,709 of record CM030789.1, read on the forward strand.
ATGAATGATTTATGTTTACTTATTTGAAAAGTCTCACCGCGGAGTCTAAGCATGAATACGAGACACGAAGATCGAGAAAATTAGAAACATGACACCTAGGGTGTGATTAAAGGCAATGACTTGGTAAAATATTTTTGAAATTACATAATGACCAATGTGGGAGTCATTATGTGAGTCGTGTGTGTTTTGAAAAGGAGAAAAAGCTTTGAAATGTGATTGTGTGCCAATGGGAACCCGGTGCGGCGGAACCATTGTGAGGATACTCGGGAACCCGGAACGGCGGAACCGAGGTTGGGTGTGTGGCTTGGTTATCCGTGGAAAGGAGCCAATGCTAATGTGTGCCAATGGGAACCCGGTGCGGCGGAACCATTGTGAGGATACTCGGGAACCCGGAACGGCGGAACCGAGGTTGGGTGTGTGGCTTGGTTATCCGTGGAGAGGAGCCAATGCAAATGTGTGCCAATGGGAACCCGGTGCGGCGGAACCATTGTGAGGATACTCGGGAACCCGGAACGGCGGAACCGAGGTTGGGTGTGTGGCTTGGTTATCCGTGGAGAGGAGCCAATGCAAATGTGTGCCAATGGGAACCCGGTGCGGCGGAACCATTGTGAGGATACTCGGGAACCCGGAACGGCGGAACCGAGGTTGGGTGTGTTTTAAACCCTCATGTGGCCAAACGTGGCAGCTCATTGAGTGAATGGATTTTGAAAGCAGCAATGTGGCCGGACTTGGTAGCCCATTGTGTGTGTGTCACCAATGAAGCCGGACTTGGTAGCTTCATTAGTAACATGATTTATCTGTACACTCAATAGGGACCTGGCGTGAAAGCCCTTGTGTGGATTTTGAAAACCGCGATGTGACCGGACGTGGTAGCCCATCGTGTGTGATATTTGAAAACCACAATGTGGCCGGACTTGCCCATTGTGTGGTGTGTGTGTGAAAGAGAAAACGATTTCAAAATGTTGATTTGGAAATGAAAAGTGAAAAGGTGACACGGTCTACGACGAGTCGCGTAGGAGAAACTCAGAAAAGTCACGGACACCAACGATAGATGAATAGTGAATGTGTCATTACAAATTTCTTATTGTTTATGCATGTGTTGTTTTACATGAGATAGTATGCTACTTCTATGTCCTGTTGCCTTAAATTATGGGTTAATAAGTGAGGAACATGTTCTATTTGAGAATCGTTACCTATATGATCTATTGTTTGTAAGTTATGGGTTAGCGGGTATGAGATTATCCTACTGAGCTTTTGTAGCTCACGGTGTTACCTTTGGTGACCCTGACATATTATATCGGTGGCGACGCTGGTATAATGTGTCAGACCTGATAGATGAACAGGGAGAGCTGTAAAACCTTGGAGGCTTTTGGAGCCGAAGAGCTGGCTAGGATGGAGGAGCAGGCGAAGCTGTAAAACCCTAGATTTTCCATTCCTTTATGTAATGAAAGCACTCTGATGGGATTATGATGTAATAACGAGCCAGACTCCATTTGGTTATATCAATAAAGTCTTTAATTAACGTACCGGAAATTGGGGGCGTTACAATAACGGTGCTCGGTACCTACCTATACCATTACCTATCGATCGGCCAATACCGTCACATATCAACGATACTTCAAAAAACTTGCTACAACCATAATAACTTGTACCAATAATTGTACAAACTCTCTCATCCACCACCCTTAAGTGAGTCCCACATAACTCATGTTTTACACGAATTTGTAGAATTGCTAGTGCAAGTGTTGGTATCCCTTTTTTTGTTATATACAATCACTTTCGAAATTGTTATTTACTTATAGAATGATTTGTGGTACGGTTTATTATTTTCAACATTGTTAATATCCAGGTCGAGTTAAAACACAACGAATTCATTAAAGACAAAGTCCCATTGTAAATAGCTCTTTGTCATGTACTTAAATTGACTGATGTTGAATGTATTTGTTTAGGCCATTAAAATTTACATGTAAAGTACACTTGATTGAATTTGCAGCTCAATTTCTTGGTTTTGACGAGTATATCCCACCCTTTGCAACTGCGAGAGATCAGGACATCCTCATGGGTGTAAATTATGGATCTGGGGGTGCTGGAATTCGGGATGAAAGTGGAAACGAACTGGTAATTAGCTTTTTGCTGTTGTAGAAATGTTTGTAAATTACCACTTTTATTGCCTTCAACGATATGAGTTTTGGGTTTGGCTCCAATTTAATTCTAGTTTTTTTTTTTAAATTGTGAACCTTATATGTTCGGGAGTTTGACTCCAAAATAGTTTGGGTAAAAAGATAATTTGTTGCACTAAGACAGACATGCTAGTGTGGTAGTACCTAATTGCACAAAATAGGAATACTTTCCCTCAATTGGTTCAAGTTCGTGTTGTAGCTATGCAAATAGAACTAATAAGCAGAAACTTAATACATACTATGTGACAAAGGCAAAGATTTGGTTACCTCTTTCCCATTATGGGATTATTTCTTGAGTTGTGGTTGTAGATGCCTAATTTGTTGACAAATATATGCATGATAATTTGTTGAAAATTATATGCATTACTATTTATTATTTTGATGATTATATTTATGAAGTTTTTATTATTTGGCAAAAAGAAAATCTTTTATCGCAAAGTCCTTTTTCGGACTAATTTTTCTTTGCCTTGAAATATTGCATAAAGTCTCTTGAATTCAATGTTTAATACTTACAAAGACTTAATGAGCTCAATTCATGCTTTAACGGAATTATTTAGATGAATTTTTGAGCCACAGGTTGTCGAACCGGTTGACAGACCGGCTGTCTTTACAGAGAGCTGTGACAACCGGAGAGCACCGGATGACAGACCGGATGACCCACCGGAAGACCGGCCGGTCGACCACCCGGACAACCGGTTAGTGTATTTTCTGCAGATCAACGGCTAGTTCCAACGGCTAGTTCCCCCACTTTTCTCCTCAACGGCTCCATCACTTTACAAACGGCTAATAGGAGTTTGGATGGCTATATAAGGGATGAAGAACTCATTGATGAGTAATCAATCTAAGCTACAACAATCCATATCATTCCAAGAGCAAATTCTCAAAAGATCAAGTCCAAAATTCTCCTTGTTCTTCCACTTTCATATTTTTCTTGAGAGAACATTTGTACAAGTCGTGAGCGATAATTTTCATACTTTCTCCACATACTTGTAATTCCTAAGTGAGTGTTTGATTCAAACACTTGAAAGCTTAGAAGACCAAATTCGGGTTTGAATTTGGGTGTTATTGTTTTCGAGAGGTTTTCGGAGAAAACTCTTGCGGTTGCACTAGCTCCTCGGGAAAGCTAGGGGATTAGGTCATTGTAAGCACCCGCAAGACTTACTACTTGTAATCTTTTTGAAGATTAGTGGAACCTTCAAGTAGTTGCTTGAGGAGAAGTGGACTAGGCCGGACCGTGGACAAATCCGGGCCGAACCACTATAATCGGGTTCTATCTCTCTAACTCTCTCTCTTTTATTTGCGCATATCGTTTTGATTAAAAGATTGTTAGAGTTAATCTTTATTGGCATTTATTGACTTAATAACCCGATTCACCCCCCTTCTTGGTTGTCTTTTTTTTGGGTAACAGTAAGGTTGTCGATACTTGTTGGATAATTATGTGGTTAGCTAACCATCTGGGACTGGGCCAACTAACCACCCTCACTCTCCACTTCCAATGAGTGGTCAGGGTTCAAATCTTGCCATAGACAAGATTTTATTACTTCTCTCAAATTGTGTTTACATGTTTCAGTTGTTGTCATGACTATTGGGCTTACTTGTATGGTTGTGGAATATATTGTTTAATTTTTTATGTATAGTTTTCCTGTCTGTTTTCGTGTATTTCTCATTATATTTGTCAATTATCTCCTTGTGGATGAAAGGAAAGAAAAATGTGACCCATTCGTCATTGAAATTAAAATGCTGCTCAAGATAGTTAATAATTATGTAAATTCACAGTTACATATATCCTTAGTGTGGGATAGAATATATATTTGTATTTCTCACCGTCTCTCAAAATAGTAGATTATCAACATGCGGCTAGCAAAGGAGGATTACAGAAAATTACACTTTGAAAAGTATTAATTGATTCTATTTGTCTTTTTTCTTTCTTTTTCCCAACAGGGGGCTGTCATAAGCTTGAATCAGCAGTTACTAAATCATCAAATCATAGTGTCACGCATTGGCGTTCTACTAGGAAGTAAAGAGGAAGCTGCAAATTACCTCAGCAAGTGCATATATTATGTTGGAATGGGTAGTAATGACTATATTAACAACTACTTACTGCCGCAATATTTTAATACAAGCCGCCTATATACCCCAGAACAATATGCAGTTGTTCTAATCCAACAGTACTCGCAGCAGTTAAAAGTATGTACCATAATTTCTGTATTTTTTGCTTTTAGTTTATCCTTCTATTTTTAACGTCTGATGCAGGAAATGCTAGGAAGCTCTCTCTCTCTCTCTCTCTCTCTCTCTCTCTCTCTCTCTCTCTCTCTCTCTCTCTCTCTCTCTCTCTCTCTCTCTCTCTCTCTCTCTCTCTCTCTCTCTCTCTCTATATATATATATATATATATATATATGGATGCTGCCTGCGGATGGACCCACAATGAGACAACGAAACGCTCCAGAGTTTATTTGCAAAAATACACTTACAGGGGGGAGTGGCGTTAACAAAAAAGGGAGTGGCAAAATCAGCAGCATATATATATATTCAGTTCTGTAGATTATGGAGAGTCCCAGATTTACAGGATCAACTGGTATATGAAGAGTAAGCTTAAGGCTTACAACTGGTAAATGATGGAAATGAACTCTTAATTCTACCAGGAATCAACTACCATTGTAGATTTTCTTATTACACACTAATCAATTAAAAAAACTGTAAAGTACTAAAGATGTTATAATTTAATTTTAGGCCAAATTTGGTATTAGAGATGTAAACAATGATCCCATGAAAATCCTAGCTGAAGACAGATTTCTTATGACGAAGGAAGTGCCATGAAAAAATCCTGAAAACCCATAAAAAAAAAAAAAAGGATATGCAAAATTTAAGAGCTTAAAACAGCATTTGGCTTAGACTAGAATTAATATATTTTGTTCAACAAATGTGGGTTTCTTAATCAAGTTTCACGACATTGGCCAAGCCTCTTTGCTCAGTTCATTTATAACCATGTATATTAGATCGGTTATTTACCTCTGAAACTTTAATTAGAGGAGGATGGTAATGACTAATTTCTTGTTTTTGTATGCATTTTTTATGATAGACTTTGTACAAGTATGGAGCAAGGAAGGTTGCATTGTTCGGACTTGGTGAAATAGGTTGTACTCCATTCGAAATGGCTAGTTATGGCACAAATGGATCTGCATGCGTGGAAGTTATTTGCAAGGATGTGCAACTATTCAATGAAGGTCTTAGCTCGCTTGTTGATGAACTCAACAATAACTTGACTGACTCAGAATTCATCTTCATAAACATTACTGAAATTTCATCCGGGGATGCATCTGCTTACGGTAAGTTACCTTAATCTTTTTGTAAGCAAATTTGTACCATGTCTTATCACTTCTGCTGTTGTCCATGTTGAAGTTAATGCTTTTGAAATTAGAAGTAGAATCATATGGTTTAATTAGTTGGTTTGTCAAATCTCTCAGCTTTTAGTTTTTGGGTGTGAGTGTGGGTACCATGGCTCGAACCCTTGACATGGCAAATGACACCACAAGAGTGCCACCACAAGGGAAATCAAAGCTTTGGTCTCTCAGCTTTTAGTTTGAAAGTAAAACAACGCATCTATTGGTTTTAGCCTTTTAGGTGTGTCTGTCCTCCTCCGCTACCGAGACCCCATTGCTTGGGCATTACATGGGTACCCATTGACATTGTATTCTTTTCAACACCTCTTGCCATTTATAAATTATACTTAATTGCAACATTGACAACATCAGAATTCGTTTTCCTCTCTGTTTTGTTTTTCAAGCTTCTCCATAACTAATTAGCTACTATACTACCTCTGTAGACTACCTTATAAGTTGTAACTATTTTCTACTTTTTCTGGGCAACTTGAGAACCTTTGCACTATGCACCCTGCTTCCAAACTCCAAAGTGTTGAGACAATGTACAAGACTTGGATTACACTAACTTTATTTGGGACAAGGATTTGTGTAAGAAAAAGGGAATTGAATAGAAAGGATCTAACCACCGTGAATTGTTAGATCTTTTGAGTTTTCTATTTGTTATCATTTTTCGTACCCATATCCTAGCTTCAAATCCAGCCGTAGAACCTGCAGTAATTAAGGAAGGGGGACATCAACTTATAGGCTATTTTCCCATACATTTTATGGTCTTGCATTATCAGGTTTTGTCTTTCTTGATAGATTTCATGATTCATGCATTTTATTCCCCCCGTTTTTGTGATATAGAGCTTGTCTAAACCTCAAATATAAATGATTGAACGATTGTAATGTATTTCATTTCAGGTATTACGATTGCAAATGCTTCATGCTGTGTTGTATCATCAAACATTGGAAAAGGACTATGTGCTCCAAATCTAGCTCCATGCAGTAATAGGACTCTGTATGCATATTGGGATGGGTTTCATCCGACCGAGGTGGCTAATTTATTCCTAGCTACTGGAGCATACAATGCTCTGACTCCGTTGATATCTGCCCTCGAGCTTGACTCTGATGAAGGTAGTTATATAATTTAATTGTGTACGTACGCTATATGATGCCATATTCAGATATAAGTTGGATTTTCTGTTGTAATAACACTTGTGAGTTGTTCATTTCCGATTTCCTTGCCTCGTTTCTATATACTCCCTCCGTCCCTTATTTGAAGTCCAGTATTCCATTTTCGACTGTCCCTTAATAAGTGTCCATTTTATAAAGTTAGTAGGTAAAAGTTGGTGTATTGCCTATTTTGTCCCTAAAAGTAGATTCCATTTTGAAAAGTTAGTGAGTAAAATTGTAATGATGATGGGTAAGTAGGAAAAATAGAGGAAAAAGTTGATGTGAAAGGTATAATGATGATGATGTCTTTTTAATAAGTTAGAGTTACGAAGCAGGACACTTAAAAAGGGACGGAGGGAGTATCAATTAGTCTCCTAATTGCCTTGAGTTTAGAATACAAGAGTCGATGTATTTTGACTCCAATTCTTAATGTTTTAGACTTCCCATTCTGCTTAAAAGTCTAGTACAGTTCTCTCTGATGATAATGGGACGAAATACAAGTTTAATGTGACGGGTTGTGCTTTCACTCAACGTTTTAAGTTGGGATTTCAGATACATCTAGGAAAAGCGCTTTTATTTTATAGTGGAGTTGGGATACATGGGGATGGGTGTTCAAACAAAAAAGATGATGAAGTCCGCTTCGACTACATGTGGTTTAGGCCTCTTTTGTATCGGTTCTCACTTCTAGACACAATACTTGAGGGCAAATGCAAGATTTTGGACTGAAGTGAACCATGAGAAATACCATCCAAATTAACTGTCCATCAAATTCATCCTCCTAGTCGGAGAATCTTCTATGAAAAGGCCTTTATGTACCCCAGATGATGACTAAAAGGCTCTTATAATGTTTCCATCTCACTCCTCTACCCATCTCTAACATGCACACAGTTTTTTCACAACCTCCCCTCCCCTTCTATCACCGCACCTACCTCCCCAATCCTCAAGAAAAACCCCGGTGTCTAAATTCGTCAATTCCGGTCGAACACAACTTGGCTCTAAATTGAGAACAGAGGTTCAACCATAGATTTTGTGTTTTGCACAAGAGCTTAATTGGATGGTCAAAACTTGTCCCTTGCACCGGAGCTTGTCACAAACAAAGATTCAAGCATGGAAGAATTGATTTCCGTGAAACAGGAGCGGATGAGATGGAATAAGAAGGCTATTTTTGGTGGTGTTGGTTTTGTATCTTCCCCTATCACACTTTCACACATATAGTGACCCATTTAAATATATTCACGTATAGATATGTAGTATGTTTATTTGAGAGACACCAGAATCACATATAAATAACACATAAAAACTTACAGCAGGTTTAGGACCAAGGGTTGGCCCTAGCCCTAACCGCAAGAATATGAGCTTCTTGACGGAGTGAAAACCACACTCACCATCTGATATTAAGCTGCCATTACCATGTCTGTTTACCCAAGCAGCACCACCTTGTTTGTTATCCTTCAACCATGCACCATCTACCACCAGATGAACACTGATTGGATCGCCTCCTTGGTGCTCTGAACCACTGATGTACTCTCATGTACATTCTGATCTTGGAATAACTCTAGAACACTGATCTTCCTCCTTGTGCAGCAAAAACATAGCAGCATAAGAATTGAACTTTTAACCTAATTAATACTGTAAATGCCATTGTTTCTCCAAGGAACAGAGTGTTGGGTTTTTCTCCCATGTGTGTGTCAATCACAGGGGATCCCTCCCCATGTCACACGGTTTCCTTTTTCTTTCTTCTACTTGTATATTTATTGAGAGAGCAAAGAGAGAGGGTTAGAGGCAAGAGGTGAGGCTGAGGGGTAAGGTGAGTGGGGAGCCGGTTCGGCTCCCGGCAGAGAGCCGGAATGTGGTTCCTGAAGGGTTTTTTTAAACTCATTGTATGTGTGTGTATCTATCTAATAAAATGCAAGGGTGTTTAGGATTATTCCATCCCAACGGTTCAAATTTCTTCCCGACATAAATTTTATCTACCCATACAAACAAATCCAACGGTTCAGATTTCTTCACCTTTCACATACAAACAAATGGTAGTTTAGTAAATAAATGTGACTTGAGGGTTGAGATTGAAACAAATCCAAATTCAGCATTGATTTGGGTTCAAAATTTGAAATAGAGAATTAATTTTGAGATCCCATCACCACGTGCACGTTAATTAAAATGAGTCTCTAAGATTCATATTGTAAAAAAAACTCCTCCCTCCGTCCCTTATTTAGAGTCCAGTATTCCATTTTGGGCTGTCTCTTAATAAGTGTCCATTTTGTAAAGTTAGGGGGATAAAAGTTGGTGTATTGTCTATTTTGTCCCTAAAAGTATATTTCATTTTAAAATTTAGTGAATAAAAGTGTAATAATGATAGGTAAGTAGGGAAAGTGGAGGAAAAAATTGATGTGAAAGGTGTAATAATGATGTCTTTTTAATAAGTTGGAGTTACGAAACAGGACACTTAAAAAGGGACGGAGGGAGTATAACATTAATAAATTAGATGGGTTTGAAATGAAGGAGTTGGATTAGGAGGATATTAATTTAATTAAATTATTCTGGGTGGCAGGGTGAGGGATCATTGCACCACCGCTTTTCTTTGATGTTTTGCACCAAAGAATGCATTGAAGATGCAGTTTTTCTATGTGGATTAACCCCACCCTCTTTAATTTGGTAGTATATTCTCTCTCTTTTCTTTCTTTTTTCTTTTCTATTTTTACTCTCTTCGGAATTTTATAGCAATACAGATAAACTAAAAAAATATGAGAACTGGCTGGTAACTGGTGTGCTTATATATGCTCTTATATTGTTAAATTCAAAGCATTCGCTTGTGTGCTTATATCTGCTCTTATGTTATGTAGCGGGCCGAACATAGATGTTCGCAGTAAGGCGGACCAGGCCCGCCTAGCGCCGAGCGTGAGCCTCGTGCACGGCTCCTATCGGCGTTTTCCATCGACGCCCCGCTTGCCACGGGTTCGGCAAACGACAAGACCTTGCTCGGCCTCTACCCTCGGCGAAGTCATCGGCAACTTTACCTCCCCCGACGGTCGCGTGACCAGGTTCGGCCAGGTCCGCGCTCGGCCATCGCGGAGCATAGTATGGTGCCGACAACGACCTGCTGTTGGGCCACGCGTCCTGCCACGTACAGAAGCGGTTATAACAGAAGATGATCACGGGCGCACATGGGTGTGCCAGCTCACCCCTGAAAACGGTTATCAGATCTATTCTTTGACGTCATTTTGACATCAACACGGCCCGTGGAAGGCACGCGATCGTACTTGGAGAGCAAGCCAAAAGGCACTATATATACCTAGTGATGGTAACCCTAGCAGGGACACGCTACTCAATACTCACACTGACTCTCTCTAAGTTTTCTGCTTCCTCTCTGCGCTATACTCATCCTCTCGCCGGAGGGCCTTACCGGGACAACCCCCGGCCAGGTCTTAGTCGTGCGTTCCTTGTGCAGGCTAGGAAAAGAAAGCTAACCCATCATCGAACCACCAACGAAGGATCAAGGACCAAAGGATCACGGGCCACACAATTGGTGAACCCGACGTGAACCACTTCTGACTTAAACGGCTCTCTCATCCTCCAAACCCCCTCACTCCTTCGTAGAACAACCACCGAATCACCTACAATGGGCGGAGGTCCAACAGACGCAGACGTTTCGGGGGCCAAAGACGCTAGCGGAAACGTCATCCCCACACCAACCCTCGAAAGGCACATGTCTTTGTCTCTCGCCCCTGGGTCTGGGCTCTCACCGGTCTCAGACGACGTCACTTCGGCCTACTTCCGCCTACTGCAGCGTCACGACGACGAACGCGACAACGAACTAGCCGGGCTAAGGGCGGAAGTGGCCCAAATGAAGCAACGCATGCAGCAGGACGCCACCCCTGCCGCATCGAGATCTGGCGGAGGTGGAGGAAGAGGCATGCAAACTCCACCCCCCCCACCTCCACCACCACAAGGGCGTCAGAACGAGGGAGGCCAACGCGGATCTGTGAAAGACCGCCTAGGCTTCACTCCAGCACCAGGCGACGCCAGAGAAATCATACTCTACAAGCAACCCACCATATCTGGAACACATCGTTCTAGAAGCCATCACGACGGAACCAGGACAAGGGATACCGAGTCGTTTACAAGCACGTACTCGACTGGTCGTGCAGAGTTCTCTCGCACGACGGCCTCGCACCGTAGCCGAGACTCTGCACGGACCAGACCCCATGTCTCCGAACGCCTAGGGAACACCCCGATTGAAAACAAGGACGACGAGCACCACGCTTGGCGCAACGGGAAGGGCGTACATATTGAGGGCGCGAACGATGAGAACAAGTCCCGCCGCAACAAGGATAAAACCGTTGACGGCCCACGCCGAACGGCGACGGACCTACGACACAAGCTTCGGCAAAGAGAAGCCGAGAAGACGTCGGCAAAAGAAAACAAGGAAAGGGATTCAAAGAGATCAAAAACGGACGAACACGGCAAACCGCCGCGCCCAGGGTTCGAAAGACAACTAAAAGATCTCGGCGTCTCCCCGTTCACCTCCCACATAATCAACACGCCGCCAGAGCCCACTTTCCACCTGCCCAAATTCACGAAGTTCGATCCGTCGACGTGTGAGGCCTACACTCACCTCATCCACTTCAGACAAACCATTGAACTCTTCACGCTAAAAGATGAGGTAAAATGCAAGGCGTTCCCATCCAGCCTCGGTTCCCTGGGACTCCAGTGGTTCAACAAATTGCCCGCTGGATCCGTAAGGAACCTGGCCGACCTTGAACGCACCTTCAACACACGCTTCATCACGAGCAACAAAACGGCTAAAGAGCCTGAGTCACTGTCTCAGATGAGAAAACTCTCGTCCGAAACCCTCAGGCAATATGCCGAGCGTTACTGGCAGCTGTTCAACGAAATTCCAGGAATCGATGAATATTGGGCTGCGTGCACTTTCAAGAACGGCCTAGAAACCGGGAGCAAAATCTTAGACGAACTCGCCATCCGCCCACCACACGGCATGGGTGAACTGATGCGCGTCGTGGAAAGATTTTGCGCTCTCGAGGAACTCTATGCAGACAGGGCGGCCCAGGGAATCCCGAGCTCAACCAATCCATTCTCCTCAACCGTACACCAGCTGCCAGCACAAGTGGCAACCCAACAAACGCAGCCGAAGAAGCAAGTGCACAACATTAAAGAGGGGAAGAAGCGCCCGCCGAAGGAGCATGACTACGTGGCCGAAACCACTCACTTCAAGGAACCAATTTGGTCTTTTCTGAAGGAAATAATGAGACAACCGTGGTTTGAATGGCCGACGGGCAAGCTCGGAACCGACACCGGCCAACCGGATCAAAATCCAAGGAAAAAATGCACTTACCACAATGAGCTCGGCCACTACACGACTGCTTGCGCACCATACAAGGCTCTCCTTGAGAAGCTTGCGGCTCAAGGTCATCTCGATCAATACATTGATCGATCAAAGACGCCCGCCCGACAGATAAATCCCAACCCCAACGAACAACGCCCGCTGATCCATGTCATCCACGGCCCAGTAACCAAGGCGTCCGAGACTGCCCTCAAAGCCGACATCGATCACGCCTCGACTTCAAAGGAAGTACTCTCAGTCAGCTGCGGATCCAAGCGTCAACGACCACAAGACGTGCCAAAGTGGACGATCAGCTTCACCGAACGTGACCTTGAACACGTTCAAACACCGCATTCAGACGCCCGCGTCGTCACCATCCAGATCGGCGTTCACGACGTCAAATGCGTCCTCATTGATCAAGGGAGCTCGGCCGAGGTTATGTACTACGATCTATTCAAAAAGCTGGAACTCCCAGAATCGGCACTACTACCAACCGAAGTACCCCTCATCGGCTTCAGCGGAGCACCCGTTTGACCAGTTGGTCGAATCTTCCTCCCTGTCGCCGTCGGCACAAAAACACTCTCTGTTGAATTTATCGTCGTCAACGTGCCGAGCCCATACAACGCCATCCTGGGACGAAATTGGCTTCATGGAATGCAGGCCATTGCTTCCACGTACCACCAACTCGTCCGCTTCATCGGCAACACTGGAAGACAAGAAGACTTACGAGGTGACCAAATCGCCTCCAAAAAGTGCTACGTCTCCGCCGTCCATAGTTCTTCCAAAGCAAAACAAGTGCAGTGGGTTGAAGTTCCAGACTTGGCCGTAATCGAAGACGTCGGCCAAAAGGCCGAGGACAAAGCCGAGGAGGACCTGGTGAAAATGCCCATCAACGAGGACGGATCACGCTTCTTCTTGCTTGGCTCCTCACTATCTGACGCCGAGCGAGAAGAGATGTTCCTGTTCCTCAACAACAATCTTGAAGTCTTTGCATGGACCCCGGAGGAGATGCCAGGGGTGGATCCCAACTTTATTTGCCACTCCCTCAACATAAAAAAGGATGCCAAACCAGTGGTTCAACGGGCTCGACGTTCGGCACCAGAGCACGCCGACGCCGTCATCGAAGAGGTCAACCGACTTCTCGACACCAACGCCATTCAGGAAGTGCAATACCCAACCTGGCTCTCCAACACGGTGGTCATCAAGAAGAAGAATGGAAAGTGGCGAGTCTGCGTCGACTACACGAACCTTAATGACGCCTGTCCTAAGGACTGGTTCCCACTACCGAAGATCGACCAGCTCGTAGATGCAACAGCCGGCCATGCTCGGCTAAGTTTTCTGGATGCCTACCGTGGCTATCACCAGATTGCTATGGACCCGGCCGACATGGAGAAGACAGCATTCATAACTCCACATGGCATTTTTTGCTATAGGGTGATGCCGTTCGGCCTAAAGAACTCCGGAGCCACATTCAACAGAGCGATCTTCAAGATGCTCTACGCACAAATAGGCAACATCCTGGAAGCATACATTGACGACCTCGTCGTCAAGAGTCAAAAGGAGCACAACCATTTGAAGGAGCTGGCCGAGGTCTTCGAGATCCTTAAATTCCACAAACTCCGTTTAAACCCGGAGAAATGCGCGTTCGGCATAAGTGCTGGTAAATTCCTTGGCCACTTGGTCACACGACGCGGCATCGAAGTCGACCCTAACCAAATCAAGGCAGTGGCAGACCTTCGACCACCAAGATCAATCAGAGAGGTACAAAAACTAACTGGGATGGCGGCGGCCCTCAACGGCTTCATCAGCAAATTGTCCGACAAGTGCCACTCCTTCTTTCACACTCTCAAAGGGAAAAGCCGACGAAGTTCGAGGATCTTGTATGTGATTTATGTGTGGAGCATGAGTTAGCATGGCTTCACTTGTATTGGATAATTTTTCCTTGAGTCATTACTAAATATCCTGGGAGATATTTCTTTCCCAATTTCATTCCTTTCTAACGTAGAGAGAGAGAGAGAGAGAGAGAGAGAGACGTTTGAGAGAAGAAGAAGAAGAGGAGGAGAAGGCAAAAGCTAGGATTTGGTTCAATTGTCTTGTTCTTGAAACTCTAGTTGGTAATCCATGTTCCTTATACTTGAATTCATGTTTTAATTATTGATTTCCATGCTTGGGGGTTGGAACTCATTCACGATTAATTGTTACATGTAGAGTAGGGCTCTAGGTTTGAGTGAGTTTGGAGGGATAAAGAACATTACCTTGCATCTCAAAAATTTGGTGTTTAAAACTTGATTTAATCCTTGAGCTTGTTGTTCTTGAGGTAGCTCTATTGTATCTAAGTATATGAGTATGTGTTGGTAAAGTTTTGAAGTGTTTTGAGGTGGTTTGAGTTGTGAAATTTGTTGAAAATCAAAAGGGAAACGGATTGAGTTTTTCTCCAAACCTAGGTGGTACCAGTACCAAGTTCTTGGTGGTACCGGTACCCAAATCTCTGGATTTTGGTTCTGTAGATACCTCCTAAACGGGGCATCGCCATACAGATTGATCGTTTGTTGCTCGATTGGTTGCTTGCTTCATAAACCAAGATCGTGGACATTCCTATGGCTAGGAACATCGCCACACGATAGCGGTTATCATCAAAACAGAGTCGCCACCCAGTTTATTAAAACTGGGAAAATCGATAGAGATTCTGGGTACGGGAGCCAAGAGTACAGTATGGGGAAGGTGTTAGGCACCCCACTCTGCCCAGCCCAGTTGTGAGACTGGCCCATAGTTGTTCCACATAAGACGTATAGATGCTTTGTTTAATTCTAACACATAATCTGTTTAATTAAGCCTTTAAACAGCAAGTAAAGTGAGCTAGTGCGATAATTGAAGTATGCATCAGAAAACATAATACAAAACAAGCTGTCCCAGGGAGATGGATCCCGCGGCCGGTGAATGGATGTCACGGCCGAGGGATCCTCCTGGTTTTATGTACCGGTCGAGGGATCGAAGCCCCGGTCGGTGTTCTTCCTCACACCAGACAGAAAAGTTAGCAGATGATTAAATGCTACGATTAATCATAAATACAATAAATGAAACAAACCAGAGGCCGTTGGGCCTAACCACCTTGATCCCTCAGTTGCTTGATTGCTTCGGATTGATGGTGATCGACTGATTGCTTCTTTGAAAACCCTAGGGTTAGGGTTTGAACTTCGGGGTTTGATCGTCGGATTGATGGCTGCCTTCGGGAGGTTAGGGCTTTTGAAGAGAGGATTTGAGAGAGTATTTTTGCAGAGTATCGTGATTGATGAGGGTGTATTGTGTTCTTAATTTTGGAGCCCAAAGGCTCCTTTATATAGGCATAGGGATAACTCACTCCGGCCAATCGAAATGCACGATCAAAATTGGAGTTAGAGTGTGATTCTAACTCTTCATGGCAATCCTCTAACGTAGCCCGAATGCATCGGGAAGGTATTGTAGTTGGATCAAACGTCTGACAGAACGTTCAAGAATCTGGAAAATAAGGGATCTGGCGGCCGAGCAAAGGATCTGGCGGCCGAGGAATTGACGTTGCGGCCGAAGGATAGATCTTGCGGCCGAGGGATTGATCTCTCAAGGAGATTTCTAGCAACAGGTTGCTCGGGTGAAGAAATGATGTTAAGGCCGTGAGATCAATGTCACGGCCGACAGATGGATTCTCCTAGGATTCTGTATTTCCTGTCTGAAAGGCTGTATGGCTCTGGATTGGGTTCTCTAAGTGGCTTAAAGTTCTTACCGAAAGTCCTAAGGTTCTCGAGAAGGCAATTAGCAATCACTGTATCCATTTCATCATCGGGATGGTCCCTAAGGTGGGACTTGAAATAATCGTTAGGCCAAATTGGGGTGTCTATAGATGCCCCTCTTTGACTGAGCTCAGACGGATCGCGAGACATGTTTGAGTAAAAGTTAAAGCTGTAAAAAGCAACTCAATTTGGTCCAACCACTATTCCAAGGGGTTTTCGAAAAAGGTTTTTGTTATGGTCGGGCCGGGAGGCTGCTTACGTATTCCATAGGGGAAATTCAGACCAACCGTAGTTCGGGCAATAAAGAAAAATAAAAAGTTTAGAGGGTTAGAGACAGAAGACGTACCTTTGGGCTTAAAAAGCCATAGTGCAACGTACCTAGACTGAGCCAGGGTTTTGGCGGAAGATAGTTGAAGGAGCGAGGGGCTGCCGGGGGAATTTTTGCGGAGAGCTTCCTTAGTATTTTGGGGTAGATCAGTACACGGCAGGTGCGTTTGCTTTTCTTGATCATCCTTACTTTGACTGAGAGAAGCTCGATAGAGTAGCCTATCCTTGCGAATGAGCTAGAAGGAATTGATGTAATTGGGGTGGAATCCAAGCCATCTGCTGGGGATGAATCGGATGCCGGTTTGTTTTGGGATATGGGGGCGCAAGGCCAGTAACTGGAGCACGGAGCTTTGGGGATGAGGGAACTGAGGCACGGAGCCTGTTGTAGTCATGAGGCGAGAGCCTGGGGTAATAGAACTAAGGCGTAGAGCCTGCTGTGGTTTATGAGGCCTGAGGAGATTGGATTGAGGCGTGGAGCCTGTTGCAGTCTTGAGGCGAGGGCCTGAGGTGAGCTTAGAGCTTGATGGAACAGAAGCGTGGAGCTGGTATTGGTCATAAGGCGAGAGCCTGAGGTGTTGGAGTTCAGAGCTTGACGTGTTTGAACCGAAACGTAGAGCTGGTTGCATTTTGATGGTCTGTGCACGGAGCTTTCTCATCATAAGTTTTGGCGTAGAGCCAAAGGATCGAGGTACTGGACCGATCAATAAAACCGAGGCGTAGAACCGGTTGATTGCAGGGTTGACCTGTTTCATGAGAGATATGCAGAGTGTGTATGTGTGATGATGATTGTTAGATATGAACAGATGCAGACTCGATGTGATAATGGTGATGCAATTGATGCAAATGTGCACGGGCCCGTGCGTGTGTGTTTGATATAAGCGTAGAGCTTCTTTCAAGTTCCGGACTTTAGCATTCAGAGCGTAGAGCTCGAGCAATCGGACAGCAGAATCCAAGCATTCAAAGTACAGGCTTCGAGCATCCAGTTCGCAGTGGTTGGGCATCCAAGCGTAGAGCTTGAGCATTCAAGTGTAGAACTCGAGCATCCAATACACAATGGTTGGGCATTCGAAGAGCTTCGAGCATTCAAAATGTTAGATTTTGAGCATTCAAGCGTAGAGCTTGTGAATTGATGATGTCTTGATCGTTGGGGTGGTGTAGAACCGGTTGAGATAGTTGTTAAGGCTTAGAGCCAGTTGAGATAATGGGCTTGGAGCCGGAGAGTTGATACGGGCATAGAGCCGCTGAGCAAGCGTGAAGCTGCTGACGGTGATTGGGCTTAGAATCTTTTGAGTGAGTTGGCACGGCTTAGAGCCAGTTGGGATAGTGGGCTTGGAGCCGCTGAGTGAACCTAGAGCTGTTGAGTGATAATAGGCTTCGAGCCGCTGAGAAGGTGAATATGGGCGTATAGCCACTGTGATAATGGGCTTTGAGCCGCTGAGATGGTGAATGCGGGCATAGAGCCTGAGTGACTTAATAGAGGTGAAGCTGCGTAGAGCTGCTGATGTAATGAGATGGTGGGCGTAGAGTCGCTGTGTGAGTGAGATAGTGAGTGCGAGGCTGCTGAACGGCTTGAGCGATGAGCATGGGGTGCTGCTGAGTTGTTTGATAGTGATGAATAGCAGAGCTACTTAGTGTCTTGATTTGCTGTAGTAAGAGTTTCGGCTAGCAGTTTGTGGAGAGAGAGCTTCCTTATGCTTAGATATGCCCCCAAGGCTAGTTTTGATCATGTTGTATTGGCTCGAGGGTGCCCCCAAGGCTACTTTGTTGGTCGAAGACTCAGAAGTCTATAATTGCTTGAATTGGTGCACTGAGCTAGATCTGGTGTTGCTGAAGGGAATTGATTGGAGGGCCAGGAGATCGATATCTCGGTCGAATTATTGATGTCTCGCCCGAGGAATCTATATCTCGGCTGTTTAATCGCTTTATTCCCAGTGGCCTATAAAAGGCCACGGCCTCAGCCGTTTCATCTTATTTCTCTCTCTTTTTTTTCTCTCTTCCTCTGCGTCCAAGAGTTCTACTGAGGGCTTCTCTGCCTCCTTTCTCCTTCATCCTCGTTGGGTTCGAGCCATGGGCGACGTGCGGTCAGCGATCGCGGAGGGAGGCCACGCTGTTCTTGGTCCTGTCTTGATGCTTGATTAGGGACTCTCGCATGGGTGGCTTGTTTCTGTGACGCGGAACTCCTGGGGTGGCGGTGGTACGCGGTATGGTGATTTTTCTGGGCCATGTGGTGAGCCACGTGGTGTCTCTTCTACACCGTAGTACTCCTCTGGTATACACCGCCCCAGGGGTGTCCTTTTCTTTTTTGCAGCAGGCCTCTGGTGTTCAGACCACCAGAGGGTTCGGTATCCTCTTCTCCTTCCTTTTTTTTTGTTCTTCTGTTTCTCTTCCTGCATAGGTTAGTTTGATAGGAAATCGATGTATAGTTTGTTTAGGAAATGTGGGATGATCCACCTTGTGATGTAAAAAGCTTTCGTTATATGAAACAAAAACCTTTTGCCCTGCTATGTGATTGTGTATGCTACATTTGCACCGTTTGTGTATGATAATTTTGTTAATTTGATAAAGAACCAGTGAAATGAACAGAATCGTGGAAACAGTCTGTAAAACAGCCGTTCTGGCGGCCGACCTACTGATTACGCGGTCGAGGCTTGGATCTGGCGGCCGAAGGATCATTTCGTCTGCTTGGGTTTGACTTTTAGGTCAACCCTGATTTTCACGGGCCGATGGACTGATCCTTCGACCGTCATATCGAAGTGCCGGTCGAGAGACCGACTAGGTTACTGAGGATTTAGAATCCGATTCCGATTCGAAGTAGGACTCGACTTAGTCTATAAGTACGCGTTCTACGAACCTGATAGCATTGTCAGTAACAATTTCTTGCATATGGCACAACCAGTCCTTGATCAATGGTTGAATTCCTTTAATGGCCTCGACCGTTTACATTTTAAGTCCTTTGGCATGGACTTTCTCTTCTCCCTTCGTCAAATTCCTGTGAATTTTGCTTTCCTTAGGGCAACCTCCAGTTTGTGGGATCCTGCTTTTCATGTCTTTCGATTTAGGAGAGAGGAATTGTGTCCTACTATCTAGGAGTTTGTGGCCATCATGGGTCATTCGAATAGAGAAGGTTTCATTGTCCCTAATCCTTTGTTCAACCGAGGTAATCTCTTGAAAGATTTGCTCCAAGTTCAGAAACATGAAGCTAGGTTTTTCATGGTGAATGGAAGGCTGGAGATTCAACAGTTTGTTCAGCGTTTTGGTACAGTTGAGGCTCATCGTCAAATTTCTCAACTGAAAGCATGTTTTCATGCGCTGTGCATCTGTCTCCTTCATTACTACTTGCTTGGCCCTTCCTCTGGCCATGCTGATTCCATGCTGCTTGATTTCGCTCAACAAATTGGAAACTGTGTGAGTTTTGCTGGCTTAGTGTTGGCAGAGACCTTGATGGGTCAAGATGTGATGAAGGGTGATCCTACAGCTCAGTTCTCAGGCAGTGCTACTGCAGGTTCGCTCTGTCTGTTTATTTGTCAAGTTATCTTTTCACTCATCACTCTTTTGTTTTGACTCACATGTTCTCTCAACTCACAATTTTCCCTTGTTCTCTAGGTATGTTTATTTGAGAAACTAAAGGTGTGGGATGCACCAGAGCGACTTCCTTATGATCCAAACCAATGTACGGAGTGTTGCATGATTAAACAGTTCCCAACTGAGGCTGCTTGGGAAGCATGGATGAAAACTTGCAGAGGTGATTGGATTCAATGGGTTTGCCCCTGGTATGGTGTTGAGAGCATGACTGCGAGTACTATGAACCATTTTGGGGTAGCAGTGATCGGTATTACTCGAGTAGTCTTCTACTTTCCTGCTCGCTTTCAAAGGCAGTTCGGGGCTGAACAAACCGCAATCCTGGGTGACCCTGAGTACGCTGTTTCCAAGGTCCATGATGCCAACTTTTGTCGCAATATGCTGCGTCTTTGGCCGAATAGAGTGATGCAGGAGGTTGCTGAGAACTTTGCTGTCAAGCTATCAGGTTCTTACAAACGCTGGTTGAAGAAAAACCTTTTGGAGGACAGTAGTGCAAAGAGAATGAAGATCTAGAGATTGACACTTTGATTATGTTTTTCAAAAGATTTTTGTTTAATTCTAGCTTTCATGGATTAAGAATTGTTTAGGTTTGCTTTTTCCTTTTCCTTTGGAAATAATAAAACATTTGGCCGTTTTATTTGAAGATGTTATTGCCATGGTTTGATGGTGGACATGCTTTAGGATAGACCTAGAAATTTTGGAAGTGATGATGAGGACAGTGGTGGCCGAATCTCAAACTAGAGATTGCCTACGTATCCCATGGAGGGAATCAGGCCATAAACGTAGTTCCAAGATTTGTTTTGTTTTAGTCGGGGTTCACTCGGGTATTTTCCTCTCTCTTTGTGCTCTTAATTTTGCCTAAAACCGCCCTTGCGGGTTTTCGATCTAGCGAGCATTTTATTTATGCCTTAGTTTTTGCCTAAGCCGCCCTTGCGGGTTTTCGACCTAGCAGGCTGCTCTAATTTTTACTTGGGTCCGCCCACCCTTGTGGTTTTCGGCCCAATGAGCATCTCTCATGGGTAATACTTCTTCAGCTTGTCAATGTTGACTGGCGTCGCAAATTCCATTCCATCCAAGTCTGCAATGTATGCTACTCCTCCAGAAAGTATACGTTTGATAAGGTAGGGGCCTCCCCAGTTTGGTCTAAACTTGCCCCTTGGGTCTGAAATGTGGCGACGGACTGCTTTGAGCACCATGTCTCCTACTTTGATGTCTCTCGGTTTTACCTTTTTGTTGAATGCTCGTGCAATGCGGCGTTGATACCCTTGCACATGGTATAACGCTCTCAGCCTCCTTTCGTCTAGTAGTGCCAACTCGTCGTAGCAGTTTTGAATCCAGTCCTCTTCGATCATTCCAGTCTCAGCTAGAACCCTTAATGAAGGTAGCTCCAGTTCGATAGGCAAGACAGCTTCCATTCCATAAACCAGAGAGTAGGGAATGGCCCCAGTTGAAGTCCTTTCAGTTGTTCGATAACCCCATAGTGCCAAAGGTAGCATTTCTGGCCAATCTGTGTAGGTGTCAGTAGTCTTCCGCAGAATCCTCTTGATATTCTTGTTTGCAGCCTCAACTACTCCATTAGTTTGAGGTCGATAAGTAGATGACCGATGATTCTGTATCCCAAATTCGGCAAAAAGCTTCTTTGTCGCTCCCTTGAAGTGCAATCCATTATCATAGACGAACTCGTGAGGTACACCATATCGATAGATGATATTGGTGCGAATAAATTTGGCCACATGAGTGGCTTTGAGGGTAGCATAAGAAGCTGCTTCTACCCACTTGGTGAAGTAGTTGATGGCCACTAGAATGAACTGATGTTTGTATTTTCCCTTTGGATTTATGCTTCCAATGACATCTATCCCCCAGGTGGAGAATGGCAAAAGGGATGTCATGCTATATAATTCCGTAGGGGGTATACGCATGCGATCAGCGTGGTTTTGGCACTTGTAACATCGGCGGACATAATCAGCACAGTCGGCCTCCAATGTGGTCCAGTAATATCCCTGACGTAGGATTTTCTTTGCCATTGTTGCCCCATTCATGTGTGGCCCACAAATTCCTTCGTGTGTTTCCTCCATTACCTTGCGGCTGTCCTCAGCTGTGACGCAAAGTTGACTTGGACCCAAGTGTGCCATTCGATACAATGCTCCTCCATAGATTACAAATTGGGCGGCAAACTTCCGCAGAGCTGTTTTGTCCTTTGAGGTGGCCTCGGATGGGTATTCTCCTTCTTCCAGGAATTTCTTCACGTCTTCGTACCATGGCTTACCATTGTCTTCACCTTCCTCGGTGAAGGTGCACTCACACACTGGTTTGACCTTTTGTTCGATCATGAGAGGCCGCATTGTGAATCCCAGGGGTATTTCGACCATAGACGCCAATGTTGCCAGTGCATCTGCAAATCTATTGCTCACTCGGGGAGTGTACGTGAAGATAACAGAATCGAATTGTGGAATTAGATCTTCCAGCACAGAGTGATATAGTTTCAGTGTGTCTTCCTTGACCTTCCAGTCTCCTCTTGCTTGAGATACCACCAGGTTTGAATCCCCAATGACTTCTACCCTTTTTGCCCCTAGTTCCAGGGCTGCTTCCATTCTAGCAATGCAGGCCTCGTATTCAGCTTGGTTGTTGGTGACTTCAAACCTTAGTTTATATGACAAAGGGATATGGGAGTCGTTTGGGAAAACTAGCAATACCCATATGCCGTATCCATATTGGTTTGATGCTCCATCAAAGTAAAGCTGCCATGTGTCGTCTAGGAGACATAAGATATATTCGTCGGGGAACATGAAGTCTTCTGCCTCGGCTTCTGTCACAGGTGATCTGCCAAGAATTCTGCCAAAGCTCTTCCCTTCACTGATTTTCTTGTCATGTATTTGAGGTCGAATTCTGCTAGCAGCAATAACCACCTAGCTAGTTTTCCAATAAGTGCTGGCTTTTCGAAAAGATATTTGATTGGGTCTAAACGAGAGAGCAGCACCACTGGGTGTGCTAACAGGTAGTGCCTTAGCTTCTTTATGGCCTATACTAGCCCCCAACAGGTTTTCTCGAGGGGAGTGTACCTTGTTTCATAGTCCATCATTTTTTTGCTGAGATAGTATATGGCGCACTCTACTTTGGCATCGTTTTCTTGTCCTAGCATGCAACCCATGGATGTGTCTGTTACTGAGAGATACAGAATCAATGGCTTCTCAGGGATGGGTGGCGACAATACAGGCGGATTCTGAAGATATTCTTTGATTGCCTCAAACGCCTGCTGACAGTCTTGGCTCCATTCAAAGTCAGTACCTTTTTCAGTAGTTTGAAAAGAGGTTCACAGGTAGTTGTGAGCTTGGAAATGAACCTGCTAATAAATTGTACTTTCCCCAAGAAACTCCTTACTTCCTTTTCTGTCCTAGGCGGTAATATTTCCATGATAGCCTGTATCTTGGAAGGGTCTACCTCGATTCCTCTTTGAGTGATGAGAAATCCTAACATTTTTCCAACCGTTACCCCAAAAGTGCATTTTTGAGGATTAAGACGTAGTTTGTAATTCCTAATCCTCTCAAAGAACTTTTGGAGTGCTCCATAGTGTCCTTCCCTTTCCTTTGATTTGACTATCATATCGTCGACATATACCTCGACCTCTTTGTGCATCATGTCGTGCAGTAGTGTTGTTGCCATCCTTTGGTAAGTGGCTCTAGCATTCTTTAACCCGAATGGCATCACTCGGTAGCAGTAGGTTCCTCAAGGTGTAGTGAAGGTGGTTTTCTCTCTATCCTCAAGAGACATAAGGATTTGATTATACCCAGAAAATCCATCCATGAAGGATAGCAATGCATGGCCTACGGTGTTGTCTACTACCTCGTCTATGTGGGGTAATGGGAAGCCATCATTTGGACTGGCTTTGTTGAGATCTCGGAAATCTACACAGACCCTGATTCCTCCAGTTTTCTTTGGTACAGGAACAATGTTAGCTACCCATTGTGGATATTCGGTGACTATGAGAAAACTGGCGTTGATTTGTTTAGTGACTTCTTCTTTTATCTTTAAGACCCAATCAGGGCGCATACGTCTCAGTTTTTGTTTAACTGGTTTTGCATCAGGATGAAGGGGAATTTTATGCTGAACAATTTCAGGATCTATTCCAGGCATGTCCTCGTAAGACCAGGCAAAAACATCTTTGTATTCTTTTGGCAAAAGGATTAGTTTTTCACTTTCTTGAGAGGATATTGTGGTACCAATTTTAACCATTTTGGGCTCGTTTTCAGAGCCTATATTTGCTGTGATTATTTCCTCAGAAAAAGGTTTAGCGTGCCTTTCTTCTTCTCTCTCGATGAATTCTAGAACTTCTTTTGGAATTTCTTTCTCAAAATTTGGTGTGTCGGAATCCATACAATTGATTATAGGCAAAGTGAAATACTCTAAATCTTCCTTCTCATTGCTAAGATTGTCAAAAGACATTTCAGAGTCAAACTCAAAGTAAATGTTATATGCTTTGGTGCTTTGACCAGGTTTTCCTTACTAGACTTAATAGTTTCAAAAGATGAAAAGCTTGACTCGGACGGAGTTGATTCGGAGTCGGATTCTAAGATCAGAATTAGCACTTTTCATTTTGTATTTCAGAGTATGTTCCACGGTCCAATTAGGGTAAGCCCCTTTTTCAGCATCCACAATCAGTTCAGAGCAGTCTTTTTCATCACCAAGATTGATCATCAGCACTTCACTGTCACCTTGATTCGCACTTTCATCATTGTCACCCTGCAGGTCTTGGAGGGCCATTTGATTTGCTATTGCTGTTATTTCTTCCAATTGAGCTTCAATTTCTGCTTCATCGCTGTTGTCGACCCTTCGCGTGCCAACAAAGCCCCACCAATTACCAAAGTTATCTATGACGGGGTGGATCACCCTTATTTCATTGTTGGTGACCCCCTCATCAAAGAGTAGGTTTAGTGATATTTCGTCTAGTGGGTCATTGTCAGCAGGCTCTTCTTCCTTTGCTTCCTCAGCTTCAAGGTTATTGACCTCGTCTATTGGCCAATAATCATCGGTAGGTGCATAGGGGTCATAAAAATAGATTGGGACCCTACGGAGCCCTTCTCCCTCAATCATGTCTTCTACTTCTTCTTCATAGACTGTTCTTGTGAACATGACATGGTTGTCTTCAATGATAGTTACCATAGGCTTTGGTTGATCCACCGGGGTGATGTATTTGGAGGGGTTGAAATCCTCGACAGCGGAGTGGAGCGGACCAGACAGCTTGGTGACAACTTGAGAGTGCGAATCAGACGTGAATAGTGATGCAGTCATTTTTTCTGAAAAGATTTTTGTTATAGTTAGTTTGATTGATCTTACCTACTGTTCATTTGACTTAGAGAGATTTCTAAGGTTTAACCTGCAAAAGAAAACTTTACAACATACATACATACAACGGGTGTGAGGAAGAACTTTCGCAAACAAATGCAGGTAGGTTCCTAGCCTGTAGGTTCCTGTCTTAGTTTGATAAATTCTATGGCTTTCTAACACATGTAAGGTTTAGGTAGTCTCAAGGGTGCTCCGTTGTCAAAGGGCACCAATCCTTTCACCAGCCCATCATAGGCGGCAATTGGGTGATTCCCTTTTTGATATACCACTAGGTACGAGTGACTGTGGAGTTTACTGGAACCCCCAACATAGCCCGTGTCATGCCGGGATATCAGGTGAACTCAACGGGTTGCCCGCTCGATGCATATGATAGATGAATTAAACAAGGCATGTATTAGTCTTATGTTGAACTTTTTGGTTATGGCTCTCATGTCCGCAGCGGAGTCGCCAAAAACTGTAGACACCTCCCAAACAGGGCATCGCCATACAGATTGATCGTTTGTTGTTCGATTGGTTGCTTGCTTCATAAACCAAGATCGTGGACATTCCCATGGCTAGGAACATCGCCACACGATAGCGGTTATCATCAAAACAGAGTCGCCACCCAGTTTATTAAAACTGGGAAAATAGATAGAGATTCTGGGTACGGGAGCCAAGAGTATAGTAAGGGGAAGGTGTTAGGCACCCCTCTCTGTCCAGCCGTGAGACTGGCCCATAGTTGTTCCACATAAGACGTATAGATGCTTTGTTTAATTCTAACACATAATCTGTATAATTAAGCCTTTAAACAGCAAGTAAAGTGAGCTAGTGGGATAATTGAAGCATGCATCAGAAAGCATAATACAAAACAAGCTGTCCCAGGGAGATGGATCCCGCGGCCGATGAATGGATGTCACGGCCGAGGGATCCTCCTGGTTTTATGTACCGGCCGAGGGATCGAAGCCCCGGTCGGTGTTCTTCCTCACACCAGACAGAAAAGTTAGCAGATAATTAAATGCTACGATTAATCATAAATACGATAAATGAAACAAACCAGAGGCCGTTGGGCCTAACCACCTTGATCCCTCAGTTGCATGATTGCTTCGGATTGATGGTGATCGACTGATTGCTTCTTTGAAAACCCTAGGGTTAGGGTTTGAACTTCGGGGTTTGATCGTCAGATTGATGGCTGCCTTCGGGAGGTTAGGGCTTTTGAAGAGACGATTTGAGAGAGTATTTTTGCAGAGTATCGTGACTGATGAGGGTGTATTGTGTTCTTAATTTCGGAGTCCAAAGGCTCCTTTATATAGGCATAGGGATGACTCACTCCGGCCAATCGAAATGCACGATCAAAATTGGAGTTAGAGTGTGATTCTAACTCTTCATGGCAATCCTCTAACGTAGCCCGAACGCATCGGGAAGGTAGTGTAGTTGGATCAAACGTCTTACAGAACGTTCAAGAATCTGGAAAACAAGGGATCTGGCGGCCGAGGAATTGATGTTGCGGCCGAGGGATTGATCTCTCAGGGAGATTTCTAGCAACAGGTTGCTCGGGTGAAGAAATGATGTTAAAGCCGTGAGATCAATGTCACGGTCGACAGATGGATTCTCCTAGGATTATGTATTTCCTGTCTGAAAGGCTGTATGGCTCTGGATTGGGTCCTCTAAGTGGCTTAAAGTTCTTACCGAAAGTCCTAAGGTTCTCGAGAAGGCAATCAGCAATCACTGTATCCATTTCATTATCGGGATGGTCCCCAAGGTGGGACTTGAAATAATCGTTAGGCCAAATTGGGGTGTCTACAGGTTCTGCCCAGTTGGTACCGGTACCAAGTTTTGGTGGTACCAGTACCACTTAAACAGGTGAACTTCGGACGATCATATCTTTTTCATCCGGATTTTGTTTTGGGCAAATTTTATATCAAAATTGATGTACTCGGAATGTACTTTCCATTGGTGGTGGTCTCATGATCCAATGCTTAACCTATAAAAAGTTATGGTCATTCTAAGACAGGCTGGTTGTAAATGTGTTACCGTTTTGGGGTGTTGTGTTGTGTTTGAGCGTCACGCATGTTTTTGGGACACTTCTAGGTATTGACATGGACATGTATGTATTCGTTGGACATCGTTTAGCTTCTTGTTAGCTTTATAACCTTGTGCCAAGTATTCGTTGAATTCGTAACTAATATGAGTTAACTTGTGGCTAGGTAAAGAGCCGATTATTCGGGAGGTGCCGAAACCTTAGTTTGGCATACTTTGGTCGACACAAAGGTGAGTGTGTTTGATATGGTTATGTTCAATAAGGTATTACATGGTGGTGGTTGTGTATCATGCTATTTGGGATTTAGCTAGTGTTATGCATGTTTGTTGGATGTTGATTATACCGCCGAAGGTTTGTGTGTGAGGCACATCATGTCATAAGCCATGCCGCCTAATTAACGGTAGTTGGGAGCATGATGTGTGGGACACCACTCCTGGGGTATATGGGATTGTGGCAGACGTGCCACTGCATGTGTTGCGTTTATATGTGTGTTGTTCAAATTAAATACTTATGTTAAGTTGTGTGAGTTACATTCAAGTGAGATGTTCCTTCGGGTATTGTAGTATGTTATTGAATGTATCCTACATCTCACACACTCTGGTTTTCCTTTTTGGATTGCCAGGTCACAGGTGGTCGTAGAGTTGATCCACTACCAGTCGACGTTTTGGGGACACTTGGATTAGTATCGAGTGTTGGTGTTTGTGGTCGAGTTGGTTGTAATGGGTCAAACTCTTACTTTTGCTAAACTCATTTTGTGACTAATGTTGTCAAGTACTTTTTGACTTCAAGTTTGTAAATATGTTGGGTATCATTTGTACAATGCAAGTTTGTAATTATCGTAGACACCTTGTTATATTAATGTTTAAGTCTTCCTCTGGGGTTTTACTCTATTTCTTGTTTGGTTGTCATTTAGTTGATGGTCTTTTGTGTGGAATGCCACGTGGCCGTGTCGGTTCGGGCCCACTCCGAGTGTCGTTCCGGGGCGGGGCGCGACAGCTTGGTATCAGAGCTACTACGTTATAGTCTCTGTGGAAAGAGTCATTTGGGGTTTGGTGGTGGACCATAGGAGCTTTGTGGTTGTCGAATAGAGGTACTGTTCACTAACGTGTGAGTTATATCTCTAATATTGCGTTTACTATTGGTTGCTAAAACTGATTGAAATAGATAGTAGGAAATGGCTTCGGAGCATACAGTTCATGCCGAGGATGCTACGTCTAGTGGTAATGAGGTTCATCAACCTGAAGTTCCTTTATAGCAACTGGTGGTAGGGGATGCCGATAGACTTATTGCAGCCGTGGCCTTGCTCACAGAACAACAAGCAGCTCTTGTGCAATGGCAGACTAAAAGGGCAATGACTTGTGGAACGGGCACTGGTTTACTTGAAAGGTTCAAAAAGCTATTCACCGTGGAGTTTGAGGGGGCAATTGACCCTGGTGATGCTGAGGAATGGCTTAAGGCTGTGGAGCGGGTATTGAATGCGATGGGGGTGACCGACGCACAAAAGGCGACATTGGCGACGTTTAGCTTGAAAGTTGATGCTCGAGATTGGTGGGAGTCGTTTGAGAGGCAGTGGATTGCCCCTCTGCCAGGAGTTATACCGGCGGTACCGCGAGTGGTGACGTGGGAGCGTTTTGTTAAGGGGTTCAATGAACACTACTTTTCGAAGAGTTGGAAGTTGGACCAGGAAGCGGCATTTATTGAATTGAAGCAAGACAGTATGACTGTTCCAGAGTATGAAGCTAGGTTTGGAAAATTGTCAAAATATGCTCCAGACTTGGTGAATACGGAAAAAAAAAGATGTCAGCGATTCCGAAAAGGGCTTTCATCGAAGGTATCTACAAGGTTGACTACCTACGAATATGAGGAATATGCTCGGTTGGTGGAAATGGCTAGGAGGGTTGGGAAGGATGTTCAGGACTATAATGATAACCGGGAGTCATACAAGAAAAATAAGACGGAAGGTGCGGCATTTGGTAAGTCTGGAGGTGGTAATTGCAAGGATGGGGGTCAGAAATCTCAATTTACCAAAACTCAAGATGTAGGGAAATCACAAGGGGGTTTCACGGGGTGGTGGAAAGGGAAGTCGGGACACTATACTAACCGACAGACTGTGAGTGGTGCTACGACAATGTCTCGTCAATGTTTCAGCTGCAGGTCTACAGATCATTTGAAGAGGGATTGTCCACGTGCGATGAAGAGCATCAAGTGCTATACTTGTGGTGAGTTTGGGCACATGGCGGCGCAATGTCCTCGGGCACCAATGCCGACGGCATCTTCTGTAGGTAGTGTTCAAGGATGAAGAGGTGGAGGAGCCAGTGGTTCTACGGCACTGGGTAGAGTGTTTGCAATCACACGTCAAGGGGCACAAGCTTCTCCGGGGGTAGTGACAGGTACATTGGTTATTTCTGGTACTTATGCGCGTGTGTTGCTAGACCCTGGGTCTTTGCATTCTTTTGTGTCTAATGCTTTCATTAAACATTTAGACAAGTCTGCTAAACTATTAAATATTGCTTTAGCTATTTCTACACCGGTGGGAGTTGTTAATGTGTGTTATGCGAGTTGTGAGTTGGTAGTTAGGGGGAGGAGATTGTTTGTAGATTTGTTGTCGTTAGATATGACTGACTTTGATGTGATCTTGGGTATAGATTTCCTGTCGGAGTATCATGCCGTTATGGATTGCTTTAGTAAGGAAGTTATATTTCAATTGCCGAATAGCGATGAGGTGAAATTCTATGGTGATTCAGTAGTGAGTTCTACTTGCATGTGTTATTTCAGCACTTAAGGCCAAATCTTTGTTGAGTAAGAGCTTATGTGGTTGACATCGAAAAGAAAGCACCTACACTAGAGGAGATGCCAATTGTTAATGAGTTTACGGATGTATTTCCGGATGAACTTCCAGGTATCGTGCCAGACCGTGAAGTTGAGTTCACTATCGAATTATTGCCGGGTACTAATCCGATATCTATTACTCCGTATCGTATGGCGCCAACAGAGTTGCTTGAGTTGAAAGTGCAGTTGAAAGAATTGTTGGATCGGGGTTTCATTCAGCCTAGCATATTGTCGTGGGGTGCACCGGTCTTATTTGTCAAGAAGAAGGATGGTTCAATGCGTATGTGT
Organism: Rhododendron griersonianum; assembly: GCA_018127125.1. Classification (NCBI taxonomy): domain Eukaryota; kingdom Viridiplantae; phylum Streptophyta; class Magnoliopsida; order Ericales; family Ericaceae; genus Rhododendron; species Rhododendron griersonianum. The sequence goes on from CM030789.1 coordinate 36,673,910, forward strand.
ATCGATTATCGATAGTTGAACAAGGTGACAGTTTGGAACCAATATCCATTGCCGAGAATAGATGACTTGTTTGATCAATTGCACGGGGCTACGGTATTCTCCAAAATTGATTTGAGATCGGGCTATCAACAGATTAAGGTAAGGAACAGTGATGTATCGAGGACAGCTTTTCGTACCAGGTATGGTCATTATGAGTTTTTGGTTATGCCATTCGGTTTGACCAATGCTCCGGCGATTTTCTTGGATTTGATGAATCGGGTATTTCGGCCATTCTTAGATACTTTTGTTATCGTGTTTATTGATGATATTCTAGTTTATTCTTGCACCAAGGAGGAACACGAGGACCATTTACGTATCGTGCTACAAGTCTTACGAGACAATCATTTATTTGGGAAGCTTAACAAGTGTACGTTCTGGTTGGATAGTGTGGAATTCTTGGGGCACGTGATTTCTGCTGATGGAGTTTGTGTAGATCCTAAGAAGATAGAGGCAGTGGTTAATTGGGAGAGTCCCAAAAGTGTTTCAAAGATTCAAAGTTTTCTTGGCTTGGCAGGGTATTATCGGAAGTTTATTCAAGGCTTTTCCGCGATTGCTTTTCCGATGACGAAGTTGACTAGGAAGGATGTGAAATTTGTATGGTCTGAAGAGTGTGAGGGCAGTTTTCTTGAGTTGAAGAAACGGTTAGTATCGGCACCAGTTTTGACAATTCCGATTGGTACAGAAGACTTGGTGATTTACACTGATGCTTCATTGCAAGGATTGGGTTATGTTTTGATGCATCAGGGTAAGGTTATAGCGGCTATGGTTTTCGCTCTCAAAATATGGAGGCATTATTTGTATGGAGTATCGTGTGAGATTTTTAGTGATCATCAGAGTTTAAAATACTTGTTCACACAGAAGGAGTTGAATTTGAGGCAGCGACAGTGGATGGAATTGATAAAGGACTACTTGTTCTATACACTATCACCCAGGTAAGGCAAATGTGGTCGCTGATGCTTTAAGTCGAAAGACAGCGGGAAGATTGGCATGTGTGCAGTGTTCGAGAGATTCCACTTTTACTGAGTTGAAACAAATGGGGGTACAGTTTTCATTGGGAAGCAGTGGACTTTTGTTGGCTCGTTTCAGCGTTCGACCTTTGTTTATAGATCGGATCAGAGATGGGTAGTGGCAAGATCCTCATTTGCAAGAGTTCAGGCAGCGTGTAGAGAAGGGGAAAATGCCAGAGTTTAGTGTTCGGGATGATGGTATGATTTTGTTTGGAAAAAGAATGTGTTTGCCATATGACATGGTCTTAAAGAAGGAAATTTTAGATGAAGCTCATTGTTCGGCGTATGCTATGCATCCGGGAAGCACTAAGTTGTATCGTGATTTGAGATAATATTTTTGGTGGAGTGGTATGAAAAGGGAAATTGCGGAGTATGTGGCTGGTTGTGAAACTTGTCAACGAGTGAAGGTTGAACACCAGAGACCGGCGGGTTTGTTGCAGAATCTACCTATGCTGGAGTGGAAATGGGATCATGTGACGATGGATTTTGTGATAGGTTTGCCTTGTTCAAAAGGGGGATACGACTCTATTTGGGTTATTGTTGATCGGTTGACAAAGTCGGCACACTTTTTACCGGTAAAGACTACGTATACCACCGATAAGTATGCTAAGTTATATGTTGATGAGATTGTTAGGTTGCATGGAGCACCTATGTCTATTGTTAGTGACAGAGATCCTAAATTTACTTCTAGATTTTGGTTTAGTCTACAGCGTGCTATGGGGACTTCTTTGAAATTTAGTATTGCATTTCATCCACAAACAGACGGTTAGTCGGAACGGACTATACAGATCTTAGAGGATATGCTGAGAGCGAGTGTTCTGGATTTTGGTGGCTGTTGGGAAAGGAACTTATCATTGGCGGAATTTGCTTATAATAACAGCTACTAGAGTAGTATTGGCATGCCACCATATGAGGCCTTATATGGCAGACGATGCAGGACACCAATTTGTTGGGAGGATGTGGGTGAAAGGAGTGTGTTGGAGCGAGAGTTAGAGCAACAAGCCACTGATGGGCAACCATTGGGTCCGGAGTTAATACAACAAACAGCAGATGGTGTTAGATTGATTCGAGAACGTTTGAAAATTGTACATAGCCGTCAAAAGAGTTATGCGGATAAACGGAGACGTGAGTTAGAGTTTGCGCTAGGCGACTTTGTATTTATTCGTGTTTCACCTTGGAAAGGGGTTATTCGTTTTCAAAAGAAAGGGAAATTGGCACCAAGATATATTGGTCCTTATGAAATTGTTGGAAGAGTTGGCGTTACGGCTTATCGTTTGGCATTACCGGTTGAGTTGGCTCGGTTACACGACGTGTTTCATGTCTCTATGCTTCGGAAATTCGTGGGAGATCCATCACTTATTCTGGGTTCGGAACCATTGGAACTTCGTGAGGATTTGTCCTATGAGGAGACACCGGTGGAAATTCTTGATCGAAATGAGCAGGTTTAAGTTCTAAGGTGATTCCTTATGTGAAAGTGTTGTGGCGGAATCACGAGGTTGAGGAGGCTACGTGGGAGGGCGAGGAGTTGATGAAACAAAAGTATCCACATTTGTTTTAGTCAGGTAATTCAATTTCTGGATGAATTTTCTAAGGGGGGGAGCGTTGTAATACCCGTCCCAGATATTAGAGTAATTAATTCATCTTTTAATTGAATTATATGCTTTCAGGGTTGATTCGCATATAATGGAAGTTTGAGGATCTTGTATGTGATTTATGTGTGGAGCATGAGTTAGCATGGCTTCACTTGTATTGGATAATTTTTCCTTGAGTCATTACTAAATATCCTGGGAGATATTTCTTTCCCAATTTCATTCCTTTTTAACGTAGAGAGAGAGAGAGAGAGAGATAGAGAGAGAGAGAAACGTTTGAGAGAAGAAGAAGAAGAGGAGGAGAAGGCAAAAGCTAGGATTTGGTTCAATTGTCTTGTTCTTGAAACTCTAGTTGGTAATCCATGTTCCTTATACTTGAATTCATGTTTTAATTGTTGATTTCAATGCTTGGGGGTTGGAATTCATTCATGGTTAATTGTTACATGTAGAGTAGGGCTCTAGGTTTGAGTGAGTTTGGAGGGATAAAGAACCTTACCTTGCATCTCAAAAATTTGATGTTTAGAACTTGATTTAATCCTTGAGCTTGTTGTTCTTGAGGTAGCTCTATTGTATCTAAGTATATGAGTATGTGTTGGTAAAGTTTTGAAGTGTTTTGAGGTGGTTTGAGTTGTGAAATTTGTTGAAAATCAAAAGGGAAATGGACTGAGTTTTTCTCCAAACCCAGGTGGTACCAGTACCAAGTTCTTGGTGGTACCGGTACCCAAATCTCTGGATTTTGGTTCTGCCCAGTTGGTACCGGTACCAAGTTTTGGTGGTACCGGTACCACTTAAACAGGTGAACTTCGGACGATCATATCTTTTTCATCCGGATTTCGTTTTGGGCATTTATATCGAAATTGATGTACTCAGAACGTACTTTCCATTGGTGGTGGTCTCATGATCCAATTCTTAACCTATAAAAAGTTATGGTCATTCTAAGACAGGCTGATTGTAAATGTGTTACCGTTTTGGGGTGTTGTGTTGTGTTTGAGTGTCACGCTTGTTTTTGGGACACTTCTAGGTATTGACATGGACATGTATGTATTCGTTGGACATCGTTTAGCTTCTTGTTAGCTTTATAACCTTGTGCCAAGTATTCGTTGAATTCGTAACTAATATGAGTTAACTTGTGGCTAGGTAAAGAGCCGATTATTCGGGAGGTGCCGAAACCTTAGTTTGGCATACTTCGGTCGACAAAAGGTGAGTGTGTTTGATATGGTTATGTTCAATAAGGTATTACATGGTGGTGGTTGTGTATCACGCTATTTGGGATTTAGCTAGTGTTATGCATGTTTATTGGATGTTGATTATACCGCCGAAGGTTTGTGTGTGAGGGACATCATGTCATAAGCCATGCCGCCTAATTAACGGTAGTTGGGAGCATGATGTGTGGGACACCACTCCTGGGGTATATGGGATTGTGGCAGATGTGCCACTGCATGTGTTGCGTTTATATGTGTGTTGTTCAAATTGAATACTTATGTTAAGTTGTGTGAGTTACATTCAAGTGAGATGTTCGTTCGGGTATTGTAGTATGTTATTGAATGTATCCTACATCTAACATACTCTGATTTTCCTTTTTGGATTGCCAGGTCACAGGTGGTCGTAGAGTTGGTCCACTACCAGTTGACGTTTTGGGGACACTTGGATTAGTATCGAGTGTTGGTGTTTGTGGTCGAGTTGGTTGCAATGGGTCAAACTCTTACTTTTGCTAAACTCATTTTTTGACTAATGTTGTCAAGTACTTTTTGACTTCAAGTTTGTAAATATGTTGGGTATCGTTTGTACAATGCAAGTTTGTAATTATCGTAGACACCTTGTTATATTAATGTTAAGTCTTCCGCTGGGGTTTTACTCTATTTCTTGTTTGGTTGTCGTTTAGTTGTTGGTCTTTTGTGTGGAATGCCACGTGGCCGTGTCGGTTCGGGCCCACTCCGGGTGTCGTTCCAGGGCGGGGTGTGACAGCAGAGCGCTGGCTGGTGTGCTTAGATTTTTTCTGATTTCGTTGATGTAGAGCACTAATTGATGTGCTGCTTGGTTTTAACTTTTTACCTGGTATCCATAAACGAATTGATAGTTCTTTGTAGCTAGCTTAAATGTATAGTTAGGGGAGTGTCGTAAGAACGGATAATTCTCTTTCGTGCCACTTAGAAGAGGATCACGTACTACACACTAATGAATCGATTTAGTGTTTGAGCCACTAGCTAGCAAGTGCCGAAGGCCAATTCCAACCGGGGTGCGTAGTGCCGTAGGCACGGGCAAGTACTAGTATATATATATATATATATACTAGAAATTGCCCATGCCTGAAGGCATGGCGCAACGCATTTTGGAAACAACTAAAATGAATTATGGTTCTTTACTATTGACCATTCCTGCCAACAAAACTAAGTTTTAACGAGGAGTCTTTTCCAAATAAGGTTAAGGCCAGGCAGAATATATCTAGCTTATTACCCATGCCTGAACACTTACCTATTATACTCAATTAAAATGTTAACCATATATGTAATGACTGTTCTTGTGCCTCAAGGCATGACGCAACACGTTCTCAATAGAACTATAATGAACTAATTAAGCTCCACTATTTTTAAAGACCCCACCAATGAGCTCGACTACGGTAATGGTCGAGATAATGGTGGGTTGTCGCTGCTACTGCTTAGCAAATTTTGTTACACAAGAGGTTGTATAATAACCTATGTTGGTACTGGCTTATGATTTCGTTGATTATTTACTGCCAAATGTTGATTGTTGCTGGACTTATGGGCCAGTGTTGGTTACTATTGGTTAGTGATGGTTTCATAGCTCATGATTCTTTGTTGAGCTTCTTTAAATTCCTAGTTACTATGCTTCTTTAGCCCGGTTGTTGTGCGTAGTATGGTTGTGACCTTGGCTATCATTGATTAGATTGGGTCTTGCTTTGATTGAAAGGGGTAGCTTTCGCGGCTGTCAATGATTAGGTCGGTGGTTGGGTTCTGATCGAAAGGGGTAGCTTTCGAGGCTGTCGTTGATTAGGTTGGTGGATGTTCTCTGATTGAAAGAGGTAGCTTCTGTGGCTGTCTTTGATTAGATTGGAGTTTGATCGCTGATTGAAAGAGGCAGCTTTGGTCCTCCTGCGGTATCTTGTGTCCTTTTTTTGTGCTAGATGATTCGGTGGTTTGCACGGTTATTGGCGGTTAGATTTGAGGCTATTGTGCTGTCTCACCTTTAGTTTTTAGTGAGCCTTTGGAATTAGGTTGAGGGTGTAGTAGTCTGGATGGAATGGGCATGGTGTACAGGGTGCTTTGGGGGGTAACCTTGTCGGATGCCGACATCTCTAGGTCGAGCCTCTTCTCGAATCCGAGTTCCTCTATAGTAGCTGTTCTCTTAGAGGTGGGTATTGCGTTTGACTCTAGGTGAGTTGGGAGTTTAGAATCTTGGTCTGTATATCCCTTCTCTTGCGGCTGTGATGATTGGTTTTGGCTGAGGGTGGATTGTTTCTTGGCGAGCCTTGGGAATTAGGTTGATGGAGTAGTAGATTGCTTGGATTGGGCGTGGTGTGCAGGGTTGGGCCCCCTGTCGGATGCCGTCATCTTTGGGTCGAGCCTCTTCTCAGTACCTAGTTTCTTCATAGTAGCTGTTTAGCCTCCCCTCGATGCCGAACTGCCATGTTGCTGCATTTCCTCAGTGATGGTTCATCAGCTGGTCGTTTTTCGACCGTGACTACTTTATCTTATATCCTAGTCTGGCGGGTTGTGTCAGGCCGTAGTTAGCTTTCATTTCGTCATTACTTACTGTTTGCTTTTGTACCGTACCCCGTTGTGCCTTCCCTCATTGAGGGATAGTGCAACGGGAAATGATAACAAATCATAAAGCACTTGTTATTTACTTTATTCTACTATACTCTCCATGCGGGTTGTGTTTATCACACTTTTTTTCACTTTTCTTTTCCTCCTGAGGTATGCTCTTTGTAGGCTGTACATTGGGTTAACCTTTTTTAATTTCAAGCTAATTTACCCAAAAAAAAAAAAGAGCTCGACTTCTCTGAAACGCCATTCTTTTTTTAAAAAAAAAAGAGAGTTTCAAATAGGATCTTTCTAACAAGTGATTTTATGAAAAATACAATCACCAATGAACTTAAAGCTGTCTAATTTGATCTATTTTCTATTTTTTTTATTAGAAGTAAGAAAAATGCTTGTTACTATGTTCCAAAAGTGCCTTTTAAAGAGGGTCAAATACTACCAGTAATTATTATTTTTGTCAACGGAAGAAGCATATCCATTTAAAAAAGTCATACAACATCTACATATTATTACAAGAATACAGATTAGGTCATATGACATTTACAGATTTCCACCCGAATACAAAGATATAGAGACATAGCCAAACCATAAAGATATGCAGGAAAAACAAAAAGACGAAACTGATAGCTAGCACCTAAGCAAGAGCAAGTAGGAATGTACAATCAGAAGTAGCAACACTCAAACATTATTTTTTGCCATAAGGAGTGGCCGATCACCGGTGCTCATATCACACCCAGCCCCAGGTAACATATCGCTCGCCCAACAACTAACCAAACAAAAAAAAACAAAAGAGAAAGCAAAATAAAACATAGTGGTGAGGTTTTAGCACAACCAGAGCATTCTCACTTCAACCACAAATATTGCGATCCATCACAATGAGAACACTTGAGTACATTTCAATTGTCTGGACCATTTTTTTTTTTTTGGGTAAATCAACTTGAAATAGAAAAAAGGATAACCGAATGTACGGCCTACAAGAGGCAAACCCCAGGAGGAAAGAAAAGAAAAGAAACAAACAAAAGAGGGAAAAGTGACAAACAAAAGTGCAGATGCCTGTGCCAAATGGCTACAAAGAGCTAGAGGGAAAATGAAATGACCTATCCATGGGTTTCTAATCCATCAAAAAGATGGAGGAGAAAACCAAGGGCAAAACAGGTCGAGAAACTGAAAGTAATATGCCACAAACCTTTACAAAACCAAAATACACATGAAAGCAGCAAAACAGCAGATTACAGCAGCTCGGATGGGAATGAACAACAGTAGTAACACTAGATAATGAACAGCAGTAGTAACACAACTGCAGAATGGGGAAGCCGTAGCTTGAGGTGCATACAGCAACAGCAGCTCTATAAGCATTAGAAACAGCAGTTCTCTTTCCAGAATAACAAGCAGCTTGGAGCAAAACTTCACAGGACAGACTAGAATAACAAGCAGTTCCCTGTCTACAGAAACAGCAGCAGCATAAGTAGCTGAGTCTTAGCAGAAATAGAGAGAACACCCTGTATACATAAGCGATTACAATAGCAGTTACAATCAGCAACTCAGTAATAGAAGAGGCTAGGGACAAGCCCCCTAGAAAGGCTTAAACATCCCTAATGACAACCCCCTTAGGGTAGGTACAAAGTAATCAGGCTGCAAAGTTTATCAAGCATCACAAAAGGAGCCGAAAAACCACAGCAGCAGATATAGCAATTGGACATGCAACCAGAATGAAAACTACATAAAGACAGTTACAAGATGGTCAGCAATCTGAACATGCACAGCAGCAGAATCTGGACATACTAGCTGATCCAAAAGCAGCAAAGCAACAGATTGCGTGCAACTACAGCCATACTAGCAGCACTAGCAGCAATCAATATAGCAGCCATAGCTGGACTAGCAGCAATCAGCAAAAGCAGATTAGAAAACCTTGAGACAATGCAGAAAACAGTAGCAGAATCAGAAAACATGCAGCAACTGCTGACTAGAAAATCCAGCAACCAACTGTACAATAACCACAACAATGCAGCAACCAACTATACAATAACCACAACAATGCAGAAAGCAGTAGCAGAATTAGAAAAAATGCAGCAACTGCTGAGAACTGAAGCAACAATGAAAAGCCTGCTAAATAGAGAACCAATGCTTATATCTCCTCACTCTACACATCCCTTGGAGCCTAATTCACCAACATCTCTAAATGCAAAAGGGCCACAACTCCCTCGCCTCTCCCTCACAAAATGCCTTCCACTAACTATTACCTCCTCTCACAAGAAAATTGGGCTCAATCCCACAACTCACAGGATCACACATTTAGTGGCACACTCAAAACAACCTGATAATAGAAGTATTAGCATAAGCTAACAGTCTCTAAAAAGCACATCTCAGAACAACACAAGAAGAATGGTAGCCTTGTAACCTGTCCAAAAAGACTACAACTGAAGATAGCATATTAGTCAGTTAGGAAAACAGATGGTGCAAATATGACAATGATTAACAGTTAACTTCCAGCAAAATTCCACTCATTAACAACCTGATCTGCTTGAACTTGTGATTGATTGGCCAAAGAAAGAATCCTTGTTCTGACCATTGAAAAGATTTTGTGAACAACCACCTCCCAAGTTGATGGATTCCCTTGAAATTTTCTCACATTCCTTTCAATCCACACTTGGTAGACTGTGATTGTGAAACCCAACTTAGTGATAATGGCTCGAAGAGATTTGCCCTTTGTATTAGAGAGTAGAGAGACCCAATCTGCCTAAGTTCTAGAACTCCAAGAAACATGGAGCTTGGTCTGGATAGAATCCCACACTTTCTTGGAAAATGAGCAATTAAAGAATAGGTGATCATGACTTTCATTTCATGACAAAAACTACATTGGGCTGAGAGAGGAAGACCAAAGGACACTAGCCTATCAGTTGTGGAGAGCCTAACCTGAATAGCCAGCCAGGTGATAAAACTACATTTGGGGATGTGATCGGAGAACCACACCAATTTGTGCCACACTACCTTGGGAAAGGGAGTTCTTAATATGTTCCAAAGAGAGGTGATTGTGAATTGACCATTAGAAGTGAGGGACCATTTGAATTGGTCATTCCCATTTATCCTAGAAGGTAAAAGGATAGGTAATGTACTCCTTACCTCATTAAGCTCAAAAGATTGAGTAATGGGAAAAGCCCACTCTGAGTTAAGAATGATGTGAGACACAGTAGCCTCCTTTGGAATGCTAGAATCATAGACAACTCAAGGGCCAAATTTGGCAAACAGAGGGCCTAGAGGATGCCAATTGTCATACCACAAGAAGGTAGAGAGACCATTGCCAATCACACTAATAATATATGGTTGTACTTTGGGTCTAAGGTTCAAAAGTTTCCTCCAAACCCAAGAGCAGTCCCTAGGGACCTTGAGATTCCAAAAATTCTTCCCCTTAATTAAGCATGACTTGACCCACTGACACCACATAGATTGTTCTCCCCCAGAGATAATAAACCAAATGTGCTTGGCAATGGCTGCCTGGTTCCAAATTTGCATGGACTTGAAACCCAATCCACCCTCCTGTTCGGGAGAACAAAGGTGCTCCCAAGAGACCTTGGCACCAATTTTTTTTAGATCAGGGCCAGTCCAAAGAAAGGCCCTAAGGATTGACTCAACTTCCTTTATCACCTTTTTGGGGATGATAAACAAGGAAGACCAATAGGTTTGAATGGAAAATAGAACATTGAGAATCAACTGAACCCTTCTAGCATAAGTAAGGTCCCTATTGGTCCAAGACCTAGTTTTGGCAATAATTCTATCCACCAAACCTTGACAATCAGAAGCCTTAAGCTTAGTAGAAAAGATAGGAACGCCAAGATATCTAACCGGTAGAGTGCCTTCCTTAAATTTCAACGCATCCAAAATGGCCATTTTAGAAGTTGTGCTAACCCCAGAAAAGTAAATGCTACTCTTCCCAGGACTAGGAGAAAGACCTGACAGATTTTGGAACTCGGAGAGTGCATCCTAAATATGATTCAATGAGGACAATTCCCCTTTGCAAAAAATCATCAGATCATCATCAAAGCAAAGATTAATAAGCTGATTTCTGCCATACCTCCAATGGAAATTGAAATCAGAAAGAAGAGATTTCTCCTTAAGAATGCAAGTGAGAACCTCCATCACAATCACAAAAAATAGGAGGACAGAGGGTCTCCTTGTCTAAGCCCTTTTTGACCTAGAATATAACCAGTGACTTCACCATTGATACTAAGAGAGTAATTAGCAGTAGTAATACAAGCCTGTAGCCAACTAATCATAGTAGGGTGAAAGTTCATGGAAGAGAGAACATCCCAGAGGAAATCCCACCTAACATTATCGTATGCCTTCATGATATCTACCTTCATGGCACACCTAGGAGATGAGATGATTTATGATATCCTCTCATAAGCTCCTGAGTGAGGAAAATATTGTCAGCAATCCTCCTCCCCTTAACAAAACCTGATTGAACATGATCAATTAATATTGGTAGGGCAGCTTGCAATCTTCTAGCAAGAATTTTAGAGATGCACTTGTAGATGGTATTACAATAGGAAATAGGTCTAAAGTCCCCAACTTTTGATGGATTAGGGACTTTAGGAACAAGGGCAACAATGGTGGAATTAACCTTTTTGAGCAATTTACTAGACCTAAAGAAGGTCTTCACAGCTGAAGTGACTTCATGACCGATGATAGGCCAAGCCTTTTTAAAAAACCCAGCATTATAGCCATCAGGACCAGGAGCTTTAGAAGGATTAAGCGCCCAAAAGGTGTCCTTAATTTCAAGATTAGAGACCTCAGAAATCATAGTAGACTTTTGGCTCTCAGTTAATCTCTTTGTGACTACTTGATGGACTTTAGAATGCCCTAGGTAAGGGGAAGGGTGAGCAGTCCCCAACAGTGCAGTGTAAAAAGTAACAAAGCTGGATTTGATAACCTTAATGTCATGAGTGAGGGACCCATCCTCCAACACCAGACTGATAATCTTACTTCTATTTCTAGTGTTAATCACAGTTTTAAAGAAATAGGAAGTACATTGATCACCAAGTTTCATCCACTGAATTCTAGACTTTTGTTTAGCTAAGCTTTCCTCAGCTCTAAGAAATGTTAGGAGTTGCATGTAAACAACTCTCTCTTGGATTATGATGGAAGGATTAGCCAGCTGAGAGCTCATATCTTTCTACAAAGATTCTAGAGTTTGCCTGGAATCAACAACCCTTCTAGAAACATCACTAAACTCTCTACTATTTATTTGTTTAAACTCAGATTGCAACAACCTAAGCTTTTCATAGACACAGAACATGGGATTCCCAATAATCACTCTCCTCCAGATTCTTTGTACTACATTTAAGAACTGAGGATGGTCTGCAAGGAAATCAAAAAACTTGAAGGGTTTAATAGCCTTCTTAGGACTGGGGGTGATGGTCACAATGGCTGGAGAGTGGTCAGAAATCCCAGAGGTGGGGAAATGAGTAGAAGAACTGCTAAATGCTTTCATCCAATGTTCATTCACAAGGACTCTATCCAACTTTGAACTAACAAAATGAGAGAGATCTTGCTTATTGGTCCAAGTGAGAAAACATCCTGAATACCTAAGATCATCCAGCTCACTGCTATAAAGACATTGATTAAACTCATTCATATGAGGAGGCCAGAGAGAGGTGCCCCCAACTTTCTCACTTGGAAACCTAATGGCATTAAAATCTCCCATAACTATCCAGGGTAGGGGAGAAGACAAACGATGCAGACTAGACCACAAGGCCTTTCTGTTCAGATAGCTGCTAGCCCCATACACAAAAGTGGCCAAAAAAGGTCCCCCCCCAAATTTAGGATGCACCTCACAATGAATGAATTGATCAGCCTGATCCAAGACCTGAACAGATAGAATACTAGGATCCCAACACATAAAGATTCTACCAAGAGGAGCCTGGGGGTAGTTGTTCAAAAAACTCCAATGAGGGCAGATAAATTTTAAAATCCTAACCGCCCTATCCTCCTTTATTTTATGCTCTAGTAAACCTACAAGAGAGACATTGTTATTATTTACAAAACATTTTACCTCTTTCTGCTTGATTGGGTCATTAAGGCCCCGAATATTCCAAAAACCAATTTTAAGAGGTTGCAAAGACATTAGACAAATATTCAAGCAAAACTAAGTATGAAAATGGCAAAAGCTGGAAGTAATTTGAATACTGCCTTGACAAAAAGGATACGGATGAGTTAATTCCTTTCTATGGGTAGGGAACTTAGAGACTGCTCCCTTGCAAACTTCTTCATTCTTCTTTGGGCAGGTCTGAAGAGAACTTTTTGAAAGTTTCCCTTGAGATCTTCTTTTGCAGCTTTGTCCTTCACCTTAGAAGATAGGGGATCAGGAGGTTTAGGAGAGGGGGTTAGGTTCAGATCAGCATCCATCTCAGCCCTTAATACTGCCCGTGTTATCCAATTTGAACTGGGACTGAGAATCAACTTCTTTTGTGCTTCTAACCACTCCTCATAGAACCCCCAGCAACTCACCTTTAGAATCTGACTCACTCAAATCGATTGAGTTGCTAGATTGGAGGTTTTGAAGCACAAGAGGTTTAAGTTTAGGAAAATCAGATTGTTGTTGTATGGAATCCTCTGGAGCTTGTTCCAATTTACCAATGTGCTTATCCTCCGCTGTTTGGAACCCAATTTGTACTGCAGATGTGGTAGTTGCAGAAGTATTGAGGGTTCTCCCATAACACTACTCCGTAGAGTATCTAAATACCTGGCATTGCTTACAAATGGGAGGTGTAGGGAGTAAATCCCGAACAGGTGCAAGATGGCCCGAACACGTGGTATGTAGGACCACGGTATAGTTATGATAGGGACAGTCGCCGTGCAATATGGTTATCGGCGATAGGGACCGGTGATATGAGAGATCATTGGTCCAGAGAGTCTATACCGGGTCAAGGTCCAGAGAGTATTGGATCGAGAGATTGACGAAGGAGCAGTGACATGTGAAGTCATTGGTCCAAGTAGTCTGTTCGGCAGCAAAAGAGACTAACAGGAGGAGATTTGTACGAAAAGCAGTCCCAGATGCAGGAAACGTTCCAGAAGGTTCTAGAAACAGAGATATTCCGTGTATACTATAAGATCCTAATAAAATAGGATCTAGGAGAGATACCCAACGGGAATGGGAAGTTCGGCCAGCTATGGAAATGAGTCCTCAACGGACTAAAGTAATGAACTGATAAGGGAACAAGAATCCGAGATATTCTGGGTTTCCTATACGAGATAGGAAACCTCGTATAGGAAACCCAGGGCAGCATGGATACTTGGGTAGCAAGCATCCATGAACCTATAAATATAAAGCAAACCGCGAGGAAAAAGGTACACAATACACTACAGTTATACGTATTCTCTTATGCTTAATTAGGGTTTTCCATTAGTACGTGATACTAACTTAGGCATCGGAGGGCCTTTGCCACGAGAGGCAAAGGTGCGCTCACCCTTTGTCTATTTTGCAGATAAGGACTCCGGCGACATATTAGGGTTACGGCAAGGGTCACGAAGTAGTCGTTACAATCTTGTGGTGCTTAAACCCATCTTAGTTTTTCTGCACTTACAATTGGCGCCGTCTGTGGGAAACGAAAGAGATCCCTCTGAAAAGCGACCATGATGGAAGAAGACCCAAAGACACCACACGACCCAAAACACCAGTTGGGAGGAGGAGGCGACCAGTCCCCACCGGATCCACCGAGAAAACCCGATGGTGGGCAAGTCAAGAAGCCCACAAGCAAGGGTAATCCCCTGATCGTCCATGACGATTCCAAGAACAAGGAGGGAGGGACGGCCACAGGATCCACAAGGAGTAAGTCCCATCGTGAGGGAGAATTAGTGGCGCATTCAAGGAGTGCACACAACCGTGACGATGTCTTGAACAAAAAGAGACAAGAGATCTAAGAGTACGCTCGTCTGATTAAAAAACGAGAGTATGAGATCCAGGAATTGCAACGGATACGAGAACATCCGGAGGATTCTGGACTGTCACGAAGAAATTCCAGAGGAGACAGGCTGGCAATAGTGGAACACAAGAAGGCTCCTTCACGAGGAAGGAGGAGCAGGTCCAGAAGCCCGACCCCAAGAAAGAAAAGGGCTTCTTCACGAAAAAGAAGGAGCAGAAGTCTTACCCCCGAAGAGGGGGAGATTAGAAGACATCACAGGGATAGGTACGAGAGGCCTGATTCCGATTGGGAAAAGAGTACTCCCAAGAAGGCAAAGGAACAAGAGGAGGGAACCATGTCTGCACGAGAAGCAGCACGGAAGGCCCTCAGCAATATAGCTTCATCCCCTTTTGCAAGGAGATTGCAAGAGGCAAAGCTTCCGAGCAGGGTGAAGCATGGGGCATTCGTTCTTTACGAAACAAACACTGATCCCGTGGCCCACATACAGCATTACCGACAGGTAATGTTCATGCACGACGGAGATGATGCGATCATGTGCAAGATGTTCCCATCAAGTTTGGGAAAGGTAGCTTTGTCTTGGTTCCATAAACTAGGGCCGAACACCATACGAGGATGGAGACAGCTAGCCGAATAATTTACTGCTCGGTTTCTGACAAGCAAGAAAGCACCAAAAACCTTTGAGAGCCTTTCTGTCATGAAACAAGGTGAGAACGAGCCAATCAGGGACTACGCTAAGAAATACTGGGAGACTTTCAACGAGATTGAAGGTTGCAGTGAGGAGTATGCGATAGCCACCTTCAAGACAGGGTTACTTGTTCCGGGAGAACTCCGTAAATCCTTGAACATGACCCCGGTAGGTACATTGGCAAGACTGATGGAACGAATCGAACAGCATGCCAGAAACAAGGATGACATATTGTGAGAGGACAACAGAATGGTTGCCGAACAGGCGAAGGGTTTGCCGAAGAGGACAGACAAACCGGAGCCCAAAACCTACAAAAAGAGGAAGGAATACGGGCAGGTCAAGAAAGAGCCGTTCAAAGAGAAACATGCTCCAGACCCTAGGTCTTTCTTTTCGGTGACAACGGTTTGGAAGGAACCAATCTATCGGATTCTTTATAAAATAAAGAATCGTCCATATTTTAAGTGGCCCCCAAGGATGGAAGGAGATAAAGACGCAAAAAGGGCTACGAGTCAGCATTGCAGTTATCACAAAGACTGGGGCCACATGACGGAAGATTGTGAGATGTTCAAGCAACACCTCGATGATCTGGTTTCGCGTGGTTACCTGAAAGGGTTTATTCAGGAAGAGCACAAGGGTGCAGAGAAAGCATTGGAATTGGATTACGAGCAAAATCCAAGGGGCGTAATCCATATGATACATGGGTTGGCCGCGCCTTATACGAGAAATGAGGTGAGGTTGCTCCAGAGACAAGTAAAACACGATCAGCATGTGATGCAGTTGGGAAAGAAACGAGGACGTGAGGGAGAAGAATGCAATGGAGGCATAGTCTTCACGGATGAGGACCTGGGTGGAATCCAGGTGCCACATAATGATGCCCTGGTCATAACCCTACGAATTGGGGAATATGACATAGAAAGAATCTTGGTGGACTTAGGAAGCTGCACAGAGATACTGTACTATGACGCGTTCAAGAAGTTGGGGCTGACACAAGCGGACTTGGTGCAGTCAATAACCCCTTTGGTCGGATTCAGTGCAGGAGCAGTCTGGCCCTTGGGCAAAATAACTCTTCCTGTTCGAGCAGGAACGGTCGTGCTAAGGACCGATTTCCTAGTGGTAGATGTACCATCTTCTTATAACGCGATTATTGGAAGAACGTGGCTACACAAAATGAAGGCGGTTTCTTCCACTTACCATTAGATGGTGAAATTCCCAGGATCGAATGGTATAGAAAGGATAAGGTGGAATCAGAAGGTTGCCCAGCTGTGCTTGATTTCTATAATCAAGAAAGCACCCAAAGCGAAGTTGGTCCAAGCAGTCGAGGTCCCGGATCAGCCGACCATTGAGGATGTCGGAGGGGACCCCGCCGAGAAGGTGGTGGAAGGCTTGAAAAAGATCCAGATCAACGAGAATGATCCAGAAAGGTATTTTCTGATTGGGGAGAACCTGAGTGAAACCGAGGAGAAAGAATTGGTGGGGTTCCTCAAGGAGCACGTTGATGTGTTTGCTTGGGTGCCCGAGGAGATGCCTGGAGTGGATGCAAACGTGATTTGTCACCACTTGAATGTGGATCCACAACATAAGCCTGTGATGCAGAAAAAGAGACAGTCTGCTGTACAGCACGTGGACGCTGTCATCGAGGAGGTGGACCGGTTGCTGGAAGCAAAAGCTATACGAGAGGTATACTACCCAGAATGGTTATCCAATACTGTGGTGGTAAAGAAGAAAAATGGGAAGTGGCGAGTCTGTGTCGATTTCACCGACTTAAACAAAGCGTGTCCCAAGGATAGCTTCCCCCTTCCCAGGATAGACCAGCTTGTCGATGCAACAGCTGGGTATGGGCGGATGAGTTTCCTTGATGCTTATCGAGGGTATCACCAGATAGCCATGTATGGTCTCGATCAAGAGAAGACTTCCTTTATCACACCAAGGGGCTGTACTGTTATAGCGTCATGCCCTTTGGTTTGAGGAATGCAGGTGCAACATACCAGAGGTTAGCAACGATTATGCTAAAGAAGTTGCTCGGCAAGACCATGGAGGTTTACATAGACGACATGGTAGTCAAAAGCAAGGAAAAAGAGAACCACATTGTTGATTTAAAGGAAGCCTTTGAGATACTGAGGGAATATAAGCTGAAACTCAACGCCTCGAAGTGTGCGTTCGGGGTAAACTCAGGAAAATTCCTAGGGCATTTGGTGACCATGCGAGGGATAGAGGCAAATCCCGATCAAATTACTGCTTTGCAAAAACTCCAAAGTTCGAGGACCACGAAGGAGGTCCAGAGGTTAACAGGGATGGCAGCGGCTCTAAATAGATTCATCAGCAAGTCCAGCGACAAATGTAGACCTTTCTTCCAATTGCTGAAAAAGAGGGAAGGATACGAATGGGGAGCAGAGTGTGAGCAAGCGTTCCAAGACCTGAAGAAGTACTTGGCAACAGCTCCCCTATTATCCACACCTGAACAAGGTGAGTCTTTAACTTTGTACTTAGCAGTTTTTGAACACGCTGTGAGTGCTGTGTTATTGAGGGATAAGGGATCCGAGCAAGTCCCCGTCTATTATGTGAGCAAGACATTGTTGGACGCAGAAACGAGATATCTGCCCCTCGAAAAGTTGGTCCTGGCATTAAGGACGGCGGCAAGAAAATTGCCCCATTATTTCCAGAGTCACAGGGTTGTGGTCTATACTGAATTCCCGTTAAAGTCTTTGCTATGAAAGGCGGACTTCTCGGGACGTATCTCAACTTGGTCGGTCGAGTTAAGCCAGTATGACATAGACTACCAGCCGCGTACCGCAATAAAGGGGCAAGTTCTGGCAGACTTTGTAGCTGAGTTTTCGCCCATGGTGGCTCCCCAGTCTCCTATGAGACAAGAGCAGGGAAAGGAACAAGGGAAGGAGCAAACAACGAGAAAGAAGAAAGCTCCGGCCGAACAAGATCCCATGGAATGGAAATTATTTGTTGATGGCTCTGCGTGTAATACAGGATCAGGAATTGGGGTAGTACTCTTCCCTCATGAAGGAGCAATGATGGAGTTGTCCCTTCGATTGGGATTAAGTGCTTCAAATAACGTGGCAGAGTATGAGGCACTCTTGGCAGGGCTAAGGAGTGCAAAGACCCTGAAGGTAAAAAGAATACGAGTACATTGTGATTCACAACTCGTGGTGAATCAGTTGTCCGGGGAATACGAGGCTCGAAACGAGAAGATGGCTGCCTACGTGATGGCCGCCAGAGATCTGCTAGACAATTTCGAGAAGGTGTATATTGAGCAAATAAGTTTTGGGCAGAACGCCCATGCTGACTCTCTTGCCTGGTTGGCTGCAGCTGTACCAACAGAATTCAAAAGACGAGTGGTAGTAGATTATCTTGCTGAGCCGAGCATTGGGAGAAGTGTGGAGTTAGTCTTGGACGTGAACCAAGGACCAAGTTGGATGGACCCAATAGTGGAGTTCCTACGAGATGGGACACTCCCCACAGACAAAAAGGAGGCTCACAAGATAAAAACAAAATCTGCACGATTTTGGCTGTCAGAAAATCTTTCACTGGTCCATACTTACTTTATGTGCACCCAGAGATGGTGCAGAAGTTCCTCCACGAGATCCACGAGGGAACGTGTGGAAGTCATGCTGGGGGTAGGTCCATTGCCCACTGAGCAATAACCCAAGGGTACTGGTGGCCTCACATGCAGGAAGATGCAAAGGTGTATGTGAAAATTTGTGAGAAGTGCCAGAAATTCTCACCAATGATCCGAACACCAGCTGAGGATCTGGTGCCTTTGACAAGTCCTTGGCCCTTCGCACAATGGGGGATGGACATCGTGGGACCACTTCACAAGGCAACAGGAAATAGGAAATTTCTGTTGGTAGCAACAGACTAGTTCACCAAATGGATTGAGGCAGACGCATTGGCTAAGATCACTGAGCCTATGATAGAAAGGTTCGTGTGGAAGAGCATAATTACTCGATTTGGGGTCCCCTATTCACTGATTACGTATAACGGGTCCCAATTTCAGAAAAAGTTCAAGGCTTTTTGTGCCCAGTATGGGATAAGGAATTATTATTCGACCCCAGCCTACCCACAGAGTAATGGACAGGCAGAGGCATCCAACAAGACCATACTTGACGGGATCAAGAAGAGGTTGGACAAGGCAAAGGGAAAGTGGCCCGACGAACTGCCACTCGTTTTATGGGCCCACCGAACAACTCCTAGGAGGTCTACGGGAGAGACCCCCTACTCATTGGCGTATGGGACGGAGGCTGTAATCCCATTAGAGGTTGGTCTGCCGACCAACAGGACCACTTTAGTTGAAAGTGGAGGTAATGACAGAGCCCTGGAGATTGAACTGGATCTTGCCGAGGAACGGAGAGAAAGGGCTCTGGTGCATTTGGCCTCATATCAGGAGCAGCTGATGAAAAGCTACAATATAAATGTCCACCCCCGAGAGTTTGGTATTGGAGACCTTGTGCTTTGTAAGGTGCTCGGCAATACCAAGGTGGCCAATGAGGGCAAGTTGGGGGCCAATTGGGAAGGCCCATATCGAGTTAAAGAGGTCGTGGGCATTGGGGCTTATCATTTGGCGGACCTGGACGGGAACCCGGTGCCAAGGCCTTGGAATGTCCACAACTTAAGGAAGTTTTTTGTTTGAAGAAACTTCAGTTTATTTTTTACTCTGTTTTTAGGATGCACATCGTGGTTGTGTGGGAATTACGAATAAAATTCCTTTGTTTTTTATTGATTCGTTAGTTGCAAGGGGTACGCGTAACGCCCCTTGAGTTTTTGAATTATGAATAAAATTCTGGTTTTGATATAAAACGTTGTTTTTTATTTCCGTGATAATTAGAATACGAAGTTAGGCCTGGTCCTCGCTCCTCACTTCGTATTGGGGAGCAGAGAGATAGGTTTACGCCAAATACGAGTATATTTGAGCAGATTCAAAAACGTTGCAAGTAAGAATATACTCGGTTACAAATACAGGTATAAACAAACCTGGTGTGCATACGTGAATGTACACACTTTTCCCAAATATGAAAACATTTGGGTAGACTAAGTATGAATACACTTAGACTTACAAACGAGCGTTTGGCATGCATACGAAAATATGCATAAGCTTCCCCAAATACGAAACATTTGGGAATCTAAGCACGAGTAAACTTAGATGGTTTCTAGTCCAAACCAATGAAAAATGGGGAGCAAACGAATGTATGCAAACGTATATAAGTACGAACACACTTAGAATTATTTCCAAGTACGAGGAAAACTTGGGCAGCATACGAATACATACGATATTGTCTAAGTACGAATACACTTAGGACTTTTTCCAAATACGAGGATAACTCGGAGAACATACGAAAACATGCTGTTCAGTGGTATGAATAAACTTGGGTAGCATAGGGATGCACCCCAGCAAGATAAACAAAAAGAAGAAGAGAGAAAACACTCAGAACACCTAAGTACGAGATACTTGGGCAATCGAAATTAAACGGTTGGCCATGAAAAAGGCCACCAGCAATGTTAAGAAGCCACGAAGGGCCAAATACTTAAGTTAAAAGTATTGAAAATGTATCTGTGCCACGCAGGGCCACCATAAGTATCCAAAACACATGATTGGGAAAAGTTCCAAGAGAAGGGAAGGCATACCTCCTGGTTAACAGTAGGGTTCTCGACGGTGGGGGAAGGAATCTGTGCAGGGGTAGCCTCCGTATTTGTGCTCTCGTCAGCTGGACCTCCACTAGCTTCCTTTTGGCCAGGGTGGGTCTCTTCCACATTTATAACAGCTTCTGCATCTTGATGCTCGGAGGCGTCAGTATTGAGCCCCTCATCCAGACTATCCCCTTCCTCAGCACACTCCTCCTCGTCTTGGGCCACCATAGTGCTCGGAAGATCAATTTCCGTCCACAGGGGAGAAGACTCAGCTGTACCAGACTTCCTGAGGCCAGCAGTCCACCCAGCAGCAAATATCTGATCCTAGATCTTGGGCATTTGATTTTTGTAGCTCTCAGTAGCTACATTGATTCCTTCATTGTAGCCCTGCTGGTAAGATGCCTTGGCCTCACTTTTACTCGTTTCCAGCTCTATCAAAGTCTGGTTCAGACTATCTTCGGCACCTTCCAGTTTAACCTTCAGTTCATTTGCTGCACTTCGAGCCTGGTTTCTCTCTCTCTCAAGCCGGGCAACGGTGCTCAGGAGCTTGGCATTGTCACTGGCCAATTTTGCGCGCTGGGGCTCTGAGTGGCCCAATTTTTGGGCCATGGCCACCATCTTTTGAGCAGCCTAGACATATTATTAGTGGCTCAGTAATACAATTGGGAAAGGGCAAAGTTATGAAAACGATATGAAAACAACAAATCCACCTTAAAGCTGTGCACCATAAACGACCCGAGCAGGTTGTCCGGCGAATTGACCACCTCCTTCTGCATGTCCCCTGGAAGCATGAGAGTCTGGGATAGGGTCAGTGCAGTCCCTTTAGACTCCACACTGTCTCGGACAGTGACAGTCTTGTTGCCGTGAGTAAATTGGGGAGCCCAGATTGGAGTTGGAGTTATAGGCGGATGAGTCGAGGGCCCTTCAAGTGCTTCCAAACGTTGGCGTTTGTCCCTGTGGCTAGCTTCAACTTCCTCGGGAGAGAATCCGGGAGGGGCGTCAGGTCCTCGGCGGCCATGCGACGGCACCGGACTCTGGGAGCGACCTCGGCCACGAGTCATGCTGCGGCCTCTTCCTAGGCCAGCTCTTGGGATTGTGAGGAGGCTTTCAAGGTTGATTGGTTGGTTCATCTCTTGAGAGTGTAGGGATGGAGAATAGCCGTCGGATGATGTGGACGCTTCTTCGACAATTTCCACAGATGTGCTACGGAATGGAGGAGTCCGAGAACGCATTTCCTCTTCTATTTGCTCGGGCTGTGCGGCAGCAGGCCCAGGAACTGGTGGGTCGTCGGCTGCACGGATGCGCCGATCAATAAAGCCCTCGTACGATGCCCTGTAACTCAAGAGCACCTGTGCTACTCTTGCTCAGCCTGCCAAATAGGTACCCTGACCGTTGAAATTTAGGGCCTGATCGATATGTGCTACATGAACTTGGGGAGTGATGATGGCGTGCCCTTGGTTGACGTTTTCGGCTGCAACACGAGAAGTTGACAGTTAGAAAATAAGTGATCAAAATGCAATATGAAAAATTGCTAAGTGATTCTACGAGGAAAAAGAACTAACGTGGTTGCCCGAATCTGTGAGGGGCATGGAATCCTATCACTCTGCCATCCTCATTCATGGGCTCGAAGTTCCCAGTGACGATTAGAAAATCATCGTCGTCTCCACGAGCGGAGTCAGGCAATTCGAGCACGAGACGTCTCCTGGAATCTCTACTCTTTAAATAATAGGTTAAGGCATCCTTGGTCAGAGAAATGCTATACAGATGATGAATATCGTGCAGACGTAAGGATGTGCCTAACATCTGGTTTAGGGCATTGATGCCCATAATGACGCGAAAGAAATTGGCAGACACCTGCATTGGTGACAACCTATAGAAAGCTAGAACTTGGCGGAGTAATGGGGCCAAGGGGAACCTAACACCACCCTCGACGACAGCCACCACGGGAATGTGAAGGGTGTCATTATCAGGGCTTTCCCGAAGGGCGTCCTCATGGGCCAGTGCAGTGGCGACATCGTCGGGGATCTCATAACAAGACCTGAATGTCGCCATGGCCTGAGTTGTGTTACAGTGACGGCGGAATCTCCCCATTCTAAACAGGAGTGAAACAGACGAGTAAAAGGGGTACGAAGAAACCTTGAAAAATCCCTAGATCGACGAGAGATAAAGGGAAGAAGGAACGATGACTTACGATTATGGTGATCAGAGTCCTAGGTGCACAAGGGAAAAATCTCGGGATGATGAACAGGGCTTCAATGGCGGGTACGCTTGAAGTGCTCTGGTTGCAGAGGGAATCTAGATGAAGGATGGGGTTTCAAAATGGGGTGAAAATCCAATTTTACCCTATTTCAGTGGATGGCGTAAGCAGAAACGTCATCCGAAGCGCCGTTTGGGCGTTCCGTTTTCCGAAAAGATGTCCATTCGCATTTAATGAAAGTGGCACGATGAATGCCACGTGGAAGGGTTGGAGCAGGAAAAAGCCTGTCCAGCCCAAACGACGAGACGTTTTTGGACTGGTTTAATGATGATATCTGCACCAGTTTTGAGGAATGCAGGGGCAAAAAGACATAGCTCAAGTCCTAAGAAGCTTTGCTCGTCATAAACGAAGACATAACGAGTAAAGCTGGGGAGCGATTGTAGGGAGTAAATCCCGAACAGGTGCAAGATGACCCGAACACGTGGTATGTAGGACCACGGTACAGTTATGATAGGGACAGTCGCCGTGCAATACGGTGATCGGCGATAGGGACCAGTGATATGAGAGATCATTGGTCCAGAGAGTCTGTACCGGGTCAAGGTCCAGAGAGTATTGGATCGAGAGATTGACGAAGGAGCAGTGACATGTGAAGTCATTGGTCCAAGTAGTCTGTTCGGCAGCAAAAGAGCCGAATAGGAGGAGATTTGTACGAAAAGCAGTCCCAGATGCAGGAAACGTTCCAGAAGGTTCTAGAAACAGGGATATTCCGTGTATACTATAAGATCCCAATAAAATAGTATCTAGGAGAGATACCCAACGGGAATGGGAAGTTCGGCCAGCTATGGAAAGGAGTCCTAAACGGACTAAAGTAATGAACTGATAAGGGAACGAGAATCCGAGATATTCTGGGTTTCCTATACGAGATAGGAAACCTAGGGCAGCATGGATACTTGGGCAGCAAGCATCCATGAATCTATAAATATAAAGCAAACCGCGAGGAAAAAGGTACACAATACACTACAGTTATACGTATTCTCTTATGCTTAATTAGGGTTTTCCATTAGTACGTGATACTAACTTAGGCATCGGAGGGCCTTTGCCACGAGAGGCAAAGGTGCGCTCACCCCTTGTCTGTTTTGCAGATAAGGACTCCGGCGACATATTAGGGTTACGGCAAGGGTCACGAAGTAGCCGTTACAATCTTGTGGTGCTTAAACCCATCTTAGTTTTTCTGCACTTACAGGAGGTAAGACTTGATACTCAATAGGAACAATAACTGCCTCCCCTTCCACAATGTGACTAATCCTAATGCTATAATCAGCCAAAATTTGAAATAAAAATAATGAAAATCTATATAATATGGAAGAACGGTACATATTTTTCACCGTTGGATTGGGTAATCCTTGGAAATTAGTCACTAATTTAAATGTCTTTCTTTTATTAGTCACTAATTTCAAATTTGAAATATTCTAATCCTATAACTAAAGAATTGAAATATCCTAATCAATCATGGTAATCTAATATTACCGAAATTTGAATCCTTTTCTTTACAATATCGTGCTTTGAACGGACATAATTTTTTCTCCCTTTTCTAGCCTATAGAGTCGATTTCATTTTCGTCCTTGTAAAATTTTTTGTGTCAATTTCGTCCTTCCAGTTTGTGACTCAGTTCAAAATCACCCTTGCCGTCAACCAGTAGATGGAATTTGCCTACGTGGATAACGGAAGCCTTATTTGGGACCTGACCCACGTTTCTTCCCCCAAACGAGCTTGGATTGGGAATGGATTGAGCTTGGAGTGCTTAGAACCCCGCTTAAACCTTTTGAACCCCTCTGAACCTTCAGTCAAACCCTAGGGTCAGATTTGACCGTCGCGCGACCATTCATGTTCCTCGCGCGATACTCAGCTTGCCAGGTGTGGTCAAAGTCAAACTGTTGACCCTCGCGCGATTTCCGAACCCTCGCGCGATGGTTCTCTCCTATCACTATCACATAAATCCAGGTGGATTTGTGATGATTGGGTGTCACATGGGTCCCCATGGGCTGGAACCCCGTTTTCCTCAGTTAAGGCACACATACCCTCACAACAACTACCCACCTTGTTGGCTAGCTTATCCACCAAGTTGTGACCAGCCTTGTTGGCTGGTTGCAAAGCCAAGTTTGGCCACCACCTAGCCCACTCACTTCCCCTATAAATACCCCATTGGTCTTCCATGTCAAAGGTTGTTGTTTAGTTCCAAGAAAAAGATTAAGAAGGCTCATTACCATTTTACAAGGCAATTAAGTCTCTAGCACAAAGTTACTAACCCAAGCCATTTTCCTAGTCTTCCAATCTAGTGTTCAACATATACACTTGGAAAAGGCTTCACCAATCAATCCAATCCATTTCCAAACCCTTTCCAAGCAAAGGTATAACATTAAACCTGTTTCTGTTTTGATCCCTGAGGGGGGCTGACAGGTAATCAATACCATGTCCTGGTCCTAAAGCCAGCAGAGTTACAAGAATCCGTGGCTAGCCAAACCCTCGCGCGATGGATCACTATACTCGCGCGACACTTGTGTCAGCAAGAGAATGGTCCTCGTGGGGAAGGGAGGCTGGTCTTTTATGGTTTTGATTATATGCATGCCTGTTGTAATTTATTTTGATTTGTAGATCACTGTTATGCATGCAAAATAAAAATACAGTAGCTTAGTTCTTTATTTTGGATAGTTTGGAATGCCTTTGGGTGATCCTTGAACCTGTCTCAAGACCCCAAGCATGCAAAGCAATTCCTGGAAGTCCAGTCAGGAATGTCGCGCGAGACTCACTCTCTGTCGCGCAACTCCAGGAATGGCCCTTGCATGGGCAACTAGGCCCTTGGCCTCTTTTTATTTTTAGGGGCTGTGGTTCCTTGATACACTGCTTGGTTTGCCTCCTGGGTGTGCACTGGTCCTTCTAGAGCCCAGAAGGGGATGAAACTGGAACTGTGGTGAGATGACAACACTCGCGCGAGGGTTTGAGTGTCTCGCGCGATGGTTCTCTTGCATGCAGATTTGTTCATGCATGCAAGTTGGCCATTGTGCAGGGCAAATCCATCCCAAGCCTGGTTTTGGCATCTGATCGCTGTTTTAGGTTTTATCTCGTTTATTTTTCAATTTTCCATCCATCCATGCTATCTTTTGATCACATCCTGCAAATTATTATAGTTTTAATCCCCGTTTAACTGTTCCCCCGCCCTAATTGGCTAAAATTAATCAAAAGAAGAAGAATCACAAAAGTTTTAATAAAAATGCCTAAGTAGAGACCGATCTCCAGATTGGGCGAGAGGGGTGCCTTAAAACCCTTCCCCTCTCGTAACCTGGCTCCCGGATACTGGTTTCCTTAACTTTTTCAAACAAACAGCACGGCATGTGCTTCGAAATACGGTTCCTTGAGTGTCGGACCCTCAAAAAACTCAAGTGGCGACTCTGTATTTTACGAGCGCTTGCCTCTCCGCTCGCGCTCCCTCGATTTCAAAAAAAAAGGGCCGCAACGGCGAAGAGGAACGAAATCCTTTCTCTCCGAGGGCATGCTGCCCACAGTGGCGACTCTGCTGGGGAAATAATTAATCGAACCAATATTAATTCACACTTAGAAGTCAAAAACATTTGAGAACAAATCCTTAAAAGTCTGTCAAAACGGTGAGCTTCGCGCTGTCGAAGGTTGGAATGGTGATTTAACAGGACCCCGTGTCCAGCCAATCTGATCTGGGACTTTTCATTTGTTCACTTACGTTTGTTTCTTCTAAAGATGGACTAAATAAAGTGAGCCAAATTTGAAAAGGCGTTTTTACGATTTTGTGATTCTTCTTCTTTTTTTCAAATTTTAGCATTCTCATTTGCATCGATGTGGGATAAGCCTCGTTGGATCGTTTTGGCAATCCGGCACGGTTTACCTGAGCCCGGGGACCCCGAATGACCAATAACCTTCGACGATGATGGGTCATGCTACCGTTCGACTGTTACTCTGCGAATACGCGGGTAACGGGAGGTATATCTGTGGCCCTAGTCCGAGGAACCTGTTACGAACCAAAACCGGCCTTTTGCCTATAAAAAGCATTAGAACTCTCCAAACTAGGACAGGTACCCGCAGGTTAGGATCTACTTGCATCTAACCCTGTAAATGCCTATGTGTTACTGCTTTTTCTATCGCATGAACTGTGCATACATCTCGTTCAGCGTAGAAGCATGTTTAGGATGGCTCTTAGGTTCTCGATCTGTTCCGAGTCTGTCTTTAGGCTTAGTAGGACACTGTCATGGCCCGATGAGGAGTCGTGCATCTCAATGATGCGCGTTTTCAGTTTTCCCAGTCCTTCGGACGGTGGGACTTTAGGAAATCAGAAGCCTTTCTACACCCTTGTCTTAAACCTGTTTAGGATTCCAAACAGGAAACGAGGAACAACGGAGTAAGATGTCATAATGCTTACACCAAAGGGTAACAAGTGCCTCGTCACTTACACCGCCCGGCTAATAGCACAGTGCTGCTCACGCCAACCTGGTTATAGTATCATGATATTCATACCAAGTAACAGACTTCAAGTTTGAAATCCCAAATGGTGGGATGGACAAAGGTTTAGACTCCTTTTGACATCCTTTAGGATCGCTCGTTCCAAACAAGGATACATCTTCGAAAAAGAATTCTGAGGGCCTTAAACAGTGTTCGAAGCGTCGTGAGACAGACTTGTCTTCTAGTTCTAGAGTCTAGGGTGACACTGACGACGTTGGCTGCATCCGCTTTGGTCTTTTATTTAGATTAAAGTTGCAGGACCCTTATTAAACCTCCTTTTGCCTTGCAAACAAAGATCTGAATCATTGCACCGCCGAGGAAACTATCGAGGCCAGCCGCCAAACCCGCTTGGGAACGTCTACATCTGAATCCGGTTCAAAGGCTTGTCAGGTCACAATCCCAGTCAGTCGCCACGGAAGACTCTCCGCACACTGATCCGCTGCTTCTCGCCTCGAGTTCCGGGTTTCTCGGAGGTCGGCCAGTTCACCATGTCTTCGAGAAGGCGTCCAACCAATACCCCATCATCCGCATCAAGCATCTCCGAACCTCCCGTCACGGCCACAGCTAGAACCTCTTACCTTGGAGACCATGCTCATGAACCTTCGTGGACGCATCACCGCCGCCATGCAACAGAGGGGGCCAGGCCGATGATGCTAACATTGCCCCGAATGACCTCATCCACACTCGCCTTCCACCCTCTCGAGGAAGAAGGTGAGACGATGAAGTCTCACTCGGGAGAGCAACCCATCTTGGTTCGAGATCCGCTTCACGCGACGTCTCATGAGGCTAACCAAGAGAAGGCCGCGAGAGCAGCCGACTAAAACCTTGAGTAGGTGGTAGTAGCTTCTTCAAACCAAGAAGAAGGAACCAGCTCGGATCCGGATGTGGCGCACTCATGGCCAAGATGGCCAAGGGAGGAATCCATTGCCAAGACAGAAAAGATCAGTGCCAGAGGGATTGATCTGGATCGCCTTTGCCTGTATCCCAATGCCAGACTTCCTGAAAAGTTCAAAATGCCGGACTTGGCCAAGTTCGATGGGAGTGGTGATCCTAGGACTCATCTTTACAGCTACCATGCCGCTATGAAACTCCTTTCTGTCGAGCCAGAGGCCATGTCGCAGCTTTTCCCTCAGACCCTTTCAGGCCCTGCTTTCCATTGGTTTTTGTCACTCGACATTGCCAAAAGAAGGACTTGGGAGGACATTGGGACTGCGTTTATTTCGCAGTACAACTACAACTCCCAGCTGAAGATGACTACCCGGGAACTTGAATCCACTAAGATGGAAGCTAAGGAGTCCTTTGCGGACTTCGTCAAAAGGTGGAGAGCTAAAGCACAGATACACGGGACTAGCCGCAGTGAGAAGGATCGGCTCCGCATCATCCGCAATCTCCAACCGGACTACGCTAGGCATCTATCAGGCATTCGCCAACTTTGAAACCTTCTTCGACTGCTGCGGCCATCGAAGATGCTCGAGTGGGATTCTATCAAAGGAGAATCCTCACGCACGCCACCAAGTCGCAAAGCCTCGGGCTTATTCAGGGAATGCCAATGCGGGGCGGGGACTTACTCCAACACGGCGACCGCCGGCACCAATGCCGCTTCCTCTACCAACACCACTTCCTCCAGCACCGCTAATCACATTGCGGATGTCAATCAAGTCAAGACTCCGCAGAACAACCGGCCTCGAGAACCAACCCCGCAGCTTTTTCCGCTATCGAGGCGCCTTTATCCTCGGTCTTGGAAAAGTTAGTCAAGTCGGGGCATCTCAAGCCCCTGGATCCAACTCATCTCCCCAAGAACCCTTTACCCGGCTTCAAAGCCAACCTTTACTGTGCTTACCAAGGAGCGGGTCATCTCACTAACTCTTGCTTCCTGCTTTTGCCTCCGTCATGCAATCCGGATCTCATTGACGATGGCACGCTGAAAACCCCTCCACCACCTCATAAACCCAATGTCATTGCCAACTCTTCCCAAGCACAATGTTGTACCACACCAGATATCTCTCAACTCCACTTATATCAACCCTAGCTCCACCATATTCAACCCCTGACCGACGAGCGTAAACCTATAACCTGCTTCCCAGTCGAATACTGAATAGTATGCCACGAGATATCTTATATACTGCATGTGAGGATTGAAGGCCAGGTCAAATGTCGGTTGTTGACCAATTCGCACCTCTCGTAACCAGATCTGCATAATGTCCAGAAGAATCTCTCTCATCTTCCCATCAATCAATCACCTGGGCGAATATAATTCGCCGTCGCTTGACCCGTACGCCCCATACGTGGACCATCGCTGGCCCGTTTCTTGACCTACCAGCCTTGGGTGCCTCCTTCAGATGATAACATGCAAGCTACTGGCCAACATGGGCTATGCCCTCCCTATTTTCAACGAGTGGTCACGCCTCGAAACAGAGGGTTTCCCTCCGCAACCCAAAAACATCCCGTTTGATCCAACCTGGTATGATGGCTGGTTGGCTGGTTATGAAGCGGCCATACTCGATCCTCTGGATGGCTTCTCCTTATACATGCTGTTCAACCCAATTGAGCCTCCAGTTCTCGAAGAAAGTAATGGGACACCAGCAACTTGGTATTTGCTCATTGACCCCCCAACCTCTTCAAGGCTACGCTATATCGGACTATCTGTTACATTATGCAGAGGACGAGCTTGTCCAGGAAGATCCGCGGGCCCTGGGAGACCATGTTTCCCTCTTCAACTCGGTCTTTGATTCAGTTTGTGATACTGATCCCAACACCGACTTCGACCCTTGCTCTTACATTGTTGACGGAGAATGCCCGCGTCCTGAGGTGCCTTATCCAAATAACAGAGACTGCAGCATCATGGTTACTAGCCTTGTCCCGCCTGCCAATCTTTGGGAAGTTGATGACATAGTGGATGTCCAAGTTGGAAATGAAGTCTGGGCTGTCAATCGATCCCTTGCCGACGGTGGCCTTTGGGATGTTCCCTTCATTGCAAATCCGGAGCCTGTCGCTGAAGTGACTGCCGTGAAAGACTTGAACTTCTGGGACTCCCTGCTGATGAAAGATCTGGCTGACGACCTGGGCTTAGACATGGAAGTGCCCGTCTCTACACCAACTACTGATAGAGGAAAGCGCAAACTGGGAGATGTTCCTGCTAATCTCTGGGATGTGAATGAAGACCCTCAGGTCGTGCCCTCTTTGGGGAATGTTCACAATGTTACGAGGAGTGGACGGATTTTTCAGCCTGCTAATCTGCAGGCCGGGAGTTCTTCCAATCCTTCTAATCAAAGGAATGAACCCATCGCTTTCCCAAGGTCTGCACCTCCTGAGGTTTTGACTGGGCCACCGACTGCCGATTCTGTTCAGCGACAATTGGAGCGCATTCCGGCCGCTATTTCAATCTGGGGACTGATCTGTTCATCCAAGGAGCATCGTCAAAGGCTTTGTCATGCTCTATCTCGGCTTGAGGTTCGAGCAGATGTCACTCCTGAAGCAATGATATCTCTCATTCTCCCTCCGACCTCCAAGCATACAGTGATCTTCACGGACAAGGATCTGCCAGTCGAAGGAGTTGACGATAACCGCCCTTTGCACATCACCGTCAAGTGTCGAGGACTCTGGGTCCCGACCGTTCTTATTGACAATGGCTCGGCAATCAACGTCTGCCCTTTGAGGGTCGCCTATCGTTTGGGGCTCATCAAGAAGGACCTTGCACCTTCCAACCTGGCTGTTAAGGCATATGACGGCACCCGTCGCGTAGTCGAGGGTATTTTAATGCTCAAACTCGATGCTGAGGGTTTTGAGATGGATGTGGAATTCCATATCGTGGACATTCCCGCAACTTTCAATCTTCTACTGGGCAGGCCGTGGCTCCATCGACCTGACATCATGGCTGTACCATCTACTCTCCACCAAAAGGTTATTCTGGCATTACCTA
Source organism: Rhododendron griersonianum (assembly GCA_018127125.1). Classification (NCBI taxonomy): domain Eukaryota; kingdom Viridiplantae; phylum Streptophyta; class Magnoliopsida; order Ericales; family Ericaceae; genus Rhododendron; species Rhododendron griersonianum. Next base: position 36,705,202 of record CM030789.1, read on the forward strand.
CCGGTACTTTGACCATCTGCGAGGATTCTGGCATTCGCCCGCTCAAGGAGGATGGGACTCCTGTTTTGGGAATTCAGCACGGTGAAGAAGACGTCGACCTTGGAGGTTTCTCTTTTGATACTTCGGGCACTGTGATGGCCATCAACGTGAATGGGAACTTCCTCATAAGCTCTGTCGCGCTGGACATTATGAGGAGGATGTCTTACTTCCCGGGCATAGGCTTAGGTTCTCGCCGACAGGGGGTCCTGGAGTTCCCTACTTTTCCTTTCAACGAGGGCCGCTTTGGTTTGGGGTATATCGCCTCTGCCAAAGAGGCCAAACGGAGGAAATATATGGGAAAACCTCAGACCCTCTGCGGTGGTCCCAAATTTGTGCGTGAGATGGGAAATGCCGCTTTCACTGGACAGCCCGAGCCGTTTGTTCATTCCGAAACCGGGGAGCTGCTGCCGGGGTTTAAGATTTTCGCTGATGACGGTCAAGCAGTGATGATGAGCCAGCAAAGTTAGAATTCAAGAGGAAGCTTAATCAGGTGAAGATCAAGACTGACTGGCAAGGATCTATCAATCAGGGAAATTTGGAGCTGCTGTTCCAGGAATTCTCCCAAGTGGGTTTGGCTGGGGAAGCTGAAGAAGCCAAAGTGCTCATGCTCGGGCCCGACGCCCTCGAGGATCCCACCTCTCTCATTGTGGAAGCCAAGGGCTCTCTAAATAACTGCATTTTCAAGCCACGCCTGACTTGCATTGACGACACCTCTGAGTCAGAGTCTGAGTCTGAGTCAGAGTCTGTTCCGTCCTCTAAGTCTAGCTCTGAGTCGGAGTTTGTGCCTCTTGGCCCTCCACGTCATAGCTTTTATTTCGAGTTTGACTCTCTTGTACTTGGCGACCCTTCAGGGGCTTGTGAAATGAACGAGGCATCTTCTGACTATTTCAATGATCTTTATATAAACTGTGTCGACCCTGACGATGAGGGAATAGATTTCGATGGGGACATTCCCAAGGAAATCCCTGCCTTCATCGAAAGGGAAGACGAAAGGCATGCTCAGCCATTAAAAGAAGAAATAGTTTCTATAAATTTGAAAGATGAAAACGATCCCCGGATGGTTCAAGTGGGCTCCACACTTTCACCAAAAGAACACCGCGATTTCAAAGAGCTGCTCACCTAATTCAGTGACGTTTTTGCATGGTCTCATCGAGATATGCCCGGAATCGATCCCGAGATTGTGGAGCATCGCATTCCTTTGCTTCCAGATGCCAAGCCTATGAAGCAGAAGCTCCGACGGATGAGGCCGGATTGGGTTCAGAAGATTAAGGAGGAGGTTACTAAGCAGATTGACGCTGGTTTTCTCATGGTCTCTCAGTATCCTACGTGGGTCACCAACATTGTCCCTGTTCCTAAGAAAAATGGGCAAATTCGAGTTTGCGTTGATTTCCGGGACTTGAACAAAGCGAGCCCCAAAGACGATTTTCCCCTACCACACATCGATGTGCTTGTGGATAATACTGCGGGGCACGCTTTGCTCTCGTTCATGGATGGCTTTTCTGGCTACAACCAAATTCTCATGGCACCCGAGGACCGTGAGAAAACCACGTTTATCACTGAGTGGGGGACTTATTGCTATCTCGTCATGCCTTTCGGCTAGAAGAATGCCGGGCCTACTTATCAGCGAGCCGCTACCACAATCCTGCACGACATGATGCACAAAGAAGTCGAGGTCTACGTCGATGACATGATCGCCAAATCCAAAACCCAAGAAGACCACGTTCCTGTGCTTAGGAAGTTCTTTGAGAGGTTACGAAAGTTTCGTATGCGTCTAAATCCTCAGAAATGCACCTTTGGGGTTACAGCTGGTAAGATGCTCGGTTTCATGATCACTTCTCGTGGAATTGAAGTCGACCCGTCGAAAATCAAAGCAGTCCTCGATATGAAGCCACCAGATTCTGAAAAGGGGGTGCGAAGCTTTTTAGGAAAAGTACAGTTCATCAGCAGATTCATCGCCAAGTTGACTCTAACTTGCGAGCCGATGTTTCATCTATTGAAGAAGAATACTCCATTTGTTTGGACAGACAAGTGTCAGGCGGCTTTCACCTCCATTCAGACTTACCTGCAGAATCCTCCGGTTCTAATGCCACCAGTGCCCGGAAAGCCCTTGATACTTTACTTATCGGTGAATCTTTCGTCTATGGGGTGTTTGCTAGCTCAAGAGGGAGAAAAGGGAGTTGAGAAGGCCATTTACTACCTGAGTAAAAAGATGGTTGGTGCTGAAGAACGCTACACCGCTCTTGAAAAGACGTGTTGGGCTCTTATTTGGGCATCCAAGAAATTAAGACACTACATGCTGGCTTACCCAGTGAAGTTGATTTCTCGAATGGATCCTCTCAAGTATCTGTTTGAGAAGCCCGCGCTTACTGGTAAGCTAGCACGTTGGTTGCTTTTGCTCGCAGAGTTCGACCTCGAGTATGTCACGAGGAAGTCTGTCAAGGGACGCGCAGTTGCTGAATTCCTAGCCGATCATCCTGTCAACAGGCCAGAGGACTCGGATTTTGCATTTCCAGATGAAGGGGTAATGACGGTTGTCGAAGACACCTGGACTTTTTATTTTGACGGAGCGGCCAATCAGAAGGGATACGGGATTGGGGTTTTGCTTATAACCCCCGATGGTGCTCATATTCCGCTTGCATTCAAACTCAATTTCGATGTCACGAACAACCAAGCTGAATATGAGGCTGCATTGTTGGCATGGAAGCTGCTCTTACGCTTGGTGTGGAAAAGCTCGAAGTCATTGGTGATTCCAACCTTGCCATTTCTCAAGCCAACGGGGACGGGGACTGGAAAGTTCGGGAGGACAGATTAAAGCCTTATCACCAAGACTTGGAGGACCTCTATTCCTCGTTTCAACAAGGTCACCTTCACGCACATCATCTCGGATGAAGAATCCGTGTTGATGCTCTAGCAACTCGCTTCCATGGTCGAGCTTTGATTGGTGTATCAAGCTTCGTCCTATTCCTAATTGAAGCAGCGACGAACTTGCGGCTATCGATACACAACGCGTCGCCCGAGCGGCAACGAGATCGTCATATCTCATATCATGATTTGGAATTCATCATTGAAAGTGGTCCGCAATTCGAACACGCCACTAAGAAGGATCAAATAGCACTGCGCACTGCGAAGGTTGGCCGCTCAATACATTATCTGTGGAGAGGGGAAAGTCAGGAGATTCGGATCTCTCATGGAATGCACAAGCTCGTGTCGCGCGTACCGAGGCGGTACCATCAAAATCATGGAGGAAATTCACGAGGGAGTTTGTGGCCCTCACATGAGCGGAGTCATGCTCGCCAGGAAAATCCTGCGACAGGGTTACTTTTGGTCTACCATGGAGTCTCAGTGTGTGGATTATGTACGCCGTTGCCATAGGTGTCAAATCCATGCCAATCTCATGCACGTCCCTCCTTCTAAACTATTCGGCATGACATCGCCTTGGCCTTTTTCTGTTTGGGGTATCGACGTTATCGGCATGATCAGGCCATCTGCTTCGAACGAGCATCGGTTCATTTTGGTGGCGATAGATTACTTCACCAAGTGGGTCGAGGCTGAATCTTACAAGACCCTGACGGCGGTTCAGGTTGCTCAATTCATCCGAAAGAACATCATCTATCGGTATGGGATTCCACAGGCGTTCGTTTCTGACAATGGGGTTCATTTCAAAGGCAGGGTTTTGGAACTCTTCGAAGAGTTCAAGATTCAGGTTCATCACTCGACGGTCTATCGCCCTCAGACGAATGGGGCGGTCGAAGCAGCCAACAAGAACATCGAGACTATCATCAAAAGTCTGCCATGCAGTCCGCGCACGGGCGGCGCAGCTACGCCTCTTTGGGGGGGTATCGACGTCCAATTCGAACATCGAACAGGGCAACGAGGCCCCCTTTTCTCTAGTCTACGGGATGGAGGCTGTCCTTCCCATCGAGCTTACCAACTTTGAGGATCATGGCTGAATGTGAACTCACGGAGTCCGAATGGCTTAGTGGGAGATTTATTGAACTCATGCTCTTTGATGAGAGGAGGCTCCGTGCCTTGTATCATGTTCAGGGGTATCAACGCAGAATTGCTCGGGCATTCAACAAGAAAGTGAGGTCTCGTGACTTGGCCGAATGGGATATGGTTACGAAGGAAATCCGGGCTCCCATTTTCGATCTACGTGGTAAGTTCCGCCCGAAGCGCGCAGGACCTTACATTATCAAGACCATCCTCTCGGGGGGAGCAGCTCAGCTTATGGATCTAGACGGCAACGAGTTCAACCTGGATCAACTTAAGCGTTACTATCCTTGAGAGAGGCTCGTTGGGCCGAAAACCACAAGGAAGCAAAATTAGAGCAAGCACTGCTAGACTAAAAACAGGGGGCAGGGGGCTTTAGGCAGGCAAATAAATAGGCATTCAATCAAAGCTCGTTAGGCGAAAACCCGAAAGGGCAGTTCTAGGCAAAAAGTAGAGTGCAAAAGGAGAGCCAAAATACTCGAGCGAACCATAGCCTGAACTACGTTTTGACCTGATTCCCTAGCTTGGGATACGTAGGCAGTCTCTCTTTGGGACTCGGTCATACTCTGTCGAACCGTAGCCTGAACTACGTTTTGACCTGATTCCCTAACTTGGAATACGTAGGCAATCTCTCTGTGAGATTCGGTCACAATCAATCAACTTGATCCAGGGTATTTATTCCAGGGTGTGCTTCAATGTTCAAAACGACGTGGTGTTCAACACTTGGACCAAAAAGGGGAAAATTCTTAATCTTTCACTTTTATTCAAAACTATTATTTCTATTACATAGGCTGAGCAGAGTCCTAAAAACAGTAAAGCATAAAAAACAGAACGAAATGCTAGAGGCCTTCACAGGCTCACAGTTTATTCTAGTTTATTGGCTTATGTCAGCAGTCAGTCTGTGTTTTGTCTCCTTGCAACCTCTTCCCTTAGCCATGCTACATAGCGGCGTTTGAGTCTCGTGTTGAAGTCGTCTTCCACTCCTCCGAGTTCTCTCAAGCCCCAATTGTGCTCATACCCGACCAGATGTTGGGCTGTGAATGCTGGAATTTGGAAATCTTCTATCCCAGCTCGATGAAAACCTTGGCTCATGCCTAACTGCCGCAAAATACGACCTGGAATGTAGAACGTGAAACTGGACAGCCTAGCAATCACCATCCTCTCAAAACCTGCAGAGTGCATAGCCATGTCCGGGATGTTCAGGGCTTCGTGTCGCCAGATGATCTCGTGCGGAGACATCTCCCTCATGAAGGTGTACCACTCCTCCTCAGACATCTCTGGGTACAGCATTCCCCTTTGATGCATTCGCCCGGGCAAACGGGGCCAGTTCGCCGCAGGAGCCGAGATTAGCCCGAGTTTGTCGCACAGCCACAACTGTATGAGCGAAAAGACAAGTAAGGAGCCACATAAGCCTGAGTGAAAGAAAACAAGTAAGGAGCTTCTATATAGCCTTAGCCGAGAGTTGAGGTAAAAACAGACTGTGTGAAAGCCGAAAAAAGGTAAGCTGAGTGAGAATTTACCTGCAATAGGAGTGGGCTGCCATCGAACGTGTTTGTTTGGCCAGCAACCACCAAGTCCAAACCAATGAGTGTTTCAGCAAGCACCATGGGAACTATGTTCTTTCGAACACCCATCTGTGTAGCCACGTCTACCAGCGAGGGGTCGGGTCGTCCATATGGAGACACCAGCAGGTACGCGGCTAGTACGCCAATTGACAGGGCAAATCGGCGTCGAGCCTGCAGAACGGTATCCGCTGGATCGCCGTCGGGCCCGTACCATTCCATCAGGCGCACGACGTTTATCTGTCCGCCAATCAGCATGCCTTCCGCCGCACCCCTTGAATTATTCAGACAAGTTTTCAGCAGCTTTGACATGCTTTGTCTGTAAGGTGGCACGACAATCACGCTCGAAGCAAAGCCTTGGAGATATGCCTGAAATTCTTCTACAGTCGGGCACAGCTCGTTGTCCCCGAATCGGAACACATGGACGTCCTGATCCCAGAACTGGAGAGCTGCTCTCAGGATTTCGGGGCGAAGCCTTATACTTTTTAGGAAGCGAAAGGTGGCCAGCTCGTGAGAACGGAAGCAGAAGCATAGCCAATCGCTTGTGACAAATTCTTTGAGTCACGGGCTGATTAATGTGGGAAGATGATTTGCCATTTGGGAGGAAAGCAAAATTCCTACGGAAGGGCCGGAAGACGATTCGATGCTCTATAAGCCAAGAAGTAGGCATGGTAATTTTTCCTTTGAGTGGTCCATGCATGGTGTCCCTACCACTTGCCATTAAAGATCAAGGGCAACATCTGGCCGGGAAGCCGAGCCGCGGCCGTGAGGCTCGGGTGGCTCGTAATGTCCGAGGATTCCTGAATGAAGGCTTGGCGTAACAGGAGAGTTCTCCATCGCGCGATGTCTTGTGCGATCGCTTGTACTGGTTTCGCCGATGGTTTCTTATCACTATGGTTAAAGATGGCACAATACACTTTTTGCCTTTTGGTGATTTTCGCAGGATGCTTCCAAGAGAAATTCCGAGTGACTAATCCAGGGTCGTTATGGGTTTGTTCAAATTGCACGTCGAAGCGTTTGTGACAAATTGTCCCTCGATGAATGGGTTCCAAAGTGGTTCCTCGAATGGAAAGGTCGGCCGGATGGTTCTTAATTTAATCGTATTTGGTCCGGTCATCAAGCAAAAGGTCGGCAAATTTAAATTTAGCAAGCAAGTGAAGCAGGAGTTCCCTCGACTAATGAAGCCTTTTACAAACAAACTTGGTCTTTCCACGGGATCGTAGAAATATCCCTCGCCTAGCTTCCACTTGACAGCCAAGCCATCCTTATTATGTAGCGACTCTCCCCATGTCTTGAAGGGATTGGTTCCTTCGGCGTCCTATCATTCTCTCCACTTGTTTTGTATAGCGGCGGGGAAGTTCCCATGAAGTGAAATGCGCGGGATGGTCAAAGTCTTCCGCTCCATATAGCGCTTGTACCCTTGGCTTCTCCCGAGTTGTCGGAGAGTGTACGTACTTGGAACGTAAAACGGTGAAGCTCGATAGACCGGCAATTATTACTCTTGAATCCACCCGATTTGATTTGCGTCATTTCCGGAAGGTTTAACCAGAGAGACATCTCCAGACTATGTCCTCAGAGTGCAGATCATTTAGAATTGCGAACCATATATCCACCGTCAGGTCAGGGAATATCATCGGTCTTTCGACCAAAAGCCTGGGGAAGTCTTCAAAGCCAGCCTGTGGCTCTTCTAAAACTCCCACTTTGTCCGCCAGCCAGAGCTGCGTGAGAGCAGAAGACAAGTCAGAAGTCGAATACAGCCTGAGTATTTGGGTAAAGACAAAAATACAAGAAATGTGTTGAACAAAAATCTACCTGGAGCAGGATAGGGCATCCGCTAAAGGAATCAGCTTGCTCAAGTTTCAACATGTCCAAGCCCAGGAGCATTTCTGCTAAAACCACGGGCATGATGTTTTTCTGGGCATCCATTTGCAGGGCCATGCTCACCAATTTGGGACTCACTCCTCCGTCAACGGGAATCAGCATATACGCGGCTAGTGCGCATATGGACAAAACGAAGCGCCTATGGGCTTCCCCCACGTAATCTCCCAGGGCTCCCTCGGGTCCGTACAGTTCAATTAGGCGGTGGATATTGAGTTCGTCGTTCTGAATAATACTGGCCGTCAGTGCCTCTGGAATATTGAGTCTCTCTTGTAAGATTTGCTCCATGTCTTCGTGAACGGGCGGAACCGCAGGCGCACCGAACGTCTAGGTTGGCAAAAACACCGCGCATATATGCTTGAAATTCTTCTATGGTGGGGCACATCTCGTCTTGTCGGAACCGGAAGACATGCACAATCGGGTCCCAGAAAGGCAATGCGGCTTGGAGGAGCTCGACGCACGGTCGAGCGAATCGGAGATCTCGAATTGAGGACAAGCATCGAGACCGGGGGCTTGCCCAGTTTATGGTTTCTTCTCTCAGTAGCCAAGGGTTGAGTGTTTCCATTAACGAATCTCCCATTTTTGGTAGTGAAGAGGGGTGCACACTACATTCCTCCTAAAACCTTCCTTCTTATAGGCAAAATGTTGGTGGAATTGAAGCCTAGGTGTCCCACCACCTTGCCATGCAAGGACTGCCTTCCTTCTGCAACCCCAGAATACTCCCAAGACGTGGAACAATGAACAGGTTTATGGCAATAATTTGGTCAAATAAAGGCAGCTTAGCAAGATTTGACTATCGCGCGACACTTCCGGAGCATCGCACGACAGAGATCACTCGCGCGACAGTTCCAAACCATCGCGCGATGGTTTGTCTGCAGTTTTGACAGATTCCAACAGCCACTGTCCAATTTTGGTCATTTTTCATTCCAAGGGTCTTTTTGCACTTTTAATGGTTCCAGCAAGTCATTATAAGTATTTATGACTGTATCCAAGCATCGGATTCAAAATGCCATGCTCAACGAAGATTTTGGACCCTCGGAGGCCCGTTTCAAGTTCAAATCGAGGTTTTGGGAGGTCGAAACTCGCCATGGAGGCTCTAGCCCATTTTGGTCATGCCATACAGGTCACCTAGATCTTAAGTGACTGTGTGGAGGTGTCGGTTTCAGTCCGGGACATAATTGAGTCATGTTCGATGTTTTGTGCCATTTTTTGCGCTATTTTGAGCATTTTTCGGTTTAAGTCTATTCTCGGGACGTTTTGATCAGTTCCGTTGATTGGTACAGGTCATGTTGACCATCATTGACTTGTCTGGAGTGTCAGTTTTGTCTTTAACAGGGTATTGTGAGTTTTGGTGCATTAATGCCCAAAATTTCATTATTTCTCGTATCCTTGTATCCTCGTATCCTGGTCGTATCCTAGGGTACCTTTCCTATTTCTTTCAGAGCTAGGCCAGTTCATACACCCATATGTGTCTGTGAGTAGTCTCGGTGTGTTGTCAATACAAGTTTGGTATTAATGGTGGGTTTTACTTTCTCTTATTCATAATGAGAAACAATAAACTCGAAAAAATGCAAATTTTTATAACAACCATGATCTATCCATGTCAACAAAAGGAACTACTGTATCTGGGCACTTCGGCCAATCAAAGAGCTATCAAGTCAAGTCAGGGCACATGCACCCGCTAGTCAACAGGCATGCAGGCCCTTAAAAGCTATCTACTTGGGCACGCAGGCCCGAAATCGAAAAATCAAAAAAAAGGAGGCTTCATGGTAGCCCTCCGTTCTATCCAAGCCACATGTTGATGTCCTCGTCGTCCTCCTCATCCTCCGGAGGGTCATCCTTGTACCCCGGATCGTCGATGGAGTCGTCAGAGCCACTGCTAGTGGACGAGTCCTCCTCGTCCTCTTCTTCCTCTCTTTCTTCTTCTCCTTCTTCTTCCTCGTCGTCAGAGGTTGGACCCAAGATTAGCCGCTTCCTGCGAGCCGGCTCTTCTATTGTCGGCTTCTCACGCATCTTGAGTTGGTACCGAAGCTCAGCGCGCTTCTCGGTCTGTCTAGCCCCCTCCTGGCGTGTACGCTCCAACTGTGAGCTCCTAGTCTGTTGCCGCGTGGTAATGGCCGAAGGTGTGGGCTTCTTTGCCGCCGTCTTCTTCGGTGGCGGATCTCGCGCACTCTTCCTCCTAGGGTTCATCTTCCCCTGCACCTGCATTGTCATTTCATTTCAAAGCATGAGTATGCATTGTATACATAGTATTTCTGTATTGAAAGCATGTACAGTCTATCAAACTATCAAGGCAGGAATGTATCGAAAGCAAAGTGTATCGAAAGCTGGAATGTATCGCTTTTCATACCTGGGTCCTCTGAACAACGGCCGACTGAGTCTGCTGTGGTGTCGGTGCCTGGTATTGCAACTCCAGTGGCATGCCGCTCGTCGCTCTTCTCACCACATTCTCCAAAGCCAGCATGCGTCGAACGGCTTCGTTCACCCATTCAGTTGGCACCTGCATGCAATTCAAGTTTATCAGGCTATTTCAGCAGACAATTCAAGTATTTGGAATTCAAAAGCAATATTGGAAGCTGAGTCTTACCGAAACAGTCACAGGAGTGGGCTCCGCTCTCGCGGGCACTAACTGTAACTCTGCAGGATTCCCCTGGCTGTCAACCACAGGAATCCGTCTGCCTAGGCCTCGCCTCTCACGGCCTTCGCCTCCTCTCCGTCTCTCTCCAGCTGCTCTCCTCTCCTCAGCGGCTCCCGCGGCCTGGCCCCGCACCTCTCTAAGGCTACGGATCCCCAGTGGACCCGCCAGGTACTCTCGCCGGTAGGCGGCATAGTCCCTTTCAGGACGCAAGTAGCGCACAAGCTCAGTGTCTGGCCGCGTGTATCTCTCTAGCTCAGCCCATGTGTACTCTCCTATGTGTGAAGCTCAGGGTGGGAGTGGCCCTGGCACCTGGAACTCAAGGTGACCAAGCGACTGGCGCGTCACTCGATCCCCCAAGTACCACTGCCAACCGAAGGCTGACTCCAGTAGCACCCTACTGGCTGTAACGACTCTGGCCCCGCTCTCCTCCAGGGATCCCAATTGACCTGCAATTCAGGACAAGCAAGCAATATGAGCAATTGATCAGCGACAACATTAAATCAAGGAAATGAATGCATATCTAATTATTATGATTCGTGTCATACCTGTGAAGCACTGAGCTCATCCAGGTACAGTCTGAAGGCGTTGAGGTCGCCTCTCCCTTCTTTCTTCCCCATATTGGACTTGCTCCATTTCAGCGCGCAGAGGAGGGTGTTCAGGTCTGGATGCTTGCACTCCGGCAGATACATCCGCAAAACCTCGTAGGCCTAAAGCTGCACAAGGTTTAGACAAGTACGAACATTAGTCACAAGGCATACAGCGTTAGAAATTGAAGCGGTCAAGCAGACTAAACAAGTAAATGGACAAGCATAATCAAAATGTGCTTTATGAAGGGTTAGAATCATACCTCCCAGACCCTCCAGTAGCCAGCTGTGCTCTTACCCGTCCTCGACGAGTTGCCAAAGAAGTGATAGGCTGTGCCAAGAGCAGCCCCACCCCAGTCGAAGCGTGAAGCCGTCCTCAGGTCCCTCAGCGCTGGCAAGTAGGAGAGATGCACTTTACTTCGTCTGTTCGGGTACAAAGTGGCACCAAACAGGTATAGCAGGAACGCTTGGGCCATCTGCTCCGCCTCCCGATCATTTGTCACCTCCTTCTTCAGGTAGCCCTTGAACTGGTCATACCTCGCCATTCTATTTTGGGCGCCTTGCCCAGAAACCACTCCAGCGCCGCCTTATCCTCTTGGATCCCCGAATCGAACGGGATGGGCTCACCTCCAACCCTCAGCCCTGTGATCGCTACGAAGTCTGTAGGCGTCACCGTCATCTCCCCAGGTGGTAGGTGGAAGGTATTGGTGGTATCCCTCCACCTCTCAGCAAGTGCTACCAGGACGGCGTGGTCATTCCTCGCAGGGGTCAAAGTCTGTATGAACACCCCGAAGCCTGCCTCATCCACCAACCGCCTCACTCTCTCGGGCAACCCCTCGTACAGCCGTAAGGACATGCACGCACCTCCGAAGCCGCGGATATCCATCTGTCCCGCTCCATCCTGTGTCAGACACAAAGACAAGCAGCAAAAGGGATTATCAATATACAGGAAGTTCATTTTCAAGTTCTAGGTAATCAATGAAGCCTAGGACACATGTTTGGCTTGGGTTCTATGCCATGGCTCAACTTGGGAGTGTGGTGTGTTGTTCTAGATTCCCGTGCATACGGAGTTCTCATTTTCGAGTTCTAGGTAATCAATGAAGCCTACAATGGATGGTTGGTTCAAGTTATTGCATGTTGGGCCTACGTTACAAGAAGTACGTAGTTTTAGCATGGTTTGGCTTGCAAGTTATCTATGCAATTCTAAAGTTCAGGCATGTTCTAAGCAAGTATCGAATTTGAACTATCAAAGCAAGAATATCGAAATCAAATTGCAAAGGGTGTTTTCTGGGAATATACCTCCATCCATGTCGCTGCTATGTGGACCCGGGGATCTCTCAGCACCAGCTCGTCGTCGTAGTCTCTCCGCGACGGTATGCGTGCCCCAATGCCCGATGGCACAAAAAGGTGCGGCGTAGGAAGCACATATGCCTCCGCTGAAAAGCCCGGGCGACTTGTGTTCTTCGCCTCCGCCACGGCTGTAACCCTAGGCCCCTGCGCCTCTGCTCTGGCCCTCTCCTCGGCCTCCGCCTCTCTCAAAAGCTCCTCTCTCTCCTGTCTCTCTCTCTCGGCTCTCTCCGCCACCTCCGAGGCCTCAATGGCTCTCGCCCGGTCTTCTTTGGCTTGTAACACGTATAGCCCAACGGCGGGGTTATCTTCAAGCAGCTTTGCCAATATTTCATGGCTCAAGTGCTCGGCGATGTCCTGTTTCGTAATCGGCACGTGACTCGACGACATCGCCGCTGGCCGAAACAGTACGTCCTCCTCTCGGACCTCAACTGGAACCTCCGCGGTCTCCTCGACAGGCCCTTCACCCTTCGCCGAATCCCTCGGCGGGGACTTGGTTGGCTCGACGACATCATCTCCTGCCCCACTGCCACTACCTTCCCCAGTATGAACCATCGCGCGAGGCTCCTCCTTTGTCGCGCGATGGTGCTCTCCAGTACCAATCTCTCCTGCATCTCCTAGACTCACCCCGGTTGTAGGTGGAGAAAAACGGAAGGTACCTAGAACAGCACCGAATCTCTTTCTTTCACGCGCTGTCCAACCGGAACCCTAATCCTTTCACCTGAACCCTAACCTGTAAAACAGACAAGGGGTGAGCGCACCTCTGCCTCTCGTGGCAAAGGCCCTCCGATGCCTAAGTTAGTATCTCGTACTGTAACAAAAACCCTAATTATCAGTAGGAAAGTGTAGAGTGAATGCAACTTATTGCGTACCTTTTCCCTCCAGGTTTACCTCGTATTTATAGATATGAGCATGCTTGCTTTTCAAGCATCCTTCTCGTCCCAGGCCTCCTGTCTCGTACAGGAAACCTGGCTCTTCTGGGAATCTCTTACCCAATCAACTGAGATCCCTTCCTCATAGGACCTCTTCTTACCACAGAACTCATCTCTTAGTAGGACTGTCTCCTGACTCATCTTTGCTGTATATCGGGCTCGTCTTACAGAGCACCCCTATTGCCTTATCCCTTAAGACAACGTTTTATCAAGTAACTCCATCTGTTCGGCATATACCCCTACCGAACAGACTGTACAAGTAGATGACCTCTCATGCCACTGGCCCATCTAGGCCGAACAGATCATATCAACTAATGACTTCTCATGTCACCGGATTTGTCCTAGCCGAACAGATTGTCTCATCCGGTGCCTCCTCGTAGCACTGGACCTTACCGCCGCCGTTCATCTTATATGGGGTCCCATATCACTTTCCTCATTACACGGATCTGGTACATCACGTGTTCGGCCCTTAATTGTACCTGTTCGGGAACACCTCCCTACAATTGCTCCCCAGCTTTCACTCATTATCACTATTCGAAGATGATGAGTAAAGCTCAAAAGTGAATTTATAACCGAACACACAAGATCCCGTGTAGATACAGTCATCGGGCTTCCATTGATGTTTTTTGGCGGTTTTAGTCATAATTTCTCGAAATAATGACTCCACGTGGAGTGTTTTGTACACTTCGCATTAAATTTGAACTGACGTTCCGTGTAACGGCGTTTAGAACGTTGTCCTTGCTGATTCCATTTCTGTTACTTCTCATGTAACGGACGTAAGGGGAGACGGTTCGAATCCGTCCCTTTCCCTTAACCCCAAAAAGGGGGGTTTTTTGGGATTTCACACCACAAAAGTTTTAAAGATTCTGTGATCTTCCCTCTGCAAAATCAGACGAAACTGTTCATCCGCCATCGCCGCCGTCTGCGAATCTCGATCTCATCCTAGGAAATCCTTACCATATCCCTGTAAGACTCTCATTCTTACTTCTGTTTTCATTTCATCTTGAGACCTCATTCTCAGATTTGTTTCTTAGTCTAGGGTTTCGATCCCTTTTCCAGATTTCGTTCTGTTTTAGTGTTTCCTCAAGTTCATCCATGGCGGATGAAGCTGATAGTGGCGTTAAACCAGGAAAATTTCGAAAACTCTGCGAGACACCCGCTGCAATGGCGGCGTTTAGGACTAAATACAATATTCCAGAAACCGTTGGTTTAGAACTCGCCCCTCTGGATGAGACTAGAAATGCCTGTAAATGGGATAGAACATGTATCCCAATCGTGGCAATTGTCGAGGGTGGAGTTCGTTTCCCCCTTGACCCACTACTTCGTCGTGTTCTTAATTGGTATCGACTCAACCCCATGCAAGTATCTACCAATTTTTTCAGATTGGTTATGGGAGTCGTAGCTTTGAACAAAATCTTGGGGACCAATATAGGAATCTGGGAAATCCAGTGGTGGTATAGCATTGTATTGAATCGAGAATACAATACTTACTACCTTAAAGTGAGAAAGGCAGAGAAGCGTTTCGTGCTTAACCTGCCAGACTCTGCTCGGGACCACGAGATGGACTTCCTCTACGTTACTGGAGCTTTCGAGCCCATGGGGGAAGATGGCCAGGTGGTGGGTGTCCAAGTCCCCCACGAATGGGGCTTCCCACGTATGCCTCTGCTTTCTATTCTTTTAAGCTTAATCATTTTTTCCTCTTACATCGAAGTTTCTCACTGAGAGTTCCATTTTTTGTTGTTTCAGCCGAAAACGCTAATAGACGCCCGAGGAGGGAACCAAGCTATATTCGAGAAGGGGAGATCAACACAGTTCTAAGATACAAAGGTGTTATAGGTACACGCACTGCTGGACGGGGGCGTGATGCAAATGTCTTACTAGGCTATGATCCAGCCTACAGGGGGTTTATTGATATGAGACTTGCGAACCCAAGCACCAGCGGTGCATCAACCTCGACTGCACCCCCACCTAGGAATTCGAGGCCAGGTGCTGGAGTAACAATCGCCGGTCAGCCAGGAGAGGTTCCAATCTCTGAAGGGGTCCCTCTTCCTCGTTTAAATCTAAGAAGGTCTTCTCGTCATCAGGAGCCTGTTCAGCAACAGCCCGAGCATTTAGTTATTCAACAAGACACCAGTCAATCATCCTCAGCAGGGTACTCTCCGTCCCCACCAGTTTCAGGTACCATGTCTCATCAACCTCTTAATCTCAGCACCTTTCTTACTATCTCCCCCCGGGGACGCGGTGCCCCGGTCAGGGTGGCCTCTACTGGCCTTGCCCCCCTGCTCCTCGACGCTCCAGAGGGCTAGGACCTCGATCGTCCTCCTCTCCTCAGGGACAAGATGGTTCTCAAGAGGCTTTTGATACCCATCGGGACAAACGCCCAAGACATCAAGAAGCCGGTGCTTCAGACACACAAACCCCTATACCAACCCTGGAGACTCCTGCATCGGTTACCCAGGTTGTTCATGAGGCTTGGGCCCCTCGACTCGTGACGGGGGACCGTCCAGTAAATGTTGGGGACTGTGCGAGCTCTTCGGAAACCGCTTTGGCCCTTGCTCAAAGCCTGCTGCTACCTGTGGATATGCAGAAGGAGTCCTCATCTACTTCTGATCGGCTTGTTTCCACTGGTCTTGTTAGCGGAATCAAGGTAATTTTAGTTATCTCAACTTTTGTTGCACCGTATTCGAGGTACATGATTTCTTTATCAGCATATTAAAGAACTTGTTGGTTTGTCCTTTTAGCTTATCCAGAAGATGGTTACCCTGGGACAAAGGTTTCAGGAAGCAGATGCTGAAAGAATCAGACTGATGAACGAGAACACTCGTCTGATTCGATCAGTCACAAGGGTGGAAAGGGAGAGAGACAAAGCGAAGCTTGATACTGATGAGATGAACGGGAAGCTGGGTGCTGCTGAAGAAAACCTTCGCCAAGCGCTGTCTGAAATTGATAGCACCAAAAAGATAGCATATGATGATGGTTTTAAGAAAGGGTTTGATGCTGCTTCAGCAAGTTATGTGGAGCAGATGCCTGGTATCCAGGATCACATCTGGGCTGCTGGATGGGAGGCGTGCTTGATTAAGATCAAGGCCCCTGATGATTCCACCCTTTGGGTTGACAATGATTTGCCTAGCAAACGTGCCCAGCCATCTCGTGGCTCCGTGGAGCCTGCTCTTGATGATATTGAAGAGCAAATTGACGACTTTGCTGATGTGGATGAAGAGTTGGAGATGGAGACACAGGCTGCCCAACTTGGATCCCAAGAAGCCCATGACGAGCAGCCAACCATAGAAGGAGCAGCTGCAGAGACCGTCAACCTGGAAGAACAACTAGTTGGAGATAGTACTACTCCTGCTGATCCGAGCAACACTGCGCCTGAAGTCCAGAATCTGGACTAATTTGGTAAGCCTTGGCCTATTCCTCTGACCACTTAGTAAGATATTTGCTGGTCCTGCGTGACCACGATCTTCAGTCCTGCGTGGCATCAGTACTCTTTTGAATACATTTTAACATAGGTATTTTGGCCCTTCGTTGCAGTACATTGGTTTGCTCGGCCCTTTCGTGACTTTTGTTCTTGGTACTGCACTTAGCCACTCGTGGCCAGAGGTTTCAGTTTTAATTTTACTAAGTTATTTCATACTTAGCCAGTTCTTCGTACATGTTCTTACATCTACCAAGTGTACTCATATTTGGATAAATATGCATTCTTTCGTATGCTCCCCAAGTTCTTAATTGGGTTCTAATGTATTGCTGCCAAGTATTTTCATATTTGGGACAGAGGCAAGGTATGCTGATAGTTTTTGAGTTTTATCATACTCAAAAGGAATCATGTTTAGACAAATTTTTGTTATGTCTTATTTTCCCAAGTGTTTCATACTTTTGGGATTGATATTTAAGTTTCTCGTACTTAAAAAGATTGTTAAGTGTCTCGTACTTTAGAAGATCGTTGAGTGTCTCGTACTTTAGAAGATCGTTGAGTATCTCGTACTTTAGAAGATCGTTAAGTGTCTCGTACTTTAGAAGATCGTTAAGTGTCTCGTACTTTAGAGATCGTTAAGTATCTCGTACTTTAGAAGATCGTTAAGTGTCTCGTACTTTAGAAGATCGTTAAGTGTCTCGTACTTTAGAGATCGTTAAGTGTCTCGTACTTTAGAGATTCGTGCAAACAAGTATTTCGTTCTTAAAAATATGCGAAGTCATACGTTCTAAGGTGTTCATACCCATTACCTGCTCCCCAATACGAAGGAGGGACAGTTTGGCCATTGTTCGGATTCACAAGTTATAAAACATCCATAAACTAGAAAAATTGCTACTTTATTCATAATTGTAAAAATCAAGGAGTCGTTATGCGTACACCTTGCAACTAAAAGGAGAAAACGATGGAATTTTCTTCGTAATCCCCGCAAAATAACATAATTCTAAAACAGAATTTAAAAACAAAGGAATTGTCTTCATAATTCCCACACAATAACATAATCCTAAAACAGAATTTAAAAGCAAAAAAGTCTTTTAAACAAAGAACTTCCTCAAATTGTGGACATTCCAAGGCCTTGGTACCGGGTTCCCGTCCAGGTCAGCCAATCTATAAGCCCCAATGCCCGCAATTTCGGTTACTCGATACGGTCCTTCCCAATTTGCTCCCAGCTTTCCTTCATTAGCTACTTTGGTATTGCCAAGTACTTTTCGTAGCACGAGGTCCCCAATACCAAATTCTCGGGGGTGGACATGTTTATTGTAGCCTTTCATTAACTGTTCCTGGTATGAGGCCAAATGGATTAAAGCCCTTTCCCTCCTCTCTTCGGCCAGATCAAGCGCAATTTCTAGAGCCCTGTCATTACCCCCACTCTCAACCAATGCAGTCCTATTGGTTGGAAGTCCAACTTCCAGGGGTATGACTGCTTCTGTACCATATGCCAACGAATAGGCGGTCTCTCCCGTAGATCTCCTAGGTGTTGTTCGGTGGGCCCACAGGACCAGGGGCAGTTCATCAGGCCATTTGCCTTTTGCCTTGTCCAACCTCTTCTTGATTCCATCAAGAATTGTTTTGTTGGAAGCTTCTGCTTGCCCATTGCTCTGAGGGTAGGCAGGGGTTGAGTAATAGTTCCTTATCCCATATTGGGAACAAAAAGTTTTGAACTTTTTCTGGAACTGTGCCCCATTATCTGTAATTAAAGAGTAAGGGACCCCAAATCGAGTGATAATGCTCTTCCACACAAACCTTTCTATCATAGGTTCAGTGATTTTGGCCAAAGGTTCTGCCTCAATCCACTTGGTGAAGTAATCAGTGGCTACCAACAAGAACTTTCGATTTCCTGTTGCTTTATGCAGTGGACCCACGATGTCCATTCCCCACTGGGCAAATGGCCAAGGGCTAGTTAATGGTACCAGATCCTCGGCTGGTGTCTTTATCATGGGTGAGAACTTTTGACACTTCTCACAAATTTTAACATAGACCTTGGCATCTTCCTGCATATGTGGCCACCAATACCGTTGGGTGATTGCTCGGTGGGCAATGGATCTGCCCCCAGCATGGCTTCCACATGTTCCTTCGTGGATTTCATGGAGGAATTTTTGGACCATCTCGGGGTGCACACAAAGCAAATATGGCCCAGTGAAGGACTTCTTATATAGCTTTCCCTCGGGGGATAGCCAAAACCTTGCAGACTTGGTTTTTATCTTGTGTGCCTCCTTTTTGTCCGTAGGGAGAGTTTCATCTCGTAAGAACTCTACAATTGGATCCATCCAACTTGGTCCTTGATTCACGTCCAGGATCAAGTCCATACTTCTTCCGATGCTCGGCTCGGCCAAGTAGTCAACTGCTACCTTTCGCTTGAGCTCAGTTGGGACAGCTGCAGCCAGCCAAGCCAAGGAATCTGCATGAGAATTCTGTCCGGAGTTTATCTGTTCTATACACACCCTTTCGAAGGTATTAAGTAGACTTTTGGCTGCCTCCACGTAGGCTGCCATCTTCTCATTTCGAGCTTCATACACGCCGGACAGTTGGTTTATGACCAATTGTGAATCACAATAAACTCTGATTCTTTTAACCTTCAGAGTTTTTGCACTGTTCAATCCTACCAGGAGAGCCTCGTACTCTGCTACATTATTCGATGCACTGAATCCTAGCCGAACAGACTGTTCCAACATAACACCCTCAGGAGGGAACAAAACAATGCCAATACCTGAACCTGTGTTACAGGCAGATCCATCAACAAATAGTTTCCATTCCAAAGGGTCCTGTTCGGCAGGTGCCTTACCCTTTCTTCTTGAAGGTTCAACCTTTCGCTCCTGTCTCGTAGGAGGCTGAGGTGCTATAGTTGGTGAAAATTCTGCCACAAAATCAGCCAACACCTGGCCTTTGATTGCAGTGCGCGGCTGATAGTCAATATCATACTGACTTAACTCAACAGACCAAGTTGAGATCCGTCCAGAGAAATCTGCCTTTCGTAGCAGTGATCTTAAAGGAAACTCAGTATAAACCACAACTTTGTGGCTTTGGAAATAATGGGGCAGCTTTCGTGTAGCTGTCCTTAATGCAAGGACTAGTTTCTCAAGGGGCAGATACCTCGTTTCTGCGTCTAGAAGTGTTTTACTAACATAATAAACTGGGATCTGTTCGGGTCCCTTGTCCCTTAACAGAACCGCACTTACAGCATGTTCAGAAACTGCCAGATACAAAACCAAAATCTCACCTGGGTCTGGAGTTGACAAGAGGGGAGCTTGAGCCAAATACTTTTTCAAGTCTTGGAATGCTTGCTCACATTCTGCTCCCCATTCGAATCCCTCTCTTTTCTTGAGCAATTGGAAGAAAGGCCTACATTTGTCACTTGAACGGCTGATGAACCTGTTTAGGGCCGCAGCCATCCCTGTCAGCCTCTGGACTTCTTTCGTAGTCTTAGGACTTTGAAGCTTTTGTAAGGCCGTTATCTGATCAGGATTTGCCTCGATTCCTCTCAGAGTCACTAGGTGGCCCAAGAATTTCCCAGAGCCAACTCCAAACGCACATTTCGAGGCGTTGAGTTTCAACTTGTACTTCCTCAGAATTCCAAAGGCTTCTTTCAAGTCAAGAATGTGCCCCTGCCTGGTCCTGCTCTTGACTACCATATCGTCTATGTATACCTCCATAGTCTGGCCAAGAAGCTTCCTGAACATGATTGTAGCCAGCCTTTGGTAAGTCGCCCCTGCATTTCTTAGCCCAAAAGGCATAACGCTGTAGCAGTACAACCCTCGTGGTGTAATGAAAGAAGTCTTCTCCTGATCAGGCCCAAACATGGCAATCTGATGGTATCCTCGATATGCGTCGAGGAAACTCATTCGTTCATACCCAGCAGTGGCGTCAACCAATTGATCAATCCTTGGGAGAGGGAAGCTATCTTTAGGACATGCTTTATTCAAGTCTGTGAAGTCTACACAGACACGCCACTTCCCATTCTTCTTCTTTACAACTACAGTATTGGACAGCCACTCTGGGTAATAGACCTCTCGTATTGCTTTAGCCTCTAGCAAACGATCCACTTCTTCAATAACGCGTCAACATGCTGTACTGCTGCCCTTCTTTTCTTCTGAATAACGGGCTTATGCTGTGGGTCGACATTTAGGTGGTGACAGATCACATCTGCATCCACCCCAGGCATCTCCTCTGGTACCCATGCAAATACATCCACATGTTCTTTCAAAAAACTTATTAATTCGGACTCTTCCTCATCTGGTAGTGTTTCTCCAATCAAAAAATACCTTTCGGGATCAGTTTCGTTGATCTGTATTTTCTTTAGGCCTTCCACTACTTTGTCTGTTGGATTTCTTCCAACATCTTCAACAGTTGGTTGATCTGCTTCTACTGTATGAACTTGATGGGCCTTCGGAACTTTCTTGATGATTGAAATCAAGCATTGTTGTGCTGATTTTTGGTTCCCTTTTATCTTTTCGATCCCGTGGGATCCTGGGAATTTCACCATCTGGTGATAGGTGGAAGAAACGGCTCTCATCTTGTGTAACCAAGTCCTTCCTATGATTGCATTATAGGAGGATGGTACATCTACAACTAAAAAATCCGTTCTCAGGACCACTGTTCCTGCCCGAACGGGCACTGTCACCTTTCCAAGGGGCCATACTGCACTTGCACCAAATCCAACCAAAGGCGTAATAGACTGTTCTAGATCTGTCTGCTTCAGCCCCAACTTCTTGAATGCATCATAATACAATACCTCTGTACAGCTCCCAGAATCTACCAGGATTCTCTCAATGTCATATTCCCCAATTCGTAGGGTTATGACTAATGCATCGTTGTGGGGCACCTGGACCTCTTTCAGATCTTCATCTGTAAAGACTATAGCTTCATTGGGCATATCATTCTCTCGCCCCCTCTTGTTTCCCACTCGCATAACATACTGGTCATGCTTGACCTGCCTCTGCATCAATCTCACCTCATTCCTCGTATAAGGTGTGGCCAATCCATGTATCATATGGATTACCCCCCTAGGATTCTGCTCGTAATCCAACTCCATTGCTTTCCCTTTATATTTGGGATCGTCCTAAATAAATTCTTTAAGGTAACCACGAGAGACCAAATCATCGAGATGTTTCTTGTACATCTCACAATCCTCTGTCATATGACCCCAATCCTTGTGGTAACTGCAGTGCTGATTCGTAGCACGTTTTGCTTCCTTATCTCCACCTAGACTTGGGGGCTATTTGAAGAAAGGCTGATTCTTTATTCGATAAAGAATCCTGTAGATTGGCTCTTTCCAAACCGTGGTTATCTAAAAGAACGACTTTGGATCAGGCGCCTGTTTTTCCTTGTAAGGCTCTTTCTTAGCCTGCCCATATTCTTTCCTATAGGTCTTGGGCTCTGGCTTATCAAACTTCTTTGCTGGAGTTTTTGGCTGTTCGGCAACAGCTCTGCCTTCCTCCCGGAGTATGTCATCCTCCATCCTTGCATGTTGTTCGATACACTCCATTAGCCTGGCCAGCGATGACACAGGATGCTTATTCAATGACCGGCGTAACTCTCCCCGAACAGGCAAGCCAGTTTTGAAGGTTGCAATAGCATACTCCTCACTGCAACTATCTATCTCGTTAAAGGTCTCCCAGTATTTCTTTGCATAATCTCTGATTGGCTCGCCATCCTCCTGCTTCATCATTGAGAGACTTTCGAATGTCTTGGGAGCCTTTCTACTTGTTAAGAACCGAGCAGTGAACTCTTCTGCTAACTGTGTCCATCCTCTTATGGAACGTGGTTCCACCTTATGAAACCACGATAAAGCCACCTTTCCCAAGCTTGAAGGGAACATCTTGCACATGATGGCATCATCTCCATCATGCATGAACATTGCCTGTTGGTAATGTTGCACATGAGCAACGGGATCTGCACTTGTCTCGTAAAGCACGAACGACCCGTGCTTCACTCTGCTCGGCAGACGCGCGTCCCGCAGCCTTTTTGAAAAGGGTGACGCTGCTATATTACTCAGGGCCCGCCTTGTTGCTTCACGTGCAGTCATAGACCCATCCTCTCGCTTTTTGGATTCGCGGGCCAATGCCCTGTTCCAATCACCATCAGGTCTCTCATACCTGTCCCTGGGGTGTTTTCTTATGCCTTCTTCAGGCGAGGAAGTTCGGCTTCTGCTTTTTCTGTAACGTGGGGGAGTCCTTTGCTTGCTTGGACTCCTGCTTCTTCTTTTTCGTGAAGAAGCTCTTTTTTTGGGAGGGGTGGGGGTTCTGGACCTGCTCCTCCTCCTTCGTGAAGGGGCCTTTGTGTACTGCACCATGGCCAGTCCGTCTCCCCTGGATCTCCTTCCTGATAAACCAGAGTCCTCAGGATGTTTACGGATCCGCTCCAATTCACGGATCTCATGTTCCCTTTTCCGAATTAGTCGAGCATATTCCTCGACTTCCTGCCTCTTTTTATCGAGGATATCCTCGTTGCTGTGCACACTTCTCAAATATGCAACTGATTCTTCCCTGTGATGGGATTTGCTCCTTCTCGTGGAGGTTGTAGCCGTTTTGCCTTCCCTATTCTTGGAATTGTCATGGATGGTAAGAGGATCCCTGCTCGTGGTCCTCTTATCATGCCCGCTAGTTGGCTTTCTCGGAGCACCTGGTGGGGACTTATCCCCTCCGTCACCAACCTGATTTTTGTCGGTAATCGATGTGACTGGATCTACCTCCACCATGGTCGTATTTCAAAAAGGGAACTCGTTCGATTCCCACAGACGGCGCCAATTGTAGGTGGAGAAAAACGGAAGGTACCTAGAACAGCACCGAATCTCCTTCTTTCACGCGCTGTCCAACCGGAACCCTAATCCCTTCGCCTGAACCCTAACCTGTAAAACAGACAAAGGGTGAGTGCACCTCTGCCTCTCGTGGCAAAGGCCCTCCGATGCCTAAGTTAGTATCTCGTACTGTAACAAAAACCCTAATTGTCAGTAGGAAAGTGTAGAGTGAATGCAACTTATTGCGTACCTTTTCCCTCCAGGTTTACCTCGTATTTATAGATATGAGCATGCTTGCTTTTCAAGCATCCTTCTCGTCCTAGGCCTCCTGTCTCGTACAGGAAACCTGGCTCTTCTGGGAATCTCTTACCCAATCAACTGAGATCCCTTCCTCATAGGACCTCTTCTTACCACAGAACTCATCTCTTAGTAGGACTGTCTCCTGACTCATCTTTGCTGTATATCGGGCTCGTCTTATAGAGCACCCCTATTGCCTTATCCCTTAAGACAACGTTTTATCAAGTAACTCCATCTGTTCGGCATATACCCCTACCGAACAGACTGTACAAGTAGATGACCTCTCATGCCACTGGCCCATCTAGGCCGAACAGATCATATCAACTAATGACTTCTCATGTCACCGGATTTGTCCTAGCCGAACAGATTGTCTCATCCGGTGCCTCCTCGTAGCACTGGACCTTACCGCTGCCGTTCATCTTATATGGGGTCCCATATCACTTTCTTCATTACACGGATCTGGTACATCACGTGTTCGGCCCTTAATTGTACCTGTTCGGGAACACCTCCCTACACCGGTCACCACCGAGCCTTCTACGGCCATGCTCGGGTCCAGTCGCTCAACACTATGGCCCACGGCCCCTGTATCAACAGTCGCGCGAGCCTCTGTCGCGTGATGGATCTCGCCATCACCAGTCGCCTACTCGCGATCCTATTCGCCATCGCCGCCGCCTACCACCGCTGCACCGGCGTCCGCACTAACCTCCGCGACAGCCTCTGCTGGTTGTTGATCCTCTATCTCGGCGTCCATGGTCCCTCCTCGATCCTCGGTTTGATCAACAAGTTCACCCCGGCCTTCCCCATTACCGTGGTCTGCCATGGATGAATAATCACGACTGGGTTGGAGGTTTTCGTGGTTGCAATCAAGGTTTGGGAGGGTTTAAGAGGAGAGATGAGAGTTTTTTTTTTGGGTAACTTAGCTTGAAATTAAAAAAAGTTAAGCGAATGTACAGCCTACAAGGGGCATACCCCAGGAGGAAAAGAAAAGGAAAACAAATAAGAGTGACAAAAGTGCGGTAAACCATGCACAACCCGCATGGAGAGTATGATAAAGTAGATACATAACAAAATGCTATGTGTACTGAAATACGTGAAATGTGAAATTGAACTAGTACCTGGCACAACCCGCCAGGTTAGGAAATAAAGTAAATAAAGTAGATAGTCATGGTCAACGGTGACCACATGATAACCGGCGCTGAGGAGAGATCCTCCTCCTCCAAGGCTGGGATAAGAAGACCAAGAACCTAGATGCCCACCACCCCGAAGCTAGCATAATACCCACTCAACAGAAGTCAACTACTACAGAGGGACTCGGACTGAGAGAGGCTCGAACTGGAGATGTCGGCATCCGACAAGGCTACCCTGCTAAGCACCCTGCACACCACGCCCATTCCATCCAGACTACTACATCCTCGCCCAAATCCCCTAGGCTCGCTAACGACTATAAGCGGAACAGGAAGAGGGACCACCAAAAGTAGCCAGTCAAACCACAAGTGGACCAAGCTGCTCTTTTCGATCAGTGCAAACCACTAAATCTAATTAGAAACAGACTACAAAGCTACCCCTTTCAATCAGTGAGAATCCACCAATCTAGTCAAAGACAGCTCCTGCAACTACCTTGCTCAATCAGACTCATCCATAATCTAATCATCGGCACCCACAGCTGCTGCTACTGCTACTGCGAGACTGCCCCTAACTAGGAGAATCCAATCTAATCAATAATAGCCACGACCACTAGAATACTACGCAAATCCTCAGAGCTAAAAGCGCAGGCTCAAGGGATATAGAGGGCTCGACGAAGAGCCCGACCCCCAATTTCAGTCCAACAGATGACCGCCTATCGGGGGTTGCAAAACTAACAGTGAACTGGCCCAAAGTCCAGCAACAATATAAATGCAAAAACAGTACATTGCATAACAGAATAGTAAATTTCCCCACTGCTCAAAAAACCTTCCCCACTGCCCGGGCCACCCAGCCGGCTTACCTGCCCGGACTGGCCTGCCATCGGGTGGCAGCTGCCTGCTGCTTGGCCTGGGCTGGCTGTTTGCCCGGGCCCACTGCGGATGGCCTTTCCAGCAGCTGGACGAGGAAGACTCGAATCGCCCGGGCTGAAGTTGCTGCCTAGCCTCTGACCGAGCAAAACAATCACTGGCAGCCAAGCTGCCCCCCGCCCAAGCCACTCACAGATGGCCTGCCCGGGCTGGCTGGCTCGGCTGTTGATGCCCCGACGGGCCTGCTGCTGCTGGCCGCTGCTTGGCCGGAAGGTTGACCGGACAAGAGAGATGAAGGAAGTTGCAGAGACCGTGCCGTAGAAGCCCGGAAGTGGTTTGGCCGGTCCAGTGGTGGCCAGCTGTGGCTGGCCGGACCAATGGCCGCCCGCTTTGGGTAGCCATGGCTACGAGATCTGAACGGAGCCGAGGGTCAGTGAACCCATGGAGCTCCGATTGGGGGATGATAGGAGGCTGGTCCCGAGGGTTGCCGGTTGTTGAATGGCCGGCGGAGAGAGGCGCCGTATCTGTTGAAGACCAGCGGCGACTGGACCACGGAGACCCACAGTTGGGAGTCGATCCATGGCCGGAATGACTGGACCTTAGGAGGCCGGGCCAGAGGTGGCCGGTTTGAGAGGTGGGCGGTGGCCGCTGCTGCTGTTAATGGCGGCAGCCACCGGAGCTGTTGCCGCTGCTACTGCCGGAAATGGTGTTAGCTGGGCCGAGGCTCCCTTGATTCCAGATCTGGACAGTGGATGGTGGTAGATTGCCGGACCCGTGGGTAGCCGGTTGGTTATGGTACGGGCGGTGGAGGAGAGCCCCTGTCGAGAGAGGGGCTCCCTTGCCCTTGATGTTGCAACTGCTGCTGGCCGGAGGTGGGATGCCCGGCAGCCGGCTGGAACTGGGGCCGAAGGTGGCTAGGCCTGACTTGGCCGGAGGGAGCTTTCTCTCTCTAACCTAGAGAGAGAAGCTCCCAGCCTCCCTTTTTTCATTGGAGAGAGAGATGAGAGTTTGGGAGGAGTTTCGAAATTTTGAAATTGTTCTGCACTGTTTCTATAACGTCCCACGGACGTTTAAACGAATGGAACGGGTTTGGGCCGGGTCTGGGCCTGTTCAGATCCAAGCCCTAACTGGAAACCCTCGCGCGATGGTTCTGGAGAGTCGCGCGACACTTCGTTTTGGGCCTCAGGCCCAATCCAGATTCTAGGTCTGGCCCGGTCTCTTTTAACCCTCTTTCGGGTTCACGAATCATCAATATGTTCTCAAAATAAATTTGAGGGTCATTTTGGAAGCTTTGCCTTCAAACCCGAAGATTTTTGTATCCCCAGCAGTGGTCCGCCCGCAAACAACGACGATCCATCCGTCCGATTATCAAATCAACGACGATCCATCCGTCTGATTATCAAATTAACGACTATCCATCCGTCCGATTATCAATCTGCGACGATCCATCCGTCCGATTATCAATCAACGACGATCCATCCGTCCGATTATCAAATCAACAACGATCCATCCGTCCGATTATCAATCAACGACGATCCATCCGTCCGATTATCAAATCAACGACGATCCATCCGTCCGATTATCAAATCAACGACGATCCATCCGTCCGATCTCAATCTGCGACGATCCATCCGTCCAATTATTAATCAACGACGATCCATCCGTCCGATTATCAATCAACGACGATCCATCCGTCCGATTATCAATCAACGACGATCCATCCGTCCGATCTCAATCTGCGACGATCCATCCGTCCGATTATCAATCAGCGACGACCCATCTGTCCAATTTCAAATCAGCGGCGATCCATCCGTCCTATCATCAATCAGCGACGATCCATCCGTCCAATCATCAATTCCCCCTTGGTGCACGGTATTTTTATATACTCGTCTGCATTTTCCATTTAATCGGCTTTGGGCGGATTTGGTGGGTGTCTAGAAATCTTTGACGTTACCCGTACCAGTCAATGGTGCTCCGTGTGCCGTCAAAGAGGGACTACTGTAGACACCCCAATCTGGGTCCCCCAATTGTTTTACTTTGTTTTACGATTTTCTTGTTTCCCCGATGATGAAATCGGATCAAACGAGCTTGGATTGGGAATGGATTGAGCTTGGAGTGCTTAGAACCCCGCTTAAACCTTTTGAACCCCTCTGAACCTTCAGTCAAACCCTAGGGTCAGATTTGACCATCGCGCGACCATTCATGTTCCTCGCACGATACTTAGCTTGCCAGGTGTGGTCAAAGTGAAATTGTTGACTGTTGACTGTTGACCCTCGCGCGATGGTTCCGAACCATCGCGCGACTGTTCTCTCCTGTCACTATCACACAATCCAGCTGGATTTGTGATGATTGGGTGTCACATGGGTCCCCATGGGCTGGAACCCCGTTTTCCTCAGCTGAACAGAGTTCTGGCAGGTTCAAGGCACACACACCCTCACAACAACTACCCACCTTGTTGGCTAGCTTATCCACCAAGTTGTGACCAGCCTTGTTGGCTGGTTGCAAAGCCAAGTTTGGCCACCACCTAGCCCACTCACTTCCCCTATAAATACCCCATTGGTCTTCCATGTCAAAGGTTGTTGTTTAGTTCCAAGAAAAAGGTTAAGAAGGCTCATTACCATTTTACAAGGCAATTAAGTCTCTAGCACAAAGTTACTAACCCAAACCATTTTCCTAGTCTTCCAATCTAGTGTTCAACATATACACTTGGAAAAGGCTTCACCAATCAATCCAATCCATTTCCAAACCCTTTCCAAGCAAAGGTATAACATTAAACCTGTTTCTGTTTTGATCCCTGAGGGGGGCTGACAGGGCCAAGGCTGGTAAGCAATACCATGTCCTGGTCCTAAAGCCAGCAGAGTTACAAGAATCCGTGGCTGGCCAAACCCTCGCGCGATGGATCACTATACTCGCGCGACACTTGTGTCAGCAAGAGAATGGTCCTCGTGGGGAAGGGAGGCTGGTCTTTTATGGTTTTGATTATATGCATGCCTGTTGTAATTTATTTTGATTTGTAGATCACTGTTATGCATGCAAAATAAAAATATAGTAGCTTAGTTCTTTATTTTGGATAGTTTGGAATGCCTTTGGGTGATCCTTGAACCTGTCTCAAGACCCCAAGCATGCAAAGCAATTCCTGGAAGTCCAGTCAGGAATGTCGCGCGAGACTCACTCTCTGTCGCGCGACAGTTCTGTGAACTCCAGGAATGGCCCTTGCATGGGCAACTATTTAGGGGCTGTTTAGGGGCTGTGTTTCCTTTTGTTTCAGTTCCATTTTCAAGCTGTCTGTAATAATTAGTATTTTACAGTTCCTTGATAAACTGCTTGGTTTGCCTCCTGGGTGTGCACTGGTCCTTCCAGAGCCCAGAAGGGGATGAAACTGGAACTGTGGTGAGATGACAACACTCGCGCGAGGGTTTGAGTGTCTCGCGCGATGGTTCTCTTGCATGCAGATTTGTTCATGCATGCAAGTTGGCAATTGTGCAGGGCAAATCCATCCCAAGCCTGGTTTTGGCATCTGATCGCTGTTTTAGGTTTCATCTCGTTTATTTTTCAATTTTCCATCCATCCATACTATCTTTTGATCACATCCTGCAAATTGTTATAGTTTTAATCCCCGATTAACTGTTTCCCCCCCTAATTGGCTAAAATTAATCAAAAGAAGAAGAATCACAAAAGTTTCATAAAAATGCCTAAGTAGAGACCGATCTCCGGATTGGGCGAGAGGGGTGCCTTAAAACCCTTCCTCTCTCGTAACCTGGCTCCAGAACCCAGATATGGTTATGACGGACTGGTTTCCTTAACTTTTTTCAAACAAACAGCACGGCAAGTGCTTCGAAATACGGTTCCTTGAGTGTCGGACTCTCAAAAAACTCAAGTGGCGATTCTGTATTTTACGAGCGCTTGCCTCTCCGCTCGCGCTCCCTCGATTTCCGAAAAAAAGGGCCTCAACGGCGAAAAGGAACGAAATCCTTTCTCTCCGAGGGCATGCTGCCCACACTATTCTTGGGCAGGCTTCATCATCCTGTGCCAATCTTTTAGGACAAGATATTTCTGAGAGAAGAAGTACGGACCTCCTTCAAGGACTATCATCTTAGCTTATTCATCTTTAAACTCAAAAAGATAGAACCCTGCTACATTAGGCTTAACAGCCACAAAAAAGATCCTTCCATTGATTTCGGGCAGTGGAAACAAGTAGAGGATAAGCCATCCGACTGTCTAGGAAGTGACCTACTAAGTATCTATTCCACTTGCCAACTTTAGTCAGTTCAATGTCTATTTCGACCAGAGCTTCCTTGCCTTTTTGAAGGTTTAGGAAAAATTCAAGTTTCATATCTAGAGAAGGACTCTGAGACTGAAGAAGAGAGGCCCATGCAGTTCCTAGTTTTAGGTTTAGCCTGACTTGGATTTTGGTTGGAGTTGATTTGGTGAACTTGGGTAGGATGAGCATGGTTTCGAGGTGTGGGTTGATGTTGTTGGTTGAGAATGAAATTGCCTAGAGGATGAGATTGAGATAGTTTAGCAAATGGCTTCAAACTTGGTTGGAGATTTTCGGACCTAGTCGCACAACTATAGGTTCGAGGTCTAGTATCCTCAATGGGATAGCCAAGATTGGGATCACCCTCAACGTATGGAGTCCCCTGGCATTGTACAAGATCTTAGGGTTAGGGTTCGGAATTTTTACCTGTTCTTGATGACAGACCTAATTTTTTGAATCTCGAATCTGAGCAGCCCTTTCTTCCGCTTCCCTCACTAAAGCTTCCTCAAAAACCTGCTGGAGCTTACGCGAAGGACTTGGATTGTTGGATGATTTAGGGCTGAAAGCCCCAAACCCAGCTGGAGATGGAGCAGGAATGGCACTTCGAAAGGGGGATCTGGAGTCGCAGTTGCCTGAGGTGATTGGGTTCGAAGATTCTACAGTGGTGATTTTTGATGTTTCTAGGTTGGACAGAATCGATTGAGACTGATTAGCTTTTGATATCTCAGAGTTTTGTTGCCGACGCCTGATTTCATTGGAGTCTACGGCCTTAAGGCCCAACCCATCTGCCATAGAGATTGAACCATCCGCCATGGAAGATCAGCACTGGGTGAAATGGAAGAGACGAGAGATTACCCTAAATAGCCCAAACCTGACATGTCTTCGCAACTTTCCGCAGCGTCGGTTTTTAGCAGAGGTTGTCTGCACCTTTATGTACAAATGAAACACATTTTGCACCATACCAACAAACAAACTCAACTTCTCTTAAAAAACTTATATGTATGAGCCAGAAAAAGTTCATTTAACAAATTTAGGAAAAACAAAATTTAGGAAAACAAAGTATAGAATTAAACAATTAACAACCAATCAATCCAAAACTATCTGATAGCAATAGCAAGAAGAAAATGCATAATCAAATGGGATTTCAAATCAATTCCCATTTTTTAATAGAGGCAACCACTGATAGACCAAAAAAGTCGCGGATAGGCTTGCAAACATGGGAATTGATCAGGAAGATAGAATGGTGTCGCACAACATCCCGCCCGACAACTTAATCCCATCCCTAGAGGCGAACATGAGAGGAGTGCCTTTCAAGAGAGTTTAGTTGGTTTTTCATTTTTTATTGTACCAAAAAAAACTACTGATAGATAAAAAAAGAAAATACACAACAAAAAAGAAAACACTCACAAAAAAAAAATTAAAATTGATCAACCGATAAACAAAAATATAACATTCTTACCCTTTTGTATAGTTTACGATTTACCTTGCACTAATTTTACTTTCCATCTTCCCATAACAAAAGAGAGTTGGCCGGGATAGGAAAAATAGAGAATATTTCACCTTGTTACGGGAGAGTGCTAAGGTTTCAAAAACTTTCCTTTCTTATTTCAAAATTCGACTCTTTTTTTTTTTACAATGAAATTTTATTGCTTTTTATTTTTCCATAACAAAAGACAGTTGGAATAGGAAAGGAAGATTGAAAATAAGATTTACCACTATAAGAAAAAGTATATTTAGCGACGAAAAAATGGCGATGAAATTTAATTTTGTCGCTAAATGAGTATATTTGGCGACGAAAAAATAAATTCGTCACTGTTTTGACAACTTTCGCGACGAAATTATTTCGTCACCAAAGGAATCTATTTGGCGACGAAATAAAATTTTCGTCTCCAGAAGAGTAGAAAAAGAGACGAAATTATTTTTTGTCACTAAAGATAACTATTGGGTGACGGAAAAAAAATTTCATCACCCAATAGTTATCTTTGGCTACGAAAAATAATTTTGTCTATGCAAAAACGTTCTGGTGTATTTTTGGAGGGTTGAGAGCTTCTCTCTCTACATTCTAGAGAGAGAATGCACTCCCCATACCAAATTTCTCAAATTTAGCCAGATCCAGAGGTAATTTTAAGCTCTGTTCAGCTGTTTCAACACTCACAAACCTCTTGCGGGTTTGTAGTCTCCCAACTGTTCATGGGTTGAGAGCTGCCGAAATCTGGAAGTGGGTTCTCTTATCTTTGGGGTTTGGGTTTGAGCATATGGGACTGCCGCCGTTTCTCACACCTCAGCTCCCACAAATCACCGGCCAGAAGTGGGTTCTCAAAGGGTTCTTGAACTCAGACAAAGTGGGTTCTTGAACTAATCTGATTTTGAACAAAACTCACTGATTCATTTCTGAATCCGATTCTGAGATTTGTTTTCTCTATTTCGTCTGCATCTTTCAACAATTGGGTTTCGTGGGCTCTACCTTCCGAGGGGCTCTGAGAGATTCACTCTATTACGCAGATCTTCCCTCAAACAATCTGTTTAAGGGCTTGATTAATACTTGATATTATCATTTACGGCAGATTCCTTGGGTTCTGCACTACAACTCGTCATTATAGACGATGGGTTCTTGCGTTGTGGTGGTGTTTTACTCCAAACAGCAATGGTTTACTCGGATTAGAGAGAACAGCTTTATAATCGGAACTTCACCTCACTGAGTGTTCTTTTCGGAACTCCATTAGAGTTTGGGCAGGGCAGGGGGTGCTCCGAGTTGGGCAGGTCTTTATCTCCTACATCAAGTGTGGGTCTGGATTGCAGAGTATCATTGGTGTTCATCAGGGGAGTGCTTCGAGTTGATTCTACGGTCATTAGAGGTACTTCCCGGATTAATTATTGTTTCATTTCAGATCCAGATTGGGCAGTTTAATGTTGACTACAAATCATATTCATATACCTCTAGTGGAGTTTGTGGATGTATAGCTCCTATTGTCAGGTATAATCCCTTAGACATTTAGATTCAGCTTGTGAACCTCGATGGACAGTCATCTGTTGGACTGAGATCGAGTTAATAGTTTGGATTTTAGCTCTATGTTGAGCGTCTTTATATTCCTAGTTTCTTTGCTTCATTAGCCCGGTGGTTGTGCGTAGTATGGATGTAACCTTGGCTATCTTTGATTAGAATGGGGCTTGCACTGGTTGAAAGGGGCAGCCTTTGTGGCTGTCATTGACTAGTTCGGTTCTTGGGCTCTGATTGAAAGGGGTAGCCTTCGGAGCTGTCTTTATCTTTTGGTGGTGTGGGCTGATTGAAAGGGGTAGCTTTCGTGGCTGTCATTGATTAGATTGGCCTGAGCTCTGATTGAATAGGGCAGCTTCGGTTCTCCTGCGGTATATTGTGTCCTCTTTTCGTGCCAGATGATTCGGTGGTTATGCACTGTTAATGGTTGTGCCAAATGATTCGGTGATCTTGCACTGTTAATGGCGGTCAGATTTGAGGCTTTTGTACTGTCTCACTTTTAGTGTATAGCGAGCCTAGGGGATTAGGTGGTGGGAGTAGTAGTCTGGAAGGATTGGGCGTGGTGTGCAAGGTACTTTAGGGGGTAGCCTTGTCGGATGCAGACATCTCCAGTTCGAGCCTCTTTTCCAAGCCTAGTTCCTCTGTAGTAGCTGTTCTCTTAGAGGTGGGTATTTTGTTCGACTCACTGGGTTAGATTGGAGTATTGGAATCTTGGTCTTCATATCCCATCTCTGGCGACTGTGGTGTTTCAGTGATGGTTCATCAGATGGTTGTTATTCGACCGCGACTACTTTATCTTATTGCCTAGCCTGGCGGGCTGTGCCAAGCAGTAGTTACCTTTCATGTCATTATTACTTCTTGTGTTACTTTTGTATCATACCTCGTTGTGCTTTATTCATGATGGTGAGTACAACGGAATATGATAACAAATCACATTGCACTTTGTTATTTACTTTAATCTACCGTACTCTACATGCGGGTTGTGCATGGTTTATCTCATTTTTTTCACTTTTCTTCTTTTTTGTTTTTTTTCCTCCTAGGGTATGCCCCTTGTAGGCTGTACATTCGGTTAACGTCTTTTAATTTCAAGCTAATTTACCCAAAAAAATAATAATAATTTTGTCTTCTTTTTTATGCTTTCAATTATATTTGGTCGCCAAATGGATATCTTTGGTAATGAAATTTTTGAATTACGCTTTGTCACCAAATATATTTCACGCATAACTATTTGCTCAGAACTATGATTGAGATAATTAATTGGGTTTAAACAATAACACAAAGGGCTACAACTTTTATGTTTATCAAAATTGCTAATTTTAATATTTTAAAGGTTCAAAATGTCTTTTGAAATATATTTTAATGTTAAATGTACGTGTTATATGATAGATATTTCAAACATATACTAAAAAGTGTGTTTGGTGTAGTTGGTTGAAGCTTGCGCGCAAAAGCTATGAGACTCGTGTTTGAAACCCAACAGGAGCAGAAGGTTGGATTTTTCCACATATGAGAATGTTTTTTGTGACGAAAAATTTCGTCACCGATTTATTATATTGGTGACAAAAAATTTCGTCACCTATGGGTCACCTTTTTCGTCATCAAAAAGCACAATAGGTGACGAAAAATAGATTTCGTCACTAGGTATGAATCCTCGACAACCTTTAGTCGACAAATTTTTTTTTTGTCACCTATATTATTTGTGACGAAAAACATGCAATTTATAACGATTTTCATTCGTCACCCAGTGCAAGTTTTCTTGTAGTGTTGGAACCCAAGGACTCTTTTCAGCTGTAGGATTTATGAGTTTTATCGGTTTGGGCCGTTAGATTATGTACATAGGATCCAAATACTGAGCTGTTTTATTATATAGATACAGAAGGGTGAGTTTTTCTCTTAAATCAGTGTGTGAGTTGTGTGCGTGGTGTCCCTCCAATCCCAACAAGTGGTATCAAAGCAGACGGAGAGGGTCACCGAAAAAATGCCGTAAACTCATTTGGTTCAATTTCTGGAAACAAAACGAAACAAACAAAAGTGCTCGAAAATGTTTTTTGAGCAGAGATCCTAGTTCCTCACGGTCGACAAACAATGGAAACGGTGTGTGCGGGGTCGGATTTCGTCACCGAAACAAGTCTCACGGGCGCTTTGAAAGGTGGTGGGCGGAGGTGGCGTGGGGTTCAAAAAATTTGTGAGCGAAATTGGCCCCTAGCTTATTGACTCATCCACTCCTTTTTATATATATATAAAATAAAATAAAACCCAACCAAATTTGCCCCCGTTTTTTGAATTTATGATAAGGTGGGGTGTAAAATATCTTATCCTACTTGCATAAGTGTCATTGGTCAAGAAGGGAATTAAGCCCGCCACCACCCTGACCTAGGAGGCTTACCGCTCTAGGATGGCTATTTTGCATTATTTTTTTCAATAGTGTTAGGTACCCAAAAATATACCCCAAAATTATCTCAAATAGACTTTTAGAGATATTTATGAGCGTTAATAGACTTTTATTAACAGTAAAAAAATATTTGTTCGGAGTAATTTCGGAATGTATTTTTCGGAGTACCTAGCATTGCTCTATTTTTTTCCCATTGAAACACAATATTGTTAGAGATGTTAAATTAGTGCAGCTAATGGGCGCTTTATTACACCGCCCAAAATCAGGGTTGGGCACCAAGTTGAAGGGCATTTAAGGGTTGAATGTCCAACTTTCATCCAAAATGTTAACAATTTGGATGGAGGGGTTGAAGTTGCTCAGTTTTGATAGTTAACGACATCATGTTGGCCAGTTTTCAGTTGAGAATCAGAAATCTTGGCTAATTAAGGTTTTTCGATACCGAGATTCCCTAGTCCAGGTTTTTTTTTTTTTTTTTTGGGTAAAACAGCTTGAAATATAAAAAGAGGCTAAGCGAATATACAGCCTACAAGGGGCATACCCCAGGAGGAAAGAAAAGAAAAAGGAAAAGTAAAGAAAATTACCTAAGCCAAGTGGCTACATGAGATAACTACCATGCGGTGTTTCCAATCCATCTAGAAGAGGGAAGGAAAACAGCGCCAATGCAAGGCATTACAAAACTTATAAAGCTTATCGTCAATAACAGAGTATTCTGCAATAACAGAGTATCTTCAGAAGCTGATCATCAGCAGCTAGTAGCTAGCTGGGGTGTGTAGCATGGCCAACAAGTGTATCCTCTGACTAGGGAAGGATCAGAACTGATGCAGCAACAGTAGAAGCAACACAAGCTGCAGCAACACAAGCTGCAGCACCAGCATCAATGTATGCCCCTTGTGGATGGAGGTTGAACAGCATTTACAGATCAGTAAGCAGACCCAAGCAGATCGATCAGACAGTAAAATGGTCTACAACTTCTGAACTTGAACAATACTATACAATACTGAAAACATATACAGGACGTCCCCCTCTGTGAAGGGAGATCCCATTGACAGCCCCCGATGGTTAGGCATAACTGAAAACAGAACCTGCTACAACTTCTGAACTTGTCTATCAACTTCTGAACCTGCTACAACATCATCAGGAAAATGGTCTGTCCGAAATCAGGTTCAGAACAGCCAAAACAGGTTTAGAAGCAACAGCAGAACAGATAACAAATAACAGTGCAGCAGCAAAACAGTGCAGATAACAGATAACAACAAGCTGCTGCTGTCCAAAACAGTGCAGCAGCAGCAGTAACAGATAACAGCAGAACTCTATTCAGTCATTCCACTAAGTAGTGTATCTTGGGACCTTTCCCATTTAAACAAAATAGCAGTAGAAGTAGAAGTAGAACAGCAGAATAGCAGCATAAGCAGATCAGGTTCAGAACCTGATGACTGTGCAATCCCCCACTCTATTCAGTCATTCCACAAAATAGCAGTACTGCTCTCTCAACAGTACACACAACAGGTGCAGAGATCAGGTGCATGATCATATCAGAAATCTGGTGTAGCAGCAGAAGAGGTAACTACTACTTACTCCCTCCACTGAACCTCACAAGACTCCCCCACTAAATATTACCTCCTCTCTGAAAAAATGATGGGGCTCTAGCACACACTCACAAGGTCGACACACAATATAGTAAAGGCACTCAAAATCTGCATTTCACCACAAGGATTAAGGTAACTACCTGCTAGGATAGAAGTAATAGTAGCACTCAAAATCTGAGGTGTTGGTAGCTCTTGCTGAACATGGAGACTCATAAAATCAAGGGATATAGCTTTGAGGCTGCACCCCTTGACCAATGACCTGCCAAAATATCTTGCTAAACATAAAGACTCATAGAACCAAGGGATATAGCTTGAGGCTGCACCCCTTGACCAATGACCTGCAAATGTAATAATATGTTAGTCTCATAAGACCAAAGGGAAGACTCGTAATATGTTAGTGCTTGAAGTAAACCACTAAACAATGTTCCATTGGATTTTTAGTTGTCTAGAAAGAGGACCTCTAGGTAGGTTAGCCAAGGACAAAAGCCTAGACCTTATATCATTGGAGATTTTATGAGCAACTACAATGGGGGAGCAGGAAGAGTTCTGGAACTTTCTGTGGTTCCTTTCCATCCAAATATGATGAACATATATAGTGAAAGCCAGCTTTGCAATAGTGTTGGCCAAAGACTTACCTCTCAAAATAGAGAGGCAATCCACCCAAGTCTGCCAGTTCTGATGTCCTTGCATGTGGGGGACTTTGGGAGACAGGATACTCCTGACTTGGGCAGCCATAGGGCAATCAAAAAATAGATGGGCATGGTTTTCCATATCAGGGCACAATGTACATTGGGAGGTGGATTTGAGTCCAAACAGGACAAGCCTATCCTCAGTGTTTAATCTTTGAAGAAGGGCCATCCAAGTAATTAGACTACACCTTGGTATATGGCCTGGAAACCATACAACCTTATGCCATGTAACAATGGGAAAGTGAGTCCTAAGGTTGTCCCATAGGGATGAGATGGAGAACTCCCCTGACTTAGTTAGTGCCCAAATGCATGTATCCTTGGTAGCTCTTTTTTTTGGGTAATTTAGCTTGAAATTAAAAAAGGTTAAGCGAATGTACAGCCTATTGACAGTAATTGTATGCAAACCAGTTCTTATTTCATTAAGTTCAAGGGTTTGGGTGACAGGGAAGGCCCACTGGTTGTTATGGATTATATGTTGAACAGTGGCATCCCTAACTATTCTAGAATCATAGATAATTCTAGGACCAAATCTTGGGAGTAGTGGTCATAGGGGATGCTAGTTGTCATACCATAAAGAAATAGACATTCCATCCCCCAACTTGTAGAGAATGTGTGGCTGAACAAGGGGTCTCAAGGATAGGATTTTCCTCCACACCCAGGAAGGTTCACTTGGGACCTTAACACACCAAAAGTTCCTACCTCTGAGTAAGTAGGACTTGACCCATTGACACCACATGGATTGTTCCCCGCCGGACACAAGGAACCAAATGTGCTTTGCCACTGCAGCTTTGTTCCAAGTCTCCAAAGACTTGAAACCAAGACCACCTTCTTGGACAGGGGAGCAGAGATGTTCCCAGGAGACTTTAGCTCCAGAGGTTTTGAGATCAGGTCCAGTCCAGAAGAAAGCTCTCAATATGGCTTCCACTTCCTTAATGACTCTTTTAGGAAGGATAAAGAGAGAAGACCAATAGGTCTGCATGGAGAACAGAATGGACTTAATCAATTGAAGTCTCCCAGCATAGGAGAGGTATCTGTTAGTCCAGGACTTTGTTTTTGCAATGATTTTATCCACCAAACTCTTGCAATCAGTATGCTTCAGTTTGGTGGACAGTAGGGGAACACCTAGATATCTAACAGGAAGGGTACCCTCCTGAAAACCAAGAACATGCAATATTGATGCTTTGGTGGAGGAGCTAACACCTGAGAAGAAAATGTTGCTCTTGTTTGGACTAGGGGAGAGGCCAGATAAGGATTCAAATTCTCCCAATGATGACTGGATATGGTTTACAGAACTTAACTCACCCTTGCAAAATATCATGAGGTCATCTGCAAAACATAGGTTAACCAATTTGGTTGACCCACATTTCCAATGGAAATTAAAATCAGGCAGTAGGGTTTTCTCCTTGAGAATGCATGTGAGGACTTCCATGGCAATAACAAATAAGTATGAGGAAAGGGGGTCTCCTTGCCTCAATCCCCTTTGACCAGGGATGTACCCAATGGCTTCACCATTGAAGCTTAGGGAGTAATTGGTTGTGGTTACAAAAGCTTTTAACCACCTGATCATCTGAGGGTGGAAGTTCATTGAGGCAAGGACATCCCAGAGGAAGTCCCACCTAACATTGTCATAGGCCTTCATTATATCTACTTTCATGGCACACCTAGGAAAGGAGGAGTGTTTGTGGTATCCCCTCATCAACTCCTGTGTAAGGAAGATGTTATCCGCAATCCTTCTGCCCTGAACAAACCCAGACTGTGCTGGATCAATCAAGTGAGGGAGGGCTGACTTAATTCTATTGGCTAGAATCTTGGCAATACACTTGTAAATTGATTGCAACATGATATTGGCCTATAATCCCCAACCTTTGAAGGATTGGGAACCTTAGGCACAAGAGCAACCAGTGTTGCATTGGCTTTCTTTAGCAGTTGGCCAGATCTAAAGAAAGACTTGACAGCAGAGGTGACCTCATGACCAATCACAGGCCAAGTCTTATGAAAGAAGGTAGCATTATATCCATCAGGTCCGGGGGCTTTCTGAGGGTTAAGGGACCAGAAAATGTCCTTAACTTCTTTGTCAGTGACTCCCACTACCATATCTAGCCTCTGAGACTCTGATAGTTTCCTAGTGATGAGTTGCTGGACCCTAGATGATCCAGCATAGTTGCTTTGGTGAGGGGAACCAAGCAACTTGGTGTAGTAATGGATAAAAGACCCTTTGATCAGCTCAATATCCTGTGTGGTATTACCATCTTCCAAGACCAAGCTAGTAATCCTAGTTCTATTTCTGGAATTACTAATTGATTTGAAGAAAAAGGAAGTACATTGGTCTCCCAGCTTCAACCATTGAACTCTTGATTTTTGTCTGGCAAAGCTCTCCTCAGCTCTAGCAAGGATAAGGTACTGTTTGCATAATACCTTTTCAGCAACTTGATTTGCTGTGTCACTAGGATCTGAAGCCAGGGCATTTTGAATATCATCCAGCTGTTGTCTGGTAGAGGCAACTCTGGATGATAGATCACTGAATTCTTTGGTATTCAACTGTTTTAGATCCTTTTGTAGGATCTTCAACTTTTCACAGACACAATACATGGGATTACCTATGATCACCCTCCTCCAGACACTCTGAACAATGTTCATAAAGTTGGGATGGTCTGCCAGAAAATTAAAGAATCTAAAAGGTCTAGATTTAGGAGGGGTGATGGGGGCCAATGCCACGACTGCAGGGGAATGGTCTGATGCTCCAGGATTTAGGAAATGAGCACTAGACCAACATAGAGTTTTGATCCAATTCTCATTGACTAGGACCCTGTCCAACTTGGTGCTAATGTGGGATACACCAACTTGTTTATTAGACCAAGTAAATTGATTTCCAGTGGATAAGGTCAACCAGCTCTATAGATTGGAGGCAAATATTAATATCATCCATCCAAGGAAGCCAGTGTTTATCCCCTCCCACTTTCTCAAATGGTGATCTGATGGCATTGAAGTCACCAAGAACTACCCAGGGGGATGCAAGAGCAGTTGTTTGCAGGTCACGCCAAAGTGTCTGCCTTTCAAGATGGCAATTATCCCCATATACAAACGTAGCTGCAAATGAGTAATTGCCATCACAAGATTGCACATTGCAATGTATGAATTGGTTTGATTGGGAAACAGGTTGGACATTAAAGTAGGAGGGGTTCCAACATACCAAAATTCTGCCCAAGGGGGAATGGGCATAGTTACTAATAAAACTCCAATGAGGTAAGATAAGACTAACAATTCTAGAGACCTTTGGTTCTTTAACTTTGTGTTTAATTATCCCCACAAGGGACAACTTATTGTTCTGTACCCATTTCTTAACCTCTTGTTGCTTCAGTGGGTCATTTAGACCTCTAACATTCCAGATTCCAAAATGCAATGGTTTGCTAATCATTAATACAAAAGAGTAAATATAACCACAATGAGCTGCAACTATTAAGATTAAGAGTGATGCACAAGATGAGCATTATTTATATAATTGTGGACAAAAAAGAGGAGGGAAAGTTACTTCCTTTTCTTATGTGAGGAGCCTTTGGATTGACTCCTATTTCTGCCATTGTGACTAGCCTTCTTGGAACCTCCCAACAGCAGCTTGACATCAGGG
Organism: Rhododendron griersonianum; assembly: GCA_018127125.1. Taxonomy (NCBI): domain Eukaryota; kingdom Viridiplantae; phylum Streptophyta; class Magnoliopsida; order Ericales; family Ericaceae; genus Rhododendron; species Rhododendron griersonianum. Next base: position 36,746,207 of record CM030789.1, read on the forward strand.
ATAGCATGTTTGACATCAGGAGGTTTCCCCTGTTTCTCATCACCAACTGGTTGCTGATCATCAGATCTGGTGCTAGTACCAGACCTTGCTACCACTGAATCCTTGTTAGCTGCCTCATTGGACACTACTGAGCTTACCACACTCTCTAGTACTTCCAGAAGTTCTACATCATCTTCAGTAACTTCAGTATGCTCCCCTAACTTGGATTGGACAAGAGGTGAGGCTTCTGACAGGACATGAGGTAGAGGGCTTTGGTGGGGGTGAACATTCTTGACTAGGGAGGATTGTTCTACTGCTTTCTGTTTCCCACGTTTCACAACCTGCCATTCCAATTGACTGGGGGGTACAACAGCTTGCTTGCTACATTTGGATGTAGCATGACCAAAAACATGGCATTGTGAACACATAGGAGGGAGAACTTGATATTCTATGGGCACCACAACTTTCTCCCCCTGAACTGTTACTGCTACTTCATCAGGTAGCTCATGGTCTGCACTTATCTCAATACAAACTCTTACTTTGGTGGATTTTGTATGCAATAACCCTGGTTGCTTGGAGGATCTTGCAGTTGCTTGATCCACATGGATGGGTCTACCTACTGTGCTTGCCACCCTACTAAGACATTCTTGGTTCCACAGCTCAAGAGGCAGGTCATGAAATTTTACCCATGCAGGGATTTTGGTAGGTTGGTCCTTGAGGGGTTTCATCATACGGTGCCAATCTCTAAGAACTAAGTACTTTTGGGAGAAGAAGTAGGGACCTCCCTCCAAAACTTGTAGCTTGGCTTGTTCATCTTTAAATTCAAATAGATAGAAACCAGAAACATCTGATTTGACAGCCACGAAGAGTTCTTTCCATTGATACCTAGTAGTTGAAACAAGGAGGGGGTAGGCCATATTCCCATCAAGGAAATGACCTACCAGATACCTATTCCAATTCCCCGCGTCAGTTAATTCCACATCAATTTCAACTATGGCTTCTTTCCCTTTCTGAAGGTCAGGGAAATATTCTAGCTTCATATCCAAAGATGGGCTTTGGGATTGAAGGAGAGATGCCCAGTTTTTGGGTTTAAGCTTATTTTTACCAGAGTTGGGTTTAGGGAAAGGCTGCTGAGTTTGAGGGGGCTTTGTGTGGAAGTTTGTTTTTAACTGGGTCTGTGGTTCGAACCCCATTTCATGACTTGAGGAACCAGCCTCATGCTTAGAGATGAGGTGGGGGGGTGCATTTCTAGGTTTGGTATCCTGAAGTGAGTAACCCAGATTCGGATCACCTTCTACATAAGGATTCCCACAAGGGTTAAGTACAATTTTGGGAGTAGGGTTGGAATTTCGTACCTCTGCTGTAGTACGTTGAAACTGATAGGTGTTTCCGTGGAGGTGAACCACCTGTGCTCTTTGATCAGCTTCCTTTTTCTTGGGAGAGTTGGGTTTATGAATCCCAAATCCAGAAGAGGGAGGAGAAGTGTGGTCGGCTGCTCTTCGCCATGCCTGCTGAATATCTTGTAGCTTGGCCGTAACAACATCAAGCACAAAGGGGTCTTCTGAGTTGTTGAGCTCATCCTCGAGATGACCAACAATTTCAAGCATTCTTGCTTCAGAATCCTGGTGCAGCTTACGAGCTGAGTTTGACTGGTTGTGTTTGGGACTGAGAACCCCTAAACGCTCCTCAGTATCTTGTTGCTGATGCTCTTGAAAAGGATTAGGGATTTTTGACGAGTTAGGGCTAGGTGCCCCAGACCCGATTGATGTTGAGATTGACGAAGGTATGGGAACTGTACCTCCATTGTTGAATCGTGAATCGGATTCGTTTGAGGTGAGCATGTGCGGACTGTCAAGCTCGAATAGGATTGGATTACTAGGGTTTCCCAGATGCAGAGTCTGTATTTGGGAATTTTGGTGTGGATCCAAGAGTTGATGCCTTCGCCTGAGTTCATGGGAGTCTAGGGCTTTGAGCCCCAGACCGTCGGCCATTGAAACAGTACCGTCGGTCATGGAGATTATCTGTTCTCCATGTCGAGGTGTCAGAGATCGCCAATATGTCAGAGTGCTGCCCCGTTACCTGGCGGGTTGTGCCAGGAAGTGTCCCTAGTCCAGGTTCTCCGATACCGAGATTCCCTTTTAGGTTTTTCAATATCGAGATTTCCTTTTTAGGTTTCTCAATACCAACATTCCCTTTCTAGGTTTCTCGACACCGAGATTCCTATTTTAGGTTTCCTGATACCGAGATTCCCTTTCCTGGCCTGATAAGGCTCACAAACCAACCATGCACACCTCATGACCTCACCCCACATGGGTTGATGTTGCAAAAACGCACTACTAGAAAAGTAGATAAAGATCTCGGTCATCTGGTGTGGTCTTTCACTTTTAATCTCGCAGTCAAAACCATAGTCATTCAAGGTGTAACTAAAAGTCACTATATTTTAATCATAGGATGGAACCGTGATTAAACTCATTAAAATCGTGACTAAAAAAGTATAAATAGTGATTAAAAATGGCAAAACCATGACCTTTAATAGCTTAATATCTCAGTTTTATTGTAAAACCGTAGTTGTTTAGAGAGAAATATTCTCAATTTTTGGAAAAACCGAGGTTAAAAGTGGCATTCCAACGGGAAAAAAATCCCACTTCTTGGTGGGTTTTGACCCCGATCTCCTGAATTTTGCACAGAAGTTTCAACCAACTGCACCACACACACTTTTCAATATATAATTGAAATATCTAATATATATATTACATATGTGTATAACATTAAAATATATTTCAAACGTCATTTTGAACCTTTAAATATTAAAATTTGTAATTTTGATAAACGTGAAAGTTGTAACTCTTGTGTTATTGTTCAAACCCTATTTCAATTATCTGAATCTGAGTTCTGAACAAAGAGTTATGCTCGAAATTTATTTGGCGACGAAATGCAATCTTCATAAATTTTGTCACTAAAGGTACCCATTTGGTGACGAAATATTTTTTGTAGAACGGTTGAGAGTGAGAGAGACAAACGAGAATGGAGGATGGAATTTTGGAAGTCGATCGTGACATTCATTTTTTCAACTTTTTCCATATAAGAATTTTCTTCTCAGTCCAAATAATAAAAAGAGATGTATTCTCTAACTTACAATCTCAGTTTCTAGATGACTGAGATTAAAAGTTCTTTTTATCTCAGTTTTTCCGAAACGAGATATATTCTTTTATATACAATCTTAGTTTTTTGAAAACAAAATATATTCTTTAAGTTACAATCTCACTTTATAAATTACTGAAACTAAAAAATCTTTCCATCTCAATTTTTTTTTTGTATAATTGAGATTAAAACTATAGTCCATAATATGTTATTACGTTTTTATAAAAAGTGAGATCTTCTTAGTTTTTAGACCGTGATCTTTATACCATTTTGTATAGTGCAATTTTGTTCACCCTCCTTAAAAGATGGTGAACATTACACTCCCTCTTATTGACTAAAATGGTCTGGGTCCCACTCGTACAATACACTTTTTGATAAGCATGATATCACTTTGTGGTGGGATCCACACCATTTTCAACTAACAGAAAGGAGGGTAATGTTCACCATCTTAAGTGGAGGACGAACAAAACTCAAGTAGTGACGTGATAGTTGAGGGGGTGTTTTTGAAATTAAGCCATAAATTCATGATCTTTTGAGTTTTTTTTTTTTTTTTTCCATTGCAGCTCACCGCTTGTGTTTTGATCTTCTTCTATAAATGAAGCCCAAAAAAAAAAAAAGGACAAAAAAACAGATCCACTATGAAAAGTAAATTATGTCTTTAATTACTACTCGTGGAATAGAGGACCGACTGAGGGCGTACTCAAACTCCTACGGACTACATGTTCGTGAAAGAGTTGGGATAACTTCAACGAATTAATACGGCGTGTTTGCGATAGTTTCTTTTACTAATATAGGGCGGGTTAGCGATAGTTTGTTACTAATATGGCGTGTTTGCGATAGTTTTTTAGTAATAGGGCGTGTTTGCGATTAGTTTTTTCCTAAATTTTAAATTTGAGATTGTAACGCCCCTAATTTTCGGGAACGTTAAAAGAACAATTTTATTGAAAAACTAAAGAGAGTCTGGCTCATTATTACATCATAATTCTCACAAGAATACTTTTATTCAACACAAGGAGGGAAACTAGGGTTCCTATCTACTGCTCCGCTTGCTCCTCCATCCTAGCCAGCTCTTCTGCTCTAAAGGCTTCCAAGGTGTACTGTTCACCTTGATCATCTACAAAGTCTGACACATTATACTAGCGTCGCCACCGATATAATATGTTAGGGTCACCAAAGGTAACACCATGAGCTATAAAAGCTCAGCAGAATAATTCCATACCTGCTAACCCATAACTTACACAAAACAAGTCATAGATAATTAACGTTGTCTAATTAGCACATGCGTATTCAACAACTATCAACAATAACTCATCCACATTCTCTATTAACCATCATTGGTGTCCGTGACATCAGAGTTTCTCCTACGCAACGTTTCGTAGACCGTGTCACCATTTTCACCTTTCATTAGCCAAAACAACATTTCCAAAATCATCTTTACACACCCAACCTCGGTTCCGCCGCTCTGGGTTCCCGAGTATCCGCACAATGGTTCCGCCGCTCCGGGTTCCCATTGGCACACAATTGGCATTGGCACCTCTCCGCGGTAACCAAGCTACACACCCAACCTTGGTTCCGTCGCTCCGGGTTCCCGAGTATTCGCACAATGGTTCCACTGCTCCGGGTTCCCATTGGCACGCACACACATACAATCACCACACAATGGGCTACCAAGTCCGGCCACATTGGGGTTTCAAAACTTTTTTTCCTTTTCAAAACACACATTGTCATTAACCACACCCTAGGTGTCATGTTTCTAACTTTCTCAGTTTCGGTGTCTCGTTGCATGCACAGACTCCGCGGTAGGACTTTTCTCGTACGTACACATAAATCATTCATTGTAATCTTGAAACTAAACTAGTAAAATCATCCAACTCTATATTACTTAGCATGCTCAAATCATTACTTAAAGCATAACGCCACATGTACGGACGCCTTTGAAGTGAATACCACTTATGCTTTATCACACATCAAGACAAATAATCTTAGTGATCACGTATACATGCTCATAACCATCCTAAGATCAAAATACAAATACTTCCTATCAAGCTTATATTTAAAAAATCCATTCTTTCTCTCTTTTAGGGAAGTTCAAAACAACACATGTTTTTTTTTGGGGTAATTTAGCTTGAAATTAAAAGAGGTTAATCGAATGTACAGCCTACAAGGGGCATACCCCAGGAGGAAAGAAAAAAAGAAGAGTGAAAAAAGTGCGATAACCCATGCACAACCCGCATAGAGAGTAGGATAAAGTACGGAATGCAACAAGCGTGCAATGTGATTTGATATCATACCCCATTGCACTATCCATCTGTAAGGAAGGATAGCACAACGGGGTATGATATGAATGAAGCGAAATGAAACGAAATGAAATAACAAGAAACTAACTATATCCTGGCACATCCCGCCATACTAGGAAATAAGATAAATAGCTAATGACGAAGATTCCAATGCATAATAAGTTGATCAAGATTCCAATGCTCCAACCTAGCACAGAAGTATCAAGTATAGCACCCACTTCTAAGGAACAGTTATTGCAGAGGACCGGGTTCCGAGAGAGGGTCGAACCGGAGATGACGACATCCGACAAGGCTACCTCCCCAAGTACCTTGCACACCACGCCCATTCCATGTTTATTGGAGTAAAAGTCAATTATTCAACATGTTCATACCTCCATTAGCCAAAATAAGTTTATTGACTATCATGCATTTCAACCGTACAAGTAATATACAAACTTCTAATTATACTTAGGGAAGAGAGTAAGGATAATCTACCGTTCTTCTTGGCGGTAGGGTGGCTACGGAAAGTAAGTTGGCTATCGAACGGAGTAACTTCCTACGGTAAGCTTACGGTAGCTTCGAAAGAGAAAGGTTTCTCTCGAAACTAGGTCTTGACTAAACTACTTAAGCTTTTTGGATTAAAAGGGTGGTGAAGTGGCGGTCTAGTGGCGGCTTAGGATGAGTTTCTTGAAGAACTCAAGAACAAAGGAAGAACTTCAAGAACAAAGTAAGAATACTAAATTTTCTAGAGAGAGAAGTTGAATGGGTGGAAGGTGTGAGTTGAATGGCAAGAATGAGGTGCTATTTATAGAAAAACTTGGCTTATTGTCCAAGGGATAAATTTTTCCCTAACAATTATTGTCCAATGGATAAAGGGGCAATTATGAGAGGCATGACTTGTCTTGTCCTAGGAGGGGTTGCTTGCAAGAAAGAACAAAATAAAAGGCTAGGATTGGATTGCATTTAAAGTAGACTAGAAATGGGTTGTTTGCAAGATAGAACAAAATAAGGCTAGGTTTTCTATTACCCAAATGATAATATTTACCCTACTAACTATGGTTCAATGGATAAAGAGAAAATGATGAGAGGTAAGGTCTAGTCTTGTTCTAGAAGGGGTTTGCTTGCAAGGAGAATAAAATGATTAGCTAGGTTATGTTCAAAGATGACTAGAAATGGGTTGTCAAATAGTACTTAGGTTGAGTGTGAGAAGGGCTAAAAAGAAGTAGCTTGTTGGAGTGTCCAAAATCACATGCACACACTCCACCTCTCTCTCTCTCTCGGCCTCTCTCTCCCTCTCTCTCTTGTACTATGTATACTACTCATATATATAGCTATATATATATATATGTGTGTACACTTAGGTACCAAATAGACTTATAAGGCTAAGGAAAAAGTAATGAAGAGAGGTTAAGACTTTCAATGACAAGAACATTGTCCAATGGGTAGGATTTTTCCTAGAAAGTAAACCTAGGCATATTTAGGCATGCTTAAAATAGGCTATGATAACTATAGATATATACAACTAAGCATACTTAGGTTTAAGGCTATAATCTTTAGGGTTGCATGCTTGGCAAGGCTAGGTTTGCTTCTTTTGGAAGCAAAATGATTACTCCTAATGGTTCAAGGTTTCTTAAGTGACTTGTCTTGTCCATAAGTATTCATTGGCATGCCTAATAACTATTACTCAAGGGATAATATTTTCCCTAGCAATTATTGACCAAAGGATAAGAAAATAATGAAGATGGTATGGCCTTGAATGACAATTCATGAAGTATAATGATTACTTCTAATGGTCTAATGGTTCAATAGGTTAGTAAGGCGTTCATAAGGCTCAAAGATGGTCAAAAAGGTCTATCTAAGGTTAGGAGAATGTAAATAAGTGAAATGGTAGTTAGAGTTTGCTAACTAATCGGTTAAGAACTAACTATACTTGCCATGTACGATTTCTAGCCAAGAATTATAATTTAAAGGTGTTATTTGCTCACTAGGAAAAATATACAAGTGCTTTTATAAGCATATTTGTCTTTAGAAAATGACTAGATTGTCCGGTGTTAAAAGATATAATTTTAAAAGTCTCAAATCTAATTATGACGGATTATTAAAGACTAAAAAGGGGTTTTTAAAAGCAAATCAAAGTAATTAAAATAAAATTCAAATATTTAACGAAATTGTTATTTACCCAAAAACCAGGGTTGTTACAACCTATCCCCCTTAAAATAATTTCATCCTCGAAATTGATGCGCGATTACAGTTTAGGCTTAGCCGCTATACTGATCTCGGAATCGTCGTCTATCCCCCTTAAAATAGGAGTAGGTCACCTTCAGTCTCTTGCTAGCGTGATGTCCAGGAACGAAGAAAACCCCCTTTGGCAATCTACAAAAATGGTTTGGCATCACATGGCTGCTGTTTAAAGGCTCTGGCAGGTCTCAGAAGTATTTCGAAATAGCTCGACATCGATTCAGGCAATTCTCTACGGGTTTTGTTAATCGAATTAAGCCTCATCACTTGCTTAACAAAACGGGGTTGAAGTTGTTTCAGCTGTCGAACAATTTGCCTCGTTGTATGCCTTCGATAAAGTTTCCATTGAAAACGTCAAATGCAAAACTTCCACCAAATCATCATGCGGACCTGTATTCTGCAGACGTTTCCTTAACACGTCCTTATTGAATCAGCATGCTTCCTTACCTAATGACTTAGACTTGTTTCCAAAACTAGGTAACAACGGATCAACTCGAGCAGAAGCATTCCGACATTGTGAAGCTTAAGTACCCTATCCTTATTCGGAATGAACTGGAGTTTTAGCCAGCAGGCCCTTTGATATTCTAAAAACTTTAACAAAGGCACTGAAAGAACCATTATAGTCAGGAAAAAAAACAGTCTTTGGCGGCGTCAGTTTCCTGTAGTCGATGCATAGTCGAAGCGTCCCCTTCTTTCTTCTTTACGAATAAGGCATGTGCCCCCCATGGTGACGTACTTGGTCTGATAATAGCTCTTGCAATTGGGTTTTGAGCTCCTTTAGCTTAGCGGGGGCCATTTGGTACGGCGCCATAGAGATTGGTGCCATTCCCGGTTGGAGTTCTATAGAGAAATCTATCTTTCTTCGAGGTGGTAAGCCAGGAAGTTCTTCGGGAAAAATATCGGCATACTCGCAAACGATGTGCGGTAATCCCACTTCCATTCTATCGGCTTCTTCCAATTGGAGGCTAGCTAGCCATCCAGATAGTTGGTTTTGCCATCTTGACCTACTCGTCATCGAACTCACCGTTTGTCAATCCCCCTTAAATTGGACACGAGTCCCTTCAAGGGTATACGCCGTCACCATCTTCAGATGACAGTCTATGATCGCTCGATGTGCTGATAGCCAGTCCATCCCCATGATTATGTCGTAATCTGCCATGTCAATCACTCTGAGGTTGTAGGTTGGCTACTTTAAGTTCGCACTCTCTACACGCTAGACTAACAGCTATACTCCCCCCAAATGGTGATGTTACTCTTATACTCGTACTATGGGTTCCGTTTCTAGTGCTAGAGCAATTACGTAGGCAGTAGATAAGAATGAATGCGATGCTCCAGAGTCAAATAAAGCTTGTACGTAGGTACTATAGTAGCGTACCTTGGATCACAGCAGGATCCTACTCTTGTTCTTCAGTCTGCAGTGCAAAGATACGGCCTCCAGTGCCTTGCTGGGTTCCCATGGGCTGCTTTCCTTTGTTCTGCCCATTCTGCTGCTGTGATGGGCCTCCAAGGTTTTGCTTCACCAAACCAGCCTGTCCAAGTTGTTGAGCCTTCTGATTTCCAAAGCTTCCATTCCTCTCTCTTTGTGGATGGGGACAGTCACACCTATAGTGACCCGTAGCCTGGCAGTTGAAGCATTGAACTGTCGCTATGTCTCGACCACCTCTCTTTGGTTTGCCACTTCCGGGGATAACAGTCTTCCAAGTTTGGTCGTTTTGAGGCGGGTTAAAGAGTTTGATGGGGTAAGGTCCACGGTTGTTATTGGGTGTTTGGGTCCGGATAGGTCCGCCGGTGCTGCCTGTCGCCTTCCTCCATTGGGTTTTGAAGTCAGCCTTCTCACTATCTAGCCGGAGAGCACATTTTATGACACCGGTATAGGTGGTAAAGGCTTGTGCCACCACAGCCCTTCGAGCAGTTGTCAGCCCCCACTCGAACCTTCTCGCCTTCTTGTCTTCAGTTGCAACAGCGGTAGGGGCGTAATGGGATAATTCCTCAAATTTGGAAGCGTACTGAGTAACGGTCATTGTTCCTTGTTTCAGGTTCATGAATTCTTGTTCCTTGGCTAGGCGAATGGGCGTGGGAAAGTACTTGTCGAGGAATAGGGTTTCAAACTGGGCAAAGGTCATTGTAGCTATGGCATGGGTGGCTTCCATCAGATCCCACCAATAACGGGCTTCCCCCTTTAGCTGGTAGGTGGCTAAGGCCACACGATCCCCGTTCTGGGTAATCCCTAAGGTGTCAAGGATCACCTTGATTTCCTTCAGCCATGTCTCAGCCACGGTGGGGTTGGTATCTCCGTGGAAAGTCGGGGGTCGACGTTTGCAGAACTCATTCATAGCTCGGTTGCGGGTCATTGGTCAGTTGTCGTGATTTTGGCGGTTGGCGTTCAGAGCGGCTACGAGCGCTTGCATGACTTGGGTTAGGTCGGGGTCAGGATTAGATGATTCTCCGTTCTCGTATCCTAATTCGCTGCGTCGATTCACCATCTACGAGTAGAAATTTAAAGGGGGTTTTAGTCTACTTAAACAGTTTTTCTTTTGCAAATGGCGTGTCTTTCTAAAGCAGTTTTGTCAAGTAGTATGCTACAGTACCTTAAAGTAAAGCATGCTTTTCATAGATAAAAGAGAGATATAATCATAAGCATAGAATTCTACTACAATGGCAAATAGAGACTTAAGATGAGATTCTTCCTAATACAAGTTGGAACGATACTCCTACTATAATACTGCTACTACTCTATTGACGGGGTGTAAAGAGAAAATTGCATACGAATAGGTATAAAATACAAGTATGCATGTGAATAGTGATCACACATTGAAAGGCAAATACGAGTCTTTCATTAAATGGAAACATGTACACATAGATAATCCTACAGGTCTTCATTGGAACGGGAATGCGTACAACATAGATGGACTCTTAAACAGACAATGGTGGTCCTAATTTTCCAACTTCCTACATCTCAAAAGATTACAACTATTGCTAGGTTTATTTAGGTGCGCCTAAGTGGTATCTTTGGGGGAAAATTTTTGTTATATCCCTTCGACTTTACACAAAAATTTGGTTTGGTCCTTCTAGTTTCAATTTGGACAATTCAAACCTTCGATTTTGGATTTCGTTTCAATGTGAACCTTCCGTTGCATTCCGTCTATTTTTTGGATGGAAAACATGCATGTGCCTCTCACATGACCAAATTGGAGGGATATATTTGTCCATTCCTCCTTCCAGCCATTTCCTTTTCCTCTCTCAAAATCCATGTCCTCAGCAAAAATTATCCCCTCCCAAATCAATACCAAACCTCCCAATTTCAGAAGCCCCTATCCCCTACCACTACCCATATTAGAGTAACCGAAAATCGTAAATCAGAGCAAATCATTCAGCTTCCACATCCAGAGTTCACATTTCTTATCCTTTCGTTTGTTTTCTAAGCAATCAAGACGATTAAAAGGTGATTGAAAATGGATGGAACAAAATCACACGTTCTTGTTTCCTGCTATCCTCCTCTCTGCTTCCTTGACGCACTCAAGCACCACGGGTTTCCCGTTGTCATCTTGGTATGTACCCTTTTCGAATCACAAAATCCATATCAGTTTCAGAGAGAGAGAGAAGTCCTGTCCTGAAGAAACTTTTATCTTTCAACTTAAATAGCTTTTAAAATCAAAAGGAAAATGGAATTCCTATGGAGGGAGTTATTTTCTGAAATAATAGCAGAAAATAGTTCTGAAAACAGTTAACTACACGAATTTCTGGAAAACTGTTCCAAACTTTGTAAAAATAGTCCAGAGAGAAGAAAGCTTTAACCAGTAACATTTCATTGTTTAGCCGAAATAGATTTTGAAAATCCTGCAAATTGAGTTCTTTGATCCGATTGGAAAAGGTGAATTTGCACATTTGAAGCTCTAAATTGGAGACTTATGCAATTTTTTTAGTTTTGATTTTGGTTTAAGTTATATGGTAGTGGTGGTGGCGGTAGGAGAGAAAGTAGGGAGAGGGTTTAATTTGGTGTGGAGGTTGGTGTTGGTGGCTTTGGTGATGGGAAATGGTGGTCGTGGACTCGTGGTTAGAAATGGGTTTGGGTCGAAGACTTTGGGAGGGATTTGTCCCTCCAAATGAGTCAGGGGTGAGGGAGGGGAAAGGAGACAGGAGAGGGAAGGAGGGAATTGGCAATTATACCCCTCCCATTTGGTCATGTGAGAGGCACATGCATGTTTTCAGTCCAAAAAAGAAACAGAATGCAACGGAGGGTTCACATTGAAACGTAATCCTAAATCGAAGGTTTGAATTGTCCAAATTGAAACTAGAAGGATCAAACTGAATTTTCATGTAAAGTCGAAGGGATATAACAGAAATTTTCTCTATCTTTGGCTTTCACAAATCTTCTAGGACCTTGTCCTCCTCGAGATTTCATTCATTCGCAAGGTTTTCTTCCTTAGTCACCTCATTGGTGTCCTTATTGCCACCGACTTCTCCCTCCTCATCTCCAACTTCAAAGTTTTGCATAAGGGGTAGAACACCAAATATCTCATGGAAGGCATATAGGATTGGGAACATTTCAGGAAACCACGGGTCCTCCTCCACGGGAATAGGGGTGTTTTGCTGTACCCTTGCGAAATCTCACTTTTCGGTGAGTACAACGGCAACAAAGTCAGGGTGCTCCACTAGTTGGGTTGTCATGGTTTCTATGGCGATCTTAAGTTGACGAGCTCCAGCCAACAGGTCGACTAGGAGATCCAAGTGGTTCATCTATAAGGAAAGACAGAGTTTAAACCTCAATTAGTAACGTTTTGAGATAGGGTTTTGCAAATTGCTAAAGAAGCTTTAAATTCTTCTAAGTTCCACATCCGATTCTTGATTTAAGTCATCATCCAATTGTTCGGGAATTCCCAGCTCGGTGGTACCGCCAATTTCCACACCTTGCTTCAATCCGAAGATTGTTTTGTCAGGATTCCACCCAATTTGGGACGGTAAACTTAAACTCAAATTCACGTTTGTGCAACGGTCAAATTATCTTATGGTTCTACCCATTCTACCCATGGCCGAGAGTTGAGCCTAGAGCTCTGATACCATTCTGTAACGCCCCTAATTTTTGGGAACGTTAAAAGGACAATTTTATTGAAAAACTAAAGAGAGTCTCATTATTACATCATAATTCTCACAAGAGTACTTTTATTCAACACAAGGAGGTGAATTAGGGTTCCTATCTATTGCTCCGCTTGCTCCTCCATCCTAGCCAGCTCTTCTGCTCTAAAGGCTTCCAAGGTGTACTGTTCACCTTGATCATCTACAAAATCTGACACATTATACCAGCGTCGCCACCGATATAATATGTCAGGGTCACCAAAGGTAACACCATGAGCTACAAAAGATCAGCAGAATAATCCCATACCCGCTAACCCATAACTTACACAAAACAAGTCATAGATAATTAACGTTGTGTAATTAGCACATGCGTATTCAACAACTATCAATAATAACTCATCCACATTCTCTATTAACCATCGTTGGTGTCCGTGGCATCAGAGTTTCTCCTACGCAACGTTTCGTAGACCGTGTCACCATTTTCACCTTTCATTAGCCAAAACAACATTTCCAAAATCATCTTTACACACCCAACCTCGGTTCCGCCGCTCCGGGTTCCCGAGTATCCGCACAATGGTTCCGCCGCTCCAGGTTCCCATTGGCACACAATTGGCATTGGCACCTCTCCGCGGTAACCAAGCTACACACCCAACTTCGATTCCACCGCTCCGGGTTCCCGAGTATCCGCACAATGATTTCGCCGCTCCGGGTTCCCATTGGCACACAATTGGCATTGGCACCTCTCCGCGGTAACCAAGCTACACACCCAACCTCGGTTCCGCCGCTCCGGGTTCCCATTGGCACGCACACACATACAACCACCACACAATGGGCTACCAAGTCCGGCCACATTGGGGTTTCAAAACTTTTTTTCATTTTCAAAACACACCTTGTCATTAACCACACCCTTGGTGTCATGTTTCTAACTTTCTCAGTTTCTGTTCTCGTTGCATGCACAGACTCCGCGGTAGGACTTTTCTCGTACGTACACATAAATCATTCATTGTAATCTTGAAACTAAACTAGCAAGATCATCCAACTCTATATTACTTAGCATGCTCAAATCATTACTTAAAGCATAACGCCACATGTACGGACGCCTTTGGAGTGGATACCACTTATGCTTTATCACACATCAAGACAAATAATCCTAGTGATCACGTATACATGCTCGTAACCATCCTAAGATCAAAATACAAATACTTCCTATCAAGCTTATATTTCAAAAATCCGTTCTTTCTTTCTTTTAGGGAAGTTCAAAACAACACATGTTTATTGGAGTAAAAGTCAATTATTCAACATGTTCATACCTCCATTAGCCAAAATAAGTTTATTGACTATCGTGCATTTCAATCGTACAAGTAATATACAAACTTCTAATTATACTTAGGGAAGAGAGTAAGGATAATCTACCGTTCTTCTTGGCGGTAGGGCGGCTACGGAAAGTAAGTTGGCTATCGAACGGAGTAACTCCCTATGGTAACCTTACGGTAGCTTCGAAAGAAAAAGGTTTCTCTCGAAACTAGGTCTTGACTAAACTACTTAAACTTTTTGGATTAAAAGGGTGGTCGTGTGGTAGTCTAGTGGCGGCTTAGGATGAGTTTCTTGAAGAACTCAAGAAAAACTCAAGAACTAAGGAAGAACTTCAAGAACAAAGTAAGAATACTAGATTTTCTAGAGAGAGAAGTTGAATGGGTGGAAGGTGTGAGTTCAATGGCAAGAATGAGGTGCTATTTATAGCAAAACTTGGCTTATTGTCCAAGGGATAAATTTTTCCCTAACAATTATTGTCCAATGGATAAAGGGGCAATTATGAGAGGCATGGCTTGTCTTGTCCTAGGAGGGGTTGCTTGCAAGAAAGAACAAAATAAAAGGCTAGGATTGGATTGGATTTAAAGTAGACTAGAAATGGGTTGTTTGCAAGATAGAACAAAATAAGGCTAAGTTTTCTATTACCCAAATGATAATATTTATCCTACTAACTATGGTTCAATGGATAAAGAGAAAATGATGAGAGGTAAGGTCTAGTCTTGTCCTAGAAAGGGTTTGCTTGCAAGGAGAATAAAATGATTAGCTAGGTTATGTTCAAAGATGACTAGAAATGGGTTGTCAAATAGTACTTAGGTTGAGTGTGAGAAGGGCTAAAAAGAAGTAGCTTGTTGGAGTGTCCAAAATCACATGCACACACTCCACCTCTCCCTCTCTCTCTCTCTCTCTCTCTCTCTCTCTCTCTCTCTCTCTCTCGGCCTCTCTCTCCCTCTCTCTCTCTCTCTCTCTTGTACTTTGTATACTACTCAAATATATAGCTATATATATATGTATATATATGTACGCTTAGGTACCAAATAGACTTATAAGGCTAAGGAAAAAGTAATGAAGAGAGGTTAAGACTTTCAATGACAAGAACTTTGTCCAATGGGTAGGATTTTTCCTAGAAAGTAAACCTAGGCATATTTAGGCATGCTTAAAATAGGCTATGATAACTATAGATATATACAACTAAACATACTTAGGTTTAAGGCTATAATCTTTAGGGTTGCATGCTTGGCAAGGCTAGGTTTGCTTCTTTTGGAAGCAAAATGATTACTCCTAATGGTTCAAGGTTTCTTAAGTGACTTGTCTTGTCCATAAGTATTCATCGGCATGCCTAATAACTATTACTCAAGGGATAATATTTTCCCTAGCAATTATTGACCAAAGGATAAGAAAATAACGAAGATGGTATGGCCTTGAATGACAATTCATGAAGTATAATGATTACTTCTAATGGTCTAATGGTTCAATAGGTTAGTAAGGGGTTCATAAGGCTCAAAGATGGTCAAAAAGGTCTATCTAAGGTTAGGAGAATGTAAATAAGTGAAATGGTAGTTAGAGTTTGCTAACTAATCGGTTAAGAACTAACTATACTTGCCATGTACGATTTCTAGCCAAGAATTATAATTTAAAGGCGTTATTTGCTCACTAGGAAAAATATACAAGTGCTTTTATAAGCATACTTGTCTTTAGAAAATGACTAGATTGTCCAGTGTTAAAAGATATAATTTTAAAAGTCTCAAATCTAATTATGACATATTATTAAAGACTAAAAAGGGGTTTTTAAAAGCAAATCCAAGTAATTAAAATAAAATTCAAATATTTAACGAAATTTTTATTTACCCAAAAACCAGGGTTGTTACAGAGATTGTTGATTCAACTTTAAATTCTAGATTTTTATATTTTCGAGAAGCTAGAAATAGTGTTTGCCGCAAATTTGAATTACAGATTAAATTTTAAAGAAGCTCAAGAGTAGTGTTTGCTGTAAAAGTTGCAAAATAAATTTATTGTTGTGTAGTAGCCATTTTGTCCTTGACCTAAGGGTAATTATTAGAATGGCAATGAATATTTTTATCTTTTCACTAATTACACATTCTGAGAATCTATAGAATCTATAAAAGCATCAAATCGTAACTTCCAAAAAATCAGCATTAATTAGGCCTCAAAAGAAAATGTGAAAAAGCTCGTGATTTTTATAAGTTATTTCTTGAATATGCAGCAAACACTCGACTCTCGACTACAGCTTTCGTTTACGGTTATTTTTCATAAATTATGTGTCCCAACTTGATTAACACTGGAAAATAGTCTTAATTTACCTAAGAACAAGGGATTGATGGGTTTTGCTGTAATCCTCGGGGCCAATTATTTCGCCCTCCAAAAGTACCATGTGACATTGCCATGTGCTACGTACTCTCTATAAATAAAAGGTTACCGCTAAATAATGTAGGTCATTTCTCTTCTCTTAATCACCCATAAAAAATGAATGATAATTTTTATGTTACAAAATTTGTCGCTACGCCACGTGATACTTCAGATGCGCTGAATTACTCAAGTCTCAGAGCATGCTGTGCTGCCACTTAATTCCAACGGCGGTGTAATGAGGCCTAATTCCCAAACCAGCTATACCCTGCTTAGACCCAGTTTGGGACCAATCGAACCACCTTAGCCGGTGATCTACGAGTAAAGGCTGGGACGAGGAAAAAGCAGGAAGATATTTCTAAAAACTATATTTTTATTATTTTATTAAAAATAGTTTTTAATTTTTTATATAAAATCGTGGCGAAAGTACATAAACACACCCCAATGATTACTTTGTCCCAAAAAGAGCCCCTCACATATAAAATCGCTCATATAGACCACCTCAACTACTCTCCGTTACCCAAGTGGCACCATTCTGTCCCAGAATCGTTTGTGATGAACCCTCTTATCCATAAATCAGACAAAAATACCCTTGTTTTATTAGATGCATGCATTACAAACATACACCCCCTTTAATCCTTCTATTTCTCCTCTCCACAAACAGACTCCAATCAAAACCCAAAACCAGCAAACATATATGAAACTTTTGAGCTTTATTTAACAATACTCCAAACCAAAGATACCCATTTCATCTAATACTGAAATTTTAGTTCATATCTAACATATTCATAAACACTACGAACATATTCGACACTCACTTATGCATTATATCCCACAGATCAGTCACGGTAGCCTAATAAACAAACCCAACCTCAAAATGAAATTCGCAATTCAAAAGGTTGCAAACAAGTATGCACGCTGGTTTATGTATAGATCAATTGAATAAATAAAACAAACCCAGTTTTCTAAATTTTTTAGCAAAATAGATCTAGGAATGAAGTGAAAAGAAGCCCAAAGATGAACGGCTTATATACTAGCGCAACAGACAAGCGAAAACAATATAAATGTGAGGGGGTCTCCGTGAGACAAAGTGATAGTTGATGGGGTGTTTATGTACTTTTGCCTAATATAAAAAGGGTATCTTAGTCATTTCCTCTATTCCGTTAACAGAGTTAGCATTTTTTCGTTCCCAGTAGTTTAGGGAGTCTGTATGAGCGATTTTAAATGTGAGTGGGTCTCCGTGGGACAAAGTGATAGTTGAGGGGGTGTTTATATACTTTCGCCAAAAACCGTTTAGACGAGGTTTCAATTTTGGTAATTAAAAAACACTTTGTTGCAAAAAAATATTGACTATTTTCATAATAAACACTACAAAAAAATTGGTCTTTGGAGATGAATAAAAATCAGATTGCATATTTTTCGTCACAAATAGTATGGGTGACGAAATTTTTTTGTTTACTAAAGATTGTCAAAGATTCCCACTTAGTGACAATCTATTTTCGTCTCCTACATTTTGATAACGAAATATTTTGTCGCCAAAAAGAAATATTTGATGATGGATTTTTTTCCTCACCTATTGTGTTTTTTGACGACGAAAAGTTTGTCACCAATTATTCCTTTTAGCGACGAAAAAATTTGTCGCCAAAGATGACCCATCGGATAGGTGACGAAATTTTTCATCACCAATATAAGAAATCAGTGATGAAATTTTTTGTCACAAAAAACATTTTCATATGGGTAAAATATGGTATTAATTTACACATTAAGAAAAAGTACAAGTTAAGTAAAAAATGACATTAATGTACAATAATTTTATTCAAAACGTTATGCCCGAAATACGGTATTAATTATTTAGTATTTTGAGCATAACTCTTTGCTCAGAACTCCAATTGAAAATTTCTAAAATTGGCTTTGGGTAGTTTCTAGTGCTTTTCGAATTATGTTTTAGGTTAAGTTGTATAAGATTTGATTTTTCAATCTTTTGTACTCTCTCCGTCCCTTTTTAAGTGTCTCACTTCGTAACTCTAACTTATTAAGAAAACATCATCATTACACATTTCACATCAACTTTTACCTCCACTTTCTCTGCTTACCCTCTATGGAGACATCATCATTACACTTTTACTCACTAATTTTTCAAAATGGAATCTACTTTTAGGAGCAAAATGAAAAATGTACCAACTTTTACCTACTAACTTTACAAAATGGACACTTATTAAGGGACAACCCCAAATGAAATACTGGACTTTAAAAAGGGGACGGAGGGAGTAGTAAACAGTTTCGATTTTGTCCTATAACTCATAATTTCACAGTCATCATAAAAATGTTTATCTGGTTCTAAAAAATCTAAAATCTATACTCTGCATCCACAACTATCGCAATCACGTCAATATTACGGCAGACCCAATCTACCACTACAAGAAAAAGTATGTTCAGTGACAAAAAAGTGGCAACAAAATTTAATTTCGTTGCTAAATGAGTATATTTGGAGAAGAAAAAATAAATTCGTCAATATTTTGACAACTTCCGTGACGAAATTATTTTGTCACCTATTATAACTATTTAGCGACGAAAAAGATATTTTCTTCGCCAAAGGTACCTCTTTGGTGACGAAATAAAATTTTCGTCGCCAAAAGAGTAAAAAAGGAGGCGAAATTTTGTTTTGTCGCCAAAGAAAACTATTCGGTGACGAAAAAAATATTTCGTCGCCGAAAAATATTTTCGTCTTCTTTTTTTATGTTTTCAGCGACGAAAATTTATTTCGTCGCCAAATGGATATCTTTGGTGACAAAATTTATAAATTACGCTTTGTCACCAAAGATATTTAATTCGGGCATAACTCTTTGTTCAGAACTCCGTTTAAGATAATTTAAATTGGGTTTGAACAATAACGTAAATAGCTCGTCGCCAAATGGATACCTTTGGTGACGAAATTTATGAATTACGCTTTGTCACCAAAAATATTTAATTCAAGCATAACTCTTTGTTCAGAACTACGATTGAGATAATTTAAATTGGGTTTGAACAATAACATAAAGAGCTACAACTTTCATGTTTATCAAAATTGCTAATTTTAATATTTAATGGTTCAAAATGCTGTTCAAAATATTGTAATGCCCCGATTTTCGGACACGTTAATTAAATCATTTCCACTTGATTTATTAATTCCAAAAATATTTTAAAGAACTTTTAATCTCAAAAACAGAGTTTTAGCAGCGAAAGTCTTAATATTAATAAAAATTTAAATTGACCATATTTGGTCTTACAAAATATCAAATAAACAAAGTTCGACAGATGTGCAAGCACTTTTTGGAATTGAAATTACATTAAAGAAATATTCAGAGCATTCCTTAATAATAGTTGGTTCACGGCTCGACAAACTCCCCTTCTTGGACCGAGAGGCCTTCAGTGGTGTATCGCTCTTCCGGTTGATTGCATTGCTCCTCTTCGGTACCTAGCGTTTTAAACACCGTGAGTCGACACTCAGTGGATAAGCCCTTACCCTACTAACCCCTTACTTTACAGCTAGCAGATAATACAATTGATAGTAATTGAAGAACAGAAATATAACACGTCATCATTTTCTTACAATCCATTCTCTTACGTGAATCTACGATCTTCTCCACAAGATCGATCCTCCCCCCAATCACTAACTATGACTGTGTTATGGGACAATCCCCCCTTGCCTGTCCTGCACGCGGGGTCCTAAATGGATACATTCCATTTAAGGCCATAGCAAGGGCACGATTACCTTTGGAATTTTCCATGTCATATTATCAGTTAGGATTGTCGTAATTATCGAAACTGGCCCCTGTTCGCACCCATTTCAGTAATCCGGTCCCCGTTCACACCTATTAACACAAGGCTGAGCCCCTGTTTGCACCCACCTTAACACAAGACTGGGCCCCTGTTAGCACCCATCTTAACACGAGACTGGGCCCCCTGTTCGCACCCATCTCCAAATCTTAACTCAATCACTTTCCAATTCATCCTTTACTTAATATCGTCTAGATGATCCATAACGTGTACCAACCCAGTGATCTAAGCCCGATCTATCAATCATACATAGCATATCCGAAACTTTAAATTTAACACAAAGCAGAAAAATAAACGGAAAGAAGCAGAGAGAGGGTGAGTTGTTTGAAAAATTGGGAGGTGTGAGGTGGTGGTGATGTCGTGGAGGGGGAGAGAGAGAGTCTACGGGAGAGAAGCAGAGAGAGGGTGAGTTGTTTGAAAAATTGGGTTGGGTTGATAGTGATAGGTGTGGATGGGGATGGGTTTATAATATAAGTATATATATGTATATATATTATCAATAATATCTTTTAACAATAATAATAATAATATTATTAAGTTTAAATGACTCAAAATTATTAAAATTTTATTCTCGTTATAACAAGTTAATAATATTTGGTATGAAAGTCTATATTTTTATTCGAAAAAAAAACGGCCCGAAATTCGGGTCGTTACAAATATATTTTAATGTTAAATGTATGTGTTATATATTAGATATTTCAAATATATGCTGAAAAGTGTAAGTGGTGTAGTTGGTTAATGCTTACGCGCAAAACCTAGGAGACTCGGGTTCGAAACCTAGCATCCTGTAAGAGAGTGAGATTTTTTTCACATATGAGAATGTCTTTTGTGACGAAAAATTTCATCATTGATTTATTATATTGGCAATGAAAAATTTCATCATCGATGGGTCACCATTACAAGCCGAAGGGAATAATTTGTGACGAAATTTTTTCTTGTCAAAAAGCACAATAGGTGAAAGAAAATTTCGTCACCAAGTCATTTTTCCGTGACAAAATTTTTCATCGCCAAAAGGCACTATAGGTGACAAATAATAGATTTCGTCACCAGGTAGGAATTCTCGACAACCTTTAGTCGACAAAATTTTTTTCGTCACCTATATTATTTGTGACGAAAAATATGCAATTTGTGACGATTTTCATTCGTCACCCAATGCAATTTTTCTTGTAGTGTACCCATGATATCAAGACCTTTAAATGTTAAAAGTGATTCCCTATACTGTACATTATATATAGTAGTAATTATTGTCTACCATCGATCCCCATAAACTTCAACGATGTTTGAGTACACCATTGAAAATGCCATTAAACCAAAATTAATTACTCCCTCCGTCCCAAATTGAATGTCAATTTTTGATATATATGTCAATTTCAATTCCTTATATCTTATTTGATAGATCTCGATTAGTTAGTTCTATTATACAAAATTTTCATACTCATGAAAAATATTATAGATTAAAAGATATAAGTGATGAAAAATGGCACAAATTTCAAAAATTGTAATATTTTTTGGGACGGAGGGAGTATTTTACTTTAAATGGAGCTCATTCTACAAATAAGGTTGACACCGATATTAAAAGTGTAATCAAACCAAAAGCACTTTCATTTACTGCATGTATATACAGATCTAGCTATTTCTACGAACAGAAAGGTTGACACCATTGATCATAACGTAATCAACCAAAGACACTCTTTTTTTACTGTACCATCTATTAATTAAGGTAAAATTAAAGGGCAAATTTTCGTAGTCATCTCTCTAGTTTTACAGTTGTCTCAATTTCTTCCCTCCAGTTTCAATTGTAACCAAATAAACCCTGTAGTTTGTTTTATGTTCTAAATTGCTAAAATCGTTAACACCGTTAATGAAACTAACGGAAAAATTGGTTTTAGTTTCATGACTCTCTTAGGGTGCCCATTGAAAAGGCCTTAGAATCAAAAATCCATCATGACCATTTAATATAAAATGATTAGAAAAATAAGATCTTGACACCGGTTCAAACAGATTGAAAATTGAAACACTTAATTTTTTAACTATATTTTTTAATATATAAACGGTGTAAAAATCCATTATGACCAGGTAAATGGGGATACGTGCACGCCGGTAATGGGCTGGCGTATGCAGGTACGGCCTGCTGTAGATCCACTTGTCTGACCAACTGTTCTTTTTCAGGGAGCATCTTGTCTTCACCCCCACACGGTTTGAACACGGTTTCTGAGCTTCAGAGGGCAGTGTCCTTGCTCACTAGGGTTGTTTGGACACTAATGCTTGGTGAGGTTCATTTTGGCCATATAAAAGAAAGGCGTAGGCATTGTTGCACTCACACTCCCATTTCCCATATCTCATATTCAGCATTCTTTGACATCTTGATGGAAAACTCACTTCCAACCTTAATCAAGCCTTGGCTAGTGCAATTTCTGACTGTCCTACTCTCTATGCGGGTTGTGCATGGGTTATCGCACTTTTTTCAATCTTCTTTTTTTCCTTTTCTTTTCCTCATGGGTATGCCTCTTGTAGGCTTTACATTCGGTTAACCTCCTTTAATTTCAAGCTAATTTACCCCAAAAAAAAAAAATAAATAAATTTCTGACTGTCGATTGGTTGAACTTCCAATCACACGGTCTTGCCTCATTCCGATACCTTCGATATGTGCCACTTTGTCCTGCCCTCCTAAGAGCTGCTCTCCGCTTCTGGGATCCCGATGTCCACGTTTTCCGCTTCGGCGACGACAAGATGTGTCCAACTGTTGAAGAATTCCAAGCGTATCTCCGGAGCTTCGCATCCCCGGTGCTCGTCGTTCCACCTTATCAAGTGAGCATGCCTGGCCTGCTGGCGTCCTCACTCAACATTTCCCGGGTCTTGGCCAACACCATACTCGAAGGCAGCCAAATCAACATCATGCGCCTGATTGAGAGGTACAGCCCTGATGGTGACTTGACTAGCGATGCAGTGCAGGCTCGGCGGCGCGCATTGGTAATCTGTCTACTTGCTGCTTACTTGCTCATTCCTGCCGATGGACGGGTCAGTCCCCTGCTGGTGAGCGTTGCTGCTCAAATGGGGGCTCGGCGGAACATGGTTCCTTTGGTTCTAGCGGAGACGCTCCTGGGCTTGGAGTTGATCAGTACCAGTCAAACGAACATTTTCAGTGGAAGTCCGCTTCTGCTTCAGGTAAACTCACTGAGCTCACCTTTTTCCGGTTTTCACACTTTCTCTTTTTACCTCGACACTCGGCTTAGGCTGCTCTCTAGCTCCTTACTCTTTTTTTTTCGCTCAGATTTTATCTGGCTTCTTATTTGTCTTTTCGCTCATGTAGTTATGGCTGTCGGACAAGCTTGGGCTGCTGCATCCTCCGGTAGCAGGCTGGAACCTTTTTCAGAAGAGAATTCACCAAAGGGAGATGCGGTATCCTGACATGGATCTGGAAGGCTGGTATGAGTTCCTGCAACAGGTGCAGCCTGATGAGATCGTTTGGAGGTGCTCTTGGTTTGACCTTCTGGATATGGCCACTCACTCTGATGGTTTCGACAGAATGGTGATTGCAAGGTTGACCAGGTTCACCTTCTACATCCCCGACCGCATTCTTCGTCAGCTAGGCATTCCCCAGGAGAACAACCGTATCAGAATTGGGAACTTCCGTCTTCCCAACTTCAATGCTCAAACACTCGGCGGATATCAGAGGCGCTGGGGCCTCATGGTTATTCAGGCAGAAGTGCCAGATTTCACCCCGATGTTGAAAAATCGCTACAAGCAGTGGCTACGAGCAGAAGTAAGCACAAAAGAGAACATTGACTGACTCCAGACCACTTTGCTGTACTTAGAATAAGCTGTAAGTCATCAGGCTTCTTAAGCATTTTGTTCTGTTTTTCATGCTTCAACTGTTTTAAGGCTTTTATGCTCAGCTTATGTATCAGAAGTAGTACTTTGCAATAAAGCCGAAAGAGGAAGGGTTTCCCCCTTCTGATTCTCCAACAAAGCTTTGTCTTGTTCTCGATTTTTCTCGACCTTTGATATGGACCCAAAACGTCAAACCATGGATCAAGTTGATAGATTATGACCGGGTCTCAAAGAGAGACTGCCTACGTATCCCCTTTCAAGGAATCAGGTCAAAACGTAGTGTAGGCCAAGGTTCACTCGTGTGTTTTACCTCTCTTTTTACGCTCTAACTTTTACCTAGCGTCGCCTTTTCAGGTTTTCGGCCTAGTGAGCTTTCGACTTTTTGCCTATTTATTTTTGCCTAGACCTCCTCCTTAGGTTTTCGGTCTAGCAGGCTGCTCTAACTTTTGCTTGGCACCGCCCACCCTTGTGGTTTTCGGCCCAATGAGAATCTCTCAGGGGTAGTAACGCTTGAGTTGATCCAGGTTTACTAAAGTGTTTAATTCGTTGTCGTCGAGATCAATGAGCTTAGCGGCACCCCCAGACAGGATGGTCTTGATAATATAAGGCCCAGAACGCTTCGGTCGAAACTTCCCACGAGGATCAAATAACGGAGCCCTGATTTCCTTTGTGACCATGTCTCCTTCAACCAAATCCCTGGACTTCACCTTTTTGTCGAACGCGCGAGCGATTCGACGTTGATACCCCTGAACATGATACAAAGCACAAAGCCTTCTTTCATCAAACAGCATCAGCTCGACAAACCTTTTGCTTAACCATTCAGACTATTCGAGTCCGCTTTTAGCCATGACCCTCAAAGATGGCACCTCAAGCTCAATGGGGAGTATTGCCTCCATTCCATAGACTAGGGAGAAAGGAGTTGCACCAGTTGAAGTGCGAATCGACGTTCGATACCCCCAAAATGCTAAAGGCAGTTGCTCGTGCCAGTCCCTTACAGACTCAGTGGTCTTCTTGATGATCATCTCGACGTTCTTGTTCGCAGCCTTGACTGCTCCATTTGTTTGTGGACGATAGGTCATGGAGTGATGGATCTCAAAGTTTGTAGACACCTCCCAGACGGGGCATCGCCATACAGATTGATCGTTTGTTGCTCGATTGGTTGCTTGTTTCATATACCAAGATCGTGGACATTCCCATGGCTAGGATTATCGCCACATGATAGTGATTATCATCAAAACAGAGTTGCCACCTAGTTTATTAAAATTAGGAAAACAGATAGAGATTCTAGATACGGGAGCCAAGAGTACAGTAAGGGGAAGGTGTTAGGCACCCCTCTCTGCCCAGCCGTGTGACTGGCCCATAGTTATTCAACATAAGACATGTAGATGCTTTATTAAATTCTAACACATAGTCTGTTTAATTAAGCCTTTAAACAGTAAGTAAAGTGAGCCAGTGCGATAAGTAAATCATGCATCAGAAAGCAGAACAAAGCAAACTGTCCCAGGGAGATGGATCCCGCGGCCGGTGAATGGATGTCGCGGCCGAGGGATCCTCCTGGTTTTATGTACCGGCCGAGGGATCGAAGCCCCGGTCGGTGTTCTTCCTCACACCAGACAGAAAAGTTAGCAGATGATTAAATGCTACGATTAATCATGAATACGGTGAATAAAACAAACCAGAGGCCGTTGGGCCTCACCACCTTGATCCCTCAGTTGCTTGATTGCTTCGGATTGCTTGTGATTGACTGATTGCTTCTCCAAAAACCCTAGGGTTAGGGTTTGAACTTCGGGGTTTGATCATCGGATTGATGGCTGCCTTCGGGAGGTTAGGGCTTTTGAAGAGGGTATTTGAAAGTGTATGTATGCAGAATTTTAGGGCTTGAGAGGGTGTATTCACTTATCAATTTCGGAACCCAAAGGCTCCTTTATATAGGCATAGGGATGACTCACTCCGGCCAATCGAAATGGACGATCAAAATTGGAGTTAGAGTGTGATTCTAACTCTTCATGGCAATCCTCTAACGTAGCCCGAACACATCGGGAAGGTAGTTTAGTTGGATCAAATGTTTGACAGAACGTTCGAGAATCTGGAAAACAAGGGATCTGGCGGCCGAGGAATGGATGTTGCGGCCGAAGGATAGATCTTGCGGCCGAGGGATTGATCTCTCAGGGAGATTTTCTAGCAACAGGTTGCTCGGGTGAGGAAATGATGTTAAGGCCGTGAGATCAATGTCACGGCCGACAGATGGATTCTCCTAGGATTCTGTATTTCTGTCTGAAAGGTTGTATGGCTCTGGATTGGGTCCTCTAAGTGGCTCAAAGTTCTTACCGAAAGTCCTAAGGTTCTCAAGAAGGCAATCAGCAATCATTGTTTCCATTTCATCAACGGAATGGTCCCCAAGGTGGGACTTGAAATAATCGTTAGGCCAAATTGGGTGTCTACAGATGCCCCTCTTTGATTGAGCTCAGACGGATCGCGAGACATGTTTGAGTAAAAGTCAAAGCTGTAAAAAGCAACTCAATTTGGTCCAACCACTATTCCAAGGGGTTTTCAAAAAAGGTTTTTGTTATGGTCGGGCCGGGAGGCTGCCTACGTATTCCACAGGGGAAATTCAAACCAATCGTAGTTCGGGCAATAAAGAAAAATAAAAAGTTTGGAGGGTTAGAGACAGAAGACGTACCTTTGGGCTTAAAAAGCCGTAGTGCAACGTACCTAGACTGAGCTAGGGTTTTGGCGGAAGATAGTCAAAAGAGCGCGGGGCTGCCGGGGGAATTTTTGCGGAGAGCTTCCTTAGTATTTTGGGGTAGATCAGTACACGGCAGGTGCGTTTGCTTTTCTTGATCATCCTTACTTTGACTGAGAGGAGCTCGGTAGAGTAGCCTATCCTTGCGAATGAGCTGGAAGGAATTGATGTAATTGGGGTGGAATCCAAACCATATGCTGGGGATTAATCGGATGCCGGTTTATTTTGGGATATGGGGGGCGCACGGCCAGTAACTGGAGCACGGAGCTTTGGGGATGAGGGAACCGAGGCACGGAGCCGGTTGTAGTCATGAGGCGAGAGCTTGGGGTGATAGAACTAAGGCGTAGAGCCTGCTGTGGTTTATGAGGCCTGAGGAGATTGGATTGAGGCGTGGAGCCTGTTGCAGTCTTGAGGCGAGGGCCTGAGGTGAGCTTAGAGCTTGATGGAACCGAAGCGCGGAGCTGGTATTGGTCATAAGGCGAGAGCCTGAGGTGTTGGAGTTCAGAGCTTGACGTGTTTGAACCGAAACGTACAGCTGGTTGCATTCTGATGGTCTGTGCACGAAGCTTTCTCATCATAAGTTTTGGCGTAGAGCCAAAGGATCGAGGTACTGGACCGATCAATAAAACCGAGGCGTAGAGCCGATTGATTGCACGTTTGACCTGTTTCATGAGAGATATGCAAAGTGTATATGTGTGATGATAATTATTAGATGTGAACAGATATGATGATGCAGACTCGATGTGATAATGGTGATGCAATCGATGCAAATGTGCACGGGCCCGTGCGTGTGTGTTTGATATAAGCATAGAGCTTCTTTCAAGTTCAGAACTTGAGCATTCAGAGCGTAGAGCTCTAGCATTCGGACGGCAGAATCCGAGCATTCAAAGTACAGGCTTTGAGCATCCAGTACGCAGTGGTTGGGCATTCAAACGTAGAGCTTGAGCATTCAAGTGTAGAACTTGAGCATCCAGTACATAGTGGTTGGGCATTCGAAGAGCTTCGAGCATTCAAAATGTTAGATTTTGAGCATTCAAGCGTAGAGCTTGAGAATTGATGATGTCTTGATCGTTGGGGTGGCGTAGAGCCGGTTGAGATAGTTGTTACGGCTTCGAGCCAGTTGAGATAATGGGCTTGGAGCCGCTGAGTTGATAGGCGAGGGCGTTGAGCCGCTGAGTTGATGAGTTGGTGGGCGTAGAGCCGTTGAGGTAGCGAGCATGGAGCTGCTGACGGTGATTGGGCTTAGAGCCTGTTGAGTTAGTTGGCACGGCTTAGAGCCAGTTGGGATAGTGGGCTTGGAGCCGCTGAGTGAACCTAGAGTTGTTGAGTGATAATGGGCTTCGAGCCGCTGAGAAGGTGAATATGGGCGTAGAGCCACTGTGATAATGGGCTTTGAGCCGCTGAGATGGTGAATGCGGGCATAGAGCCTGAGTGACTTAATAGAGGTGAAGCTGCGTAGAGCCGCTGATGTAATGAGATGGTGGGCGTAGAGCCGCTGTGTGAGTGAGATAGTGAGTGCGAGGCTGCTGAACGGCTTGAGCGATGAGCATGGGGTGCTGCTGAGTTGTTTGATAGTGATGAATAGCAGAGCTACTTAGTGTCTTGATTTGCTGTAGTAAGAGTTTCGGCCAGCAGTTTGTGGAGAGAGAGCTTCCTTACGCTTGGATATGCCCCCAAGGCTAGTTTTGATCATGTTGTATTGGCCCAGGGGTGCCCCCAAGGCTACTTTGTTGGTCGAAGACTCAGAAGTCTATAATTGCTTGAATTGGTGCACTGAGCTAGATCTGGTGTTGCTGAGGGAAATTATTGGAGAGCCAGGAGATCGATATCTCGGCCGGATTATTGATGTCTCGGCCGTTTAATAGCTTTATTCCCAGGGGCCTATAAAAGGCCACGGCCTCAGCTGTTTCATCTTATTCCTCTCTCTTTTTTTTTCTCTCTTCCTCTGCGTCCAAGAGTTCTACCGAGGGCTTCTCTGCCTCCTTTCTCCTTCATTCTCGTTGGGTTCGAGCCATGGGCGACGTATGGTCAGCGATCGCGAAGGGAGGCCGCACTGTTCTTGGTCCTGTCTTGATGCTTGATTAGGGACCCTCACATGGGTGGCTTGCTTCCGTGACCCAGAACTCCTGGGATGGTGCTTGTACGTGGTATGATGGTTTTTCTGTGCCATCGTCTTTCTTGCACCGCAGTGCTTCTTTGGTACACGTCATCCTAGGGGTGTCCTTTTTCTTTTTTGCAGCTGGTCTCTGGTGTTCAGACCACCAGAGGATTCGGCATCCTCTTCTCCTTCCTTTTTGTTCTTGTTTTTCTCTTCCTGCATAGGTTAGTCTAACAGGAAATCGATGTATAGTTTGTTTAGGAAATATGGGATGATCCACCTTGTGATGTAAAAAGCTTTCGTTACATGAAACAAAAACCTTTTGCCCTGCTATGTGATTGTGTATGCTACATTTGCACTGTTTGTGTATGATAATTTTGTTAATTTGATAAAGAACCAGTGAAATGAACAGAATTGTGGAAACAGTTTGTAAAATAGCTGTTCTGGCGGCCGACCTTCTGATTACGCGGCCGAGGCTTGGATCTGGCGGCCGAAGGATCGTTTCGTCTGCTTGGGTTTGACTTTTAGGTCAACCCTGATTTTCACGGGCCGATGGATTGATCCTACGGCCGTCATATCGAAGTGCCGGCCGAGAGACCGACTAAGTTACTGAGGATTTAGAATCTGATTCCGATTCGAAATAAGACTCAACTTAGTCTATAAGTACGCGTTCTACGAACCCGATAGCATTGTCAGTAACTATTTCTTGCATATGGCACAACCAGTCCTTGATCAGTGGTTGAATTCCTTTAATGGCCTCGACCGTTTACACTTTAAGTCCTTTGGTATGGACTTTCTCTTCTCCCTTTGTCAAATTCCTATGAATTTTGCTTTCCTTAGGGCAACCACTAGTTTGTGGGATCCTGTTTTTCATGTCTTTCGATTTAGGAAAGAGGAATTGTGTCCTTCTATTGAGGAGTTTGCGGCTATCATGGGTCACTCGGATAAAGGGTCTCATTGTCCCTAACCCTTTGTTTAACCGAGGTAATCTTTTGCAGGATTTGCTCCAAGTTCAAAAACATGAAGCTAGGTTTTTCATGGTGAAGGGAAGGCTGGAGATTCTACAATTTGTCCAACGTTTTGGTACAGCTGAGGTTCATCGTCAAGTTTCTCAACAGAAAGCATGCTTTCATGCGCTGTGCATCTGTCTCCTTCATTACTACTTGCTTGGCCCTTCCTCTGGCCATGCTGATTCCATGCTGCTTAACCTTGCTCAATAAATTGGAAACCGTGTGAGTTTCGCTGGCTTAGTGTTGGCAAAGACCTTGATGGGTTTAGATGTGATGAAGGGTGATCCTACAGCTCAGTTTTCAGGTAGTCCTTTGCTATTGCAGATTCACTCTTTGTCTGTTTATTTGTCAAGTTATCTTTTCGCTCATCACTCTTTTGTTTTGACTCGCGTGTTCTCACAACTCACAATTTTCCCTTGTTCTTAAGGTGTGGTTATTTGAGAAGCTAAAGGTGTGGGATGTACCGGAGCGGCTTTCCTATAGTTCGGACTACTGTACGGAGCGTCGTGTGATTATGCAGTTTCCAACTAAGGCTGCTTGGGAAGTGTGGATGAAGACTCTTAGAGGCGATCGAATTCGATGGGTTTGCCCCTGGTATGGTATTGAGAGTATGACTATGAGCACCATGAACCATTTTGGTGTAGCAGTGATCGGTATCACTCGAGTCGTCTTCTACTTTCCTGTTCGCTTTCTAAGGCAATTCGGGGCTGAACAAACCATAATCCTAGGTGACCCTGAGTACGCTGTTTCCAAGGTTCATGATGCCAACTTTTGTCGTAATATGCTGCGTCTCTGGCCGAATAGAGTGATGCAGAGGGTTGCTGAGAATTTTGCTGACAAGCTATCAGGTTCTTACAAGCGCTGGTTGAAGAAAAACCTTTCGGAGGACAGTGGTGCAAAGAGAAGGAAGACCTAGAGATTGACACTTTGCTTATGTTTTTCAAAAGATGTTGTTTAATTCTAGCTTTCATGGATTAAGAATTGTTTAGGTTTGCTTTTTCCTTTTCCTTTGGAAATAATAAAATATTTGGCCGTTTTATTTGAAGATGTTATTGCCATGGTTTGATGGTGGACATGCTTTAGGATAAACCTAGAAATTTTGGAAGTGATGATGATAGCAGTGGCCGGATCTCAAACTTAGAGATTGCCTACGTATCCCATGGAGGGAATCAGGCCAAACATAGTTCTAACAGACGGGATTTGTTTTGTTTTTTTAGTTAGGGTTCACTCGGGTATTTTCCTCTCGTTTTGTGCTCTTAATTTTGCCTAAAACCGCCCTTACGGGTTTTCGGTCTAGCGAGCGTCTTATTTATGCCTTAACTTTTGCCTAAGCCGCCCTCGCAGGTTTTCGACCTAGCAGGCTGCTCTAATTTTTGCTTGGGTCCACCCACCATTGTGGTTTTCGGCCCAACGAGCATCTCTCATGGGTAGTACTTCCTCAGCTTGTCGATGTTGACTGGCGTTGCGAATTCCATTCCATCCAAGTCTGCAACGTATGCTGCTCCTCCAGAAAGTATACGTTTGATAAGGTAGGGGCCTCCCCAGTATGGTCTAAACTTGCCCCTTGGGTCTGAAATGTGGCGACGGATTGCTTTGAGCACCATGTCTCCTACTTTGATGTCTCTCGGTTTTACCTTTTTGTTGAATGCTCGTGCAATGCGGCGTTGATACCCTTGCACATGGTATAATGCTCTCAGCCTCCTTTCTTCTAGTAGTGCCAACTCGTCGTAGCGATTTTGAACCCAGTCTTCTTCGATCATTCCAGTTTCAGCCAGGACCCTTAACGAAGGTAGCTCCAGCTCGATAGGCAAGACAGCTTCCATTCCATAAACTAGAGAGTAGGGAGTGGCCCCAGTTGAAGTCCTTTCAGTTGTTCGATAACCCCATAGTGCCAAAGGTAGCATTTCTGAGAGATGAGATGAGAGGGGCAAGGGAACTTCTCTCTCTAGAGAAGTTCTCCTCCACCGCCCAAACCCATATCCAGTCCGACCTCCTGGTCCGGCCAACCTTTATCCGGCCATTCCAGCCGTGGGTTTTAACAATCCTCACAGGCGGCAGTCCTCCAATTGCACCATTCACCTGGGTTGGATTTCATCTGTGTGGACCGTGGTTCACTTCAGACAAGCGTCGCAAAGACCACCCCGGAGCAGCGGGGCTTCATTTCATCTCCACGGAGAAGACCCAGAGCTCCTGCTCATGGGTTCTGATGACCCGATCGGATCCAACGTGGCTTAGCAGCCATCCCATCGCACGGCGGAGAGCAGTTGCTCGTCGGAAATAGTGGGGTCTTGTCTAGATCTGGTGGACCTTACGACCGGCGGCAGCTGCAGCCGGCCACCTCTGGTCCGGCCATCACAGGCGGACGGCAACCGGGCAAGGGAGCCTCTCTCCACCGCCCACCACTAAAGCAGGTCCATCAATCAACCCGCCGGCGTTCGAAGCTGGGTTCTCTTCTCCGGCGTTCAAAGCTCAAGGCTGCCGTTAATGGAGGATTCAGATCCCATCGGGCCGATGGAAACCAAGGTGACCCGTGGTCCTTTTCACGGCAACAGTGGGTGAGTCTCAAACCCGTGGTCCTTTTCCGGCGTCGGAGCTCCTTCACCGCTGGTCTCAGTCCGGCGGTCTCAGTCCACCGGCGACGACGACCTCAGGTTGCTGCCAGACATTGAAGACATTCCCAGTTTGCAGGTATTGAAGACATCTGTGAATTGGGCAGTCTATGGGCTGCAATATTAATACAAATTGAAGATTCATTTTGACACACAACTGGTTCATTTCGAGATCCCCGATGGACAGTCACCTGCTTGGACTGAGATCGGGTTAATCTTGACTTTTAGATGGACCAATTCCTACCAAATTGTTGCTGGACATTAGGGCCAGTTTAATGTGATTTTCTGAGAACCTCGACGGGCAGTCACCTGTTGGACTGAGTTCGAGTGTTTGGGCTCTTTGTCGAGTCGCGTTATATTCCTAGATCCTTTGCTTCTTAGCCCGGAAGTTGTGCGTAGTATGGTAGGGTGTAGCTATCATTGATTAGATTAGAGTTTGTGTTGATTGAAAGGGGTTGCCTTGCGGCTGCCACTGATTAGATTGGTGTGGATTCTGGTTGAGCGAGGTAGCTGCCGGGGCTGTCCATGATTAGATTGGTGGTCGTTCACTGATTGAAAGGGACATCTTTGCAGGTTGTTTTTTGACTAGATTGGCGGTTTGGCGCTGATCGAAAGATGCAGCTTGGCCCTCCTACGGTTCGTGTGACCACTTCGTGTGGTTCATCTTTCTGTCCCGCTGTTAGTCGTTAGCGAGCCTAGGGGATTAGGTTGAGGGAGTAGTAGTCTGGATGGAATGGGCGTGGTGTGCAGGGTACTTAGCAGGGTAGCCCTGTCGGATGCAGACATCTCCGGTTCGACCCTCTTCTCGGTTCCTTGTCCCTCTGTAGTAGCTGATCTCTTTGAGTGGGTACTTTGCATGCTCTTTGGGTCTGTTGGTTGTAGTAGGTTCTTGGTTTGCTTATCCCAACTTTGGTGGAGGTGGTAGTTGGTAGTTGGTTGACTTCAGGTGGTTCGGGCGAGCCTTAGGTTTGGATGAGGGAGTAGTAGGCCGGAAGGATTGGGCGTGGTGTGCAGGGTGCTTGGCAGGGTAGCCTTGTCAGATGCCGTCATCTCTGGTTGAGCCTCTCTTGGTGCCATGTTCCTCTGTAGTAGCCGTTCAGCTTGCTTTGAAGCCATGTTGCTTTGCTGCCGTTCTCCTCAGTGTTGGTTATCATGTGGTCATCTCTGGCCGTGACTATGTACTTTACTTCCTAGCCTGGCGGGTTGTGCCAGGTGGTAGTTCAATTTCAGTTCATATCATGTAATTTAGACTCTTACCACTTCATATCATACCCCGTAGTACTATCCTTCTACTTAAATGGATAGTACTACGGGGGTATGATTTCTACACTTATGACACTTTTGTTATTTTATCTACATTATCCTACTCTCCATGCGGGTTGTGCATGGTTAACGCATTTTTCTCAATCTTCTTGTTTTGTTTTCTTTTCCTCCTGGGGTATGCCCCTTGTAGGCTGTACATTCGGTTAACCTCTTTTAATTTCAAGCTGATTTACCCAAAAAAAAAGGTAGCATTTCTGGCCAGTCTGTGTAGGTGTCGGTAGTCTTCCGCAGAACCCTCTTGATATTCTTGTTTGCAGCCTCAACTGCTCCATTAGTTTGAGGTCGATAAGTAGATGACCGATGATTCTGTATCCCAAATTCGGCAAAAAGCTTCTTTGTTGCTCCTTTGAAGTGCGATCCATTGTCACAGATGAACTTGTGAGGTACACCGTACCGATAGATGATATTGGTACGGATAAACTTGGCTACATGAGTGGCTTTGAGGGTAGCATAAGAAGCTGCTTCTACCCACTTGGTGAAGTAGTTGATGGCCACTACAATGAACTGATGTTTGTATTTTCCCTTTGGATTTATACTTCCAATGACATCTATCCCCCAGGTGGAGAATGGCCAAGGGGATGTCATGCTATATAATTCCGTAGGGGGGATGCGCATGCGATCAGCGTGGGTCTGGCACTTGTAACATCGGCGGACATAATCAGCACAGTCGGCCTCCATTGTGGTCCAGTAATATCCCTGACGCAGGATTTTCTTTGCCATTGTTGCCCCATTCATGTGTGGCCCACAAATTCCTTCGTGTATTTCCTCCATTACCTTGCGGCTGTCCTCCGTTGTGACGCAAAGTTGACTTGGACCCAAGTGTGCCCTTCGATATAATGCTCCTCCACAGATTACAAATCGGGCAGCAAACTTCCGTAGAGCCATTTTGTCCTTTGAGGTGGCCTCGGATGGGTATTCTCCTTCTTCCAGGAATTTCTTCATGTCTTCGTACCACAGTTTGCCATCGTCTTCACCTTCCTCGGTGAAGGTACACTCGCACGCTGGTTTGACCTTTTGTTCGATCATGAGAGGCCGCATTGTGAATCCTAGGGGTATTTCGACCATAGACGCCAATGTTGCCAGTGCATCTGCAAATCTATTGCTCACTCGAGGAGTGTGCGTGAAGATAACGGAATCGAATTGTGGAATTGGATCTTCCAGCACAGAGTGATATAACTTCAGTGTGTCTTCCTTGACCTTCCAGTCTCCTCTTGCTTGAGATACCACCAGGTTTGAATCCCCCATGACTTCTACCCTTTTTGCCCCTAGTTCCAAGGCTGCTTCCATTCCAGCAATGCAAGCCTTGTATTCAGCTTGGTTGTTGGTGACTTCAAACCTTAGTTTATATGACAAAGGGATATGAGAGTCGTTTGGGGAAACTAGCAATGCCCCTATGCCATATCCACATTGGTTTGATGCTCCATCAAAGTAAAGCTGCCAAGTGTCGTCCAAGAGACATAAGATATCCTCGTCGGGGAACATGAAGTCTTCTGCCTCGGCTTCTGTCACAGGGTGATCTACCAAGAATTCTGCCACAGCTCTTCCCTTCACTGATTTTCTTGTCATGTATTTGAGGTCGAATTCTGCTAGCAGCAATAACCACCTAGCTAGTTTTCCAATAAGTGCTGGCTTTTCGAAAAGATATTTGATTGGGTGTAAATGAGAAACCAGCACTGGGTGTGCTAACAGGTAGTGCCTTAGCTTCTTTGTGTCCCATACTAGCTCCCAACAGGTTTTCTCGAGGGGAGTGTACCTTGTTTCATAGTCCATCATTTTTTTCCTGAGGTAGTATATGGCGCACTCTACTTTGGCGTCGTTCTCTTGCACTAGCATGCACCCCATGGATGTGTCTGTTATTGAGAGATACAAAATCAATGGCTTCCCAGTAATGGGTGGCGACAGTACAGGTGGATTCTGGAGATATTCTTTGATTGCTTCAAACGCCTGCTGACAGTCTTGGCTCCATTCAAAATTAGTACCTTTCTTCAGTAGCTTGAAAAGAGAGGTTCACAGGTAGTTGTGAGCTTGAAAATGAACCTGCTAATAAATTGTACTTTCCCCAAGAAACTCCTTACTTCCTTTTCTGTCCTAGGCGGTGATATTTCCATGATAGCCTGTATCTTGGAAGCTTCTATCTCGATTCCTCTTTGAGTGATGAGAAATCCTAACATATTTCCAGCCGTTACCCCAAAAGTGCATTTTTGAGGATTAAGACGTAGTTTGTACTTCCTTACCTTCGGAGTTTTTTCTGGACTGGTCCTGACCTTAAGAGGACTGGTGCCAAAGTCTCATGGAAACACCTTTGCTCCCCTGTTAAGGAAGGTGGATTGGGGTTTAAATCTTTGGAGATTTGGAATAAGGCAGCTGTGGAAGATCAGGTCAGGGAAGTCCAATGGCGATTTCTGAGATCCAATTCTTCCAGTGATCTTCTTCAATGGCGGACAGTCTGGGCCTTCAGGCCATGGATTCTACTGAAGTTCGGCGACTACAACAGGTTTCAGAAAATACGAAACCTCAGCAGTCTCATTCGACTTCAACATCAAGGGTCACCATATCAGACGGCACAATCTCTGAAGGGTTGGGCAGCAAGGCCCAGGATTCAAATGAGCTTCGCCGTAGGCAGAAGAGCTCAGTACAGCATGGTGAAGGCACAGTTCTCTCCGAGCAAACCCCACCCCCACCCAAATCGACTGCAACATCAGATCCCCAAATTAAATTTGGAACCCACAGTCCAAAACACATCAAGACGAGCCCTGCTCGTAAACTCCAACAGGCCTATCAGAACGAACAAAAGCAGAGGGAATCCGAAGCTCGGATGCTCGAGATTGTGGGTCACCTGGAGGATGAGCTCAACAATTCGGAGGATCCTTTCGTTCTTGATGTCGTTACAGCTAAACTACAGACCATTCAACAATCATGGAAAGAAGATCGTCAGAGGCTCCATTCAGGTGATACCCTCCATCTGGGCCTCGAACCAGGTAATCCTAATCTCAAGAAGCCTACTGATGGTACCTCAGGAGAGGTTGATGATGGTCCCTCGATCTCAAGAGCTGGGCCGCAAGCTTCTCCTCATAGATTTGGGGAGCTCAGCCCTAAATCGTGTAAAAGCCCCTGGTTCGGCTAGGAAGCTACAACAGGTGTTTTTGGAGGAAGGTTTGAGGGTTGAAGCTGAAGCTGCCATGGGATCAGTCCTGCCTTCGAAGGGGCCTGGGGTTAACACTATTGCTGCACAGAAGGTGCAGCAGGCATTATTTGAGGAGAAACTGGAAAAGGAAGCAGAAGCAAGAGCTCGGGTCACGCATTTGCATGGAAACACTTACCAGTTCGAGCGTACACCTGCACAGGTTCGGAAAACTAACCCTAATCCATATGTAGAAGGAGACCCTAATCTAGGGTTTCCTGTCGAGGATACTAGAACTAAGTTGGGTGTTGTACCTAACCCAGTGTCTCATGCATCAACAAGTACTAATCCTGCTCAGCCTAAAGCTGTGAATCGTACATCTCAAACTAATAAGAACTGGGCCTCCCTATTTAGGTCTCAAGGGCCCTCAAGTAATATGAAGTTAGATTTCTATCCAGAATTAAAGAGAGGGAAAAATGCTGTTGTTGAACTTGATGTTACTCACTTGGATGAGAATTGTTGGTCACATTGTTTGGTTGGTCATTTCCTAGATGGTAGGATGGATTTTCGACTGGCAAATTCAACTGCTCATAAACAGTGGGGAAAAAACACTAACTATGGCCTGCTGTCAGTTAAGTCAGATAATGCAGGATTCTTATATTTTGAATTTAAAGATGAAGCTTGCCAACTTGCAGTCCTAGAAGGGGGGCCTTGGTTCTTCTCCCAAAAATTCCTTGTTCTGCAGAAATGGAGAAGAATGATGAATCCAACTAAGATTTCTCCGTCCTCTATCCCGTCTTGGGTTAAGCTTCATAACTTGCCCCTAGAGTGTTGGACAGAAGTGGGATTAAGCAAGGGTGGCTAGTGCAATAGGACAGCCCAAATACGTTGATCGAGCTACAGAAAAGAGGTCTAGGCTTGCATATGCTAGGGTGTGTGTGGAAATAGAGGTTGCTGATGTACTACCAGATGACATACAGGTCACAGTGGATGGGGAGAGTGTATCAGTTAGGGTGGAGTACCAGCTAATGCCTCCGGTTTGCTCAGAATGTGGGGTTTTTGGACATGCAACCGCTAAATGTTCAAAGTCCATCCTTAATAAGAAAGCTCAGGGTCATGAAGTTCTGAAGGAGGATTGGCATGCTGTTAGTAAAGGAATCTCTATCGATGTAGGGGGTTCAGTAGCACTGGAGGCAGTTACAATACCTGTGGTGGCTGTGGTGGATACGTCAATGCCTAAGGTCTCAAAAGAGGACATAGATGAAAGTGACCCAGAAGAGGAGGAGCTGAATTTCAATACTGATATTCCTTTTGAGGTGATGATGGATACAGGGGCTCTCAATTGTAGCTTGGAGATAGGTCCAAGTAATACATATAATGATCTAGACCCGGAGGTATTCCCTGCTCAACTTGATCCGCAAGCTAAACCAATTCCTCCGGATGATAAGTCTAAAGAAGTAAAGGGAAAGGCTCCCTTTTAGAGTTCCAAGGGTTTCAACAAGTCCGGTGGAAAAAACAATAACAAAAAGTGGAGTAGCAACTCCAAAAGACGGAATAAATGATATCCTTTTGGTATCCTTTTGAATAACTGTAGCTTTATTTCTGTCAAGCTATGCTTCTTGTTGTTACTTTGTGATTTAGTTTCCAATGTCTTTTCAAACTTTCAATTTAGGTTTTTGGAACATCCGTGGTCTGAATGACCCAATTAAGCAGAAAGAAGCAAGATCTTTTGTGAACACTAATAAGTTGAGTCTTGTTGGTTTACTTGAGCATAAAATAAGGGCAACTTGGGCAGATAGAATCACCCAATTCATCTGCCCTGGTTGGAACTTTGTGAACAATTACCCCCAAGCTGCTTTAGGAAGGATTTTTGTTGGATGGGACCCTGGTGTCTTGTCTATTACAGTGTTATATCAGACTGATCAATTTATTCACTGTCAGGTCCATCCAAAAGATGGGAGTGCATCATTTTTTGTCACAATGGTCTATGGGGCAAACTCTATCTCAGACCGTAGATCTCTTTGGATTAGCCTTTCTCAGTTTAGGACCTCTTCTCCCTGGGTGGTCCTTGGTGACTTTAATGCTATTAGGCATCCTAGGGAGAAAGTTGGGGGGAATGTACAGTGGTATCCTCCCATGGATGACATTAATCACTGTTTGTTCTCCTCCGAGCTTGATGACCTTAGATTTTCAGGGTGCTTATTTACGTGGTCCAATAAGCGGGTCCTTCCTCATTTTGTGGCTTCCAAAATTGATAGGGTATTAGTGAATGAGCCTTGGATGAGAACATATTCTCAATCATCGGCTCAATTTTTGGTGCCTGGAATCTCAGATCATTCTCCAGGTGTGGTGTTCGTCCAGCCCAACCCAAGAAGGTCAATTAAACCCTTCAGGTTTTTTGACTTCCTTGCTGACCACCCTCAATTCCTTGCAATTGTCCAGAGGAGCTGGAGGACAATTGTACTTGGGAACCCCATGTTCTGTGTGTGTGAGAAGCTTAAACGCCTTCATAAGGATTTGAAGCAGCTTAATAAGGAAGAGTTTAGTGGCATCTCTGAGAGGGTGAGTGCCACTAAGCAAGCCTTAGAAAACATACAAATAATTATAGGCTCTCATCCTAATAATAGTGCTGCCATAGAACAAGAGAGAGCGGTACACAAACAATACATCACGTTGCTTAGGGCTGAGGAAAGCTTAGCTAAACAAAAGTCTCGAATACAATGGTTGAAACTTGGAGATCAATGTACGTCCTATTTCTTTAAAGCTGTGACCAATAGGAGGAATAGGAGCAAAATAACAAGCTTAGAATTAAATGATGGATCTACCTCACATGATCTTATGGTCATCAAAGAACAGTTTGTTAACTTTTACACAACTCTTTTTGGAACGTCCCATCTCACACCTCATCTGGGTCCAACTAGAGTGTGTCAATTAATCAGAAATAAACTCAGCCCTGAGCATAGTCTTAATATGGTCTCCCCTGTCACAGACTTGGAGATTAAGGAGACCATGTGGTCTATTAACCCCACCAAAGCACCTGGCCCGGATGGGTATAATGGAGGGTTTTTTAGGAAGGCATGGTCTGTTATTGGGAGAGAGGTAACCTCAGCTGTCCAGAACTTCTTCAGGTCTGGACAACTGCTCACTAAAGCTAATTCCACTATTGTAGCTCTTGTTCCTAAGGTTCCAAACCCTTCCAGGGTGGGTGACTTTAGGCCCATTTCATGCTGCAATACTATTTACAAATGCATCTCTCGGATTCTAGCCAAGAGATTGCAATATGCTCTTCCTTTGCTCATAGATCCGGTCCAATCAGGATTTGTGAAAGGAAGGAGAATTGCAGATAACATTTTCCTTACCCAAGAACTCATGAGAGGGTATCACAAGTCCTCTCCTTCCCCTAGGTGTGCCATGAAAGTTGATATTATGAAAGCATATGACCATGTTAGGTGGGAATTTATTTGGGACGTCCTGTCCGCCATGAACTTCCATCCTACAATGATTAAGTGGCTTCAAGCATGTGTAACCACTGCAAACTATTCCCTATGTATCAATGGGGAAGTGAGGGGGTAGATTAATGTGAATTAGTGGCTGAGTCATGGGGATCCGTTAGACCCGTATATCTTTTTTATTTTGTTGTAAGTTCTTACGAGTTTTCTTAAGGTGAAAGAGCAGCGCCCGGGCTTTCATTATCACTGGAGATGTAAAACTAATCAATTGATAAATCTGTGCTTTGCTGATGATCTAATGATATTTTGCAAGGGAGAGTCTTCTTCGATTAAACTCATCAAGGAAGCATTGAATGAGTTTGAGGCTCTTTCTGGTCTCTCCCCTAGCACAGGTAAGAGTAGCATATTCTTCTCTGGTGTTAGTGTGGGAGTTAAGGAGAATATTTTGCAGGATTTGGGATTTCAGGAGGGGTCCCTTCCAGTGAGATATCTGGGAGTTCCATTGTTATCTACAAAGCTTAAAGCTGTAGACTGCCAAAGGCTGGTTAATAGTATCACTGCCAAAACTAGAAGTTGGACTAATAGGGACCTTACTTATGCGGGGAGAGTCCAGCTTATCAAGAACATCTTGTTCTCGATGCAAACGTATTGGTCCTCCCTGTTCATTTTACCAAAAAAGGTCATCAAGGAAGTTGAATCTATCCTTGGGGCCTTTTTATGGTCTGGCCCTGACCTTAAAAGATCAGGGGCTAAGATTGCTTGGGAGAAGTTATGCGCCCCTAAAGATGAGGGGGGTCTTGGCTTCAAATCTATGGAGGTGTGGAATAAGGCTGCGGTGGCCAAGCATATATGGTACTTGATCTCCGGGGGAGAGCAATCCATGTGGTGCCAATGGGTTAAATCCTACTTATTAAAGGGTAGGAACTTTTGGAGCCTTAAAATGCCTGCTAATCCCTCTTGGGTTTGGCGGAAATTACTTAATCTAAGACATTTAGTCCAACCCTTCATACGTCACTTAGTTGGTAATGGGGAGAACACATCCATGTGGTTTGACCTTTGGCACCCGTTAGGCCCTCTGTTGGATAAGTTTGGTTCCAGAATTGTTTATGACTCTGGCCTTCCATTGAATGCCAAAGTGTCCCTCATAGTTCACAATTCTGGTTGGACCTTCCCAATCACGCAAACATGGGAGTTGAATGAAGTTAGACGGCATCTTCCACCTTTGCGTGGCTCCAGGGACCAAGTTAGATGGACTCTGAATGCATCTGGACAGTTTAGTATAGCCTCTCTATGGGAGGAATTGAGGGCTCCTTTCCCCAAGGTAAATTGGCATAAGGCTGTTTGGTTTGTTGGGCATATTCCTAAGTGTAGCTTCATTACATGGCTGGCCATCCAAGGTAGACTCTCCACGGAGGATAGATTAGTTCTCTTTGGGATTAAATCAATCTCCCAATGCAGTTTTTGCCAGGGTAGTGAAACCCATGATCATTTGTTCTTCAACTGTAGTTTTTCCACACGGGTTTGGAATGCTATGTTGGAAAAGATGGATACGAGTTGGTCCCCAAGGCCTTGGCTAGCATGGATCACCCACTTCTCCTCTTTTAGGGGAAAATCTCTAAGGAATATCGTCTCTAAGTTGATTTTTACTACTACAGTATATCATATTTGGATTGAAAGGAACTTAAGGAAGTTTCAAAATACAACTAGCACCTGGGAAGTGGTTGTTCACAAAATCTTTAACATGGTTAAGGGTAGATTGATGTCGTTGCCAAAGTTGCCCGTAGGCTCACAAAATAATAGGTTTAATAGAGTGTGGGGCATCAATGGGTAATGGGGTAGTTGTGTGTTAGTGTATTCATATTGTGGCATTAGATGTTGCAGGTTTGGTCAGCAGGATTGGGGTTCAAATGAGAATCCACATCACTCAAAGGGGGCCTGTTGTGGCTGCAGCCTGTTATGGCTTCTATTACTTCTATTCTAGCAGGTAGTTACCTTAATCCTTGGCATGAGAGGTCACAAAACCTACCTGTTGTTGTTCAGTTCTGAATCTGCCTATTCTAGCAGGTAGTTACTACATTGTGTGTTAACCCTGTGAGTTGTGAGCTAGAGCCCCAACATTCCTTGAGAGAGGAGGTAATATTTAGTGGGGGAGCTATGTGAGGTTCAGAGGAGGGAGTGAGGGTTCTCTTAGTGAGGAAAGTAGATGGTTCTCATAGCTGCTTTTGCTCATGAAGAATTGCATGTTCATTTTGTGCACCAGTAGACTACTTCAGTAGACTGTGCACCACTTTGTTACATATGTTACTATTGGGATCAGCATTCAAACTTTCAGCATTCCTGTTTTGACAGTACTTTTGGATGCTGAACTGTTGCTGAGTGAACTGTAGTGTGCTCTGACATGTGTAGCATACTTGTGACCTTGTAATACCAAAGTGTTGCTACAATTCTGCATTTGGTACAGTAATTGACAGATGACTGATGACTGATTTTACTAAGGCCCAGTTCTGATTGTGTTCAGCTCTGAATGTTCTGAACCTGTTTTGGTAGCTGAAATGCTTTCTGTTGTATGGTTGTAGGAGGTTCAGAAGTTGTTTTGTTGCAGTTCTGCATATGTTTTGTTGCAGGAGGTTCAGAAGTTGTTAGACTAGCAGGTTACATTTTCTGCTCAAAGTTTGGGCATTTGTGTACTTGTTAAATGTTCCAATTCAGGACTGCAGTGTACTTCCAGTTATGTTTTGTTGATTGCCTAACCAATAGGGGCTGTCATTGGGATCTCCCTTCGCAGAGGGGGAATTCCTCTGCAAC
Organism: Rhododendron griersonianum; assembly: GCA_018127125.1. NCBI lineage: Eukaryota > Viridiplantae > Streptophyta > Magnoliopsida > Ericales > Ericaceae > Rhododendron > Rhododendron griersonianum. The sequence continues at coordinate 36,789,391 of CM030789.1, forward strand.
GTGTTACCTGCATTCACAGGTTGTAAATCAGTGGAAGGATGGCTGCATGTTCTGAGCCTCCCTAAGCTGCTGCATGTCTGATCTGTCTACTAAGGGGGAAGTCCTCTGTATTGTTTTGCTTTGTTTTCAGTATTGTTTAGTATGGTGCAAGTTCAGTTGTTGTAGTCCAAGTAACTGTGTAGTCCAGTATTGTAGTTTGCCCTGTGTCAGAGTGAACCTTGGTCCAAGTTTGATATAGTCCAGTATTGTAGTTTGCCCAGTATTGTATTTGTTTGGTCTGCTGCTGCTGTTGCTGTCCAGTATGGCTGAAGTAGCCCAGTTCTGCTGCTGTTTTGTACAGAATCGTGGGGTGATTCTGAACCAAGCTGTTGTTTTGTATCCATGTTGTGTCCATGTTGTGTGGGGACACAGACTGCTGCTGCCGAGCCTCACTAAGCTGCTGTGGCAGTTCTGAAGCTTGCCTAACTGCTATGGAGCAAGTTTCCCAAGCCTTGTCAGTTGCAGCAGCAGAACTAGAGTTCCTGCTATGATGCTGAATTGAGCAGATGTGTTTTTATGCTGTTTTGATGCTGTTGCTGTCAGAAGTCACTTCCCCACTCAAGGGGGATTCAGAAGGTTCAGCAGTCACTGTGACTGACTTGCAGGAGAGCAGGACCCCTTGACCCTAAATGATTCCATTCCATTCAAAGAAGATGGAGTTCAAAGGAGTATCTACGTTGAGCTCCCTTTTGGTTCAGAATTCAGCAGCAATAGCCCAATAGCCCAAAAGTGAGTCTGCTATTACTCCTACTTATACAGGTAGTTATCTTATACTTTGGTGTGTGAGGGTGAGTTCTGAAGGTGTGTGAGGGAGAGTTCTGAAGGTGTTGGTGTCCAGTACTGCTGCTGTACATTACCATAGCAGTTCTATAATTGGCTGCATGGTGTTTAATTGGCTGATTTTGTGCATTGTAATAGGGATAGGTGCTACAGCAGTTATGATAGCAACCTGTTCTGACTCTGTTATACCTGTTCTGACTCTGTTATACCCTACACCTGATGTTGTAATGGTAGGTTCTATGTTTCATTACCAACATAGCAGCTTGGTTCTATGTTTTGAAATGTAATTATGAGCTGCATCAGTTGTCCAGTTCATGTTTTGAAATGTACTTACCAACCTAGGTGCATCAGTTTTGAAGTACTTTGAGCTGATAGCAGTTCTGTTTTGTTGCCTAACCAACTGGGGATGTCGTTGGGATCTCCCTTCGCAGAGGGGGACGTCCTCTGCATGTAGCTTTGTTCTTATAGCTAGTTCTGCTGTTAGTTCTAGCACAATACCTGTTATGGACTGCTAAGGTTCAGATTTTGCTGATGTTCAAGTTCAAATTCTGATGTTCTGAACCTGTTCTGATGTTCTGAACCTTTCCAAGTGTTTTGAAGAGCTGCAGTTCTGATTGTGCAATGGTTCCCTGTGTCTGCATTGTTCACTATTGGAATTGCACAATCAGATGGTTCTGAAATGTGATGGTCAGATTGTTCAGATTGTTCTGCATGTTGTTTGCTACTACCTTCTTTTGTTCAGCTCCCAATTCCAGTTCTTGTTAGTATATGTTGTGAAGTTTTTGGAGGCTTCAGAAGTTTCAATTCTAAGGGCTGGGTCTGCATTCTGTTCTGGCATTTCTGAAGCTGCATCAGAATTGCATCAGTTCTGCTGGCCGTATCGTATAGCCTGTCCAGTTTTGGACTGGACAGCTTCAGATCTGAAGTTGAATTGATACTCTGCATGATGATGAAGCCTGTTTTTCATTCAAGCTAAGATGGTGTTGACTGCTATTGTCTATGCCAACAGATTTCCTGAAGTTACAACTTATGCCACCAATGTTTTGTGTTTTGTGGCTGCTACTAGTTCCTGAGAAATTAGAAGCTGCTGCTGTTGCTAGAGCAGGGCAGTCCAGTTTATGCTCTTGTGTGCTTTCCAAGTGCAACAAGTAGAGGTACAGTCAGTAATGGCGTACTTTTGATAGACCATTTTGTGGCTTTATTGTAATGTATCGCAATGGCGTTGTTTTCCTTCCCTCTTCTAGATGGATTGGAAACACCGCATGTAGCCACTTGGCTTAGATTATTTTTTTCCTTTTCTTTTTCTTTTCTTCCTGGGGTATGCCCCTTGTAGGCTGTAAATTCGTTTAGCCTCCTTTTTATTTCAAGCTGGTTTACCCAAAAAAAAAAAAAAACTTTTGGAGTGCTCCATAGTGTCCTTCCCTTCCCTTTGATTTGACTATCATATCGTCGACATATACCTCGACCTCTTTGTGCATCATGTCATGCAGTAGTGTTGTTGCCATCCTTTGGTAAGTGGCTCCAGCATTCTTTAACCCGAATGGCATCACTCGGTAGCAGTAGGTTCCCCAAGGTGTAGTGAAGGTGGTTTTCTCTCTATCCTCAGGAGACATAAGGATTTGATTATACCCAGAAAATCCATCCATGAAGGATAGCAATGCATGGCCTGCGGTGTTGTCTACTAGCTCATCTATGTGGGGTAATGGGAAGTCATCCTTTGGACTGGCTTTGTTGAGATCTCGGAAATCTACACAGACCCTGATTCCTCCAGTTTTCTTTGGTACGGGAACGATGTTAGCTACCCATTGTGGATATTCGGTGACTATGAGAAAACTGGCGTTGATTTGTTTAGTGACTTCTTCTTTTATCTTTAAGACCCAATTTAGGCGCATACGTCTCAGTTTTTGTTTAACTGGTTTTGCATCAGGATGAAGGGGAATTTTATGCTGAACAATTTTAGGGTCTATTCCAGGAATGTCCTCGTAAGACCAGGCAAAAACATTTTTGTATTCTTTTAGCAAAATGATTAGTTTTTCACTTTCTTGAGAGGATAGTGTGGTACCAATTTTAACCATTTGGGCTCGTTTTCAGAGCCTATGTTTGCTGTGATTATTTCCTCAGAAAAAGGTTTAGCGTGCCTTTCTTCTTCTCTCTCGATGAATTCTAGAATTTCTTTTGGAACTTCTTCCTCAAAATTTGGTGTGTCGGAATCCATACAATTGATTATAGACAAAGTGAAATACTCTAAATCTTCCTTCTCATTGCTAAGATTGTCAAAAGACATTTCAGAGTCAAACTCAAAGTAAATGTTATGCTTTGGTGCTTTGACCAGGATTTCCTCACTAGACTTAGTAGTTTCAAAAGATGAAAAGCTTGACTCGGACTGAGTCGACTCGGAGTCGGAATCGGAATCGGAACTAAGATCAGAATTAACGCTTTTCATTTTGTATTTCAAAGTATGTTCCACGGTCCAGTTAGGGTAAGCCCATTTTTCAGCATCCACAATCAGTTCAGAGCAGTCTTTTTCATCACCAAGGTTGATCATCAGCACTTCACTGTCACCTTGATTCGCACTTTCATCATTGTCACCCTGCAAGTCTTGGAGGGCCATTTGATTTGCTATTTCTGTTATCTCTTCCAATTGAGCTTCCTTCTCTACTTCGTCGCTGTTGTCGACTCTTCGTGTGCCAACAAAGCCCCACCAATTACCAAAACTATCTGTGATGGGGTGGATCACCCTTATTTCATTATTGGTGACCCTCTCATCAAAGAGTAGGTTTAGTGATATTTCGTCTAGTGGGTCGTTGTCAACAGACTCGTCTTCCTTTACTTCTTTAGTTTCGAGGTTGTTGACCTCGTCTATCGGCCAATAGTCGTCGGTAGGTGCATAGGGGTCATAAAAATATATTGGGACCCTGCGAAGCCCTTCTTCTTCAATTATGTCTTCTACTTCTTCTTCATAGACTGTTCTTGCGAACATGACATGGTTGTCTTCAATTATAGTTACCATAGGTTTTGGTTGATTTACCGGAGTGATGTATTTGGAGTGGTTGAAATCCTCAGCAGCAGAGTGGAGTGGGCCAGACAGCTTGGTGACAACTTGAAAGTGCGAATCAAACGTGGATAGTGAAGCAGTCATTTTTCCTGAAAGATTTTTGTTTTAGTTAGATTGATTGATCTTACCTACTGTTTATTTGACTTAGAGAGACTCCTAAGGTTTTACCTGCAAAAGAAAACTTTACAACATACATACATACAACGGGTGTGAGGAAGAACTTTCGCAAACAAATGCAGGTAGGTTCCTAGCCTGTAGGTTCCTGTCTTAATTTGACAAGTTCTATGACTTTCTAACACATGAAAGGTTTAGGTAGTCTCAAGGGTGCTCCGTTGTCAAAGGGCACCAGTCCTTTCACCAGCCCATCGTAGGCGGTAATTGGGTGATTCCCTTTTTGATATACCACTGGGTACGAGTGACTGTGGAGTTTGCTGGAACCTCTAACATAGCCTGTGTCATGCCGGGGTATCAGGTGAACTCAACGAGGTTGCCCACTCGATGCATATGATAAATGAATTAAATAAGGCATTTGTTAGTCTTATGTTGAACTTTCTGGTTATGGCTCTCAAGTTCCCCAGCGGAGTCGCCAAAAACTGTAGACACCTTCCAGACGGGGCATCGCCATACAGATTGATCGTTTGTTGCTCGATTGGTTGCTTGTTTCATAAACCAAGATCGTGGACATTCCCATGGCTAGGAACATCGCCACACGATAGTGGTTATCATCAAAATAGAGTCACCACCTAGTTTATTAAAACTAGGAAAACAGATAGAGATTCTAGATACGGGAGCCAAGAGTACAGTAAGGGGAAGGTGTTAGGCACCCCTCTCTGCCCAGCCGTGTGACTGGCCCATAGTTATTCAACATAAGACATGTAGATGATTTATTACATTCTAACACATAGTCTGTTTAATTAAGCCTTTAAACAGTAAGTAAAGTGAGCCAGTGCGATAAGTAAATCATGCATCAGAAAGCAGAACAAAGCAAACTATCCCAGGGAGATGGATCCCGCGGCCGGTGAATGGATGTCGCGGCCGAGGGATCCTCCTGGTTTTATGTACCGGCCGAGGGATCGAAGCCCCGGTCGGTGTTCTTCCCCACACTAGACAGAAAAGTTAGCAGATGATTAAATGCTACGATTAATCATGAATACGGTGAATAAAACAAACCAGAGGCCGTTGGGCCTCACCACCTTGATCCCTCAGTTGCTTGATTGCTTCGGATTGCTTGTGATTGACTGATTGCTTCTCGAAAAACCCTAGGGTTAGGGTTTGAACTTCGGGGTTTGATCGTCGGATTGATGGCTGCCTTCGGGAGGTTAGGGCTTTTGAAGAGGGTATTTGAGAGTGTATGTATGCAGAATTTTGGGGCTTGAGAGGGTGTATTCACTTATCAATTTCGGAACCCAAAGGCTCCTTTATATAGGCATAGGGATGACTCACTCCGGCCAATCGAAATGCACGATCAAAATTGGAGTTAGAGTGTGAATCTAACTCTTCATGGCAATCCTCTAACGTAACCCGAACGCATCGGGAAGGTAGTGTAGTTGGATCAAATATCTGACAGAACGTTCAAGAATCTGGAAAATAAGGGATCTGGCGGCCGTAGAAAGGATCTGGCGGCCGAGGAATGGATGTTGCGGCCAAAGGATAGATCTTGCGGCCGAGGGATTGATCTCTCAGGGAGATTTTCTAGCAATAGGTTGCTCGGGTGAGGAAATGATGTTAAGGCAGTGAGATCAATGTCACGGCCGACAGATGGATTCTCCTAGGATTCTATATTTCTGTCTGAAAGGCTGTATGGCTCTGGATTGGGTCCTCTAAGTGGCTCAAAGTTCTTACCGAAAGTCCTAAGGTTCTCAAGAAGGCAATCAGCAATTACTGTTTTCATTTCATCATCAGGATGGTCCCCAAGGTGGGACTTGAAATAATCGTTAGGCCAAATTGGGGTGTCTACAATGTTAAATTCTTCGAATAGCTCCAAAACCCTGCCCTTGAAATGACTCCCATTATCCGACACGAACGCCTGTGGGACACCGTATCGTTAGATGATATTCTTGCGAATGAATTGAGCCACCTAAACCGTTGTCAGGGTTTTGTAGGATTCAGCTTCGACCCACTTGGTAAAATAGTCTATTGCCACGAGTATGAACTTGTGGCCATTTGAAGCAGAAGGCCTGATCATACCGATAACATCAATGCCCCATAGGGAGCAAGGCCATGGCGAGGTCATGCCATACAATTTAGATGGAGGAACATGCTACAGATTAGCATGGATTTGACATTTGAAACAGCGCCGTACAAAGTCGATGCACTGTGACTCCTTTGTAGACCAGTAGTAACCCTGCCTGAGGATTTTCCTAGCAAGCATGACACCACTCATGTGAGGACCGTAAACTCCCTCGTGAATCTCTTCCATTATCCTCGTTGTTTCGGTGCCATTGACACATAGCTTATGTATTCCGCAGTAAGACCTTCGATACAGCTTCCCTCCACAAATGATGTACTGGGTGGCCAACCTTTCCAAAGCGATCCGATCCTTCTTGATGGCCTCGGCAGGAAACTCCCCACGCTCCACAAAATTCCAAATGTCATGGTACCAGGGCAGGCCATCATCGACATCATCAATGGCGTTGACATATTCATAAGCGGGCAAGTCCCTTTGTTCAATCACAATAGGCCGCAGCTTAACTCCTATTGGAAGTTCAATCATTAAAGCCAAAGTCGCCAAAGCATCGGCGAACTGATTCTTCAAGCGTGGAATATGGGTGAAAGTCACCTTATTAAAGCGATGAATCAGTTCATCCAAATCTTGGTGATAAGGCTTCAGCTTTTCCTCACGAACCCACCAATCTCCATTGGCTTGAGATACTACCAGGTTTGAATCTCCGATTACTTCAACCTTCTCGACCCCAAATGCGGTAGTAGCCTCCATTCTGACAATACAGGCCTCATACTCAGCTTGATTATTGGTGACGTCAAAGCTCAACTTGATAGCAAGCGGAATATGAGCACCAGTGGGCGTGATTAGCAACACTCCAATCCCAAATCCCTTCTGATTAGCTGCCCCATCAAAATAGAGCGTCCAAACTTCCTCGACCATCGTTAGCACATCCTCATCAGGGAAAGTGAAATCCATATCCTCCGGTCCATCAATCGGGTGATCGACCAAGAACTCCGCCACAGCGTGTCCCTTTGCAGACTTCCTTGTGACGTATTTAGAACTCAGCCAGCAGAAGCAACCAACGTGCTAGCTTATGGGTGAGCGCAGGCTTCTCGAACAGATACTTGATAGGATCCATCCGAGAAATCAATCTCACCGAATAGGCTAGCATGTAGTGTCTAAGCTTTTTAGAAGCCCAAACAAGTGCCTAACATGTCTTTTCCAAAAGAGTATAGCGCTCCTTGCATCCCACCATCTTCTTACTCAGATAGTAGATAGCTTTCTCGACTCCATTATCTCCTTCTTGCGCTAGTAAACATCCCATAGCTGTTGGAGTGACAGACAAGTACAGAATCAACGGTCGACCTGGCGTAGGCGGCATCAGCACTGGTGGGTTCCGCAGATACGTTTGAATAGATTCGAAAGCAGCTTGACACTTGTCTGTCCATTTGAACGGAACACCCTTCTTGAGCAAATGAAACATTGGCTCACAAGTCAGAGTTAACTTGGCAATGAACCTGCTGATAAACTGGACCTTCCCCAAAAAGCTTCGTATTCCCTTTTCAGACCGTGGCGGCTCCATCTCGAGGATTGCCTTGATTTTGTACGGATCAACCTCGATTCCTCTTGCGGTGATTAGGAACCCCAACATCTTGCCTGTTGTGACCCAAAATGTACATTTCTGTGGATTCAAACGCACCCGGAACTTGCGGAGCCTCTCGAGAAACTGACTAAGCACCGGAATGAAGTCTTCCCATTCTTTTGCCTTGACAATCATGTCGTCCACATAGACCTCGACTGTCTTATGGATGAAGTCATGTAATAGGGTCATCTGGGCTCGCTGAAAGGTGCATCCGACAATCTTCAGCCCAAACGGCATCATCACATAGCAGTAGGTACCCCACTCAGTGACAAACGTTGTCTTCTCCTAGTCCTCTGGCGCCACAAAAATCTGGTTGTATCCTGAGAATCTGTTGATAAAAGAGCGCAAAGCATGCCCCGCCGTGTTGTCCACAAGCACATCGATGTGTGGCAAGGGAAAACTGTCTTTGAGGCTTGCTCTGTTCAAGTCCCTAAAATCGACGCAGACTCGGATTCTCCCATCTTTTTAGGAACATGCACGATGTTAGCAACCCATTTAGGGTATTCCGCAACCCTCAAGAATCCGATGTCAATCTGTTTAGTGACCTCCTCATTGATCTTCTGAACCCAGTCCGGCCTCATTCTGCGGAGCTTCTGCTTGACTGGTATAGCTCCAGGTGCCAAAGGAATCCGGTGCTGCACTATCTCGGGATCGATACCAGGCATGTCCTCGTGAGACCATGCAAAAACCTCGAAGTATTCTTTGAGCAGTTCAATTAGTGTAGTGCGATCCTCTGGGGACAAGGTTGAACCAATTTGCATCATACGGGAGTCATCCTCATCTTTCAAATTTACAGAAATTACTTCTTCTTTTAGATGATGAGCATGCCTTTCGTCTTTCCTTTCGATGAGGGAACGCAATTTGGCCGGGATGTTCCCGTCAAAATCTGTCCCTTCATCGTCGGGGTCGACACAGTTTATATAAAAGTCAGCAAAATAGTCAAAAGTAGGATCATGCATTTCATAAAACCCTGCAGGGTTGCCAAGTACAGTCGACTCAAACTCAAAGTAAAAGCTATGACGTGGAGGTCCGCGAGGCTCAAACTCCAACTCTGAGCTAGACTTAGACTCGACATACTCTATGTCAGATTCAGATGTATCGTCAATGCATGTTAGACGTGGATTGAAGATGCAATTATTAACACTACCCTTTGCTTCCACAATGAGAGAAGTGGGATCTTCGAGAGTGTCGGGAGAGTTGGGCCCAAGCATCAGCACTTCAGCCTCTTCATCTTTGCCAGCCAAACCTACTTGGGAGAACAGCATCTCCAAGCTCCCCTGATCAAAAGTCTTCAACTAGTCGGTCTTCTCCTTGATCTTAGCCAGCTGCTTCTTGAATTCTTCCTTGGCAAGCTTATCCTTAGCCAGTTCCTCCTCGCTGTCGGACCAGGTGTCAGCAGCAAAGATCTCAAAACCCTGCAGCCAAGTGCAAGTCTCCGGATCCCAAAACGGTTCAACCTATCCCAAGTACGCAGTGCTTCCTCCTTCACGGACAAAGTAGCTGTCGGGATTTCCATAAAGGGTTCGAGGCTTTCCGGCACCTTTCCTCTGTTTGGCACCTTTGGCCCGGGGAACATATCCCAAACCAAAGTGGCCTTCGGTAAAAAGAAAGATAGGGAATTCGGCGATCCCTTCCTGGTTGACCCGAGTCCCAAACTGGGCATGAACGACATTCTCCTCATTATCTCGAGGGCAGTAGAACTTACGATAAAATTGTCATCCATGGCGATGGCGAGGACTGAGCCAGATGTGTCAAAAGAGAAACCCCTAAAGTCCGAGTCCTCCTCTCCATGCATGATTCCCAGAATCAGAATCCCATCTTTGGCGTGCGGTGCATGCGGGCGGATTCCAGAATCTCCGCAAATTATCAAAGTCCCAGTGGGGAGTCCTAACATGACCTTCTGGTGCAGAGTTGATGGTACTGCCATGATGTCAGCCCTATGTAGCCATGGCATGCCCAGCAGCAGATTGAAAGTTGCAGGGATGTCGACCACATGGAATTCCACAGCCATCTTAAAGCCCTCAGCATCGAGCTTGAGCATTAGAGTCCCTTCGACCACACGGCAAGTGCTGTCATATGCCTTGACCGCCAAGTTAGATGACACAAAGTCTTTTTTCGTGAGACCAAGATGGTAGGCAACCCTCATGGGGCAGACGTTGATTGCGGAACCATTGTCAATGAGCTCGGTCGGCACATTGTAGACACCTCCCTTAAGTGGGGCATCGCCATACAGATTGATTGTTTGGTTGCTTGCTTCATAAACCAAGATCGTGGACATTCCCATGGCTAGGAACATCGCTACACGATAGCGGTTATCATCAAAATAGAGTCGCCACCTAGTTTATTAAAACTAGGAAAATAGATAGAGATTCTGGGTACGGGAGCCAAAAGTACAATAAGGGGAAGGTGTTAGGCACCCCTCTTTGCCCAGTCGTGAGACTGGCCCATAACTGTTCAGAATAAGACATGTACTTGCTTTATTTAATTCTAACACGTAGTCTGATTTTAGCCTTTAAGCAGTTAATGGTGAGCCAAGACTGTAATTGAAAGCATGCATCAGAAGGTAGAAAACAAAACAAACTGTCCCAGAAAATCGATTACACGGCCGGTGAATGGATGTCACAGTCGAGTAATCATACTGGTTTTATGTACCGACCGAGGGATCAAAGCCCCGGTCGATGTTCTTCCTCACACCAGACAGAAAAGTTAGCAGATAATCAAACGCTACGATTAAGCATAAAGATGATAAGTAAATTGAACCAGAGGCCCTAGGGCCTCACCACCTTGATCCCTCAGTGGCTTGATTGGTTTGGATTGAGAGTGATTGGCTGATTGCTTGTTGAGAAACCCTAGGGTTAGGGTTTGAACTTCGGGGTTTAATCGTCGGATTGGTGGCTGCCTTCGGGAGGTTAGGGCTTTTGTAGAGGAGATTTGAGAGTGTATATTGACAGAGTTTCGTGACTTGAGAGGGTGTGAAAGTATATCAATTTCGGAGCCAAAGGCTCCTTTATATAGGCATGAGGATGACACAACTCGTCCAATCAAAGCACACGATTAGAATTGGAGTTAGAGAGTGATACAAACTCTTCATGGTGATCTCCTAACGTAGCCCGAACGCATCGGAATTTGGCTGCTAGGGTTTTGTGATCGGATCAAACGTATGACAGAACATTCCAGAATCTGGAAAAAGGATGATCTGGCGGCCGAGGAATGGATGTTGCGGCCGTAGGATAGATCTTGCGGCCGAGGGATTGATCTCTTAGGGAGATTTTCATGCAACAGGTTGCTCGGGTGAAGAAATGATGTTGAGGCCGTGAGATCAATGTCACGACCGACAGATGGATTCTCCTGGGATACTGTATTTCTTTCTGAAAGGCTATTTGGCTCTGGATTGGGTCCTCTAAGTGGCTCAAAGTTCTTACCATAAGTCCTAAGGTTCACAAGAAGTCAATCAGCAATCACTGTATCCATTTCATCATCGGGATGGTCCCCAAGGTGGGACTTGAAATAATCGTTAGGCCAAATTGGGGTGTCTACAGATGCCCCTCTTTGACTGAACTTAGACGGATCGCGAGACATGTTTAAGTAAGAGTCAAAGCTGTAAAAGCAACTCAATTTGGTCCAACCACTATTCCAAGGGGTTTTCGAAAAAGGTTTTTGTTATGGTCGGGCCGGGAGGCTGCCTACGTATTCCACAGGGGAAATTCAGACCAACCGTAGTTCGGGAGGGTAGTAAAGAAAAAGAAAAAGTTTGGAGGGTTAGAAACAGAAGACGTACCTTCGGGCTTAAAAGCCGTAGTGCAACGTACCTGGGTTAAGCCAGGGTTTTGGCGGAGGATAGCTGAAGGAGCGCGGGGCTGCCGGGGAAGATTTTTGCGGAGAGCTTCCTTAGTATTTTGGGGTAGATCAATACACGGCGGGTGCGTTTGCTTTTCTTGATCATCCTTACTTTGACTGAGGGGAGCTCGATAGAGTAGCCTATCCTTGCTAATGAGCTGGAAGGAATTGATGTAATTGGGGTGGAATCCAAGCCATCTGCTGAGGATGAGTCGGATGTCGGTTTTGAGATATGGGTGGAACCCAAACCATCTTCTGGAGACGAGTTGGATGCCGGTTTGAGATATAGGTGGCTCGGGGCTGGTAACTGAGCACAGAGTGTTAGGATGAGGGAACCGAGGCGCGGAGCCAGTTGTAATTATGAGGCGAGAGCTTGGAGAGTGATAGGTTCTGACGTGATGGAACCGAGGCACGGAGTCGGTTGTAGTCACAAGGCGAGAGCCTGAGGAGCTTGACATAATTGAGGCGTAGAGCCAGTTGTATTCACAAGGCGAGAGCCTGAGGTGTCGGAGCTTAGAGCTTGACGTGATTTGAACCAAGGCGTAGAACCGGTTGCATTCTGATGGTCTGTGCACGGAGCTTTCTCATCATAAGTTTTGGCGTAGAGCCAAAGGAGTTGGAGCTTAGAGCGTGATGTGATTTGAACCGAAGTGTAGAGCTGGTTGCATTCTGATGGTCTGTGCACGGAGCTTTCTCATCATAAGTTTTTGGCGTAGAGCCAAAGGATCGAGGTGCAAGGCCGATCAATAAAGCCGAGGCTTAGAGCCGGTTGATTGCAGGATTGTCCTGTTAAATGAGAGATATGCAGAGTATGTATATGTGATGATATTGGTTAGATGATGATGTAATTGATGCAGACTCGACCATGACAATGGTGATGCAATTGATGCTTATGTGCACGGGCCCGTACGTGTGTGTTTGATTTAATCTTAGATCTTCTATCATGTTCTGGACTTGAGCATTCAGAGCATAGAGCTCGAGCATTCGGACGGCAGAATCCGAGCATTCAAAGTACAGGCTTTGAGCATCCAGTACGCAGTGGTTGGGCATTCAAGCGTAGAGCTTGAGCATTCAAGTGTAGAACTTGAGCATCCAGTACACAGTGATTGGGCATTCGAAGAGCTTCGAGCATTCAAAATGTTAGATTCTGAGCATTCAAGCTTTGAGCTTGAGAGTTGATGATATCTTGTTGATTGGGGCGACGTAAAGCCTGTTGAGATAGTTGTTACAGCGTAGAGCCAGTTGAGATAGTGGGCGTGGAGCCGCTGAGTGATAGAGATGGTGAATGCGGGCGTAGAGCCGCTATGATAATGGGCTTAGAGCCGCTGAGATGGTGGGCTTGGAGCCGCTGAGATGGGGAATACGGGCGTAGAGCCAGTTGAAGTAGCAAGCGTAGAGCTGCTGAGTGATAGCGAGCTTGGAGCTGCTAAGTGATCGTGAGCACGGGCGTAGAGCCATGATGGTGAGCTTGGAGCTGCTAAGATTGCTTGAGTGGAGCCGTTGAGATGATAGATGCAGGCATACAGCCGCTGGGTGAGCTAATGAGACGGTTAAAGGCGTAGAGCCTGCATGTTGGGATAGCGAGCGTAGAGCTGCTGATAGTGATAACGGAGTTACAGGGATAGGAGCGTTGAGCTGCTGATGTGGTGTTGAGCTGTTGAATGGGTGAGATGGTGAAGCTGTGGACATAGGCATATAGCCGCTGAATGGCTTGATAGTGATGAGTTCGAAGTTGCTGAGTAAGCTTAGAGCTGCTGGTGGTGCAAGGAGCATGGTGTTGTCGAGCGACTTGTGCACAAGGCCACTAAGCGTAGAGTTGCTGAGTGATTTGACAATAGCGGGCATGGAGTGATTTGACAATAGTGGGCATGGAGCAAGAACTTGGTTTTGATAATCCTTAATGGTCAAGTGACCAGCATTTGGTGAGCTCGCTGTTACGGAGAGAGAGAGTTTCCTTATGCTTGGATATGCCCCCAAGGCTAGTTCTGTTCGTATTGTATTTGCTCGGGAATGCATATGTGATGATATTGGTTAGATGATGATGTAATTGATGCAGACTCGATCATGACAATGGTGATGCAATTGATGCTTATGTGCACGGGCCCGTGCGTGTGTGTGTTTGATTTAAGCTTAGAGCTTCTATCAAGTTCTGGACTTGAGCATTCAGAGCGTAGAGCTCGAGCATTCGGACGGCAGAATCCGAGCATTCAAAGTACAGGCTTTGAGCATCCAGTACGCAGTGGTTGGGTATTCAAGCGTAAAGCTTGAGCATTCAAATGTAGAACTTGAGCATCCAGTACACAGTGGTTGGGCATTCGAAGAGCTTCGAGCAATCAAGGTACAGCCAAGAAAGAAACTACGGTATATACTTGCCGGGCATACTACTGACATGTGAGGCGATTAGGGCGATCTCTGACATGGCCATGGAGAAACAGTGAGATCCATGGTTGACGGTACTCTCTCAATGGCGGAGGGACTAGGTATCAAAGCTCTGGATTCAAATGAGCTTCGAAGAAAACAGGTACCACACATAGAAAGCCCTAAAAGTGGGATTCCGTTTACTCTAAATCCCCTGGGACCGAGCATCTCAGGTGACTTCGATCTACAATCCAGTAGAATCAGGTCGGTTCATTCATCATCTCCAAATGGAGTTGGGGCTCACAGCCCTAAATCGTCCAAGAATACAAGTCCAGCATGAAAATTACAACAGGTCTTCTTCGAAGAGGGGTTGAGGGTAGACGCTGAAGCCGCAATGAAGGGCTCGGTTCCACCATCATCCTCGAATGGCACTGGGGCGAATAGCCCTAATTCGCAAAACAGCCCTAAAGCTGTGCAGAAAATTCAGCAAGCATTATTCGAGGATGGACTGAAAAAGGAAGCTGAAGCAAGAGCACGGGTGACTCACCTTCATGGAAACACTTACCAGTTTCAGCGTACCCCATCAGAGGTACGGAAATTGAACCCTAATTCAAAGATATTGTTTAATGCTCGGGGAAATCCTTACGTAGAAGGGGATCCTAATATGGGATATAGTTTAGAGGACGTTCAACCTCGATATACCCCACAGCAGTTCCTGCCAGCCGCTGTTCTTAAATCTGTAGATATACCTCATGTATCTCCAGTAGCTGCACCTAACTCTAAGCCGCTGAATAATGGTAAGCAACCAACTCTCCGAAATCCTTCTATTCCTACCCAACACCACCAAATCAAGCCCAAACTGAATAATGGTCAGGCTAAACCTAAAAACTGGGCTTCCTTGCTGTAGTCCCAAAGCCCCTCAATGGATATGAAGCTTGAGTTTCATCCAGACCTATTGAGGGGGAAAGAAGCACAGGTGGAGATTGATATTGAACTTACTGATGTTGGTAAGTGGACCAAATACTTAGTGGGTCATTTCCTTGATGGGAAAATGCCATACCCCTTGGTTGCTTCCACTGCTAGATATCAGTGGAAGGAGTTATTTGTGGCTGTTAAGCCAGACGTTGGAGGATGCTATCTCTTTGAATTTAGGGATGAACAGGCCAAACAACAGGTGTTGGATGGTGGTCCCTACTTTTTCTCTAAAAAATACTTAGTACTTAAAGATTGGCATCGTATGATGAAACCAGTTGGGGAACGACCTTTTAATATTCCAGCATGGGTCAAATTGCATAACCTACCTCTTGAGTTATGGAATCAGGAGTGTTTGAGCAGGGTGGCTAGTACCATTGGTAAGCCACTACATGTGGACCAAGCCACAGCTAAAACCTCAAGACAACCAGGTCTTCTGCACACAAAATCAACCAGTGCTAGAATATGTATCGAAATCAGTGCACAACATGAACTTCCAGATGATGTTAGAATTACTGTGGAGGGAGAATCAGTTGTGGTATCTATTGAATATCAAGTATTACCACTACTTTGCAAGGAATGCCACGTTTTTGGCCACTCAACTGTCCAATGTTCTAAGAAATCACCTTCAACAACCAGCCAGCCACATCAGGAATGGACCGTAGTGGGTAATGGGAAACTAAGGACTCATCCTCCTTATACAAACCCTTGTTCTACCTCAACTGCCTTACCTGCCTCTACCAAGCATGCGGCTAACCCTCAAGCAGAGCTTGCTGATTCAGATGATGATTCAGAGGATGAATTAGAAAAGGTGCTTGAGAGTATAGTGAGCAGTTCTCAAGAGAATTTGATCTTGTCACAAAGTGCAGAGCTTAACCCTCCACTGACCCCAATTGTCAGTTCTTCCTTTTGTTCCACTGAGGAAGCTGTCCATACCCATAAAGGATCAAATCCTTTGTCTCTGCAAGGGCTTACAATTACTCCTGACCATATTGGCACATTAGAAGAGGTGGGGGCCAATAATGAAGAAGCAAGATTCCTTAGTCAGCAGATTACTTCTTCAAGTCCTACTGCACCAATCTCCAGATCAGTAGCTAAGAAAGCTGCCAAAATAGCTACCAAACTCAAAGATAAAGAACCTCCTGATCCTATTTCAGACATCAAAGTAACAAGGGGAGGTTCTAATAAAGCAGGGCAGCTTGGGAAACAGAAGAACTTTGCAAAAAGCTCTTCTCAGAAATCAGGACAGTAACTCTCTTTCCTTGTTTTGCTTTTGTTAAATCAAGTTTTTTCCTATTCAATCTCATCAATACTGATTGTAGCTGTGTAGTGTATTATGGATTGCTGGCCTTTACATTTTGGGTTTTGGAATTTGAGGGGCCTTAATGACCCTCTCAAACAGAGGGAGGCAAAAAATTGGGTTTTTAATAATAAACTATCCTTAGTTGGATTTATTGAACATAAAATCAAAGAACCCAATGTTTCTAGAGTAGTCAACACTATGCTCCCTCAATGGAATTTTGTTAGCAATCATTCCAGCTCTCCTATGGGGCGTATTTTGATCTGTTGGAACCCCCTACTGTTTAATGTACAAGTACAAGTACAGTCTCAGTCCAGTCAGCTTATTCATTGTAAAGTGCAATCTTGTAATGGCCAATTTTCTTTTGCTGCCACCTTTATCTATGGAGCCACTTCTTACCTGGATAGGCAACAATTATGGGCTGAATTACAACAACTCTGTGTTGTTACCCTTTGGGTGGTATTAGGTGACTTCAATGCCTTGAGGTCTCCCTTGGAAAAAGTAGGTGGGGATAGAACCTGGTTGCCTTGGATGGAGGAATTTAATTCTTGCATCCAATCATCTGAATTACTTGATCTCAGGTACTCTGGTTGCCAATACTCTTGGTCTAATAAGCAACTAGGAGTTGCCCATATTAGTACCAAGATTGATAGGGTTCTAGTCAATGAGAGTTGGGTCAAAGATTTCTGTTGGTCCAATGCACATTTCCTCAGCCCTGGAGTGTCTGATCATTCCCCTGCTGTGGTGTATTTGACAGCTGCTTCACCTACAAGGAAAAGGCCTTTTAGGTTCTTTAACTTTTTGGCTGAGCACCCTAAATTCCTTGACACTGTTCAGCAGGTGTGGAGGAAGATAATCATTGGAAACCCAATGTTCTGTGTCTGTGAGAAGCTTAAGCACTTACAGGAGGACCTTAAAAAGCTGAATACAAATGAGTTTAGTGAACTGTCTTCAAGAGTGGCCTCCTATAAACAACAACTGGAAATTATCCAAAGAGAGCTAGGCTCTGACCCCAGTGATCCTTCTAAACAAGCCATTGAAAGGGAATTGTGCAAGCAGTATCTTGTTTATGCTAGGGCAGAAGAAAGTTTTGCCAAGCAAAAGTCAAGAATTCAATGGTTGAAGTTGGGGGATCAATGTTCCTCCTTCTTCTTCAAAACCATTACCAATTCAAGGAATAGGAACAGAATTTCTAGCTTGGTTTTAGAAGATGGGTCTGTTTCCCAGAACATAGAGTTGATTAAGCACACCTTCATCAACTACTACACTGACTTGTTAGGCACCAAACATATGACTACCTACTCTGGATCCTCTAGAGTGCAACAGCTTATTACTAGGAAACTCTCCCCTTCCCAGAGTTTGGAAATAGTGATGGAGGTGACTGATAAAGAGATCGAGGACACTTTTTGGTCTCTTAATCCTCAAAAAGCTCCTGGGCCAGATGGCTACAATGCTGCTTTCTTCCAAAAAGCCTGGCCTGTGATAGGCCATGAGGTGACCTCAGCTGTTAAACTATTCTTCAGATCTGGTCAACTTTTGAAGAAAGCCAATGCTACTTTAGTTGCTTTGGTGCCTAAAGTTCCCAACCCCTCTAAGGTAGGGGAATTCAGGCCCATCTCATGCTGTAATGTGGTGTATAAATGTATAGCTAAAATACTAGCTAATAAAATCAGACCTATCCTGCCATCCCTCATTGATCCTGCCCAATCTGGCTTTGTCCAGGGTAGGAGGATAGCTGATAACATATTCCTTACTCAGGAATTGATGAGGGGTTACCACAAACATTCCTCATCCCCTAGGTGTGCAATGAAGGTGGATATTATGAAGGCTTATGATAATGTCATATGGGACTTCCTTTGGGATGTCCTTGCCTCCATGAATTTCCATCCTAAGATGATCCAATGGTTGAAAGCTTGTGTCTCCATAGCTAATTACTCCTTGTGCTTTAATGGGGAGGCAA
This sequence comes from Rhododendron griersonianum, assembly GCA_018127125.1. Lineage (NCBI taxonomy): Eukaryota > Viridiplantae > Streptophyta > Magnoliopsida > Ericales > Ericaceae > Rhododendron > Rhododendron griersonianum. The sequence continues at coordinate 36,807,498 of CM030789.1, forward strand.
TAGGGTACATTCCTGGGCAAAAAGGTTTAAGACAAGGTGATCCTTTGTCTTCTTACCTTTTTGTGATAGTTATGGAGGTTTTGACTTGTATCCTTAAGGAGAAATCTCTCCTACCTGATTTTAAGTTCCATTGGAAATGTGGATCCACCAAACTTGTCAATCTTTGCTTTGCAGATGATCTTATGATTTTTTGCAAAGGTGAAGTGAGCTCCATTAATCACATTCAGAATTCTTTGACTGAATTTGAGAAGTTGTCAGGGCTTTACCCAAGCCCTGCCAAGAGTAACATCTTCTTCTCTGGTGTTAACCCTTCCACCAAAGCATCCATTTTGAATATTCTAGGTTTCCAGGAGGGGTCTTTGCTGGTGAGGTACTTGGGGGTACCTCTTCTATCCACCAAACTCAAGCACACTGACTGTAAAGTAATGGTTGACAGGATTTTGGCCAAGACTAAATCATGGACACATAGATACCTGTCCTATGTTGGAAGGATTCAATTAATAAAATCAATTCTGTTTTCAATGCAAACCTATTGGTCATCTCTCTTCATTATCCCTAAGAAGGTAATTAAGGAAGTAGAATCTATCCTTAGAGCTTTCTTTTGGTCTGGCCCCGACCTTAAGAAAATAGGTGCAAAAGTCTCTTGGGAACATCTTTGTTCTCCTGTTAAGGTAGGTGGTTTGGGTTTTAAATCTATGGAGGTATGGAACAAGGCAGCAGTAGCCAAGCATATTGTAGACACCCCAATTTGGCCTAACGATTATTTCAAGTCCCACCTTGAGACCACCCCGATGATGAAATAGATACAGTGATTGCTGATTGCTTCCTTGAGAACCTTAGGACTTTCGGTAAGAACTTTGAGCCACTTAGAGGACCCAATTCAAAGCCATACAGCCTTTCAGACAGAAATACAGAAGCCTAGGAGAATCCATCTGTCGGCCGTGACATCGATCCCACGGCCCTAACATCATTTCCTCACCCGAGCAACCTGTTGCTAGCAAAATCTCCCTGAGAGATCAATCCCTCGGCCGCAAGATCTATCCTTCGGCCGAGACATCCATTCCTCGGCCGTGATATCCTTTACTCGGCCTCCAGATCGACCTTTCCCAGACTCTGGAACGTGTTCTGTCAGACGTTTGATCCGATTACACTACCTCTCCGATGCGTTCGGGCTACGCTCAGGGATTATGACGTAGAGTTAGAGATGCATTGCAATTGCAATTGCCATCTCGTGATTTGATTGGCCGAAGTGAGTCACCAATTGCCTATATAAAGGGCCTTTGGACTCCGAAAATAAACACACGAAATTATCAGAGTATACACTCTCTCAAGCCTCGAAACTCTGCACAAATATTCCCTCAAACCCACTCTTCAAAAGCCCTAACCTCCCAAAGGCAGCCGTCAATCCGGCGATCAAACCCGAAGTTCAAACCCTAACCCTAGGGTTTCCAATCAAGCAATCAATCAATCACGCCCAATCCAAAGCAATCAAGCAACTGAGGGATCAAGGTGGTGAGGCCCAACGGCCTCTGGTTTGTTTTACTTATCGCATTTATAACTAATCGTAGCTTTCTGATCATCTGTTAATCGTATAATCTGGTGTGAGGAAGAACACCGACTGGGGCTTCGATCCCTCGGCCGGTACATTAAACCAGTGTGATTACTCGGCCGTGACATCCATTCACCGGCCGAGTAATCGATTTCCTGGGACAGTTTGTTTGCTTTTATGCTTTCTGATGCATGCTTCATCTATCGCACTGGCTCACTTTGCTTACTGTTTAAAGGAATAAATAAACAGACTATGTGTTGGAATTAAACAAAGCATCTACACGTCTTATGTTGAATGATTATGGGCCAGTCTCACGACTGGGCACAGAGGGGTGCCTAACACCTTCCCCTTATTGTACTTTTGGCTCCCGTATCCAGAATCTCTATCTATTTTCCCAGTTTTAATAAACTGGGTGGCGACTCTGTTTTGATGATAACTGCTATCATGTGGCGATGTTCCTAGCCATGGGAATGTCCATGATTTTGGTTTACGAAGCAAGCAACCAATCGAGCAAACAAACGTGATCAATCTGTATGGCGATGCCCCGTTTGGGAGGTGTCTACAGTTTTTGGCGACTCTGCTGGGGATATGAGAGCCATAACCAAAAAGTTCAACATAAGACTAATACATGCCTTGTTTAATTCATTTATCATATGCATCGAGCGGGCAACCCATTGAGTTCACCTGATATCCCAGCATGACACGGGCTATGTTGGGGGTTCCAGCAAACTCCACAGTCACTCGTACCTAGTGGTATATCAAAAAGGGAAACACCCAATCACCGCCTATGATGGGCTAGTGAAAGGACTGGTGCCCTTTGACAACGGAGCACCCTGAGACTACCAAAACCTTGCATGCTTTAGAAAGCCATAGAACTTATCAAACTAAGACAGGAACCTACAGGCTAGGAACCTATTTGCATTTTCATTTCCAAGTTCTTCCTCACATCTTGTACCATCTGTTGTTGTAATTAACTCTTTCGGTGCAGAAGGGTTGGGATTTTCAACCGAAATCCTAACCCTACACAGGTCGAATACTGACTTCCAGGTATTCTATTTTTCAAGCAGGCACGATAGGTAGGTTAAAGAAGCAACCTCAGCCAGTTTTATACTCTTACAATACCCGAAGTCACGCCAAACAGAGGTCCTTACAGTCATCTCATCGGTCGCCTTCGTCTACCAAGACACTCTCACCGCAACGGTCCCAATCAGTTTCAGGGACTTCGCGGTCGTCTCCTCAACAAACCCGATTCCAAGCCTCACCAAGCAATCCCTCTACCTACATCCCAAAAATGGCAGACAATGATGCTACCATCACCGAGCTCCGAGCCCAAATTGCCTATTTACAAGCTGAGAAAGCAGCAAGAGATGCTGAAGACAAGAAAAACGAGGAGGAAGCAGAAAATCCTCATGAAATTATAGAAAACCCTGAACTGGTCAAACAGGTCAAGGAGATCAAACACGCTTTGGCTCGCTCACAAGGAGACCAAATTCTAGATTTCGAAGGACTCTGCCTCTTTCCAGAATCTCAACTGTCTGAACGGTTCAAAATGCCAAACATCGAGAAGTTCAACGGGACTGGTAACCCTACCAGCCATGTTCGCCATGTCATCAACACTCTGAAGCCTATAGGCTTGGCCGACGAGCTCATCGCCCAATTGTTTCAAAGAACTCTCACTGGAAACGCCCTCGATTGGTTTCTCACTTTGGAATTTGTGCACTATCAAACTTGGCCAGAAATTGCCAACGCTTTTGTCAAGCAGTATGCGTACAATGTCCAAATTGAGCTAACTACCCGAGACTTGGAGATGACTAAACAAGAATCCAATGAGGACTTTGCTACCTTTGTGGCAAGATGGAGAGAAAAGGCTGCCAAGATGAAAAGCCGCCCTTCCGAGGAAGATCAAGTGAGGATAGTTGTCAAGAACCTACAGCCCAAGTACCTCACCCACATTTACACTCAGGCTATCACTGATTTCAAACGTCTACACGCCACTGGGTTACAAATTGAAGATGGGATCAAGCTGGGACTTATTGGGAAGGAAGAAACCCCTCTACCCAGAAAAGCCTTTCCAACCCGTGCATCTCCTGCCTCCGTCAACACCCTAGACTCAGTCTTGCCACAAGACCCTTTTCAAACTAGCTCATCTAGAAACACGAATCGTCCTCGCCGTAATTTCAGCCCACTCTATATGACTCCATCCCAAGCCTTAGCTATCCTAAGCCGTCAAGGGCACCTTAGGCTCTTGAATAATCCACCTCCTCAGCCACCTTATGGCCCAAGCTATGATGCCAATAAGCAATGTGCATACCACCAACACCCTGGACATGAGACAGATCGCTGCATGCGTCTTCGTCATGACATCCAGGATCTCATTGATAGTCAAGCTATAAAACCTCCTAAGCCTAATGTACAAACCAATCCACTTCCCGCTCACAACAACGAACCACCGCCTCAAAATATCAATCTCATAAGCCTATCCAATAGTCCCACATATAATCCTACCCTACACATTATTCCAATTACCCAAGCCAAACCATCCCTAATCTTCTGTAAGAGTGATGAATGCTTTGCAATAGGGGGAGAACCCCACATCTATGCCATTGGTGATGGGGATTGGTGGTTGGACATGCGTCAAGCCCTGCCAAGTGATTGGAAAGTTGGAAGAATTGATCCTGCTGATCCTTGGGGTTCCCAAGAAGAAGAAGTGGGTCACCTCACCCGAAGCGGAAGGGTGTATAAACCTCCTAAACTAAGTGGAGAAAGTTCAAGCTCAACACGAGTAATGGAAGAAGAAGGAGGAGAAGAAAGCCAAAGGACCGAACCTGAGGAAGACAGGGTGCTAAGGCAACTAAAGAAAATCCAAACTGATATCTCTATTTGGGGATTGCTTATGTCCTCCTACGAGCATCGTAATTCCTTCTTTAAAACCTTGGGGAAAGCCAAAGTTCCCATCGACATCACCCTCGAAGAACTGGTGGGCTTCATAATGGCGTCAAAGGCTCCAAAACCAACGATAGCTTTCACTGACAAGGATCTACCTCCTGAAGGGCCTGCACACAACAAACCTCTCTACATTTCACTTAAATGTCTCACTAAATGGATCCCACTGGTCTTGGTGGATAATGGGTCTGCTTTAAACGTATGTCCTCAAAGGACCCTCGACAAGCTAGGGGTAAACGCCATCGACGTACGCCCTTCAAGCCAGGGTGTAAGGGGGTATGACAATTCAAAGAGAAGAGTAGTTGGGTGTGTCACACTGCCAGTAGAAGTGGAGAAGATCAAAAGGTACGTGGAGTTCCATGTGATGGATATACCAGCCACCTTCAATCTTTTACTAGGAAGGCCTTGGCTACATGACGCTGGGGCAGTACCTTCCACTTTGCATCAGAAAGTCAAATTCGCGGTAGATGGAAGGGTCATAACTATTCTGGGGGATTCGTCAATCCGAGCTCATTCTGATACGCCTGTCCAAGAGGTAGAAACTGAGGAAACCTTCCTTACTGGATTCAGTCTTGAGGAAGCAACTGCTGTGCAAGCCTTAATGGCTGAGAGGAACTTCTACGTAAGCACCCCCGCCATATGGATGATGAAGAAGCAAAAATACCTCCCTGGGTTGGGTTTAGGGAAAAGATCACAAGGCATCCCGCAAATGATTGATCCTCCGCATAATCAATACGCCTTTGGTCTTGGCTACACCCCGACAGAAGCCGAGGTAAAAAGGAAGAGAAGCATGGAAAAGGCTAAGGCAAGAGGAAGCAGGGTCAAAGAAGAGAAACTCGTGATCCCAAAAACACTCAATGGCTGGTTTGTAAGAGAAGGAGAAGACTTTCCATTCTGTGGCTTCGCAGAAACATGGGAAGACGAAGTTACCAAGCAAAGGTACCCTGGAATGCAAATCTTCTTTGATCAGGAATGGACTGACAGTGATTTGGAAGAAGAGCCAACCAATTCATCTCCTACTCCCAAAGACTGGATTGAGGTGCTAGCTGAATTTGACCTAAAGATTCTGTTTGGCAAAGAGGGTGAAGAAGAGTATAAAACTGCAAAAGGAAAAGGAGCCACTCCCGAGATACTGCAGTAAATTGCATAACAAAAACATTGCTTTCATTTCCTAAAGACAAGTTAGGACATGTTTTGGGCCCCTGTTTGGGCATTATCTACGATTAAATAAATCCCCATTTTATCACTTCTATGCTTGACAAATGATTCCATCTTTAAGATGTGATTGCTATACACTACAATCTCTCTGCCAAAGATAAGAGGATTTTAAGAATCTAATTCTTTATGTTACCAACCAAAAGGAAAGAAGGGACAAACCTTGATTACTTAGAACTAGGTTTTTTTTATCAAAACTCAGGAAGAAGACGCTATCTCTGTGAGAACACTTAGGGTTAGCTTGCCCATTGTGAAAGTACAAACGCAACAAGAGATTCATAAAAATATCTCCATCAGATTCCTCTCCAAAACACTAAAATCCTCTTGAGAGAAAAATGCTCGTTGGGCAATCTATACACCCAAGCAAAAGTAAGAGCAGAGCCTGCTAGGACAAAGAAAAAGCGGAAAACGCAGCCTAGGCAAAAGTTAAGGCATTTAAAGGAAAGCTCGCTAGGGACTCAACCTCTATAAGGTAACCCAGGCAAAACTTAGAGCATGAGAGAAAGAAGAACCAAGAGTGAAAACCCAAGCCCCAAAGGTGGTGATTTTGGAACTACGTAAAAAGGCCTGATTCCCTGATTGGGATACGTAGGCAATCTCGCATCGAGATGCGGCCCAAACATTTGGAGAGAAGAAAGACAATACCGAAAGGATTTGTACTCAATGATAGGCATAGCTAACTCTGCGTATTGAGCTCACAAAAGATGAGTTAGTCATTTTCCAGGGAATTGGCAAAAGTAAAGACACGTAAGAATCATCGTTCGTCCTCTCTGACTCAAAAGTCGTCGACATAAGGGACCAAGCATTCTAACAATCTTAAAACATGGCAAAGAGGTTGTAGGAACAGCAAAAGCAAATAAAGAGCCTGAATCAAATTCAAGTGTAAGAAGGGAAAAACGCCACTTGGCTAAAAATAAAAATCCAACTTCTTTAGGAAATAGAAGTAGCGGCCGAAGAACGGAATCCTCGGCCGAGTGATCCATTCCTCGGCCCATGTTTAAATCCAAACATTCACAAAACTTTGAAAAATATTGCATAGAAGTATCTAATTTCCCATACATGCTGAGGATGCTTCAAACACAAACAAAAAAATACAAATGTCAAATTATCTGTTTTTAGAGCTAACAAATACAGGTACAAGAAAGGAAAAGCTAGCTACTGCCCACGACCCCTCTTGGGCGCAGGACGAAAACGCTTAGGAACTGGGACACTGATCCTCTGTCCCTCACCAGCCTCGACATCTCCATCACCAGCACTCCCACCCTTGCTAACTCTAGCACTCTGGGTAACCGACACTGTCTGTACTCGCTCTGCTTCAAGCTGCAGAGACACAGGATATAGGCATTCAGTTTCACATGAAACGTAGGATGGAAAAAGAAGAGATCAAAGGATGTATACCGCAGCTATTCGGCCACGCTGCCGTCGAGCCAAAGCCTCTGCACTCTGGAAAGCACGCAACCATTCCTGAACCACCTCAGCGGGCACCTGCAGGGGAAGCAATTGCATATACAATCCAGTAAGCAAGGAATGCTGAAGGAAACCAAAGCAGAATCTACAATATTACCTGCTAAATTCTGACAGGAAGCACGTAGAACTGCGTAGCACACGGTGTCAGTGTCAAACGCTCCTCCTCTCCATTTGCATTATGGAAAGAAATGAAACTGGGGGCCCGTGGCCAAACAGGAGGAGCAGCAGCAGCAGTAGCGGTAGGGAGGGTCAATGAGGCCGATTGAAAGGCTGAGTAATCTCCCGCTACAAGAAAACTCATGGCTGGCTGTCTCTCAAGAGCGAGTAGCAAGCCCTCCCCGGTCAAAAGATGGGTCGATCTCATACCAACAGGAGGAGGGAGAGGAACAAGCTGCAACGCCTCGGAATGTGGAAAGTACTGGCTCACTACCCTCTCTCCTAGATACCAGGCCCTCGAAAATGGCCCCTCCAGAAGGACGTGCTGGCTGTCCAACGCCCGAGCTGAGGTCAACTCCAGAGGAGCATCATCAAGTAGCACGCCCCATGGGTCAAAACGCACCTATAAACAAGGGAAATAGCATCAAAATGACAAAATGAGGAAATTGCACGAAAATCAGAGGATAGAAGATATCATACCTGATCCACCGTTAGGCGGTCCAAAACTCGCCTCCAAGCCAGCAAGTCCATGGCAGGTGACTGTGACTTCCGAACTCCCTTCAACCAACGGGCTGCCCGTGGAACAAACCTAGGCTCTCTGTGCCCAGTCGGAGGAGGAAACTGCAACAAGTGCTCAAAAGCCCAGAGCTACAACCAAAGACGGAAAACATGAATAAACAAAGATAGAAGCAACAAAAGAATAACGCAGAAATCAAAATGTGTACCTCAAGAATACGGTGGTGTCCGCCGAGCGACAAACTAACCCCCCGGGAACAAGCACTGAGGTGTCCGTACAACGTGGCTAGGGCGGGAGTTCCCCAATCAAACTCTGCTATGGTCTCTAAGTGCACCAAAGCAGCCAAGAACTGGACATGCACCGAATTCTCCTTGTTGCAAAACAGTTTGCCCAAGGAGATAAAGCAGGAAAGCTCGTACCAGCTGAGAAAGGGGAATCTCCGTCAGGATATCAACTTGATCAAACTCTTCCCGAAGCCAGGTATATGTGATATGACCACTCTCTGACACAATGGGAACCTTCCCCAAAAGATATCCAAGGGCACCCTTTCGCTCATGGATCCGCCGGTCAATTGGAAGAGGATCGCCGCCAACTCTCAGGCCTGTAAGCAAAGCAAAGTCACCTGGAGTGATCGTCATCTCCCCAGCCTCCGGAAGGTGGAAAGTATTGGTGGTATCCCACCACCGCTCCACCAAGGATGTGGTCAATCCCAACTCCGCCTTCGGAAGGTGGAAACCAAGTATCAAGGGCTCGAAGCCAGCCAAAGCAACCACATCCTTGGCTTCCTGAGGAAGCCTCTCATACCACTCAAACACCTGGGGGCAGCTTCCCCACACGCGCAGCCTCTCATTTGCCTGACAAAATACGAAGAAGGAATCAAATACACAAGATATCGCCTATACAGGGGGCAACTTCTAGAACTCAAACTCCCTATCAAAATATCAAATTATCACTCTGCAAAATCTTATATACAAAAATCATTTGATAGGATAAAATTCTACCTTCCTGTTGGTGAAACCAAGATGCTGCTCTGGCTCCTTGTGCAAGACCTCAGGTGGGATGTCACTAAGGGGAGGACGGTATCGCAAGGAACCACCATGCCCGACCAGGTGAACCTGAGGAGCGTAAGTAGCAACGTCAAATGGTGGAAGAATATCACCACCCGCATCAGTAGAAACCTCGGGTTCAACCCCAGGAGGAATGGGTTGCGAGGAACTTCCCCCAACAGTGGCCCTGCGCCGACTCGAACGAAGAACGCGGGAACTTGAAACCCCGCCAAGAATCGCGGCCTCAACGGCCGGAGCTTTGCCCGTATCCCTAGGTGCGGCAAAAGTGCCAGAAGATGGAGGAGGGGGCGGAGATGATGCCATGGCAGGAGGTGGCAATGGGAATTGTGGTGGTCGGAAAACCGACGGGTAGGAGGCCGCGGCGACCGACGAGGAGAGAGAGGAGGAAGCGGCGGCGATCGCTCGAAAGGGAGAGAAAAATGAGGAATGGAGGAAGAAAGGGTAGGATGACCCGTGAGATCGATTAAGTTTAACTTAAATCGATCTTCTGACTTTTGGCTTTCTCACGGCCGATACATCGATTCCTCGGCCGAGAGATCGATCTCCTGGCCCCTCAATCTATCTCCCTCAGCCATATCAGGTTTTGCTCTGTGCATTGACTCAAGTCACTACAGACTCCTAAAGTCCTCAATCAACCGAGTAGCCTTGGGGGCATCCCTGATGCCAATACAATGTGATCAAAACCAGCCTTGGGGGCATGCCCAAGCATCGAAGATATCTCTCCACAAACTGCTGGCCGAAGCAAAACAAGTAGCCCTGAGCCCAAAACTTCAGCAGCTCCACACTCAATAACCTTGTGGGCAGGTCGATCAAGGCTCTGCGCCCATATCAATTCAGCGGCCCTGCGCCTATCATCTCTACACAACTCAGCGGCTCTACGCCCATTACTTCAACAGGCTCGAAGCCTGTATTTACCCTCTGAAATGGCTCTAAGCCCATCGCTTCAACTGGCTCGAAGCCGTAACAATCAAGTCTACTCAGCGGCTCGAAGCCCATTACCTCAACAGGCTCGAAGCCTATGTCTACTATCACCCAGCGGCTCGAAGCCCTTTATTATAGCAGCTCTATGCTCGCTATCACGGCAACAGGCTCTACACCTGTATTCATTCACTCAGCGGCTCTACGCCCCCACCTATCAATTCAGCGGCTCCAAGCCCATCGTTTCAACTGGCTCGAAGCCGTACACAATCAAGTTCTTAACAGGCTCGAAGCTTATGTTTACTATCTCAGCAGCTCTATGCTCGCTATCACGGCAACAGGTTCTACGCCTGTAATCACTCAACTCAGCGGCTCAAAGCCCATCATCTCAATTGGCTCGAAGCCGTAAACAAGCCACAGGCTCTACGCCGCCCCAACAATCAAGACATCTATTCTCAGGCTCTACGCCTGAATGCTCAACACTCTAACATTTTTGAATGCTCAAGCTCTACGCTTGGATGCCCAACCACTGTGTACTAGATGCTCAAGTTATACACTTGAATGCTCAAGCTCTACGCTTGGATGCCCAACCACTGCGTACTGGATGCTCAAAGCCTGTACTTTGAATGCTCGGATTCTGCCGTCCGAATGCTCGAGCTCTACGCTCTGAATGCTCAAGTCCGGAACTTGATAGAAGCTCTAAGCTTTAAAACAAACACACACACACGGGCCCGTGCACATATTGCATTATCACATCGAGTCTGCATCATCATATCTATTCACATCTAACAAACAAGCATCACACATATACACTCTGCATATCTCTCATGAAACAGGTCAACCCTGTAATCAACCGGCTCTACGCCTCGGTTTTATTGATCGGTTCAGCGCCTCGATCCTTTGGCTCCACGCCAACACTTATGATGGAAAAGCTCCGTGCACAGACCATCAGAATGCAACCAGCTCTACGCTTCGGTTCAAATCACGTCAAGCTCTAAGCTCCGACAACTCAGACCCTCGCCTCGAGAGTGCAGCAGGCTCCACGCCTCAATCTAATCACCTCAGGCCCTTGCCTTATACCAGCTCCGCGCTTCGGTTCATCACGTCAAGATCAAAGCTCTGACACCACAGGCTCTCGCCTTATGATCAACACCAGCTCCGCGCTTCGGTCCTATCCAATCTCCTCAGGCCTTCGCCTCAAGATTGCAACAGGCTCCATGCCTCGATTCCATCACTCTCCAGGCTCTCGCCTCATGACTACAACCGGCTCCATGCCTCGGTTCCCTCACCACCAAAGCTCCATGCTCCAGTTACTGGCCCTGCGCCCCCCACATCTCAAAATTAAACGGCGTCCAACTCTCCCCAGTAGATGGTTTGGATTCCACCCCATTACATCAATTCCTTCCAGCTCATTCGCAAGGATAGGCTACTCTACCGAGCTCCTTTCAGTCAAAGTAAGGATGATCAAGAAAAGCAAACGCACCTGCAGTGTACTGATCTACCCCAAAATACTAAGGAAGCTCTACGCAAAAACTCCCCAGGCAGCCCTGCGCTCCTTCAACCATCTTTCGCCAAAACCCTGGCTCAGTCCAGGTACGTCACACTACGGCTTTTTAAGCCCTAAGGTACGTCTTCTGTCTCTAATCCTCCAAACTTTTATTTTTCTTTATTGCCCGAACTACGATTGGTCTGAATTTCCCTTGTGGAATACGTAGGCAGCCTCCCGGCCCGACCATAACAAAACCTTTTTTCAAAAACCCCTTGGAATAGTGGTTGGACCAAATTGAGTTGCTTTTTACAGCTTTGACTCTTACTCAAACATGTCTCGCGATCCGTCTGAGTTCAGTCAAAGAGGGGCATCTGTAGACACCCCAATTTGGCCTAACGATTATTTCAAGTCCCACCTTGGGACCATCCCGATGATGAAATGGATACAGTGATTGCTGATTGCTTCATTGAGAACCTTAGGACTTTCGGTAAGAACTTTGAGCCACTTAGAGGACCCAATTCAAAGCCATACAGCCTTTTAGATAGAAATACAGAAGCCTAGGAGAATCCATCTGTCGACCGTGACATCGATCCCACGGCCCTAACATCATTTCCTCACCCGAGCAACCTGTTGCTAGCAAAATCTCCCTGAGAGATCAATCCCTCGGCCGCAAGATCTATCCTTCGGCCGAGACATCCATTCCTCGGCCGTGATATCCTTTACTCGGCCGCCAAATCGACCTTTTCCCAGACTCTGGAATGTGTTCTGTCAGACGTTTGATCCGATTACACTACCTCTCCGATGCGTTCGGGCTACGCTCAGGGATTATGACGTAGAGTTAGAGATGCATTGCAATTGCAATTGCCATCTCGTGATTTGATTGGCCGGAGTGAGTCACCAATTGCCTATATAAAGGGCCTTTGGACTCCGAAAATAAACACACGAAATTATCAGAGTATACACTCTCTCAAGCCTCGAAACTCTGCACAAATATTCCCTCAAACCCACTCTTCAAAAGCCCTAACCTCCCGAAGGCAGCCATCAATCCGGCGATCAAACCCGAAGTTCAAACCCTAACCCTAGGGTTTCCAATCAAGCAATCAATCAATCACGCCCAATCCAAAGCAATCAAGCAACTGAGGGATCAAGGTGGTGAGGCCCAACGACCTCTGGTTTGTTTTACTTATCGCATTTATAACTAACCGTAGCTTTCTGATCATCTGTTAATCGTATAATCTGGTGTGAGGAAGAACACCGACTGGGGCTTTGATCCCTCGGCCGGTACATTAAACCAGTGTGATTACTCGGCCGTGACATCCATTCACCGGTCGAGTAATCAATTTCCTGGGACAGTTTGTTTGCTTTTATGCTTTCTGATGCATGCTTCATCTATCGCACTGGCTCACTTTGCTTACTGTTTAAAGGAATAAATAAACAGACTATGTGTTGGAATTAAACAAAGCATCTACACGTCTTATGTTGAATGATTATGGGCAAAGAGGGGCAAAGAGGGGTGCCTAACACCTTCCCCTTATTGTACTTTTGGCTCCCGTATCCAGAATCTCTATCTATTTTCCCAATTTTAATAAACTGGGTGGCGACTCTGTTTTGATGATAACCGCTATCATGTGGCGATGTTCCTAGCCATGGGAATGTCCATGATTTTGGATTACGAAGCAAGCAACCAATCGAGCAAACAAACGTGATCAATCTGTATGGCGATGCCCCGTTTGGGAGGTGTCTACAGTTTTTGGCGACTCTGCGTGGGGAGCAATCTATGTGGTGCCAATGGGTGAAGTCTTACTTACTTATAGGTAAGAGTTTTTGGAGTGTTAAAATTCCAAGTAATCCCTCATGGGTTTGGAGGAAAATCCTTAACATTAGACCGCTCATCCAACCACACATTACTTATAAAATTGGGGATGGCCAATTAACCTCTTTGTGGTTTGATAACTGGCATCCTCTTGGCCCCCTATTGCCAAAATTTGGGCCTAGAATTACCTTTGATTCAGGGCTACACAAGGATACCACTGTGCAGGCTATCATTAGGAACAATCAATGGGCCTTCCCACTGACCCAAACTCCTGATCTCAATGAGGTGAGATCAGAATTACAAGTTGTCCCCATCAATGCTTCCATCGGGGATAGATGTATTTGGACTCTCAATGCATCTGGTAAATTTACCATCTCATCTTTATGGGATCATTTAAGGACACATTTTCCTGCTATCACTTGGCATAAAGTGGTATGGTTTTCAGGGCACATTCCTAGGTGCAGTGTGATTTCATGGATGGCTATCCTTAATAGGTTATCTACAGAAGACAGGTTAGTCATGTTTGGCATGAAAGCTATATCCATTTGTAGTCTGTGTTTGGGAGTAGAGTCCCATGATCACCTATTTTTTGAATGCCCCATGGCTACACAGATTAGGGGAATTCTGTCCCCAAAGACCCCTCACATGACAGGATTGACATCATTGCAGCAGTGGGTGAGTAGGCTGTCCACTTTACAGGGTAAATCTTTGGCCATCGCAATTGCTAAACTTGTTTTTACAATCTATGTGCACCAACTATGGCTTGAGAGGAATTATAGGAAGTTCCAGAATCTTAATTGCCCTCCTGGAGTGGTTGCTCACAAAATTTCAAATGAAGTTAGATGCAGGTTGCTGTCCTTATCTAAATTCAAGGGACCTTCTCAGTTATTATCTATGTGGGATATTCATGATTTACCTAACCTAAATGTATAAGTTAGAATGGCAAGATCCATCTACTCACATGATTACATTTGCAGGTCAATACTCAAGGGGTTTACCCCTTGATCCAAACATGGTTCAGATTTGTACTCAAGTGATCCAAAAGGCCTTAGCTGTGCTCTACTGCTGCTGGCCCATTCACAGCTTCCTTCAGGTTGGCCTTCTATTACTTCTAAGTATCCAGGTGGTTATCTTACTCCTTGTAGATTGAATTGATGCTTCTTCATTCATGAGTGATCTTACTATACTGTGGGAAGCCCTTGTCAGCTGTGTGCTGGAGCCCCATCCTTCCTTGTGAGAGGAGGTAATAGTTAGAGGGGGAATCATGAGAGAAACAGTGGAGGGAGAATAAGGACCCTTGCTCTTGGTATTGAAAATAGAGTGGGAGTTGTGAGAATTCAAGGGAGTAGAAGGGTGAGCTACATACATACCAAGGGCTTCGTCTCATTACAAATGCTGCTGTTCTGTTTTCTTTCTTTTGGGTTATTATGCTGCTGTTCTGTTATAGATTCTTTATGGCTGCATTTCACTATTGTGTGCAGTAACTTTAGCTCTCTGTGGTAGTCCAGCAGTAGGGTGGATCCGTATCCCTTAGCTTTTGAAAAAGTTGAGAGGGAGGAGTGAGTTTTCCGAGGAAGTTTTTGACTGCTTGGCTGCCTGTTCTGCTGGGCTTTTCTCATTCAAACTGCTGTCCATGTTATAACTGTCATTATTAGTTCAATTGCTATATTTGCTGCTGTCTGTCATTGTAGTGGTAGAAACTAGCTGCTATTTTGTTGGCTTCTCTATTCTGGCTGTCTGTTAGCTGTTGAACTTCTGTCCAGCAGTGGTTAGACTTAGTATCATTGCTCAGTGGTTGTCAAGCTAGCTGATGCTGTATTTCTTTGTCTAGCTTGAATGCTGGATTTATCATTGTTAGGCACTGGATTAATCATTGTTAGTAACTGCATTGACTTTCAATTTCTTTGTCTGTTGCTTGATGGATTCTCTATAGCCCGATTACTTTACCTACCCTAAGGGGGTTGTCCTTGGGGATGTTTAAGCCTTTCTAGGGGGCTTGTCCCTAGCCTTTTCTTTCACCAAACTGCTGATTTCTGCTAAGCCTCTACTAATGCTTGCTGCTGTTACTGCCTGCTGCCGGGTCCAGTCCTGATGTCCAGTTCATGGACTTGCTATTTTTGGGTAATGTAGTCTGAATGTGAAAGGCCTGCAAGTGTTGAAGGTCATGTTTGGCAGCCAAATAGATCTGTTATAGCTGATGTCTGTCCTAAATACTGCTTGCTGCTGCTGCTACTGTTTGCTGCTATAGGGTAGCAGATAGCTACTGTTTTGCTGCTTGCTGAGTGCTTTCTGTCAAGTTGTTTAAGGGAAACACTACTATTACGGTGTCAAGATGTTTAAGTTGCTCAAGATGTTCTCTGCTGGCGCTGTGTGTTTGGTATTGTAATAGCACTTTTAGATGCCTTGGGCGTAGTCTTTTTGTTGTTATCAATTGGCAATGTTTCCCTTCCCTCTTACTAGATGGATTGGAAACATAGCTTCTCATCAATGCCTTGTAGCCATTTGGCGTGGTCAATTTTCTTACTCTTTTTTGTTTTCTTTTTCTTTTCCTCCTGGGGTATGCCCCTTGCAGGCTGTATATCCGGTTATCCTTTTTTCTATTTCATGCTATTTTACCCAAAAAAAAGAAAAAGAAGAGCTTCGACCATTCAAAATGTTAGATTTTGAGCATTCAAGTTTTGAGCTTGAGAGTTGATGATATCTTGTTGATTGGGGCGGCGTAGAGCCTGTTGAGATAGTTGTTACGGCGTAGAGCCAGTTGAGATAGTGGGCGTGGAGCCACTGAGTGATAGAGATGGTGAATGCGGGCGTAGAGCCAGTTGAGATAGTGGGGTATGCCCCTTGCAGGCTGTATATCCGGTTATCCTTTTTTCTATTTCATGCTATTTTACCCAAAAAAAAAGAAGAGCTTCGACCATTCAAAATGTTAGATTTTGAGCATTCAAGTTTTGAGCTTGAGAGTTGATGATATCTTGTTGATTGGGGCGGCGTAGAGCCTATTGAGATAGTTGTTACGGCGTAGAGCCAGTTGAGATAATGGGCGTGGAGCCACGTGATAGAGATGGTGAATGCGGGCGTAGAGCCGCTATGATAATGGGCTTGGAGCCGCTGAGATGGGGAATACGGGCGTAGAGCCATGATGGTGAGCTTAGAGCTACCGAGATCGCTTGAGTAGAGCCGTTGAGATGATAGATGCAGGCATACAGCCGCTGGGTGAGCTTATGAGATGGTTATAGGCATAGAGCCGGCATGTTGGGATAGCGAGCGTAGAGCTGCTGATAGTGATAACGGAGTTGCTGGGATAGCGAGCGTTGAGCTGCTGATGTGGTGTTGAGCCGTTGAATGGGTGAGATGGTGAAGCTATGGACATAGGCATATAGCCGCTGAATGGCTTTTTAGTGATGAGTTCGAAGTTGCTGAGTAAGCTTAGAGCTGCTGGTGGTGCAAGGCGCATGGTGCTGTCGAGCGACTTGTGCACAAGGCTACTAAGCGTAGAGTTGCTGAGTGATTTGACAATAGTGGGCATGGAGCAAGAGCTTGGTTTTGATAATCCTTAATGGTCAAGTGACCAGCATTTGGTGAGCTCACTGTTACGGAGAGAGCGAGTTTCCTTATGCTTGGATATGCCCCCAAGGCTAGTTCTGTTCGTATTGTATTTGCTCGGGAATGCCCCTAAGGTTACTTTGTTGGTTGGAGCTTAGAGCTGCATAACTGCTTGAGTTGGTGCACTAAGAAAAGTCCACTGGGGCTGAAGAAAATTAATTGGAGGGCCAGGAGAAAGATCTCTCGGCCGAGCAATTGATGTGTCGGCTGAATTATCGATGAACCGGCCGAGTAATGGCTTCATTTCCAGAGCTCTATAAAGTCGAGGCCTCGGCGTTCTTTTGTTTCATCTTCTTCTCTTCTCTCTCCATCCTCTTCTGCTGAGAAATCTTCTGAAGACCTTTCACCTTCTCTGCCCCCTCCTCCTTGATTCCCGTCGGGTCCGGGCTATGGGTGATATGTTGGCATGGCTGGCGTGCGCAGAGGGAGACCGCGCTGTTTTTGGTTTTGTCTTGATGCTTGATTAGGGACCCTCGCATGGGTGGCTTGCTTCCGTGACGCGGAACTCCTAGGATGGTGCTTGTACGTGATATGGTGATTTTTCTGTGCCATCCGGTGTCTTTCTTGCACTGCAGTGCTTCTTTGGTACATGCCGTCCTAGGGGTGTCCTTTTCTTTTTTGCAGCTGGTCTCTAGTGTTCGGACCACTAGAAGATTCGGCATCCTCTTCTCCTTCCACTTTTTTTTTTGTTTTTGTTTTTCTCTTCCTGCATAGGTTAGTTCGACAGGAAACTGAAGTATAGTTTGTTTAGGAAATGTGGGATGATTCACCTTGTGATGTAAAAAGCTTTCGTTATATGAAACAAAGTCTTTTGCTCTGAAATGTGATTGTGTACGGTGTTGTTTACACCGTTTGTATTGTTGGTAGTTTGGTGAAAATTTGGTGAACTGGACAAAACCGTGGAAGTCCCCTGGGAAACAGTCGTTTTAGCGGCCGAGCGATCGATCAAGCGGCCGAATTATCGATTCGTCTTCCTGGGATTGACTTTGAGTCAACCTTGGTTTTCAAGGGCCGAGGAATCGATCCTTCGGCCGTTACATCGAAGTATCGGCCGAGAAACCGACTCGATTAATGTGGATTTAGAATCCAATTCTGATTCGAACTAGGACTCGACTTATCCTATAAGTAGGCGTTGTACGAACTCGATAGCGTTGTCAGTAACAGTTGCTTTCATTTGGCACAACCAGTCCTTGATCAGTGGTTGGATTCCTTCAATGGCCTCGACCGTCTACACTTTAAGTCCTTTGGTATGGACTTCATTTTCTCTCTTCGCCAAATTCCTGTGAATTTCGCTTTTCTTCGAGCAGCCACCAGCTTGTGGGACCATATTCTTCATGTCTTTCAATTCAGACGAGAAGAACTGTGTCCTACCATCGAGGAATTTGCTGCCATTATGGATCACTCGGATAGAGAAAGTCTCATTGTCCCTAACCCTTTATTCAATCGTGGTGACCTTTTGAAAGATTTGCTTCAATTTCAGAAACACGAAGTTAAGTTTTTCATGGTGAATGGAAGGCTAGAAACCCTACAGCTTATTCAGCGTTTTGGTACAGCTGAAGCTCATTGTCAAGTTTCTCAACAGAAGGCGTGCTTTCATGCATTGTGCGTCTGTCTTCTTCATTATTACTTGCTTGGCCCTTCCCTTGGCCATGCTGACTTCATGCTGCTTGATTTCGCTCGACAAATCGGAAACCGTGTAGGTTTCGCTGGCTTAGTTTTGGCAAAGACTTTGATGGGTCTCGACAGGTTCTCAGGTAGTCCTTTGTTACTACAGGTTCACTCTTTACTTGTTCATTGCCAAGTTATCTTTTCGCTAATTACCCAAAAAAAGTTATCTTTTCGCTCATCACTCTTTTGTTTTGACTCACGTGTTCTCACAACTTGCAATTTTCCCTGGTTTCCCGTAGGTACGGCTTTATGAAAAGCTAAGGGTATGGGATGCGCCAGAGCGGCTCCCCTATAGTTCGGACCACTGCACGGAGCGTCGCGTGACCAGACAGTTTCCAATTGAGGCTGCTTGGAAGGCATGGACGGAGACTCGCAAGGGCGATCGGATTCAATGGGTTTGCCCCTGGTATGGTGTTGAGAGCATGACCGTGAGTACCATGAACCATTTTGGCGTTGCGATGATTGGTATCACTCAGGTTACCTTCTACTTTCCTGCCCGCATTCAAAGACAGTTTGGGGCTGAACAAGTCAAAGTCTTGGGTGACCCTGAGTATGCTGTTTCCAAGGTTCATGATGCCAGCTTTAGCCGCAATGTGCTTTGTTTCTGGCCGAACCGATTGATGCAGGAGATTGGTGAGAACTCTGCTAACAAGCTATTGGGTTCGTATAAGCGCTGGTTAGAGAAAAACCTTTTGAAGGACAAAAGTGCGAAGAGAAGGAAGACCTAGAGATTTTTGACAAATTGCTTATGTTTTTCAAAAGATGTTGTTTGATTCTAGCTTTCATAGATTGAGAATTGTTTAAGTTTGATTTTCCTTTTTCTTTGGAAACAATAAAACATTTGGCCGTTTTATTTGAAGATGTTATTGCCATGGTTTGATAGTGAACATGCTTTACGATAGACCTAGAAATTTTGGAAGTTGTAGACACCCTATTCTGGACTGTCCAGATTAGTTTACTTACGGTCTTTGATTCCCCGATGATGATTAAGGTCAAGAACATCCCGAGTTTGTGAATGAGTTTGAGCATTGAGCGTCCTGAACCTCATCCGAACCCTTTCCAAACCCTTGTCGAACCCTCAAGCCAGAACCAAATGGCCTCAACAAAACCCTACTGGAGTACGCTGGTTCCTGACTAGCGTGCGCTGAAAGCATTGCCACGTGTCAGTCATCGCTAGTTACTGGCGCACGCCACTCAAAAAGGGGCGTACGCCAGTCAATGCCAGTCAAATCAACCTTTTTCAGCCAGACGCGCGGGAGTTTTTGTAACCGCCCGACGTCAGCCACAGTTCCCCCTGATGATTATCTCGTCCTGAGCTGTTCCCTTCTCTCCTACATTGCCTTTCAAGGCAAGTCCCATGCATTTAATGCATGGGAGGTTCCTCCAAGCTCCACAACCCCAAACAGCCCTTAAGGGGCCAACGGATCTCAGTCTCTCCCCTCCATAAATACCCCCCCCTGCATTCATTTGCAAGGGGTTAGCAACATTAAGAGCTCAAGCCCTTTGTCTTCATCCTCTTCATTCTTCCTTTGCTTCCTTTCTCTTCCATAGAAAGAGCAAGTAAGGGAAGTATTCTCCATAGTCCATAACCCTCACTACATCCATCCTACATCCATCACCTTCAAGCTCAAAGCTCAAACCATCCACCAAACTCACAAGCAAAAAGGTATATCACCTTTGCTTTCTGTTTTCTGTTCTGACCCCTGAGGGGGGCTGGCAGGGTCAAGGCTGGTAATCTATACCAGTCATGGCCCTAACGCTGGCAAGGTTTCAAAACCGTATCCAATGATCAGTGGCGCACGCCAGTAGTTTGAGCCGTACGCTAGTCATGGTAGTACGTGCAAAACTGGTGTGGGGATCATGGATCATTGTTTTCTTGCTTTATTTAAGTTCTGATCACCCTGATGCATGCTAAAACCAATCTTTTGCTTTCTGTATTTTAGAACTGCTTTCTCTTCCATCTGTATCTTAGTGTAGTTTGGCCTCTGGGAGCCTTCTGGTCATGTTCCAGAGCCCAGATGATGCAAAGCCAAAGCATTGGAACAAATAGACAACTGGCGTACGGCAATGTACTACTGGCGTACGATAGTAGTCTAGCTTCCAGTGGCTTGGCCCTTGCATGGATCTTCCATCCAGGCCTTTGATCATCCTCCCCTCACTGTTTAAGGGGTTTTCTGTCCATTTGGTGGCTTTTTAGCCCTTTAATCTGTCTGTAATAGCTTAGTAACCTATATTAAACTGTGTGGTTTGTCCTGGGTGTGCACTGGTCCCTTCCAGAACCTAGAGGGTAGAGAACAGAAGCTGTGGTCTTAGGCTCACCGGCGCACGCCAGTTGTGGGGTGGCGCACGCAGGTCATGGCTGCATGCAGTGGCTTAGCCAGTGCATGCAGGCTTGCTTCTGTGTGCATCACTGCACAAGCAGCGTGCACTAGTTTGTCTAAAACGTTCACAGTAGCTTGTTCTCAATCTATTATACTTGCTTAGATCAAACATCAAACATCCATAAACATTTTGTCACATACTTGTACATAAATGCAAAAGTGTTACAGCTTTAATCCCCATTAACTATTCCCCCGCCCTAACTGGCTAAAAAGAATGATCAAACAAAGAGAGAAATGCAAATGTTTTATAAAAATGCCTGAGTAGAGACCGATCTCTGGATTGGGCGAGAGGGGGTGCTATAAAACCCTTCCCCTCTCATAACCTGGCTCCCGAACCTCAGATTTCAAAGGTGACGATGGTCCAATCTACAAAAGCCTTTTCTTTTCAAACTCAAACAAACGTAATCCAAACGTTTTCAAAAACACGGTTTCTTGGGTACTCTCCGCAAAACCCAAGTGGCGACTCTCTGATCTGCGAAGCGTTTCGCCGCGCTTTCCGCAAAAAGGGCGCACCCGAAATTTTATGGTTAAAAACATGGGATTTTTGGGGCGTGTGCCCACAGTGGCGACTCTGCTGGGGACATTACATTAATCCACATTTGGAAATTAATACATGAATGAACAATTTTTCAAAAGTCTGTCAAAACAGTACGCTCCGCGCTGCTGAAGAACGGAATGGTAACGTAACAGGATTCTACATCCGACCACTCCGAACTGGGGCTTTTGCTATTGTTCGCTTATGTAGTTTTCTCCAAGTGTCGATTAATGAAGTGAGCCAAGCTTCAAAAGGCGTTTTTCAAAAAGCATTTCGTTTCTCTCTCTCGATCATTCTTTCGGCACGCGGCTCGTTAAGGCTTGAGCCGAGCTCGAGCTCGAGCTCGAGTATTTGGCTCGTTAAGTAAACGAGCCGAGCTCGAGCTCGCTGAAGCTCGGCTCGACTCGGCTCGTTTACACCCCTACTTGTATCCCAATGCTATGCTTTCAGACAGGTTTAAGATGCCTGACTTGGTTAAGTTTGACGAAAGTGGAGATCCCAAGACTCATCTCTATGGTTACCATGCTGCCATGAAACTGCTCGGTGTGGAAAGCGAGGCTATGTCTCAGCTGTTCCCACAAACTCTCTCTGGGCCTACTTTTCATTGGTTTCTGTCTCTCGACATCTCCAAGAGAAGGACTTGGGAGGATATTTGGACTGCGTTTATTTCGCAGTACAATTACAACTCTCAGCTCAAGATGACTACTCGGGAGCTGGAATCCACCAAAATGGAAGTTAAGGAGTCCTTTGCGGACTTCGTTAAAAGGTGGAGGGCCAAGGCTGCTCTAATGACTGAGCACCCAAGTGAGAGAGATCAGCTCCGCATCATCTCCCACAACCTCCAGCCCGATTATGCTAAGTACCTGGTACTTGTTCAAGCATCCACCAACTTTGAAACCTTCTTCGAATCTGGCCTGGCCATCGAGGATGAGCTACAGAGCGAAATTCTACCAAGGGGGAAAATTCTAACCCTCCGAAATCAAAACCTCGGGCGAACTCTGGGAACACCAATGCTCTCTTTAGGGGTGGTACTTACTCCAGCGCGGCAACCAGCGACACCAACGCCTCGTCCTCCAATACGGCCAACCACATTGCTGATGTTAATCAAGTGCAAACGCCGCAGAACAATCGGCATCGCACTCAACCCCATAGCTTCTCTGCTTTCGAGGCACCACTGTCCTCGGTTATGGAAAAACTGATCAAGTCCGGGCATCTCAAGCCCCTCGATCCAACTCCACTTCCCAAAAATCCTCTAGCCAACTTCAAGCCTAACCTTTACTGCGCCTATCACCAAGGGGCTGGCCATCTCATTGACTCTTGTTATCGTCTCCGTCATGCGATTCAGGACCTCATTGATGAAGGCACGCTTGCAGCACCCCCACCACCTCAAAAGCCAAACGTCATCTCCAACTCCCTACCAAATCACAAAGCTGTCCCATATATCAGCCAAATATCCCTCATCTCCACTCATATCAACTCCAGCTCCATTATATTTAACCCTACCAACCATATTATCCCAGTAAATCAACCCAAGCCAATCGTATCCCTCCCTCTTGAACCCGAGGCTGAGCTCATGTTCATACGTCTAAATGGACAGCCACCCTATCCCAATGCAACTCCAGAATGTCTACAAAGGGGTATGACTACCCTCAATGCGGTCATTGGCGATCTCTCCTTTGACTCTATTCACGTCGTGCAGCTCGACCCTGCTTCCACCATTCGCAACCCTTACTTCAGCATAACTGACCCTAACCCCACTCAAAGTTAGGTGGATCGATTTAGATCCTTAATGCCTGCTTTGCCTGAGCTAGAGCCAGAGATGGACATGCAGGCCATGGGTTGGGCAATAGCCGATAACGACGACTATGCCGCTCCTATAATTCGAGAGTCGTACCAGCTCGAGCTAGAAGGATTCCCCCTACACCCAGAGTATGTTCCATTTGATCCCGCCTTGCATGATAAATGGATGGCAGGACATCACGAGGTGATGATCGATTCCTTAGATGGCATCTCCTTGTATATGCTCTTTCAACAGCCCGAGCCAATAGCCCCCGAGGAGGAGTACTATTGGGATCCCGAGCCCGTATGGTAATTTCCGATGAACTTGAATCCCAATCCTCTCCAAGGCTATGCTATCCCGGATTACATGACTCATTTCGTGGAGGATGATCTTGTTCAAGAAGAGCCTCGCATCCTTGGGGAATGCTTTTTCCCTTCTACCGTCAACAGGCTTGTCGACTCGGTAACTGATTCCGAGTATTATCCCACTCTCTCCATCATTGATGAGAGGCTTCCGCGCCTTGAAGTTCCTTATCCTGAGGATGGGGACTGGAGCATCATGGTCACAGATCTTGTTCCCCCAGCTGATCTCTAGAATGTTGACGAGATAGTTGACATCCAAGTTGGGACAGAGGTCTAGGCTGTCAATCGTTCCTTGACAGACGGTGGCCTTTGGAATGTTCCTTTTATTACGAATCAAGAGCCTGTTGTGGAAGTTGCGGCAGTCAAGGATCTGAGTTTCTGGGATTCATTGCTGCTGCAAGACTTAGCCAGTGATTTAGGGTTGGACATGGAGGTACCCGTTGCTATACCAGCTTTCGACAAAGGAAAGCGCAAACTGGGGCAAGTGCCCGCTGATATCTGGGATGCATGTGAAAACCCTCAAGTCGTGCCTTCTTCCGGGAACGTTCACAAGGAGTGGACGACTTTTTCAGCCTATTAATCTGCAAGCTAGGAGTTAGTCCAACCCTTCTAACCAAAGGAACGAACCCTCTGCTCTCCTGAGGTCTGTACCGCTTGAGGTACCAGCCGGTTCTCCAAGTATTAACCTCATTCAGAAATAGCTCGAGCGGATTCCCGCTGCTATATCTATCTAGGGACTATTCTATTCCTCTCGTGAGCATCGTCAAAAACTTAGCCACACTCTCTCTCATCTAGAAGTGCACGCTGATGTTACTCTTAAGGCCATGGTATCCCTCATTCTCCCTCCTACCTCTAAGCACACCGTGGTCTTCACTGATAAGGATCTACCGGTTGAAGGGGTCGCTCACAACTGCCCTTTGCACATTACTGTCAAGTGTCGAGGACTCTGGGTTCCGACCGTTCTCATCGATAATGGTTCAGCGATCAATGTTTGCCCTCTAAGGGTAGCTTATCGTCTGGGACTTGCAAAGAAGGACCTGGTACCTTCGAACTTAGCTGTTAAGGCATACGACAGTACTCGTCGTGTGGTTGAGGGCACGCTGATGCTCAAGCTCGATGCTGAGGGCTTTGAAATGGACGTTGAGTTTCATGTCGTCAACATACCAGCAGCCTTTAACCTGCTGCTGGGCAGACCTTGGCTCCATAGGTCAAACATCATGGTTGTGCCATCTACCCTTCACTAGAAAGTCATGCTGGGATTTCCCACTGGCACGCTAACTATTTGCAGGGACTCCGGAATTCGCTCGCTTAAGGAGGACGGTTCGCTTATCTTGGGGATCATGCATGGCGAAGAAGACGTGGATCTCGGAGGTTTCTCATTCGACACATCTGGCTCGATACTTGCCATCAACGTGGACGACGACTTCATTATAAGCTCTGTAGCTTTGGACATAATGAGGGGGATGTCGTACATGCTAGGCTTGGGACTAGGGATTAACCAGCAAGGGGTCCCTGAGTTCCCTATCTTTCCTTCCAGTGAGGGCACCTTTGGTTTGGGGTATGTCGCTCCTACCAAAGATTCCAGAAAGAGGAAAGGTACGGGAAAATCTCAAACCCTCTACGATGATCCCAATAGCTACTTTGTGCGTGAAAAGGGAACTGTTGCTTATACAGGACAGGCCGAACCATTCATAGATCTTGAAACTGGGAAGCTACTACCTGGTTTTGAGATTTTCGCTACTAACACCTGGTCAGATAGTGATGAAGAGCCAGAAATGGCAGAATTCAAAAGGAAGCTTAGTTAGGTCAAGGTGAAGACTAACTGGCTGGGATCTTTTGATCAGGGGAGCTTGGAGCTGCTGTTCCGTGAATTCTTCCAAGTGGGTTTGGTTGAAGGAGCTGAAGAGGCCGAAGTGTTCATGCTCGGGCCTGACGCCCTTGAGGATCCCACCTCTCTTATTGTGGAAGCCAAGGGTAGTCTTAAAAATTGCATTTTCAAACCGCGCCTAACTTGCATTGACGACACTTCTGAGTCTGAGTCTGAGTCTGACACAGAGTCTCTTGAGTCATCTGAGTCTAGCTATGAGTCGGAGATTGAGCCTCTTGGCCCTCTACGTCATAGCTTTTACTTTGAGTTTGATTCTGTTGTACTTGGCTACCTTGAGGGGTCTTATGAAATGAAGGAATCCTCTTCTAACTACTTTGCTGATCTTTATATAAACTGTGTCGACCCCGACGATGAAGGGATAGATTTCGATGGGGATATTCCCAAGGAAATCTGTGCCCTCATCGAGAGGGAAGATGAAAGGCATGCTCAACCATTAGAAGAAGAAGTGGTTTCTATAAACTTAAAAGATGAGAATGATCCCCGAATGGTTCAAGTGGGCTCCATGCTTTCGCCAGAGGAGCATCGTGGCTTCGCAGACTTGCTCACAGAATTCAGTGATGTCTTCACATGGTCTCATCAAGACATGCCTGGTATCGACCCCGAGATAGTGGAGCATCGGATCCCCCTACTGCTGGATGCTAAACCTGTGAAATAGAAGCTCAAAAGGATGAGGCCGGATTGGGTGCAGAAGATTAAAGACGAGGTCACCAAGCAAATTGACGCTGGTTTTCTCATGGTCTCTCACTACCCCACTTGGGTGGGCAATATTGTTCCCGTTCCGAAAAAGAATGGGCAAATCCGAGTTTGTGTCAATTTCAGGGACTTGGACAAAGCAAGCCCCAAGGATGATTTTCCCTTGCCACACATCGATGTGCTTGTGGATAATACTACGGGGCATGCTTTGCTCTTGTTCATGGATGACTTCTTGGGTTACAATCATATTCTTATGGCGCCGAAGGACCGTGAGAAAACAATTTTCATCACTGAATGGGGGACTTATTACTACTTGGTTATGCCATTTGGATTGAAGAATACCGGTCCTACCTATTAGCAGGCTACCACGACCATCTTGCATGATATAATCCACAAAGAGGTTGAAGTCTATGTGGATGACATGATCGCCAAGTCCAAAACTCGAGAGGGCCACATTCCTGTGCTTAGGAAGTTCTTTGAGAGGCTTCTCAAGTTTCGCATGCGTCTTAACCCTTAGAAATGCACATTCGGAGTCACAGCAGGCAAAATGCTTGGCTTCATGATCACTTCTCGTGGCATTGAGGTCGATCCATCAAAGATCAAGGCAGTGCTTGAGATGAAGCCAAGAGAGTCTGAAAAGGGAGTGCGGAGCTTTTTGGGGAAGGTTCAGTTCATCAGCAGATTCATCGCCAAGTTGACTTTAACTTGTGAGCCAATGTTTCGTCTACTTAAGAAGAACACCCCGTTTGTATTGACAGACAAGTGTCAGGCTGCTTTCGTATCAATTCAAAACTAGTTGCAGAAACCTCTGGTTTTGATGCCGCCCGTGCCTGGGAAGCCTTTGATCCTTTACTTGTCTGTGAACCCGTCATCCATGGGGTGTTTGCTGGCTCAGGAAGGAGATAAAGGGGTTGAGAAGGCCATTTATTACTTGAGTAAGAAGATGGTGGGTTGTGAAGAACACTACACCACCTTGGAAAAGACGTGCTGGGCTCTTGTTTGGGCTTCCAAGAAGCTAAGACACTACATGCTGGCTTATCCAGTAAAGCTGATTTCTCGAATGGATCATCTCAAGTATCTATTTGAGAAGCCTACGGTTGCTAGTAAGTTAGCATGTTGGTTGCTCTTACTGGTAGAATTCGATCTAAAATACGTCACAAGGAAGTCCGTCAAAGGGCGTGCGGTCGCGGAGTTCTTGGCTGATCATCTCGTTGATGGACCGGAGGATTCTGACTTTGTGTTTCCAGATGAGGAGGTGCTAACAGTTGTCGAAGATGTATGGACTCTCTACTTTGATGGGGCAGCCAACCAAAAAGGATATGGGATCGGGATATTATTAATAACACCTGATGGTTCTCATATTCCACTTGCGTTCAAACTGAACTTTGATGTCACAAATGACCAAGTTGAGTATGAGGCCTGTATTGTTGGCATGGAGGCCGCTCTCACTCTCGGAGTCGAAAAGCTCAAGGTCATTGGCGATTCCAATTTTGTAGTATCTCAAGCCAACGGGGACTAGAAAGTTTGTGAAGAGAAATTGAAACCTTAACATCAAGACTTGGAAGAACTCATTCCTCGCTTTAACAAGGTAACATTCACGCACATTCCCCGTTTGAAAAATCAATTTGCCGATGCCTTGGCAACTTTGGCTTCCATGGTCGAACTCCCTTTAGGTGTTGAGCTCCGTTCTATCCTAGTTGAACAAAGGGACTTTCCTGCCTATCAATATGTCAACGCCATTGATGATGTCGATGATGGCCTACCCTGGTACCATGATATATGGAACTTCGTCGAGAGTGGGGTGTATCTAGCTGATGCCACTAAAAAGGATCAAACTGCGTCACGAAGGTTGGCTACCCAATACATTATCTGTGGAGGAAACTTGTACAGGAGATCACACTGTGGAATGCACAAGCTCTGTGTCAATGGCGCTGAGGCCACGAGAATAATAGAGGAGATTCATGAGGGAGTCTGTGGACCTCACATGAGCGGTGTCATGCTCGCTAGGAAAATCCTACGGTAGGGATACTTTTGGTCTACTATGGAATTTCAGTGTGTGGATTATGTGCGCCGCTGTTACAAGTGCCAGATCCACGCCAATCTTATGCATGTTCCCCCCTCCAATTTGTTTGGCATGACTTCGCCGTGGCCTTTCTCTGTGTGGGGCATCGATGTCATCGATATGATCAGACCGTATGCTTCGAACGGCCACCGGATCATTCTAGTGGCAATAGATTACTTCACCAAGTGGGTGGAAGCTGAATCTTACAAAACCCTGACTGCGGTTCAAGTCGTTCAATTCATCAGAAAGAACATTATCTATTGATATGGTGTTCTGCAGGCCTTTATGTCAGATAATGGGACTCATTTCAAAGGCAGGGTTTTAGAACTCTTTGATGAGTTTAAGATTCAAGTACATCATTCAACAATCTATCACCCTCAGACAAATGGGGCTGTCGAAGCGGCAAATAAGAATGTCAAGACAATCATCAAGAAGTTTGCCGAGTCCGCTAGGGATTGGCATGAGCAGCTTCCTCTAGCACTTTGGGGGTATCGAACGTCAATTCGAACATCAACAGGGGCAACTCCCTTCTCCTAGTTTATGGGATGGAAGCGGTACTCCCTATCGAGCTTGAGGTACCGTCATTGAGGGTCATGGTAGAATGTGGACTGACGAAATCCAAGTGGATCAGTGGGAGATTCGTTGAACTCATGCTCTTTGATGAGAGGAGGCTCCGCGCCTTGTATCATGTTCAGGGGTATCAGCAAAGAATCGCCCGTGCGTTCAACAAAAAGGTGAAGCCTTGAGACTTGGCTGAGGGGGATATGGTCACAAAGGAGATCCGAGCACTTGTGTTCGATCCTCGTGGCAAGTTTTGTCCGAAGCGTTCTGGGCCTTACATTATCAAGACCATCTTGTCTGGGGGTGCTGCCAAGCTCATTGATCTCGACGGCAACGAGTTCATTACCCTAGTCAACCTGGATCAACTCAAGCGTTACTATCCCTGAGAGAAGCTCGTTGGGCCGAAAACCACAAGGGTGGGCGGTTCCAAGCAAAATTAGCGCAAGCCTGCTAGACCAAAAACCTAAGGAGGCAGTCTAGGCAAAAATAAATAGGCAATAAATCAAAGCTCACTAGACCGAAAACCTGAAGAGGTGGTACTAGGCAAAAGTTAGAGCGTAAAAGGAGATGTAAACACACGAGTGAACCATAGCCTAAACTATGTGCGACCTGATTCCTTGAAAAGGGATACGTAGGTAATCTCTCCGTGAGATTCAGTCACAATCAATCAACTTGATCCATGATTTCCTGTTCCAGGATGCATCTCAACATTCGAAGCAGCGCGGTGCTCATCATTTGAATCAAAAGGGGAAAACCCTTTATCTTTCAATCTTATTCAAACTACTATTTCTATTACACAAGCTGAGCAAAGTCTTAAAAAATAGTTAAGCATAAAAACAGAATGAAATGCTAGAGGCCTTAACAGGCTCACAGTTTATTCTAGGTCAACGGAGTCCGGTCAGGAGTCAATCTATATTTTGCCTGTTTGCGATTTCCTTTCTTAGCCATGCTTTATATTGGTGTTTGAGCTCTGCGCTGAAGTCTTGATCCGCTCCGCCAAGTTGCCTCAGGCCCTAGTTGTGTTCATACCCGGTAAGGTTTTGAGCATTGAACGCGGGAATGTGAAAGGTCTCCACCCCAGCTCGGTGTAACCCCTGGCTCATCCCTAGTTGGCGAAGGATACGGCCAGGAATGTAGAATGTGAAACTAGACAACCCAGCGATCACCATCCTCTCAAAACCTACAGAGTTGGTGGTCATGTCTGGAATGTTCAGCCACTCGTGCCTCCAGACAATCTCATTTGGTGACATCTCATTCATGAATGTGTACCACTCATTTATGGACATCTCTGGGTATATCATCCCTCGTTGATGAATTTGGCCTGGTAGATTGGGCCAGTGTGCCTTGGGAGGCGTAAGTAGTCCAAGTTTGTCTGATAGCCACAGCTACATGAGCGAAAATACTAGTAAGGAGCCATATAAAACTTGAGTGGGAAAACAAGTGAGAAGCTCCGATATAGCCTTAGCCGAGAGTTGAGGTAAAAAGAGAATGTGTGAAAGCCGAAAAAAGGTGAGCTGAATGAGAGTTTACCTGAAGCAGGAGTGGACTACTGCTGAACGTGTTTGTTTGGCCGGTAGAAACCAAATCCAAACCCACGAGTGTTTCTGCAAGAACCATCGGCACCATGTTTCTTCAAATTCCTATTTGAGCAGTAATGCTCACTAGCGAGGGATTAACCCGTCCATCTGGGGACACCAGCAAATATGCAGTTGCTTCGTTCGTCGATATATCAAATAAGATCACCCCAAGCATAGGGTATAAGCGTCCAATTGAAGCATAATAATCTGGAAAATCGGGATCGTACCCACGGGAATAATGAATACGGCTTGATTGGATTTGTAGAAGTAAGCAAGGGTTTTCGCTTTTAGACAGCCAACTTTGTTTTGCTTTGCGGTGGAAAGTAAAAAAGGCTAAATTGAACGAGAATAAACTAGGATAAAAAAGCAGGTTAGGTCTAGGGTTTACTAACACCCACGACTCGAGTTAAATTACATTTTTCACCCAATTACTCGGTTTAAGATACTCAACTAAGGTTCTTAACCCGGAAGATAAGATGGTTCGATTACCAAGCTAGCTCTAAAATTTATTTAGCAAACACCTCAAGCGACAGAGCACTAAGCATCATGTGTGGTAAGTAGGCGATGCTCTTACCTACACATGATCAAAGAGATTAACACCTTAGCAATTTGTTAAACAAATCCGAACTACACATCGATTTTCAAACCAAAGATTCAAACTTTATTGGTGAAAAAATGTAATTTTTACTCGAGCCATGAGGTGCTAATCACCCCATGACCTAATCCTAGAAAACTACTCACACATATCTACAAAGATAAGAGCAAGCAAAAATCTAGCTAACATATTCAAAAACACAACACTAGAAGAAAACTAGATAAAAAGATAGATCGAGAGATTGTAAACAACTTTAATGAAGGAGAAAATAGCAAAAATTAACTAGTAAAGGCTGGAAATTAAAAAGTAAGAACTGAAAAATGAAGAACACTCAAGAACAAGCTAAAAGCAAAAAGCAAAAAGCAAAAAGCAAAAAGCAATTCAAAATCTAGATCTAGATCTAAGAAAAACGCAATACAAAAGTTGTTTGTACAAGTGACATCACACCTATTTATAGGCTCCAAGGTACGCGCACGGAATATTCTCCAAGATGCTCCAAAGATACCCTCTGAAGCCTTCGGTACCGATACAAAACATGTTATGCTGTTGTGCAAAAGGATTCGGTACCGATGGACAAGATATGCTAGTACCGATACCGAAGTGAATTGAGGCTGACACATGAGATGTTCGGTACCGATTGAAACAATTGGATAGTACCGATACCGAGCGAGATTAAGGACCAGCCTTGCTTTGTTGATCCTTGCCTTGCTTAATTCGAGCCGTCGTGTCACCTTCGGGTCTTTGACTCTTGTGCTTGAATTCCGGTGACACCGGTCTTGGCCATCTTTAAACCTTGGATGTCTTGACAAGCTTTTGGCTTTAAAAACTCCTGCTTTGAACGGTTTTCCTACAAAACAAAACTACAATACCTTACAAGCAAAAGTAATCAAAAACAATTAATTAAACAATAAAATTAACTAAAACTAGATAACTAGCGCACCCTACATTGCATTATCGGGTGCTTATCACACCCCCCAACTTGAGGTTTGCTAGTCCCTAGCAAATAAAATGCGAACCATTTGAAAACTTAGCAACTTTGCAATTCCTCCGCTATCACAACTTAGAACACGCTCAACATTGTAAACTAACAAGAGTTCAATCAATCCGGCTTTTTATTTCATTTCTACAATTCACAATTTCAGCATCCAACTAAACAGGCCAAGTATCAAGCAAGTTAAGAGCAAGCTAAAAAGGTTTGTGTCCTCGAACAAGGGGAGGATACGGGAAACAAAACCTTGCGAGTTCAGACTAAACCCATATCCACCGAAGAAGTGCTTGACAAACAGGCAACAGCGAACAAGAAATACTATGCCTCAAACAACGAAAGCACTTTATTCAACAGAATTGAAAACTAGCAGATGATATTTGGATAACGAAAGGAAAGCATGCCATGCAACTAACTATGCAAATATCAAACAGTCAATCATAAAGGAATCCATGCGTGCAAAGGATCAACTCAGGACTTTTTTAGCTTTTAACGACCTTGGTTACAAAGAACAGGTTAGCCCAAAATGGGCGACGGTCTTTTTCTAGCTTGGACATCTACCCAAATGACCACCGCCAACTTATGAAATAAGCCAAGACAAGGCCAAATTGGCAAAACCAAAACCAACTAACTAATATTGTGCAAATACTAAACTATGAAATGAAATGCAACAAAACAAAATAAAGGATAGAATGGTCGGCATGTCAACCAACCGAGACCCCGACCAAGTAAGGGGATTTTCTAAAGCCACTGGCTCTCTATCAATCACCACACCACATCATAAGTCACCAAGTCACCCCATCAGTCAGCTGGTTCCTCACTCTCGTATCCTGCAAAATCATCACTAACTTCCCCCTCATCAACTGGCTCGGGGACATATTTTGCCCCAAACTGCTGCTCCAAAAGTGACGTCTGCCAAGCTATTTCTTTCCTCTGTCTCTCCTGTTCCCTCATAATCTTTCTCCTTTCAACCTTCTCCTTCCTTTGATAATTAATCAGTGCAACCCCTTGACAGAACAGTTTCTTAATCCAGGATGTTTGCTTTTCCTTCTTTGATGGCATTGTGGTCAAATAATCCCCCTCTTCACCTGTTTATCCTTGGCAGCATGAGTCTGAGACAAACCTTTTTTCATCAAATGTGTCATCAAATGGCCCTGGTGAAAGCTCCTCCAACTTCTCATAAGCCCACCCCTTAACTCCTTTTTCTTTGCACAAGCTAGTGATCATATAGGGAAAAGGCATGTTGGTGATGGTCAATGTGTTAGCCCTGAAATCTCGTATCTGAGTGAAGATAAACATTGGCCAATCCACTACCAAATCATTTGTCATGAAAGCATAAAGAAGTTCTCCACTTTTCCTAGTTGGCTTGTGCTCCGTGCCTCGGGGAAATAGATTGAAATGAATAACCTTATTCAGAAATCTAACAGTTGCTTTGAAATTTCCAAGCACGTGAGGTACTGAAGCTTTCGAGGGATCACTATAAAGAACCATATTCACCACCTGTTCATCCAACATCTCATCTTTTTCTAGGATAATTCACCAAATTAGGAGGGGGGCGCTGAATTTTCAAGTACCTAGCAATATCATTGGGGGTAATCTCAACATCAATACCCTCCACTCGAGAACTAATTTTGACAGCCGGGTCATTTTCCCAATCACCCTCAGGAATTTGCATATACTTATAAAATTCAATAACAACATTTCTATTGTAACCACGTAATTGCTCAGTTTAGAATTGCAAACCCTTGCGCATAATGCAACGGAGGCCCAAACGATCAGGTTTGAATGCTCGAGCATCCACTTGACGCTCATTTTTGAACTTCCGGCCGTCATAACTGCCCTCTTAAGTCTTTCTTTTGTCTGCTGCAATTTCAGCCGGAGTCCTACGCCTTTTCCTACTCCGAGACCCCGAAGCCTCCTCGGGCTGAAATTCATCGCCCTCCGCCATAAAATCGTCCTCTTCCTCAATCTCAAGTTGAGAAGAGGTAGCCCGATGCGCAGTTGTTTAATCTTTGGCATTGAAAGCAAAAAGGGGTTTTTGGTTTGTTTTTTTTTTGGAATTTTGGGATTTTTGGGTGGGGTTTTTCTAGGGTTTTGATTTTTGGTAAGAAATATGGAATGTAGGTAGAAAAGATGGTGGGGGTTGAATATATAAGTGAGAAACGAAAAGGAAATTTCAGATTTATGAGGGAAAAATGAAAAAAAATCGGATTAAAGAGGAGTATGGTGGGTTTACCTCTTTTTGAACTTGAAAGCTTCAAATTGGTGGAGGAAACTTGAGTATTGTTGAAAGAGATGGAGGATTTGGGTGTTTTGTGGGAGAATATGGAGGTTTGGGTTGGAGATTTGAAGGTTTAGATTAGGGTTTTAGGTAGAACAATGGAGAAATAGAGAGAGAGAGAATCGGGGTCGAAGATGAAAGAGGGGTTTGGGTTTGAATTGCACTGGACTTGCCCGAACTGATCTGTCTTTGTTATCCAGTCGGTACCGATGGGAAACATAACCAGCTACCGATACTGAGTAGTTTAGCAGCCTCTATTAACCAATTCGATACCGATAGAAACTTCCACCTTCTACCGATACCGAGAGCTTTGGATTGATTCTCTTGCAACAGCCTTGGTACCGATAGAAATTTCTCATAGGTACCGATGCCAAACTTTTAGACTCGATCCCAGAAAGCCACTAAGTACCAAAGAACAAATGAGCATATACTGATACTGATACTGCAATCCTTATCTCAAAACTTTTGCACTTCTTCACTTTGAACCCCAGAGCTTCCAAAAATTTATCAAACACCCCAAAAAACACCTTTTGAACATTGAATACACATCCCAACACCCTCCGAACAACCAGTTACCTAGGTTAAGCAAAGAATGGGAAAATAACAAGATGCAAAATAGGACAAGGGGACTCATTTGTGGTATGATCATGCAAAGAATGCCTTGTATCTTCTCCTAAGTGCGCTTTGGATTCCGAAAATGATTGACAATCGACATTTAACACAATTACAGATGGACATGCGATTATTCTCCTAACTACGAGCATTTTTTATTGACTAATCATTGTAGACACCTCCCAAGCGGGGCATCGCCATACAGATTGATCACCTTGTGTTTGCTCGATTGGTTGCTCACTTCATAAACCAAAATCATGGACATTCCCATGGCTAGGAACATCGCCACATGATAACGGTTATCATCAAATAGAGTCGCCACCCAGTTTATTAAAACTGGGAAAATAGATAGAGATTCTGGATACGGGAGCCAAAAGTACAGTTAGGGGAAGGTGTTAGGCACCCCTCTCTGCCGAGCCGTGAGACTGACCCATAGTTATTCAACATAAGACATATAGATGCTTTGTTTAATTCTAACACATAGTCTGTTTAATTATTCCTTTAAACAGCAAGTAAAGTGAGCCAGTGCGATAGATGAGCATGCATCAGAAAGCAGAGAAAGCAAACAAAATGTCCCAGGGAGATGGATCTCACGGCCGGTGAATAGATGTCACGGCCGAGGGATCCTCCTGGTTTGATGTACCGGCCGAGGGATCGAAGCCCCGGTCGGTGTTCTTCCTCACACCAGACATAAAAGATTAATGGATAATCAAAACGCTACAGTTAATCAAAATGCAGTAAATTAAGACAAACCAGAGGCCGTTGGGCCTCACCACCTTGATCCCTCAGTTGCTTGATTGCTTTGGATTGGGTGTGATTGATTGATTGCTTGATCGAGAACCCTAGAGTTAGGGTTTGAACTTCGGGGTTTGATCGCCGGATTGACGGCTGCCTTTGGGAGGTTAGGGCTTTTGAAGATTGGGTTTGAGAGAGTATTTGTGCAGAGTTTCGAGGCTTGAGAGAGTGTGTACTCTGATAATTTCGTGTTTATTTCAGAGCCCAAAGGCCCCTTTATATAGGCATAGGGATGACTCACTCCGGCAAATCAAATCACGAGATGGCAATTGCAATTGCAATGCATCTCTAACTCTACGTCGTGATCTCTGAGCGTAGCCCGAACGCATCGGAAAGGTAGTGTAGTTGGATCAAACCAAACGTCTGACAGAACGTTCCAGAGTCTGGAAAAAGGTCGATCTGGCGACCGAGTAATAGATCACACGGCCGAGGAATGGATGTCTCGGCCGAAGGATAGATCTTGCGGCCGAGGAATTGATCTCTCAGGGAGATTTTGCTGGCAACAGGTTGCTCGGGTGAGGGATTGATGTTATGGCCGTTAGATCGATGTTACGGCTGTCAGATGGATTCTCTTAGGCTTCTGTATTTCTGTCTGAAAGGCTGTATGGCTTTGAATTGGGTCCTCTAAGTGGTCAAAGTTCTCACCGAAAGTCCTAAGGTCCTCAAGGAAGCAATCAGCAATCACTGTATCCGTTTCATCATTGGGATGGTCCCAAGGTGGGACTTGAAATAATCGTTAGGCCAAATTGGGGTGTCTACAGATGCCCCTCTTTGACTGAACTCAGACGGATCGCGAGACATGTTTGAGTAAGAGTCAAAGCTGTAAAAAGCAACTCAATTTGGTCCAACCAATATTCCAAGGGGTTTTCGAAAAAGGTTTTGTTATGGTCGGGCCGGGAGGCTGCCTACGTATTCCACAAGGGAAATTCAGACCAATCGTAGTTCGGGACATAAAACAAAAGTAAAAAGTTTGGAGGGTTAGAGACAGAAGACGTACCTTAGGGCTTAAAAAGCTGTAGTGTGACGTACCTAGACTGAGCCAGGGTTTTGGCGAAGAGTAGTTGAAGAAGCGCGGGGCTATCGGGGGAGTTTTTGCGGAGAGCTTCCTTAGTTATTTTTGGGTAGATCAGTACACTGCAGGTGCGTTTGCTTTTCTTGATCATCCTTACTTTGACTGAAAGGAGCTCGGTAGAGTAGCCTATCCTTGCAAATGAGCTGGAAGGAATTGATGTAGTGGGGTGGAATCCAGACCATCTGTTGGGGATGAGTTGGATGCCGGTTTGCTTTTGAGATGTAGGGGGCGCAGGGTCAGTAACATAGAGCACGGAGCTTTTGGAGATAAGGGGACCGAGGCACGGAATCGGTTGTAGTCATAAGGCGAGAGCCTGGAGAGTGATGAAATCGAGGCGTGGAGCCTGTTGTAATCTTGAGGCGAAGGCCTGAGGTGAGCTTAGAGCTTGATGGGACCGAAGCGCAGAGCTGGTGTTGATCATAAGGCGAGAGCCTGAGGTGACTAGATTGAGGCGTGGAGCCTGCTGTGGTTTATGAGGCGGAGGCCTGAGGTGAGCTTAGAGCTTGATGGGACCGAAGCGCGGAGCTGGTATTGATCAGGATGAGAGCCTGAAGTGATTGAGGCATGGAGCCTGTATGCAGTCTTGAGGCGAGGGCCTGAGTTGTCGGAGCTTAGAGCTTGATGTGATATGAACCAAAGCGTAGAGCTGGTTGCATTCTGATGGTCTGTGCACGGAGCTTTCTCATCATAAGTGTTGACGTGGAGCCAAAGGATCGAGGCGTTGGGCCGATCAATAAAACCGAGGCATAGAGCCGGTTGATTGCAGGGTTGACCTGTTTCATGAGAGATATGCAGAGTGTGCATATGTGATGTTTTGTTCGTTAGATGTGAACAAATATGCAGACTCGATGTGAAAATGCAATATGTGCACGGGCCCGTGCGTGTGTGTTTGTTTTAAGCTTAGAGCTTCTATCAAGTTCCGGACTTGAGCATTCAGAGCGTAGAGCTCGAGCATTCGGACGGCAGAATCCGAGCATTCAAAGTACAGGCTTTGAGCGTCCAGTACGCAGTGGTTGGGCATCCAAGCGTAGAGCTTGAGCAATCAAGTATATGACTTGACCATCCAGTACACAGTGGTTGGGCATCCAAGCGTAGAGCTTGAGCATTCAAAAATGTTAGATTTTTGAGCATTCAGGCGTAGAGCCTGAGAATAGATGTCTTGATTGTTGGGGCGGCTTAGAGCCTGTTGCTTGTTTACGGCTTCGAGCCAGTTGAGATAATGGGCTTGGAGCCGCTGAGATGGTTGTTACGGCTTCGAGCCAGTTGAGGTGATAGATACAGGCTTCAAGCCTGTTAAGAAATTGATTGTGTACGGCTTCGAGCCAGTTGAGATAAGGGGCTTGGAGCCGCCGGGTTGGTTTGTTACGGCTTCGAGCCAGTTGAGATAAAGGGGCTTGGAGCCGCCAAGTTGAGTGATTACAGGCATAGAGCCTGTTGCTGTGATAGCGAGCATAGAGCTGCTGAGATAAGGGGCTTCGAGCCGCTGGGTGATAGTAGACGTAGGCTTCGAGCCTGTTGAGGTAATGGGCTTCGAGCCGCTGAGTAGAAGGCGTAGAGCCGCTTTGGTGAGATAACGGGCATAGAGCCTGCTGTGTTGAGGGCTTAAAGCCGCTGAGACGATAGATACAGACTTCGAGCCTGTTGGAGTAATGGGCCTCGAGCCGCTGAGTTGATTGTTATGGCTTCGAGCCAGTTGAGATAGCGGTCTTGGAGCTGCTAAGTTGCGTAGAGACGATGGGCACAGGGCTGCTGAATTGGTAGGTGGGGGCGTAGAGCCGCTGAGTTGCGTAGAGATGATGGGCTTTGAGCCTGTCAGGATAGTAGGCGTAGAGCCGTTAAGTTGAAGGCGTAGAGCTGCTGGGTGAATTGATATGGGCGTAGAGCCTGCCAATAATGAGCTTGGAGCCGCTGAAGTTTTGAGCTCAGGGCTGCTGAGTGTCTTGTTTTGCTGGCCAACAGTTTGTGGAGAGAGATTTTCCTCATGCTTGGGCATGCCCCCAAGGCTAATTTTGATCATGTTGCATTGGCTTGGGGATGCCCCCAAGTCTACTTGATTTGGTTGAGGACTTAGAAGTCTGTAGTGGCATGAGTCAGTGCACTGAGCAAAATCTGATATTACTGAAGGAAATTGATTGGGGGCCAGGAGATCGATCTCTCGGCCGAAGGATTGATGTCTCGGCCGAGGAATTGATGTCTCGGCCGTGAGAACGCCAAAAGTTAGGAAATCGATTTAAGTTCAGTTAAATCGATCTTACGGCCCATTTAATCCCTTCTTCTCCTCCTCTCTCATTTTCCTCCGTTCCTCTCACCCGACGACCACCGTACGCCGCCACCCTCCTCCACTACCGTCGTCATTGCCGCTGCTGCCGGCTTCGGTTGTCTGAAACCGTTGGTTTTCTTTCTTTCTTGGCTTGGACGTGTTGGCCATGCCATCTTCAGGTGTTGCAGGTTCATCCCCGCACCCTTCATGTAGGTGCGAGCATCCATCTTCCGATGAAGAGGCGATTGAGGAGCCCGGTTTGTTTGATGCTACTACCTACATTTGTCCTTCGCGTAGGCTGGGTTACGGCTGTTTCCTGCAGTGCCGTCCTCCTGTTGGTGGCCCAGAGGCCGAGGTGGTTCGCCGAGAGCCAGAGTTTCACCTGAGCGTTCTGAATGTGCCGGTGAGTTTCCTGAAAAAGTAAAAAGTTTTACTTTTGTTCGGAGTTTTGGAAATCCTTGTATTTAGAATAAGATTTGTTTGCTTGCGGGATGAAAATCCCTTTTGGCTAGGAGCGTGAATATGAAGAACCCATGTTTGGATTGAATTTATTTTTGTTTAAGGAAACTAAAATAACTATGCCCCCTGTCTAGGCAATGCATGCTTTTAGATGTTAATTTGACGCCCCTTAGCATTTTCTTTGTTTATGTAATCATGAGATTAACTCCCTTTTATCTTTGGCAGAGAAATAGGAGGCTGGAAGCTCGTGGTGGAGGCAAAGAGGTGCACAGATGGTTCTTGAAGCTGCCAGAGCAGGCTCGGGAATTAGTACGTGCTGCAGGTTTCGAGACGTTCATTCTGGGCCTCGATCTTCCGAAGATGGATTGGTCATTGATGACCTCGCTGGTTGAGAGGTGGTGGGATACCACCAATACCTTCCACTTTCCTGCTGCTGGTGAGATGACTATCACTCCGGGTGACTTTTCTTTGTTGACTGGCCTGCGGATAGGCGAAGTTGCTCTCCGAGTTGACCCCCGGCTTTGGGAGCGAGAGGGTGCTTTGAGGTGGTTTCTGGGCAAGGTGCCCCCTGTTCGTTCTCGAGGTCATATAGATCTTGCTTGGCTAAGCAAGACTTTCATGGTGGCTGATATTCTAACCCAGGTGAGTGCTGAGCAGTTGACGAGGGCCTTCCTTCTTTACCTCCTTGGGCAAACTTTTTTTGCCAACAAGGATGGTTCGGTACATACGCAGTTTTTGGCTCCTTTGCAGCACTTGGGAGCTATTCGGGAGTTTGACTGGGGCTCGTCTGCTTTGGCCACTTTGTACGGCAGTCTTGGAGCTTGCTCGCGGGACAAGAGTCCCATTCTTTGTGGCCACTTTCGAGTGCTTGAGGTACGTATCATTCCTTTGTACTTCTGTTTTTACTTTGGCTTTTTCCTAGTTCTGAACTTGCTTTGGTTAACCTGCTTTTCAGCTCTGGGCTTTTGAGCACCTTCTCCAGTTTCCTCCTGAGACTAGGCATGATGATGCGAACTGCGTACCTCGTTACGGCCGATGGTTGATGGGGCAACGGAGGCCACGGTCACCAGTTTTGAGCCTTCCCGAGTGGCGACGAGTTTTGGACCGACTGACGGTTGATCAGGTACCTTTTCTTTTGTACCTCTTGTCCTTGAGACTTCCGTATTCTTGTGTCGAGACTAATTTATCCTTGCTCTTATAGGTACGGTTTGACCCTTGGGGCGCCCCTCTTGCACGTTGTAGAGTCCTAGATCGGACCCGTAGCTTGCTCGAGGGTCCATTTTGCCGAGCCTGGTACTTAGGTGATCGAGTGGCCAGCCAGTGGCGGTCACGCGCTGAGGCTCTCCAGCTTGTTCCTCCTTCTCCTCCAGCATCCATGAGGTCCACTTCCTTGATGTCGAAGGAAGATCTGAAGAATGCCCGGATCAAAGATTGGGTAGGTTTACTCCTCCAGGCAGGTGACTATACGGAGTACTGCCGTCTTTTCTTGACCCCCTCTGTTGAGGCTCCTCCCGTTGCTCCTATCTGGCCACGGGCTCCTTCGTTTGTCTCCTTCCACTCAGACGATGGGGAGGAGGAGCGCCTGACGCTGACTCCTTGCACGACCCTGCTCTATACTTTGCCAGTCGGGGCTTCACAGGTATTTTTAGCTTCCTATGTTAGCTTTCATCACTTCGTATTGTATCCTTGCTTTAGATGTTTGTAATGCTTGATTGTTCCACAGGTGCCTGCTGAGATAGTGCAGGAATGGCTTTGCGCCTATCAGAGTACAGAGGTTTTGGTTCGGAGACAGCGCCGTAGGATCCTCGAGGTATGACTTTCTTCATGAGCTTTATCTGCTATGCATTATCCCTTAAGTCTGAATGTTTATATCTTTCTTGGCTGCAGCTTGAGGCTGAGAGAGTATCGGCTGCTGAGGGGAATGTGGGGACCAGTGAGCAGCCTTTGCCTTCTTCTCAGAGATCGCCTAGCTTTTAGGGCTTTTCTTTTCCCTGTTCATAGTTAGTAGATGATAGGCAGAAACTATATTTGTATAGTAAAAGCAATCACAGCAACGGTTTTGTAAACAAGTTTTTTAGAAATGAGAAATGCCTTTCATGCCCCTAAATGTTTTGATAGTCAGAACATGGCTTTTTGAACAAGTATTTGCTGATAGACAGTTATTTTGTGTGAAAAATATTTGGCCGAAGAATCGATCATTCGGCCGAAGGATCATTGTTGCGGCCGAGGTATTGATCATCCGGCCGTTATATCTATTTTCCCAAGGAAGATAGGTTTTGCTTTAGCCAAGTGGCATCCTGTTTCACATCCTTTCCTATGCTTAGTCATTGATTTTCTGTCTCCTGCCTTTGCCATGCTTTACAGCCTGATTGCCAAACTTTAAGAGACTTTTGAAGGATCATACCCTTTGCATTGACGACTTTTGGTTTAGAGAGGATGAACTGCAATTCTTATGTGTCTTTGTTTTTGCCAATTCCTTGGAAAATGACTAACTCATCTTTTGTGAGCTCAATACGCAGGGTTAGCTACGCCTATCATTGAATACAAACATGTTGGTATCATCTCCAAATGTTTGGGCCGCATCTCAACGCGAGATTGCCTACGTATCCCAATCAGGGAATCAGGCCTTTTACGTAGTTCCAAGATCACCACCTTTTGGGGTTGGGTTTTCACTCTTGGTTTTTCTTTCTTTCATGCTCTAAATTTTGCCTAGGTTACCTGATAGAGGTTGAGTCCCTAGCGAGCTTTCCTTTGAATGCCTTAACTTTTGCCTGGGCTGTGCTTTTGTTTTTCCTTTGTCCTAGCAGGCTCTGCTCTTACTTTTGCTTGGGTGTATAGATTGCCCAACGAGCATTTTTCTCTCAAGAAGGTTCTGGTGTTTTGGAGAGGAATCTGATGGAGATGTTTTTTATAAATCTCCTGTTGCGTTTGTACTTTCACAATGGGCAAGCTAACCCTAAGTGTTCTCACTGAGATAGCGTCTTCTTCCTGAGTTTTGGTAAAAACCTAGTTCTAAGTAATTAGAGTTCATCCTTTCCTTTCCTTTTATCGGGGACACAAAGATTTTGATCCCTTCGAATTCTTCCCTTGTTTTGGCAAAGAGAGCATAGTGCATGGCAATTGCAATTTAGAAATTTGGATTTAGATAAGCATAATCTGGAAGATGAAAAAGGAATTCTCTTAGCGAAGATAAAATGCCCAAACAGGGGCCCAAAACTCGTTCTAGTTTGTTTAAAGCGAAAACAATGTTTTATTGTTTCTTATTTGCCATGTTGTGACTTCTCAGCTACTGCAGCATGTCGGGGTCATTTCCCTTGTCTTTTGCAACTTTGTACTCTTTCCCACCCTCTTCCTTGCCAAACAGAGCCTTTGAACCGGGTTCATCTTTTGCATGATGGCTAACTCCTTGAACCATGAGTAATCCCCAGAT
Organism: Rhododendron griersonianum; assembly: GCA_018127125.1. Taxonomy (NCBI): domain Eukaryota; kingdom Viridiplantae; phylum Streptophyta; class Magnoliopsida; order Ericales; family Ericaceae; genus Rhododendron; species Rhododendron griersonianum. The sequence continues at coordinate 36,850,231 of CM030789.1, forward strand.
GGATGTGTCAGCAGAAAACTCCCTTTCTCTTTCCTCATTGATTGCGTGATCATCAGCTATTTCCTCCTGATTGAATAGTGATGCTAAGGAGGTTTCATCGAGCGGATCATTGCACTCTTCTTCCATTTCATCAAAGTCGCTTTCCCCTGTTTTATAGGGTTCTGTGCACATGAAATCTAGATCTTCTCTTTCCTCTATCCATTGACTATAATCGCACTCGTCGTAAGGGTTGACCCATGGTTGCATTTGGAACTCCTCTACTTTCTCAATGAGATTGATTGTCTCCCAAACAATGGGTGGTGTTGAAATTTTGGGATGGTTGATGCGTACCACTATTTGGGCAGGCTCGAAGCGAGCGTGCCTTCTCATCATGATGACCCTTTCTTTTTCCTTCTTCCTATTTGTAGCAGGCCGAACATAAGAGCTCACGCTGGCACGGACCGAGCCCGCCCCGTGTCAGGCGTAAGACCTGCGCTCGGCCTCGTCGGTGTCCATCCATCGACGACCCCACTTGGCACGGGCTCAGCAGAAGACAAATCCATGCTCGGTCCGAGCACGTCCGCTGTCTTCGGCGAAGTTCCCTCACCACGCAGTCTCTCTCGTCGAACACATATCAGGCTCGGCAGACACGTGCTCAGCCACCTTCGGAGCACGGCTGGCTGCCGACGACGGTTGGCTGCTGAGCCACGCACGTGCGGAGGCGGTTATAACAGAAGATGATCATGGGCGCACATGGGTGTGCCAGCTCAGCCCTGAAAACGGTTACCAGATCTATTCCTTGATGTCATCGTGACGTCACTTGGCTCGTGGGAAGGCACGCGATCGTACTTGGGGAGCAAGCCAGGAGGCCCTATAAAGACCTAGTGATGGTAACCCTAACAGGTACACGCTACTGAACACGCTCACATACTCTCTCTAAGCTTCCTGCTTCCTCTCTGCGCTATACTCATCCTCGTGCCGGAGGGCCTTGTCGGGACAACCCCCGGCCAGGTCTTAGTCGTGCGTTCCTTGTGCAGGCTGGGAGAAGGAAGCTAACCCATCATCGAACCATCCACGAAGGATCGGGGACCAGAGGATCACGGGCCACACAATTGGTGAACCCGACGTGAAACTACTTCTGGTCTAAACGGCTCTCTCATCCTCCAAACCCCCCTCATTCCTTCGTAAAACAACCACCAAATCACCTACCATGGGCGGAGATCTAGCAGACGCAACCGTTTCGGGGGCCAAAGACGCAAGTGGAAATGTCAATTCCACGCCAACCCTCGAAAGGCACATGTCCCTCTCCCTCGCCCCTGGGTCCGGGCTCTCGCCCGTCTCAGACGACGTAACTTCGGCGTACATCCGCCTGTTGCAGCGTCGCGACGATGAACGCGACAATGAACTGGCCGCGCTAAGGGCAGAGGTGGCCCAAATGAAGCAACGCATGCAGCAGGACGCCACCCCTGCCGCATCAAGATCTGGCGGAGACAGGGGTAGAGGAGGGCAAACACCGCCTCCACCACCGCAAGGGCGTCAGAACGACGGAGGCCAACGCGGATCCGTGAAGGACCGCCTGGGCTTCACCCCAGCACCAGACCACGCCAGGGGAATCATTCTCTACAAGCAACCCGCTGTATCCGGGACACATCGTTCTAGAAGCCATCATGATGGAACCAGAACAAGGGACACCGAGTCGTTTACAAGTACATACTCGACTGGTCGCGCAGAGTTCTCTCGCACGACGGCCTCGCATCGTAGCCAAGACTCTGCCAGAACCAGACCCCATGTCTCTGAGCGCCTGGGGAACATCCCGATAGAAAACAAAGACGATGAGCACTACGCTCGGCGCAACGGGAAAGAAGTACGCGTTGATGACGCGAACGACGAGAACAAAACCCGTCGCCACAACGACAAAACCGTCAACGGCCCACGCCGAACGGAGAGGGACCTGCGAGACAAGCTTCGCCGAAGGGAAGCGGAGAAGACGTCGGCAAAGGAACAAAAAGACAGGGATTCAAAGAGATCGAAAACAGACGAACACAGCAAACCGCCGCGCCCAGGATTCGAAAGGCAGCTAAAAGATCTCGGTGTCTCCCCATTCACCTCCCACATAATCAACACGCCGCCAGAGCCCACCTTCCACCTACCCAAGTTCACAAAGTTCGATCCGTCGACGTGTGAGGCCTACACTCACCTCATTCATTTCAGACAAACCATTGAACTCTGCACGAGTAAAGATGAGGTGAAATGCAAGGCGTTCCCGTCCAGCCTCGGCTCCCTGGGGCTCCAGTGGTTCAACAAATTGCCCGCTGGATCCGTAAGGACCTTGGCCGACCTTGAACGCGCCTTCAACACACGCTTCATCACAAGCAACAAAACGGCTAAGGAGCCTGAATCGCTGTCTCAGATGAGGAAACTATCGTCGGAAACCCTCAGGCAATATGCCGAGCGCTACTGGCAGCTGTTTAACGAAATCCCTGGAATCGATGAGTACTGGGCCGCACGCACCTTCAAGAACGGCCTGGAAACTGGGAGCAAGATCTTAGACGAACTCGCCATCCGCCCACCACACGGCATGGGTGAATTGATGCGTGTAGTGGAAAGATTCTGCGCTCTCGAAGAACTCTACGCAGACAGAGCCGCACAGGGAATCCCGAGCTCCAACAATCCGTTCTCCTCAACCGTTCAACAGCTACCGGTACAAACGGCGACCCAACAAGTGCAGCCGAAGAAGCAAGTGCACAACATTAAAAAGGGGAAGGAGCGACAGCCGAAGGAGCATGACCACGTGGCCGAAACTACTCACTTCAAAGAACCAATCTGGTCTTTTCTGAAGGAAATAATGAGACAACCGTGGTTTGAGTGGCCGACGGCCAAGCTCGGGACTGACACTGGCCAACCGGATCAAAACCCAAGGAAGAAGTGCACCTACCATAACGAGCTCGGCCACTACACGACTGCTTGTGCACCATACAAGGCTCTCCTTGAAAAGCTTGCCGCTCAAGGCCATCTCGATCAATACATTGATCGAGCAAAGACGCCTGCCCGGCAGACAAATCCCAACCCCAACGAACAACGACCATTGATCCATGTCATCCATGGACCGGTAACAAAGGCATTCGAGACCACCCTCAGAGCCGACATCGATCAAGCCTCAACTTCAAAAGAGATACTCTCCGTCGGCTGCGGATCCAAACGTTCACGACCACGAGAACTACCAAAATGGACTATCAGCTTCACCGAACGTGATCTTGAGCACGTTCAGACTCCACATTCCGATGCACTCGTCGTCACCGTCCAAATTGGCGTCCATGACGTCAAGCGTGTACTCATCGATCAGGGAAGTTCAGCTGAGGTTATGTACTATGACCTCTTCAAGAAGTTGGACCTACCAGAGTCGGCTTTGCAACCCACCGAGGTACCCCTCATTGGCTTCAGCGGAGCTCCTGTATGGCCGATCGGCCGAATCTTTTTGCCGGTCGTCGTCGGCTCAAAGACTGTTACCGTCGAATTCATAGTTGTCAACGCGCCGAGCCCATACAACGCCATTCTCGGCCGAACCTGGCTCCATGAAATGCAAGCAATTGCTTCAACATACCACCAGGTTGTTCGCTTCATCGGCGCAACAGGAAGACAAGAAGACTTGCGAGGGGACCAGATTGCATCCAAAAAATGCTACGTCTCCGCCGTCCACAGCTCCTCAAAGGCAAAACAGGTGCAATGGGTTGAAGTCCCAGACATGGCCGTCATTGACGACGTCGGTCAAAAGGCCGAGGACAAAGCCGAAGAGGAACTGGTAAAAATGCCCATCAACGAGGACGGATCACGCTTCTTCTTGCTTGGCTCCTCACTTTCTGACGCCGAGCGAGAGGAGATGTTCCTGTTCCTCAAACAAAATCTTGAAGTTTTTGCATGGACCCCGGAGGAAATGCCAGGAGTGGATCCCAACTTTATCTGCCACTCCCTCAACATAAAAAAGGACGCCAAACCAGTCATTCAGCGGGCTCGACGTTCGGCACCAGAGCACGCCGACGCCGTGATAGAAGAAGTCAACCGGCTACTAAACAACAACGCCATTCAGGAAGTGCAATACCCAACCTGGCTCTCCAACACGGTGGTCGTCAAGAAGAAGAATGGAAAGTGGCGAGTCTGCGTCGACTACACGAACCTTAACGACGCCTGTCCCAAGGACTGGTTTCCACTACCGAAGATCGACCAGCTCGTAGACGCAACTGCCGGCCATGCTCGGCTTAGTTTTCTGGACGCCTACCGTGGCTATCACCAGATTGCTATGGACCCGGCCGACATGGAGAAAACAGCATTCATAACTCCACATGGAATTTTCTTGCTATAGGGTGATGCCGTTCGGTCTAAAGAACTCCGGAGCAACATTCAACAGAGCGATCTTCAAGATGCTCTATGCACAAATAGGAAACATCCTGGAAGCATACATTGACGACCTCGTCGTCAAAAGCCAAAAGGAGCACAACCATTTAAAGGAGCTGGCCGAGGTCTTCGAGATTCTTAAATTCCACAAACTCCGTCTAAACCCGGAGAAGTGCGCGTTCGGCGTAAGCGCCGGCAAATTCCTTGGCCATTTGGTCACACGGAGGGGCATCGAAGCCGACCCCAACCAAATCAAGGCAGTGGCAGATCTTCGGCCACCAAGATCAATCAGAGAGGTACAAAAACTAACTGGGATGGCAGCGGCTCTCAATCGCTTCATCAGCAAATCATCCGACAAGTGCCACTCCTTCTTTCACGCTCTCAAAGGGAAAAGCCGACGAAGTTTTGAGTGGACACCGGACTGCGACAGAGCGTTGGCCGAGCTTAAAGATTACCTGAGTTCTTCACCACTAATGGTAAAGCCCAAAGAGTACGAGAATCTCTATCTTTACCTTGCAGTCTCGAGCCACGCAATTAGCTCAGCACTTGTTCGGCGAGAAGGGGCCGACGACGTGCCAGTGTATTTCACGAGCAAGACACTCCTCCCAGCCCAGACTCGGTACCTTCCACTGGAAAAACTTGCACTCGCCCTGGTCTCCGCGGCGAGGAAACTTCTGCCATACTTTCAGGCGCACACCATAACAGTGTTGACCGAGCACCCTCTCAAAGCTCTTTTTCAAAAAGCCGACCTCTCAAACCGAGTCTCAAAATGGGCGGTCGAGCTTGCGAACTTCGATATTCGTTTTGAACCGAGGACGGCAATAAAGGGACAGGTCTTCGCCGACTTCATTGCTGAACTCACACCAGAAGACTCTGAGATCCTACACAATCCTCCCGCCCAAACCTCTGCTGAACACCAACCAAAAGAGAGCCGGTGGCTCCTCTTTCAGGGAGACACTTGGCGAATGCAAGTTGACGGCGCCTCCAACAACAACGGAGCCGGTGCCGGAGTAGTTTTGGTCTCACCATGCGGAACTCTTCACGAAAGTGCCATCACCATCGATTTTCCTGCCACAAACAATGAGGCGGAATACGAAGCACTACTTGCTGGACTACGCTCGGCAATCGCAATGAAAGTTGACAACTTGGCCGTATTCTGCGACTCTCAACTCATAGTCAATCAAGTGCTGGGGGACTACGAAGCTAGAGATCCACGGATGATAAAGTACCAAACCACGGCAGCCGAACTCATTACTCGCTTCAAGAACTTCAACATCGAGCAGATCAACCGCGAGCACAACGCACACGCCGACGCACTTGCAGGCCTCGCGTCGGCTTCAAAGGCATCGGAGTTCCGAACCATAAATTTTGGAAACATTGACCACCCGAGTTTCGACACAACCCCAGAAGTGCTCAACATTGAACTTGGCCCGAGCTGGATGGATGAAATCGTTGCCTTCCTCAGAACCGATACCTTACCCGACGACAAGAAGGAAGCCTTTCGTATCAGAAACAAGGCCGCGTACTATTGGCTTTCTGAGAATGGCCAACTCTATAGGAAATCCATTTCTGGGCCCTACCTCCTGGTCATCCACCCCAATCAAGTTGCCGAGATCCTAGACGAATTGCACTCCGGAAGCTGCGGCTGCCACTCCGGTGGACGTTCGTTATGCCAACGCGCGATGAGTCAAGGATACTTCTGGAAAAACATGAAGAAAGACTGCGAGGAAATTGTACGCAGGTGCCGACCATGCCAACACTTCTCACCGATCCCCAGGCAGCCAGCTCAAAATCTCTCTCCAATCACAAGTCCATGGCCATTCGCCCAATGGGGGATCGACATCGTCGGGAAACTCCCAACAGCACCTGGGGGCTTCAAATTCTTGATCACTGCAACGGATTACTTCTCCAAGTGGGTAGAAGCCGAGGCCTTGGTCACCATCACAGAAGCAGATGTCCGACGATTCGTATGGCGGAACATCGTGACAAGGTTCGGCGTGCCCTACGCTATCGTCTCCGACAATGGCACTCAATTTGTCGGGGACGGCCTCACAAGTCTCTGTGCGGAGTTCGGCATCAGGTTCTTCAACTCAACACCAGCCTACCCTCAGGGAAATGGCCAAGCCGAGGCCTCGAACAAGACGGTTTGTGCAGGGATAAAATGAAGATTGAATTCAAAAAGAGGGAAATGGGCAGAGGAACTCCCCAGGGTTTTATGGGCTTACCGCTCTACTCCCCGCCGTTCAACAGGCCAAACACCCTTCTCGATGGCGTTCGGCATGGAGGCCGTAATACCACTGGAATCAAGGTTCCCAACCCTCCGAACGGAGAACTTCAACCCACAGTCCAATGACGACGCCGTCGAGCAAGAACTGATTTTGGCTGGGGAAAAACGCGACGACGCTCGGCTAAAGCTTGCTGAGTACCAACAGACTGTTGCCAAAGGCTACAACAGAGGTGTCAGGATCAAGAAGTTCAAGCCCGACGACCTGGTTTGGCGGAAAGTCGTCCAAGCAAGCAAAAAGAAAAAGTTTATGCCTAATTGGGAAGGGCCATTTCGTATTGTGAAGGTTGCTGGTGACGGGGCTTACACCCTCGAAGACATGCACGGCAAGGTGCTCACCAACCCGTGGAATGCACAGAACCTCAGGAAGGCTTACATGTGATGCTTCAATCAGACTTCGGCCAACACCTCATGCATAACAAGTTTCTGATTTCTTCAGCTTCGGCATAACTCCTCTACATCTTATCTTTCGCATTTCAAAGAAGGGCCTCGACCCACTGTTACTGTTTTTATTTACTTTCCCTGTACTTCGAACGAAATATCAATGAAATGACAATCCCTTTTTTATCCAAAAAGACTTCAGCAACGTTTCATGCATTCATTTCACTCACGGCTAAAAAGCCACAACCAAACGATGACTTCGGTCACACCCTCCAAACGGCTCCTTAAAAAGCCCATTGCTTCGGCCAATTTTACCGCCCAAAGAATCATTCTGTGGACATATGGTCCGCCGAGCCTGAATTACACTTTTGGAACTCAGGCTTTGGCTCGGATTGGCAAGACACTATGGTCGGCCACCGAAAGGTTACACTCGCAATATGGCGAGCAAACCACCCACAAACAAAGTCACTACTCTCAAACGTCCTTCTACCATGGCCTGGGGCTGACTCATGGGCCGAGCCCCATCCACTGGCAAGGGGGCAACTCACACTCTCAAACTACATCAAAGGTTGGATCATGTCAGCTCACAATCCACTCATGTTCGGCAGATCACTCCCTACGGCCATATTAATTATGGTCTGGGCTCGGCTGCAAGATCTATACTTAACCATTTCGATCATGAAATATTCTCAACTATTCTGCCGAACCCAAACCAAAAGTGGGGGCTACGGACAACTACACATTCACAAACATTCAAGAACTACAAGAATTCTGAGAAGACATGAAGGCAATCAGACAAGCTCGGCAATAATAGAGACGTTGCGAAAGAAGCCATGCATTCATCTAAAAACTTCGAAATAAAGACAAGTGTTTTGAAGGATCCTAAGCTAGGAGGTACGGCGTAGTAAATCGTTCGGTACCGACCCCCCTTAAACCATTACATCTGGCACGGCAAACTCCCAAGTTCGGAGCCGTCCAGTCCAACAAAAATTCAAGAAGTTCAAAAGAAAAACACAAAAGAAACTTGAAGCTCTATGGTTGGGGCGGATCACCACCGGCTGCAGTTTCGGCAAGACGAGCAGCATCGTCCTCGGCCTCAACGACGACTTCATCATTTTTCTGAGCCTGTTCGGTATCCTGCTCGGCGTTCTCAACCTCGGTCTCTTTCCCCTCACCAGAACCATCGACTCCACCTTCAGCGTCGGCCATTGTCAGATCATCAACATCGTCCTCGCTCTCAGAAAACTCCTCCGGCGGAAGTGGGGCACATTCCTCCTCCGTGTACGGCAGCACGAGCTCGGGCACTACGGCCGCAGGGATGGTCTTCATCAAGTTCATGTCGGGCTCTAGCTGCATAACAGCACAAGCAGCCAGCACCCCAGCCTTGTACCCTTTTCGGTACGCAATAGGAACCCTCTTCTCGACCTCCTCATTCACCATCGACCGAGCATCTCTCATATACTCAGCTCCTGCTCATTCGTACCCCGCCTGGTAGGCCTTCGAGTCCACCTCTTTCATCTTCCTCTTCTCCCTCCTCACGACTTGACCAAGCTCTCGTTCGGCCGTCTTTGCGTTCTCAAGGGCCTCGTCCCTCTCCTTCTCAAGCTCGGCAACTTTTGCCTTAGCCAGCTTCAGCGCAGTCTTGACGGCCTTAGTTTTCTCGCGCTCGGTCTTAGCATCATCTCGATACCGCGTTCTCTCGGCCGCCAACAGATCGGCTTGGTTGGACACTCGCAGAGCAGCCTGCCCAGCCTGTTAAAAGGAAAGATGGTCAAGCTCGGCCAAAAGAGGAAGAAGTTAACTCAAAAAAGGAAATTAGAATGATCAAGTCAAAAGTACCTGAACAAGGTAGGCACTCAAATGTGCGATGCTCGGCTATAACTCCCCTAGGACTCTATCCATATCCCTCGGAAGAGCGAGGCCGTGCAGCATGGTAACGGCCAACCCGAGCTCAACCTTTACACTGTCTTCGACAGTGACGATCCTGCCATCAGCCATTGCGAAGGATGGCACGAACTCTTGCACAATCGCTCGGCCACCTGAACCTGCCGCCTGTTCCACAGCTTTGGAGCCGCCCGCAGCCGAGGACTCAGTTTGGTCCCTCTCCTTAGGATGTGGTGTCGGCGGCCTTGTGGGGAAGAAGTCTTGGGAAACCTTCTGCCTCTTCGCAGGATTATCAGCCAATGCAGCCTCCTTCTGGCGGGTTGCGGCCCCTTCTCTCAGATTCAACTTCACCACATTCCTTCTCCCCATCTCGTCGGTAAACTCGGGAATAAGGGTTCGGACAGGCGGAATGTCGATACCCAGAAAGTCGGCTGGCAGACTGCTTTGGAACCAGAAGTCGGCTGACTTCTTTAAAGATGGGAACTTGACCCTTGGCTCTTTCGCTTTCTTGCTCGGCCTGCTTTCCCCTGCTTGTCCCTCGGCTGCCCTCTTCTTACCTTTACCCTTTGTGCTCGGCCCAGCTTCCTTCTTCTTCCTCCTCAACTTTCCCTTATAAGAGGGAATGTAGTCGAGCAGCGTCGGCGCGTCACGACAAATTTGAGCCCTCAACGCCTCAACGTTTGCCTCAACTGACAAAGAATGCTGTGTCTTGGTGATTGCTCGGTTATCTGCAAGGAGAGGATATCTTCAGAATGCTCAAACGACACAAAGAAGAAATAAGCCATACTCGGCGACGTAAAGAAAATTAAAACCCGACCTCGAAAGTCTTTTATCTTCGGCACAGAGTGTAGCCGCACTGACTGACTGCCGAACTCATAATTCCCACTAACTTCAACATAGAAGTTAGCCCACTTGTCGGTGTCGGGAAGCCCATCTATCAGGGGCTCTTTGCCACTACGTGTGGACAGGTACCTGCACTCGGTCCCGCCGTGCCTGGACATGATGTACGTGTGAAAGAGGTCGGCCACGGTGAACTCGAGGTTGTGTAGCTCTTTCAGCTTGATTATGGACATCACTATCCTATAACTATTGATGGCAAAGAAATGGGGTACTATGCCGAACCTGGCCAACAGTTCCCTCAGAAAAGGATGAAGGGGGAAGCGGAGCCCAGCCTCGCAGATGGCCATCAGAGGAACCGTTATATGCTCGGGACGGTCTTCCCTTTTATCCCTTATCCTATTGCTGGCTACCTGGTGGACTACAACGTCGGCCGGGATGTGGTATGTTCGGCAGAAATTATCATACTCATCGGGACGTCCGCTGAAGTAATGGGCGTGTGGACAGACCTGCCCCCTCTCGAATAGGTCGGTAAACTCCCTATTGTCGGAAGACGTCTCAACGACAGCGGAACGGGAAGAGGTCGTGGCCCCGACTTGAGAACGAAGTCTGGATTCAGCCTCGGCCCCAAGCTCATGCTCGGCTTCAGACTCTCTGCTAGTAGAAAAGGTTATCTCCGGTTCGGTGTTAAAACCGCCGTACTCATGGTCACGCTCGGCATTTGAATCACCAGAGTCTGACATGTTTGAGTCTATGGAGGAAGATCGACGTCGGCTTCTGTATCTCTCCACGTATTTTCGGATCACAAGATTGGCAGAATCGTCCCCTGAACTTTCAGAGTCGGATGAGATGATGATGATTGGGTGAGCCAGACCTAACAAAGGCAGAGACAAAAACATGAGACCTCGGCGTCTGCTAGAAAGTAAGGATCTCACTGCGCTCGACATCCTAATTGGCCCACCCCATCATCGTTTACAAAGGTTTGGCCAAATCTGTGTTCGGCCTGATCGTACGAAACGTCAAGAATCGAGGCTCGGCCAACCCCATCGTCGGCCAAACCCTGACACCATGAACGTTCTGTGCTCGGAAGAACACGTTGAAGATGGAGATGAACAGTCCGTCCATCTCCAGCAGTGCACTATTCACTTAGAACAGAAAACGCCCCAAAAACCCAGAAAATAAACTAGAAAATTCAGAAAAACTACAGAAATGTAAAGAGGGGCAAGAATCGAGCACATACCTGTGACTTTCAGCGAGATCTGATGGCCAAATCGCTGGGAATCAAGACCAGAAGACGAACCGTTGGACTTCAAAGCTCTGGCGATGGAGTTTTAGAGAGAGAGGGCGTGTGGCTTTCTCTCTCCTCACTCCGCTCCTTTTATAGAACTAGGGTTGGGAAATCGAAATTCCCGCCCATCATTACTCCGCCGGACTTTTGGCCGCTCAACGTTTGACACGTGGCATGGAAAGGACAATCTGCAGAGTTTGCCAGCCGTCCCCTCACCAGCCGTACCTGGCCATAAAGCGACACCTGGCACCTCTTCACTGGTGGTTCTCCCCCGACGATGTCAGGCTCGGCCCAATCTCGTCTTTAAAAGACCAAGATCATGTTCGGCGTCCTTTGTGTTCGGCCCAAGCTTGACTTCAACCCCTGCCTCGCGTTCGCCATCGGCAGAGGTTGAGGGGCTATTGTAGCAGGCCGAACATAAGAGCTCACGCTGGCACGGACCGAGCCCGCCCCGTGTCAGGCGTAAGACCTGCGCTCGGCCTCGTCGGTGTCCATCCATCGACGACCCCACTTGGCACGGGCTCAGCAGAAGACAAATCCATGCTCGGTCCGAGCACGTCCGCTGTCTTCGGCGAAGTTCCCTCACCACGCAGTCTCTCTCGTCGAACACATATCAGGCTCGGCAGACACGTGCTCAGCCACCTTCGGAGCACGGCTGGCTGCCGACGACGGTTGGCTGCTGAGCCACGCACGTGCGGAGGCGGTTATAACAGAAGATGATCATGGGCGCACATGGGTGTGCCAGCTCAGCCCTGAAAACGGTTACCAGATCTATTCCTTGATGTCATCGTGACATCACTTGGCTCGTGGGAAGGCACGCGATCGTACTTGGGGAGCAAGCCAGGAGGCCCTATAAAGACCTAGTGATGGTAACCCTAACAGGTACACGCTACTGAACACGCTCACATACTCTCTCTAAGCTTTCTGCTTCCTCTCTGCGCTATACTCATCCTCGCGCCGGAGGGCCTTGCCGGGACAACCCCCGGCCAGGTCTTAGTCGTGCGTTCCTTGTGCAGGCTGGGAGAAGGAAGCTAACCCATCATCGAACCATCCACGAAGGATCGGGGACCAGAGGATCACGGGCCACACACTATTCTCAAACCAGATACGAAGCCATTCATTATCTTCTACAAATGGAATGTCTGGATCCTCCAAATTGTGTTTCGCCCAAGAGTGTTCCTTCCACTTCATTAGCTTTTCCTCCTCTGCCTGATCTTTGCTGCTTATGTCGGACATGTCGGCGTCGATTACCTCTGACTGATTAGAATTATCATCCTCCTCCTCCTCCATCATGAAACATTCGTCCTTCTCGGGGAAGGTTAAGGTAGGTTTGGTTTGGTTGTCTTGGACAATGTATTGGCTGGGATTGTATGTGGGGTTGTGAGGTAGATTTATGAGATTGATATTTCGAGGTGGCGGCTCAGTATTGTGAGTAGGGAGTTGGTTAGCTCGCCCATCAGGTTTTGGTGGCTTTATGGTTCGACTATCAATAAGGTCTTGAATGTCATGACGAAGACGCATGTAATTGTCTGTTTCGTGCCCAGGGTGTTGGTGGTAGGCGCATTGTTTGTTTGAATCATGGTTTGGGCCGTAAGGCGGCGGAGGAAGTGGCTTGTTTAGAGGTTTGAGATGCCCTTGACGGCTGAGAATGGTTAAGGCTTGGGATAAGGTCATATAGAGAGGATCAAAGTTGCGACGAGGTCGATTTGAGCTTCGGGATGGGCTAGTTTGGAAAGGGTCTTGAGACAAGGAGCCAAGGGCGTTTACGGAGGCGTGAGATGTACGGCTAGAGAAGGTTTTCTTAGGTGGAGGAGTGGCCTCTTCTTTCCCAATGAGTCCTAGTTTGATTCCATCTTCGATTTGCAACCCAGTGGCATGCAAGCGCTTGAAATCGGTGATAGCCTGTGTGTAAATATGCCTGAGATATTTGGGTTGCAAATTTTTGACAACTATCCTCACTTGGTCTTCCTCGGAGGGACGGTTCTTCATCTTGGCAGCCTTTTCCCTCCATCTTGCCACAAAGGTGGCAAAGTCTTCATTGGAATCCTGTTTGGTCATTTCCAAGTCTCGAGTTGTTATTTCAATTTGGACGTTGTATGCATATTGCTTGACGAAAGCATTGGCAATTTCTGGCCAAGTTTGATAATGACAAACTCCAAAGTAAGGAACCAGTCGAGAGCACTCCCCATGAGGGTTCATTGGAACAACTGGGCGATGAGCTCGTCGTTCAAGCCCATCGGCTTCAGGGTGTTGATAACATGGCGAACATGACTGGTAGGGTTGCCAGTTCCATTGAACTTCTCAATGTTGGGCATCTTGAAATTCTCAGGCAGCTTGGATTCTGGGAAGAGGCAAAGTCCCTCGAAATCCAGAATTTGATCCCCTTGCGAACGAGCCAAGGCTTGTTTGATTTCCTTGACTTGTTTGGTCAACTTAGGATTTTCTGCTAATATCACTTTATGAGGATTCTCGTCTTCCATCGATTTTTCCTCATCTTCAGCATCTCTAGCTGCCTTTTCTGCTAGTAGTACAGCGATTTGAGCTTGGAGGTCGGCAATAGTGGCGTCATTGTCTGCCATGAAAGTTGAAGGGTTGCTTGACGAAGCTTGAGATTTAGTGAATGACGGGGTCTGTTGAGGGGATGACCGGGAAGTTTCTGAGAGCGGTCGGAACCATTGTGGTGAGGGTGTTTTGTCAGATGAAGACGATAGACGGGAGGGTTGCAGAGACCTTTGTTTGGCGTAGCTTCGGGTGTTATAAGAGTACAAAGTTGGCTGTGGTTGCTTCTTTGATTTACCTATTGTGCCTGCTTAAAAAGTAGAATACCTGGAAGTCAGTACTTTGCCTGTGTAGGGTTAGGATTTGGGCTGAAAATCCCAACCCTTCTGCACAGAAAGAGTTAATTACAACAACAGATGATACAAGGTGTGAGGAAGAACATTTGCAAGTAGAATGCAAGTAGGTCCTAGCCTGTAGGTTCCTGTCTTAGTTTGATAAGTTCTATGGCTTTCTAAAGCATGCAAGGTTTTTTGGTAGTTTCAGGGTGCTCCGTTGTCAAAGGGCACCAGTCCTCTCACCAGCCCATCATAGGCGGCGATTGGGTGATTTCCTTTTTGATATACCACTAGGTACGAGTGACTGTGGAGTTTGCTGGAACCCCCAACATAGCCCGTTGTAGACACCCCAATCTGGGCTTCCAGATTAGTTTACATACGGTTTTTGATTCCCCGATGAAGAAACGGATCAAGAACACCCCGGGAATGTCGAGTGTTTGAGCTTTGAGTGTTTGAATAACCCTTGAACCTAACCTAATCTTAAGCCACTTCCAAAAGCCAAAAACCCTATTGATGTGTGCCGGGGCACAATCATCGTGCGCCAGGGCGCAACCATCGCGCGCCGGGGTGCACCGTCGCGCGACGGTTTGACTCCATCGCGCGAAGGTCAACCGGAGCATTGACCAGCGCGCCAGGGCTCATTGTCGCGCGACAGTTTGGAACCATCGCGCGGCGGTTAGAACCTGTCCCCATCACCTTTATTCAGTTGGGCAGCTTAATCACCAAGTAACCCTCAGCCAGCCTCGTGGCTGGCTGACCTCGATTCTTTGGACCAGACCTGCCTTTCCATTAGTGGAAGGTGCTAAGCCTATAAAAACCCTCCTTTGTTCATCTTTCAAAAGGTTAACAAATTTTGGCAATCAAAGGGTCTTTGCTTTGTACTCTTTTAAGCTAATAAAAGAGATACAAAGACACCCTAAGAACAAAGCTTGTTCTTCCTCCCCATTTTCACATTTCAATCAAACCTCAAACCCAACCTCAAGCTCAAAGCTCAAACACTTTTCAAACCTCAAAATTCAAAGGTATATCTTACCTTTGTTCTGCTCTCTGTTCTGATCCCTGAGGGGGGCTGGCAGGGTCAAGGCTGGTAATCAATACCAGTCCTGGCCCTAAAGCTAGCAAGGTTTCAAAAGCCGTGGCCTAGCAAACCCTCGCGCGATGGACCCGAACACTCGCGCGCCACTTCTGTCTGCATGAGATTGGTCCACGTGGGGAAGGGATGCTAGCTTTTTCTTGTCTTATTCATGCTCATGGCTGTTATAGTTTTATTTTGATATAGATCACTGTTGATGCATGTAAAAACCAGTTTACTGCTTTCCTTTGTTAGAAAATGCTAGCTTTGCACTTCAATATTCATTTCTGTTCTGTTGGAGTACCCCTGGGGTCATTCTGGATCTATCCCAGAACCTGGAACGAGCAAAACCAGACACTGAAAAGTTGGCTCGAACCCGCGCGCGTTGCACCCAAACCATCGCGCGATGGTCAACGCTCCATTTGACCAGCGCGCCGGGGTGCAATCGTCGCGCGCCGGGGCGCAACCATCGCGCGCCCGGGCGCATTGTCGCGCGACGGTTTGGAACCCTCGCGCGATTGTTTATACCCGATCAGTGGCTGGCCTTGCATGTTTAACTTGGTTTTAGGCTATTATTTTGTCCCCACACTGTTTATGGGGTGTTTTTGTTTATTTATTAGGCTTTTCAGCCTTTAAACTGTATATTATGACTGCATAAACTGCTTGGTTTGTCCTGGGTGTGCACTGGTCCTTCCAGAGCCAGAGTGAAATTGTTTGGTTTGTCTCGGGTGTGCACTGGTCCTTCCGAGAGCCCAGAAGGTTTGAGAATAAGAGTTGTTGGCTTGGCGCGCGCAGGTCTTGTAGTAGCGTGCGCAGGTTTGGTCAGCATGCATTGACTTGATCAGTGCATACTGGTTTCTTCCTGTGCACGATGCTCCAAGACAGGAGCTTTCCAGTCTGTTTAAACTCCCACAGGAGTCTATTCTCATCCTATACTAACTGCTCATCCATGTCATCTATCACATCCTGCAAACATGTTACAGTTTTAATCCCTGATTAACTGTTCCCCCGCCCTAATTGGCTAAAATTGATTAATAAAAGAAGAATCGCAATGTTTTCAAAATGCCTAAGTAGAGACCGATCTCCGGATTGAGCGAGAGGGGTGCCATAAAACCCTTCCCCTTTCGTAACCTGGCTCCCGAACCCAGATATGGTTATGACGGACAGGTTCCTTAACTTTTTCAAATAAAGCGCGGCAGGTGCTTCGAAATACGGTTCCTTGGGTGTCGGACCTTCAAAACCCGAGTGGCGACTCTGTATTTTTGAGCGCTTGCCACCTGCGCTCGCGCTCCCTCGATCCGGGCCCTTGCATTTTGGAAACCGGTATTTCCAGGGCATGCTGCCCCCAGTGGCGACTCTGCTGGGGATAATCGAACCAATATTAATCCATACTTAGAGTTTAATACACTTGTGAACAATCCCTTAAAAGTCTGTCAAAACGGTTAGCTTCGCGCTGCCGAAGGTTGGAATGGTGATTTAACAGGACCTCGTGTCCGGCCATTCTAATCTGGGGCTTTTTCGATTGTTCGCTTGCGTAGTTTCCTCTAAAGATGGACTAAATAAAGTGAGCCAAATTTGAAAAGGCATTTTGCGATTTTGCGGTTCTTCTTCTCTTAATCAATTCTAGCATCTCATTGCATCGATGTGGGATAAGCCTCGTTGGATCGTTTTGGCAATCCGGCACGGTTTACCGGAGCCCGGGGACCCCGAATGACCAACAACCTTCGACGATGATGGGTCATGCTACCGTTCGACTGCTACTCTGCGAAAAACGCGGGTAACGGGAGGTATATCTGTGGCCCTAGTCCGAGGAACCTGTTACAAGCCAAAACCGGCCTTTTGCATATACAGAGCATTAGAACTCTCCAAACTAGGACAGGTACCCACAGGTTAAGATCTATTTGCATCTAACCCCATATACTGTCAATGTGTTACTGCTTTCCCTATCGCATGCACTGTACATACACTATTTTGCATAGGAGCATGCTTAAGGCTGTTTTGTCTTTCGAGTTTGTCTTACACTGTCTAAGACGTTGTTGGGCCCGATGAGGAGTCGTTCATTCTGTTGAATGTTCGTTATCAATCGCAAAGTCCTTAGTTCAATGAGACTTTGAGAAATCAAAATTTACTACATCCTTGGCTCATGCCCATTTAAGGATTCAACCGACAATATGGAACAACAAAGTAGTGCTGTCGTGTCGCTGGCGCCACCCAGGTTGAAGTGCGTTGTCACTATACACCGCCGTGTTCAAGGTTAAGGTGCCATGACATCAACACCGAGTTGTTCCAAATTCAAAGTCGAATCTTCAAAAAGGACTAGCCAAAGATTTAGTCTATTTTGACATCTTTTAGGATCTGTCGATCTACTCAGGGACACATCGCCGAAAAGAATTTTGAGGATTTCGGCAACGTCTGAAACTTGTGAGGCAAACTTGTCTCTGGAACTGTGCATGCATATATTCTGTTCTGCGTAGGAGCATGTTTAGGGCGGCTTCTAAGTTGTCTCTCGCTTTCGAGTCTATCTTATGCTTATTAGGATGCTGCTATAGCCCGATGAAGAGTCGTGCATCTCGATGGTGCACGTTGTTAATTTTCAAAAGTCCTTAGATCAGCGAGACTTTGGGAAATCAAACCTTACTAAATCCTTGGCTCATGCCCGGTTGAGGATTCAACCGAACATAAGGAACCACAAAGTGTTGATGTCGTGATATTGATGTCATTTTGGTTATCGTGCTTCGCACGTACACCGCCCCGGCTAAAGCGCGTTGTCGCTCACGCCACCCCGGTAAAGGTGTCACGCCATCAATACCGAATTGTTTCTAATTCAAAGTCGAATCTTCAAAAGGGACTAGCCAAAGTTTTAGTCTGTTTTGACATCTCTTAGGATCAGTTTGATCTATTCAAAGGATATACCCTCGAAAAGAAATCTGAGGATTCTGGCAGCGTCCGAACATCATGAGACAAACTTGTCTCTAGTTCTAGAGTCTAGGGTGGACACCGACGACGATGTATGCATTGCATTTTGCTGCAAGAACGCCACTGAGCTTTCTCTTACTTTACTGTCTAGTTTTGGAGCCATAGCACCGAGGAAGAGAGTACCGAAAAGAAGAGCCAAACCTACTTGGGAGCGTCTTCAGAATCCGGTTCAAAGACTTGTCAGGCTCGAAACTCAGTCAGTTGCAACAGAGGCTTCTCCAGGTTCATTGTTGGCCGCCCTACAGTCGGGTTCGCCATCGATTTTACAAAGAGCCACACCACGGCTTCCCCTTCTTCAACATCTTCAAGGCCAGCTATGGCAGATCAACCACTCACTCTGGAAACCATGCTTATGAACCTTCAGGATAGCATCACCGCCATGCAACAGAGGGCAGCTCAGACAGATACCAATATTGCCCGCCTGAATGACCTTATCTACACTCGCCTTCCACCTCCTCTTGAAGAGGAAGGCGAGGACGATGAGTCCGACCAGGAACAGCCTGTCTTGGTCCCAGATCCGAATCACGAGGGGCGTCTCATTGTTCAGCTCAACCCTAAGGAGGCTCGTGCGCCTGCTGCAATCCCAAATCCGGTAGGTGGCAAGCCTATTTTGAATCCGGATATGGCTGCTCTCATGGCCAAGATGGCGAAGCTGGAGGAGGCAGTCTCCAAGTCTGAGAAGATCAGTGCAGGGGGAATTGACTTGGATCGTCTCTGCCTGTACCCTAACGCTAAGCTGCCAGACAAGTTCAAGATGCCCGATTTGGTTAAGTTCGACGGGAGTGGTGACCCCAAAACTCATCTCTATGGCTACCATGCCGCAATGAAGCTGCTGGGTGTGGAAAGTGAGGCCATGTCTCAGCTTTTTCCTCAAACCCTCTCTGGGCCTGCCTTCCACTGGTTCCTGTCGCTCGACATCTCCAAACGAAAAACTTGGGAAGACATAGGGGCTGCCTTTGTTTCTCAGTACAGCTACAACTCTCAACTCAAGATGACTATTCGAGAGTTGGAATCCACGAAGATGGAGGCAAAGGAGACCTTTGCGGACTTTGTTAAAAGGTGGAGAGCCAAAGCCGCTCTAATGACTGAGCGCCCGAACGAGAGACATCAACTCCGCATCATCTCCCGCAATCTTCAGCCAGACTATGCCAAACACTTGGTACTCGCTCAAGCGACCGCCAACTTTGAGATCTTCTTCGATTCTGGCCTAGCCATTGAGGATGCGCTGCAAGCTGGAATCCTGCCAAGGGGTGAATCCTCTTCCTCCACTCAAAAGGCTAAGCCAAGGGCTTATTCGGGAAATAGTAGTGCGTTGTTTGGTGACAGCAACTACTCCAATACAGCCACAAGTGGGAGTGATGCCCCAGCTTCCAACTCCAGTCGTGCCGCCAATATCAACCAAATTCAAAGCGCTCAAAGCCTCCGATCTCGAACACAACCCCGAAGCTTCTCTACCTTCGAGGCATCTTTGTCCGCAGTGATGGAGAAGCTTGTCAAGTCTGGGCATCTCACACCTTTGACCCCAACTTTTCCACCCAAAGTCCTTCCGACCAACTACAATGCCAACCTTTTCTGTGCCTTCCACCAAATGCCTGGCCATCTCACTGATAACTGCTTGCGTCTCCGACACGAGATACAAGATCTAATTGATGATGGCACGGTTCAAGTTCCACCAAAGCCCAACGTCATTTCCAACTCCTTGCCTCAACATGGGCCTGACCCTCTGGTTGGTCAGGTATCTATCACCTCCACTCAAATCAACCCGAGCTCCACCATATTCAACCCTAGCCACTATATCGTCCCAGCAAATCAACCCAAACCCATCGTATCCATCCCGTCTGAACCGGAGGTTAACATGATGGCTGTAAGTTGGGCAGTCGAAGCTTTCTCTGCCAACACCTGGATTGACAGTGATGAGGGACTTGCAAAGGAAAGGACCATTTGACTGAGGTCCATCGTTCAAAGGAGCATCGAGTAGGTTTGGTCGAAGAAGCTGAGTTAGCCGAAGTGCTGTTGCTTGGGTCTGACACCTGCTGGATCCTACCTCTTTTTGTGGAAGCTATGGGTAGCTTTTTAACAAATGCATTTTCAAAACCGCGTCTAGTTTGCATTGGCGTCTTGTCTGAGTCTGACACAGAGTCTTTTGCGCTTGTCTAAGTGTAGCTCTGAGTCGGAGGTTGTGCCTCTTGGCCCTCCACGTCGTTGCTTTTGTTTCAAGTTTTGAGTCTGTTGTACTTGGCAACCCCGAGGGTTTTATGATATGCATCATCTTGCTTCTACATGCTTCGCTGGCTTTTATATAAACTGTGTCAACCCTAATGACGAAGGGATAGATTTCGATGGGATCATTCCCAAGGAAATGTGTTCTCTCGCCGAAAGGGAAGACGAAAGGCATGCTCAGCCTATTAAAAGAAGTAATTTCAAATAAACTTGAAAGACAAGTATAACCTCCCGAAAGGTTCAAAATTGGTCCAAGCACCGCCCCCAGAGGAGCATTGTGACCAATCAGACAGGCTCGAAGAATTCATAGACATCTTGGCATGGTCTCATCAAGTCACGCCTCGCGTTGATCCTGAGACAAAGGAGCATCAAATCCCCTGTTATCGGGTGCCAATCCAGAAAGCAGAAGCACAGAAGGCTCCGGGCCTTGTACCATGTTCAAAGCAATGATAGTGGCGTTCTGCCAAGCACAAATGAGAAAATGTACACAACGGCCCGGAGCAAGGCATTTCCAATCAAAGCACTCTGGACCCTGCGTCATCAAAGCCATTTATCTGAGGCTACAACCAAAGGTCTCCGACCTCGACAGCAGCAAATTCAATACCCTGAGTCGACCTGGATCAATTCAAAAGCAACTTTTCCCTGAGAGAAGCTCGTTGGGCTGAAAACCCAAGGGTGGGCAGTTCCAAGCAAAAGTTAGAGCAGCCTGCTAGACCAAAACCTATGAAGGTGGTTTAGGCAAAAATGAATAGGCAATCAATCAAAGCTCGCTAGACCGAAGACCCGAATGGGCGGTACTAGGCAAAAGTTAGAGCGTAAAAGGAGAGGTAAATACTCGAGAGTTAACCCTTGACCTGAACTACGTTTTGACCTGATTCCCTAGCTTGGGATACGTAGGCAGTCTTTCTTTGAGACTCGGTCACAAATCTATCAATTGGATCCATGGTTGACATTTTGGTACACATCAAAGGTCGAAGAGGATCGAGGATCAGATCAAGCTGCTTTGGAGGAACCAGAAGGGGGAAAACCTTCGTCTTTCAATTTTATTACCAAACTGCTTCTTCAATTTACAGGCTGAGCATAAGTCTTAAAAATAATTGAAGCATAAAAAACAGAACGAAAGCCTAGAGGCCTTAACAGGCTCACAGTTTATTCTAAGTTCAGCAAAGTCTAATGTAAGCAACCGTAGCGCATTTGTTCAAAGCGATACGCGTTGGTCTCAAACTTGCGCACTCTTCTTGCAGCAGTTGGTGCTACCTTCGCTGGCATCGTTCCAAGGGCTTTTGCCAAGTCTTGTCAAACCATGCAAGTCATATGGACTTAATGTGACTGCACGGGGGTGTCGGTTTCAGTCCGGGCCTATACGTGTCATAATCTGCGTCTTATGTCCATTTTTGTGACATTTTTCCAGCTTTTCAATCAATTGTCATATCGGGATGCTTTTCTCGATTTTGTTTGTACAGGTCTTTGTACCTTTTCCACTTTTCATAAGTGTCAGTTTCACCTGTTCAGGAATATTGTGAGTTTTGGCACATTAATGTCCAAAATTTCATCATATTCTATGTGTCTGAGGGTTCGCATTGTACCATGGGGCTCTGTCTCCCTTTTCGTTCGAGCTAGGTGAGTCTGTACATATGTGCGCGCGTCTGTGTGTCGATTCAAAGCACTTGTCAATGCAAATTAGATATTAGTGGTTAGTTTTTGCGTTCTCTTCAACACTTGCAAAAAGAGAGTCAATAAACTGGAAAACGCAATTGTTGCATTGCTACCCTAGTATCCATAATCCGCAAGCAACGGAATCTCTTGAAGCAGAAAGGGCATGTCAGCCCAAGGCCAAGCAAGGCATCTCTGGGGCACATCCACCCAAGCATCGAAGAGGGGGGCACGCAGGCCCAATTCCATTGCTCAAACGTCAATTGGGGCACGTCAGCCCGTTCAGCGTCTTTCTATCTGGGTGCGCGTCTCAGAGGCACCGACAGTACGGTGACGAGGCTCAGTGGTAGTCCTTAGGCGTCGTTGTCCTTCTAGGAGTCGCCCTAAGTTTGCATCTGCATTTTCAATATGTTATACATGTCATTGCATATTGTGTGTATATCAAATGTTGAACGCAGGAAAAATCCATCAAAACGACAAAGCAAGCCTGCTCGGTATCGAAGGCAGCAAGTAAACAGCTCAGCAGTTGCCACCAATTTCTCCCCAGCTGCAGTCCGCCTTGCTTCTATCCATGTTATCCACTGTTTGTGCTACTTGGATCAACACAACGACAGCCGGTCCTGTCCAATCTTCAGTGGCCTGATCGTTCTGCACACTGATCCGCCGTCTCTATCAACGACAGCCGGTCCTGTCCAACCTCAATGGCTCGGTCACTTTTTATAGCGATCCGCCGTCTCCGTCAACGACAGCCGGTTCTGTCCAATTTCCAATGGCTCGGTCACTTTTTATAGCGATCCGCCGTCTCCGTCAACGACAGCCGGTTCTGTCCAATTTCCAATGGCTCGGTCACTTTTTATAGTGATCCGCCGTCTCTATCAACGACCGCCGGTCCTGTCCAACCTCAATGGCTCGGTCACTTTTTATAGTGATCCGCCGTCTCTATCAACGACAGCCGGTCCTGTCCAACCTCAATGGCTTGATCACTTTTTATAGCGATCCGCCGTCTCAATCAACGACAGCCGGTCCTGTCCAACTTCCAACGGCTCGATCACTTTTTATAGCGATCTGCCCTCCCAATTCAACGATGGTCAACCATATCATCCATGACGGTCAGCCATATCGGTCATTCAACGGTTTGATCATTTATACTGTTGATCCTCCCATCCAGGCTTCAACGGTTTGGTCATTTATACTGCTGATCCTCCCATCCAGGCTTCAACGGTTTGATCATTTATACTGCTGATCCTCCCATCCAGGCTTCAACGGTTTGGTCATTTATACTGATGATCCTCCCATCCAGTTTCTCCAACGGCTTGATCACTCAGCACAATGATCTCCGCGTCCGCTTTCAACGACAGCTGATCCTGTCAATTCCCCCAACGGCTTGATCACTCAGCACAATGATCTCCCTGTCCGCTTTCAACGACAGCTGATCCTGCCAATTCTCCCAACGGCTTGATCACTCAGCACAATGATCTCCCCGGCCGCTTTCAACGACAGCTGATCCTGTCAATTCCCCCAACGGCTCGATCATTTATACTGATGATCTGTCCGTTCAAAAATCAAATCAGCGTCGAGGCGTTCTTCCTTCAGTGTTGAGGCATTGGCAAATCAAATCAGCGTCGAGGCGTTCAAACCGTCAGTGTTGAGGCATTGGCAAATCAAATCAGCGTGTTGAGGCATTCTTCAGTCAGTGTTGAGGCATTGGCAAATCAAAGCATGTTGAGGCGTTCTTCAGTCAGTGTTGAGGCATTCTTCAGTCAGTGTTGAGGCATTGGCAAATCAAAGCGTGTTGAGGCATTCTTCAGTCAGTGTTGAGGCATTGGCAAATCAAATCAGCGTTGAGGCATTCTTCAATCAGTGTTGAGGCATTGGCAAATCAAAGCGTGTTGAGGCGTTCTTCAGTCGGTGTTGTGGCATTGACAAACTAATCAACGACAGCCGGTCCTGTCAAATCCACAAACAACGACCAGAACATCGTTCGATGGTCCGTTCATCCACAACTGATTGTTCCCCAGGAGAGTCCGTCTTGGTCTATCCCGAACGACAATCACCCTCAGTCTAGCCGAAAGTGCATCTTCCAGCAGGCTTATTGCTCTGTCTCGGATGGTCTTTGATAAGGAGATTGGCTCTGATTCCCAACAGATGGAATTCAACCTGCCTGACACGACCTACCCGTGTTTGTTGGAATACTTTGTGCCGAGGATAGCTTGATCCCCAGCAACGACGGCCGGTCCCGTCAACAGCCTGTCCTGTCCAAATTCAATCAACAAGCGGCGATGCAATCGTCCACTTCTACTTCCATCTCCATCGACGGTCCGTCCGTCCATTCAACCAATCAGGTTCTGTAAGTATGCTTGTCTACTTTGCTAGTATGTTCTGCTCTGGATTGCCTTGAGGGGTGTCTAGAAACCTTTGACGTTACTTGTACCAATTCAATGGTGCTCCAAGTGCCATCAAAGGGGGGCTACTGTAGACACCCCAATATGGGCTTCCAGATTAGTTTACTTACGGTTTTTGATTCCCCGATGATGAAACGGATCAAGAACACCCCGGGAATGTCGAGTGTTTGAGCTTTGAGTGTTTGAATAACTCTTGAACCTAACCTAATCTTAAGCCACTTCCAAAAGCCAAAAACCCTATTGATGTGTGCCGGGGCACAATCATCGTGTGCCAGGGCGCAACCATCGCGCGCCGGGGCGAACCGTCGCGCGACGGTTTGACTCCATCGCGTGATGGTAAACCGGAGCATTGACCAGCGTGCCAGGGCTCATTGTCGCGCGACAGTTTGGAACCATCGCGCGACGGTTAGAACCTGTCCCCATCACCTTTATTCAGCTGGGCAGCTTAATCACCAAGTAACCCTCAGCCAGCCTCGTGGCTGGCTGACCTCCATTCTTTGGACCAGACCGGCCTTTCCATTAGTGGAAGGTGCTAAGCCTATAAAAACCCTCCTTTGTTCATCTTTCAAAAGGTTAACAAATTTTGGCAATCAAAGGGTCTTTGCTTTGTACTCTTTTAAGCTAATAAAAGAGATACAAATACACCCTAAGAACAAAGCTTGTTCTTCCTCCCCATTTTCACATTTCAATCAAACCTCAAACCCAACCTCAAGCTCAAAGCTCAAACACTTTTCAAACCTCAAAATTCAAAGGTATATCTTACCTTTGTTCTGCTCTCTGTTCTGATCCCTGAGGGGGGCTGGCAGGGTCAAGGCTGGTAATCAATACCAGTCCTGGCCCTAAAGCTAGCAAGGTTTCAAAAGCCGTGGCCTAGCAAACCCTCGCGCGATGGACCCGAACACTCGCGCGCCACTTCTGTCTGCATGAGATTGGTCCACGTGGGGAAGGGATGCTAGCTTTTTCTTGTCTTATTCATGCTCATGGCTGTTATAGTTTTATTTTGATATAGATCACTGTTGATGCATGTAAAAACCAGTTTACTGCTTTCCTTTGTTAGAAAATGCTAGCTTTGCACTTCAATATTCATTTCTGTTCTGTTGGAGTACCCCTGGGATCATTCTGGATCTGTCCCAGAACCTGGAACGAGCAAAACCAGACACTGAAAAGTTGGCTCGAACCCGCGCGCGTTGCACCCAAACCATCGCGCGATGGTCAACGCTCCATTTGACCAGCGCGCCGGGGTGCAATCGTCGCGCGCCGGGGCGCAACCATCGCGCGCCCGGGCGCATTGTCGCGCGACGGTTTGGAACCCTCGCGCGATTGTTTATACCCGATCAGTGGCTGGCCTTGCATGTTTAACTTGGTTTTAGGCTATTATTTTGTCCCCACACTGTTTATGGGGTGTTTTTGTTTATTTATTAGGCTTTTCAGCCTTTAAACTGTATATTATGACTGCATAAACTGCTTGGTTTGTCCTGGGTGTGCACTGGTCCTTCCAGAGCCCAGAGAGTATAAACTGCTTGGTTTGTCCTGGGTGTGCACTGGTCCTTCCAGAGCCCAGAGGGTTTGAGAATAACAGCTGTGGGCTTAGGCTTACTGGCGCGCGCAGGTCTTGTAGTAGCATACGCAGGTTTGGTCAGCATGCATTGACTTGATCAGTGCATACTGGTTTCTTCCTATGCACGACACTCCAAGACAGGAGCTTTTTCCAGTTTGTTTAAACTCCCACAGGAGTCTATTCTCATCCTATACTAACTGCTCATCCATGCCATCTATCACATCCTGCAAACATGTTACAGTTTTAATCCCCGATTAACTGTTCCCCCGCCCTAATTGGCTAAAATTGATTAATAAAAGAAGAATCGCAATGTTTTCAAAATGCCTAAGTAGAGATCGATCTCCGGATTGGGCGAGAGGGGTGCCATAAAACCCTTCCCCTTTCGTAACCTGGCTCCCGAACCCAGATATGGTTATGACGGACTGGTTCCTTAACTTTTTCAAATAAAGCGCGGCAGGTGCTTCGAAATACGGTTCCTTGGGTGTCGGACCTTCAAAACCCAAGTGGCGACTCTGTATTTTTGAGCGCTTGCCACCTGCGCTCGCGCTCCCTCGATCCGGGCCCTTGCATTTTGGAAACCGGTATTTCCAGGGCATGCTGCCCACACCCGTGTCATGCCGGGATATCAGGTGAACTCAACGGGTTGCCCGCTCGATGCATATGATAAATGAATTAAACAAGGCATGTATTAGTCTTATGTTGAACTTTCTGGTTATGGCTCTCACATCACCAGCAGAGTCGCCAAAAACTGTAGACACCTCCCAAGCGGGGCATCGCCATACAGATTGATCACGTTGTGTTTGCTCGATTGGTTGCTCACTTCATAAACCAAAATCATGGACATTCCCTTGGCTAGGAACATCGCCACATGATAACGGTTATCATCAAATAGAGTCGCCACCCAGTTTATTAAAACTGGGAAAACAGATAGAGATTCTGGTTACGGGAGCCAAAAGTACAGTAAGGGGAAGGTGTTAGGCACCCCTCTCTGCCCAGCCGTGAGACTGGCCCATAGTTATTCAACATAAGACATATAGATGCTTTGTTTAATTCTAACACATAGTCTGTTTAATTATTCCTTTAAACAGCAAGTAAAGTGAGCCAGTGCGATAGATGAGCATGCATCAGAAAGCAGAGAAAGTAAACAAAATGTCCCAGGGAGATGGATCTCGCGGCCGGTGAATAGATGTCACGGCCGAGGGATCCTCCTGGTTTGATGTACCGGCCGAGGGATCGAAGCCCCGGTCGGTGTTCTTCCTCACACCAGACAGAAAGATTAATGGATAATCAAAACGCTACAGTTAATCAAAATGCAGTAAATTAAGACAAACCAGAGGCCGTTGGGCCTCACCACCTTGATCCCTCAGTTGCTTGATTGCTTTGGATTGGGTGTGATTGATTGATTGCTTGATCGAGAACCCTAGAGTTAGGGTTTGAACTTCGGGGTTTGATCGACGGATTGACGGCTGCCTTTGGGAGGTTAGGGCTTTTGAAGATTGGGTTTGAGAGAGTATTTGTGCAGAGTTTCGAGGCTTGAGAGAGTGTGTACTCTGATAATTTCGTGTTTATTTCGGAGCCCAAAGGCCCCTTTATATAGGCATAGGGATGACTCACTCCGGCCAATCAAATCACGAGATGGCAATTGCAATTGCAATGCATCTCTAACTCTAAGTCGTGATCTCTGAGCGTAGCCCGAACGCATCGGAAAGGTAGTGTAGTTGGATCAAACCAAACGTCTGACAGAACGTTCCAGAGTTTGGAAAAAGGTTGATCTGGCGGCCGAGTAATAGATCACACGGCCGAGGAATGGATGTCTCGGCCGAAGGATAGATCTTGCGGCCGAGGAATTGATCTCTCAGGGAGATTTTGCTGGCAACAGGTTGCTCGGGTGAGGGATTGATGTTATGGCCGTTAGATCGATGTTACGGCCGTCAGATGGATTCTCCTAGGCTTCTGTATTTCTGTCTGAAAGGCTGTATGGCTTTGAATTGGGTCCTCTAAGTGGTCAAAGTTCTCACCGAAAGTCCTAAGGTCCTCAAGGAAGCAATCAGCAATCACTGTATCCGTTTCATCATCGGGATGGTCCCAAGGTGGGACTTGAAATAATCGTTAGGCCAAATTGGGGTGTCTACAATCATGCAAATTGAGAAGCACAAAATTTCTTAGGATTGCTATGAACTCTTGCCAACTAACAATTATTGAGCATGCATCAAGCTATGAAAAAGAACTAAAAACATGACAAAAGGAAGAATTGCAAATAAAAAGATTTATTTATTTTTAAAATTTTCCATTTTCTCATTTTTTGAAATTTTCAATTTTTCATTGTTTTTTAATTTTCAAATTTTTCACAAAATCAAACAAATAGCACATAAGCTAACCCCTTCCCCCAACTTAAGGCAATACTATGCCCTCATAGCAATTAAAACAAAAGCAAAGAGAGGAAAGTGAGCGAATGTACCGTCCAAGGGGAATGTCAACCCCTATATACCTCGACCAAGTAGGAGGATTTCATGTCAATGTCTCGTTCCAGTCAGATTAGATGCTTCCAGGGTTTACTCCTTCGGTTCTGCCAATTTGGAACCATAGCTAGTCACACTGGGCCATATCCAAAGCTTTATCGGACTAATAACCGCGGCTCATAGCCGCACCCATGCTTAGGGCTCCTGAACGCCTCACTCACTCCGGCTTTAGGCCCAAACTAACAAGGCTGGTGTGGTAGCAAATAAACCCTACAGAAGACTTAAGAGAATGGCTTTCCACAAAACAATTGACAATAGAAACACCGGCCCATGTGTGGGCTACCTGCCCGAAAAACAAAAAGGGCTTACGTTTTGCTTTTATATTTTCCCGCCGCTTTGAAGAGAAATACGCCGTTTGAAGAGTCACCACCCGGATTTGCGGTATATCACCCGAGAAACCGTTTTGTTTGGAAAACCAGTTGATTTGAAGTTGAAAACCAGAGATCAGTTTCAAGGGTCCGGAAGCCATGTTACGAGGGGGGAAGGGTTTTACGGCACCCCCCTCGCCCGATTCGAAATCGGTCTCTACTAAACGTTTGTGGGATTTTTCAAAGGGATTTTGTTTCATTAGATCATTTAGCGAGTATCCGCAATTATAACAGATAAGAAGTGCATGCATGTGCAGTCGTACAGGGGGGAGTGAAATGATGGAGTAACGGTGAGCAAATGCATGAATGACAGAAAATTGGAATCTGCCACTGACTTCACTCTCGAGCGCTCGAGATCAGTCCCGAGCGCTTGGGAGTTCTGACACCCAACCTACAAGCTTTGTTAGCACAGACAACATAAAATGCTAAAACTGGAAACTGAAATGATATTAAGTACACTACTGGCTCAGCAGAGGATTTGAAAGACTGGAATGAATCCTCAATCTTTCAGATCTTGCATCCCTGCCTTAATAAGACTAAATCTACAAATTTAAAAGAGCAACAGGCCACACTAATGCATGCAGAGACCAGATGACACAGCAGACTGGGAAATGGGAAGCAATGACATGCATGCACTCCCGAGCGCTCTAAAATGGTTAAGAGCGCTTGGGAGTGAGCTGCATACCAGCTTACTCTCAAACAGGAAATGGCACTGATTTGACATGCAAACACCCTTGTTTTTACGTTTCTCTGAAATGAATGATTCTTTTAACTTTAAATGAAAGGAGCCTTGTTCACACATGAAATCTTTGTGAGAAAATGGTTCTGTTTTAGTGGAAAACGACTTCCTGGTGCATGCACGCCAAATAAAACCATTTAACTTAAGAGTGCACCTCCTTCCCAACCTGCTATGTGACAGAGGACCATGCATGGAAGCTGGGAACAGTCCCGAGCGCTCTGGAGTACTCTCAAGCGCTTGGGAGTGTTTCCAGTAAGGGTTTTATGAAAACGTTTTTTTTTGTGCCCCATTGCTCTTGTTTTTACACTAGGGTCTCCCAACCATGCACCCAGTATTGAAGACTGGGTCAGGCTAAGAGACCCCCCTCAGAAGGGAAGAACACCCCTTTTAGTTGTGATCAAAGGTAAGAGTTCTACCTTTTCCTTGAACCTTGCTCCTTGGAGTGCCTTTGAAATGTGGGTGAAGTGAGAAGAGTGCAAGAGATCAGAAGGGTATTCTGGATTTCTTGCCCTTTTCCTTGGTGATTTGCAAAACCTTTGGAGTTTGGAAAGAGAGTTTGGAGGTTTTTGGTCTTTGGCTAGAGAGAGAAAGAGAGCAGAAAGTAAGGGTTCTTGTGGGGTGAAAATTTCGTGGTCCTCCCTTCAGCTAAAAACCAGTTTATATTTATAGGCAAAACATCAAATGGTTTTGAAAATCAAATGGTTTTGATCAAACATTTTTTTAAAGGGAAAATCTTTGGCCTGAATATCTTCCACCAGAGGTTGAGTGTGGACCGAGCCATCGGCGGGCTCAAGGTGGTTATAATGATGAGTTGCAAGGTGAGTGGGTGATACTGCCATCCATTGGGCAACAGAATAGTCTCGAGCGCTTGGGATCACTCCGAGCGCTTGGGACCTCACTCTCGAGCGCTCGAGAAAGAGCCAAGCCAGAGGTTTTTGGAAAATGGTTTTGAGCGCTTGGGATTGCTCCCAAGCGCTTGAAAGTGTTTTTAACCATTTTTAATCCCTCTTCAAATCTTTCAAGGAGCAAAGTTCTGATCGGTACCAGGCTTGTTTCAATCCAAAGTCATCATCGGGGAGCCTCCGGGCCACGAGTCAAGGGATTTTGAAAAGTCCAAATTGGGGTGTTTACAGTTGCCGCTCTTTGGGCGACGCTCAGCATCACATCTAGATACGAGTGCCGTCCAAAGAATGAGACAGCCCAATTCGAGACAAATCAAATCCTCAACTCAAAATCAAATGCAAGTAAAGACACAAACATTTGATGCATGTGGTCGCGTCTTTTCAGACTGCCTACGTACCCTTTCCTGCAAGGATCAGACCAGCGTAGTTCTTTGGGGCAAATGCAAACATGCAAACATGCAAGCAAATGATAGAAAGGTGTCCCTCAGGACAGCGCCAAATCTATGGCGGCGGATGAAGGGTGCCAAATCTATGGCAGACAAGATGGGTGCCAAATATATGGCGGCGGAAGAAGGGTGCCAAATCTATGGCAGACAAGTAGGGTGCCAAATCTATGGCGGCGGAAGGAGGGTGCCAAATCTATGGCAGACAAGTAGGGTGCCAAATATATGGCGGCGGAAGGAGGGTGCCAAATCTATGGCAGACAAGTAGGGTGCCAAATATATGGCGGCGGAAGGAGGGTGCCAAATCTATGGCAGACAAGTAGGGTGCCAAATCTATGGCGGCGGAAGGAGGGTGCCAAATCTATGGCAGACAAGTAGGGTGCCAAATCTATGGCGGCGGAAGGAGGGTGCCAAATCTATGGCAGACAAGAAGGGTGCCAAATCTATGGCGGCGGAAGGAGGGTGCCAAATCTATGGCAGACAAGTAGGGTGCCAAATATATGGCGGCGGAAGAAGGGTGCCAAATCTATGGCAGACAAGTAGGGTGCCAAATATATGGCGGCGGAAGGAGGGTGCCAAATCTATGGCAGACAAGTAGGGTGCCAAATATATGGCGGCGGAAGGAGGGTGCCAAATCTATGGCAGACAAGAAGGGTGCCAAATCTATGGCGGCGGATGAGGGGTGAAAACCGGGGATGATGGTGACGAGAGTGACGACAGAGAGCCCGAGGGCCACCAGCGGAGAGGGATTTGTCGTGTCTGAGCCTTAGGTTTTTGCCTTGCTAGCTTACTCATACATAGACCCGAGCACCGAGGTAGTTGTAACTTCTAGGCCTGCGTGCCTTGATTTTGTTTGGGTCTGCGTGCCCCGGTAGTTAGGATTGGGCGGTGCTTGCCCCAGCTTTTGTACTTCCTTCCTTACTCATTGTAAATACTGCACTTGTTTATGAAAGCTTTCCTTTCACTCTCCAGCATTCGTTTCGCACTCTCTTTAAGAATTGTATTTCATGAAATATGTACGTCTAGCCTGCAAGAAAGTAGAGAGCACGCGAATTTCAACCGATACTCTCAAAGTGAGAACGAAAATCTGACACCGACACACAGTCAATAATGCACATTGCGACTTATCGTTGGGTTCAATGAAACATGCTTTACGTGGTACTCGAGAGATGAAAATCTTGGGAATTTTAACATTTTTTTTTTTAGGAACGAGAACAGATACGCAAGAAAACATGTAACGGAAACCGCTGTATCCCATGAGAATACGTCGAGAACTTTCTGATTGGAGTTGGGCGTATTTGTGGCGTCGGACTGAGGCTGGAACACTGGAATCAGAATCCTCTGTAAAACTCTCGAGCGCTTGGGAGATGTCTCGAGCGCTTGGGTCTTCACTCCCGAGCGCTCGGGTCTTCTGTCATTGGCAGTTTCAAAGTTGTTTCCCAATGCCACTCACTAGCTATTCCCATGTCGTCTTCTTCTGCATGCACCCTTCCAAGACGTCTCGTAACTTTGCACCATCTGTTTCCCAGCAGAAACAACTTCCCAAAGCAAGACTTGGGCTTTCCCACCATTTTTTTCAAATTTCCAAAGTTTAAAATTTTGAAATTGTCTTGGAAATGTTGAGCTTTGAAGAGTTCCAAGGCTAATGTGGGATGGCATTGCATTCTCCAGACCTCCATAAATAGAGAGCTCCTGCCTTGGCCATTCCTTCACACTTTATTTCATTCTTCTCCTCCCAAATCCTTTTTCCTTCCAAAAATCCATTCTTCTCATGGCCTTGCTAAACCAAGCCTTGCTCCGTCCCTGGTTGGACAGCCTCGAAGGCATCGATTGGCTGAACTTCCGCGGTCACCGGCTTTACGCTCTTAGGCATCTTTGGGAGATCTCCATCCGTCCTGTCTTGTTACACGCGGCGGTGCGCTTTTGGGATTCTGAAGCGCACGTCTTTCGCTTTGGTTCTCAAGAGCTATGCCCTACCGTCGAGGAGTTCCATGCTTACCTTGGAAGTCACGACTCCACGGAGCCCATCGTCCCAATGCTTAGAGAGAGTATGAAGAATATTCTGAAAGCTAAGCTGGGTGTTAGTGGAAACGTCGCTGAGTTTCTTACTCGGGGCAATGCCATCAACATCGTGCAACTGTACGAGAGATTCAGCCTCCCCGGGGATTTGACAGACTTCGAATACCAAGGTCGACGACTGGCGGCCTATTGCATTTGTCTCTTGGCGGCTTTTCTGTTGGTTCCTTCAGTTGGTCAGCCCAGTTCTCTATTGGTGGGCGTCGCTTCTCAGATCGAGGCTCGCAAAGATGTCGCGCCCTTAGTCCTTGCCGAGACTCTGATGGGTTTAGACGCGGTCAATGCTGGTTGGACAAGGGTATTCGGTGGTAGCCCGCTGTTGCTGCAGGTTAGGGACCTCACTCAGCTCTCCTTTTTCTATTTTCCTCATTCATTTTACCTCATCGCTCGGCTTAGGCCTTATTCTGACTCCTTACTTGTTTTCTCTCTTTTTGGGTAGATGTGGCTTTGTGACAAGTTGAGCCTGTTGACGCTTCCGGCGAATGACTGGTGGTATCGTGCAAGTGGATGGAACCGCCCTTTTCTAGCGATGTACAGCAATGAGGATGACTGGGCTGATTTCTTTGCTTCTGCCGAGGAAGATGACATCGTTTGGCGGTGCCATTGGCTGAGGCTCCCTGCCATGACTGCTGGCAACATGGGTTCGACGCATGTCCTTGTGGCTGGCTTGTCCGGCTTCTCCTTCTATTCACCGTTCCGCATCCTCCGTCAGTTTGGACTCAATCAAGAAGTGCCGCCGTCGGGTTCTGAAGTGCTTCGTCTCCCTCCCTTCACCATTCCGGGCCTTCGGAGTTATGTTCGGTCGTGGGAAGCTCGCAGGACTGAACCAAGTGATCCACTTTTCTCTATTGCTACGACCGGAAGGTATCGCAGATGGCTGAGGAGAGATGTGGAAGCAAGGATGGGTTGACCACTTACTTTGCCGCTTTTCGGAATAAAAGGCGTGTATTAAAAATGTGTGTTTTTCGTTTTCATGCTCAGCTTGTAATAAAGAGATAATTTGAATAAAATCGGTTGATTAAGGGTTTCCCCCTTTTGGTTGGTTAATCGCAGGCGCCTCTGAGAAAACGTTCTGATTTGTCAATTTGGATTTTGATTTTAGAGATATTTAGGACCGAACCTCAGCGTGAGATTGCCTACGTATCCCTCGTGAAAGGGAATCAGGCCCATACGTAGTTCGGGGTAGGGTTCGCTCGGGTATTAATGCTCTCCTTTTGCGCTCTAAATTTTGCCTAGAGCCGCCCTTGCGGGTTTTCAGCCTAGCGAGCTCTTTTTCAGTTTTTGCCTTAACTTTTGCCTAAGCCGCCCTTTCGGGTTTTCGACCTAGCAGGCTTGCTCTAAATTTTGCCTGGGACCGCCTGCCCTTGCGGTTTTCGGTCCAGCGAGCTCTCTCAGGGGTAATACCGTTTAAGCTGATCCAAATTGACAAGATTAGAGAACTCGTTGCCGTCAAGGTCGATGATTGAGGCCGCTCCTCCAGAGAGTATGGTCTTGATGATGTATGGCCCTGCCCATTTAGGTCGGAACTTTCCTCGCAGATCAAACACCGGCGCGCGAATTTCCTTAACTACCATATCCCCCTCTTGCAGGTCCCTTGACTTCACTTTCTTGTTGAACACCCGGGCGATCCTTCGTTGGTATCCCTGAATGTGGTATAACGCCCGTAGCCTTCTTTCGTCGAATAACATGAGTTCTTCAAATCTCCCACTGATCCATTCAGCCTCGTTCACTCCGCTCTCAGCCATGACTCTCAGCGATGGAACTTCTAGCTCGACAGGGAGAACGGCTTCCATACCGTACACCAAAGAATAGGGTGTTGCCCCCGTCGGTGTACGAATAGATGTCCGGTATCCCCACAGAGCTAGCGGTAATTGCTCGTGCCAATTCCTAGCTGACTGAGTGGTCCTTTCGAGGATCGTCTTGATCGTCTTGTTCGCTGCCTCAACTGCCCCATTTGTTTGTGGCCGATAGGTGGTCGAATGATGCACTTGGATCTTGAACTCGTTGAAGAGTTCCAAGACCCTTCCCTTGAAGTGAACTCCATTATCAGACACGAAGGCTTGAGGGACTCCATATCGATAAATGATGTTTTGCCTGATAAAATGAGCCACTTGAACGGCCGTCTATGTCTTATACGAGGCTGCCTCGACCCACTTGGTGAAGTAATCCACTGCTACCAGAACGAACCTGTGACCATTGGAAGCCGCGGGAGTGATCTTCCCAATAACATCGATGCCCCAGGCGGAGAATGGCCATGGTGTCGCCATTGAGTGTAACTCTGAGGGCGGGACATGGATAAGATTGGCATGAGTTTGGCACTTATGACATCGGCGCACGTATTCGATGCAATTTGTTTCCATGGTTGACCAATAGTATCCCAACCTCAGAACCTTCTTTGCTAGCATCATTCCGTTCATGTGGGGTCCACAAACACCTTCATGTACCTCATCCATTACTGCTCTTGACTCGTCATCGTGAACACACAACTTGTGAACTCCGCACGGAGATCGTCGGTATAATTTCCCACCGCAGATGATGTATTGAGATGCGAGGCGCTGCAAAGCGATCCGATCCTTCTTAGTTGAATCCGCGGGAAATTCTCCCTTCTCGACGAGATTCCAAATATCATGGAACCAAGGGAGACCATCATCTGGTTCGTCGATGTTCATAACATAGTCGTACACGCGTTTCTCCCTCTGCTCAATCATGACGGGTCTTAGCTTTACCCCGATTGGAAGTTCCAGCATGGATGCTAAAGTAGCCAGCGCGTCCGCGAAGCGATTCTTCATCCTTGGTACGTGTGTGAAAGTCACCTTCTGAAAGTTCGGGATAAGTTCGTCGAGTTGCTGATGATACGGCTTCATTTTTTCATCCCTTACTTTCCATTCCCCATTTGCTTGTGATACGACCAAGTTGGAATCTCCAACAACTTCCAGTACCTTGACTCCAATCTCCAATGCAGCTTCCATTCCCACAATACATGCTTCGTATTCTGCCTCGTTGTTTGTGACTTCGAAGTTTAGCTTGAACGCGAGGGGAATGTGCGACCCCTCAGGCGAGACTAGCAGTATGCCAATCCTAAAGCCCTTCTGATTAGCGGCTCCATCGAAGTACAACATCCACGTTTCGTCAACTGCTGTCATTACATCCTCGTCGGGAAATTGAAATTCGGTGTGTTCCGGGCCCTCAACCGGGCAATCTGCCAAGAACTCTGCCACTGCTCTTCCTTTCACTGACTTGGGAGTGACATACTTGATTTCGAACTCGGCCAATAAGAGCAACCAACGTGCTAATTTACCGGTAAGTGCTGGCTTCTCGAATAGATATTTGAGGGGATCCATTCGAGAAATCAGTATCACCGAGTAAGCTAGCATGTAGTGTCTCAATTTCTTTGTGGCCCATATCAGTGCCCAGCACGTCTTTTCCAATGAAGTGTACCGTTCTTCACTTCCCACCATCTTCTTGCTCAAGTAGTAGATTGCCCTTTCAACCCCATCTTCTCCTTCTTGTGCCAACATGCACCCCATTGACGAGGGCGTGACAGACAAGTACAGGATCAAAGGTTTTCCCGGGATGGGTGGCATCAAGATTGGAGGATTCTGGAGATAAGTCCGCACTGCTTCAAAGGCCTTCTGACACTTGTCATTCCACTCGAATTTCACGTCTTTCTTGAGTAGTCGAAACAGTGGTGTAAGTGCAGAAAAACCGTGAGTGGTTTAAGTAGCACAAGAACGTAACGGCTACTTCGATATCCTCGTCGGAACCCTAATATGTCGCCGTAGTCTTTATCTGCAAAACAGACAAAGTGTGAGTGCACCTTTGCCTCTCGTGGCAAAGGCCCTCCGATGCGTAAGTTAGTATCACGTACTAGTCGAAAAACCCTAATTCGAGTAGAAGAATATGTAAAACCGTAATGTCTTGTGTACCTTTTTCCTCTAGGTTTGCCTCGTACTTATAGGTTTATGGATGCTTGCTGCCCAAGTATCCACGTTTCCCTAGGTTTCCTATCTCGTATAGGAAACCCAGAATAACTTGGATTCTCATTCCCTTATCAGTTCATTACCTTAGTCCGTTTAGGACTCTTTTCCACAGCTGGCCGAGCTTCCCATTCCCGTTGGGTATCTTCCCAAGATCCTATTTTATTGGGATCTCATTCCTTCACGGAACATCTCTGTTTCTGGAACCTTCTGGATCGTCCCCTGCTCTGGGACTACTTTCGTATAAACTCCCCCCCTGTTCGGCCTTATCGTTGCCGAACAAGCTACCTGGACCAATGACTTTACATGTTACTGGTCCTTTGACAATCCCTTGGTTCAATATCCTTTCGTGTCACTGGACCTTGACCTTGCATAGACTCTCTGAACCAATGATTTCTCATATCATTGGTCTCTGTCGCCGACCACCGTTTTGCACGGCGACTGTCCCCATCATAATTATATCGTGGTCCCACGTACCACGTACCCGGGCACAATTTGTACCTGCTCGGGATTTACTCCCTACAAGTGGTTCGCAGGTCAAGGTCAACTTGGCGATAAATCGGCTAATGAATTGGATCTTCCCTAAGAAGCACCGGACCTCTTTCTCGGATTGGGGTGGTTCCATCTCGAGAATGGCTTTGATCTTGGAGGGATCCACCTCAATCCCCCTGGTTGTGATCATGAACCCGAGCATCTTTCCGGCCGTGACTCCGAACGTGCATTTCTGTGGGTTGAGACGCATCCTGTATT
Organism: Rhododendron griersonianum; assembly: GCA_018127125.1. Lineage (NCBI taxonomy): Eukaryota > Viridiplantae > Streptophyta > Magnoliopsida > Ericales > Ericaceae > Rhododendron > Rhododendron griersonianum. Next base: position 36,887,762 of record CM030789.1, read on the forward strand.
TCTGAATCCTTTCTAAGAACTTTCTCAATGCTGGGAGATGGTCTTTCCGCTCCTTTCCTTTCACTATCATGTCGTCGACGTATACTTCAACCTCCTTATGAATCATGTCGTGGAGCAGTGTCGTGGCACCCCTTTGATATGTAGGACCGGCGTTTTTCAACCCAAATGGCATAACCCGATAACAGTATGTCCCCCACTCAGTGATGAATGTTGTCTTTTCCCTGTCTTCCGGAGCCAGGAGAATCTGATTGTACCCTGAGAAACCATCCATGAAGGATAGTAGAGCATGCCCTGCAGTGCTATCAACAAGTATGTCTATATGTGGCAATGGGAAATCGTCTTTAGGGCTTGCTTTGTTCAGATCTCTGAAATCGACGCACACTCTAATTTTTCCATCCTTTTTAGGGACCGGAACGATGTTTGCGAACCAAGTGGGGTACTCTGTTACGATTAGAAAACCGGCGTCAACTTGTTTTGTGAGCTCTTCTTTTATCTTAAGCACCCAATCGGGCCGCATTTTTCTCAGTTTCTGCTTAACGGGTTTTGCGTCTAGGAAGAGAGGGATCCTGTGCTCGACGATCTCCGGGTCGATTCCGGGCATGTCCGCGTGAAGCGAAAACTTCTCTGAACTCTTTTAGTAAATCAGTGAGCTCTTGAAGCTCATCGGGGGACAGCCCGGAACCCACCTGAACCAATCGAGGGTTCTCCTCATCACCCAAATTTATAGTGATTATTTCTTCTTTTAAAGGCTGAGCATGCCTTTCATTTTCGCGATCGATGAGGGAACGGATCTCCTTGGGGACGTCCCCATCGAGGTCTATTCCTTCATCGTCGGGATCTAAACAATTTATTTCAAAAATCGGCAAGTAAGCAAAAGCGTCATTCATTTCATAAGCAGCCTCCTCAGAAGGGGGGAATATAGCGGTTGACTCAAACTCAAAGTAAAAGCTACGCTGTGGAGGGCCGATAGGCACAAACTCCGACTCTGTGCTAGACAATGAACTAGTGTCGGACCCGGATTCAGACTCAGTGCAGGTGCTGTGAGTGCGAGTTACATGTGGTACGAAAGTGCAATTATCATAAACGCCTTGTAGACACCTCCCAAACGGGGCATCGCCATACAGATTGATCACATTGAATTTGCTCGATTGGTTGCTCACTTCATAAACCAAAATCATGGACATTCCCATGGCTAGGAACATCGCCACATGATAACGGTTATCATCAAATAGAGTCGCCACCCAGTTTATTAAAACTGGGAAAATAGATAGAGATTCTGGATACGGGAGCCAAAAGTACAATAAGGGGAAGGTGTTAGGCACCCCTCTTTGCCCAGCCGTGAGACTGGCCCATAATCATTCAACATAAGACGTATAGATGCCTTGTTTAATTCTAACACATAGTCTGTTTAGTTATTCCTTTAAACAGTAAGCAAAGTGAGCCAGTGCGATAATTGAAGCATGCATTAGAAAGCAGAAAAGCAACAAAATTGTCCCAGGGAGATGGATCCCACGGCCGGTGAATGGATGTCACGGCCGAGGGATCCTCCTGGTTTGATATACCGGCCGAGGGATCGAAGCCCCGGTCGGTGTTCTTCCTCACACCAGATAGAAAAGCTTAGCAGATAATTTAAATGCTACGGTTAGCCATAAATGCAATAAGTAAAACAAACCAGAGGCCGTTGGGCCTCACCACCTTGATCCCTCAGTTGCTTGATTGCCTCGGATTTGAATGTGATTGATTGATTGCTTGATCGAGAACCCTAGGGTTAGGGTTTGAACTTCGGGGTTTGATCACCGGATTGACGGCTGCCTTCGGAAGGTTAGGGCTTTTGGAGTATGGGATTGAGGGAGTATTTGTGCAGAGCTTCGAGGTTTGAGAGAGTGTGTAAGTATCTCAATTTCTGTGTGTTAAATCGGAACCCAAAGGCCCCTTTATATAGGCATAGGGATGACTCACTCCGGCCAATCAAATCACGAGATGGCAATTGCAATTGCAATGCATCTCTAACTCTACGTCGTAATCTCCGAACGTAGCCCGAACGCATCGGAAAGGTAGTGTAGTTGGATCAAACCAAACGTCTGACAGAACGTTCGAGAGTCTGGAAAAAGGTCGATCTGGCGGCCGAGCAAAGGATGTTGCGGCCGTGGAATGGATGTCTCGGCCGAAGGATAGATCTTGCGGCCGAGGGATTGATCTCTTAGGGAGATTTTGCTGGCAACAGGTTGCTCGGGTGAGGGATTGATGTTGTGGCCGTGGGATCGATGTTACGGCCGTCAGATGGATTCTCCTAGGCTTCTGTATTTCTGTCTGAAAGGCTGTATGGCTTTGAATTGGGTCCTCTAAGTGGTCAAAGCTCTCACCGAAAGTCCTAAGGTCCTCAAGGAAGCAATCAGCAATCATTGTATCCATTTCATCATCGGGATTGTCCCAAGGTGGGACTTGAAATAATCGTTAGGCCAAATTGGGGTGTCTACAGATGCCCCTCTTTGACTGAACTCAGACGGATCGCGAGACATGTTTGAGTAAGAGTCAAAGCTGTAAAAAGCAACTCAATTTGGTCCAACCACTACTCCAAGGGGTTTTCGAAAAAGGTTTTGTTATGGTCGGGCCGGGAGGCTGCCTACGTATTCCACAAGGGAAATTCAGACCAATCGTAGTTCGGGCAATAAAGAAAAGTAAAAAGTTTGGAGGGTTAGAGACAGAAGACGTACCTTAGGGCTTTAAAAAGCCGTAGTGTGACGTACCTAGACTGAGCCAGGGTTTTGGCGGAAGATAGTTGAAGGAGCGCGGGGCTGCCCAGGGAGTTTTTTTGCGAAGAGCTTGGTAGAGTAGCCTATCCTTGCGAATGAGCTGGAAGGAATTGATGTAATGGGGTGGAATCCAAACCATCTGCTGGGGATGAGTTGGATGCCGGTTTGTTTTTGAGATATGGGGGGCACAGGGCCAGTAACTGGAGCACGGAGCTTTGGCGATGAGGGGACTGAGGCACGGAGTCGGTTGTAGTCATGAGGCAAGAGCCTGGAGAGTGATGAAATCGAGGCGTGGAGCCTGTTGCAATCTTGAGGCGAAGGCCTGAAGAGATTGGATAGGACCGAAGCGCGGAGCTGGTGTTGATCATAAGGCGAGAGCCTGAGGTGATTGATAAGACCGAAGCACGGAGCTGGTGTTGATCATAAGGCGAGAGCCTGAGGTGATTGGATTGAGGCGTGGAACCTGCTGTGGTTTATGAGGCGGAGGCCTGAGGTGAACTTAGAGCTTGATGTGGTATGAACCGAAGCGTAGAGCTGGTTGCATTCTGATGGTCTGCGCGCGGAGCTTTTCCATCATAAGTGTTGGCATGGAGCCAAAAGATCGAGGCGTTGGGCCGATCAATAAAATCGAGGCATAGAGCCGGTTGATTGCAGGGTTGACCTGTTTCATGAGAGATATGCAGAGTGTATATGTGCAATGCTTTGTTAGATGTGAACAAATATGATGCAGACTCGATGTGAAAATGTTGATGCAAATGTGCACGGGCCCGTGCGTGTGTGTTTGTTTTAAGCTTAGAGCTTCTATCAAGTTCCGGACTTGAGCATTCAGAGCGTAGAGCTCGAGCATTCGGACGGCAGAATCCGAGCATTCAAAGTACAGGCTTTGAGCGTCCAGTACGCAGTGGTTGGGCATCCAAGCGTAGAGCTTGAGCATTCAAGTGTATAACTTGAGCATCCAGTACACAGTGGTTGGGCATCCAAGCGTGGAGCTTGAGCATTCAAAAATGTTAGATTTTTGAGCATTCAGGCGTAGAGCCTGAGAATAGATTTCTTGATTGTTGGGGCGGCTTAGAGCCTGTTGCTTGTTTACGGCTTCGAGCCAGTTGAGATAGTGGGCTTAGAGCCGCTGAGTTGTGACAGCGAGCGTAGAGCTGCTAAATGAGTGTATATGGGCGTAGAGCCATGTCGATAATGGGCATCGAGCCGCTGAGATTGCTTGTTCACGGCTTTGAGCCGCTGGGTGATAGTAGGCTTTGAGCCGCTTGAGTTTGTGATAACAGGCGTAGAGCCTATTGCCGTGATAGCGAGCATAGAGCTGCTGAGATAAAGGGCTTCAAGCCGCTGGGATTGCTTGTTTACGGCTTTGAGCCAGTTGAGATAGCGGTCTTGGAGCCGCTGAGTTGTGTAGAGACGATGGGCACAGGGCCGCTGAATTGGTAGGTGGGGGCTTAGAGCCACTGAGTTGCGTAGAGATGATGGGCTTTGAGCCTGTCAGGATAGTAGAGCCGTTAAGTTGAAGGCGTAGAGCCGCTGGATGAATTGATATGGGCGTAGAGCCTGCCAATAATGGGCTTGGAGCCGCTGAAGTTTTGAGCTCAGGGCTGATGAGTGTCTTGTTTTGCTGGCCAGCAGTTTGTGGAGAGAGATCTTCGATGCTTGGGCATGCCCCCAAGGCTAGTCTTGATCATATTGTGTTGGCCTGGGGATGCCCCCAGGGCTACTTGGTTGGTTGAGGATTCTGTAGTGGCTTGAGTCAGTGCACAGAGCAAGACCTGATATGGCTGAGGGAAATAGATTGGGAGGCCCGGAGATCGATCTCTCGGCCGAAGGATTGATGTCTCGGCCGAGAAATTGATGTCTCGGCCGTGAGAACGCCAAAAGTCAGGAAATCGATTTAAGTTCATTTAAATCGATCTCACGGCCCATTTAATCTTTTCTTCTCCTCCTCCCTTATTCTCCTCCGTTCCTCTCGCCCGACGACCGTCGTACGCCGCCGCCCTCCTCCACTACCGTCGGCCACCATCATCTCCGGCGACCATCCTCTCCGACCACCGCCGTCATTACTGTCGCTGCCGACTTTGTTTGTCCGAAACCGTTGGTTTTCTCCCTTTCTTGGCTTGGACGTGATGGCCACGCCGTCTTCGGGTGTGGCAGGTTCATCCTCGCACCCTTCATGTAGGTGCGAGCATCCATCTTCCGATGAGGAGGCGATTGAAGAGCCCGGTTTGTTTGATGCCACTACCTACGTTTGTCCTTCGCGTAGGCTGGGTTACGGTGGTTTCCTGCAGTACCGTCCTCCTGTTGGTGGCTCAGAGGCTGAAGTGGTCCGTCAAGAGCCAGAGTTTCATCTGAGCGTTCTGAACGTGCCGGTGAGTTTCCTGAAAAGTAAAAAGTTTACTTTAGTTCAGAGTTTTGGAAATTCTTGTATTTAGAATAAAATTTTTTGCTTGTGGGACGGAAATCCCTTTTGTCTTGGAGCGTGAATGTGAGAAACCCATGTTCGGGTTGAATTTATTTTTGTTTAAGGAAACTAAAATAACTATGCCCCTGTCTAGGCAACGCATGCTTTTAGATGTTAATTTGACGCCCCTTAGCATTTTCTTTGTTTATGCAATCATGAGATTAACTCCCTTTTGTCTTTGGCAGAGAAATAGGAGGTGGAAGCTCGCGGTGGAGGCAAAGAGGTGCACAGATGGTTCTTGAAGCTGCCAGAGCAGGCTCGGGAATTAGTACGTGCTGTAGGTTTCGAGACATTCATTCTGGGCCTTGATCTTCCGAAGATGGATTGGTCATTGATGACCTCGCTGGTTGAGAGGTGGTGGGATACCACCAATACCTTCCACTTCCCTGCTGCTGGTGAGATGACTATCACTCCGGGTGACTTCTCCTTGCTGACTGGCCTACGGATAGGCGAGATTGCTTTTCGAGTTGACCCTCGGCTTTGGGAGCGAGACGGTGCTTTGAGGTGGTTTCTGGGCAAGGTGCCCCCTGTTCGTTCTCGGGGTCACGTTGATCTTGCTTGGCTAAGCAAGACTTTCGCGGTGGCTGATATTCTGACCCAGGTGAGCGTCGAGCAGTTGACACGGGCCTTCCTCCTTTACCTCCTTGGGCAAACGTTGTTTGCCAACAAGGATGGTTCAATACACACGCAGTTTTTGGCTCCTCTGCAGCACCTGGGAGCTACTATGGAGTTTGACTGGGGCTCGTCTGCTTTGGCCACTTTGTACGGTGGTCTTGGAGCTTGCTCGCGGGACAAGAGTCCCATTCTTTGCGGCCACTTTCGAGTGCTTGAGGTACGTATCATTCCTTTGTACTTCTGTTTTGGCTTTTTCCTGGTTCTGAATTTGCTTTGTTGATCCTGCTTTTCAGCTCTGGGCTTTTGAGCACCTTCTCCAGTTTCCCCCTGAGACCAGGCATGGTGACGCGAACTGTACACCTTGTTATGAGCGATGGTTGATGGGGCAACGGAGGCCACGGTCACCAGTTTTGAGCCTTCCCGAGTGGCGGCGAGTTTTGGACCGACTGACGGTCGATCAGGTACCTTTCGTTTTGTTCCTCTTGTCCTTTAAGCTTCCATATTCTTGTATCGAGACTGATTTGTCCTTGCCCTTACAGGTACGGTTTGACCCTTGGGGTGGTGTACCAGAGGACGCTCCTCTTGCTCGTTGTAGAGTCCTAGATCGGACTCGTAGCTTGCTCGAAGGTCCATTTTGCCGAGCCTGGTACTTAGGTGATCGAGTGGCCAGCCAGTGGCGATCACGTGCTGAGGCTCTTCAGCTTGTACCTCCTTCTCCTCCAGTATCTATGAGGTCTACTTCCTTGATGTCGAAGGAAGATCTGAAGAATGCTCGGATCAGAGATTGGGCAGGTTTACTCCTTCAGGCAGGTGACTATATGGAGTACTGCCGTCTTTTCTTGACCCCCTCTGTTGAGGCTCCTCCCGTAGCTCCTGTTTGGCCACGGGCTCCTTCGTTTGTTTCCTTTCACTCAGGCGATGGGGAGGAAGAGCGCCTGACGCTGACTCCTTGCACGACCCCGCTCTACTCTTTGCCAGTTGGGGCTTTACAGGTATTCTTACGTTTAGCTTTCATCACTTCGCATTGTATTCTTGCTTTAGATGTTTGTAATACTTGGTTGTTCCACAGGTGCCTGCCGAGATAGTGCAGGAGTGGCTTCGCGCCTACCAGAGTACAGAGGCCTTGGTCCGGAGATAGCGCCGTAGGATCCTAGAGGTATGACTCTCTTCATAAGCTTTATCTGCTATGTATTATCCCTTGATTCTGAACGTTTATATCTTCCCTGACTGCAGCTTGAGGCTGAGAGGGTACCGGCTGCTGAGGGGAACATGGGGACCAGTGAGCAGCCTTTGCCTTCTTCTCAGAGATCGCCTAGTTTTTAGGGCTTTTCTTTTCCCTGTTCATAGTTAGTAGATAGGCAGAAACTATATTTGTATAGTGAAAGCAACCACAACAATGATTTTGTAAACAAGTTTTTGTTTGAGAAATGAGAAATGCCTTTCCTGCCCCTAAACGTTTTGAGTTTGCATGCGATAGTCAGAACATGGCTTTTTGAGCGAGTTTTTGCTGATAGACAGTTATTTTGTGTGAAAAATATTTGGCCGAAGAATCGATCACTCGGCCGAAGGATTATTGTTGCGGCCGAGGTATCGATTGTCCGGCCGTTACATCTATTTTCCCAAGGAAGATAGGTTTTGCTTTAGCCAAGTGGCATCCTGTTTCATATCCTTTCCTATGCTTAGTCCTCGATTTGCTGTTTCTTGCTTTTGCCATGCTTCAGCCTGATTGCCAAACTTTAAGAGTCTTCCGAAGGATCATACCCATTGCGTTTGATGACTTTTGGGTTAGAAGAGACGAACTGTAATCCTTATGTGTCTTTGTTTTTGCCAATTCCTTGGAAAATGACTAACTCATCTTTTGCGAGCTCAATACGCAGGTTTAGCTATGCCTATCATTGAGTACAAACATGTTGATGTTTTCCTCTCTTCAAATGTTTGGGCCGTATCTCGATGTGAGACTGCCTACGTATCCCAATCAGGGAATCAGGCCTTTTACGTAGTTCCAAGATCACCACCTTTGGGGGTTGGGTTTTCACTCTTGGTTTTTCTTTCTCTCATGCTCTAAGTTTTGCCTAGGTTACCTGATAGAGGTTGAGTCCCTAGCGAGCTTTTCCTTCAAATGCCTTAACTTTTGCCTAGGCTGCGTTTCTTGTCCTAGCAGGCTCTGCTCTTACTTTTGCTTGGGTGTATGGGTTGCCCAACGAGCATTTTTCTCTCAAGAGGTTTTGTGTTTTGGAGAGGAATCTGATGGAGATGTTTTTATGAATCTCTTTGTTGCGTTTGTACTTTCACAATGGGCAAGCTAACCCTAATTGTTCTCACGGAGATAGTGTCTTCTTCCTGAGTTTTGGTAAAAACCTAGTTCTAAGTAATTAGAGTTCATCATTTCCTTTCCTTTTATCGGGGACACAAAGATTTTGGTCCCTTCGAATTCTTCCCTTGTTTTGGCAATGAGAGTATAGTGCATGGCAATTGCAATTTAGAAATTTGAATTTAGATAAGCATAATCTGGAAGATGAAAAAGGAATTCTCTTAGCAGAAATAAAATGCCCAAACAAGGGCCCAAAACTCGTTCTAGTTTGTTTAAAGCAAAAACAATGTTTTAACGTTTCTTATTTGCCATGTTGTGACTTCTCAGCTACTGCAGCACGTCGGGGTCATTTCCCTTGTCTTTTGCAACTTTGTACTCTTTCCCACCCTCTTCCTTGCCAAATAGAGCCTTTGAACCGGGTTCATCTTTTGCGCGATGGCTACCTCCTTGAGCCATGAGTAATCCCCAGATGGATGTGTTGGCAGGAAACTCCCTTTCTCTTTCCTCGTTGATTGCGTGGTTATCAGCTATGTCCTCCTGATTGAATAGTGATACTAAGGAGGTTTCATCGAGCGGATCATTGCACTCTTCTTCCATTTCATCAAAGTCGCTTTCCCTGTTTTATAGGGTTCTGTGTACATGAAATCCAGATCTTCTCTTTCCTCTATCCATTGACTATAGTCGTATTCATCGTAAGGGTTGACCCATGGTTGCATTTGGAACTCCTCTACTTTCTCAATGAGATTGATTGTCTCCCAATCAATGGGCGGTGTTGGAATTTTGGGATGGTTGATGCGTACCACTTTTTGGGCAGGCTCGAAGCGAGCGTGCCTTCTCATCATGATGACCCTTTCTTTTTCCTTCTTCCTATTCTCAAACCAGATACGAAGCCATTCGTCATCCTCTACAAATGGAATGTCTGGATCCTCCAAATTATGTTTCGCCCAAGAGTGTTTCTTCCACTTCATTAGCTTTTCCTCTTCTGCCTGATCTTTGCTGCTTATGTCGGACATGTCGGCGTCAATTACTTCTGACTGATCAGAATTATCATCCTCCTCCTCTTCCATCATGAAACATTCGTCCTCCTCGGGGAAGGTTAAGGTAGGTTTGGTTTGGTTGTCTTGGACAATGTATTGGCTGGGATTGTATGTGGTGCTGTGAGATAGATTTATGAGATTGATATTTCGAGGTGGCGGCTCAGCATTGTGAGTAGGGAGTGGGTTGGTTTGCCCATCAGGTTTTGGTGGCTTTATGGTTCGACTATCAATAAGGTCTTGAATGTCGTGACAAAGACGCATGCAATTGTCTGTTTCGTGCCCAGGATGTTGGTGATAGGCGCATTGCTTGTTTGGGTCATGGTTTGGACCGTAGGGCGGCGGAGGAAGTGGCTTGTTTAGGGGTTTGAGATGCCCTTGACGGCTGAGAATGGTTAAGGCTTGGGATAAGGTCATATAGAGAGGATCAAAGTTGCGGCGGGGCCGATTTGAGCTTCGGGATGGGCTAGTTTGGAAAGGGTCTTGAGACAAGGATGTGCCAAGGGCATTCACAGAGGCGTGAGACGTACGGCCAGAGAAGGTTTTCTTAGATGGAGGAGTGGCCTCTTCTTTCCCAATGAGTCCTAACTTGATTCCGTCTTCGATTTGCAACCCAGTGGCATGCAAGCACTTGAAATCGGTGATAGCCTGTGTGTAAATATGCCTGAGATATTTGGGTTGTAAATTTTTGACAACTATCCTCACTTGGTCTTCCTCGGAGGGACGGTTCTTCATCTTGGCAGCTTTTTCCCTCCACCTTGCCACAAAGGTGGCAAAGTCCTCACTGGAATCCTGTTTGGTCATTTCCAAGTCTCGAGTTGTTAGTTCAATTTGGACGTTGTACGCATACTGCTTGACGAAAGCATTGGCAATTTCTGGCCAAGTTTGATAATGTACAAACTCCAAAGTGAGGAACCAGTCGAGGGCACTTCCGGTGAGAGTTCGTTGGAACAACTGGGCGATGAGCTCGTCATTCAAGCCCATCGGCTTATGGTGTTGATAACATGGCGAACATGACTGGTAGGGTTGCAGGTTCCATTGAACTTCTCAATGTTGGGCATCTTGAAATTCTCGGGCAGCTTATTGGGAAGAGGCAAAGTCCTTGAAGTCGAATTTGGTCCCCTTGTGAACGAGCTAAAGCTGCTTGATTTCCTTGACTTGTTTGGTTAACTCAGGACTTTTCTGCCAATACCACTTTATGGGGTTCTCGTCTTCCATTGATTTTTCCTCATCTTCAGCATCTCGTGCCTTTTCTGCTAGTAGTGTAGCGATTTGAGCTTGGAGGTTAGCAATAGTGGCGTCGTTGTCTGCCATGAAGGTAGAAGGGTTGCTTGACGAAGCTTGAGATTTAGTGAATGACGGGGTCCTTTGAGGGGATGACCGGGAAGTTTCCGAGAGCGGTCGGAACTGTTGTGGTGAGGGTGTTTTGTCAGATGAAGACGATAGACGGGAGGGTTGTAGAGACCTTTGTTTGGCGTAGCTTCGGGTGTTATAAGAGTACAAAGTTGGCTGTGGTTGCTTCTTTGATTTACCTATTGTGCCTGCTTGAAAAGTAGAATACCTGGAAGTCAGTATTCGGCCTGTGCAGGGTTAGGATTTGGGCTGAAAATCCCAACCCTTCTGCACAGAAAGAGTTAATACAACAACAGATGGTACAGGGTGTGAGGAAGAACTTTTGCAAGTAAAATGCAAGTAGGTTCCTAGCCTGTAGGTTCCTGTCTTAGTTTGATAAGTTCTATGGCTTTCTAAGGCATGCAAGGTTTTGGTAGTTTCAGGGTGCTCCATTGTCAAAGGGCACCAGTCCTCTCACCAGCCCATCATAGGCAGCTATTGGGTGATTTCCTTTTTGATATACCACTAGGTACGAGTGACTGTGGAGTTTGCTGGAACCCCCAACATAGCCCGTGTCATGCCGGGATATCAGGTGAACTCAACGGGTTGCCCGCTCGATGCATATGATAAGTGAATTAAACAAGGCATGTATTAGTCTTATGTTGAACTTTCTGGTTATGGCTCTCATATTCCCCAGCAGAGTCGCCAAAAACTGTAGACACCTCCCAAACGGGCATCGCCATACAGATTGATCACATTGAATTTGCTCGATTGGTTGCTCACTTCATAAACCAAAATCATGGACATTCCCATGGCTAGGAACATCGCCACATGATAACGGTTATCATCAAATAGAGTCGCCACCCAGTTTATTAAAACTGGGAAAATAGATAGAGATTCTGGATACGGGAGCCAAAAGTACAATAAGGGGAAGGTGTTAGGCACCCCTCTTTGCCCAGCCGTGAGACTGGCCCATAATCATTCAACATAAGACGTATAGATGCCTTGTTTAATTCTAACACATAGTCTGTTTAGTTATTCCTTTAAACAGTAAGCAAAGTGAGCCGGTGCGATAATTGAAGCATACATCAGAAAGCAGAAAAGCAAACAAAATGTCCCAGGGAGATGGATCCCGCGGCCGGTGAATGGATGTCACGGCCGAGGGATCCTCCTGGTTTGATATACCGGCCGAGGGATCGAAGCCCCGGTCGGTGTTCTTCCTCACACCAGACAGAAAAGCTTAGCAGATAATTTAAATGCTACGGTTAGCCATAAATGCAATAAGTAAAACAAACCAGAGGCCGTTGGGCCTCACCACCTTGATCCCTCAGTTGCTTGATTGCCTCGGATTTGAATGTGATTGATTGATTGCTTGATCGAGAACCCTAGGGTTAGGGTTTGAACTTGGGGTTTGATCGCCGGATTGACGGCTGCCTTCGGAAGGTTAGGGCTTTTGGAGTATGGGATTGAGGGAGTATTTGTGCAGAGCTTCGAGGTTTGAGAGAGTGTGTAAGTATCTCAATTTCTGTGTGTTAAATCGGAACCCAAAGGCCCCTTTATATAGGCATAGGGATGACTCACTCCGGCCAATCAAATCACGAGATGGCAATTGCAATTGCAATGCATCTCTAACTCTACGTCGTAATCTCCGAACGTAGCCCGAACGCATCGGAAAGGTAGTGTAGTTGGATCAAACCAAACGTCTGACAGAACGTTCGAGAGTCTGGAAAAAGGTCGATCTGGCGGCCGAGCAAAGGATGTTGCGGCCGTGGAATGGATGTCTCGGCCGAAGGATAGATCTTGCGGCCGAGGGATTGATCTCTTAGGGAGATTTTGCTGGCAACAGGTTGCTCGGGTGAGGGATTGATGTTGTGGCCGTGGGATCGATGTTACGGCCGTCAGATGGATTCTCCTAGGCTTCTGTATTTCTGTCTGAAAGGCTGTATGGCTTTGAATTGGGTCCTCTAAGTGGTCAAAGTTCTCACCGAAAGTCCTAAGGTCCTCAAGGAAGCAATCAGCAATCATTGTATCCATTTCATCATCGGGATTGTCCCAAGGTGGGACTTGAAATAATCGTTAGGCCAAATTGGGGTGTCTACACGCCTACAGCCTCCACGATGAGTTTGGAAGGATCTTCAACCTCTTCTTCCTCTCCAAGCACCAGCACAGCAGCGTCTTCGACCATACCCTCCGGATCTTCACCCTCGAACAGGAGTTGGAGACTGCCCACTCCAAAAGCCTCTAGCCAGTCGAGTGCCTCAGATACCTCTTCTACCTTGGTCACTACTTCATTATTTTTTTTTAATTTTTCATGAAATACATGCATAGGCTTCTAGAAAATGTGCATCATCGTCACCGTCATCGACTCTGATTTTCCAAGAATGATCGAGTATCTTCCACACGAGGTTGCCTTGATCCTCAGATTTCTTTTTAGGGTGTATCCTTCGTTCAGAACGACAAATTCTAAGAGATGTCAAAATGAACTAAGTATTCAACTAGTCCTCATTCGAAGTCTCAATTTTGAACTTGGAATAACTTAGTATAGACGGCGTGATACCCCAACCATCGTGGTGTCAGTGACACGGTGCCATTAGCCAAGGTGGTGTAAGTAAAGTGGCATCACGGCGCCGTTTTCCTTGTTATTCCTTATTCTCCGTTGAAATTTCGATTAGGCATTAGTCAAGGACTTAGTAACATCCTGATTTCCCAAAGTCTCCTTGTTCTAAGGACTCATGTAGTTACACAACACGCACATAGAATGCGTGACTCTTCATTGGGTCTTGGCAACTTCGCGAAGACTGCACAAGCGAGTCTCAGAGTTCTATATGAGACACAAAAAGAAAGCGTAAGATGCAAGGTGTGATGTGCAAGGGAGATAAGATTACGGCCTTTTGAAGGTTACCTAATTCCTCAGAATTTCTTTTTAGGGTGTATCCTTCATTCAGAACAACAAATTCTAAGAGATGTCAAAATGAACTAAGTATTCAACTAGTCCTCATTCGAAGTCTCAATTTTGAATTTGGAATAACTTAGTATAGACGGCGTGATACCCCAACCATCGTGGTGTCAGTGACACGGTGCCATTAGCCAAGGTGGTGTAAGTAAAGTGACATCACGGCATCGTTTTCCTTGTTATTCCTTATTCTCCGTCGAAATTTCGATTAGGCATTAGTCAAGGACTTAGTAACATCCTGATTTCTCAAAGTCTCCTTGTTCTAAGGACTCATGTAGTTTAGACAACGTACACCGGGGTGCACGATTCATCATCGGGCCTCGGCAACCTTCTACAGACCGTGCGAGCGAGATTAAAAGTACAGGACCCGAAATTGGACGGACAGCATGGCGGCATGATGTGCACGGTGAGATGCAGAAAGCAGTAACATGTAGACAGGATATAGCATATAATCCTACCCTGCGGGTCCCTGTCCTAGTTTGGAAGGTTCTATTGCTTTCTAAACACGTACAAGGGGCTGGTTTTGGCTTGAAGAGGGTTCCCCGGACTAGAGTCAAAGTATACCTCCCACTATTGAGCGTACACCCAATAATGGTACAAACGGTAGGGATGACTCATCACGGTCGAGGGTTGCTGAGTATTCCGGGATTCCCCATCACCGGCAAGCCGGGTAGGATTGCTGAAACACAACAGCGGGGTTGCACAAGATATATACAAGAAATAAACAATGAAACAAAATCCCTTTTGAAAATCCCACAAACGTTTTCCAAGCTTGGCTCACAAGTTTAATTGATATTCAAGAAAAGCGGGCCGTTTTATCAACAAACCAACTTTTTCTCAAGTATTAATTAAACGTCCCCAGCAGAGTAGCCACTGTGGGCTACCTGCCCGAAAAACAAAAAGGGCTTACGTTTTGCTTTTATATTTTCCCGCCGCTTTGAAGAGAAATACGCCGTTTGAAGAGTCGCCACCCGGATTTGCGGTATATCACCCGAGAAACCGTTTTGTTTGGAAAACCAGTTGATTTGAAGTTGAAAACCAGAGATCAGTTTCAAGGGTCCGGAAGCCATGTTACGAGGGGGGAAGGGTTTTACGGCACCCCCCTCGCCCGATTCGAAATCGGTCTCTACTAAACGTTTGTGGGATTTTTCAAAGGGATTTTGTTTCATTAGATCATTTAGCGAGTATCCGCAATTATAACAGGTAAGAAGTGCATGCATGTGCAGTCGTACAGGGGGGAGTGAAATGATGGAGTAATGGTGAGCAAATGCATGAATGACAGAAAATTGGAATCTGCCACTGACTTCACTCTCGAGCGCTCGAGATCAGTCCCGAGCGCTTGGGAGTTCTGACACCCAACCTGCAAGCTTTGTAAGCACAGACAACATAAAATGCTAAAACTGGAAACTGAAATGATATTAAGTACACTACTGGCTCAGCAGAGGATTTGAAAGACTGGAATGAATCCTCAATCTTTCAGATCTTGCATCCCTGCTTTAATAAGACTAAATCTACAAATTTAAAAGAGCAACAGGCCACACTAATGCATGCAGAGACCAGATGACACAGCAGACTGGGAAATGGGAAGCAATGACATGCATGCACTCCCGAGCGCTCTAAAATGGTTCAGAGCGCTTGGGAGTGAGTTGCATACCAGCTTACTCTCAAACAGGAAATGGCACTGATTTGACATGCAAACACCCTTGTTTTTACGTTTCTCTGAAATGAATGATTCTTTTAACTTTAAACGAAAGGAGCCTTGTTCACACATGAAATCTTTGTGAGAAAATGGTTCTGTTTTAGTGGAAAACGACTTCCTGGTGCATGCATGCCAAATAAAACCATTTAACTTAAGAGTGCACCTCCTTCCCAACCTGCTATGTGACAGAGGACCATGCATGGAAGCTGGGAACAGTCCCGAGCGCTCTGGAGTACTCTCAAGCGCTTGGGAGTGTTTCCAGTAAGGGTTTTATGAAAACGTTTTTTTTTGTGCCCCATTGCTCTTGTTTTTACACTAGGGTCTCCCAACCATGCACCCAGTATTGAAGACTGGGTCAGGCTGAGAGACCCCCCTCAGAAGGGAAGAACACCCCTTTTAGTTGTGATCAAAGGTAAGAGTTCTACCTTTTCCTTGAATCTTGCTCCTTGGAGTGCCTTTGAAATGTGGGTGAAGTGAGAAGAGTGCAAGAGATCAGAAGGGTATTCTGGATTTCTTGCCCTTTTCCTTGGTGATTTGCAAAACCTTTGGAGTTTGGAAAGAGAGTTTGGAGGTTTTTGGTCTTTGGCTAGAGAGAGAAAGAGAGCAGAGAGTAAGGGTTCTTGTGGGGTGAAAATTTCGTGGTCCTCCCTTCAGCTAAAAACCAGTTTATATTTATAGGCAAAACATCAAATGGTTTTGAAAATCAAATGGTTTTGATCAAACATTTTTTTAAAGGGAAAATCTTTGGCCTGAATATCTTCCACCAGAGGTTGAGTGTGGACCGAGCCATCGGCGGGCTCAAGGTGGTTATAATGATGAGTTGCAAGGTGAGTGGGTGATACTGCCATCCATTGGGCAACAGAATAGTCTCGAGCGCTTGGGATCACTCCCGAGCGCTTGGGACCTCACTCTCGAGCACTCGAGAAAGAGCCAGGCCAGAGGTTTTTGGAAAATGGTTTTGAGCGCTTGGGATTGCTCCCAAGCGCTTGAAAGTGTTTTTAACCATTTTTAATCCCTCTTCAAATCTTTCAAGGAGCAAAGTTCCGATCGGTACCAGGCTTGTTTCAATCCAAAGTCATCATCGGGGAGCCTCCGGGCCACGAGTCAAGGGATTTTGAAAAGTCCAAATTGGGGTGTCTACACCATGTTATCTGGTTTCAAACCAAACCAAAATTAAAAGACAGAAAAGCAAAGAAAACACACAGAACAATTAACAATATGCAAAACAGAATGAAATGCAATGCACCACCCAATCTTCACGCGATCACACGAGTCATACATTTCTTCCCAGTCCTTACCAGTGGGGTAAGCAATGGGTGGCTATACTAGACCGTCGAAAATTTGTTATGCTAGCACCCGTAATAAAATTTATGACATCGCCAAACAACTAAGTCTAGCGTCCCCTACGATCAAAACAAAGTAGAATAAGATACAACCTAGCGTGCACTCCAGGCAATATCAAACCTCACCCATAGACCTAAGTTGCCACCGATAGGGGACTATTCGGAGAGCATGGATCATTAACGATAAACTATTACTAAGAAGAACTAATGAAAGCTCTTTTTACACTAACACATTAATGAAATCTTTTGCATGTGAAACATCTCCAAGACTTTATTTAAAACAAGAAACATGACAAAACAAAACATGCATAACTAAACAAAACAAGAAATAAAAACAAATATGCACAATATATACAGATTCAATATCAGAACTCGGAGCGTCAAAGTCACAGCTAGACTCCGCCAAACAATGAAGTCCAGCGTCCCCTAAGATCGTAACCAGGCAAGCAACAAGATAGAGCCAAGTGCGTGAGCATGGGAATATCAAGGCCTAACCTAAGGATCTAAACCCCCCCCCCCCCCCCCCGTTGGAGCTAATCTGGAAGACGTGAGTGTTTTACTGTGAATTACCCATATCAGAAAAGCTCATTAAAGCCCTATGTCACTGATATCAAATGATTTGCCCTTCGAACCGGAGCTGGGCACACGATCCTTCTTTTAGTAGCGGCATGCGAAGCTACATATACCCAAGTCAATGGTGGGTACCCCCTACCTGGGGGCCGGGTCCGACAAACAGTTAAGTTCAGTGGTTATGCTTTCGCTCCCCGTGCAAATATAAAGTAACAAGCTAATCAACTGTGTAAACTGGATCGATTAACTCCTCATCCGGCTCTCCAACCTCGAAACTGTCGAGAAATGGTTTAAGCCTCTGTCCATTCACTTTAAATGATTTACCATTAATCGGATTCACAACATCAACAGCACCATGAGGATAAACATGCTCAACAACATAAGGGCCAGCCCAACGAGAACGTAATTTACCAGGAAACAAATGAAGCTTAGAGTTGTATAGGAGTACCTTCTATCCAATCTCAAAATCTTTCTGGTGAATTTGCTTGTCGTGTAAGGCCTTGACTTTTGCTTTGTAGATGGCGGTGTTGTCGTAAGCATCTCTCCGAATCTCTTCAAGCTCGTTGAGTTAGAGCTTTCGGTGCTTGCTGGCGGCCGATAAACGATAATTCAATGATTTGATAGCCCAATATGCCTTATGTTCAAGCTCGACCAGAAGATGGCATGCTTTCCCATAAACCAAATGATATGGCGAAGCTCCCAAAACGGTTTTGTATGCCGTGCGATAAGCCCACAATGCATCATTCAAATGGAGACTCCAATCCTTCCGGTTAGGGTTCACTGTTTTCTCTAAGATGTGCTTGATTTCCCTATTCACCAACTCTGCTTGCCCATTTGTCTATGGATGATAAGCTAGAGACTTTATGAGTGATTCTGTACTTCTTCATCAAGGCCTCAAATGTTCGGTTACAAAAGTGGGTGCCTTGGTCGCTAATGATCGCTCGCGGCATCCCAAAATGTGAAAGAATATTGTCCTTAAGGAAATCCACCACCACTTTGGCATCATTGGTACGTGTTGCAACAGCTTCTACCCACTTTGAAACATAATCGACCACCAACAAGTTATTCAAATTACCAAAGGAAACAGGAAACGGTCCTATGAAGTCAATGCCTCTACAATCGAAGATCTCAACTACAAGGATATTAGTGAGTGGCATCTCATCCTTCCGAGTCACACTCCCAAGTTTTTGGCAACGTTCATAAGCAACGCAAAAGTTATAAGCATCCTTGTGCAAGTTGGGCCAATAGAATCCACATTACAACACCTTGGCGGAAGTCTTCCTAGAAGAGTAGTGGTCCCCACAAGCTTTCGAATGCCAAAACTCAAGAATTCTCCGTTGATCCAAATTTGGAACGCAACGGTGCACTATTTGGTCTTGGCAGTACTTGAAAAGATAGGGGTTGTCATAAGAGAACATCCGTACTTCATGAAGGAAACGATGACGCTCTTGAGGAGACCAATGCGGTGGTAAGAGACCCGTAGCCAAATAATTCACTATGTCGGTGAACCATGGGGTACTCGAAACGGCCAGCAACTGTTCATCCGCGAACGTGTCCACAATCTGAAGACTCAGAGTAGGATCCTAAAATTGTAACCTCGATAAGTGATCAGCTACCACGTTCTCGACACCCTTCTTGTCTTTAATGGTCAAATTGAACTCTTGGAGAAGCAGAATCCATCGTATCAAACAGGCTTTGGCATCTTGCTTGGTGAGCAAGTACTTGAGAGCGGAGTGGTCCGTGTAGATCACTATGGGAGCACCACCTATCAAGTATGATCGAAACTTGTTGAGAGCAAACACCACCGCAAGTAACTCCTTTTCTGTGGTAGTGTAATTGACTTGAGCATCATTCAGGGTCTTGCTTGCATAGTGAATCACGTACGGATGCTTGTCTTTCCTTTGTCCCAAAACAGCACCTACGGCATAGTTGCTTGCATCACACATAAGCTCAAACAGGAGGCTCCAATCCGGCGGTTGCACAATCGAAGGAGAGGTGAGACTAGCTTTCAACTTGACAAACGCTAGCTCACACGCGGGGGTCCACTCAAATGGAACGTCTTTGGAAAGGAGATGGCATAGGGGCCGAGAGATAGCACTAAAATCTTTGATGAATCGATGATAAAATCCGGCATGTCCGAGAAATGAACGGATATCCTTCACACACTTTGGAGTCGGGAGATTGGAAATGAGTGTGAGGAGTTGTAGAGAGAGAATCATGGGGGGTATTTTTAGAGAGAGAGAGTGAGAGTCTAAAAAATGGCAGAGTAACTTTATTTGGAGTTGAATGGGTACTTCTCAACTAAAGGGGGTGTATTTATAGGCAAGAGAGCCAAGGATGAACACTGCAAAGAGGGGAGGTGGCGTCTGGACTGGATTATTGCACCTGCAGGCGTGGCCGACAACTTTCTGCAACTGTCAAAACTTTTTCCCAAAACGCCGCGCGACATAAAGAGAAATGCCATGTTGTATATTGAAATCTCGTGCGTTGGAGTGATTTTTTGAAATGCCGCACGGTTTTTCGAGACAGCTCAGCACACTGAACTTCGCAGGGGCGCTCCAAACACTCCCGAACTCGGATTTGGGCGTGGTTCGAAGCGTTGGAAAGCTTGTCGAGTCCTCTTTCTAACCCAATTGGTTTCACTCAAAGGTATTTTATACATTGAAATGTGTGCCCATTTTACCCTCAATGTGTCATGGAAAAAGTTGTTTTTGACAAAGCAAACGTATCTTTATCTTTTGCAATTGAACCGAGAGCCACCCTATATGTTTAAAATGGGATTTTCTTGAGGTTAGGGAAGGAGTAAGAAAGGAGCAACAATCCAAGTCTTGAAGGTATATTTTTCCTTATTTCATCATCGGGGAAACTTAAAGATTTTTCGGAGACCCAGATTAGGGTGTCTACAGCAGTCCCTCTTTAATTGAACTTAGGTACCATTGCTTGGTATAAGTGACGTTAAAGATTAGACATCCCAATCCATCGCTCCAAAGTCTTTAAGTTAAATGCAAGAATGCAATAAAGGTGGTCGTGCTCATGGAGCTGCCTACGTACCCCGTTGTAGGGATCAGACCAACGTTGTTCAATTGGGACAATGTACGTAAAACGAGTCCCGGAGGACAGTTTGCACCACAACGTAGAGACTTGATTTTTTTTTGTTTTGAAAAGCTTGAATTTTGAGTTTTGGAAATAACTTTAGCTTGAATTTGAATTTTGAAATAGACTTGAATTTGAATTTTGAAAGAGACTTGAATTTGAATAGCTTGAATTTTGGAAGAAACTTGAATTTGAGTAGTTTGAATTTTGAAGATCTTGAATTCCGAAAGAGACTTGAATTTGAATAGCTTGAATTTTGGAAGAGACTTGAATTTGAATAGTTTGAATTTTGGAAGAAACTTGAACTTCAAAAGAGACTTGAATTTGAATAGCTTGAATTTTGAAAAGCATGAATTTTGAAAAAAAAAAGCTTGAATTGAATAATTTGAATTTTGAAGAGTTTGAATTTTTGGAAGTGGCTTGAACTTGAAAAACTTGAATTTGACGTTCGATTGAGACAATACATGAATGATGATGCAAGTTGATATGTCATGGAATGTCACATGAGCGTGCAAAATCAATGCAAGTACGACAAAAGTAAGTCCCGGAGGACGAAGTGCTAGACAAAGTGAAGTCCCAAAGGACAAAGTGCGAGACGAAGTGAAGTCCTGGAGGACGAAGTGCGAGACAAAGTGCAGTCCCAGAGGACAAAGTGCTAGACAAAGTGCAGTCCTAGAGGACAAAGTGCCAGACAAAGTGAAGTCCTAGAGGACAAACCACTGCTCGAGAGACTAAAAGGCTTCTAGGTCGGCTAGACTACAGGCTTAAAAGACCGTGGATTGATCTTGGAATTGACTCTTGAACAATCATTCGAGATTCGCCTATGACACCGAACGACAACGGTGGTGATAGTCCTTGAAAAACAGGGAACGTGTCTGAGCACCCTATTTGCTTTACTGCCTTTGGCCAGTGGACCGGTATTCTAAGGAGTTTTGAATTTGGGTTGGATTCCGTGCCGGATTTGAAGTGGAGTTTGCCTTTGGTTAGGGTTTGAGTCTTGGATTTGCTTTTCCCGGTAGACGACATTGAGCCGCTGTACCCCAGTGAGTAATGACCCCAAGTCCTAATGGTTTTGACAAGCAGTTGTCCATGCGCAGTCCAGGCTGTGGTTTCACTCGGGTATTAACACTCTCCTTTTGCGCTCTAAATTTTGCCTAGTACCGCCCTTTTGGGTTTTCGGTCTAGCGAGCCCTTTTGATTAACTGCCTTAACTTTTGCCTAGGCCACCCTTGCGGGTTTTCAACCTAGTAGGCTTTTGCTCTAATTTTTACTTGGGTCTGCCCGCCCTTGCGGTTTTCAGCCCAACGAGCTTCTCTTAGGGGTGGTATTCTTCCATGCGTTGAAATGACTTCCACGAGTCGAGAATTGACCAAACCGAGATGATTCTTTTGACTTTTGGCAAAAGGGGTGGATTTTGACAAGACTACGTTGACGCAAATGAGGGAGAGAAAGACGAAGCGACTTTCGAATGGTGCTCCTGATTGGATGAAGAGTTTGACTATTTGAAATGGCAGACACGCCCAGGTTCTTGGAATTCTCCTTTTGGAATTTCAAAATTATTTTACTCCATCAATTGATTTTCATTCAAATCTTTCGATTTTGTTTTGTCAAAACACGAGAGTTTTTATCATGAACCGTGCCCCAGGTTGCTGACGATGACTCTAGTTTGGATTTTTGCTTTGGGCAATGCTTCCATGTATTGATTTTAGATCATGCCTCTTAACGCCTAGGGTGCTTGCTATCAAGTTGCGCTTTCCAATCTGAAAGGACTTTTTGGATTGTAATGTGGGCCGTGGTTTGGGCTTAACAAAGAAAGGACAATTGGCTCAAAAATTTCGCTTTCTTTTGGGTTTTCAAAGCTAGCAGCTATCTTTGAACTTTTTATGCCCCTTTGCTTTGGTGGGCGTTTTCTCTTGATTTCTCATGCCTTCAATGCCTTTCAGTGTGTTTCGCACTTTCATCCTGTTGATGCTTTGAATCTTGATGTGTTTGACACTTTCACTCTTTTGATGCTTTGAATTTCAATGTTTCTTCTAGCACTTTTATTTTTCATTTCACCCGATGCGGGGGATAGCTGGCTAGTTGGGGTTCAAATAATTTAATTGGGGCTCGAAAGGGGCTATCAAAAGATATATCTTTATGCGTAGGATGAAAGAAACGATGGCTCCAAGAATCATGTCCATGCAATGTCGTCGGCGTCATCTACATCCTAAGACCTACCTCAGCTCCAAATCCCACTTAGGATATGACTGTACCAAGGGTTTCAGCAGCCACGGGTAATTCGTGTCAGGCAGGTTAAATTCCGAATGTTTCGGAACCAGAGCCAATGTCCTTATCTTGACCATCCGAGACAAAGCAATAAGGTTGCCGGAACTTAAATACAAGCACATTCTAAGGCTAGATCCAGACCAGAGGGGCCGTTCGGGCACGGCGAACACCGGAGGTATCTCATACTCCATGGATTTAAGGTCTCCTAGACCGACCAGGGAAAGAATTCTAAGGGAGTGCATGTAGAGTGCAATGATGTATGAATGATATGCATTGTACAGAAAAGAAATGCACATAAACAGGATATAACACATAAGTCCTAACCACGGGTTCCTGTCCTAGTTGGGAAGGTTCTACGGTTATTTACAAGTGCAAAGTCCGGTTTCGGTCTCGAAAGGGTTTTCTGGACTAGAGCCAAGATGTACTCCCCATGTCAAGTGTATTGCAAGACAATGGTCGAATAGCACGATGGCTCATCATAGTCGAGGGTTGCTAGGCATCCCGAGAGAGCTTGTCACCGGTAAACCGGGCAAGATAGCCGAAACACACTAGCGAGGCTTGTGCGGTGCAAAGTGTTAAAAAAAAACTTATGTTTTCCAAATGATTTTTAAATCCCCCAAGAAAAATGTTTTTCAAGCTTAGCCCTCTTGATTATTCAATACTTTTTATTCTTTTTTTTTTTAAAAAAAGCACAAGTAAAATATTGAATAAAAGTCCCCAGCAGAGTCGCCACCCGGATTTTTGAGATGGATGATCCGAGAAATCGAGAGTTTGTTTGAGAGAAAAAAAAAAGAAGCTTTGGTCTAGCGAAAACGTCGAGATTTTGGATCCGGGAGCCACGTTACGAGCGGGGAAGATTTTGTTGAAAAAGCACCCTGCTCGCCCGGTAAAAATCCGTCTCTACTAAGCATTTTAAATGGGGGATTTAATATCATTTGAAAAACTTAACTTTAAAACATGTACGGGAAAGGGACACGGGATTAAATATAACACATTAGCGTGCTTGTGGTGCAAACTGTACAGTATGAAATGGATGAGTAATGTACAAAAAATGAAATAACAGCATTACAGCAGTCCGCCAATATCATGTGAAACACCGCACGATGACTCGGATACATCGCACGGTGTAAGTAAAACACCGTGCGGTGAACTTGTCTACACATTCCAGCATCAATTCGCTTTTACATGACAAAACAAATCATAGGTCCGCAAAATAGTTTTTTAGATTTCCCGAATCTCTGAAAAATGATTTACGAGACTCTTTTGTTCATCTCCTCATGTAAAGCAATGTTAAAAGTTCTTTGAAATGTTGAAAGATTTAATTATAAAAAAAATGACTTTTAATATGAAACTTAACTATAGAATGTACCCGCACAAAAAAGCAATAAACAGACTAAACAAAATAACATAACATAAGGAGTATGTACAAGAAACATAATAATGCACGGTATAATACACTACGTCGTGCAGTGTTGTAAAACGCCGCACGATATAGCGTATCCAGTGCAGAAATTATGTTTTTGAGCTTTTTGAATATAAAGCTCGTTTGAGACCCAAGCTCGGTATAGAAAGACCGAGAAGGGCCTTGATCGGCTCCCCTCAAAGCTAAATGTGGTTTAGCCCAAGGAAATTATTTATATCTTTTGATTGAAGTTTGGATGTGCTTGAAGATGGAGAGTGGAGGTTGATTTGGATTGAGTTTTGAGAGACTTGTAGTGAGAGAGAGAGAGAGAGAAATCAATTTGAGATTGATTTTGTAATAGATTAGCTTGTGGGTTGATGTAGAGAAAGAAAGATGTGTGTATAGTGGTGATGGGTGTGAGGAGTTGTAGAGAGAGAATCAAGGGGGTATTTTTAGAGAGAGAGAGTGAGAGTTTAAAAAATGGCAGAGTAACTTTATTTGGAGTTGAAGGGGTACTTCTCAACTAGAGGGGGGTGTATTTATAGGCAAGAGAGCCAAGGATGAACACTGCAAAGAGGGGAGGTGGCTTCTGGAATGGATTATTGCACCTGCAGGCATGGCTGACAACTTTCTGCAACTGTCAGAACTTTTTCCCAAAACGCCGCGCGACATAAAGAGAAATGTCGTGCTGTATATTGAAATCTCGTGCGGTGGAGTGATTTTTTGAAATTTTTTGAAATGCCGCGCTGCGTTTCTGAAATGCCGGGCTACATTTTGAAATTTCGTGCGGTTTTTCGAGACAGCTCAAAACACTAAACTTCGCGGGGGCGCTCCGAACACTCCCGAACTCGGATTTGGGCGTGGTTCGAAGCGTTGGAAAGCTTGTCGAGTCCTTTTTCTAACCCAATTGCTTTCACTCAAAGGTATTTTATACATTGAAATATGTGCCCATTTATCCTCAGTGTGTCATGAAAAAAGTTGTTTTTGACAAAGTAAACGCATCTTTCTCTTTTGCAATTGAATCGAGAGCCACCCTATTTGTTTAAAATGGAATTTTTTCTTGAGGTTAGGGAAGGAGTAAGAAAGGAGCAACAATCCAAGCCTTGAAGGTATTTTTCCTTATTTCATCATCGGGAAAACTTAAAAATTATTCGGAGACCCAGATTGGGGTGTCTACAGGTGTGAGCAAAGGGTGGCATCGATCCCTTTGATATCTGCAACGAGCCATCCAATGGCCTTCATGTGCTTCTTCAACAAATTAATCAACTCCTCCTCTTGGAGATTTCCAAGAGAAAAGGATATAACCACAGGATAGGTCTTATTGTCTCCAAGAAAAACATACTTCAGCGTGTCAGGAAAGGCTTTCAACTCCAATTTTGGTGGCTCAATACTAGAGGGAAGAACCTTCTTCTCGATCGATGGTAGCTCCTCAAATTCTTCAAACTTTGGGGTCCAAGCATTCAGTGCGCAAGCTTCATCCTCATTCAGCAATGCATACAAACAACTTACTTCGGAAGATTCGAGAAATTCAGCCTCCTTGGCTATAAGAGCAACTTCCAAAGGGTCACTATAAAGCAACTCATCGACATGTTCCTCCACCAGAGAGTCAATAAAGCTCACTTCATTCACGTTCTTGTCATCCCCCATCTGACTGCCTATATTGAAAACATTGACCTCCATCTTCATGTTACCGAAGGTCATGTTAAGCAATCCATTCCGACAGTTGATAACTGCATCCACCATGGCTAAAAAAGGTCTCCCAAGGATTACCGGAGTAGAAGTAGCACAAGAATCGGTCGGATTTGTATCGAGAATCACAAAGTCCACCGGATAGATAAAGTGACCAACTTGCACCAAAACATCTTCTACTACTCCTCTTGGAACACGGACACTCTAATCGGCTAACTGAAGAGTGACTCGAGTAGGCTTCATCTCCCCCAACTGATAAGCCCTTAAAAGTGTAAATAATAGGGCTTATCTATCCCGTTTTACTGCACTTGCAAGCGTTTTATACTTGTTTCTATTTATTTGGCACACAAAGTGTGTTTTTGTTGGAAAGTAGGTAATCAAAGCGAAAAGGACGTTTCCAAGGCTCCCAATAATCCCCGGAGGAATCCGAAAACATTCGAGTACGTGTGGCACATTAGGAATCCCTCCCCGAGTCTCAAACGAAGCAATCAAAGCATGGAAGGAAGGTTCGGGACCCTCGAAGATCAAAAGAAGCAAGCAAACTGGGTATTGATACCAGGAAGCAACCCCCCATGCTGGGTATCAATACCATGAATCAATCTGGCCAAGAAAGAAGGAGGTATCGATACCTCTTTTCTGGGTATCGATACCTGGCTCTGCCGCGCGAACTTTTTAATGGCATTTTTGTAATTGTTTTGTAAAGGGGGTATATATACCAACTTGAGCCCGATTCTAGGGACATTCAATTTCTGCATTTTCTATCTCTACCTCCATTAAAGCTTAAGCTCCAACCTCTCTCCTCATTCAAGTTTTGAGGAGGGTTTTTAGGTACGATCTGTTTACTTTTGAAGCTTTTGGTCTTTATTAAAGTTGTAAGGAATCTCGTTCTCTTCATGGACTTGTGTTTACTTTGAATTTTATCAATGTTTAGCATTTTCCTTATCTTTACCCTTGCTCATTTCATGTCTTCTTTCGATATGTGTGAGTAGTGTAGTAAGGCTAGGTTGTGGGATGGTTAGCATCCCGTAACCAAGGGTGTTGCTTGTTCTTCTCTTGTGATTTTCGTTATTCTAGCTTAAGCATGTGTTAGGGTTAATTTTATGTATCAAAACTTAGAGGTGTTAATCTCCTTGATTAAATGTAGGCAAGGGTTAGACTACTTGCCACATTTGATGCTTGAAGCTATGTCCCTCTTTGTGTTTGTCTAAATGAACCAAAAAGAACCCTAGACATGTTTAACACTTTTGTTAAAAAGAGAAGAATCGAGCTTATCCTTGTGTTATGGGTGTTGATTATCCCTAAACCTAGCCTTTAGTTTAATCTTCAGTTAAAAGCCGTAGATAGGTTAAGTAGCCAGATAACTAAATCCTTCAGTTGGCCATCTCAATGCCAAAGTTTGGTTGGCGGTCCTAACGCCAAAATCTCTACGCAAGCTAATCTCTAAAATAAGTTATGGATGCGCTCCCTGTGGATTTGACCCCGGACTTCCGGGTATTATTATGCTTTCAACCGACCTAGCCCTACACTTGGGGTATTATTATTTCGGCACTCAAAAAGGTTGCAAGCACCAACCCAAGTTCTTGATAAACAGAAAATGGAAGCAGATTCACACTAGCACCAAGATCAAGCAAGGCTTGTTCAATACGCTTCTCTCCAATAGTAATTGCAATGGTGGGACTCCCTGGATCCTTGTACTTCGGCGCGATATTCGTCTGAATAATAGAGCTCACTTGTTTGGTCAAAAAGATCTTCTTTTGGACATTAAGCTTTCGCTTCCGAGTACATAGATCTGTAAGAAATTTCGCATATGAGGGAATTTGCTTGACTGCATCCATAAGAGGAATATTGATCTTCACTTGATTGAATAACTCATGCAACTCCGCATTGAGAATCGGTTTAGCCAAAGCCTTCAAGCGATGAGGATAAGGTGCCGGTGTTGGAACAACTCGAGGGTCCGGTACACTTTCCTTTTCTTTACTCTTTTCCTTCTCCTTATCTTCTGAATCCTCCTTGCTTGCCTCCTTGGGAGATTCCCCAAGGATTGGTGTTGGAATTGAACGTTCGATAGGAGGAGGCAACAAAATAGGCTCCGAAGGCATCTCCACTTGATTATCCACCATCTTCCCACTTCGAAGAGAAATAATAGCCTTTGCTTGCTCAAGGAAAGTCACCCAAGAGCTAGCAAAGTGAACACCTTGAGAAGTCGGATTAGACGTCGGTTGCGGATTAGGTTGAGGTTGTGTTGTAAACTTCCCCTTTTCCTGTTGTAACTTACCCACCATTGTGGTCACATACCCACCATTGTGGTCAACTTACCCAACTGATTTCTGATATCATTCATCATCTGAGTTTGTTATTCATTGATAGCAGTTTGACCCTGCAAGAGAGCACTGAATTGATCTTCCCAAGAACGCTTCGGTGGTTGTTGCTGTTGAAATTGGCCAGGTTACTGAAATGGTTTGCATGAGGGAATGAAGCAGGAGGAGCAAACCCTAGCGGACCTTGAGCTCGAGGGAAACGGAAAGCATTTTGAGGTTGCTTCCATGGTAATTGAGGTGCAGGGAACTCCTTTCATTAGATTGATTCCAACGGAAGGCTGGATGTTGACGTGTCCCCGAATTGTAAGATTGAGAATAGTGATCAAATCGTTGCACTACATGCACCTCCTCCGGAGCAATCCCATTAATCACATTCTTCAAAGCTGGAATATTAGGACAAGCATCGGTAGAATGGCCCACCATCTCGCAAATAACACAAACTTCCTCCACTTGGCATACTACCTTCACCTCTTGAGATTGAGCACTCTTCAACTCCAATTTATCCAGCTTACGAGCAATTTCCTCCAATCAAGTTTCAAAAGCAGTATGTTCAACAATAGAGAACTTTCCGGAGCCGGTAGGACCTTGATTGAACATCGCCTTATCCCCTGGATCTGCAAACTGCCAAGTCTGGGTCTTCTCAGCCAATGACTCATAGTAATCTCAAGCATCCTTTGGTGTTTTCCCCATGAAATCACCTCCTCCCATAGTATCCAGAAGCTGCTTGCTGTCTTGAGAACAACCTACGTAGAAGTAATTAACTCGGAGATACAATGGAAAGTTGTGATGAGGAACCGACATGAGCAAGTCCTTGTATTGCTCCCAATACTTGTGATAAGTCTCTCCATCCCTTTGCTTGAAACTTTGAATCTGATCGATAAGTAACTTCGTCCGGCTGGCTAGAAAGAACTTAGCAGTGAAAGCATCTTGAACCTCCCCCAGTTACGCAGTGACTGAGGCTTCAAAGAATTGAACAATTGTTTCGCCTTGTCCTTTAGAGTGAATGGGAATAACTTCAGGCGAGCTTGATCAAGTTGACCCTGAATTGTAACGAAAGAGTGCAGAATGTTCTCAAACTCACGGATATGCAAATACGGATCCACCAATTCTCACCCCCAAAATTCTGGAATTATCCGAAGGTACTCAGCTTTGAATTCAAATGCATTCCCAGCAGTCAGAGTCAGAATAACGATAGGCGATACTTGAGGAGCTCGTTCTGGATTCAGATAATCACGAAGAGTTCAAACTGGAGCTTCTTCAGCCATTGGGCCTTTGCGATTGCGATTTAATTTGCGCGGCGGAGAATGGGCAGGATACACCCTGGCAATGCTACGGATTCTCGGCAGAGATGAAGAACGATGAAGCCGATTGGAAATTGGGCTTCAGAACACAGCCACAAACAAGTAAATTCTACCAACTAACTAACTAATTACCAATAAACTAACAGACTGGAGGGGCTAGGCCGCCGCCTTAACTCAGCAAACAGAATATGCGAGGAGCTAGGCCACCACCTCGGCTAAGCAATGCAATCAAATTAAGCTAACTATACTAACTAAGCAAAAACTCAATATTTAGCCTGGTTTCGTTACACCTCAGGTTTGGCATGAAACCAGGTTAGAGGTATCCACCAAACTAAATACGAGCTACTAACACAAAAACTACTAAACTACAACTACAAGAAAGAAGCGGGATACTTACAGCGGTTTGTCGAACCTCCAAGAAAGCCATAATAAGAAATCCCTGGCAACGGCGCCAAAAATGCTTCGTTCGTCGATATATCAAATAAGATCACCCCAAGCGTAGGGTATAAGCGTCCAATTGAAGCATAATAATCCGGAAGACCGGGATCGTACCCACGGGAATAATTAATACGGCTTGATTAGAATTGTAGAAGTAAGCAAGGGTTTTCGGCTTTTAGACAGCCAACTTTGTTTTGCTTTGCGGTGGAAAGTAAAAAAGGCTAAATTGAACGAGAATAAACTAGGATAAAAAGTAGGTTAGGTCTAGGATTACTAACACCCACGACTCGAGTTAAATTACATTTTTCACCCAATTACTCGGTTTAAGATACTCAACTAAGGTTCTTAACCCGGAAGATAAGATGGTTTGATTACCAAGCTAGATCTAGAATTTATTTAGCAAACACCTCGAGCGACAGAGCTCTAAGCATCATGTGTGGTAAGTAGGCAATACTCTTACCTACACATGATCAAAGAGGTTAACACCTTAGCAATTTGATAGACAAATCCGAACTACACATCGATTTTCGAACCAAAGATTCAAACTTTATTGGTAAAAAAATGCAATTTTTACTAGAGCTATGAGGTGCTAATCACCCCATGATCTAACCTTGGAAAACTACTCACACATATCTAAAAAGATAAGAGCAAGCAAAAATCTAGCTAACATATTCGAAAACACAACACTAGAAGAAAACTAGATAAAAAGATAGATCGGGAGATTGTAAACAACTTTAATGAAGGAGAAAATAGCAAAAACTAACTAGTAAAGGCTGGAAATTAAAAAGTAAGTGCTAAAAAATGAAGAACATTCAAGAACAAGCTAAAAGCAAAAAGCAATTCAAAATCTAGATCTAGATCTAAGAAAAACGCAACACAAAAGTTGTTTGTACAAGTGACATCACGCCTATTTATAGGCTCCAAGGTACGCGCATGGAATATTCTCCAAGATGCTCCAAAGATACCCTCCGAAGCCCTCGGTACCGATACAAAACATGTTATGCTGCTGTGCAAAGGGGTTCAGTACCGATGGACAAGATATGCTAGTACCCATACCGAAGTGAATTGAGGCTGACGCATGAGATGCTCGGTACCGATTGAAACAATTGGATAGTACCGATACCGAGCGAGCTTAAGGAGCAGCCTTGCTTCGTTGATCCTTGACTTGCTTAATTCGAGCCGTCGGGTCACCTTCAGGTCTTTGACTCTTGTGCTTGAATCCCGGTGACACCGGTCTTGGCCATCTTTAAACCTTGGATGTCTTGACAAGCTTTGACTTTAAAAACTTCTGCTTTGAACGATTTTTCTACAAAACAAAACTACAATACCTTACGAGCAAAAGTAATTAAAAACAATTAATTAAACAATAAAATTAACTAAAACTAGATAACTAGTGTAGACACCCCAATCCGGACCTCGAAGGGTCTTTGACCGCCCCGATGATGAAATAAAGGAAACAAAGCCTTTGCGAGCTTGAATGAAGTATTCCTTCACCAACCATCAGCCCAAACCAACCATCAGCCCAAAAGACCAGAGAAAACCCAAAAAGCCCTGGACCGAACCTAAAGTACCGTGCGCGACACTTCTACACCGCGCGGCGTATCGAAATTTAATACGCCGCACGCAGTCATGAGGTTAACCGCACGGCATTTTTGATAAAGTTCTGACTGGCTCAGAAAGCTGTCGGCCACGCCTATTTGAGCCACAGCTGCAATACGGCTCAGCCGAAAGCACACTTCTGACCCACCCAGAAAATACCTTCAACTTTTGAAATTCAAAATCCAAGGCTCTTGCCTATAAATACACCCCTCCACTCAAGGAAAAAGGGCCTTTGATCACCATTATACCCTTTCTCTCTCTTCTTGCTTTCACACCCACTTTCCCATTTTCAAGCCTTGAGAATGTTGTTCTCAAAAGACATCCTCTAGGCCTTTTACTCCATTTTTCTCCTCACCATTGAAGTTAGTTCCTTACTAACTTTGAGGTCTCAACTACCCAATATACCCATCTATTACACACATCCATACTTCTACCCTCGTTTTCAACCTTCCGACGTCCATCCGCCTTCATCAAAGCTCATTCAAGCTCCAAATCCAAGGTAAAAACCAAGTTTCCTTGGGCTAGGCTCTGTCCTGGCCCTGAGGGGACCTTTCTGTTTTCAGGCTTACCCTCTTTTGGTTAGGATCTGACCCAAAACCTCTTTTACAAAACAAAACCAGTGTTCTGTGCAAAGATCTACTACGCCGCGCGGTGCTTTGGAGCGTCGCACGACGTAGTAAATCTTGCACGCACGGCATTTTAAAAGGATATTGTTTTCTTGATCAAGCTGTCTGGATCACGATCGTCTGTCGTTGGATCTTTTCTGTATACCAAAAAGCAGTCCCAAAATGAGACCATATCTACAAGCCATGTTTTAAACCCCATAGATCTTTTCAAAACAGGCAAACGTATCGAAAATGGTTTTCTTTCCATGGCTTGAAGGAATGGTGCAGATCTGAGATGATCTGACGGCTGTGAGTTGTCTGAAGTTTTTAACTAACACCGTGCGATGTAATGGGTATATCGTGCGAAGCTTTACAAAACTATAAAAGTTTGGTATCCAGATCGGAACCACGCACGGCATATCAGTAAGCCGCGCGTTGTAAGCCGATATGCCACCTGACAGAGGATAGTGATTCAGACAGTCCATTTGTATATCTTTCTTGTTTATATCATCGCCATGCCATCTTTATCATCTCTGTATAGCAAGCACCACTAGCACGGCAATGTGTTATGATTTATCTTGTTCCCCTTTCCCTTTATGTGTTTTTAAGGTTTTCCGAATCGTATTAATCCCCCCATTTAAAATGCTTAGTAGAGACCGGTTTTCACCGGGCGAGCGGGGTGCTTTTCAACAAAACCTTCCCCGTTCGTAACCTGGCTCCCGGATCCAAAATCTCAAACAGATTCGCTAGGCCAAAAAGCCTTTTTCTTTCAAAACAAAACTCTCGGTTTCTCGGATCATCCATCTCAAAAATCCGGGTGGCGACTCTGTCTTAAATCGCGCCTCGGGCGCGGGAGCCCACAGTGGCGACTCTGCTGGGAACTTTTATTCAAAAACTTCTTTTTAAAAAAAAAAAAAATTTACATAAAGAAGTGTTGAATAATCAAGAGGGCCAAACTTGAAAGGCATTTTACTTGGGGGACTTAATGCAATTTGGAGAACTTAACTTTCTTTTACACTATGCACCGCACAAGCTGCGTTGGCGTGTCTTGGCTATCTTGCCCGGTTTACCGGTGACAAGCTCTCCCGGAATGCCTAGCAACCCTCGACTATGATGAGCCATCGTGCTGTTCGACCATTATCTTGCAATACACTCGACATGGGGTAGTACATCTTGGCTCTAGTCCGGGGAACCCCTCTCAAACCAAAACCGGCCTTTGCACTTGTACATAACCATAGAACCTTCCCAACTAGGACAGGAACCCATGGCTAGGACTTATGTGATATATCCTGCTTATGTGTATTTCTTTTCTGTACATACATAACATTCACGCATCATTGCATCCTGCGGGCTAGAGGATTGGGCTCCCTTAGAATTCTTTAGGACTTTTCGGTCTGTCTAGGAGACTATAAATCCATGGGGGTTGTGATACCGCCGGTGTTTGCCGTGCCCGAACGGTTCCCTTAACATGGGATTAACCTTGGAGGTGTGCGTATTTGGATTCTGACGATCACATTGCTCTGTCTCGGATGGTCAAGATAAGGAGATTGGCTCTGGTTCCGAAACGATCGGAATTTAACCTGCCTGACAGTACCTACCCGGATCGCCAGAAATCTTCTGTACAAATGCCCCAAGTGAAACTCAAGTCACGGTAGGTTCTAGGACCTAGGAGGCACGTAGAAGGTAGGACAGACACTCGGGGCGGATTTTGAGTTGTTCCCTTTTGCTTTGCTACAAGTTCAGAAACATTGGACACCTGCAAAAAGAAGAGGCTTTACCCAATTGGTTTCGTCCGTCTCGAAGATTGGTTCGCATAGATACCCTGGAAGAAACCCAACTGGTTGAGGTCCACATAGAACAGGAAGGCCAGTCGTCATTAACAGTTTCACTAAGCCCGGCAATACAGGAGCCTCAATCACTTGAAAATCTCTTATCAATGGCTGACCAAGGAAACGGGATAGAAGAACTTAGGCAAAACATGGCTACCATGGATGCTCAGTTTAAGCAATCCCTTGCTGGGATGGATACGCAACTCAAAGCCTCGGTTGCATCCATGAAAGGCGACATGAATATGATAATGGAGTCTATGCAAGAGGTCTGTGACAAGCTTTTGGTTAAAACTGACATACCCAAGGAGGAAACGCCAGCCAAAGACACGCCGGCAATCGATCCTAATCTAGTCGCCCTTATGGTTCAAATTGGGAAGTTGGAAGAATCAATGCAAGAAAATAAGCGATTAGGGAGAGGAGAGATTGACATGAACAAATTGTGCATGTTCCCCAACGCGAAGTTACCGGAAAAGTTTAAAGGCGTGGATTTTGCAAAGTTTGACGGTACCGGAGATCCAAAAGCTCACCTCCAAGGGTATGTTGGTTCACTCACCATGAGAGGAATCGAGAAGGAAGCCATGGCCCAACTATTCCACGAATCTATGTCGGGGCCAGCTTTGCAATGGTTTCTTACCCTGGAACCCTCTAAGAAAAAGACTTGGGAAGATATTGGGACGGCATTTGTGGCTCAATACGATTTCAATGTCGATCTAAAGATGACCACGAGGGAACTAGAGAGCACCAAGATGGGTGAGAAAGAAGGCTTCGCCGACTTTGTGAAACGTTGGAGGGCTAAAGCCACTCAGATGCAAAGCAAACCAGACTTAAAAGAACAAATAAGGATCATCACCAAGAATCTGCCCAACTCTTTTGCTCCATACATGGTTCTCTCTCAGGCGGCCCCGAATTTTGAAACTTTCTACGACTCGGGCCTGGCTGTAGAGGAAGCACTGCGAGACGGAACATTGGAAAGGAAGGAATCAACAGCAAAGCCCAAAAGGGTATATTCAGGGAACAGCAATGTCCTCTTCGGGAATTCCAATCAGGCTGGAACTTCATCCACCAAACCGGCAGAAGTAAACCAAATTTCAGAAAAACCAAAGTCCCAACAAAGAGCCTTTACCCAATTTAGCACTCCTAGATCCGCCTTGCTCAAAAAGCTTACTGAAGTAGGAGTGCTGAATCCCCTTCAGCCACCACAGAACATTCCACCCAACCTAAACCAGAACGTCTACTGCAATTTCCACCAAATGCATGGCCATACCACTGACAATTGTATCCGTCTCCGTCATGAGATTCAAAACCTCATCGACAATAAAGTCATTGATACCCCTCCTTATGACAAACCAAACACCATGACAAATCCCTTGCCACAGCATAATGTCCCATTCCATATCAACCAAATCACCCAAGTCAAAAGCCAAGACTTTGACCCTACCTCTTTCATCATCCCTGATACCGAACCAGAGCCTGTTGTAGAGATTCCTTAAGAAATTGCCCTCTGTTACCTTTGGGATTGGGGAGATTTGATTGCCGATTGGGAGGAGTTTGAAGTTGTTAATTTCCAAGAAGATGTAAATCCATTCTTTGAGCCAGGATGGGAAGTTGATTGGCAAAACATTTATGCTGACCCTCTTGATGGATTTTCTTTGAATATGATGTTCAACTTGCCAGAAATGCCTGAATGGGAATGGAATCCAATCCCGGATGAGTACCAACTCTTGGCCTGGAGTGATCCTCTAGATACCTTCTCTATACCCATGCTGTTTGCAGAAGAATATCAACCACCGGCAGTGATCTACAACGGGCCTGAACCTGTTCCATTTCGACCAAACCTCTCCTCCTACCTCTACGATCTCATAGCAAACGACCCATACAACAACGTAGGTCTTGCTCCATACCCAGAACCGCCAGGCCCCGAAGAAGATATGGCTAGTAATGAGTTCAACCCAATGGACTACCTAGTCGACGAAATTAAGTCAGAGTCATCTGTCACTTTCCCAAAAGATGCCGATGTTGCCATGATGAATTTGTGGGAAAATGAACCAGGTGCTAAGACAAACCTGTGGGGTAATACGGAAATCATCAACATAAAGGTGGGGAACGAAGAATGGACCGTAAATAGGGCAGTAGCAGAAGCTGAGAAATGGAAGCCGAAGATCTGTGGGAAGACCTGGTTGTCGCTGACTTGGCTGCCAACCTCCAAGACACCACCATTGGAAACAAACGCAAGGCCCTTGCGGATTTGTGGAATGAAGAGTCCAAATACCAACAGATTGGTCAATTAACCAGGAGTGGTCGAGTATATCAACCCCCTAATCTTCAGATCGGAGAATCTTCCAACCCTTCAGCTCCACCGACCAAAGAACCTTCTAACCCGTTCGTTACCCCAATCAAAGATACCTTCCAACCCTTTGCCCCACCAGTTAACGAACCTTCGCGCCCTGAGAAAGACCCAGAAAGAATGATCAAGCGCCAGCTTGAACAGACTCCAGCCAAAATGTCTGTTTGGGACGTGCTTGTTCATTCCACCCGCCATCGCGAAAGATTCATCCAAGCTCTCTCTCACCTAAAAGTCTTTTCCGCCATAACCCCTGATGAACTTGTGGCACTCATCAAAA
Source organism: Rhododendron griersonianum (assembly GCA_018127125.1). Lineage (NCBI taxonomy): Eukaryota > Viridiplantae > Streptophyta > Magnoliopsida > Ericales > Ericaceae > Rhododendron > Rhododendron griersonianum. The sequence continues at coordinate 36,923,996 of CM030789.1, forward strand.
CCATACCCGTCAAACATGCTATCACCTTCACTGATCGAGATTTGCCTGCTGATGGAACTGATCACAATCGACCACTCCATATCACTCTGAAATGCCATGAAAAATGGGTACCGGTAATCCTAATTGACAACGGATCAGCAATCAATGTCTGCCCACTCCGTGTTGCTTATTGTCTGGGATACAAAAATAGTGATTTCTCTCCATCAGAAGTCAAAGTTCGGCCATATGACAACACCCGTCGGATGTGACTGGCACCCTCATGCTTCCTATGACTTTTGGGCCTTACCAAACGGATGTAGAGTTCCATGTGGTAAACATTCCTGCGTCCTTCAACCTACTGCTGGGTAGACCTTGGATGCATCGACCTGACATCATGGCAGTTCCTTCAACGCTCCACCAGAAAGTTAGACTGGGACTGGAAACTGGGATGCTCACCATTCATGGCGACTCTGGGATTCGCGCTCCTGTGGAAGACAATGCCCCGCTTTTGGAGATACAACATGGGGAAGAGGACGTTGCCCTGGGCGGCTTCTCTCTTGACACCTCTCGTTCTGTTTTCACTGTCAAGATTGATGACGACTTCGTCGTTAGTAATGTTGCCATAAAGATAATGAAGAAAATGTCCTACATGCCAGGATTGGGGCTGGGAAAGAATCTTCAGGGGCCAGCACAATTTGAAGAACCAGGAACTTTAACCCGCGTAACAGGTGTGGGATACCACCCTTCCGAGGATAGGAAGGAGAAGAAAGGAGATAGGTTGGAAGATTATTTTGTCAAAGAGAAGGCAAAGCAGATTTATCAAGGGCAGCCGGAACCATTCTGGGACAAAGAAACCAAAACCTTTCTACTAGGGTTTGAGATATTTGCCAATGATGTCTGGCCTGAAAGTGATGAAGAGCTAGAAGCGGTGATCAAACCAGCGAAGACGACAGATTGGGTTGAAACTCTTGCTGTGGGTAGCCTAGCGACCTTATTCGAGGAGGACGAACCATCGGGTATAGTCGTGGAAGCAGAAGTGCAATGGCAGGGGCAGGAGGCCCCCGAAGATCCAACTTCACTCATCATGGATGCCGCTGGAGATTATAAGAATTGGACTTTCATACCAAGCGCAACCAGTCATGAGTCTGAATCTGAAGCTGAGTCCTTTAAGTCTTCTGAGTCCTTTGAGTCTTCTGGGTCTTCTGAGTCTTCTGAGTCTTCTGAGTCTTCTGAGTCTGTTGAGTCCGAGTCGGTGCCTCTTGGTCCAACTCCTCAGAGTCTGTATTTTGAGTTTGAGTCTACCCGTGTGTATGACGCCCTCGAGGCCTCTGCTAATGATGAAATAAATGAACCTGATTCCGCTTACTTCCCTGATTTTGAAATAAATTGTGTCGACCCCAATGATGAAGAGATCGAGTTCGAGGGGGAAATCCCTGAAGAAATTCGGTCCCTAATCGAACGGGAAGACAAAAGGCATGCTCAGCCTGTAAAAAAGAAGAAGTTGTTTCAATAAATTTGAGGGATGAAGGGAATCCCCGAATGGTCCAGATCGGTTCCGCGCTGTCCGAAGAAGAGCGTCGGGCTCTCGTGGAATTGTTAAAAGAATTCGAAGATGTTTTTGCATGGTCACACGCTGATATGCCTGGAATTGATCCTGAAATCGTGGAACATCGGATTCCCCTTCACCCTGACGCAAAACCAGTAAAACAAAAACTGAGACGCATGAGGCCTGATTGGGTGCTTAAAATAAAAGAGGAAGTAACTAAACAGATCAATGCTGGGTTCTTAATGGTAACTAAATACCCTCAGTGGGTTGCTAACATCGTTCCCGTTCCAAAGAAGGATGGCAAAATCAGGGTCTGTGTGGACTTCAGGGACTTAAACAAAGCTAGCCCCAAGGATGACTTCCCTCTGCCCCACATTGACGTGCTAGTTGACAACACCGCGGGACATGCCTTACTTTCCTTCATGGATGGTTTCTCAGGATATAACCAGATTCTCATGGCCCCGGAAGACCGAGAGAAGACCACGTTCATTACTGAATGGGGAACCTATTGCTATCGGGTCATGCCTTTCGGGCTGAAGAACGCTGGCTCCACCTATCAGCGAGCTGCTATAACCTTGTTGCATGATATGATTCATAGAGAGGTGGAGGTTTACGTTGACGACATGATCGTTAAGGCAAAAGAGCGAGAAGGCCACTTACCCGCGTTGAGGAAGTTCTTCGAAAGGATAAGAAAGTACAGGATGCGCCTCAACCCGGCTAAATGCACGTTTGGAGTCACTACAGGGAAAATGCTCGGGTTCATGATCACCACTCGCGGCATCGAAATCGATCCATCAAAGATTAAGGCCATTCTGGAAATGGAACCACCACGGACAGAGAAAGACGTAAGGAGTTTCCTTGGCAAAATACAGTTCATCAGCCGGTTTATTGCAAAACTGACTTCAACATGCGAACCCATATTTTGTTTGCTCAAGAAAGGAACACCATTTGCGTGGAACGACAGATGTCAGCAAGCTTTCGAGGCCATCAAAGCCTACCTAAGGAATCCGCCAGTCTTGATGCCACCGGAACCAGAAAACCTTTGATCCTATACTTGTCAGTCACTCCGTCTTCCATGGGGTGCATGCTGGCACAGGAAGGAGACGATGGGGATGAAAGGGCTGTCTATTACCTCAGTAAGAAGATGGTTGGGTCTGAAGAACGTTATACTCCATTAGAAAAGACGTGTTTGGCACTTATTTGGGCTTCCACCAAGTTAAGACATTACATGCTGGCCTATTCGGTAAGACTAATATCACGAATGGATCCTCTGAAGTACTTATTCGAAAAGCCAGCACTCACAGGAAGAATGGCACGATGGCTATTGATGCTGACAGAATTTGAATTGAGATATGTCAGCAAAAAGTCAGTAAAAGGAAGAGCTGTCGCTGAATTTTTGGCCGACTGCCCAGTCGAAGGAAAGGAAGATGCCGAATTTGAGTTCCCAGATGAAGGCATATTGACCATAGTCGAGGACGTGTGGCGGTTGTATTTCGATGGAGCAGCCAATCAGAAAGGATTCGGAATTGGCGTGCTATTGATTTCACCGGATGGGTCGCATATCCCGCTTGCATTTAAGCTTAACTTCGAAGTCACCAACAATCAAGCGGAATACGAAGCTTGCATTGTTGGTATGGAAGCAGCCATTGAAATCGGTATAGAAAAGTTGGAAGTTGTGGGAGATTCAAACTTGGTCGTTTCTCAAGCAAACGGTGATTGGAAAGTCAGGGAAGAGAAGTTAAAGCCGTACCATCAAGATCTCGAAGATCTCATTCCCCATTTTAACAAAGTAACTTTCACTCATGTCCCGAGACTCAGGAATCAATTCGCTGATGCCTTGGCAACATTAGCCTCTATGGTCGAAATCCCTGTCGGTGTGAAGCTAAGGCCGATTATGATCGAGTAAAGGGACACCCCAGTATACCAACATGTCATGGCCATTAATGAACCCGAGGACGGTCACCCTTGGTTCTACGATATCTGGAGATTCGTGGAAAGAGGAGAGTACCCCTCTGAAGCAAGCAAGAAAGACAGGATCGCCCTTCGGAGAATGGCAGCTCAGTACATCATTTGTGGAGGAAACCTATACCGAAGGCCTCACTGTAGAACCCACAAACTGTGTATTCATGGTGAGGAGGCAAAAAGGGTGATGGAGGAAGTCCACGAAGGAGTATGCGGTCCTCGCATAAACGGCATGATGCTTGCCAAAAAGGTTTTGAGACAAGGCTACTTCTGGTCCACCATGGAGACGGAATGTGTGGAATACGTACGACGTTGCCATAAGTGCCAAATTCACGCTAACCTCACGCATGTTCCACCACATGAGTTGCAGCAAAGGACCTCGCCGTGGCCTTTCTCGACATGGGGTATTGACGTCATCGGAAGGATTGTGCCGGCAGCCTCTAATGGCCACAAGTTCATCCTGGTGGCTATCGATTACTTCACGAAATGGGTAGAAGCAGCCTCGTATGCAACCCTGACCGCGGTTCAAGTCGCGCACTTTATCAAGCAAAACGTTATTTATCGGTATGGGGTCCCACAGGCATTCGTATCCGATAATGGGGTTCATTTCAAAGGCCGAGCAAGGGAAGTCTTGGAAGAGTTCCAGATCCAAATACACAAGTCAACAACCTACCGACCGCAGACCAATGGGGCCGTGGAGGCGGCCAACAAAACAATCAAAACCATCCTGGAAAAGACCATTCAATCTGCAAGGGATTGGCACGAACGACTACCTTTGGCATTGTGGGGATACCGCACGTCTGTGCGTACACCAACAGGGGCAACTCCGTACTCTTTGGTTTATGGCATGGAGGCCGTACTCCCCATAGAATTAGAGGTTCCATCCCTCCGGACCATGATCAAATGCAATGTGCAAGAGGCAGATTGGCTGAGCAACCGGTTTGAAGAACTTATGTTATTCGATGAACGTCCTTTAAGGGCACTTTACCACATTCAAGGATATCAAAGGAGAATTGCGCGTGCATTCAATAAAAAAGTGAAGCCCAGGGGCCTGGCAGAAGGCGACATGATTCTGAAGGAGATACGAGCACCAATCTATGATCCACGAGGGAAGTTCCGACCAAAATGGTCTGGGCCATATATCATCAAGACTATCCTATCCGGAGGAGCTACGCAACTCATCGATCTGGTCGGAAACGAATTCTCAACTCTAGTCAACCTGGATCAACTCAAGCGCTACTACCCCTGAGAGAAGCTTGCTGGGCTGAAAACTGCAAGGGCAGTCAGTTCCAGGCAAAAATTAGAGCAAAGGCCTGCTAGGATGAAAACCCGCAAGGGCATCTTAGGCAAAAGTCAAGGCATACAATGAACGAGCTCGCTAGACCGAAAACCCGAAAGGGCGGTACTAGGCAAAAATTAGAGCGCAAAAGGAAAGTGCCAAAACCAGAGCGAACCCTATCCTTGAACTACATCATGACCTGATTCCTTCATCAAAAAGGATACGTATGCAGTCTCACTATGAGACTTGGTCACGATCAATCAAAACAAAATTCCAGGTTGACAGAATCCAGAAAGGCAGAATCAAAGAGGGGGAGACCCTCTATAACTCACTTTATTAATATAACTGCTTCTAATACATAAGGCTGAGCATGATTTTCAAAAATAAAAGCGCAATACAATAAAAGGAGGTCCATGATTTATTCAATGATCAGGGTAGTAAGATCGAGTCAGTTTCTTTGGGCACCTGCCCTCGCAGCAATGTCCCTCTTGAGCCATTTTCTGTAACTCCCACGCACTGCAATAGATGGGTAAGGATGAGAATCGGTCACCTCGCGAGACCTCCAGAATCGCTGGTAGTTACAAAGAACTGAATGGCGGAAGAAAGGCAGAACTACATCCACCAGAATCTCTACAGGAACCTCCTGTCTCAAACCAAGCTGACGCTGAATCCGATAGGGGATGTAAAAGGTAAAAGCCTCCAGCCCGGGAAGAACCACCCACTGGGAACCCATATAATGCACAGTCATGGGCGGAAGATCAAGCCAAGAGCTTTTCCAGGAAATAGTCTCAGCCCGTTGACGCTTGAAGAAGTTGACCCACTCGGAAACTCGCCTGTCCGCAAATTCAAAGCACCGAGAGGAAATAACCTAGCCCCGTACGCCAAGTTGCCAGAAGGGAGAGTCAGTATGTTCACCTTATCACACAGCCAAATCTGCCAAATAGAGAAAACAAGTGAGAAACCAATAGAAAGCCAAGCCCAACGTTAAGGAAAATAGGAAGAGCTGAAAAGAGGGAAGATGAGGCGAAAACTAACCTGCAAGAGAAGGGGGCTACCTCCAAAAGTCTCAGTCTCTCCAGAACGAACCCTGTCTAAACCCATCAGTGTCTCAGCCAATACCATTGGAATCACATCCTTCCGAGCTCCAATCTGCACTGCAATACTGACCAGTGCCGAGCTAGCATGACCAGTGGAAGGAACCAAGAAGTAAGCGGCAAGTAAGCACATACAAAGAGCAGTCATGCGCCGAGAGTGGTAGGTTGCGTTCGCTAGATTGCCAAGAGGAGAGAACATCTCAATGAGGCGCATCACGTTGAGATGACCATTGCTAACCAAGTAACGAGCAATACCGTCATTCAAACCAAGAGAGGCAGCAAGAACCTTGGACATGTTCTCGCGCACGGGAGGGACAATGACATCTCCAGAGCCGAAGCCGCCAAGATAGGCGCAAAACTCCTCGATTGTAGGGCAAAGCTCCTGTCCACCAAAGCGGAATACGTGCACCTCCGGATCCCAGAGACTTATGGCAGCCTTTAGGAGCTCAGGGCGAAGGCGGATGTTACGAAGGTATCTCATAGAGTAGAGACCATGCGCCCGAAAGTTGAGCCAATCGACCCCTTCCATGGAAATCAACCATGGCCGTAGCGAGCCGGTGAGAGAAAGAGCCATTGGGAGGAGATGAAGATTTGAGGAAGAAAGATATGGTTAGTATGAGACCTAAGGCCTGAATTTATAAAAGGATAGAGGAGACAACTTCAACTTCCAAAAGAGCCTTGGGTTCCAAAAGTGTAGATTTTCCATGAGTCTTGCATAGGGAAAAGCTTGGTCATGCTCTAAAAGAACAAAGTAGACATGCATTGGCCCGGATATGTTATAGAACAGGTCAAACTTCAACCTTCGTGCAATCTGTCTTGGGAAGCAGCAAAAGGCAGAATATCAGAAAAAGTGCCGCGCGGTGTAAAGAGGTAGCGCACGGCATACCAAAACCAGGAGAAAAACGCGGCATAACATGGATACGCCGTGAAATCAGATGAAGCCACGCACGGCGCTTTGTAGCCCCGCACGGCATATTAAGTCTGCATTTCTGCAGACTTTGATAGCAGAGGTTTGAAACCTATTCAAGGCACTCGCAAGCATCACCAACCATCAAAACATGTCTCAATGGGTATTTGGGACTCCAAGGCACTCCCGCTTCAAGCCAACTCTCAAAATTCGACGTGAGGACACCAAAAAGTCAATAAAACCCATTTCCTAAGTCATGTCAAGGTATTGGAGTCCGTTTCGAGCCGTTTCAAGTTGGTCTTTCGGGTCCTACAGGTCATAATGGCCAAAGGTGACCTGGTCCAAGTTCCGTTTCGTGGTTAATGTCAAAATATGAGATTGTTACCCTCCAAAGTCAAGGTTTTCTTGCTTTTCAGGCATGTTTTCAAGCGGTTTTCGGTTTTTGAGTATCATAATCACGTGTCAAGTATCCAGGGTCATTGTTGATAAACAAGAGTCCGCGACAGGGGTAGTTTCGTAAAGTCTTGCACAAAGGGATCAGTTTTTTTTTCAGAAATATTCGGTTATCTTCTTTGATTTCTATTCCAGTATCAATAAATCTTTGCCCTAACGTACTGCTCATCATAAAACTCAAGTTCGCTTCAGATTATGGCTCAAAGGACTAGTTGCATGCATTGGTTAGTGTTTCTGTTATTCAATCTTTCTTAAGCAAACGACAATAAGGGAAGTTGAATGACGAAAACAATGACATAAATAAGCTTCTCTATATATATAATCTCCAAGATATCCATGAGTCGAAGTACCAAAAGGCGTGCAAGCCCCAAAATCCTATCTACTGAGGGTAAACAGGCACCCTTCCAAAAGAAGCACGCAGGCTCCATTCAAAAAGCAAAGGTAAAACAAAAGGGAACTCAACTCTCATCCTCGTCCTCGTCATCGTCCTCACCCTCCTTGCCGTCCTCCCCAGAGGCCTCCTCCGCCTGAGAACTGGCTACCTCCTTAGTACCTGACGCTCTAGGCACCGTACTCCCTGAGGTGTCCGAGAGGTCAACGTCCGTCGGCTCCTCAGTCTCGTCAGAGACGTCGACCGGCTCGTCCTCTGTCCCCCCAGAAAGCCGCTGCCTCTTCGACGGAGGCTTCTCCCGCGAGCCTGCAGAGGAAGCCTAAGGCACCTGCATGCGCACAAACTTCATGCGCAGCCCACGCGAAGCCCCTCCTCCAGCCTGTAATAACATGGTATTCATCATTTGCATTGTAATCATGGTATAAGCAATAGGAAATAAAAGCAAAGGGTTCGAAAGCTTTACCATAGTCCCACCAGCACGAGGAAGCACCTCTGGGGCACGCCCCATAGTGTACTGCCTCACCAGCTGCTCCAGGCCCATCATGGCCTCGGCCATCTCTCTCACGTACTCCGGAGTCGCCTGCACAATAGGTCAATTGTTTAGAACGTACAGTGATACTAACAAGTAAGTGCAAATGGGCGAAAGAGTGCAAGTTATACCTGAGCGAGGAACTCCGGAGCTGCGACCGTGGGACGCGGCACCACCACTACACCAGAAACCCCCTGGGCAGTCGTCACGTCCACGGTCCAGGAGAGCCGAGGCAAGCTGGTCCCACTCGGACCTGCACCGTCACCTCGACCTCCAACGCTACCCTCGCGTCCTCTGCCTCTCCCTCCTCTCCGTCCTCGTCCGCCTCTACCACCTGCAGCACCTGGCGCTCGAAGCGTCGCCTCCCGAGCAGCAGCCCGTACCCCGAAACTCGGCATCAAGTACCGAGCCCGGTACTCAGAGTAGTCCACGCCCGTCTGGAAGAGCGGCTCCAGCTCAAGGTCCGGTCGTACGAACCGCTCAACCTCTCCCCTGGTGTACAAGCTCGTCTGCTGCACCAGAGCAGGGAGGGGACCAGGGACTCTAAAGGCGTCCAACCTCAGCGACTGACGTGACACCCAGTCACCCAGGTACCACTACCAGCCGTAAGGGGACTCGAGCAGCACTCTCCCTCATCACCTCCCTACTCCGGACCAAGTAAGGAAGCTCGCAGCGGTCCCACGCACGCCAGCGAATCTGCAATCAAAGGTGAACAACATCAGCATGAGACTTGAATAAGAACTGTCAAACAAATGAAAGCATGCGAGATATAATCATACCCGGTCAGGACGAAGCTCGTCTAAGAAGAGGCGGTAGGCGTTCAAGTCGCCCTTCCCCTTCTTCACTCCCCGGAACTCCTTGGACCAGCGTAGGGCCCGGGGAAGCACTGTGTCACTAGGGCAGGAGGTCTCGGGAGGGTACATATCCAGTACCTCGTACGTCCACAGCTGCAGAATCAAACATCAAGGATTAGCACAGGATATGCAATAAGCGAATAGAAAGACAAATAAAGGCGAGAGAAGTTCGAAATGTACCTCCCAGACCCTCCAGTAACCGCCGAGGCTCTTCCCCGCTCCTCGGGAAAGAGACCCCATGAAGGCGTAACACGCCCCCAAAGCTGCACCGCCCCAGTCGAAACGGGCTATCTCCCCGACGTCCCTCAAGGCCGGTAGGAGCGAAAGGTGTACTCGGTTGCACCTGTTGGGAAACAGGGACGCACCGAGCAAGTACAACAGAAAGCACCGCGCCATCTGCTCCTCCTGCACCCTGTCAGTCGGGAGTTCCTCTGTCCAAAACCCCAACAGCTGAGCGTACTGGGTGTCCTCCTTCTCCGCCCTCAACACGTACCCCAGTGTCTCTCGCTGGAGCACCGCACTCCTCCCTGTAACAGCGTCGTAGGGGATAGGGTCACCCCCGACCCTCAGACCAGTGATCGCCGCAAAGTCCAGCGGCGTCACCGTCAACTCACCAAAAAGGAAGTGGAACGTGTTCGTCGTGTCCCACCACCTCTCAGCTAGTGCCCTCACCACCTGGCGATCGTTGCTCGCCCTCGTCAGCACGCTCACAAACTCCCCGAAGCCCGCCTGTCTCACAATCTCCCTCACAGCCTCAGGAAGTCTCTCCCAGAATGTCGGCACGTCGGCCGCACCACTGTAGCACGAGATGGTGATCGCCTGTTGCAATAAGTGGATAACATTCAGTAAACAGGTATACTATTCAAAGCAAATACGGCATTCAGAGTAAAGAAATGAAAGTACGATATATTGGAATTTGAAGTGCAAGTGTTTAAGGCATACCTCGTCTCGGCGCAAAGAAAGGTGCTGCTGTGGGTCCCTCAGAACCAGAGCCTCGTCGTACGTGGGCCGCGCCGGTCTGTAGGCGTCCAAAAGTGTAGGGACCACTACGTGCTGAAAGGGCACGTAGGACTCCGCCACGTAAGGTCCGCGCCCCTTCAGGGCCACCGTCGCCTCCTCCACAACACTCCTCCGAGGAGCTGTCTCACCTCCGGCGGCCTCCTCCTCTACTCCCTGTGGCCCTCCAGCGGCCCCTGTCTCAAGCTCAACCTGGAGCACCCTCTCTTGAGCCTCAAGTAAAGTCGCAGCCAGTCCAGGCACCCCCCGCAAGGTCTCAACCAAGTCCTCAAGGGACGCCTCCTCAAGGTAGTCGCCTAAACCTATGGGCCGCCACGACCCTGCACCCTCGCCGCTGCCAACAAACATAGCTGGCGTCTCCCTCTCCTCCACCAACTCCTCCTCAACAACAAGACCCTTCCCCAGGTCAGTCCGGGGCTCTCTCACAAGGGAGGCCTCTGTCACCACCTCCGCTCCGTCAGACCTGTCACCACTGTGAGTCTCCATAACCCTCTCCTCCAAACCAACTGCACCCTCTGTCCGGTCCGTAGCCTCGTCCTCACCCCTAGGCTCCACTGCACTCGGAGTCTTTGTCTCCTGGCCATACCCGGCCAACACCCTGCTACCACCGTCACCGCCGTCACTACCAACCGCCGCGGCAGCCGAGGCCGAAGCCTCCTCGGCCAATGCCGCCGGGGCCGAGACCCCCACGGTCTCCGGCCCCACCTCAGCTGTCACGCCGCTCCCCGGGGCCACCATGGCCGGTACAACCTCGACCCGCGGGGGTGATCACCCTCGGGTATATCCGTGCTATCCATGAGAGAGAGAGACGGGAGAGAGAGAGAACAGCGAGAGAGAGAGAGATGATCGGGAGAGAGAAGGAGGGACGAGAGAGAGAGACGTTCGAGAGAGACAGGAGAGAGAGAGGGAAGTTCAAACGAACGGGGCGTACTGTGTACGCCCCGTATATATATATATATATATCCTCTGAACCGGTTCGTTTCGACTTTAAATGGACCGGGTTTGAAGAGAGGTGTACCGCACGGCATAATGGATAGAAGCGCGCGGCATAATATATTAACTGGATGAGGATTCTCGAGTTACCACGACTCACGGCATTACCCATGCTGCGCACGGCATACTGGGTTGGTTCGACAGTTTAGATTCTGAGGGCAGTTTCTGACAATGGCATTCACATTCGATTCCGTTCAATTTCAAACAGTATGATCATGAAAAGGCAGACAAGCGATGACAAGAAAGGAAGTTTTTTCATTCCATGAAGCCCAAGGTAATCCCCCGGGATTTTCATTACATCGTTCAAAAAAAAAAAAAGAGAAAATCCAAAACAAAAAGAAAAAAAAATCCTACTAGCCCCCTTTCTTCTGCCTTAATCCTCATCCTCAGTCGCTCCCTCCACCGGACGCACCATCCCCTTCGCCGAAACGGTCATCCGAGCCATTCGGATTCCCCTCCGAGTCCTCTGCAGTCCCATCCGAATCACGCCCCGGTGCATACTCCGGGTCATGTTTGCTGTCCATCTGATCAAAAGCAAAGTCTTGATGGTTGGACACTGCGCGGCGAAGAGTGCGAATCGTTGATATGAGCCTTGCAATCTGACGGTTTAGTTGCTCAATCTCCTCACGATAAAAGCCCATTTCTGCTTCCAAAGAGATCACCCGCGCTGTCAAGTCGCCTTCCGCCATGTCTTGAGAGTAGTTTATGAATTCAGGAAATCTAGAGAGACTTGGGAGAATGGTGCATAGAATGAGGCATCACCATCCCCTTTAAAGGAGTCCTGACCGACGAAAGGGCACGCCTGTATTAATGGGCACCCTTAAACCAGCCAACTGATCTCGGAAATCGAAGAGGTGCATGGAAAAACGAAATGTCGCGCGCCACATCGAACGCCCGCACGGCATTATGGCTTCAGAGGAATAAATGTGTTTTCTCAGAAAATTGAGCACCCTAGCCACCAAAAGTCATCTCGGAAACCAAAAGCTCCAGCCGTTTTGCAGCAGAAATCCTTTAGATTAACGTGCATTAATGTTGAGATCATTTGATCCTAGTCCCCCAGGGACTCGCAAAATTTCCCCGTCCCCCGAGGACTGGCCGTATTCACATTTGCTCGCAGTATTTGCTAGATTCGCGTTCCTAGTCTCAAATCAATTTCAAATTTTGCCTCCCGAAGGCTTGTCTCAATTCAAGTCTCAAATCAATTTCAAAAATTCGCCTCCCGAAGGCTCGTCTCAAATCAAGTTTCAATTCAAGTCTCAAATCAAGTCTCAATTCAAGTCTCAATTCAAGTCTCAAATCAATTTCAAAATTCGCCTCCCGAAGGCTCGTCTCAAATCAAGTCTCAATTCAAGTCTCAATTCAATTTCAAAATTCGCCTCCCAAAGGCTCGTCTCAAATCAAGTCTCAATTCAAGTCTCAAATCAAGTCTCAATTCAATTTCAAAATTCGCCTCCCGAAGGCTTGTCTCAAATCAAGTCTCAATTCAAGTCTCAAATCAATTTCAAAATTCGCCTCCCGAAGGCTCGTCTCAAATCAAGTCTCAATTCAAGTCTCAAATCAAGTCTCAATTCAAGTCTCAAATCAATTTCAAAATTCGCCTCCCGAAGGCTCGTCTCAAATTTTCAAAAGGGCTTACTTCGAATTTTTCGCATGGTTTGATACGATTGCATTGTCCTAATTGAACTACGTTGGTCTGATCCCTAAAAACAGGGTACGTAGGCAGTTCCACGAACGCGACCACCATTGTCATTTACTTGCATTTTCGAGCATTTTGTTTTCTGTTTCTGTTCAAAGACTTTAGAGCGAACGGATCGGGAAGCCTATTCTTTAAGCGTCACTCGTATCAAAACAATGATATCCGAGTTACGTTAAAGAGGGACTACTGTAGACACCCCAATCCGGACCTCGAAGGGTCTTTGACCGCCCCGATGATGAAATAAAGGAAACAAAACCTTTGCGAGCTTGAATGAAGTATTCCTTCACCAACCATCAGCCCAAACCAACCAGAGAAAACCCAAAAAGCCCTGGACCGAACCTAAAGTACCGTGCGCGACACTTCTACACCGCGCGGCGTATCGAAATTTAATACACCGCGCGCAGTCATGAGGTTAACCGCATGGCATTTTGGATAAAGTTCTGACTGGCTCAGAAAGCTATTGACCACGCCTATTTGAGCCACACCTGCAATACGACTCAGCCGAAAGCACACTTCTGGCCCGCCCAAAAAATACCTCCAACTTTTGAAATTCAAAATCCAAGGCTCTTGCCTATAATTACACCCCTCCACTCAAGGAAAAAGGGCCCTTGATCACCATTATACCCTTTCTCTCTCTTCTTGCTTTCACACCCACTTTCCCATTTCCAAGCCTTGAGAATGTTGTTCTCAAAAGACATCCTCTAGGCCTTTTACTCCATTTTTCTCCTCACCATTGAAGTTAGTTCCTTACTAACTTTGAGGTCTCAACTACCCAATATACCCATCTATTACACACATCCATACTTCTACCCTCTTTTTCAACCTTCCGACGTCCATCCGCCTTCATCAAAGCTCATTCAAGCTCCAAATCCAAGGTAAAAACCAAGTTTCCTTGGGCTAGGCTCTGTCCTGGCCCTGAGGGGACCTTTCTGTTTTCAGGCTTACCCCCTTTTGGTTAGGATCTGACCCAAAACCTCTTTTACAAAACAAAACCAGTGTTCTGTGCAAAGATCTACTACACCGCGCGGTGCTTTGGAGCGTCGCACGACGTAGTAAATCTTGCACGCACGGCATTTTAAAAGGATATTGTTTTCTTGATCAAGCTGTCTGGATCACGATCGTCTGTCGTTGGATCTTTTCTGTATACCAAAAAGCAGTCCCAAAATGAGACCATATCTACAAGCCATGTTTTAAACCCCATAGATCTTTTCAAAACAGGCAAACGTATCGAAAATGGTTTTCTTTCCATGGCTTGAAGGAATGGTGCAGATCTGAGATGATCTGACGGCTGTGAGTTGTCTGAAGTTTTTAACTAACACCGTGCGATGTAATGGGTATATCGTGCGAAGCTTTACAAAACTATAAAAGTTTGGTATCCAGATCGGAACCACGCACGGCATATCAGTAAGCCACGCGTTGTAAGCCGATATGCCGCCTGACGGAGGATAGTGATTCAGACAGTCCATTTGTATATCTTTCTTGTTTATATCATCGCCATGCCATCTTTATCATCTCTGTACAGCAAGCACCACTAGCACGGCAATGTGTTATGATTTATCTTGTTCCCCTTTCCCTTTTTGTGTTTTTAAGGTTTTCCGAATCGTATTAATCCCCCCATTTAAAATGCTTAGTAGAGACCGGTTTTCACCGGCGAGCGGGGTGCTTTTCAACAAAACCTTTCCCGTTCGTAACCTGGCTCCCGGATCCAAAATCTCAAACAGTTTCGCTAGGCCAAAAAGACTTTTTCTTTCAAAACAAAACTCTCGGTTTCTCGGATCATCCATCTCAAAAATCCGGGTGGCGACTCTGTCTTAAATCGCGCCTCGGGCGCGGGAGCCCACAACTAGCGCACTCTACATTGCATTATCGGGTGCTTATCAGCAGTCAGCACGCAGATTGCTAGGGCAAACCGACATTGGGCCTGAACGGCGGTATCTTCTGTGTCACCTTCTGGGCCGTACCATTCCATCAGGCGCATAATGTTGACTTGACCACCGCTCAGCAAATTCTCTGCTGCTCCTCCGGAGATATTGAGACAACTCTTCAAAAGCTTAGGCATGCTCTTTCGATAAGGCGACACGACGATCACACTAGAGGCGAAGCCCTAAAGGTATGCTTGGAACTCCTCCACGGTGGGGCACAGCTCATTGTCTTCGAACCTAAAGACATGAACATCTGGATCCCAAAACCGTAGGGCGGCCCTTAAAATTTCAGGACGAAGCCTAATGTTTCGGAGAAAACGGAAGGCGGCCAAGCCGTGAGACTGGAAGCTTAACCAGTCTCCTGCAACAAATGCCGTTAGCCATGGGCTAATCAATGTAGGCTGGTTATTTGCCATTGTGGATGTTATAAAGGCTTTGATTTGTGGAGCTGTAGTTTGGTTTGCAGTGGACCTTGCTTTTTATAGCCAAAGGATTTGAAAATATCCATTCAAAGGTAAAATATCAAGGCCAAGGTGGCACCATCCCTTCAATATAAAGGGACACATGTGAACTGTCCCAAAAACATTCTAGACGGCCAAGGGCAGTGACAAGGCATTTAGCATCTCAGTTTCAAGTTTGGTCAAAGTTGGCAACTCCAGCAGCACTCCATCCACACGCGCCTGTGAAAGACACTCGCGCGTCAGTCGGTAGGCACGCGCGCTGGTCAGGAATCCATGCGCGCTGATTCGATCTGCACTGACAGAAAAGAAGCCTACTGTCTTTTTGGGTTGATTTTTCACTTTCAATCCTAGGCCTAGTTTCGGACTTTTAACACTTCCAGCAGGTCATTACGGGTAAATATGACTGTGTTGAAGCGTTGGTTCCGCGGTTTTGTGCTTAATGAAGGTTTCGGACTCTCCGAAAGGATTTTTGGGCTACAAACAAGATTTCATTGTATCAAGATTAATTTCGCGAGCTTTTGCCAAGTCTTTTGTGCTATACAGATCATTCTTTTATTGAACAGGCCAGGCTTAAAGGCCATACAGCGATTCAAAGCAAGTGCAAAAAGCAAAATGCTCGAGTAGCCCAACGGCTCTCAGCTTATTCTAAGTACAACAAGATTTTTTAGTTCAGTAGTGGCCCCCTGATCTCGCCTGGATTTCTGCTTGGAGCCATGTTACGTAACGACTATCCAGCCAGTCTATGAAACTCGAGTTTGGGCCCTCAAGCACCCTGTCGTTCCAACTACTCCGATAGTTGCGTAATGTTTGAACGTCGAAATTGGGAAGTTGGAAGTTCTCAATCCCGACCTTGTGCAGGCCCTGGCTCATGCCCAATTGACGGAGTATACGGCCCAGGATATAGAAGGTAAAGCTCGCCAATCTGGCGATTACCATTCTTTCGAAACCAGCAAAGGTGATGGCCATCTCAGGCATGCTCAGCCAAGGGCACCTCCAGACAATATCCTCAGACTACATGTCGTGTAGGAAAACATACCACTCCAGCATTTCCCTTTCAGGATACAGCATGGATCTCTCAAGCATACGCCTGGGAAAGTGGTCCCAACCCGCTTGAGGCGCTTCAAGCAAGCCGACTTTGTCAGAAAGCCATATCTGGATGAGTGAAAAGACAAGTAAGATACTAGATAAAGCTTGAGCGAAAAAACAAGTAAGATTCTGGAGTGACCCTTACACGAGTGTCGAGGTAAAATGAGAAAGTGCGCAAATAAGAAAAAGGTGAGTTGAGTGTGAGTTTACCTGAAGCAGGCGCGGGGTTCCGCTGAATGTGTTGGCCTGGCCGCTTTTGAACAGATCCAAGCCTATTATTGTTTCAGCCAGAACTATGGGAATGATGTTCTTTCAGGCCCCCATCTGTGAAGCTATGCTCACCAAGCTAGGACTGACTTTTCCGTCGGCAAGGACTAACATGTAGGCCGCCAGCGCACAAATGGAGAGAGCAAAACATCGGTACGCTTGCTCGACATAATCCTCCAAAACTCCGTCTGGGCCGTACAACTCGATCAGACGCGCGATGTCAAGTTCGCCATCATGAATTATACTTGCCGTCAGTTCTTCAGAAATATTCATCGTCATCCGCAGCAGATGACTCATGTTCTCCTGAAGCGGCAGGACAGCGAGTATGTGGGAGTTAGCAAAGCCGTGGAGATAAGCTTGAAACTCCTCCACTGTGGGACACAGTTCGTCGTCGTAACATCGGAAAACGTGCATGACTGAATCCCAGTGTACAAGAGCAGCTTCGAGGAGTTCGGGGCGTGGCCCCACATTTCAAAGGTCGCGGATGGAGGCCAGACCTCGTGTTCGAGGGCTCGCCCAGTTGTTAGTCTCGAAACTCATTAGCCAAGGATCGATCAAGGCTGGCAAAGGGCTTTCCATTGTGAAGATGGAAGAGTATTGAGCTTGAAAGGGGAGGTGTGCTTACAATGTTGTTAGCTCCCTTCTTTTATAGGCAAAATTTTAAAAATATCGGCCTCGATTCTCATGGCGGGGGATAAGCTCAATGCATAGGTGTCTTACCACCTTGCATGCAAGGACACCCTCCATACAGCTCCAAAACTGTCTGCAGGACGTTTAGAAGGGTGACAAGGCTTGTTATGCCTTAAAAAGAAGGTCTGGTCAAACAAAGGCACCTAAGTAGGGCCTAACCTTCGCGTGCCGGTCGTGGATCCGCGCGTGTGAATCTTCTCCCGCGCGCGCCAGTCCCCGTTAAATGCGCGCGTCTACAGTAAACCAATTGACAGTTTTGCCAGCCTACTGCCTCTGTCATGTCATTTTTTATTCCAGGGGCCTTTTGGAACTTTTGATGGTTCCAGCAAGTCACTATGGGTATATAAGACTATGTCCAAGCATTGGATTCGAAAAGTTGCGCTTAACGAGGATTTTGGACCCCCGGCGGTCCATTTCAAGTTCAAATCGAGGTTTCAAGGGGTCGAAATTCGTTTTAAGGGTTCTTGCCAAGTTCTCTCATGCTGTACAAGTCGCATGGACCTGATATGATTGTGCGGGGGTGTCAGTTTCAGTCCGGGACATATTTGAGTCATCTTTTGTGTCTTCTGTCCATTTTTGTGATATTTTTAGCATTATTCGGTCTATTTCTTTTACTGTGATGATTTTCTCGGTTCCGTCGGTTCGTACAGGTCGTTATGTACATTTTCGGGCATACGGAAGTGTCAATTTCACCTGAATTGGAATATTTTGAGTTTTGGCTCATTAATGCCCAAAATTTCATTATTTTCAATGTATCTGAGTGTCCTCGTCATATCCAGGGACACGTCTTCCATTCTTTTTCGAGCTAGTCGCATCTGTACATATATGTGTGTCTATACGTCATCTCAGTACAAGTCAATGCAAGTTTTGGTGTTAGCGGTTGGTTTATGTTTTCTCTTGTCAATTTTCCATTTCAAGAATTAATAAGCTAGAAGATGCAAATTTTATCACTATTAAACCATATCATATCCATATCTACGGTGGAATGTCATGTACGTAGGGCACTTCAGCCAAAAGAAAAGAGCATGTCTGCTAGGGCACATCCACCCACGAATAAAAAGGGGCGCGCAGGTCCAATGCTACCAAAGTCAACTAGGGCACGCCGGCCCGCTATCAAACTATCTACGTGGGCACGCAGGCCCAAAGCAAAAATCAAGTGCGGAAAGTAAAATGAGGCTCAATGGTAGCCTTCACTCATCAAGCCAGTCGTCGTCATCTTCTTCCTCTCTAGGATCCCTCTTGTATCCGGGATCATCGACGGAGTTGTCAGAGCCGCTGCTGGTGGATGAGTGCTCCTCGTCCTCTCCCTCCTCTCTCTCTTCCTCTTTTTCTTCTTCTTCATCTTCTTCCCTTCCTCTAATTCCTCAGGCAATATCAGCTGCCTCTTCTTGTGGACCGGCTCGTCTTGGGTCGGCTTCTCGTGCATCTTTATTTGGTATCACCTCTCTGTGCAGGCCACTGCCTCCCTGGCTGTCTTCAGATCTCCGGTCGCCTGTCATGCAACACATGTCGGTCGCTGAGTCGTGGCCGGAGGCGTAGGAGTCCTTGTAGCCACCTTCTTCTGTGGAGGTTCCCGCATGCTCTTCCTCCTAGGAGCCGCCCTGCCCTGTGCCTGCATTGTTATTTCATTTAAAGCATCAGTATACATTGTGCATATTGTATGTCAAATGCTGAAAGCAGGTATAATCTATCAAGTGTCGATTTGAGAGTTATCAAGTATATTATGTATCGTGTGACGACCCTGATTTTTGGTAAATAAAAATTTCGTTAAAATTTTGAATTTTTTTATAATTACTTGGATTTCTTATAAAATTCCTTTTAATATCTAATAATCCGTCATAATTAAATTCTAGACTTATAAAATAAGTTTTCTTCGTATAAACATTTACTAGTCATTTCCCTAAGGACAAAAAGACTTCTTATTTATTGTATCTAGAATTAATTCATAAGTTTATCTTCTTGGCTAGGAATCCTACCCTTCCTAGGATAATTTGATTCCAACTAATTAGTTAGCCAAATCAATTGGATTCCAAGCCTAGTTAAACCTCCCTAACCATTTTTGAACCTTATGACCTTTATGAACCTTTTCAACCCTAGACTAGAAAATCATTGCACTTTCATGACTAGTCATTTCAAGACTTTATTTCTCATCATCACTCATTCCAAGTATATCTTCCTCCTTACCCATTGAATAATAATTCGTAGGGTAATTATTATCCTTTGAGTAATAGGAATAAGACTTGCCATAATCCCATAAGTACATAGACTTGACAAGACAAATCATTAGAACCCTTCATCATAACCTAGAATTGTCATGCATGCAAGCCTAGAATAATAACCTTGAACCTAATTACTTTCAAGAATAACTTTCCTAGATTTTCCTTAGGTATTCATGCATGCAACCCTAGAACTAATAGGCTTGAACCTAATAACCTTCAAAAGTTACTTTCCTAGATTCTTCTCTAGGTATATATATATATACATAAAAGCCTATATATTTGTAGATATACATTCTAGGAAAAATGTTAACCATTGGACAATTGCATTGCACTTGAAAGCTTTACTTTAATCATTACTCTTTTCCAAGACTTAGTAAAGCTACCTAAACCTAAATACCAACTAACTTAGTTACCTTTCCCTAACATTTGAGAACCATTGGACAATGAGATACACTTTCTAGGTAAACTCTTACCCATTGGACAAAGCCTTACACTTGAAAGCTTAACTTTAATCATTTCCTTTCCTTAGACCTAATAGGACTACTTAGGCCTAAGCATACTTAGCTATATATATATATATGCACTTTCTAGGAAACTATTAACCAATGGACAATGTTCTTGTCATTGGAAGCCACCTTTAATCATTACCCTTTCCTCCTAGGCCTAATAGGGCTAATTAGTACTTAAGTATACCTAGCTATGTATATGTATATATATATATAGGTGTGTATAAACTTTCTAGGAAATGTATTAACCATTGGGCAATGACTAGCATTGAATGCCTTAACCTTTAATCATTACTCCTTCCTAGCCCTAGTAAGCTACTTGGACCTAATCATGATTAGTCTTACACACATATATAAATATCTATATATACTTGTATACATACATAGGACAAGAGAGAGAGAGAGAGAGGAGAGAGAGGCCGAGAGAGAGAGAGAGAGAGAGAGAGAGAGAGAAGTGTGTGTGTGTGTGTGTGTGTGTGCATGTGCCTATTTTCTCCTAGAAAGTTATGCTTTCTTACACCTTCTTTAGGCCTTAAGCCTAGTTACCACATGCCAACCCATCCCTAGACTAGTTCAAGCACACAATCTAGCCCTAATCATCCTAGATTCACTTCCAAACTAGCCTTTAATCAACCAAGAAATTGACTTACAACCCTAGCCTAGGATTGACTAGACATGGAAGCCTATTCTTTAGCCTAACCTAGCATATCTTTACACTTGTAAGACTTGCTTAGCTAGGGTATAATTACCTAGGATTTACCTAGAAAGCTTAAGATCCTACTTGCCTTTTTATAGCCTTAAGCCTATTTATGGAAGTGACAAGTCTTAGCATGCTTTCAAGCATGATTTGACAAGACAATGAAGCAAATCCATGGGAGAGATAGAGAGAGAGAGGGCCGGCCATATGAGGGAGGAAAGAGAGCCAATGTTTTGCTATAAATAGGACCCCTCACTTGCCATTCAACTCACACCTTCCATCCTTCAACTTCTCTCTCTAGAAATTCTTATGTTCTTGCCTTGTTCTTCATTGTTCTTGAATTCTTGTTGAGTTCTTCAAGAAACTCATCCAAGGCCGCCACTCGACCACCCTCTCGATCCAAAAAAAAAATATTTAGTAGTTAAGTCAAGATTTAGTTTCGAGAGAAACCTTTCTCTTTCGAAACTATCGGAAGCTTACCATAGGAAGTCATTCCATTCGATAGTCAACTTACTTTTCTGTAGCCGCCCTACCACCAAGAAGAACGGTAGATTTTCTTTACTTACTACCCTAAGTATAAAAGTAAAATGATTTGTTGCTTGTATGGTTTGAATTGCACGAGAACTTGAAAAGTATTTTACTAAAAGTTTGAAAAGGAAGGGGAGTATGTTGAATATCCCGACTTTATTTTCCGGAAAAATATATGTTGTTTTGAACTTCCCTAAAAGGAAGAAAGAACGGATTCTCAAAATATAAACTTGATGGAAAGTATTCATACTTTGATCTTAAGGATGGTTATGAGCATGTATACGTATTTACTTGAATTACTTGTTGATGTATGATAAAGCATAGGTGGTTTTCCACTCCAAAGGTGTCCGTCCATGTGACACTATGCTTTATATTGTATGCTAAATGTTTGAGCATGACTATGTGAAAATAGGAAGTTATAACATGGTATTAATGATATAGAGTTGGATGATCTTGCTAGTTTAGTTTCAAGATTACAATGAATGATTTGTGTGTACTTGCGTATAAAGTCCTACCGCGGAGTCTATGTATGAAAACGAGACACAGAAATTGAGAAAGTTAGAGATATGACACCTAGGGTGTGTAAATGAAAAGATATGTTTTGAAACCGCAATGTGGCCGGACGTGGTAGCCCATTGCGTGGATTACGAAAACCGCAATGTGGCCGGACGTGGTAGCCCATTGTGTGTATGAAAACCCGCAATGTGGCCGGACTTGGTAGCCCTTGTGTGGACTTGCGAAAACCGCAATGTGGCCGGACTTGGTAGCCCATTGTGAAGATTGCCAATGGGGCCGGACATGGTAGCCTCCTTGGTAGTATGGCTTGGTTATCCGTGGAGAGGAGCCAATGCAACTTTTGTGTGCCAATGGGAACCCGGAGTGGCGGAACCATTGTGAGGATACTCGGGAATCCGGAGCGGCGGAACCGAGGTTGGGTGTGTTAAAATACTTTTCGAAATGTTGATTTGATAAATGAAAAGTGAAAATGGTGACACGGTCTACGAAATGTCGCGTAGGAGAAACACAGATAACACAAGACACGAACGTTAGAATAGGGAATTTGGATGTGTCATTGTTGATTGTTGTTGAATACGCATGTGCTAGTTAGACATCATTGAATATCTAAGACTTGTTATGTGTAAGTTATGGGTTAGCGGGTATGAGATTATTCTGCTGAGCCTTTAATGCTCATGGTGTTACTTTGGTGATCCTGACATATTATACCGGGGGCGACGCTGGTATAATGTGTCAAACATTGTAGATGAGCAGGGTGAACTCTACACCTTGGAGGCTTTCGGAGTCGAGGAGCTGGCTAGAATGGAGGAGCAGGCGGAGCAGTAGTTAGGAACCCTAGTTTTCCCTACCTTTGTTTAAATGAATGTACTCTTGAGAGAATTATGTTATAATAATGAGCCAGACTCTATTTAGAAATTCAATAAATGTCTATTTAACGTACCCAAAATTCGGGGCGTTACATATCGAAAGTAGGTACATATTACAAATATCGAAAGCAGGAATGTATGGTTTTTTAGAATGTATACCTAAGCCCTCGAGACAACTGGTGGCTTAACCGGTGGTGGAGTGGGTGCTGGATAGTGCAAGTCCAATGGCATGCCGCTCGCCGCTCTTCTAATCACTTTCTCCATCGCAAGCATGCGGCAAACAGCCTCGTTCACCCACTCAATTGGCACCTGCATATAGATTGGGATTATCAGGCAATTCAACAGTAATGCAAGTGTATTGAAGAACAGAAATTGAAGCTAAATCTTACCGGAACAGTCACTGGTGCAGGCTCTACTCTGGCTAGTGTAAGGCGTATCTCCGTTGGATTGCCCTGAGCGTCCACTACTGCCAGTGTCCATGATGAGCACAAAATATTGATACATAGAGATCCCTATATCGCATATTTTTTGTCCTTAATTATGCTTAACTAGGCTATCTATTATCTTTTTGACCATTTTACATTGAATTATTAATTTGCAGGAAAAGATGATGATTTTACATGATTTACCCATCGAAGTAGAAAGTGCAAAGTTGACCCAGAATTTTAACTCATCGAAGTTTGAAGGTCCAGTTGAGCATGGGTGTGGACCTATTTTATTTGGGGTCATATTGCGTTGTTCCCCGTGAATAATTGGCTAGGTGGGAGTAATAGAAATTTGGCTCTAACATGCAACGTGGAAGTCAAGTTAGTATTGTATGAGTATTTATTAGTGGGTCAATGCTAGAATGGAAAAAAAGGAAAGTTCCTTTTTGAAAGAAACTCTCGGCACTTATAAAAGGGATTATTAGGGTTTGGAAAAGGGGAGACTGGGACTAAACTCAATTCACGGCTTGAGATCACGACCACAGCTGGGTCACGACAAGAAGGAGTACATGGCTGGGAACATAAGAACAGGATGAGCAAAAGAAATCTTTGTAAGGTTTTATTGTTATCTATGTTAGGCTAAACTTCTAAACTAGGGTTGAGGATGAAACCCCATGAATGTTGTTGATTGGTTTTATGCATTTGATTTTTCCTATGTGCGTTCATAGTTTATTGTTCTGATCTCATTAATTAATTTGGTTGAAACTCGAATATGGATTCAATCGGAATGGGTTTTTTCCATGATTTGATACCACCTTATTAATCGAATTGCTTGGTTTATAGAGTCAATATTTAAGTACGGGATATCTACTGTGATTTGTTCATATGGATACAGTTGATGATTTTGGCTTAAACTTCGAAGCAGAGGAGGAACATACTTTTGATGCAAATAAAAAAGGGCTTAACGACATATTATCTACGGTGGTTAAGATTAGCCTCTAAATCATTGTGCAGAAATAAAAGGAAAAATCATTGCATAAGATTAGTTGATAAATATTTGTGGGTGTGGATTCCAAAACCTTAGTTACTTTTCTCAACCGGCAATCTCACTATTTTTCCGCGCTAGTTTAATTATTATTTTGTCATTGCTTTATTTAAACTCTTAGTTTAAAAATCAACCGCACCTTTGTTAACTAGGTTAGGGTTTAATCAATTTAAGTTTATCTAGTTTTCCTATAAAAAATCACAAGTCCTTGTGGGTTCGACCTCGCACTTGCATAACTATACTTTGATACAATTCGTGCGCTTTCGAGTACATTAAAATTTCACATCAGTCCACGACAACTCAGGTGGACCTCCCACCTCTGGACCACGGAGACTCCGTCTGACATGGGCCTCTGCACCTCTCTACCTCTCTGAGGTCATGACATACTGATTTTTACATGGTTCTCCCTAAATAGAGACCGCAGTTTGATTCAAAATCATCCAATATAAAAATATAATTCCACTTCTATTGAATCATTGATAACAAAGTTGTAAACTTTCTAAGTTTTAAGCTCCAACCAACTCAGTATCTATCACTAGTTAGCCAATGCAACCTGTCAAAAAAACATATGGTGCTTCATTTCATATCTACATAACAATAGCATGTGTGATTATTTCTTTCGGAACATTATAGTCAACAACTTTTGCCGAAGTTGTTTTGCAAAAAAATTTATCATGTTTATTTTCCTTTTCGTATGTTGCTTTAGTTTTATAAGGACTTAGCCTTGGCTCAACTTATTTGATTAGCATATCACAAAGTTAGAAGTAGAGTAGAGACAACAAATCATGGTAAACGATTATAGAAATTGATAAGTAAGCATAATGGAAGAGAAATTGATTTAGTAAAACCCAATTTGCAAAATGAATGTGGAAGTTGAATCAAAGAATTGTGAGGAAAAAAATTCATACCCACTCAATTGTAATTTTGTCACACCAAAAAATCTATAATACATCTATAATCTATATCTATAATACAAATCGTGACGGTGTGGTGGTCCACATATTTTTCCTACATAAATCTTAACCGTTCGATTTAACAAACATTTTCTGCATAAATCCTAGCCGTTAAGTTGCTCAATATGGTCAATGTTTTTTGGTAATGAACGAATTTTTGGTAATACATTATATTCAGTTATGGACTATAAAAAATTTACGTTCGGACGCCCACAGTATGCAAACCCAATATCCTCCTACACGAAAAAAAAGAGAATTTACGCTCGGAAACCGTTATCCTGAATATTGGTTGCATACTCCAACTTTTTTCCGATTGACAGCGGTCAATCCAATTTGAACTAAGCGTAATCAAAAAAAAATTTGGAGTTGGACTGAACGAAGAAAACTGGGACAAAAAAACGTGCAATCTGAAATGAGAACAAAGAGAACTGGAAAAAAGAGACTTTACCATGGATGGAGAACGAAGAATTCACAGCCGTCACAACTATTCGATTAGAGGGCAATTTATTTCATAACAGTATTTGCAAAAGACTGCAGTATTGTTTACGGTCTCGGGAAAATTCAAAAATTATGTTTGTAGTAGTGTTTGGTTTGCTAGATCATTCAGCAAGGAATAAAATTGCCTTTCCTTGGCTTCGCATTGGAATCGGCAAATAAATGGCCTATCCTCCCAACTTGAGTCCCAAAAATGAGAAATTCGTTCACCCAAAAATGAGAATTTACAGCAATTTCTAGCATTGTATTTTCCAACCCAATCAACGGGCATTTTCTTACCTCCATTATAGCATGTCAATCAATGGCAATTTCATTACCAAATTTCCAACCCAATCAACGGCAATTTCATTATCTCCATTATATCATGTCAATCAACTTTAATTTCATTATCAAAATTGTAGAGACCCGAATAATTTTAATTCTTGAAATATTGATTAAATGCCTAATTGAGAAAAAATGTGGATTTTGGGTGAATAATTGATTTGAGGACCAAAGTGATAGAATAGAAGCTTGAGGGGGAGAATGGGTGATTTATTGATTTGAGGGTATAAATAGGTGTGTGTGTGTGTGTAGTAGAGGATTATTTGCATTCCCCTTTTCTCTCTCTCTCTCATCCAGTCTCTCCACTCTCTCCACCGGCTCTCTTTCTCTCTCTTCTCCTCTCACACAAAACTCCACCTCACACCCCAAAATCTTTGAGATTCAACCTCCCACCGGCCTTGCAATCGCGTTCATAAGCTCGGAAATCCTTGGGTTGAGTTCGAATCGAAGTTTCAAAGCTCGAAAGTCTAGGGCTTGTCCAATAACGTGTGAATCTCGTCCATTGTCTCGAGGTAGGAACTTCTTGACCTCTCTTATATGTTTACTTGTTGTTTTAGTGTAGAATCGAGCTGTAAATTGTTGGGTTTTGGTTGTGGTTCAAGTTCTGAAATTCTGCAGAAATCGCCTCTCGAAACCTCGCCGTATCGATACAGATTTTGCGCTGTATCGATACAGTAAACCTTCGATTTCGGACAGCCTGTTCCGTATCGATACGGCTTTTACCCGTATCGATACGGGGAGCCTATCTCCAGGTTTTGTTCCTGTTGATCCTTTGTTGATTATTTTGACTCCCGACTACTTCTAAACCCCTTGAAACACCTCCTAATTGATCTCAAGCTCGTTCTTTTGGCTTCTTGCGACTTTTCGATGCTTCCTTTGTCCGTTGGCCTTCCGTTGACACAAATTGAACATGGTACCACATGGTTAAACGTTGTTAAGTTGCTTGTTGGTTGATAATGGGCATATGTGACCGTTTGTGATGCATTTGTGATAGTATTGGCTTGTTATATGACATTACGCTTAAGAATGTGATCTCGGGAAGTCATAGCTTGCATGTTAGTTGAGAATTGGGTCGTTTGAGGTCGGATGGTGGTTTAGGGAGTCCCGTGCGCAAGGGGTGGTAACACGGTGACACACAAGGGTTTCGTACTCAAAGGGTGGTAATACGGTAACCCAGTGTTTTAGGGATCACTGTGACGCAAGGGGTGGTAACACGGTAACCCTCGTAGTGGTGTACGGTAACGCAAGGGGTGGAAACACCGATGATGGGAGTTTGGTTTGGTGAGTTGAGTTGGGATGTTTAAATTGTTGAGTCTCGTAATTGATGCACATAGTCGAAGTCGAGGTTTAGATTGTGGATCGATTGATCTTGAGTACTGAACTTTGTTTCTATGCCTTCTTTCTATTGCATCAATCGGCATGCGTACATATAATTTTGGTTAAGATTTTCCTACTGGGCTTTGTAGCTCAACAAAATCCTTCTTTTCAGGTACCAATGCCGGACTTTAGCCTCATGTGTGCATGCTTGGATTGTGAACAAGTTTTTGGAAGCCTATTGCACTTAGTTACTTTTTCATCTTGTAATAGTTTAGCTTTTGGTCAAGATGGCTTTGTAACTAAGAATTCATGAATTATCTTTCGACTAAGTTTGTAAATTTACCTAAGCTAATTTGGGCCGTGAGCCAAAGTGGTATAATCTTTCAATGTAGCGACTTGTCCGTAATTAAACAGGTGGGACATTATTTGGGAATACGAAGGCAAGCGAAGTTCTTTCATTTAAAATGTACTACTTAATTTATGTTGAAAATCCAGGTCGTGACAAAAATTCTTCCCTTATAAATCAGTCATTATATTTGTTCATCCAATCAAGTCTTTATAGTCCATAACTGAATATAATGTTTACCTAATCATTACCAAAATTTCGTTCATTTCCAAAAAACATTGACCATATTGAGCAACTCAACGGCTAGGATTTATGCAGAAAATGTGTTAAATCAAACGGTTAAGATTTATGTAGAAAAAATATGTGGGCCACCACACCGTCGCGATTTGTATTATAGACTAGGATTTGCCCGTGCCTGAAGGCACGATGCAATGCTCTTTGAATACAACTAAAATGAATTACGAAATTATTAATCACCCTCGCCAACGAAGTAGCACATGATTGTCGTGGGGTAGGGTGGCAACTTAGTTGGGATGTTACTCTCATGTTGTAATGCTATCTCCTCTTGCCCTTTATCTTGTTGTACTACATTATCGTGATTAATAAAATTCCTTTTTTTGAAGTTCAAAAAAAAAAAAACGAAGCTAATTTATACAGGAAGATTTTTTCTTAAATTAGATTTAAACAAAGTTCTTCCAGTGCCGGAGTCCAACCTCGCTGTTAAGCCGAGCCGGCCTCTCCCAGATGTAGAGACTGGCGGCGGGAGCCAGCCTACGTGAAGGCCGGGGCAGTCAGTTTGGTAATTATCTTCTTCCTAGCTTCTTATTAACAAATTGACGTATTGAGATTGGGCTTTACGATCCCAAAGGTTGACCATGTATACTGTATGGGTGCTTTGGTTATTTAACAGCGTGCGAGTTTGAGGTTTTATGTATGAACCCTTGCTATGCATAGAAATTGAAACAAAAGTAAATAAAATAGATTTCAAGAATGTTTCTTCATTGCACGTAATATTGGGTTTGTAAGTTTTGCACAGAAATTGAAACAAAAGTAAATAAAATAGATTTCAAGAATGTTTCTTCATTGCACGTAATAATGGGTTTGTAAGTTTTGCACAGAAATTGAAACAAAAGTAAATAAAATAGATTTCAAGAATGTTTCTTCACTGCACGTAATATTGGGTTTGTAAGTTTTGCTCAACACGTACACCCGCTATGAGCTTATGTGGTAATTCGACCGGCCATTATTTTCACATTCACTAATTGAACTTACCTTCTCATTATTTGTAGTACAACTGCTCCGTCTAAATGTCATCCGCATTGTTCCCTCGACATGGCATTCCAACTAAATTGCCATTGCTCCACAAAAGAAAAATTCATGTATCTAACTTTAAAAAAAAAAAAATTCATCATTACCTTAGAAATTAAAAAATGTATGATTAGTTTTTTCCCCCAATATAAATAGGGAAAAGAAAAAAATGTAGAAGTATAGAAGCTAACCTATGCTTCATTACGGAGAGACACCATCACACAAACTGTTTAACACCTTTCATAGCCTCCTTGAGTCTGTTGATTCCCCAAAGAAATTGCCGAGTGAAAGATCATTTGGTGCCAAAGGTATATTTCAACATAACAACAAAGAGAGGAAGGAAAAGGTACCCAATGAATCACTGTTGTTGGTAATGCAGTGGATTCACTGTTGCTCACATCGGCGAGGGATCGATAAATAATACCATGTCGATCTCACATCGGTGAGGGATGAATAATACCATATCTATCTATATAATAAACAATTTTCGTTACAACCCTAAGAACAACATAGGGATTTTTTTGTTGACATGAAGGTCGAACAGTATTGGAGAGAGATGAAAAAAATAGGAGACTTTAAAAACAAAGTTGGATAAGAGTACTTACTACATTATTTTGAATGCCAACTCATAAAGGATTGAAAAAATAGGAGCAAATCATATATTTAAAGTCTCCTTCCTTTTAGATTTGCAAGGGAGACTTTTTTTAATAGGTTTAATTTACCATATATTTTTGAAGTCTCCTTCCTTCGTTCCTGTAAATCATGCCTCGATTTATAATTTTTTTTGTTGTGCTTGCTATGCAAGAGTTTTAACATTAAGGAGGGAATAATTGTCAACATTTCCTCATTTTTCCAGGTTAGTTAGAAGGTTGCATGTCTATATTTGGGAATGTCTTTGTCTAAAATTACAAAATGCCAATCTTCCCTTAGTTGATTGCTAATTAATGTGTTTTCATTTTGGAAAGGATGCATGTGAAATTTTTAAAGTATTTACTATTCAGTTATGGACTATAAAAAATTTACGTTCGGACGCCCACAGTATGCAAACCCAATATCCTCCTACACGGAAAAAAAGAGAATTTACGCTCGGAAACCGTTATCCTGAATACTGGTTGCATACTCCAACTTTTTTCCGATTGACAGCCGTCACTCCAATTTGAACTAAGCGTAATCAAAAAAAAAATTGGAGTTGGACTGAACGAAGAGAACTGGGACAAAAAAACGTGCAATCTGAAATGAGAACAAAGAGAACTGGAAAAAAGAGACTTTACCGTGGATGGAGAACGAAGAATTCACCGCCGTCACAACTATTCGATTAGAGGGCAATTTATTTCATAACAGTATTTGCAAAAGACTGCAGTATTGTTTACGGTCTCGGGAAAATTCAAAAATTATGTTTGTAGTAGTGTTTGGTTTGCTAGATCATTCAGCAAGGAATAAAATTGCCTTTCCTTGGCTTCTCATTGGAATCGGCAAATAAATGGCCTATCCTCCCAACTTGAGTCCCAAAAATGAGAAATTCGTTCACCCAAAAATGAGAATTTACAGCAATTTCTAGCATTGTATTTTCCAACCCAATCAACGGCATTTTCTTACCTCCATTATAGCATGTCAATCAATGGCAATTTCATTACCAAATTTCCAACCGAATCAACGGCAATTTCATTACCTCCATTATATCATGTCAATCAACTTTAATTTCATTATCAAAATTATTCCCTTATAAATCAGTCATTAAATTTGTTCATCCAATCAAGTCTTTATAGTCCATAACTGAATATAATGTTTACCTAATCATTACCAAAAATTCGTTCATTACCAAAAAACATTGACCATATTGAGCAACTCAACGGCTAGGATTTATGCAGAAAATGTGTGTTACATCGAACGGTTAAGATTTATGTAGGAAAAATATGTGGGCCACCACACCGTCGCGATTTGTATTATAGATTAAAGAATTTAGATTTGAATGATTTTTAATATCCTTCTGTCTTATCAAAGGTAATTGGTCCTTGAAAAATGTCCTAATCAAGATCTAATTTTGAGAAGATAAATTCAAAAATTTTGAATCTACCTACTGTAACAAAGCTACACAAAGTCGTTGAATATTATTCGAAAATTATGTTGAGCGAGTCATGCATAGCACGGGATCTTGCTAGAAGATGAATCCGAATGGACGAGAAGAGTTGGGTCTGAAAATAAAATATGTAAATAGGATCTGTTTGGCTAAAATTCCAAGCATTCATCTAAATATATAAATTGGAATTCGTTTGGGCTAAAATTCCAGGCATCATCTTATCTAAATAGAAATATGTAAATTGTTTCGCATGAGAACTTTTAGGTTCAAATAATGCATTGTAGTGACCACTTATTGTTCAAGTCGTGCTTTCGGGCACGGGCATGCGCTAGTGTATTGATATTATATGGTCCGGTTCGGTTCGGTTCTAACCGTGGTTCTTAAATTGATAGCAAAACCAAAACTACTGGTTTATATTTTTTTAGGACCATAACCAGACCATTGAACTGCAGAACCAACCCAAATAGAACGATTCAGTCTAAATAGGATTGGGTTAGCAATTTTTATCAGTTCTTCTTAAACATCCCTACAACTTCTAATCAAAATAATTGATTAAACATGAATGCAATGCATTTATTTGTGCTACAGAATTTTTTTTTTTTTTAGAGTTATGTTTTGTTTACTTGACGTTAATTTCAA
The DNA here is from genome assembly GCA_018127125.1 of Rhododendron griersonianum. Taxonomy (NCBI): domain Eukaryota; kingdom Viridiplantae; phylum Streptophyta; class Magnoliopsida; order Ericales; family Ericaceae; genus Rhododendron; species Rhododendron griersonianum. Next base: position 36,955,380 of record CM030789.1, read on the forward strand.
TTTTTCAATTTTTAAATTTTATTTGAGGGCAAGCATAGAGGGCTCCAAATTAAAGTTTTGCTTAGGACTCCAAAACTCCAAGAGCAGTTTTCTGCATATATATACAAACACACACATATGCGCATAGATATAGACGTACATCGTGGCCATGCAATATACATGAAAAATAGTTCTGAAGCTACGAAGTTTATCTTTTTACTTATTATATATTTATGAGTACTCTTTTACACATGGATATATCACTTTTGCAATTTGACATGAATAAAAAAAAATGTGCATACATAAAGGGGTGCCAAATTAAAACAATCAATTTTCAATATGTAAATAGTGTTTAATTGTGCGCGTATATTGGTAGGTCAGTAGGTGGGTGGTGTTGATTGTTGTCTTGCGTTCAACATCACTAAAAAAAATACTAGTATATAGGCAGGCATAAATGAAAGGGAAAATGATGGCCCAGGACGTGTTTTGATAATTAATATCCGCCACGAACATGCTAAGATGAAGAAGCCCAGGAACCCTGGCCCACCCACCTACTATACTAATTTTTTCCAGAAAGAGAGAGTTTAAATTTACTTTGGGAAAATGACGGCCCATGACGTGTTTTGATAATTAATACCCTCCAAGGACAAGCTAAGAACATTTGTTAATACTTAAAATGTCCTTAGCAGGTATTAATTATCAAAACACGTCCTTGGCCGTCATTTTCCCATTTACTTTTGGGAATGGAAGCCTTTTCCAGGAAGCAGTTTGCTAGTACTTCCTCTGTCCCAAAATCTTGGTCCTTTTTTGGATTGCGTGTTATTTTTCAATTGATTATATTTTATAATCTATAAAATAATCTTTTAGATGATTTTAAAATTTTGTATAAAAGAGCTCATTGAGATCTATTAAACAAGATATATATTTGATATAAAAAATTATAAATTAGAAGATATAATCAATCTTCCGAGACTTTCAAAAAAGAAAAGAGAACCAAGAATTTAGGACGAAGAGAGTATATCATTATTATTCCACCTTTATGATAGTTGGAGGCCTTAACTATGGAAATATGATATCATAACTGTAATAAATCATCGATCAACTGTTTATGCGGTGATCAATGCACCCCCCAAATCAAACCAAACCAAACCAAACCCAACCCAACCCAACCCCACCACACACAACTCACCTTGTTAAGTTATGACATCTCAACAACAATATTATTAGTTAGCAGTACCAGTACGGCATACTTAGGCTGCCTTCTTTTGAACTTAACGTAAATTTAACTTAAATCTGGAAATTTTATCTTTATTTAAATTTTTTGGCATTTGTTACTTTTGCGCCAAATTTTTGTGGGTTATTGATTCGTCTTGACGAGGGGAATTAGAAAAGTAAATTTTTTTTTTTTTTACTCTTACCCAAGTATTTGATAAATAACCACTTTTTAGCGTCAAAATGTCATTTTTTTTGGCTAAAAAAATGGTTATTTCTCAAAAATACTTGGGTAAAAGTAAAAAAAAATAGTGCACCTGGGGCAAATGGTTAAAAGGTAAGTAGTACTTTAGACCCCGTTCCACTAACACTTTTTGCACTTTTAAAAAAAGTGTACATTTTATCCTTATTCAAAAAAATATTCGCGTTTGTTAGTTTTACGCCAAACTTTTGGGGATTATTGATTCGTCTTCGAAAAAGTAAATTTTTTTTATTTTTACCCAAATATTTGGGAAAATAACCACTTTTAAGTCAAAAAATTGACCCCGTTCGTTTTGGGATTTTGAATTTGTAAGGAATGAGTGTAGAGAGAAATAGAGTAATGATTGAAAATATAAGTAATGATTGGAGAGAGATAGAGAGAGTAATGATTGAAGAGAAATAGGATAATAATTAGAATCCAAAATTCAAAACTCTTAACTGAACAAGGTAACTTTTCCCAAAAGATTTCATTAATCATAGTTCAAACCCTACCTACTCTAGAAATACTAAAAACGAAAGTAATAGAAGTAAAAAATATTCTTAGTCTTATTGACCAAGTAATTAATAAAAAGGAAAATCAAATCAACTAAAACATGGAACCTAAATATCCTAGACTACTACATTAGTATTAGAATTGAAAACAATAAGATCGAGTAACCATACTAATCATATACGTAACTAAAATAAATTCTTCATATTTCGTTTGCATCAACTAACTTCACACAGAAATAACGAATGGCAAAAAAAAAAACTAACTTCACACATTTATTTGTAATTAACTTCTGGTCAAAAAAAAAAGAACTTCTCCTTCCTTTCCAGAAACTCTAGTGCTCATCCTGTTACTCATTAGTGACTAGATCGTTGGAGGATGGTGAAAGACACCAATCCCGGTTTGCAAAAAGAGGATCCATTAATTCTCGATAGATAGTACTGTACGTTGCTATGACTTACGAGACTCTTCAATTTTCCAAACATGATACGTTAATGAAGGCTAGCATGAATTGCATGCTTGGGTAGCTATGAGCCGGTTTCCCTTCACGTGGCCAATTGTATCACTTTGCCAGAAGATTAATTATTTTGAAAGCTTATCTACAATGCGAGGCGCAATCATGATGTAATTAATATGTCTCTTCTGAAATTAAGCTTGTCAAGCACCATTTGTTTATACTTTTTACTCGAAACCCGATTTCCCATTTTACGTTGTTTGCTTGGATGAATGGGAGTGGGACGTAAAATATTTTTTCAGGAAAATAATTTGCTCCGTTCTGTACGCAAAATGATTTATGACCAACAAGTCGATAATTTTACAAATTCAAACATGTACTGCAAGACTAGGCCATCATCGTTCTGGTTCAGTACTACCTTTTGCCCACCTTTCGATACCCTTTTCTTTTCTTTTTTTTTGGATCACCACCCTTCGATTATTTATTCCCTACTAAACTTTGGCCAACTCCTTTGACTCATCTCCTCGCCATTCTGACTTTGATTTCAACCGTGACGTCCGATGCCTTAATACTACAACGTACAATCATAATGATAAGGATGGGTGATTGTAAATGTAATGTAAAAAACACAAATCAATTAAGTAGATTATAAAGTAAGACAAATATCATATAGAAAGTGGAATTTCATAGGTAAACAAATTCAAGAAAATTCTAAAATCAGCCCAATGGGCTGACAATAGTAAGTGAGTGAATGTGTATTAAAGGGTGTAAAAAGTTCACAAAAATACGTGTTTTTCTTGTCTTCTAGTGTGGGGTTTATCGTCAATCTAGTGGGCTGACAATAGCAAGACCGACAAATTAAAGAGATCTTAATTCTTACCAAAGGCACAAATACAACCCCAAAATCAATAAATAAGAGAAATTATATGAAGCATAAATTGAGAAACTTCCAAGACAAAGTGAAATCCAAAAATGCAAACAAAACATATCCATTATGCAAATCATCCATCGTCAAGTGCACAAATGGCCCATCATCTTTGTTCCACTGACATTCCAACGACTATCACATTTCATATGAACCCACCTATTCTGGACATTTGTTGTACAAATGCTTCTAATTTGCAGCTCAAGAAAATTTGCATGAGAGTGGTCTTTAAGATTAATTCTAAGACTATGAGCTCTCATCTCATAAGTTCAATAACCCAAAAGGATTGTGCTGCTATTATTTCCATCTGATGCAGTGAAAAGGGCCCTTTGTGGATACCCGCTTGCGAAGACAATAGTCTCGCACACAGGATTCCCAGTAAGCGAAATATATATAGGACACCAGCTGCGACGTGTCTTAACTGGAAGTGTCCTTTGCAGCGCACTAGATCAATTTAAAGTCGCCATTAAAGGAACCAATTACTACAAGAAATTTGGGATCTCCCAATGGTTTTTTTGGTAATGCTTGGAAAAACCGTCTATATAGATGGTGTATAGTAATGGTTTGCAAAACATTACTAGAAATAGGACTCCCAATGGTTTTTTTGGTAATGCTTGGAAAAACCGTCTGTATAGATGGTGTATAGTAATGGTTTGCAAAACATTACTAGAAATAGGACTATAGCGATAGTTTTCATGCAACTGTTACAAGACTATAGCGACGGTTTTTAATAACCGTTACTAAAAACTGGACTATAGCGACGGTTTCCAATAACCGTTACTATAAACTAGCCCATAGCGACGGTTTTCATTAACCATTAGTAGATTTTTATACCACCAAAACTAATTTTCTTTCATGCGATCAGTTTTCCAAACCTGAACTAACGATTGAGACGGTTGACTTCTTTTCCATGTTGATTAAATCATTCTCGTAAAATTTTGACTCAATCGGGTTTAGAAAACTTCTTTATCGAGACTCAATTTCATTAACAAAATGAATTTTTTTATCCGATCAAGTGTGTAGTGATACCCGATTAACTTCATTTTTGGTACGAATGATGTATGAATAAAGTACTCGTTAATATGTAAAAGATAGACGGTTTTGATCGGGAAAAAAAATGACTCAGGTGGGGGTCGGGCCTTACAATCTAATACTTTAATGTCTCAGGATGCATCAAATGTGCTCCGATTAGGCGGTAGCCGATATCCGACGATCTTCAATGTTGGTGACAGTGACGAAATTAGTGAGACATGATATTGTAAAAATTGAGTTTGTAATTACATTTAAAATATACACGTTCAATGTAATTCATAACAAACTACATCTTGTGTTGTATTTAAATGTACAGCAGCAACTCGACCACAACACAACTGTGATGACCGAGACCGTTGATTTTGTTTTTCTTGTTGATTAAACCATTCTCGTAAAAATTTGGCTTGATCGAGTTTAGAAAATTTCTTTATTGAGACAAAAATTTCATTAATAAAATAAATTTTTCTGCCCGATCAAGTGCATAGCGATACCTGATTAATTTCATTCTTGGTACGAAGGATGTACTCTTTACTATGTAAAAAATAGACGGTTCCAATCGGAAAAAAAAAGTTATTAGTAGGTGTTTGTATATTATAAACCGAATTTAAAAAATTGGATTAAGAAAAATCTGGTTAATATAGTATAAATATTAGTAGGTGCTTCATTTTACACAAGTGTTGTGCTAGCTTAGCTGGTTCGTGCACGCGCGAGAACGCGAGGTCCTGAGTTCGATTCCCAGGAGGAGTAAAATTTGTTGCACACTGCCACGCGGCAACCACGTACGCGCCATGTGGGTGCCACATCAGTGACCGTTGATTTTATTCTTTGTTTGTAAATTCAAGCCAAGCCTGAGTATATGGGTGTTTAGCTTGATATGCTCGTGAATAGGGATCATTCCAAAATATTAAAAAGATAGGGGTAAATCAAGGAATATCCCTAATATATGAGATTTTCCCTTCCATTTACATCTCTTCGTCAATCACTAGTGTGTTTACTTTTGCATCCAAATTAATTTGAAACTTCTTAAGTGAGATACAGAAATTTAGGATATCAAACCCTAAAAAATTCTTTCATGGAACGTCGCGAGCTTAAGTTCAGGTTTGATAGCTCAAAATTTCACGAGCTTAAACTCATATATGCTTGAAAGCTTGAGACTGACTTGCATATTTTACGAGCCAAGTTAGCCAAGCTTATGACTATCACAAAACTTCAAATGTGGGCTAAGTTTGAACAATTAGTCTTCAAAAATTCCCAAGCTAGAGTTGAGCTTGAACATGTGTAATAAGAAGTTGAGCCAAGCCTAAGCAATACAATGTTTGGCTTAATTAGTACCTCTAACAGTGAGGAAAATGTGTTTGGCACCCCTCTCCGTTTCATACATGTGTCCAACAGAACATATGGATAGCGGGGTTGGTATGGCGTTCAAACTTCATCACCAGCTGCGCAAAATTTCGTTGATGTCGTTTTTCAAAATTTACGTTCTCCAGTGGCTGGCTTGACTGGACTGGAGACTTTTTTTTATCAGACTGGACTGGAGACTTGGTTGTTATATGTTAGTACTGGTATATAGGAGTATTATCTTTGGCATGTCGAAACAACTGCTCTCTTCTCTTCGTTCTAAATTGTTGTTTTTGTTTTACTTTTTATGTCACTCAAATATTTGTCTATATGTCACAATTTATAATGTTTTTTAAGATTTCAAAAATTTTGTTCAATAAAATTAGTTGAGATCTATCAAATAAAATTCATATTTAATATAGTAAAAACAATTATGAATTAAAAGATACAATCAATTTTTTGGAAGATCCGAAATTAAAAATATAAATAGGAGCAACCATTTGTGACGGAAGGAGTGAGATGTTAGTGACATGTTTAGAGTAAGATAAGATGTTAGTGACATATTTGTACTCCTCACTTCAATAGCAAAATATTGGGATTGCATTGACTTTTCCACTTCGCTAAAGTCATGGTCGACCTGTGATGTGTGTTGTGTTTTTTTAGTGTGTTTTTATCGCTTTTTAAATTTTTTAAAGGGAGTTTAATTAATGTTTGGTGAATCAGGGAAGCTTTTTGATGTTTAACGTGTTGCACCGGTGTAAATGTCAATCTTAAGTCGGTGGGTCCCACTGTCAATTGTTAATTTGTGACCTCTAAAAAGCCTTAAAGCCTAAATAAAGCAATTAAAATAATTAGGACACAGTCCAAACACCCAAAAGGCCTACAATCCCAAATAACATGGGACAAGCCCATCAAATACATCCCAAATAAAGCACACCCTAACCCAAACAAACAACTTAGCCGTCGCCAACACCACTGGCCATCCCATGTAGGGCCGGCTCATAGGGGAGGCGAGAGAAGCGATTGCTTCAGGCTCCCGAATTTTGGTCCAAAATTGAGACCCTACTGTAATATAACTTACATATTAATATTAGAATGTTTCTTAAAAAACTCTTACAATCATATCTTTTTACATTTATATTGTCATAATTGTATTAATTTTTTTGTTATTTTATTATTTTTTAAAGAAATTCATGAATAAGTAAGGGGCTCGGTATAAGGAATCACATCGGACCTCCAAAATATATGAGTCAGCCACATCACAGCCGCCGCACGCCGTCGAAACACCACAACATAGCAACCAGCCAAGGAACCTCCAACCTCAAAGATCCACCGACAGCCATCGACGCCACACTTGTAGTTAGGCCAAGAACCGTTCATATCCAAGATAAAGAAACGACGGAGGCACACAAACCACACCCCCGCGAGCCACGAGTTAGACCTAACCGTTAAGCAGAAACTGATTATCCCATGAAACCGGCGGTCAACCACCGAGGCAATGAGAGCGAGCCAAAAGCGGAGAAGACGAGAGATTCAGCAGCGATGATCGGGCCGGTGTTTACGCTAGTGATTAACTTATGCAGAATAATTTTTTTTGTTCAAACTTGTTCAATTTTTTTTGGCATTTGTTAGTTTTACGCTAAACTTTTATGTGATATGGGTGAGTAAGGATGAGAGAAATCGGAAAAGTAAAAAATTATGACTTTTACACAAGTATTTTGGAAAATATCCAAAGAAAAACTAATTTTTTTTACTTTTCCGATTCATCTCGACCTTACTCACCCATATTTTTCAAAAATTTGGCGTGAAACTAACAATGCAAAAAACAATTTGAATAAGGACAAAACTAAAAAACTGTATTGCATAAATTAATCTCTAGCGTGAACGCTTACGTGTATAACATTATGCTTGTAATTTCAAAAAATTGAAGTTAATAGCATATAAATAATATGCATGTCTTGTCGATATATCCATCATCAAATTGTTATTCGTCGATATATACAAGTGCATGTTGACCAAGAAAATAAAATCTTCTACTGATTAGGAAATTAAAAGAATCATGATTAATCTTTAAGAAAACACAAGTATGGGCTATGGGTGCACATAGCCGACATTGTGTCATGCCATGTTCGAGTCATGTCGTTTCGGGTTAAAAGTTCGACACGAAAAATTTAAAAATTATATGTGTTCTTATCGAGTTACACGAGTATAACCTGTATTCGTCCCGTTTAATTTTTCGTATTGTGTAATATTAGTGTTCGTGTCAAAAAATTGGTTAACCCAAACTCTATAACTTCGTGTCGGGTTAAGGGATCGTATCTGGAATTTTCCCCCCTAATTTTGATTTTGAGTGATTCAAATGAAATTGGGTTGAATTGAAAGGACCTTAGTACTATTATTTGTGGTCAGTTCGCTTGCTAGGCTCAGGTGTCACTTTGTGAATTTGCATGTGGGTGCACGTGAAGTGATTGGGGGTGTTTGCATGGCATTACATGGGAAAATGGATGAAGAGGCAAGGAAGGAGGCCATGGCAAAGCTGGGCACAAGTTGCCAGAAAAAAGAAAAAAAAAAGAAGAAGAAGAAGAAGAAGATATCACACGCCTCTTTTGGGAAAGTAGTAAATACGTAGGCATGAAAACGAAAAACAAAGAGGAAAGAGAAACAGAGGAGGAGCATATGCATCTCTTGGTTTTAAGGCTCTGTTCACTTGGATTTCACTTGTAATGGTTGAGTCTTTAAATTGATTCAGTTTTGGGGAAATTGACTAAAATTGAGGAACTACTTTGTGAGTTGTTTCTCATTTTAGTATTTCTTTTAATTGACTCTCTGATATTTAAGTGCAGTAGAATATAGATTAACCAACTAAGGATAGCTCAGTTGGCTAGAACTCTTGTATTTCACTAGGAGGTCAAGAGTTCGAGTCTTCCCACCAGCGTGTGGATGTTCTTTCCTTTGTATTTGTTGTGGTTATTTCTCCCATTAATGGGGCTTGTAGTTGAGTTAGGCTTATAGTGATTGTGGTGCATTTGATAAGCTTATTTATCATGTTGGTTCAGTTGTTAGATTTGGTTATCTCGTAGACTCTCACACAATGAATGTAGTGTCTCGGAATTTGTATTTTGTAAACATGATGAAATGATCTCTTTTACAGATTGACAAAAACAAAAGAACATGGATTGGGTGCATGAAATTAGGGACAAACACAACGCTTGAATCCCTTTGGATATGAATTGGTTGATAAATTAATATAGCTAGCTATTGTAGTTGAGAGAGTAAGCAGGAATTTTGTTTTTTTGAAATAATCTAGTTGAATTAATTACAATTACAACCTCGTAGCTTTTGGCAAAGGAAAGGACATAAGTGTGTGTGTGTGTGTGAGTGTGTTTGTGTTTGTGTGTGGGCGGAACACACTCGATCGGGTTGTTACAAAGAATGCTACTACAGTAACAGTAGTACTTATGAATTTGTATGCACGCATGTGTTTCTGAATATATATCTTTACAAATGTTGTGAATTTAAAAGCGATTCAAATTCACAGCCTCCAAAAAGGAAATTACGGGAAAATACTAGAGTATCAAACACCACAAAGTTGACTTTTTTTAGTGTAGTAGTACTGTATATTTAAGTTTGGTAAAAATTGGCTGCTACTTTTTATCGTTTTGTAATCCCAGGATTGACTGACTGCTTCTTATGATAGATAGAAGAATATATAAACAGAGTAATGGTGGGGCCTGTGTTTGTTGGGTACTTGTTGTGGCGGGAACGCCAAGGTCTTTCTATCTCTCTCTCTCTCTCTTCTGTTAATGGTGGGGCCTGTGTTTGTTGGGTACTTGTGGGAACGCCAAGGTCTCTCTCTCTCTCTCTCTCTCTCTCTCTCTCTCTATATATATATATATATATATAGCATAGCATTGCCTAAATCTTTATCCCTCCAACCCCAACCCCCAACCCCTCCAATCCCAATCCCAATCCCTCTCTCTAGCTATTTGTTTGTTTATTATTTCTAACTCAAATTTCCAGCTGAGGGAATCCACACTCCGCACTTCACAGCTTCTCTCAATCAGGTGCATGCACCTCTCTCTCTCTCTCTCTCTCTCTCTCTCTGTGTATTTGTATATATATGAATCTGTTGATCTCACACATGCTCTACTTTCTTAGACGAAAAAAATGGAGTAATCATTAATCGTACAAGATTTTAACATGAAAATTGTACTAGAGAAAAAGAAAAGAGAGTAGTTTTGACAGCACAGAGATATCATGAAAAGACTAAAAAAAAATACTACTACTGTATTATATAGGAGTATATAATTTTACTAGAAACAAGATTCTCAGGCTTAAGTTTATAAATTACGGGATTCCAAGAGTTAACATAAGTAGGAGTAATATCGAAAGCAGCACTGATGTTTGTGGGTGCGCGCATATCCCAAGATAACGGAGGACAACTACAGTTGCATGATGGTTCGGAAATTAAACTGAGAGAGTATTTTGGTTTTATTCACCATGAGTACGTACTTGTAAAAATGTGTCTTCATCAAAAAGTAAATTGAGAGATAAGTACGTGTTTGCATCTTAACAGTGAAATGATATTCAAGAGAAATTTAATTATTATTCTGTAGTATCAATGGCAGCAAGACAGACACATGGCTACTTTTACAGATTTGCTCCTAATTACTTTTTGCCATGATTTTAATCAGCACCTTATTGTCCAGAGACACAAGTATTTCCTCAGTCCCAATTTGTTTGTTCACTTTTTAGCTTATTCTTGTCCCAAAATATTTGTCCATTTTAAGTTGACTCTTGAAAGTTTCCATTTATACCCTTCCTTTTTTAATTCATTGAAAAAAGTGCTCTTATTTAATGCTAAAAGGACAAGGGTATTTTTAGAAATTCAATACCTTGAAATTAGGCAAACAAATTGAGACGGAGGAAACAGTGTTTTGGAAGGCAATCCCACATGGTGTGGGGTTATGATTAATCGATATAAAGTTGGGGTCTTTTCACCTAATAATTTAAACTTTTGTGTTGGATTTAAATTTTCTACATGGCATCAAATCAGGTTAATTCCATCCCATGTTTTAAAAAATTTACAATCTAGCACCTCATGAAGATATATCCGAAAAAAAGAGTGCACGATGGCCGACCCCCATGAAAAGTTACATGCGACGTACCTAAAATGTTGTTGCACGTAAAGGTGTACAATCTTACTTCACTTACAACTTCTACAATGCGGTCACGTAGCAAGTTCGGCCTACCAGATACCTTTTGAAATTTACACTCTTTGATTATGCAAGAATTCAGACAATGAAGTTCATATTTGAATTTTTTTTTTTTTTCTTTCGTTTATCTCCTTGATAACAATCTTTAGCAAATTAGGAATTTCCAGGGATCTAATTTTGTTGCATCGGTTTTCAGGTTTTGAGTTCTGATTTTATTGCGTTCATATTATTGGTTTTTTCACAAAAAGTAAAATATATTTTCCAACAAAAATCTCATATGCCCTGGAGTTACGGAAAACCTAAGCTGGGTAAAAGCTACGTATTTGTTTCTAAATTCTATGCCTCTCTCTCTCTCTCTCTCTCCACAGCCACACAGCCACAGGTTGGCGAAGAGTACCAATATTGTTGATGGAGATCGTCCACCCACTTGAGGTCACTTTAGAAGTGGACATGAGTTATTAATTGGTAGATATAGCTTAAAATGATGTACCAGTGGGTTTAATGCTGGGCAATTTTAATTAATAACGAATAGCTGTGATTCATCTTCACCCACTGGTGATCACTTTCCAAGTCGTTTTCCATGAAGAAATAACCCACATACTGTCTTTCAAAATATTTGGCACGCTATACTACTACTTTTTACGGCATCAGCCATGCATTTAAGTGTCAGAAGAAAGAAGATCAAAAATTCGACTCTTCTTGTGGACTGGGGAAGCTGTTGTCCCTTAAAGGAACAACAACGTGTTGTTCCAGCCGATGAGGTCCCGTTCTGATCTTGCTCCGATAATCGAAAATGTTCATTTCGTAAAGCTCGTCGAGTTGAACAAGTATGCAAAAAAATCAGTTTGATCGGATATCATTAAGTGTCTGACGAAAAAAATATCAAACAACTGTCTTTTTTTTTTATCTAAAGTGTCGTCTTATATAAAAAAAATTCCAACATCAATTCATATGTTCATACTTTTCTGATTCATCTCGTTGAGACAAACAATTAACCCAAATATTTACGATAAAAAACTAAACAAAAAGTTGCGAAAAATAAAAAATACCGAAATAAGTTCTATACAAATAAGTTTACAAGAGCGTAGGTCCGTAAGATGAAAAAAAAAAAAAAAGCTCTGACATCTCTATTAGTCAAGGCAGTCGGTAGCATCATTCCTTCTCCCACTTTTTTTTACCAAATATCTGAGTAAATGAGAATTAATTTCACAGTTATAAACCTCCTAGTTTAATTTGTTTTCTAAATGAAGCTTATTGCAAAAATACTAGAAGAACAATATGGATGATTCTATAATTTTAAAAAAGAGTTACAAAATCCATGCTGATCTATTACTCCCTCTGTCCCAAATTGGATGTGAATTTATGATATTTGTGTCAATTTCAATTCCTTATATCTTTCAATATGAATCTCGAAAAATATGCAATATGGATCTTGTTTGATAGTTCTCGATTAGTTCTATTAATACAAAGTTTTCAAACTCATAAAAAATATTATAAATTAAAAGATATAAGTAATTAAAAATAACACAAATTTCGAAAATTGTCATCCTTTTTGAGACGGAAGGAGTATAAAATTCGCGCTATTTTTTAAGAAAAAAGTAAAAAATATTTTTTATTCCTTATTTCTAAGAAAATTGATGCCAACAAAAAAATCACAATTTTTTTTTTTTAAACTAAGGGAAAGCAATCACATATTTTTCCAAGAAATGGGATATTCTTTATTTAGAATTTATTACGACTTTTTGCCGAACAAAAGTTATGAGTGCGAGGGAGTATATCCCATGGGCCATGGGAACTTGAAAGGATAACTCAAAATGACTAAAGTAGCTTCTGATGTTTTTCTGAACAGCGAGTAGCTTGTGATGAGGCCGCCTCTTTGGACAACGTTTGTCGGCTTGTTGTTTTCAATTTTGACATGCGCTTTCGTTATTTTAGAAAAAAATTCTTTGCTTTTATAAGTTAGCAGGGTCAGAGAGAAGTTTGTAAATGAACAAGGCATTAAACCCCAGACCTTTTCTTGAAAAACAAGGATTACAAATCAGCAGTGATATGGTTACCGACCGGAAAGGATACCGATCGGTTCCTGACGGCGCGCCGGGTCCACTCCGGCCACCGGACGGTTGATCCGAGCCGTCCAAAAAAATTTTTAAAAAAAACGAGTGGACCTGCGAGAGAATCAACGACATTCGATGTGTGTAGGTTTTCGATCCAAACACTCTATTTTTTTTTTGTATATATATGTATATTGATTACAAATAGCTATGAGATGGAGTTAGAGCCACATATCTAAGAAAATTCTTTCTTTCTTTCTTTCTCCTCTCACTTTCTTTCATTTTTGTTAGGTGTTGTCTCTTTGCTTCTCCACCAAGGGCCGCCGGCCCATCATTTCGTTGAATGTCAACACGCGTTTTTCAATGCAGATTAAAAAAATTTAGAAAAAAAAAAAAGAAGAAGAAGAAAAGAACAAGTGTTTTTCCATGTTCCACGTGTCCATGACCAAATGTTCCACGACAACCAAATTCGATCCGGAGAAATCTTTCAGTGCGGGGTGGATACCACGTGGTGTCCGCTCGGCATATCCGGGCCGTCCATTTCGGTTTTGGATGGCTCGGATTTGGAGAGAGAAAGAGGAGAGAGAGTGGTTGGTTGAGAGGAGAGAGAAAGTTTTAATCTGGGCCATCCAACACACTTTTAGACAGTCTGGAGGGCTGCTCGGGCTCCACGTGGGCTCAGCCATGTGGTATCCATCCGGTACCGAAAAATTTCTCCAAATTCCGGGACTTGCCCTCTTCTTTTTTCACGAGAAAGAATAACAGGAATTGCTGTCCAAAACATTTCCGTTATGAGAAATGGATTGTGGCAGTTTTTTTTGGCAAAACTGCACCGCTCGAAGTTCAGCCTTTTTTTTTCCAACCAATTAGGATTAGCTCAGTTAGCCAGAACTCTTGCATTTCACTAGGAGGTCAGGAGTTTGAGTCTCCCCACCTACGCATGAATGTTCTTTCCTTAGAGGGTTTTTCCTTTCTTTATTTCTACCATATATAATGGGCTTATTTCTTGTATTGGTTGAGTTGTTAAGCTTGGTTATCTCATGGACTCTCACAATTGATATAGTGTCCCTGGTTTGTACTTCATATCTGATATAAAAATGATATCTTCTATCGATTAACAAAAAAAAAAAGTTCAGCCTTTTCCAACCCCTTTTTGGACCTAGCTCAATAATTAGCCGTTTATGTTGAAGGTCTTGCTAAAAACATTAAATTTGTTTTAAAATCTTGTTAGTTGGATACGAATCAATATGATCAGAATACAATAAAATTGAGAACTGATTTTTGCTGAATTCTGAGTCAGTATATGCAGAACGCAATTTTGATTTGTTTTTATATTCCAATCAAATATTAGTACGGAGTAATTCTTATCTAATTAATATGAGTTTATAATATAACAAACGTTCCGACGAGATTTACAATATGAACAAAGCCGAACATTGAACTACGCCTGGCAAGGGGCTGAAAAATGCCAAAACTTGACGGGGTATATATGGTTTTGCTGCAACTTGCCAACAATCCCTTTGCTTGCTTGATTCATTCAACGCTACAATTCTTAATCGTCGAACCTAGGAAATTCAAAACTTTCTAAGATGCTCTATCCTGTCCCATTTGTTTGTTCTCGATAAAAATGTAATTCAATGACTACTACGTAGTTAAGGTAAAATGCATAACTTTTGGTCATATAAATTAATGCAGAGAGAACTAAGAAGATAAAGATGTGGAAGCTCAAAATTGCAGAAGGTAATGGACCCTACTTATATAGCACAAACAACTTTGTTGGTAGACAAATTTGGGAGTTCGACACAGATGCCGGCACCCCAGAAGAGCGAGCTGCAGTTGAAAAGGCAAGGGAGGAATACAAACAAGTTTTCAAAAAGGATCGATCTCGGGCTTTGCCTTGTGCTGATCTTCTAATGCGGATGCAGGTAAATAATAGTACAGTACTGGACAATAATTGACTGTTAAGGATCGATGTCTTATTAAAAAAAGCTTTCCATGCGTGACTTATTTTTGCCTTGATAGGAATATTCGTATACCTTCTTGTTAATATTTCTAGTTTTTTATATTGTCTCAACCAAAAAATTTGAAAATAAAAAAATCAACAAAATTGTACTAAACAAAATGCGGGAAGAGGAAAATAATACCGAATAATGTCAAAATATTGAGTTTTTTAAAAATTTCAAAATGTGTTCATACTTTTTTAGTCTTTCCAAACAAAGTTATTAGTGTAAATTAAGGTTAATTGTAACCATAGCATTAGTTTGATAGTGTCCACTGTCCAATTGATGCATCAGGTTAACAACCTCAATCAACTTGTGAAATTGTTACTACTACTTAGGAGTAATTTATTTATCATGATCTTTCAATCCATCTACAGTTTTTTGATTAGTTAATGTATCTACAGTTTAAAAAGGAAAACAGTCATATTGATCTAAGCATACCACCAGCGAGGCTAGGGGACAAAGAAGAAGTAACCTACGAAGCCACCACGACAGCTTTAAGAAAAGCCGTCCGATTAAATCGCGCAATCCAAGCCCCCGACGGCCATTGGGCCGCAGAAAATGCAGGCCCAATGTTTTTTACTCCACCCCTGGTAAGTCTTCTTCTAAATTCCAAATTGAGAACAACATGCCTATTTTATGAATTTCGTTATCAATTTTCATTTTATTTGATTTTTTTGTTAATTTAACTGCTGTGTATACATCACAAAAATTTTCAAGAAATGCACATTTTTCATACCACTTTCATTTCTATGGATACACAACATCTGCATATTAATATCATAGATATTCATCTTTCAAAATGTTGGGTAATTAGAGTGCATGAATTCGGAAAGTAACTCTTCACAAAATTCAGACGAAAATAGGAAGAAATGGAATTCTTACACAGTGAGTGTGAGTGCTAATTGTTTGTAGTCCAAATAACATTGCAGGTCATTGTCCTATACATAAGTGGAGCAATCAACACCATCTTTACAGCAGAGCACAGAAAGGAACTGAAACGTTATATTTATCTCCATCAGGTACATACATAATTAGCTTATTATTATATAGATGGATGGATTAATACAGTAATTGTTTGATAATCCAATTGAGCACCCCCAACGTAAAAAATTGACAAAACAAATTAGGATATGATTGTGATTGTGATTGTGATGTATATATGTAGAATGATGATGGGGGATGGGGATTTTACATAGAGGGGCATAGCACGATGATTGGGTCAGCACTTAGCTACGTTGCTCTGCGTTTGTTGGGGGAAGGCCCAGATGATGGAGAAGGTGGGGCGATGTCCAAAGCCCGGAAATGGATACTTGACAATGGTGGTGCAACTGGGATACCCTCTTGGGGAAAAACTTATCTCTCGGTAATTAAATGCATTCCTTACTTTGATAATTTCACTCTTTCGTTTCTTTTAGCTTCTCTTTCACTAATTACTTACTTTAATATATTTTCTTTAGGTGCTTGGAGTGTATGAATGGGCAGGCTGCAACCCGTTACCCCCAGAATTTTGGCTTTTCCCTTCTTTTTTGCCTTATCATCCAGGTAACTTATGAACTGAAAGGACAATCTACTTGCTAGTAATTACTTTACTTATGAAATAACAATATGGTTACATGATGATGATCGATCGTTTAAAAAAAATATATATAAGAAGAAACATAATCCTTGTACCATGCAGCAAAAATGTGGTGCTATTGTCGAACAACTTATATGCCAATGTCATACTTATTTGGGAGGAAGTATCACGGGCCAATAACCGATCTAGTCAAGGCAATTAGACAAGAAATCCACACGAAGCCATACGAGGAGATAAATTGGAACAAAGCACGTCATCATTGTTGTAAGGTTGGTAAAATTCAACTATTTGAGTGTATCTTCGGGAGTGGATGAAAAACAAGCACTCCATCATTGTAGGATATGGTCTGCTCAAATAGTACTCTGCTATTATTAGTATCTTGTATTAGTTTCAGAAGGAAATCTTCAACATGTTTTTGCTGGCATATATACTGAATCCAACGGTGAATTTTGAATACAGGAGGATCTCTATTATGAGCATACCTTCGTACAGGATCTCCTTTGGGATACACTTCATTATTTGAGTGAGCCGATCATGAACCGTTGGCCCTTCAACAAGATCAGAGATAGAGCCATTAAGAAGACAGTTAAGTATCTACGTTATGGAGCAGAGAATAGCAGATACATCACCATAGGATGTGTTGAGAAGGTGAGTAAGACAAACATTTTTCTGCTTTATTTTATTGGTTATATAGAATACTCCCTCCGTCCCTTTATTAAAGTCCAGTATTCCATTTTGGGCTGTCCCTTAATAAATGTCCATTTTATAAAGTTAGTGGGTAAAAGTTGGTGAATTGTCTATTTTATCCCTAAAAGTAGATTCCATTTTGAAAAGTTAGTGAGTAAAAGTGTAATGATGATGGGTAAGTAGGGAAAGTGGAGGAAAAAGTTGATGTGAAAGGTATAATGATGATGTCTTTTTAATAAGTTGGAGTTACGAAACAAGACATTTAAAAAGGGACGGAGGGAGTATTTGGTAATGGTTGGATGGAGTTTTACAAGCTGGAAAAGGAATAAGAACAACCAGTTCAGGATGTGTGGATCGGTGATTTCAAAAATAGTGATTTTAGCTTTGATAGATAACTGCGGATCTATATTTTTAATTAGAGTCGGTTCTGCACTTTGAAGTTATGGGACCGGAGTCAATTTCTTAGTCATGTTCGAGCATCCTACCATCCAATGTTAGCTCGAGTTATTTTCAGAAGGATCTTTTCGATTGAATTTTTTTTTTTTTTCTGTACTACAGAGTTTGCAAATGATGTGTTGGTGGGCTGAAAACCCGAATGGCGATGAATTCAAGCACCATCTCGCCCGAGTTCCTGATTACATGTGGCTTGCTGAAGATGGAATGAAGATGCAGGTTTTTATCGCACAAACCCTAGTTGCTTGTTTGACTTCATTTTTTGTCAAAATGGTAGAAGTTTTATTGATAACAATCAACCAAATACATTAAAAAGATGGTTATCTTTCCCTAAAGAAGATTAACCAAACAAGAAGTCTAGCTTCCCAAGTCTTGACACCAGAACCTAGCATCCCAGAACTTGCAAACTTGTGTGTATCCCCATTAGGCGATCTCTGGACAAAATGAAAATCACAACTCCCAAACTACTGTGCTATCCTTCTAATGTCTTCAACAATTACTTCCACCCGTACAGGACATTCCATGGCATTGCCTAGGATCTTGTTTTGACATGTTTGCAACTTTTTTTTTTGATCCGCGACATGTTTGCAACTTAATTCACTAAAACTTGAATTCCTGAGCGTTGTACTTCAAGAAGCTATATGTTTATTTTCAGTTTGCAAGTTTCCAATATGTTTGTTTTTCTACTTAAAAAGATCCCAATAAGATATGTTTTGTTTTACACCTTCTGAGGTTCGCATTGGTCAAATAAAATAAAATTTCTCAGTGATAACAATAGTCCAAATATTACAAAATCATTCTTAGGTAACAAGAGATGTTTGCTAATTACTTATTGTTTAATTGCAGAGTTTTGGAAGCCAAATATGGGACACTACTCTTGCCACTCAGGCACTTATAGCAAGCAATATGGTTGAAGAGTATGGGGATGCACTTAAGAAGTCGCACTTCTACATAAAAGAATCACAGGTTTTTCTCTAACCACAAAAACCCTTTGTTATTTTCCATCATAAGGCTTCATGTCATCCACTGACATCGCATCTTCATATTTTCAGATCAAAGAAAATCCAGCTGGGGATTTCTTAAGTATGTATCGCCAATTTACTAAAGGAGCATGGACTTTCTCTGATCAAGATCAAGGTTGGGTTGTCTCAGACTGTACAGCTGAGTCACTTAAGGTAATCTCATTTCAGAATTCTTGTCATGGGCTTTCAACTTGTTTTTTGAAAGTCCATTCCAATTTTAAGTAATACTCCATCACCTTACACTTTGGTAGTATACTAGCAAATTAGCAGTTGCCAGACTCAAATAAACCTCCTTTGTTGTTTTGGATATGCAGTGTCTACTAATTTTTTCACAAATGCCTCCTGAAATTGCTGGGGAAAAAGCCGACACTCAAAGGTTATATGAGGCAGTGAATGTTCTCCTATATTTACAGGTAACATGCCTATTCAATTTGAACTTGAAAGAGTATAACCAATTTGGAGATATTTGCGTACTTGTACGAGTAACTATAACTTTTGTACAACATTTTATTACAAAACGAATGTGTGGTATTTGTAGTTCTTATATTTCAAGGGAAAAAAAAAAGATAATTGTCATTGCTACATTATTCTGATAGTAATATCGGTATGTTTGATATTAAGAGATCCATAGCAGAGTGGCAGCTTATTGACTTTTTTCATGCAGCACCCTGAAAGTGGTGGATTTGCTATTTGGGAGGTGGTTGTTCCATTACCAGCTTTGCAGGTAATACTCAATATTATAGCTACAATACTTCTTCACTTACACACTAAACCTGCCAATCAAGTCCCTCTTTTTTATTAAAAGTGAATATACCTGTTAAGATCTATTGAAGCAATGTGATGACTGATGAGGGTATTTTGCTATTGTCTTTTCCCTTTGTTCAGGCGTTGAATCCTTCAGAATTGTTTGCTGACATTGTCGTCGAAACTGAGTAAGAACTTGACCTTCTACTTTATTCAACGTTATTTGAAAATTTTCTCATAGACCTTGTAAACATTTTCCAGACCATAATACAATTTGCTATAAAAAAAAAAAATCTCTAGCTCTTTAAAATTATTATTTGCCTACAAACTATCGATTTTCTATACTAGTGAAAACAATATTGACCCGGAAAGGTTTTCTAGACTAATAACAAAACGACTGTGTGGGCACCCCTATGTTGATTCTGGACAATGGGACTCCATCTATGAAGCACGGGTACTTCAAAAATGTCGCCGTACGCGTACCGGGTACTGGTACGGGTACGGGTACGGCATGGGTACGGCAAAAACGTACCCGGTACGGCAAAATTGGATCGGGTACTTTTGATATTTTTGGGTACGGCATGGGTACGTCAAGGGTACGGCATGGGTACGGCATTGGGTACGTTTTAACCCAAAATGATTTTTTTTCAAAATTTCAGGAATTTTTTTTGTAAATAATTATAAAATATGGGTTTATTGTGTAACTTATTTGTCTTTTTGACTATATACACATTAACTGACTGAGAGAGTCAGCGATCAAAAAAAAAAAGAGAGGCAGCGATCTGGAGATCTAGGGCTTCAAACCGCAAGTTCTCTCTCTCTCTCTCTCTCTCTCTCTCTCTCGGACTCTCCTCTCCTCTCTCATTTTCTCATTTTATGCAATAAAAAATAGAAAAAAAATTATATATATATTCGCCGTACCCCCGCCGTACCCGTACCCTACTTTTTTGGGATTTTGCCGTTTCCCGTACCCGTACCCGTATCGTACCCGTACCGCGTACTGGTACCCGTGCTCCATAGGACTCCATTATACACTCTCTGGATGAATGCTGTTTTGCAATTTAGAAATAGTTTTGGTTTAATTTTTGTCTAGCTAGCATTATTTTTTTCCTCCCCATTTAATATTCCCTCACCATAAACAAACATTATTGACTTTGTTCAATTGACAAATCTAGGCATGTGGAGTGTACTGCCTCTATCATCCAGGCTCTGCTAATGTTCAAGCGCTTATATCCGGGGCATCGGGAGAAAGAAATAGAGATTTCTGTGGCAAAAGCGATTCGTTTCCTTGAGGGCAGACAATGGCCTGATGGTTCTTGGTGAGTTAGATTTCACTTTCCAATTCCTTTGCAGAAGTAGGAATTCAAGATTCTCAAGTGTTGGATAAACATACTAACTAAGACCTTTGTGATGTTGATAGGTATGGATACTGGGGAATTTGTTTCATCTACGGGACATTCTTTGTGCTAGGAGGGTTAGCTTCGGCTGGAAGGACGTACAACAACTGCCAAGCAGTTCGGAGAGGGGTCGAATTTTTGCTTAATTCACAAAATGAAGAGGGAGGCTGGGGAGAGAGCCTTGAATCATGCCCATCTATGGTAATTCCCATGCCCAAGCTTATTAATCAATTGCAAACCAAAAGACCAATAATCCCAAATTTCTGAAGACAAAAAGATCTAGAGTGCTGTGGCTGAACGAATTTTAGCTTCCTCGATGATTAACTGCACACGATGATAACTAAAATTCCACAAGATAAGATATTGCTGGACTAGGGAACACTGTTACTTGCACACGATTCCGCCATGACTTTAGCCTGGTGCTTGTTTGTTGCCAAGTTTGAGTACCTCTGCTCTTCTGCATTGTCATCCTTATCCTAATCTTTATCTCGCTCTTATGAAGTGTGGTATACCTAATTTAATGAACGCATCTTAAATTCCAGATTTTGTCAACACTTAGTAAAAGTTAGACGGAAATCAAATGTACCCTTGCACCACCCACACTGTTTTTGTTTTTAATAAAACCTCGCCGGAGAAAAGGAACTGGAAACACTGACTTGTGTTAACAATGCTGTGTTATGTGGTGTTGTGTTACTACTAATGTTTAATAAATAACACAGAAATACCAACCTCTGGAAGGAAACCGAACCAACTTGGTACAGACATCATGGGCTATGCTTGGTCTCATTCAAGGTGGACAGGTTAGCAACAATTTCAAAATTATTGAAGATTTCATCGGGGACTTAAGATTACTAGAGCTAGATACCAATTCATAGTTTTTTTTGTTTGTGTTGTAATTTCATTAACTAGGCTGAGAGAGATCCAACACCTTTACATAAAGCAGCAAAGCTATTGATTAATGCACAAATGGATGATGGTGATTTTCCACAACAGGTAATTTTGCTTAAGCACCCTCATTTTTTATTACTACTTGGTTTGGAATCTTATTTCATTTTTTAGATCCAAAAACTCAAGAGAAACAAAAACAAAAGCAGAAACCAAAAACCATGCCTAATTAAATCTTCTCTCTCTCTCACACACACACACAAACTCCGTGCTGTTACTATGTAGGTTGTATTTTCCTGACAGTATAAAATTATCGATTACAGGAACAAACTGGAGTCTACATGAAGAATTGCATGCTGCATTATGCACAGTACAGAAACATATTCCCAATGTGGGCCCTTGGAGAATACCGCAAGCATGTTTGGCCTTCTTGCTAGAAAGTGTGAAATCCAACTTTTTCTCTCCCTAAAGTATAAATTCGAGACATAGTTTACACCTTACCTGTGTCAATCCCCGTGGCCACGTCGAAAATTGTATTCCAATAAGAAAAAATGCAGGATTTATGGAAAATCCCTTGCAGCTTTTTTTTTTCCCCCTCCTGTAATTTAGTGTGTGAAGTTCTTGTATCAAGTCCCCTGAAAGTATAATATAATATGCACGGAACAGCGGTTTCCCTCTCTCTCTCTCTCTCTCTTTCTCTCAAAAATCCCCAGTAGCGTTGAGTAACTGACCAAGCAATAGTTGTTTCTGATCGATGGAAATGTAAGCTTCATAGATGGGCATGATTCAAGGTGAAACAATGATGGTTTGTCCATATTCTTTAGTGGTATGCAACTATACCCTCTATGAAAACTATCATCGTTGAGTAACTGACAAACCATCTCTCTCTATGAAACCATCAATCAATGAAGTGATATATAATACAAGTGTGGTCGCTTCACTTAATTCCGGGATTTTTCATGCAAGCCTTTTGTCAACGGAACTAACAATTATCCAAATATCCATCATTTTTATTGCCATAAAAAGATTCACTAACCGGTGGTGCCCATTCACTCGTCGTGTACTTGTAACCTATCCTGCCAATATTGGAAGAAAGCAGGTTAAGTTGTATTTCTCAGTTCTCACACTCACACAATATCAATATGGAGTTAACTTCACATCTGCACCAACTAATGAGCTTTGCTATTTTGTACTGATCTCCAATCAATTTAAGGTCCTAGGATCAACTCTTAACGTGCATTTTTCTTCCATTTTATTATAAAGAGACAATGGAATGGAACAAACAAAAAGAAAAAACAAATATTGGCTTCAATCAAAGTTTAACTTCTTTTTTTGCTTTTTTGCCTTACTGAAGGTTGTCAACTTTATAAAAGGGAATTTATAGGTATAAAGCATAACCATAAAAGCCATGGGGAAAAGAAAACGAATCAATTAACTATTGCACCAGTAAGGTTGCATTTGTTCTTACCTAATGAAAAGAGAGAGATAACTGTATGGCAGATTCACAGCTCTAAAACCAGATAAGACAGCCATGACAGTCACACCAATGGCACCAATTCTACTGACCAGACCAACTAAGGCATGGTGGAAAAACCTGAAAAGAAAAATAAGACTAAAGTATTTACTAGTCTATTTAACCAATTACTTGTGGGAAGTTAAACTGAACAAAAAGAAGGAAAAGACTAAATAGGTAGCTAGGCAAAACTTAGGTAGAAGAACAAGTTGGACATGTAATAACAAAATAAAAGGTAACGAATAGGCATAACTTGGTAGAGAAGGATTGAAAAACTACAAGTCAACTTATACATTGTCTGGTAGTGGAATTCTTTGGAATTTCCAGCATTTTTTGCTAGAAGCAGTAAAAATGGAAGGAGTGAGAGGCCCTTTTTTGGCATATATATAAACATCCATTTCTTTGGCATGACCCAAGACAAGAAAAACACTAAATTCAGACCTTTATCTGGTGAAAGCATAGGAAAATGAGTGATTGATTTCATATAAAAGTGAAATATAGCTCCTCTCTTTTCCCAAATCTAATTCCACGTCTAAAGATAAGACTGTGATAGCATCTAGAATAACCTTAAAACAAAAAGGCTAAAGGGACCATGTTTTCCCTAAAAGTGACAAATGGATCACACCTCCTGGAGAAGGGGGTGATGCGTGATGAAGTGATTGATCAGGCATGCCAAGATCATGAGGCCTAAACCTGAATAAGACCATAGGGCCTAACTCCTGACTTTTAACCAAGAAATTTGTGTCACAACCCTTAGCAAGGCTGTGAATGTGAGCCAAGATTGCCTTGCTCGTTAAGGACTTAATATTCGGTGAATAGAACTTATGAAAACAAGAAACAGACACAAATGCCACTTGTATTGCTGGAAACAAATAACAATGGTGCAGGAAAGAAATAGCAAAATGAACAAAGCACAAAGAATGAAGTTGTTGGAACTGGAAAACAAGGTAAAAGAAAAGAAGCTGTGAATAATAAGTGAACTGCGCATGCGGAGCCCTTGGCCTGTTCCGACTCCCCTATTTATAGTTGTTCTCCCCTGGAATGGGGCATGCTTGGGCCCTGAAAATGTAACATGTGTCTCATGTCTCCAAACCACTTCCTTTTATTTCAGGGAACTAAAATTGGTTGCAGACGTTGATTGCAAACCGAACTCCCTTGATGGCTGCCACGTGGCCCTTTGAATCAGCCAATAGTTTAATGCTTCCTAATTTTCAAGGCCTATTCCCTGATTTTACTCATCCTATCAACCATCTTCAACTGGAACTTGCTCACGCGGTATTCATGACCTGGTCCGTGTATTTTACCCTTAAAATGCTAAAAATTACCCTTAAAATGCTAAAAATTCAAGGAAATGAAATGAATATTCCAAACTGGACTGAAGGGAGGAGAAACTTTATACTCCATGGATATGCCATGAGGATCTGCCTGTGAATACAATCAAACCCTGAAAATCTCAACAACCCTGAAAATTCAGTGTTCTAAATGGCGGCCACCGAGGCCGCCTAGGCGCTTGGAGGTACCCCGCCGCCACGCCAATACCCCTTGGCGTTTGATTTGGCGCTCAAGGAGGTTTGGCGGTGTTTGGCGGCCGCCTAGGCGGCCCTTGGCGGGCTCGGCGGCATCTTTGGAGGCCTCAAATGTATACTATTAACCTAAAAGGGCTAGCATCAAAAGTACAAAAACTAAAAGGGCTTATTACTTAATTTTACAAAATCATATCTATATATATTGCAATTACATTTGCATCCCCCATTCAACACTCCACACTCCAGTCGATCAGAGCTTCAGAGGCGGGAGACGAAACGAAAGTGAAGAACTCCAGTCGATCAGAGCTCCAGTCGACGCCATCGTCTCTCTCTCTCCCGCCGGTATGTCTCTCTCCCTCTCTCCCGCCGGTATGTCTCTCTCTCGGCTCTCTCTTCAGTCTTGCTCTCTCTAGGCGCTTTCTCTCGGCTCTCTGAGTCTCTCTTCAGTCTCTCTCTCTCTCTCACAGTGATCTGCTCACACACACAGTGATAGTTCTGGTGTTGGGTATTTCGCAGTCCCCACAAATTGTGCCTAAATTTTGTACTTTGAAGTTTAAACATTAAACTTTGCATTATGGTTATGTAGAAATTTATTGTCTTATTCAACTTATTTGCTAGTTGCTACTACTTAATTTCATTTGGGTTTGTACTTTGAAGTTTGAACTTGTATTATGGATACATGGAATATAGTTTGATTGAATAATGGTTTGTTTAAATAAAATATAAAAAAAACGCCGAATTGCTTGGCGCCGCCTAGGCGGCTTGGCGCTTGAAGGTGGGTCTCCGCCCTACTAGCGCCAAGCGCCATTTAGAACCTTGCCTGAAATGTAGGAGTTTGTTGTTGAATGATAGGGTAGGGTAGATCTAATGTACCTAGGACCAACAAGGGCTAGGACCAACAAGGGCAAGGCCCAAGCTTTTTTAGCCCAAAAAAGGGCCCCAGTTAGAATACATGTGGTATATAAAGTACTCCCAATTTTCAAAAGCAATGCTCTTATGTACCAGCAATAAAGTGTTTGGCTTCCTCACCCAAGGTTTGGGGTTCGATTCTCATCCCTGCTCTTATCTTTTTAGAGTTGAATGGTTAGGAAAAATCTTCTTTAATTTTAGCTTGTTGAGATTTAAACCTAGCCCAAAATGATTTTATATTTAAACCTAGCCCAAAATATCGTGGACTCAACTTGCCTTTCATCTTGAACCGCATAACCCCTTTCCATGGTGACACTCGAAGAAATACCCAATCACCCACTGCGAATTCTAGATCCCTCTTCCGCTTATCCGCGTAACTTTTCTGGCGACTTTGTGCAATTTTCAAGCAATGACGAACAACTTTAATTTTATCAACAGTGACTTACTGACTTGAACCAACTCTGGTTTCGACAACCACCTTTCCCCAACTTCACTCCAACATACAGGAGTTCTACACCTCTGTGGCTCCGTCCATATAAAGCCTCATAGGGTGCCATGCCAACGCTAGTCTGATAGTTATTATTATAAGCAAACTCCATCAATGACATATAAGCATCTCAACTGCCTTTGAAGTCCAAAACACAAGCACGCAACATATCCTCCAAAGTTTGAATAGTCCACTCAGATTGCCCATCTGTCTGAGGGTGAAAAGTTGTACTAAACTTCAGAGTAGTACCCATAGCTTGTTGCAAACTCGGCCAAAATCTAAAAGTAAATCTAGGATCTTAGTCACCAACAATCGACACTGGAGCCCGTGCAAACGGATAATCTCATCAACATACAATTTGGCATACCTATCAATCGTATAAGTAGTATTAACAAGTAGAAAATGCGCGGATTTAGTCAATCGATCCACAATCACCCAAATAAAATCATAGCCTTTTTGTGAACGAGGAAGTCCATTCACAAAATCCATCGCGATATGCTCCCACTTCCACACAGGAATAGGAAGAGGTTGCAATAAACCCTGTGGGTCGTTGATGCTCAGCCTTTACTTGTTGACATACCAAACATTGAGCTACAAACTGAGCTATCTCCCTCTTCATCCCAATCCACCAATAGTGCTCCCTAAGATCGCGATACATTTTTGTACTACCCGGATGCATAGTATAAGTTGAACTATGAGCCTCTTCCAAAATCTCTCTTCAAAGCTTGGTCTCTAGGTACACACAATCGATTTTCAAATAACAATAACCCATCTCGAGTAACAAAGTCTGTCCGCGTCCCATCTCTCACTCCATCTATAAATTTCTTCAACTTTCGATCCCGATATTGAGTCTCCCGAATCCAATCAATCAATAGAGGTCTCACTCTAAAATGAGTTATCAAGGCATCAGTATTTGTCAAGGCTAACTGCACACCTATCAAAGTCAACCCGGTAAAAATATCAACACAATACATTGAACACATGTCAATCTACCTGAAGATTTTCTACTCAGAGCATCTGCCACAACATTAGCTTTCCCTGGATGGTAGTGAATACTGCAATCACAATCGTTAATTAACTCCATCCATCGTCTCTGTCTTAAGTTCAAATCCTTCTGTGAAAATAAATACTTCAAACTCTGATGATTGGTGAAAATCTCACAAGCTTCACCATATAAGTAATGTCTCCACAACTTTAATGCAAACACAACTGCTGCTAACTCCAAATCATGAGTTGGATAATTGCGTTCATGAGCTTGTGTTGGTACATTTTTGTTGGGCCTCGAGGTGGGTGTACTTATCTGTTTTTGCGGAAGATTATGGTAATGTGTATAGCTTGTGAAAAAATGGTAAATGGTCATTATCATGCTTGGCTTGAAGGTAATTGCTATATAAGCCTTAGTGGCGTTATGAATATGGCCTTAGTGGCGTTGCGAGGATATAGCCTTAGTGGCGCGAATGATATTGCCTTAGTGGCGTGACAAGTATTGCCTTAGTGGCGGAAAGTATATTGCCTTAGTGGCGTGATTATGAATATTGCCTCAATGGCATTACGAGTACTATGTTGGTGTTGAGATAGCCATGGCCAAGGGCCTATAAATTCATATGTGTTGATAAAAGAAGTGGGAAGTTATTTGCTGAGCTGAATATTGTCGCTTAATTCATTTTTAAGCATTTATCATATTGCTTCTCTCATTATGGATAAGAGTTTCTTTTCAAGTGCATGACGGCACGTGGGTCCACTGCAGAGTCTAGACAAGAGTTGTGGATATAGTAGTCTAGTTTTTTTTACTCTTTGGGTTATGTGCCTATTTTTGGAGCTTGTTTATGTTGTAAATACATGTGGACACATCTTATATGACAGTTATTTTCCGCATATATGCAAGTTAAGCTTTCATATGTTGGACACCTGGCTGGTGTATTTCTTTTACTGCTTTATCAGGGCCAAGGTGTGGGTCCATCCCATTTGGAAAATAAATTATCATGGTGTTCTCCGGGATGGGGGTGACAAGTAATAACTGCAACAAGGCCTACTCAAAGTGCTCAAGGGCCTTTTCCTACGTGAAAAGGCTTGCTATAGTTGCTACAAGGCCTACTCACTGATTGAAAGGCCTTACAAATTCCGCTAAACATTCTTGATAAGAACAATGTTTATCTGGCCTATGAAAGATTCTATTTTGCTCAAATTTCTTGAATTCACATTGTTGCTTTTGTGTAAGTCAAAGAAACAAGACCTGCTTCTGATGTGACCCACAAGTCTTATCATATAATATTTTTCGGCGACTTGGGAGATGTCGAATAATTGTTCTTTCAAAAATGGAAAAGATGGAGGAGTAAACCTTTTACCATCTTTCCTTATAAATGGAGTAAAACCACGTCTTATAGGAGTAAAACCACAATTTCCTCCTTATGTGGCAGAATGTCGTGTTCCTCTTGCCTTTGAATTATCTGGGGTAAATCTATTGGAAGGGCAAAGTACCCTTGCCCCCCTTGTAAAGGGTTATCCTCCATTCCGAATTATTGGTTATGGCCTTTAAGAACAGTTCTCTAGACATTGTCATTGACTTTTTGACCTTGTTCGGCCCTAGGCGAAGTGGAATTCCGGACTACTTATGACCATTGCCCCCTTGAGTTAGAACCTCCTAAATGTCGGGCTGGTGTAGAGTTTAACATCCTCCCTTCTAAGAGAGACTATCAGGCCCTTCTCGCTTTGTTTGAGGGGGATACTGTTGAATATCTTGACTTATCTCAAGCTTGATTTCAGGCCTCTTTTCAAAAATGATTCAAGCTCTGAAGCCCCCCTTGTGTAGAGATAAATCCTCTACCAATTACTTCTGAATAGAGCTTGTGCTTGGTATGTCGGCCTATACGCCTAAGCGAAGGGCCGACTTGGTCATGCATCATATATCTATCACACAGACTCTATTCGGGAGGGGAATAGGTGGTTGATATGCTACTGATTCACCCTTAGGGTCTGTCTGGACTCGCAGGGCCCTAGGGACAAACTGGTTTTGTTAGGCAGGGTCTAAAAGCCCCTGTATGAATAAGGGTCTTGAGGGCCAGATCGCTAGAACTTGTCTGCCTTGAATAGGCCTAGGGCTGGACCAGCCTTTATGATAGCTAGTTAGTACCTTTATGGCCCAAAATAGGTGAATCCTACTTAGCTTGCTTTTAGGCTACTCAAGGGCTTAGGCTTCGCAATTATCTATTTTATTCAGGGATGCGAGACGTGTACAGGCCTATCAATCAGGTAGCCTTAACAATCTTTTCAGTACAACAAGAAGAAAGAAACAAGAATGACAGCAACTTCGCTGCTAGCAACTTATCAATCAGCGAGATTTAACTTCCATCTTTCGCGCCAAATAAGAGGCGCATTTTGTGATGGAAATTATACAGTAAAACATATCCAATTGTTTTTTTTTACTGATTACAGCTAGTTCAAACTTGAGACACCTTTCTAGTATACGATCGTCAAAGGCTAAAAAGTTCAGAGAAGACATTATTGTCTGTTGGCACTTTCTGGTACAGCAACAAATTAGTGCTCTGGTATTCCGATCTATCTACACAATTTTATGTCCTTAATTCAGGTTAAAGAATCTGATATGCTTTCGGTTCACAATCAACATGAACCCGCTAGATGTTGAATCACCAACTCTGAACAATTTAATTTGCAAGTTTAGTGTCTACTCTAGGCATTCATCCATAGCCCTGGTTTTTGTCCTGATCCTGACTGAGCTTAGTGTCCAAGTCATTTGTTTACGCAACTGGCAAAGCTCTCTTTGTTTTTTTCCGACAATAGGCTGTGAAGCTGCTTTTGCAACTGTGTCCTGATCTGGTAATTTGAAGCCAAGCTTCTATCCAAGTTCTCTTTTGCAGCTGAAAGTACAGATTTTCGCAGCTCTGCTGCAGCTATCTCAGAGCCATTCAAATGTTCATTGTTTGCTTTAACTTCCACAAAGATTGCTTTGAGCTGAAAGAATAATCAATGTGAAATGGGTGGATACGAACACAGGTCACATTGTGAGGTATCATTTAAAAAGTAGATGCATCATTAACACCAAATGAAGCGAATTATGCTTCTGATTGAACACATCATCATGCTACAAATATAACTGCTACACTTTTTGCTACAAGGAACTAATCACTAATCTAAATGTAAAGGCTTCATCATCTCCGCTTGACCATTTGTTCAACTATCGCAATACCAAAAATAACCATCTGAATAGCTGGTCGGTTAAACTGTTTGAGTATTACTATACCAACTACGTAGATATCAAAACATGGCAATGTTCTATTAGCATACCTTTTTGGTTCTCGTGGGTCGAATATCGCTAAACGTACAAAATAACATAAAAATAGATTCATGGGGCGATGAAAGAAATAACCGATTAACACAGCATTCTTCATCTCCAACATCAACTAAAGTATTTCCTTGCAATGTTTCTTATCAAGATTACTTTATTTTTCAAGAAAAGAAACCTTTTGTTGTTTAGTGTCTTTCATCAAGCATGTAGCCAAATACAAAACTTTATCATGTTGTTCATGGTTTCTATATCAAACATGTCACAAACATGCAAACCTCAACATTCTCATATTACCCGAACCCTATGGTTTTTGACCCAATTATAGTCTTAAATACCTGCTGAATGTCTAGTCTGCAAATGGAGACATTCTATTATCACATAACTAGTTCGAATGGGCGATCACTTTGGACTAATATTCTGCAAATCCAAGGTTTGGTTACTGTTAATTTGTTATCACGTTGCACAATGATACACATGCACGAACCAGCATGGTTATGCAAACACAGAGTAGATACATGAATTGATTGATATCACCAGATGACATGTTTGGCTCTCATCAACAGCAACATAACAAATTCTATGTATAGTCCACTAAAACAAATTCCAAAGGAAGATAGTGAAACGTCATTTACCTCATTGATCTTGTTTCTCAACTCCTGGACTTGCATTTGACAGTCAACAACAAAGTTCTCCACTTGAGCCAGAAACCTCTCCATTTTATGCCTTTCCAAACCATAAAAACTCTCCTTCTGCTTCTCCAACTCCTCCAGCTCTTCGACCTCATTCTTCGACACCCTAGTTACCAACCAAACCATTAAACCCATTTCCACCTAAGTATGTGCAGGTATATAATCATATGGCGCTGTTTATCTAACGTTAATGTGTTTGTATGTGAGCTACAACTATAAGTTAGTGGCATATTTTCCTGTAGTTAAGCAATGCTACTCTAATGGTATTCATCCTACTTCTTGTTTGTGCACCTATGAAGCATGAATCCCGACATCAACATGTATAGTATACGATCCGAAGATTCGAATACGGCGATATGAGAAAGTCTAAGAAAATAAGATACGGGTACGGTTAGGATATTTTTTGGCATATTGCGCATGATTACAAGAATGGTGAGAAACCATCGTATTCTTCATGAAACCATTGAATATGCTAAACCATTGTTATATACAAGTCTTGTTTAATTGATTTGCCCAAGAAAAAGTCTTACTTAATTGTTGATATCTAATTTTATGAAACATGCGTTGCCCCAAACAATCGCTCATAAGGTTGCCACGACCAGCCCAGGCTTCCAAATTATTTCATATCCATAGTATTGAATAAATTCCCAAAGGCACAAGTGGCCGCATGTTTTGTAGAACCAGTAAGACTACCGCATCGAAGGGTTAGTGATGCACTCCATTTCAATTTTTCCGGTCTTTGGATTTTTATTTCTTGATTTTGCTATTGCTACATAGTTCCAAAAAGTAATAATGTTATGATTTAGGTGAATATTACTGTTACTAACCATAAAGATGTTGAACTTGTGAAGCCTGATTCAATTTGGGTCGCGCTTTGCTGACTATTGGAGTTCCATAATTGGTGATGTAAACTTAGGTTAAAAATACTTGATACACACAGGTGTGAGCTTTGATGTATTCAACTACCTAGTTGGGAATCACGTAAAAATGTTTGTGTCTTGCATTCTTATTTTCCTTTCTTTATTATTCTTTGCACGTATGTTTGTTGGCTTGGCCGATTTCTCAACAAAAGGAATGTTAACTTGGTTCTTACTTTAAATGAAGTGGTCTGAGATGGATGGAAAAAGAGCTTTGAGTACAAATTTTTTTGGATCTTCACAAACTAATACGTTTGTGTTTGCAGTTATTCTTTCGTCGTGTAGAGCACAATTAGCCAGTGTTTCCGGCACATAACGTACTCTGTAACATGGATAGATGATATTGAAAATATATACTTGTACGGTTGTACCTAATTTGTTGCAGAATGTGATCGTAGTTGGAGTCGAGTGAATCCATTTGGGCTTTGAGAGACGAGATGGCAAATTTCCGAGACGCGATCTTCTGCTCGAATTTCAAGCAGCATTGTTCCAGGGAACGGATGTTGGATAGCTTCGTGGATAAGAGCTGGGATTTGATGATTTGTAGCTCTCTCTCCGTCTGCGAGCGAGCGAGCGAGAACAATTTTGCATCGGATTAATTGTAAGGGCTAAGCTCTCTTAAACAAAGACAGATTGTAGTAGATAGCATTACGGAGAGAGAGAGAGAGAGAGAGAGAGAGAGAACAAGGGGGACCTGGAGGAGAGAGAGCCGGTGGTTCCTGGTGTCCTCCATCTGTTCAAGCCTCTCACGGAATAAGGACGGAAGCGCCATTGCCGACGCAGAGAGAGAAAAAGAGAGGATTTTGAGATGTGCAACACAGATGGAGGGATTTCTTTCCTTTTTTGTGTGCTTTTAGTATTTGGGTTTTTTTTGGCCCAGCAATGTGTTTTTTTTCCCCCTTGGAACTTAATTTAGCCGATTCCTCGTGTTCAGCATTTCGGGATTTTAATGAAGGATCCGAGAAGCAGTTATAGACAAATACGGAGTATTTCTTGCCCGGCCGGATTCGCTAGGGCTCAAATCCAAATATTTTAAGGTTGGTGGGTTCCACTATAATCGTGTCCAATGGGGTCAATTACACTGGTCACGCTCAACCCACCTTTTAAACATGAAATTTTTTTACCAGTGTTGTAATGTGAATTTATTCTTGTCCAAGTGAAGGATAGTAAAAGTATGCATCTTTGATGTTGTTTGATAAAACTAAAATTAAAAATTAAAAAATTAAATACCGAAAATTGAATGCTAGACTTTTTAAGTTAAAAAGCTTTTTGATAAAAATATTAACAGCTAAATTAAAATAATTGATAGAAAGATAAATGAATTTTAGTTAAGTTATTTGTGATTGTTCTATTTTAGTTTTATTAATGGATGTCATGCGGTGGTTGAAGCGATGGTGGTGGTGGCGACTACATGTGATGTGGTGGTGGAGAGATGGTGGTAATGATGGTTGTGGTGTGGATGGGACAGTAACAGAGGTTGAGTGGTGGTGGTTGTTACGAGGTGGTGTGGTGTGGTTGTAACAATGTTGGTGGTGGTGGAGAGATGACGGTGGTGGAGAGAAATGCAAGTGATGACAATTAACGAGCGGTGGTATAGTCGTGTTGGTGAAGAAGTAGGGTGAATGTAATACCGTAACATGGTTGAAACATGGAGAGATAGTGTTGGAGTTGTAAAGATGGCGCGGTGGTGGCGGCGGCAATAACGGTGACGCCACTGAAGTGTTGTTGGTGAAAGTACTTGTAGCGATCGTGGAGGTGGTGGTCATAACGATGGTGGCAGTCGAGCAGTGGTGGCGGCAATGGTGGAGTAATGGCGGTGTGGTGGTAGTGGTGATGGCGGTTGCGTGGTGGTAGTGGCGATGGGGGTGGGTGGTGGGGTAGCTATCGTGGTGGTGGCGCAATAATAGAGTAGTGCAGTGGTCATGACAGCGGAGATGGAGTAGTGGTAGTGTGATGGTAGTGGTGATGGCGGTGGCACAATAGTAGTGGCGGAAGTGAAAGCTGTAATGATGGTGGTGGTGGAGACGGGGACGATGGAATAGTGGTGGTTGTGGTGGCGGTGATGGCGTAGTGGGGGCGGTGGTGGCATGGGATGGAGTTAATCT
Source organism: Rhododendron griersonianum (assembly GCA_018127125.1). NCBI lineage: Eukaryota > Viridiplantae > Streptophyta > Magnoliopsida > Ericales > Ericaceae > Rhododendron > Rhododendron griersonianum. The sequence goes on from CM030789.1 coordinate 36,989,554, forward strand.
ATAAATGTGCTTTGAAAGTACTAACGTTCGATGGAGGCATGGAGCTAATCTGCAAATGTGTTTTGAAAACATTGCAATCAATATCCGATCAAACACAATTTTTGGCTTAATTGAAGATCTTATTAAATTTTACTAACTGAATAGCAATCATCGAAAAAGGCTCATAGAGGTTTTGCATAGGAGGAAGGATCCCTTTCCTAATTTGGCACCACATGGAAAAGAGTTTTGCAGGCAATTTTACTATTGTGCTTTTGCATAGGAGGAAGGATCCCTTTCCTAATTTGGCACCACATGGAAAAGAGTTTTGTGGACAATTTTACTATTGTGCTCTGAATAAGAAACATACCTCATGTAAAAGGTTGGGGAAAGTTGTAGTGCAACAAAATTGTACCATTTTAACCATTGTTTTAAGCTGCAAAACAGTCAAATCCCAAAAAAAAAAGTGAGAAGACTAAAGAAAAACACATAGACAATCTCAATCTCATATTTTATGAAAAGAATCTTTAGTCTCTCTGTTTCTCATATATATATCAAAATATTTAAATTCCTCAAGGAAAATAATCCTTACAAGAGATGGAAGGGGGAAAAGTATTTTTTTTTCTTTGACATATATTTAAATTTTAGCATGATAGCGGTTTGGCATATGTAAAGACCCGTAAATTATTCTATTTTCTTAAATTGTTTAATATGTGAACATTACGCCAAATTAAGCTTTTTGCGGCATTTTATAAAATGCCCGTAAAGATCAAATTAATGTCGGTAATAGTATTCCCCGGCATTTGTTGACGAAAATAAAAAATGTCGTCTAGGTAAGTGTCAGTAATACATAAACGGCATTTGTACAAATGCCGGAAATAAAACCGGCGTTTGTTACTAGTTTTCCCGGCATTTGTAAAGTGCCGGGAAAAGAATTGCCGAATATACATTTATTAACGGCATTTGATGCAAATTCCGGAAAAGGTAATATTACCGGCATTTTATTAGTGCCGTATTTTTTATAACTTTTACCGGCATTTTCAAAATGCCATTTTTATATCTTGGTATTTTCTTTTTATTGTTTTTACTGGCATTTGTAAAACGCCGCTAAAAGTTTTTTTTTTTTTTGCCAATTTTTATTTTTTATACATGATTTTTTTCATTAACAAATTATCCTAACCTAGTACCATTTTTTATAACACATTTCCTGCATACAAAATTGTAACTGTCCAAAACAATTTGAAGTTCCACTACCAAAACCAAAATGCAAGTTCCGTATATAAGCAAATTGGACATCGTAAAAGACAATCTCAAAGCAACAAAAAATAACAATGCTAGGCATAGAATGCCAATGTGAAAATCAAACCCCAAGCGTCAAAATATAAGTTCCAATTGCATGTGTATCTCCAAAAACAAAAGATCATACTAACCAAAGCAACATAAAGACCCAAAATATGCTTTTGGTTGCGAACTCCAAAACAAAAAGAACAAAAACAGTTTTCATTATCTAGAAGATTTCCTGTCATTCCTATTGCAAGTCTTCCATGTCCGTCTACGTCCTATCAACCTGCAAATACAAGAAACAATTACACATTTATACATAGGTGTGTGGGTATCTATATAGTCCACGACATTCTACACAATCAGTAAGTTTAAAGATACAGGACACAAGCATCAAACATATCAAACACCAAAGTTCTCAATTGCCAAATACAGATAAGTATTAATGGACAACAAGTAGCATACCTTAATTCCTGCAACCAAGCCCAACCTGAAAGGATATAAGCAGAATTAGCTTCATGCTCACAAATATCAAATATCAGGGTGAGAATCAAAGAAGTTGAGTGTGCCAGAGAGGGAAGAATGAAGAGAAATGTAACACTTGTAAGAAAAATGAATAGGTGGTAGTGCTAGAATTTTAAGATGCACTCTATGTAGCTCAAGGTAATGCCATCAAATTGCCATCAGATAAGTATAATTAGAGTTAATGAACTAAGGTAATGCCATCAAATTGCCTCCTATTTAACTTTTTGTTTGTGAAACTCCAACAACGTATCATTTCCTATGTTACATGGATCCTTCATTTTGGCTCGAGTACCGGTGTCGATGTGTCTGACACCCTTATCCATTTTGGACACTTGGATCCTCTAATTGTTATGATATTTACAAAAGGAACATCAAATTAGCTAGAAAAGCGATATTTCAATTATTTCACATCGATAGGAAATAGCAAAAACATATTTCTCTTAATCTTCTTGTTCAAACACATTTCTAAATATAATTTACAAAACATAGTCTGAATAAAATTATGCACTATATACTACAACAAGTGTTCATGATGTGTCCCCTTACCCATACCAATTTGGGGACACATATCTTAGTATCTAAGATTTCAGTCTAGGAAAGTCCGACGCTTGGACTTGCACCCGCACCCGAGTCCGTGTAACATAGATCATTTCAAGAGTCGAGACCAAACAAACTTCAACCTTTTCCAGTCCTCAAATCCTACAGATATTCTTCCACCCTTGTAAAATCAACGACCTCATGGCTTCCCGAACTCTAAAAACCATCATATCATAAGCTGTCTAATCTTTAGTAGGATACAGGAATTATAAAGTGAACGGCCAAAATACAGTACATAAATATTTTGGATTGATCTTAAGAATTCATATAAAAGCCGAATACATTATTTCTATCAAGTTTTTTTTTTCTTGATCGGCCATTATTTCTATCAAGTTAAAAGAACAAAACACAAACTGTATTAATTAACACTGAAGATAAAAATCTAAGGTGATTGTTTCACCTCTTGATGTGATCCCAACATGTCCACGACGTGCGCTAATTTGTCAACAATATCTTCGACTAAACAAAATTTAAGGGAAAAATTAAAAATGAAATAATATATTCAGGTGTGTCCGACATCAGCATGGAGAGTCTTGTGTTGTGTCCGTGTTTGACAAAAGACGGACACGGATATCTAAGGCTGATAAACATGTTCGTACTTCTTAAGTAACGAGTACCATGCCAACTTGATGAGTTATAGAAGAAAATGAATACTAACCCAACTAGTTTTGACTCCGGTGCTAGTAACACTTAACTTCAAGTGATTTTCTCTCCAAATCAACTCACAAAAAGATTATCTCTCATATAAGAGTACAAACAAGGGTGTACAATCCATTTTACAATGAAGATCAAATTAAATAAGAACTCTCGCACAAATGTATAGATATTAAGATAAGAGTATAGTTGAATGAATGATTTTGCAGGTGGTAGCTCACTCTAGTATTTTCTTCAAGAGTTCGTTGTCTCTTTCTTCTTCTTCTTCTTATTGATCCATCTATAAGTACTAGCAAAGAGGTACGTGCGATGCACGTGGAAGATAGTGAAGTAAATGCCATAAAGATCTCAGTAACTAATGTTTTCCTACTACAATTAAACGTTCTTTGATCATCTACAAAAATTTGGAATTTGGGTCCTCCCAATTCAGAGCAAGCTTCATATACAAGTAAGCAAATAGAGATTACAACTGCAAATACCAAAAGGGAGTCTTTGTATATTTTGTAATTCCTATGACCACAATCATATATTGTGCTTCGGCTAAGTCAACCTACAGGGTTACAATACGGAGCTATTGACCAAGCTATTGAGCTTCATTTTGTCATTTTTTTACTTCTAAAATTAATTGGAAAGGAATAACTGTTACCGCAGGTCCGCAGCATCTCCATAGCTTAATGGATTATTATACTAACAAAACTTCAACCATATGGCCACTGTGTTCACTCTCTTAACATACATTTCAACAATCAGTTTATATGCGTCTTTTTTTTTATCGGCAAAAATGAATTTTATTAAAACGGGGAAAGGGGAAGGGGATCCAACAAATAGTTGGATAATACACCATAAGGGCAAAGCCCAAAACACCTAAAGGTCTATCAGGGTCCACAACAGAAAAAACATTAAGCTCAACCCAAACCCAAATTAATCAAATACAGCCCAAACACCCAAGACCCGGCCCAAGCCTGGACCGGCCCACCCAAACCATCCCACAAAACCCTTATTACACCGGCAGCCACCGTCGTACAAACCACCGGAGCCCAACCTCGCCGTTAAGCCAACCGGCGGCGGGAACCAGCCTACGAAAAGTGAAAACCGAGGCAGTCAGGGCCAACCACCACCACAATCTGCCATCACCGAAACATCCCCTGCACAAAACGATCTTCAATAGCAGCAACATCAAACCAGAAGAAGACGAACTGCCAGCCCCTCGCCCGAATGAGAGCTCAGACAGGTTGCCGACCGGAATTCGGCACACAAAAGACGACCAAGATCAACCCATCCATGAGGACCGCAACCACCTCGCCACCACCGGAGAGAAATCGACGCGATCAGACCGCCATATTCGCCAATCGATTTTTGAAAAAGTCGGTTAAGAAAACCAACTGAAGACCCATCTCCTTAGCAAGCACCAACTGCCAAACCCAACCCAGACTGTCGACCACCACCGCACGTCGCCACGCCGACGAGACCACCTGCCAAACCCAAACAAAAACCACCAAACCGCCGCCGGCCCACCCGATCTGCTGAGATACGGCACCACAGACCCACCGCACACTCGCCGCGTTGGCCCCCACTGGCCATTAGGCGTTTCCGACTATGCACGGGGAGGAGGAAGATTACCTGCAAAAAAAGGAGGGGGAGAGAAAGAAAAGGAAAGCGGGGAGAGGAGAGAGGAGGAGAGAAAGAATCAGAGAGGGGAGAGACAGAGGCGCCCAGGGGGAGGAGGAAAGGCAGCGCCTCCCCCCCCCCCCCAAGCTGAACCCTAATCGCCTGGATGAAGAGAGAGAAAGAAGAGAGAGGTCAGAGCGTTTTTGGTACCCGATTTCAGTTTATATGCATCTTTGAAAGACCCACATCTATCTATACACAAAATCGAGATGGACTCCACCAATTTTGGCCAAAAAAATAAATAAATAAAGTTTCTTGTACCATCAACTACAACATCTATACACAAAATCAAAACCAACAACTTAGCAAATCCCGCAATCTAAAATGGCAGAAATAGACCACAAGCAGTACATCAATTTTGGAACTATAAGCATGCAATTCTGAAACCCTAAGCAGAGAGACGGGATTCAAGGTTCAAAGGTGAACAAATGAAGAAATTTTGTAAACTCAAAACTCTAAATATTGTACCTCTGCTTCCTAAGCCTCGCAACAGATGATGAGAAGAGGTCGTCCAAAGCTCAACGAGGTTACGTCACAAAAAAGATGGGAGGAGGGGACAAGCTTGGCGACCGACCGCGTCACGGCTATTCCTTCTGTACTACAGGTCGGTGGAGGAGCTGTAAGAAAACAATTTCAATCCGTGCTCTAACTCGACATATTCGTTCTTCTAAATCTTCGACATCTTCAGCGGAATCTTAGCTTGTGATGGTACGTGAGATATCATGCAGTGAAGATGAGGATTTTTGTTTGCAGAGAGATCGATCCAGGTTTTTCCATTTCGGGGGCTTCCGTTTTTGGGGTTTTGATTTGGGGATTTTGTTTGCAGTGGTTTGGAGACTGAAGTGAAGCTGAGAGATCGATGGAAAAGGAAAAAATAAGAGGGAAAAAGGAAAAATTATGAGGGAAAAAGTACTAAACGACGTCGTTTTAGGAGGGGAGCGAATAAATTGCGTACGATCGTGGTAATATTGGCGCCCATGACGAAACTAAAAACGGCATTTTTTGCAATAATGCCGTTTTTGAGTAATTTTTACCGGCATTTTATAACTAATGCCGTTTAAAGATAATACTTTCCGGCATTACTATTAATGCCGGGAATAACTAGTATTAGCGGCATTTTAACACATGCCGGTAAGAAAAATGCCGTTAATGCCACATTTTCTTGTAGTGGAAAGATAGGATTTTTATTGAGTTATGTGTTTATTAACGTGGTTATATGGATATGCATGCCGTTGTGTACCGGACATTCGGAGAATAGTCGAACTATGAGTTTTGATGTTGTAATGGTGTTTGGGGGTGTGGTGGATGTGTTGGACATGATCGGGGTTCATTTTGGTGAACGTTGAAAAAGTTAGAAAATTTTCAGATTAGTTCCGGAACCCCTCTTTTTGCTAGTTTCGGAACCCCTTGTCCAGTGGTGAATTTTCAAGTTTCTCGGGTTCAATTCGGAACCCCTCATTTCCAATTCTGGAACCCCTATTTTGCCTAGTTCCGGAACCCAGACAGCAAATTTTGATATCTCTGTGTGCGATTTTGACTCACTATATAAAAGGGACCCTTAGCCATTTTCACATCCATACACCACGAAATCAGACCCAAAACCCTCTCTCTCTCATTTTCTCTCAAGATCTACACTCAAACCCCTTGATTCTCACACAAATCCACCCTCAAACTTCAAAATCTATGTGTTAATCATTCAAATCTCAACCGGGTTTCGATTTTCTCATCCTTGGAGGTAAGATCCTTTGATTTTGGCATTTTCCTCTTTCTCCTTTCAAACTTGAATTGATATTTGCTTGATCATCTCGTTTTTGGATCATCTAGGTTAAAGATCTTGCGGTGTAGCTTTGGAAAAGCTCGTTCTTGGCAAATCTACACTTGTTACACTTAGGGTTTTGCTTAAAACCCATTTTGGTAGGGATATCTTGCTTTCTCTATATGTTGTTGAGTTGATTTTATGCCTAAAAGTCGTGTTTGAATGTCCCATGGTTGTATGATGAAATCTTCCTTCACTGTCAAATTTTCGCAGAAACTGTAGTTGAGTTCCGGAACCCCCATTTTGGGCAGTTCCGAAACCAAACAGGAAATTCTTGAAAACTTTCCCACTTCGATTGTTTTGACTTCCGATCACTTTTAACACTTTCTAAACCTCTCTAAATCACTTCCAAACATGGTTAATCGTGCCCCTATGATTCCTTGACTGTCTCTAATCTTTGGCTCTCGTTGTAGAGAAGTAAAATGTTGAATTAGGATTATGCGACACCCGTACATTACTAGCGCATTTGGTTGATTATGTGGGGCATTGTGACATGTTTATATGACTGATATGGGTTGGTGATATGTCGAGTATTATGATACTGAGGTATGTGAGATAGAAAACACAATTGAGAATGATAGAATGACAAGAAGAAAGTCACGGATCCACTATAAGGTGTGATGCTGGAAACGGGACGCACGGGGTCCCAAACGCCCAAAAGTGCACAAGAAAACCACGGATCCACCGCATGGTGTGATGCCGGAATGAATACGGGACGCACGGGGTCCCAAATGCCCGGAAATGAAAATTGAGAACACTTGACATAATGAAAATAGAGAACTTAGAGATTATTAAGCGATGTGAATATAAATGGTGTTGGTTATCAAGTCTTATCCTCTTACTCTTGTTCATGTGGGAAACCTTCTTGTTGTCGATATTCATCTCGGTGCATTGTCTACCTCATATGCATATAATTTGAGTAAAAATTTCTCTACTGGGCTAGTATAGCTCAACCTATTATTATTTCCAGGTACCTCTCAAGGACATTGATATGGAGTGCTTGTTGTGCATTTGACCATACTTTTGAAAGCTAACACTGAGAAATTACCATGGCATCTTGTGTAAAATCCTTTTGAAGATGTAATCGTAATTTCAATTATATTCTTTTGACTTACTTTCTTTGGATTATAATCTAAGAATTTCGGGCTGGAGGGCTATTATTGTAAACTTTTAAACTTGATTGTTTCTCTCGGATGAATCATGGAAAGCATTTTGGGGTATTATGATGTATTAATGCGATGGAATTTTATTGGAAAGGTTATTATTATTACGTTGAAAATCCAGGGCGTGATAGCATATGTCCGAATTGTTTATTGTGTTAGATTTATTTAGTAAAACTATTAAGAAAAAAATTAAGTTGATTGAACATCAAAGCCACTTGATCGAATAATTTTAACCAAATAATTTAGAAATTGGACTATTTAAATATGCATGATCATGTATGTTTTTGTAATTATGTTTTGGTTTGCATGATAAATATGTCTGACCATGTAGTTACCAATCTCAAATTACCTTATTTATGTAGAAAGGTTATGTTGTACATTAAAAATAGGGCAAAGTCCACTTTCGATCCCTGTGGTTATCGTCATGTGCGGATACCCCCTTCATGGTTCAAAACTCAGCACATAACCTACCTGTGGTTTTGAAAATGTGCGGATAGACCCCCTACCGTCATGTTTTCCATCCATATTAACGGAGGTGTATCTCACATGCCTTTAGAATGTAATCTGAGTCGTTCATAATGTATTAAATAAAGAATAAAGTATCTCTGCAAAAAATCATCTCGATCAGGCATCAATAACCCGGTGATCTAGTTTTTAGTAAATTCAAATTTGAAATTTTAAGTTCATAACAAAATTGATTTGACCATGAGCTTTTCATTTTTTGATTGACTTGAATTTTGGCATAGAAGTAGTACTCGTCAAAATTTACAATATCAACGGTTTGGATTCAATTTTTGGTACAGGGGATAGTGTGGTTAGATTAAAAAAAGAAGAAGAATCAAGGGACATGATGAGGGTATATCGGTCTTTTAATATTGTGTTCGTTAATATAGATGGAAAACATGACGACAGGGGGCCTATCCGCACATTTTCAAAATCATAGGTAGGTTATGTGCTGAGTTTTGAACCATGAGGGGGGTATCCGCACATGGCGATAACCACAGGGGTGAAAGTGGACTTTGCACTTAAAAATATAAGATCATGCAATTATTAATCTCCGATTAGTTGTACACATGTAATGGTCTGTACTTTAAACTTAAATGTACAGTCAGGTAAAAAAAAATTGTGACTTGATAGAAACTTTTAGTTTTATTCTTGTTGCTCCAAAAGCAACCCAGAAGGGGGTGAATTGGGTATCTCAAAAATAATGCAGAATTTAAAACTAATTGCAAGAATAGAATAGAATAAAATAATAATAATTGCAATAGATTGAGAAAGCTCCAAACAGATCAACATAGCAGATTGAGCAAATTCTGACAAAACAAAGATTATGAGCCACAATAAGATAATGACCGAACTTCTTCAATTCTAAGGCACAAAATTCAAATGCATGTGATCAGTTACTCCAATTAACTATAGATATAACAATAATCTAACCAAAATAGTTATGCAATTTAGATATACTAAACAAAAAATAAAGAGAGTAGGGACGAGAGAAATCAAACACAAGGATTTGTAGTGGTTTGGTCCGCAACTTCATGACCTGGTCCACTCTCAAAATGTCCAACTCGGGATTTGCTACACTATCTCCAATAGTTACAATTCTTCTAGCTTCGCGGGTGCTAGATAACCTTTACAATAAGCAATTTATCTCTAATCACTCCAACTATTTTTGACTCTAGTGTTATTCATGTAAAATAAATAATACTTATACCGGTATACGCAACGAAAATAGGATCAAACTATTCTCTAGGCTCTAGCCATTGTTATTCAACTAGAACACTAAACTCACACACTCTAGATTTAGGTGTCTTCTAACCTATGCATGACTTGGATCCTATGATTGATGGATATCATAGGCTTTATATAAATGCTAGGTTAGGGACCCTTAATCTTCCTCAAGGGACCCTTAATTTTTGGTACAGGGGATAGTGTGGTTAGATTTAAAAAAGAATAAGAATCAAGGGACATGATGAGGGTATATCGGTCTTTTAATATTGTGTTCGTTAATATGGATGGAAAACATGACGGCAGGAGGCCTATCCGCACATTTTCAAAACTATAGGTAGGTTATGTGCTGAGTTTTGAACCATGAGGGGAGTATCCGCACATGGCGACAACCACAGGGGGTGAAAGTGAACTTTGCCCTTAAAAATATAAGATCATGCAATTATTAATCTCCGATTAGTTGTACACATGTAATGGTCTTTACTTTAAACTTAAATGTACAGCCTAGTAGAAAAAAATTGTGAATTGATAGAAACTTTTAGTTTTATTCTTGTTGCTCCAAAAGCAATCCAGAAGGGGGTGAATTGGGTATCTCAAAAATAATGCAGAATTTAAAACTAATTGCAAGAATAGAATAGAATAAAATAATAATAATTGCAATAGATTGAGAAAGCTCCAAACAGATCAACATAGCAGATTGAGCAAATTCTGACAAAACAGAGATTATGAGCCACAATAAGATAATGACCGAACTTCTTCAATTCTAAGGCACAAAATTCAAATGCATGTGATCAGTTACTCCAATTAACTATAGATATAACAGTAATCTAACCAAAATAGTTATGCAATTTAGATATACTAAACAAAAAATAAAGAGAGTAGGGACGAGAGAAATCAAACACAAGGATTTGTAGTGGTTTGGTCCGCAACTTCATGACCTGGTCCACTCTCAAAATGTCCAACTCGGGATTTGCTACACTATCTCCAATAGTTACAATTCTTCTAGCTTCGCGGGTGCTAGATAACCTTTACAATAAGCAATTTATCTCTAATCACTCCAACTATTTTTGACTCTAGTGTTATTCATGTAAAAATAAATAATATCCATACCGGTATACGCAGCGGAAATAGGATCAAACTATTCTCTAGGCTCTAGCCATTGTTATTCAACTAGAACACTAAACTCACACACTCTAGATTTAGATGTCTTCTAACCTATGCATGACTTGGATGCTATGATTGATGGATATCATAGGCTTTATATAAATGCTAGGTTAGGGATCCTTAATCTTCCTCAAGAGGCCTTATAGTTTTCCTCCATCATGGAAACTAAGTTAACATAATTATGAAAGTGGAGAAGCTCTTGGCTTCTCCACTAAAACTATAGTGTAAAGTAGGCAACTATTAGTCACCCATGTGACCAAGTGGGCCCCTAAAAGAATTTCTTACAATTCACACCTAACCCAACTAGTTTTGACTCTGGCGTTAATAGCACCTAACCCTTAAGTGATTTTCTCTCCAAAATCATTCACAAAAAGATAAACTCTCACAAGAGTATGAATAAGAGTGTACAATCCCTTTTACAATGAATATCGACTCACCAATAACAAACTCATGAATAAAATCAATTAAGCTCACGATTGATTTCTTTTTCACAATAAGCTCTTTTCTTTAATATCTCTATCTATTTTCGTGCATTCCTTTTCTCTCCATTATAAGCTTGAAAAATATAGTTGTTGGAGAATAATATTGTAGCACAAATCTTTCCCTTTCCAATTCTTTCCATTTTTTCCCTTGATTTAACTTCAATGAAGCTCCTTCAAAAATAGAATATGTTGATATAATCTTCGGCATTTCTTATTCTTTTCCTTATGAATAACACTTCCAAAATTCATAGCATTCAAGTGATATTCAAATAATGATATAAGGTATGTCTACAGAAATTGAGCTGGTTCGGATCTCCTTTCGAACTACCTCAATCAGCATGTGAATCTTGTATTCAATCACATGATTGCTAATTTGAATTCCACCAACATGAGAGAGACTTTCCATTCTTGAATTTGATCTCTTCAACATTTTACCATCCATTAAAGTATCCACAATGCTATAATCAAAAATGGATAACCAAAAGTTGCTAGATCAGCTTTTGATTATCCATTTAAGAGATTACTAAGGTTAGCAATGTAGAGATCCACAATAACATAATCAAAATTGAATAACCAAAAGGTTCCACATCACTTTTTTAAATTACAAAAAAATTAATAACTGTGAACATAGAAATAGTTTTTTCCAAACAAATTTTTGAGACTAATAAACACTATTTATTAGAAATAGAAAATAATTTTTGAACTTTTTTCAAATTTTTTAAAAAAAGAAAAACAGTTTTAAGAAAAACAGCTCTTGGGTAACTACGGTTTTTGGAAAAATAGTTTTTATATAAGAAAAGGTTTTGAAAAAAAAACATTTTCTTAAACAAAACAATTTTTTTGTATAAAAAAGTTTTTTAAAAATAGTTAAAAACAATTTTTGGGGGAAAATAGTTTTTTTAAAAAAATTTTTAAGTAAAATATTTTTTTTGAAAATTTTGTTGAAAAAGAAAAAGAGAGGGGAAAATGGAAGAGATAGAACATTTTTTTGTAATGAAGTGTGCATTTGATTGAGAATGAGAGATTCATTAAATTTGATTATTAGCAAAAGGTTACTGTTATGGATGTTTTGTAGTTTCGGTAATGATGTTAAGTTTGAAGTGGTTATTGTTGAGGATGAATGTTTTGAAGGGTTGTAAAGTTGGATGATGAATGTAGACTTATTGGATATTTGATTTGAATGATATTTTGTTTCTTCGCAATTTAAGTTTTGTTAAGTTGAATCATAAGATACAAAAAAATATGAAACTTTGTAAGCAGGTGAAAATAATATTTGCTGCTACAGTCCTAATTTTGGTGACAAAAGAGTTTGTCACGGTTGTGTGTACTACCACTGTGATAGGTTATTGGTGACACACAATTGGTTGTCATGGTAGGTACTTTTGGTGACAACCTTTGTCGTTCTGTGACAGCATGGTGCTGTTATCGTTATTTTCCGTGACATAATCACCTTTGTCGCAGAAAATCTCTCTTTCGTGACACCATATTGTTGTCACTGTTACTTTCCGTGACAATTGTCACGGAAAATCCGTCTTCTGTGACACCAAATTCTTGTCACTGTTGACAACATTCCGTGACAACTACACAATTTTGTCACCATTGACTTTCAGTGTCATGGATACAATGACACCTCTTCTTGTGTCACCAAAGATAATAGGTAACAAAATTTGGACTTTTGTTGACATTTTTACATGTCACCGAATGTGTTTTTTTGTTGTAGTGTAAGTTTGATTATAGTATTGTGAGCTATATTTTGCACTAATATTGTTAACTTTAAAAACTTAGCACTTTTTGTTATGCCATTGTGGACACTCTTATAAGTATTTTCTAGCCAATTAAGTTAGGAGAAGATTTGTCCTTAATCTTCCTCTCGTTAATTTATCTTGACTATTGAAGATAGTGATTTGGTATAATAATCTTTTCATGCAAAGCTCAACTAAATCCTTCAAAGTAAACATTTATTGAAATCAGTATCAAATAAGATAATACTAATTATATTTCATGTGACAACCCATCCCTTGGGCAAGTCCCATATCGGGAAAGTTTGAGAAATGAAAATGATTTATAAGTAAAGGCCCATCAGCTACGGTATAACTTGTAATCTTTTGAGCCATGTGATTAGACGAATGGTTAGCAGGTCAATTGGGACAGGTCATTACATTTCAATTCCAATAAAATATATTTTGTTATTATTAAAATCAATAAGGTATTTCATATAAACCTTTGGGCTAATAATCCCTTTTCCCTACTCTTCTTGTGATTTGGCAACAAGGAACTCATACGAGTTGAACCAAAGTTATCAATCCTGCACCGGCAAGTGTACCGTTTTCTCTATTGGGACGATACGTACCGGTAACGATGTATATCTCGGTACCATTCCGGATTGACCGTAAAATATATTTTATGTAACTTTAATACATGTACAAAAAAAAAAACTCAAGGTAGAGGTATAAAATAAATTCGAACACTTTGATATGCCATAAAATTAGTTCTAATAACAAATTAAGATGATTAACATATTATAGACTCCAAGTTTTGTTGAATTATCTTAAAATTCAAGCATTTTTTAAGCAAAAGAAAAAACAAACAATTTTTTTCATACCAGGCAGTGGCGGAGCCAGGATTTGGTTATGGGGGTGGCATCGTTCAATAAAAATCTACTTACATGTTGTGTAGAAAAATATAAAGACAAAAATTTAAGTGTAATGTCATATAATTATGTATTGTCATGGGTTTTTTTGAAAAAGAAATAAATGGTTGCTTAACCTCTCTTATGGTATACAAATACAAATACAAGACATTACAATATTAATTTTCCTTGATTAAAATAGGCCATTCTCTAAAGGAAATTAATTTATATTCACACTCCCTTTTTTGTTATCCACATTCCCTTTTCGGTCTTTTAGCAAAAAGAATACATACATTTTCAACATTAAAAAATAGAAAGGGAATATGGATAACAAAAAAGGGAGTGTGGATATCATTCCCTTCTCTAAATTGCAATTCTTACAATATTTATACAAAGTATTGCATACTTGTAAATACCTAGTCAATCAAACCACGTTAGTTTACAAAAAAAAAATGTAAGAAAAGTGTCCAAATGGGTCATGTTGTTTTTCAATTAGTGGGGAAAATATAAATTTTATGGAGATCTATGCAAAAATTGAGAGAGGGTTTTAGAGAACATAGAAAGAAAAAAGAACCCACATGGTGCCGCATGGAATCGAACCCAGCGATTGGGTAGGCCAGCAGAAGGCTTTACCACCATACCAAATCATAAAAAGTTGCGTTTCCTCCTTATCATATTTCATATTTAAATTTTTTATAAGTAATTATTTTTTTAAAATACAATTGGGGTGGCACATGCCCCCTCCCCCTAACTGCCTCCACCACCGAGTATCATCTGATATGCCTGGTACAAGCCAGTATTTGGGGCGGTACTGAACACCTACTTATGTGTACTGTTTTATGTCCAGTACGGATCGGTACGAAACGGAATTGGCAACATTAAGTTGAACTTTAGAGAGAGGGAGAGAGAGAGAAAGAGCGCTTCTTCTTCCTTTACATTGTTCCTTTGATTTTTTATGGGTGAAAAGTCAGCTTTGTTAGTCGTAGGTATTGAGCTTTAAACCCATGTCAAATGTATGAGCATACATGGTCCCTATCACGCCACTTGTCTTGAATGGACTATTTTTGAGCAAATGACAATAATGACAAAATTTGGTTGCACTATAATGTCCGCATTCTGCTTCCTAAAGGTAACCACAACATTTAAAATTTCATATTTAAATAAAAATGATGGAATTAATTTAGACGGTACTGTAACATATGAATCCAATCCAAGAAGAATCCCAAAAATAAGTTGTACTTAAAGTTTGACTAAATGAGTGTTTAGGCTGTCCCCAACTCTTCATCAAATGTTTCATCGAATTGAGATTTGATAAAAAAAATTAATAAAATGCGACTCCAATCATCATATTGATACGAAAGTAAGAGACAACCAAATATTTCATCAAATCAATGGGAGAATTGGCCAACATCAATTCCTTCACCAAATTTTCAATGGTAACATTCCACAAATTTCAAATGCCTTTTGTGTACTTCTTTTCTTAAATTCAACGGTAATAGATTAACCGTTGCCCTTTCCTTTCCTAGCCAACCATTTGTTTTAATGTAATGTAGGAATTTAGAAATGATTTGATTTTGAGTTTTGTACTAACTGTTAAAAAATTATTGTTAGTGTTTGTACAAAATTCTTATAAAAAAGACTAAAATTCTTGGAATTCCTAAGTTGAAAAAGAGACTAAAATATGAGTCTAGAGAAACTGGTTTTGATGTATTTTTCGTCCTAGATTTTAGGAGATTTCAACAAATTGGATCTAGCTCAGTTGCATAGGATTCTTGCATCGTATTGTGAGGTAAAGAGCAGTTTGAAAAAAAAGTTGATTATCAACTTTTTGCAGAAAATAGTAGTACTTGTTTCTATTACAACTTAATCATAATTTCACAATTACTATAAACATGCTTATTTGTTTTTATTGGAATCTAAATTTTTTGATCTGCTGCAGCAGATGTGAAACTATTATCTAAAATTCTGTATCAAAGGCTTTTGCAAACATGCCCTAATGCTACTGTAGATGTGTGTTAGATATATTTCCAAAAAAGAAGAAGAAGGAAGACATGTTTTGAAACCATTCAGATTAGGGAAACGATACCCTATAATAAAGTTGAGTGTAATCTCTCTCTCTCTCTTTTCTGAAGCTTCTTCTTTTCCTTACTTGCTCATATTTCGGGTTTCTCTTCCTCCCGTAATGAGCTGTTGATCACTTTCTGTATGTCTCATCCCAATCCCAGCAGCAGCAGCACCACCACCACCAACAACAAGCGCTCGGCTTCCGCTCATTTCCCGGCGATGAAAAAGGCCAAGTCCCAAGCCGTCGCTTCTTCTCTCGACAACAAAAACGGCCTCCACCACCACCAACCCTCTCACCACCACATCCACTTCGACACCGATCTCGATTCTTCGATCGAACAAGATTCCAATATCGCCGCCTCCAGCGCCGTCACCTCCAATTTGTCTCGAAAGAAGGCCACGCCTCCCCAACCCGCCAAGAAGCTCGTCATTAAGCTCCTCAAAGGTTCGCTCATTTCCTTTTCTTCTGTAAACGCACGTCCCCTCAATTTCAAAGCCTCCGTTTAGAAAGATTTGGGTCTCAGATAAAATAGGTTACTAGTAGAATATGTAAGTGGTTGAGCTTTAGGTGACTTGTGTGGAAATGTAGTGAAAGATGGATTGGATTAGAGGTGAAAACAAAAGGTTGTATTTTAATTGGAATATCCTTTATTCTGAATCCATCACCATAACGCCCCCAAAACTGAATATTGAAATCATTATCTAAGCTTTGAGCCTAGCTCATTGACTAATAGTAAATGTTAACGCCATACGTTTGCAATCCGCATCTGTCAGCCTTATGGATTGGTTTGCATCTGTTTAGTGTTTGTTGGAGCGTTGTTCACTTCGATATAGGGTTTGCTTGATCTGGATAATACTGTTTTTGAATTTTTGATTGTTTAACGTGAGCTAAATTAGACAATGTTGTTGTACATTTGAAGTGAATTCATTGGTCATCTGGACATCCATTACACGAGTTTATTGTCCCCCCTATTCAATATACTGACTAATGCTTATGATTGCTTTAATTTGTTTATTAGGTATTGATAAATAGATAAGGCTTTGACTGATTTCCCGTTTTTACCCCTCACGTTCTCATCTATTCTGTAGGCTTTTGCGGGTTAATGCTGAGTAAAGATTCATCTTTTACGAGTCGTTTCATCCGTTAGTTGTTTGCTTTAGTGTGGTTCACTTGGATATAGAGTAGTCAGGCTTCTGTTAGTCCCACATTGGTTAGTTGAGTCGTTGTAATAAGTATCTCACAATATAATCAGGCTTCTGTTAGTCCCACATTGGTTAGTTGAGTTGTTGTAATAAGTATTTCACAATATAAATAAGGACCGTGTGTGGTAGGGTTAATAATTAATTACCCTATACACTTTCTCCATTATTCCTAACAACATGGTATCAGAGCAAGATCCTAAAACTAACCCTAACCACTACAGCTGCCGATCCTAATGCCACCCATCACCTTCTGCCATCCAACCCTAAATCTCCACCACCTGCCGCCACCTCACACCACTGAAAACCCTAAATCGAAACCCTCACACTACTTGAAACCCTAAGTCGCCACCCACCCACCACCTGTCGCCACTCTAGCCTACCCATACGATCCTTTAAACCCACAATACAGTTTGAAACCCTACTACTGTTCAAAATACCCACAATACAGGTCGAAAAAACTCCTCAATCAGGTTTGAAATGACCTGATATTCGTTGAAAACCCTAAAACGATCCTCCAAACTCCGTACCCAGTTTATTTCGGCCTCCAAACCCCTTGAAAATCAAGCCCCAGCCCCTAAAACCCCTCGACAATGCTCAGAAACCTCTTGTTGGCCTTCGTCCGCCTCCGGCAACCATCACCGGACCTTCTACAGTCTTCGTCAGACTCTCTTCAGTGGTCGCTGCAATCAATCAGCAAGGTTTTGCATTTATTTTGGGTATGTCGAAGTTGTTTCTTTGTTTTTCGGAATTCTCAAAGGTAATACATGAAAGCTTTGGAGTTTGAAGGCTGCTTGTTGTTTGTTCTTTTCGCTCAACTTGGATTTCAACCTCTGTTCAGTCACATATTCCGGTTTATGTTAATGGTGGATTACTTGGTTACCCTGTTTTTGCTGTTTGAGTTTGGTTTAGAGTTCCTCTTCGTCTATTGATGGCCCTGGTGGTTAATTATTAATGCACTACTCGGTTGTTTATTGTTGGTTGTTGATTAGTTGATAGTCACGGTTTGACGGTTGGTTGTTGGGATTCCATGCGATGGGATCTACTTTTGCATCTAGTTCGTAGTTGGTTGTTAGATTGGTGGGTTGATTTGTGGTTGTCACTGGTTAGTTATTTATTGATCGGTAGTTGGTGGAATATTGGTTGGTTGATCTGTTGGTTGCCTCTCATTGCACGGTGATATGTTTGCAATGAAATCTGCTTCTGCTGTCTCTGGTGGTTTTGGTTCTTCATTCAGCCGTGGCCCTGGTCGTGGCCGTGATTCTAGGTATAGTGGTTGGTTTTTTGGCCATGTTTTTTGGTGGTCGTGATTTTGGTCGTGGTGGTTGTGGATTAGTTGTGGGGGTCGCATGTCGGGGGGAGGTGGCCACAGTCAAGGCCGTGGTTCCAGATTGTGTACTAATTGTGGGGGAAAACGTCATACAATGGAGTATTGTTATGCTCTTCATGGTCGGCCTTCTACTCACCAGTTGATGCCATGGTGACTATTTCCGCGGAGGAGTACCAACGCCTTGTGTCACTTCAGACAGGCTCTTCCATTGCTATGCTAACTTAGGTTCTTCCATTGCGTGTATTGCATCTTCCTTTTCTTCTATTCTTTGGGTTATTGATTCTGGTGCATTTGATCGCATGTGGTACTTCTACTATTCTCTCTGGCCATCGGTCTATTGATAAACCATCTCGTGTTACCTTAATCGATGGCCCTTCCACTGATATTACCGGTTTAGGTTCTGTCCATGTCACTTCTTTTCTAACTTTGGATTCCGTATTGCATGTTTCTCGTTTTCCATTAAACCTTATGTCTGTTAGTAAACTTACCAAATCTTTAAATTGCTCTATCACATTCTTCCCTAATGGTTGTGTGTTTCAAGATTTCAAGACGGGGAGGAAAATAGGTGGTGGTACTGAATGTGGTGGCTTATATTGCTTTACCGACAATGTTCACGCTAGCTCTGTTGCCCTTCAGTCTTCGGTGTCACCCTATCAACATCATTGTCGTCTTGGTCATCCATCATTTCAGAACCTTAAACGGCTCGTACCTTCATGTAGCCATGTTGATGTTCTGCCCTATGAAGTCTATGAGTTTAGTAAATATCATAGAGTACCTTCATGTAACCATGTTGATGTTCTGCCCTATGAAATTTGTGAGTTTAGTAAATATCATAGAGTGTCTGTTTATCTGAGGGTTGAGAGTTGTGTGTCCCGTCCTTTTCCCTTAGTTCATTATGATATTTGGGGTCCAATTTGTGTTCCTAATGTTTGTGGCTTTCAGTATTATGTTATCTTTGTCGATGATTATTCTCGTGTCACGTATCTTTATCTCATGAAAGAGCGGTCAAAGTTGTCTTCTATTTTAAAGTCATTTCATATGGAAATCAAAACTCAATTTGATACTTGCATTGGCATATTTTTTTCTGACAATGCATGTGAATATTTTCATAATGCTCTTTCTAAGTTTTTTTGATGATCATGGTACAATTCACCAATCTTCTTGTGCTCAGACTCCACAATAAAATGGAGTTGTTGAGCGCAAGATTAGGCATTTATCAGAGGTTATGCGTGCAATGTTAAATCAAATGCAAGTTCTTAAGTCTTACTGGAGTTATGCTGTTCTTAGAGTATGTTACTTGATCAATTGTATGCCATCTAGCGTCCTAGGCGGTCAGATACCTCGTACGGTTTTATTTCCTTGTCACCCTCTCCAATCATTACCCCTACGAGTGTTCGGGTGCACCTGTTATATGTTCATGCTCTGGATCCTGATCGAGACAAACTTGATCTATGATTCGATGTATTTTCCTGGGGTACTCGCGCACTAGAAAGGGTGTAAATGTTACTCACCATCTCTACATCCTCATTTTGTTTGTGTTGATGTCACGTTTTATGAGTCATTGCCCTTTTACTCGAGTCACTGTACTCCAGTTGACCTTCCTGAGACTGAGTCTGTATTTCCTGTTATGTACCATCTGGTTCCCTGGTGAAACCCTTTCAGGTGTATGTTTGTCGGCAACAAGTATTAACAGCCCCACAAGTATCAACCACCACGCCTCCTTTGTCCCAAGATCCGGCTCCACCCCCACCTCCAACCTCCACAATCACCTGGTCTTCCTGTTGCTCTCCTTAAAGGTACTCGTATCTGCACTACCCATCCCATTTCTCACTATGTCTCCTATGATCATTTATCTCCTTCTTTTCGAGTTTTCACTTCGTCAGTTTCCTCTATATTTGTACCTAACACTGTACAAGAGGCCCTTTCTTTGTTCGGGTGGCGAACAACAATGGAGGCTAAGATGTCTGCTCTCCATAAAAATGGAACTTGGGAGTTGGTTCCTCTTCCACCAGGAAAGTCTACTGTTGGTTGTCGGTGGGTCTTTACGGTCAAATATTATCCTGATGGGTATGTTGAGCATCACAAAGCTCGTCTGGTTGCTAAGGGATATACTCAGACTTATGTTATTGATTATGTTGAGACTTTTTCTCCAGTTGCAAAGTTTGGTTTTGTCCACCTTCTTATCTCCCTTGCAGCCAAAATCTTGGTTGGCTTTTATTACAGTTGGATGTTAAAAATGCCTTTCTTCATGGGGTCTCCAGGAGGAAGTTTATATGGAGCAATCATATGGGTTTGTTGCTTAGGGGGAGGGTAATCAGGTGCGTCGTCTTTGCAAAGCACTATATGGTCTTAAGTAGTCCCCTCGAGCTTGGTTTGGGAAGTTTAGTGATGCTGTTTTGCGATTTGGGATGCATCGTTGTCAATCTGATCATTCTATATTCCATCTCACATCTGAACGAGGGAAAATATGTTGATTGTTTATGTGGATGTGATATTATCATTACAGGAGATGATCAGAAAGGGATTAGGGAGTTGAAAGATTTTCTACAGCGTCAATTTCATACCAAGAACTTGGGGAAACTGCGATACTTTCTGGGTATAGAGGTGGCGCGGTCCAAAGATGGTATTAATTTATCTCAACGAAAGTATGTGTTGAATATTCTAAAGGAGATTGGTTTGTTGGGAACTAAGCCTATTGAAACCCCATGGATCCCAATGTCAAGCTTTGTGTTGACTAGGGGGAGTTACTTTCTAACCCTGATCAATATCGTCTCTTGGTTGGTAAGTTAAACTATCTTACCATAACTCGTCTTGATATCTCATTTGTAGTTAGTATTGTGAGTTAGTTTATGTCTGCTCCTCGTTGGCCACATTGGGAAGCT
This sequence comes from Rhododendron griersonianum, assembly GCA_018127125.1. Taxonomy (NCBI): domain Eukaryota; kingdom Viridiplantae; phylum Streptophyta; class Magnoliopsida; order Ericales; family Ericaceae; genus Rhododendron; species Rhododendron griersonianum. The sequence continues at coordinate 37,010,713 of CM030789.1, forward strand.
GTTATTAGAATTTTGAAGTATCTTAAGACTTATCCAGGACGTGGTCTGTTTTACCGAGCTAGAGGACATTTATGTATTGAAGCTTTTGCTTATTCTGATTGGGCAGGAGGACCATCTGATCGGAGATCCACTACAGGATATTGTGTCTTCCTTGGGGGAAATCTTGTAAATTGGAAGAGTAAGAAGCAGATAGAAGTTGCACGGTCTAGTGCAGAAGCCGAATAAAGAGCCATGGCTCACATGACATGTGAACTTGTATGGGTGCCTTCGTTTCTTGGGGAGATAGGATTCGGGGTGCAATTGCCTTTGAATTTGTATTGTGATAATCAAGCAGCGATCCACATTGCATCAAATCCAGTGTTTCATGAGAGAACTAAGCACATTGAAGTTGATTGTCACCTTTGCGAGAAAAGTTAGTTGATGTTGTGATTGCTACTCCTTTTGTGTCTATAGGCGCTCAATTGGCAGATATATTTACGGGTTAATTAACACCCTATACACTTTCTCCATTATTCCTAACAACAATCTGGATAGTAGTAGCTTGTTAGCTTTTGATGCTAAATCTGAGTATATTAGCCGGTGGTAATCTCAACATTTAGAGCATGAATTTAATGTGGTTATTATTTTCTTGATTACACTGATATTTTCTGTTGCTTTGATTTGTTTTGTTTATCGTGTATTGTTCAATACATATAGCTTCTTGGCTGTATAATTCTTTTAGCCTCTTAGGGTTATGTTAAACTGAAGAGGTCAAGAAATGTTAAACTGAAGAGGTCAAGGAAGCCTGTATAATGCCTTGTGTCAAGTGCGTGCTTTGCCCCTGGAGCATACTGAGAGAATATAACGTGCACCAAATTTTTTGCTTCGCTTAGCTAAGGACCTATGGTTCAGGATGCTTGGACATCATCAAATAATATGAAGTAGCACTTTGGTATTTAGAGTCTGCATTCTAATAGGGAAAAGTTTTACAGAAAGCTTATGATGATAGTGCGCATCTATTAAGACGGCTATGTGGATAAGTTTGTTGTGTGTCGGAGTTATCGGTCTGATGCAGAAAGGGTTGAACTTAAGAATAACGCTTTGGAAAGCAATTTTTTCCCGTGGACTTGCTTCTATTACCTGATAAGGGCATCTCCAATTCACCTCTATTCCTCCAAAATAGAGGATGGATGTGACACATTGAGGAGAGATTTTGTAATTTATTCCATTTTTTCTTCACTTTTTGACTCTTTGGGAGAATCTTTGAGGGACCCATCGTTCTTTTTAGAGTATGGTCCTCCAAAAGTAAATTTGGAGGACAAAATCCCTCCAAACTCTAAAAGGGACGATAGGTCCAAGATTCTCCCAAAAAGTACAAAAAGTGAAGAAAAAAGGGAATAAATTACAAAATCTCCCGTCAATGTGTCACATCCATCCTCTATTTTGGAGGAATAGAGGTGGATTGGAGATGCCCTAAGTCCACGATAAATGGAGTGGGTTTATCAAAGAGGAAACAACAAAGGTTATTAACTTGTACCGATACATGTGGATGTGTCAATCATGTGGATGTGTCAATGCATCATCTTGAAAAACAAATTCATTAAAGCAAGTTAGGGAGGAAATTCTCTAGTTCTTACATTGCAATTCTAGGAACCTTATTGTTTTTCAAGGAATATTCAGTTTTACAGAAGCTTATCATTGAACCTTGGGGTGTGTAGAAACAAGGGTGGAACCAGGTGGAGCCAGGATTAGGCGCAAGTGTGGTCAAAATTACTCAAGAACCAAAATTCATATGTGGTATATTTTTGCTATTACTAAAAAAGAAAACTAATATGGTGATCCAAATGTAATGTACTTCATTCTATGAGCCAACAATACTAAAGCCACAGGTTTTGATGGAGAGAGAGTGTTTGAGAATGTGCAAAATATAAAAAAGAAAAAGGCACATTTTTTGGTTTTATTCCCTAAACTATGCACATTTTTTCTATTTCGTCCCTAAACTATCAATTTAACGATTTTATCCCCTCAAATATCATATTGTTACCTACTTGGTCCATTTGGTCGGGAAAGGTCCAAATTTTAGTCGGGAAAGGTCCAAATGGATCAAGTAGGTAACAATATTATAGTATTTTTTTTTCTCGGCAAACGAAACTTTTATAAAGTTGAAAGGGATACATCGAGGGAGCGAATGAAAAAGAAAATAAAACAAACATCCAACAGATAGTTGGATGTAAACACACCTAAACCTAAATTACAATTTCACCTTTCGGATTCCATCGAGATATCCCTTAAAATCCTCCACCGTATAAACCTTAATGGTAACAATATGATAGTTGAGGGGATGAAATCGTTAAATTGGTAATTTAGGAACGAGGTAGAAAAATGTGCATATTGTAGGGGATAAAAACAAAAAAAAACCTCTAAAGAGCAAAGGGTAGATTTTGTAATTTTATGAGGGGTTTTGAGCCAATAGTCAAGCATATGTGGGGGCAAAGCTATAGAAAAGTCAAAAATGGGGCAAGAGTCAAGCATCTATGGGGGGGGGGGTGTTTCAAAACAATAAAATATCTAGGAAAATTACATCAAACCTAAGGGAAATTTTGAGGTCAGTGGGGTCTACTCCCTCTGCCCCTGTGTAGAAAGAACAATTGATGCTTCTATAGTTCTGATTTCAGGTGTTGTGAAAATGGGATGATTCTGATGCTTGAACAGCTGAATGCACCCAAAATGCATGCCTAGGTTTCTATAAACCAGGAATCGGTTTCTTTGAAATGTTTTTATTTTTATAGAGTTGAATTCATTTCAGAACTGGTTGTTGGCTTATTATTCAACTATAGGCAGGTACCGATTTTGCTCAGATCGTCATGTGGAGCCCACTCCGGGTCCCACACAAATGATCCGAGCTGATAATTAATATTTAAATAAATTTTCAAGTGGCCCTGCAAAAAATCAGCTGAATTGGATAACGGTAAGTGCTTGATCCAATCTTTCAATTTTTCATTCAGATGTGCTCAGAGCGTGTGGTTAAGAAGACCGCAATAGATCATCAGAGCAGCAATAGAGCAGAGGAAGAAGAAGATGGAACGTAGGGTTAAATAATGGGGTTGGGCTTCTTTACTAATAGAAGTGATGGGGTTTTTATTTGGGCTCCTTCGGCTTCTTTATTTAATAGAATAAGTGATTGTTTTTTTTTACCAAACAATAGGATGTTAGTAGATGTTAGAGAGTTAGTAGAGTTACAACGGGAGCCGAGCACCTCCTCCATGAGGACTCGAACTCAAGAGTCAAGACCTCTCCCTTAGGTGGGATTGTGATGGGTTTGTTCGGGCTCATTTATTAAATTATGTCGTATATGCACCTACTTGGTTGTGTGGAGTTCATACATTTATTATGAATTTGGTCTATGTATTGGGGTTGGACCCCATTTCCTTTGAAAACATTAATGGAACAAGTCTCCGTTTTCAATTGTTTAATAAATTTTAAACATTGCCCCATGTAAAAAATAAATAACATACATTCCACATGAATGCTCCTAACCGTAGGATCTTCTACTTGTCCTTGCACTCGCGCCTTTGCTTCCGCCCGCTGGATGCAACTAAGGGACAAGTATCAATGAGAGAATTTTCTTGAAGTTCATGAGTTAGAAATTCTGAAATTCAAATTGACATCAAATGTCAAGAACAAAGTTGTTGCTGAACGCACAAGCTTTTTGGCATCAAGTTAGGTCAAGCTTTCAAGACCCACTCACTTTTGCGCATGAGTAAGTCTCGAGGGGCATCTGTAGGCATGTAAATTTTTAGCCTATCACAAGTCGAGACGTGTTGCAAGACTTAACAAATAGGGCACAACTCTCACATATTGCCAAGTGTCCGTATGGCTCAAGTCAAAATTGCCCAATGCCATGTGTTAGAATGATGTTATCAATTTAGGCCAATCAAATTAGCCACTTGGTGATATGGAAATTATATATATCTCTTTACATATAGTTCTTACTTAAATAAGTAGAAAGAAGGATAACTATGAAACAATAATTATCTCTTTTAATTTTTTCTTAAATTCTCCATCTCACATCCTTATAAAGTGGCCTCCATCATATTTTCCCATCACACTCATGAATCACACACAAGCCTAAAAAAATTGAGAGCTTCGAAGATTAAATTGCAAAGGCCCTTCAAAATTTCTCAAGTCTGCATCGAACAAGACTCATTTGCAGATTAAAGCTTCAAAGTTATGAAGAACATTCAACTCAAATCACCATCTTCTTTGCAACTGTTGGATAAGATTCCACCAACTGATTCAGGAACAAGCTGTCAACCCTTGATTCAGTGGCCAAACTCCGAAGAGAAGAATGAGAGGAGTTATTTTCTTCGATTAGATATCATGGCAAAGATTATAATCCTATTTCAATTATACCAATAAATTTATTTTGTTCATCATGTTTTCGTCTTTATTTTCTGACTCAAAATTTGGGTTCGCTAATGTAATATAGCCGTTGACACCACAAGACTTTGTATATGGCGTGACTTGGACAATATGATGTTGCGAATCCTACAAAAGATAGGTAGGGTTGCAGCCGCGGCGGCCACATGAAGCACTCATCAATTGAGAAATGTTTTTCATGCAGATACATCATTTATGTTAATTATACAACTTTGTTCACTCAATTTCTGTATCGAGTGACATGGGAGATCAAACTTCACAAGTTCATTTTGAGACGTGTACTATTTTGGACTATACTTTTTACTTCACAGTTATGCTCCTGTCTGGTAAAATAGCTAAAGCATGTCAGTTGCTTTGCATAAAATGTCAAGTTTTTGTAGAAGGAATGGTAACTGGACAGTTTTGGCAATTTTGGATCCTGCTTCAGATGTGTTGATACAAAATTTACCCAATATTGATATGTATTGCTCGATTATGGACATGTCTATGATGTAGTAGTGCTGTGTTCGATAAGTGTCAAACATAGACATGCAGCTTCCTAGAAGTGTCACTGTGTTAGTGCTTCATAGGATGGATAAAAATAAGTACTGCTGCTGAAAGTAGTTGCCTGTCCCTCATTTCTCTTGGTTGAGTGAGAAGGGCACTAGGAAGGAAACTTGGAAAGGGAGGGACGTTGAAAGTTGCATGGTCTTTCTACAGATTAGAGTCATAGTTGCTTTGTATTCATATTGAATCTTGATGCCTCTTGAGCAGTGGCAATATGGTCCTGTATTTCCTGAAATATTTGTCCTCAACTTAGCAACGTTTTGTCCCTATTACTTGAGATTGGTTAGACAATTTTTTTCCCCTCCGTCTGGCTATTTGTAACACTTAGCAAGATATCAATGTACCACAATTACATGTGTCATGCATAGTCTTTCATTTTTCACAGAAAGTCTGAAGTCCAAAGACGGAGGGTTGTTCTAGAGTGAGAGTTGTAGGCACATGATTTCATAACCTTTGTGCACAAGATGACTCTACAGGATTTCCGTTCAGCTACCTGATTGTTCGCTGAGATTAAACTTTTTGGTGAAATTAGTTTTGTCCACCAAATGGAGCTTAATGTGTTGATGGTTTTGTTGGTATTTTTCATCCTTGCTAAATTTATGGAGATAGAGTCTTATGTTTACTCTTTCCATCTTTGCAGCTAAACCCACTCTGCCGGCAAATTTTGAAGAAAATACATGGGCAACATTGAAATCCGCTATCAGTGCCATATTCTTGAAGCAGCCAGATCCTTGTGACTTGGAGAAGCTTTATCAGGTGGATTCTACCACTTCATTTTCCCACGTTATTTTGGATATAATTACTATGTGCAAATATGTATTGAACCATTGTATCTTTGTTAGGCTGTCAATGACCTTTGCCTGCACAAGATGGGGGGAAGTCTTTATCAACGAATTGAGAAAGAATGTGAGGCACATATATCTGGTGCACTACAATCCTTAGTTGGCCAAAGTGAAGATCTGGTTGTTTTCTTATCACTTGTTGAGAAATGCTGGCAGGACTTCTGCGACCAGATGTTGATGATTCGTGGTATTGCCTTGTATCTTGATAGAACTTACGTGAAACAAGTTCCAAGCACGCGCTCCTTGTGGGACATGGGCTTGCAGCTTTTCCGCAAACATCTTTCACTAGCTGGAGAAGTTGAGCACAAAACTGTATTTGGCCTTCTAAAAATGATTGAGAGCGAAAGGTGAAACTTGAAGATGTTTATACTTCAACTTTGATAGAATTATACTTGTTTGCGTGACCAAATTTATGCTAATAATGTTGTTATTGCAGACCCATGTAAGAAGCTTCTATTATCTCTTTGTGTAGGATTGTCCTCTCACCCAAGAATATTGGTTACCAGAAAGAAAAGATTACTCTCTTGAGCACCTATAGATGGACCTTTATTACATGGTTTCATCTAAATTCATTATGCATCTGTGTTTTACAATCGATTTTTGATTGAGGATGAGGGTTATGTGTCCATGTGTCCAACATGAGTAGGCATTCCACCATCGACATAGAAATACTCCTATTTAGCATGTGACGGCAAATGAACCTCATATGTTATAATGTCAGTACTTTATGGAACCTTATAATCACCGTTGTACTGTTTGATGCTGCAATTTTTAAAGAAATTTTCCTATTTTATCTGCTTGAATATCCACATTTCCTTGGAAATATGTTCCAGGTATAAATCTCTTGACTTGAACTGTCAGTTTTAGAGTTTAATGTATTTGATAGATACATGAGATTCTTTATGATATGTTTGGTATGAGAAAACAAGAATGAGAGGACAAAAGAAAATAGATTAGTCATTTTCCTTATTTGGTAAGGGGGGAAATTTTGGATGTTATTGGTGCACGACATCCAAAATTATTTAAGTTTGGGGTGGCAAATTGCAGGTTGCATTTGGATATGTATAGGTTATTTCAACTTTTTGCTCCTAGAGACCTTTGAAAACAGTTTCTTTAAATATGTTTATACTCGAAACAAAAAGGCTCCAACGTTTGAGAAGGAATATCGTTGATTAAGTGATATAAGATAGTCTTGAAGTCAAAAGAAGGGTTTTGGGGGCAATGTTAATAGAGATCGAGTAGTCATAACGTGGTTAGTTTGATGAGAGAGTGAACATAAAGAATTAGAGTTTGGGAAGGAGAGAGAATAGATTCTTTACCCTCATAAGTGTTCCAAGAGATTACCCAAACACATTTCCAGACGACCTAATTTCGGTTGGGTCATAAGAGCCACATCTATCTCACCCGCACACAATCCAATTAACATTGCAAAGTTGATTTAAAATTTTAAATATGATGAATATTGTGTGCTTGGGCACAAACTCCCAAGTGAAAGTAAAAAACTAAACTTGTCTACAAAGTAGAGCAAGCTCATGCTTCTAAGGGAACTTATAGCACAGCTAATTTGCATTCTGGAATAGCAGGAATAATTTTTTGTCAACCACTTCGTAGGAGCGATAGCGATTAAATGATTATTCCCCTACTGAAATGTAACCAAAAAAGATCCATGAACGCATGTTACAATGGATGGAGCCAAACTGCCACTGAATCCGGCAAGTCTGAAGATGAACAAACTACCCTGAACTCCTAAAAGCTAATATGACCAAAGAATAGAAAGACGTCTAAAATAAGCCTATGTCATGACACCAAACACACTCCAAGATGTTGGCAAGGGGGAATGATGAAAGAGATAGAAACCCACGAACTAAATGACGGTGTTTAGAATGGGAGAACCTGGGGTTTTTTAGAGACATGATGTTAGAAGAAGCAAGATGGAATTTGGAACACAGTAGCGAGGAAATGTGGAATGCGACGATGGGCTACATTGGAAGAATATTGCAAGCAGTCCTTGAAAAGTCGAGAGCTATGTAGCATTGACATGAGCACGGATATGGACACAGCCACTGGTATGGACACGAGACACGGGAGTTCTAAAAAAATGGGGGCACGAACATGGCAAAAATAAATAAATAAATAACTGTATTTACAAGTATCATAAATATATGCAGTAACTGTTTTTATACAGCGATCTATATATACTTTTTTTTTATTTATATGTATGATACACACTGTTATGTACTGATATTATAACAGTACACACATACATGTACATAAATGTATACAAAGAGGATGGTGGGGTTCAGCTTCAAGGATGGTAGGGTAGGGTTCAATTGATTTCGATCTAGATTTTTAGGGTTTCCTGCTTCGATTGAGAGACAGACTCCTTATATGTGTTTTATTGATCATTTAGGGTTGTTTATATAGGTTTGGTTCATTAAAACCCAAACATTTGATTAATAACATGTTTACCCCTGAAAAAATTAAAAAATATTACACTTCCACCCCCGCATGTCCCCCTCCAAAACCATACTGCCCATTTGTGCCCCTTCGTGTCCCTGTGTCCAATACAAGGATACGGTGACCTCTAGGGACTAGGAATTTCAGTGCTTCATAGGTCGAGAGGGAGTAAGTCCCACCTCGAAAGAGACTTGGTGGTGGACCGACGAGGTCCAAGCCATAGTAAATGCTAGAAAAGAGTGCTTTAAAATGTGGTAGAAGGATAGAAATGACGACACTTTTAAGAGCTATAAACAACCCGGCATGGAGTCTAAGAAAGTTTGGGGGAAGCCAAGATGAGATTGTTTGTGGATTTCTATGCTACACTAGATTGTAAGGATTGCCAAATGGAGATAGAATAAAATATGAGATTTTTCTCAAGTTTAAGTGCATAAAAGATTATGATTGTAGGGTTTAACTGAAGGATCAATTGAATGAGATGGAAGACGTACTTTGATAATCAATTGAATGTGTAGCATGGTTTGAAATATCGGTTTTTCGTAACCATATTGACCTTTACATAATGGTATCAGTTGGTACCGAGTCCCGTTATTGCCATTGACCGATATTGCAATGTTAATGAAAATCGCCTTTGTATCGTCGTATGTAATGGTATCAGCTGTTACGTAACCGTGGTAACTGGTAACTGACCGTTGCGACCATTATCGACAAAATATGCACAACATTACTTATTTTCAACACTATCTCTGCAAAATCAAGAGGAAAGGAGTCAAAGGGACCATTAGTTCACCTTGGAATCTACTTTACTAAGTGGAATTAAGACACATCTTCTTATGGTTATGAATTCATCGACAACCACAACTACTGTTACTTGCCTCGGTATTTTCTATCCTACGATTACGAATCAAATGATAGCCATTGCTACCTTATCTGCTTCGTTTTTATGTGTCCTATGGTCATAATCCTATGCATCCATATCCCGAGCCGGTCCACCAAACAGGGCAACAAAGACAGGATAGTAACATGCCATTGTCCGAATATGTATTTGCCACGAATCCTACCAGAATTTCAAGAACCTCCACGTCACTTGTTTTGGTGGTGAATCTTCTAACATGTACTTTCCTATTAGTAACGACTAACTAGCATGTCATCATGTGAGACACTTTGGACCAATTGATTTATGTAGTTTCACTAGCTTGTAGTACGTAATTATATCCTATATGCCCCATCATTCTCATTAAGATGCAAATTTATACTAAATATTATTAAATTAAGTCTGTACAAATTTAGGACACCTAAAATCGTTTTCAAAATAGCTTAAAGTTAACAAAAAATATATAATACATCAGATCATGTATAAAAAATAAAGATAAGTAGACAAGAACCATTTTAAACTCCAACAATTTGATTTTAAAACAAGAACATAGACATCGATCATTTTTCCGTATGTAGTTGGAAATTTTTAAAAAGCACATCTTCGATTACGATTCCCATTACGCTACAATTGTTACACCCGGAAACCGCGACATAGAGACTGCTACCGTTTTTTCTAACCATTCCTTGGTGACGTTGGGGTGTCTGTCAAAATTGTTGACAATATTATTCTGACTAGAAAGATGCCTGATGAATGTAGAAAGAGTACCTTAGTACCTATATGAATGAATTAAGGGGATATTTAAAGTTGCAATAAATACATAGGTATTATTTATGAGCCATGCAATGAAGTTTTGTTAAAGAGTTGCTGAAGATTGCCTAAGAATGATGCCAACCGTATTGGAGAATCAGTTTGGGTTTATCTTTTCTAGACCAACTATGGAAGCAATTTACTTGTTAAGGAGATTCGTCGAAAAGTATATAGAGAAAGTTCTTCCCATGGTTTTCATAGACTTAAGAAAAAACATATGATAAGGTACCTAGAGACGTTATATGGTGGATGTTGGAGAGCAAGGGTGTGACAAAAGGTTATGTTGATGTGGTTGAAAACATGTATGAAGCTGCTGTCACTACTATCAGATCTCCAGTAGGAGAAACAAGTCAATTTCCGATCATGGTAGGATTACACCAAGGGTTGGCTTTGAGCCCTTAGCCCCTTGCCACTTCGTCTTCATTATGGCTGAATTGACTAGATATATTCAGGATGCAATCCCATGTGTATGTCATTTGCGGATGATATTGTCTTAGTAGATGAGACCGCAAGAGTTATTAATGCCAAATTAGAAATTTGGGAGAAGTATTGGAGTCAAAGATTTAGGATCACTAGGAGTAAAACGGAGTGCATGGAATGTAATTTTAGTACTAGTCAAAGTGCTAGTGTTGACAGTGACCCTACAAAATCAGGATTTATCAAGAAGCGAACATTTTAGGAAGGATTTAGAGATTGCGGATGCTGTAACACATAAGAGTACAAGTGGATGGATCAAGTGGTGGAGAGCTTCGGAGGGTTGATACCCATAATGTTGAAGGAGAAATTCTACCGTATTGCTGTAAGACCAGCCGTGTTATACGAAACAGGGTGCTGGACTATGAAGAAACAACATGAGTACAATCAGCGTAGTGGAAATGAGAATGTTGAAATGGATGTGTTAAGACTTAGCGAAATAGAAGTACACACAAAAACCTTGGTGGAATGGTTGGGGTAGCACTGCTAGAAGATAAGATGAGCGAAAATATGTTAAGGTGGTTTTACAGCAGTACGGTAGACCACCAAGTACGGTAGTTAGGGCAGATGATAGGACTAAGAGAAGGGGTAAACCAAAATTGACATTAGAGGTGGTAATTCAAAAGGATCTAAGTTTGTTGGATACAACGAAGCACGATGCCCTCGATGGGGCTCAATGAATAAAATGAATTCATGTAGCCGACCCCCCATTGATTGAAATGTAAGGCGGTTTGGTTTGGTATCAGTACCACTTGTTGTATCCTGAGCAATGTGTAGTTAACTTTAAACTTTAAAGTGAAATTTGCCCTGGTAAATTGTGTATATTTAATGAAGATTCCCAAGCAGAGAGAATTTTGTAATTTTATTGTCTCTTTGTTATTTTCTCTTGCCTGAAGCCAACTACACAAGAGGAAGCTAGATTTTTGTAAGATCTTATTGCTCCTACTGAACCTAGAATTCTTTCCAATCTTTACGCTGTATTGACTTACATAATAGACTTGCTATGTTAATTGATCACCATTAACACATCATTCCTATTTTCAAAGCATAAAAACATCTTGTCAGAATAAGCTCTTCTTATTTTTCATATAATTTACCTGCAGCATTCTTCTTTTGGTCTTGCAGATTAGGTGAAGCAATTGATAGAACTCTCCTTAACCATCTTTTGAAGATGTTCACCTCTTTAGGAATTTACTCAGAGAGCTTTGAAAAGCCATTCCTTGAGCGGACATCTGAATTTTATGCTGCCGAAGGTGTCAAATACATGCAGCAATCTGATGTCCCTGACTACTTGAAGCATGTGGAGGTCTGGTTTGATATTTTCTTTTTACTTCTTCTTTCGAGTACTGAAGTGAACGTTCGTATGACTAGTTTCTGCTTTGTCGTTTACTGTTTACTTTTTGTCTGAAGGACATCGCAGATTTGGCTTCTTATAACTTAATAGAGCTTGATCACGAGTTATCTTTGGGAGATGAGTCCTGCTACTATCACAACACAACACGAGACAATGCACAACAATCCTAGTTGGCATTAGATGGGCCCACAACTTCTGAGAAAATAGCAGATGCTCACCTACACACTACCTCACCTCATCCACGTGCACGCTCCCACGTACTCCCCAGTCCGTCCTCTCTCTCTCTCTCTCTCTCTCTCTCTCTCTCTATACTGAGCTAAGAAGCACGGACACGACACGGACACGCAGACACGTCATTTCTACGAAAATTAGGACACGGACACGTCTGGGACACATCAAATGTAAAGTGTTTTTGTAGTATAGAGATATGTTATGATTTCATATAAACGTCAGAGACATTTTAATTTGTCCTTTAATGTGTTTTTAGCATGTTCCAAGAGTGTTGCCTACACATTATAGATTATCCACAATGTGCCTAATTGAAAGAAATATAATAAAATCATTAGACAAGTATTAAGGCATGTCCAATTTGTGTACGGAGAGTGTCGTATCGTGTCCGTGATGGATATGTGAGGCCTGTAGACGTGTCCGTGCTTCTTAGGTACTGAGAACTTTTAGCCACGAACTGATCATTCCCTAAAACAAAAAAGTAGTTTTAACTCTCTTTTTTCTGAGAAAATAAAAATAAAGCTGGACTTCATTATTAACAGTTAATTTTGTGAAAATAATCCAATAAAAAACAGTATAAATCACAACAACCACAATAAAATGGTCAGCTATATTTCATATTGAAGTATCAAATTAGTCATACTCCAACAAAACATAGATCTCCAGAAAAAACATATACATCTTGAGAAACATAATATTGTAACTTCTTCAAAAAATATATTGAAGCTTCTCCAAAAAAAAAAAAAACACATCTCCAAAATAAATTTAATCTTGTAACTTCTTCACAAAAAATATTGAAGCTTCTTTTCACTTTTGAATCTCCAATTGCATTTCCAACTTTTCAAGGAAACTAGTGGGATACAAAGCTTTGATCGCTTGGTCTGCCCTCCATGATGAAGACGGATGGAGGCCCTAAAAAGATTAAACCAATTTAAAAACAGTAATGTTTAAGTGAGGAGGGAACATGGAATAGTTTAATTGTATACCTGAAGTGGTTATTACATACTTTTGTGTTCCAACTCCAACTACTTCCGTTGGAGAACCAGTATCATACATATTTCCATGGTCAAGCTCCTACAAACAGGGAAAATAAGAATACTAAGTAAATTATAATGGCAGTCGTATGAAAAGCAGAGATGATTCACAAAAGATACAACCTTCACCTCACACAATGTGATTTGTTCCTTCTTTTAGAAAGAGTTTTTCTTCTCATTGCATTTCACAATCTTAGATTGCTTCCTTTAGTATGGTGGGCACCCCTTTGAGTGGGCAATCAACTGGTTATGTACCTTTGTGCTCCCTTTTGAAATTCCAAGGGCGCCATCCAGACACAAGGTCAAACGATATTGACTACTCATCATTTCTATAACGCTATTCTATCTTTAAGTTACGCAGCCCTTCCATTAGATTGTCACTCCAATCCTCAGAATTGGTAACCATTTCAGCAACTTCATAGATGGCATTACCCAATTTATCAAGATGGAGTGCTTCGGGTTTAGCAGCCCAATTATCATAAGTAATTGGTACTTTTGTATGGCTCCTTTTGACATTATTACTCCATCTTTTCAAAATGTATTTACTTGGTACTTGATCAACCTCTCTATGAACGAACCTATAATTTGATGTCTGCAAAGTAGTATTTCCCTATACTCGAATAACTGACAATTGCAATCGCAATTGACTTCGACATATATCCTCATTAAAGTAAGCATGAAAAGTTGCACGACGACGGCATTTTCCGAATGCAGCATCCTCGAAGAAATTGTACTCCAAAATGTCGAGGCTTTTTTAGATAAAGACAAATAACAAGAATTTTTCCCATTTGCTCTGGTTGGAAGGCTTCGAATTTCGCCGTTGTGTAAGCACATTGAAATTGTTTCTCCATCTCATAAGGACTTATACAAGGGAGGAACAATTGAGAAGAATTAAAGTCTTCATTGTCCTCATTTTGGTCAAATCACTCTCATAGTGTCCAACAAATTGTGTCAAAGTAGTCTTTGAGTTGACATATCCATCAAACAACGAATTAATGCTCTCACTTCTCTAGGCGTGTTTGCGATACAGATTTTTGATCTGAGTTCTGCTGTAGAGTTTAGATTCCAGATTTTAGAAGAAGTTGGGAAATTTGTTTGTTGCATTTGCGAGTTTATGAGGATTTCATTCTTTTTTTGAGAATTTGTGTTACAGAATCCCAAAGGCTACCCAAACCCAGCTTTGGAATTTTGAGAATTTCTTTCCTATTCCAGGTTCTCAGAATCTGTAGATTCTAAAAATTAGTTATGTAGAATTTTTGACAAACATTCTAAACTGATTTTTAGAAGCTAGAATCTAAAAATCTGTCAAAATAATTTTTTGCAAACACCCAGTCTGTGTGGTAGACATCCCTACTCAAGATATATCTTCTATAAAAGCAAGTACCCACCGTTGCCTCTCTTCATACAAACAAAGAAACCATTCAATGCGTTAAAGTTCAAAATTCTCAATTAATATGCGCCAATTCTCTTCCAATTCCTCTTTCGTTAAGGATTTGTAAATTGTATTACGCACACAAGGCTTGATTGCTATAACCTCTCAACTTTTTTGGCAACTTTTTGAGGATATGCCACAAGCATCACTTGTGCCTTGCATTTGAGAAAACAACCTTTGTAGGTTTTTTCATCGCTCTGTCTTGTTCTGTACCAAGTACACTCGGAGGACATTTTGACATGCATGTAAGCCAGGACTTAAATAACCATATGCTATGAAGCACGGGTACTTCAAAAATGTCGCCGTACGCGTACCGGGTACTGGTACGGGTACGGGTACGGCATGGGTACGGCAAAAACGTACCCGGTACGGCAAAATTGGATCGGGTACTTTTGATATTTTTGGGTACGGCATGGGTACGTCAAGGGTACGGCATGGGTACGGCATTGGGTACGTTTTAACCCAAAATGATTTTTTTTCAAAATTTCAGGAATTTGTTTTGTAAATAATTATAAAATATGGGTTTATTGTGTAACTTATTTGTCTTTTTGACTATATACACATTAACTGACTGAGAGAGTCAGCGATCAAAAAAAAAAAGAGAGGCAGCGATCTGGAGATCTAGGGCTTCAAACCGCAAGTTCTCTCTCTCTCTCTCTCTCTCGGACTCTCCTCTCCTCTCTCATTTTCTCATTTTATGCAATAAAAAATAGAAAAAAAATTATATATATATTCGCCGTACCCCCGCCGTACCCGTACCCTACTTTTTTGGGGTTTTGCCGTTTTCCGTACCCGTATCGTACCCGTACCGCGTACTGGTACCCGTGCTCCATAGACCATATGAAAGTCTCGGTATTGTCATTTGAAATCAATCCACATCCTAGCAATGTTGATTGACCATGATGGTTTACCCCAACAAAAGGAGCAAATGGCATGGCATATTGTTAAGTTACCAGTGGTCCAGTAGTCCCCAAAGCTTAAGCTGTTGGAAAATGGGCCTAACAATGTATATCAAGCTATCTAACACCCTCTCTCTCACGTCTCATTTTACACGTGGAGATGCAACTTTTCATAGAAAGAGCGAAACAGAAAGACTTGAACTCAAGACTTCTCTATCACTAATACCATGTTAAGGTACAGTAGTCCCAAAAGTTTAAGTTGTTATGAAATGGCCGAACAATGTATATCAAGCTATCTAACACATTTATTAACCAAATATGTTGTATCAAATGTAATGAACATCGCCAAACTCTTTGAATGCCCAAAATATGTTCGTTACTTGATTATCCTCATCAAAATCTGTCATGTGAAAGAAGTTTGAATTATCAACTTGCATTTTTAAAAAGTAATTATGCATTACCGTAGCATCTCCTTCCCCAAGCTTTGAACACCTAACTTTATGCATATAATTCCTGCAATCTTTTCTCTAGATACTCCAAGTTCTTGTATCCTCCTGCCCCAATGGCTATTGAATGGAAGCTTTTGTTCATTCTAATACCCCATCTGATTCACTTTAAGCCTTCTTTTCGCAGCCAAAATTAATAATCCTGTGGCATCTGTGAAATATAGCTTTTCCCGGGCTCACCCCATGGTTATGATCAAGAATAACATGGTTCAACTTCCACTTCCCATCGGCTAAGAGAATTTATTTATGTTAGCTTTGCAATCTGTTTTCATTTGTGTATGCAATTGATGGAGTTTGCTTGATTTTATCCTTCACTTGCGCAACTGTCACATGCCTAAGCTCCCATTATATTTTTCTAGAGGTGCTTACTGACATACCAATACCTGTTTCTGTCGCATATTTTCTGTAGGAAGCTACAACCTCATCGAGATTATCAGATAACATTCCAACATTCGGCTCCTCTGCATTCTCTTTCAGATATTGATTGAATTTATTCAACGTCAACTTCATCCTCAAACTCCCCTTCACTAAACTCAACACTTTTAGAACTACTTGACAGTTTTTCTTCTAACTCCCAACAATAAAATAGTTAGTAATCACAATAATAGAAATTTTATAGAAGCAACTTAATAACCAGTTAACCAGAGACTTTTCAGTTAACAATATGCCATGAAGTACCAAAAAACTAAAAAAATACGTATAGAACATTAGAAGCTCATACTTTCAAGACAAAATATAGGCACCCAGGATTACCCATTTGAAACCCTAAAAATGATCAAATGATAAAAACAAAATACATTCACAAATGTTTCATCAAATACCTAACGGGTGTCAAATTTTCTTCTTTTGCATTTGGGTACAACAGTGACGTATAGGAAGACATCTTTTTCTTGCATTGATAACGAAATACTACTGTGAAGGTTTCGAAATGCAAACAACTCGTCGCAGTTAGTGGGACAACGTACATTGGAAACTTTTTGTTGTAGTGCAAATAAATTATTAGTCCATCGTTGTTTCTTACGGTAAAAAAATTGTTGAAGTTGTATTTATTGTTGAACCCAGCAAATAAAATTTCTGGCTCCGCCATTGCTTGCAGATAAGGTTGCATGAAGAACATGAAAGATGTGTAATCTACCTGGATGCCAATACAAGAAAGCCACTGGTAGCAACTGCAGAAAGGCAACTCCTTGAACGCCACATATCTGCAATTCTTGATAAGGTGGGAATTATCAGTTACTGATACTTCATATCGTTATTGCTTGTCATAGCCACTTCATCAGAATTCCATTGCTTGAGTTGCTTATTGGTTTTTCTGATATGTCCAGGGTTTCGTGATGCTGATGGATGGGAATCGTATTGAAGATCTTCAGAGGGTGTACTTACTTTTCTCTAGAGTGAATGCAGTTGAATCGTTAAGGCAGGCACTTAGCTCTTATATCAGGAAAACTGGGCAGGGCATTGTCATGGATGAAGAGAAAGACAAAGATATGGTATCTTGCCTCTTGGAATTTAAGGCTTCTCTAGATACTATATGGGAAGAAAGCTTTACTAAGAATGAAGCATTTTGCAACACTATTAAAGATGCATTTGAGCATCTGATTAATTTCCGACAGGTCAGTATGATCTTCTCAATTCAGATTTTTGGTTTTGTTTCAAAGTCAATATCAACTGTAATTACCTAATCCCCCTCAGTTTATGACATCAGCTACATGGATCCATCTTCTGAAATCATATCCTTGTATTGTCATTACACCTAATTGAAAATTTGAAAATTGAAAAAAAAAGAGAGTAATTGAATAAATTGGGCTAATGGAATAATGAAACTTTACCAGTGAAGATGTACAATGGGGTCTTGAGGCTTTTGTGAGTCTATTTTTTTGAGGGAAAACCTATGTCTGTGTACTTGTTGGTTGTGAGGATTTACTTTTCTCTGTTGGCGTGGAAGTTGAAGTAGACTGAATTCCTCAATTCCCAGCCAATCAATAACTATCAAGCCCGAAGTAGGTGTTTAGTAGATAGGCTTATTAAGTGATATCAACAGGTCAGATCAAGAAAGATATTCTCCCTCACTTCTAATCTGTGGCTGATTACATGGTACCCATGTAATGGGCATGATAACATTATGATCTGGCAGTAAGTCCAGTAAGATGGTGTATATGAGCTGCAATGTCAAAGTACGATCAGAAGAGTTCATTAAACACGGGGTTGTTAGTGAAGTTCATGGCTTATATTATTCTTGTCCTTGAGCAGTATATCAACCTTATGTCATACGCTACCAGAAGTAGTGTTTTCTGTTGGAGATTCATGGTCTTTCCTTCTAATTCTTTTGAAGTTCAAATTTTGCTCCTGCATCCAGTTTGGAAGCTGCAGTAGTTGCAAAAATATCTAGCATCTGCCTTTCTTCATATAAATAAAATGCAATTTTTGTTTATCTACGGATTCATAGCTTGGTCATTTAAGTTAACTTTCTAGATGAAATAACTGCTGGGACAAGATCGTTGCATGATGACATTTGCAGTAAATGTGGGCCAAGTCTTAATGACTATTTAGACTTTGCAGAGATTTGATGTCTACATACTTGAACCCCATCCCTTTTTCCTGGTTTGGAAGAAGAGGCACGGGTTGGTGCTTGTGAGAAAATACATTGGCTTAGGTGGGATACGGGATTGAAAAGGGTTGTTCAATGATAAACAAACAATGTATCTTTATTTTGGACACCCTTGGAAATTTGGACAAAATTCTCACCATTCAGTTGTATACTAGTTACCCATCACTGCTGACTTTCCGATCTGGAAAGTAACATAAATTTTTGTATTTTATGTTTATAGAACCGGCCCGCTGAACTAATTGCGAAGTTTTTGGACGAGAGACTTCGTGCTGGTAATAAAGGTACATCTGAAGAGGAATTGGAGGGTACACTTGATAAAGTCTTGGTTCTGTTCAGGTTTATACAGGTAACCCAGATGCGTTTTCCATGTTCTTTTCTTAAATAGTCAGTGTTTTTCCTATCCATATAGTTTCATGATTTTAGTTTCCTAAGAACTTGGTTGCTCTTTGTTTTATCATCAAACCGAATCTTACTTAATTAACACAACGGTGAAAGTGATGTGGCACAGTATCAAATGAAATATTAGGGTTGCGAGTTTGAATATTGTCCTACTCCCAAACGGTAAAATTTATTTAATTAACATGGCATATTCTATTTCCTGTTAGGGTAAGGATGTGTTTGAAGCATTCTATAAGAAGGATCTTGCAAAAAGACTACTCTTGGGAAAGACTGCTTCCATTGATGCAGAGAAGTCCATGATTTCAAAGGTGAAGGAAGCTCCCCCTCTCGGCATTTAGTCAAGTGTCATTGATTTATAATTCTGCACATATGAATCTTACATATTAAGAATTACTTCATCTGGTAATCGTATTAAGAAGTTTCGTCATTCTTACAGTTGAAAACTGAGTGTGGTAGCCAATTTACCAACAAACTTGAAGGAATGTTCAAGGTATGTTTATTGTTAAATGTCTTCGCTTTTATGTTTAAACTGAAACTGAAAGGAAAAGAGTGGCTTCGTTCTTCGTAATTTTTACGGACATCCGTCTCCCAAGCTGTTTTGAAACTGAAATGCCGTTGCTCGACTTGTATGACAGTTGTATTTCTCTTACATGTAATGGATGAAGAAATAAGCTAGAATAACTCCTGGATGGTATGTTTTAAAATACTGGAAACTTCAAACCTGGCTAATCATGCAAGTTACTCATGGCATTTGAACCGATGTGTCTGTTATAAAGGTAAGATTTGGATCACAAGGATGTTAACATAGTTTGCTCATAGTCCATCCTGGAACTAATCCAGAGGTTGTACGAAATGGATTTTACGAAGCACTGATGCAGATATGAGATATTGGTGGATACAATATGGACTCGGACGTGGGGATGCGATCATTAGCCTATCTATATATTTTAATGATTCGATGTAGTAATGATTAATTTTTCTTTTGCGGGAAGTCTAGAGCTATTGGCACTTCATGCCGAAAGATTTTATGGTTGTTTCATTTTGCCCCTTAAATTTAGACTCTTTCAATTTGTCACTTATATTTCAGATTTTGATTAAATTTGCACATTTTTCACTCATGAACTCTCAAAATTTTTGTTTAACCTGATTTCTTTGCTCAATATTGGTTTCCCATAATTTCATCATTGAGGCCAAAGGTGAAACCACATGTACAAAAATGAAGGAATTAATAGTTCTAGGTTAGACAGATTCAAGCCTGAGTAAATGTGTATCCATTTCCGTACTTTATCTGTTGGTCTTGGATATTGTATCCAACTTATTTCGTAGAAGAAATACTCCCTCTGTCTTATATTGTTTGCTTTGTAAGGGAAGTCAACTTTTTAATTGCATGTTCCTTGGAAATTTCAATGAGCTTTCCCACATTACCTCTTATTCTCTACCTTTAAAACTACTTTTAATCAACGGTAAATTACTAAAACTTCCCTCGAAAGTTTTTGCAAATTATAGATTGCCCCCTCACGTTTGGGAAATTACGAACTACCCCCTATCTGATAGCAAATTACTCCATTGTTGTGATGAAGTCGCTGGAAAATTCGACGGAATCTATCTTACCTCATCAAATCCTAATTAAAATGGACAACACTGTCCTTTTGTAGCTTGTGAAAGGCTGCATAGGTGTGAAAATAGCCTTTCACAGGCTAAAAAAAAGATAGGTTGGTCCATTGTAATTAGGGTTTGATGATGTTAGACAAATTCCGTCGGAGTTCCTAGCGGTTACATCACGACAAGGGAGTAATTTGTTATGAGACAAGGAGTATTTGTTTTTTCCCAAATGTGGGGGCAATCTATATTTTTTAGAAACCTCGGGGGTGGTTTTGTTAATTTACCCTTTAATATCAATTATGAGTGTTAGTTTATGAAGATTTCCACATTTTTTTTCTTTGCCTTTTTAAAGAGAACAATTTGAGACATCTCAAAATACAATGCCAAGCAAACAAAACATTTTAACTATTGTTTAGGCCACCAAGTGGATGGTGGGATTGGTCCTCTAGTTTAGTTGGTCTGTTGGGCCGGATGTCGAGTAATTAAAAAAGAGAAACAATTGTATGGGAATAAGCAATGGTAATGATAGTTATTAGATATAAGATAATTTGACCCAAAATAAGAATTCATGCTTCATAGCTATTGGCTTTAGTGTTCCTTGATGTGCTCACCTTAGTTACGTATTGTACTTTGTCCAACGCCCAAATTCGGCCTTTGGTTCGATCATTGGTTTTTGAGCTAGACTTTTGGAGTCTTTTGGGCAAGACTCTTTATAGTCAGTCTAAGAAGCACGGTCAAGTATACGGGCCTCACATATCTGTGTCCAACTCAGACACGACACGACAATACACTCTTCTGACACTTATCAAACATGCCTTAACACCCTTCCCATTTTTTTTATTACTACCTCTGTCCCAACTATTTTGTCTATTTTGAGGTTTCCAACTTATTAAAGGGGACATTTTCCCTTATACTTTGTGTATTTTGACTTCCCATTTTATCTTTGAGAAGGAAAGGGAACATCAAGATTACATCGTTTCTTTTTTTATACTTCTATTCATTTGGAAAGGAAATGGTAAAAGGGTAAATTCACTAACTTCCGCCTCGTAACTTTTGAAGAGGGACATTCTTTTTGGAACAACAAAAAGCACAAAATTGGACCAATAATTAGAGACAGAGGGAGTATATTGTCTTAGTCGGACACGTTATGGACGCTTTCGTGCCCGGCGGGGACACTATGCAGACACGTTAAGAATACATTAGCCGGTTAAAACATATTTTTTAATAATTGGCCCAGAGTCTAAAATTTCTATGTTTGTTTAGTCATGAAGAGTGAACCTTGATTTGTATCTAAACAAGGTAATACTATATGTGTTTTCTCTATCTTAATTTGGTAGAAGTAGAACTAATGTATTTGAGTCTTTGACTTCTATATGAATACATAAGAAACATTAGTGATACAAAACGATTTTATTTTTACATGATCCTAGAGTCTGTGACCCATTTTTTGGAGAAACAATGCGATTGCAAGCCCGTGTTGCGTCATGTCTGTATGTGTATCTGTGACTCTTGGTGGTTATTAAGTGATTCCTTCCTCTTTGTTTCTCACAAGTGCACTTTGTTTCATTGTGATCGCTATGTTTTGGTTTCTGTGGGATGCGAGTCAGGGGTTCCACGTGCGGCTAGTGTTAGCACTTGTCCTTCATTGGTCAATTATCACCTCCAAGAACCTGTATATGGTTGTGGCGGCTTTTCCACTTATTTGTGAGTTGGATGCATTAACCAATGAAGAGCCCAAAAACAGTAGTTATACTTGGTTTGGTTTGGTCAGTTTTTCGCATATTTTTCCACCGAACCAAACTAGTCAGTTTATGAAAAGCTGAAACCGACGCCGCCCGATACCGACGCCGACTGATTGAGGGAGAAAACCGGTCGGTTTGGTGGGGGTTAAATCGGTTCGATCCGATTGGTTTAATTGGTTTGACGATTTGGATTTTTCAAATGAAAACTGAAAGATCAAACCATGAACTTGGTGCCGAGAACTCGCCAGAGAACTCTAGAACTGAGGAGGAAACTTCAGCAAGGCAACTTGAGCCACACAAAAACAGATTTACGTCCTTCGTTGAACAACTAGGGGATGGTGATATATGTTCTCTGTTCAAAGAGATTTATCTGGGCTTGTGGAATCGCTGGTGGGAGAGTGAGAGAGAGCAAGCCTCTCGCTGGAAAGAGACTGAGGTAAGATAGAGAGAGACGTGGGGGACCCCAGGATGAAAGAGGCGGTGTATTTGATGTAGGGTTTTATTGTTATTTGGGCCTGGACCAATTGGAGAAAGGATGGACCACTAGTAGAATGGATCAGCTACTGGGCTGGGTTGGGCAAGAAAAAGGTGGCAGAGTTGTTTCGGTTCGGTTCGGTCCATTTCGGTTTTCTTTACCAATAAAGCAAAACGCAACCGAATTGCAAAATTTTCAAAAAATCAAAACTGAACCAAACCGACTCAAAACTAAAACTGACCGAATTAAACAAAAAATTGTTCGGTTCGGTCAGTCCGTTCGGTTCTTCGGTTAAAATTTTCGTCGCTATTTACAACCATGCATAATTTCTTCTTACCTTGACTTGTTTGTTGGGTCTTTCAAATAGGTGGAAAGATTGGGTTGAATGTAAGGATATCTGCATGAGCTTTCTTAGTTTGTAGAAGAACACCATTTATGATCTTATTATTTCATTCATTTATGGTAGAATGGTTTGACTCCCATGTGTGCAATCCTATAGCAAGTTCATAAGAGGGCATTATTCTATAGTTTCTACTGAGCAATAACTATTTTACAGGACATTGAGTTGTCGAAAGAGATTAATGAATCCTTCAAGCAATCATCCCAGGCCAGGACAAAACTCCCATCAGGGATTGAGATGAGTGTACATGTTTTAACAACAGGGTATGTTTCATTCTTTAGTGTTCAGGAATGAAAGTTGATAATGTTTCCTCTTGAAATTGTGGAGAGAATCTGAGAGTGGATGTGGTTGGCCTTGCTGCAGGTATTGGCCAACGTATCCACCAATGGATGTTCGGCTTCCGCACGAACTCAATTTGTATCAGGTTTTGCACAAGTCGATGACTAGTAGCTTTTGGGTACCGTTTATCTTGTTTATAGGACTACCTGGCATGTTTTTTTGTTTTTGCTTTCTTTTGCAGGACATTTTTAAGGAGTTCTACTTGAGCAAGTACAGTGGGAGGCGATTAATGTGGCAAAATTCATTAGGACACTGTGTGTTAAAAGCAGAATTCCCAAAAGGTAAAAAGGAGCTGGCGGTTTCGCTGTTTCAGGTTAGTCTCATTAGGTACTTGTCTTTTTTTTTTTTCTGTTTTCTTAATTGCTTTTGCTTTTCTTTCAACCAAATGAAACCCATTCACAATGCAAGTGTTCCAATTTCATATGAGTTTTTTTTTCTGATGTTACCGACAGACTGTTGTTTTGATGCTGTTTAACGATGCCCAAACGCTCAGCTTTCAAGATATTAAGGATTCAACTAGCATTGAGGATAAGGAGTTGAGAAGGACTTTGCAGTCCCTTGCATGTGGAAAAGTTCGCGTCCTTCAGAAGGTAGGTGGTCAAACCAGGACATTGTTGTTTCAGTCTTTTTCCTGGCTGGAAATTTTGGGATTTGTTTCCCCCCTTTTGAGAAACTCTTTTTATGCAGTTGCCCAAAGGGAGAGAAGTTGAGGATGATGATTCATTTGAGTTCAATGAGGGATTTACTGCTCCTCTGTACCGTATAAAGGTAATTTTTCCGGTGATTTAGTAAGAATGCCGGCAATCGAAAGTGCAATTAGCCAGGAAAGTATCGCAGACGGCATGATCCAAGTTCTTTTGATCTTTTCTGTGTCTGTTTAATGTCTTTCCCCTTTGAGCCACTCAATTTCAGAATACTTAGTGGTGGAATTTGGTCCTACGTCAGGATGTAGTCCTGAAGCTAACTTGATGTGAGGGGGTTCAGGTAAATGCTATACAGATGAAAGAAACAGTCCAAGAGAACACAAGCACAACTGAAAGAGTGTTCCAGGACCGTCAATATCAGGTCTCTCTTTAATTTGAAACGCTCCATATTCATTGGAGTATGAATGGAACACCGTTGGATGTTCTAAATCAAAGCCAAGTAGTCAGACTATGATCTTATCGTAATGGTCATGTTGCAGGTTGATGCTGCCATTGTTCGGATAATGAAGACAAGGAAAGTTCTAAGTCACACACTTTTGATCACAGAACTCTTCCAGCAGGTGATTGAATTTCTTTTTGTTTATTTTTTCCCCAAAAAGAAAAAAGAAAAAGAGAAAAAAGTTTATTTAGAATTCAGGTCTGCATTAGAGGCTTATAGTTTATTCGAGTTGTGGTTGCATGACATTTAAGAAACATTAAGAAATGCAGATTCAATTCTGAACGGCCTAGGTGATGCTGCCCCATAAAATACACATATTTTACGTCTCAGTATTGATCAATTGAATCCTTATGCCTTCTTCTCATGACGTGGAACTTATAAGAACTGTACTTCTTCTTTTTTTGTTAAGTAACTTATAAGAACTGTTCTAGTATGCTTCGATTTGGTGAATACAGAAAACATTTTGTAGCCTTGGCATTTAATGGAAGATTAAGAAAGCTTCCCGTTTTGGGTCGTGTTTGGATTTTTGATTTGTGGGGATGAAGGGGGAAAGAAATAGATTTATTTGAGTCACTTTTGACATTCATTTTTTTCTCCCCTACAAATCAAATATCCAAAAACAACCTACGGATGAGTTGGAAGTACTATAATGTTTATGTGTCTGCTGAAATTGTTTTTCTTGTGGTGACCCAGCTCAAGTTTCCGATAAAGCCAGCAGACTTGAAGAAAAGGATCGAGAGCCTCATTGATCGGGAGTACCTAGAGCGGGACAAAAATAACCCTCAGATATACAACTACCTTGCCTAGACCATCATTTTTTAACCATCTTTTTTCTTGTAGATTACGCCGAAAATTGCGTCGCCCTTGAAGAGGTTGGATGCGTATGAATTCTCTTGTCAGAATATGTGTACAGTAAGTCGATTTCGTATTTTTGTTGTAGTCCGCACGTGTAAATTATTGTAACTCGAACTTACGATCTGGAAGCTCACTGGGTATGTCAAATAAATGGATTTTTAGTAGTTTATTAATGAATGAAAGAAAGAAAGAAAGAAGAAAGCTTCTCTTGTATTGTTAATTGATACGTGTCTAAAGTCACTACCAACACCATTTGAATTCAATTCAATACTCCCTCCGTTCCTAAATAAGGCCTCGTTTGATAAAAGTGATAGATGGTTGGGATTCGTAAGGAGATGGGATTAGGATTGGGATTGGTAATGAGAAGGGATTGGTAAGGAGATGGGATTAGTGATGAGTATGTTTGTTTGAGATGGGATTAGATGATGGGATTATTAATATCATGTTTGTTTCACATGGGATAGGATTGGATTGATAGTATAAATTTCCGTTTTTGCCCTTCTGCAAAACTGATTTAATTTTTGGATGGATATTTTCTGGATCAAACCAATTTTCAGAAAATAATCAGAAATGAAAAAAATACTTTTGAAAAAAATTAATATCTAGATGAAAATTTTGATTACTTTAATTTGAAAGTGATTAATTTGATTATTCATGTGCACAAAATATTAAAATATAACAAACATAAGTTTTTTATTCATGTCCCATAACAAACATAACAGAGAAAATTAATTACACACTCAAATAAATATAATTATTTATTTGAGATACATTGGGAATGCCACAAAAATTCATAACTAGCATTTTATTCTCTCAAACTTCCGTCTTCTTGACTTAGCCACGCCCGAAGCAAATGCCCCAACTGTCGAAATGAGGATATCGCATGGAGGAGAGAAAGGCCTATCTGGATCTCACCGCAAGCACATCGAGTATGCTAAATAATTTTTCTAGGGACAATGAGTGGAAATACCCAATAAAAAATTAACCTTTCCTACACATCAAATCCAGACCAAGGGAAAAAAATCCAGGTGAATTCAAGAAAACATTCACAACATGAAACGGCCAAAAGCATACCAATAAATGGTAAAAGCATATCCCTTATCTTTCCATGTCCATCAGCAGAATACTAAGTCTAGATTCAGCATAAGTTCCAAGTTCCATCTCAGAATACAGCATAAGTTCCATCACACTTTCATCACTGTCTACAAGTACCATTTTCTCACTATCGTCCCACCCAAAGCCACTGGATTTGATCATGTCTTGCAGTAGATTATATTGTTTCCTCCACGTCTTGATCTTCGAATCAATGTGAGGACTAGCCCTCAGGTCAGTGCCAGGAAAACGGAGTATGATTTTTTTCTCACACTCTTTGAAGAAGCCTCCCTTAAACATTCCACAATCAAGCTTCCACATAGGATTCTCGATGACCAAATCTTTCATAGTATTCAGGAGGAATTCCTCTTCACGCTTATTCCAAAACCTCCTGGCTGCTTTTCCATCACTCTTCTTAGGCATTCCTATGTGGTTTCCAATACATAAGTGGAGTAAATGATTCATTACCCTATAAAAAATTCCACCTCTCACACATAAATAGAATACAAATGTCTAAGAGGAAAACGAAAATTAAAATAATACAAAGCACGTGATTCATTACAATAAGAAAAATTCGAACTCACACATAGAATACAAATGGCAAAGCCTTACAAACGTCAAATACAAGCCACGTGATACGATACAGTAATTAAAAACCAACTATTGAACTAAGGCTAAGTAAAATTCCCATGAGCCCTGTTGGCCTGCCACTCATTAAACATCTGAGTGGCCAATGTGGTCCTCCATTCACTCCATTGGTTGGTGGCTTCCACAACATCAATGAACTCATCTTCTTCAGTTTCATGTGCCTCTTGTTGGTTATCATTTACTTGTGCAAATGGATCATTGGGCATTTCGCGTGTTATGAAGTTGTGGAGAAGGCAACATGCAGTGATTATACGACATTGAGTCCGGATAGGAAAGTAAGAATGAGACCTCAAAATTGCCCACCTCGCTTTAAGAATGCCAAATGTTCTCTCAACCACATTACGAGCAGAAGCGTGTTTCATGTTGAAGAACTCTTGGGGAGAAGTAGGTGTACGCCCGTGTCTCCATGTGGACAAGTGATATCGTTGACCTCTATACGGTGCTAAAAAACCCTCCCCATTTGTGTACCCCGCATCTACCAGATAGTAGTGACCTGTGGACACATGTTATACTTTGAATATGGAACTAGTTTTGGAATGTCACTTTTTATTATGTTGACAATGAAAAAATCATACCAGTAGGCACTCTCAAGCCATGTTGTCTAGTGACGGCATCTCTAAGTATCCTAGAATCTGATGCAGAACCTTCCCACCCCGGCAATACATAAATAAATTGGGTGTCTGGGGCACAAACACCCAAAACATTGGTGGCTATTTCCCCCTTTCTTGTTCTATACCTGGGTTTATCCATAGCTGCAACGCGGACGTTAATGTATGTCCCATCTAGTGCTCCAAGACAATTCTATCAAAATGGGGAAAAAAAATATGTAAACCAACTATTGAACTAAGGCTAAGTTGTAACTGACACGATTTTTAGACAATTACCTGAAACCACTTCCACCTTTCATCTGTACAATTAGCTGGAATAGGCTCTGGTGCCTTAAGAAGAACGCCGTGGAGGCGTATTAGAGCCAAAAGTACCTCATTGAAGTACTTACTAACAGTATGACCACTTCTTGTGAAGTCATACTTGATAACCCGATTCTTTTTGTGATGGGCTAGGGTCGACAAAAACATTGCTAACTTCTCCTCCAATACAACATACCTTGAATCAGATAACCCTACACTTCTTGTCATTGTGCATAACATCATGAATGCTGCTTTTGTCAATCGAATTTGGTCAAAACAATCTGATTCATTACCTTTAAACAATTTATTCAAATTGTCTAATTGAATTCGGAATGGATGCGGAGACCTAGCGATAGTAAACCTAGGTCGGGGGTTTTCCAACACAACATGCATGATGACCACAAATACAGCACACGCAAAGTTTATGGAAGCGACAAGATATTGTAGTGCCACGAATGCATGCATTAGTTCCATCTGCTCAACTTCCTCCTCGTCATTGTCCATCTATAAAACGATGAATACAGTGAAAAGGAATAGAGTACAGGTATACTTTCATACACATATAACAGAACATGTGAGCAGGTCAATCAAATCCAGTACTGTGAAAACAAAGTGAGAATAACTATGGGTATTCAAAAGTCAGTTGATTAGCAATTTGTGAAATATAAGATAAAAAATGGAATGAGCAATTAAAAATTTTGTGAACTGTAGAGGAGTATGATTTTGAATCACAAACATTCACAGCATTATGAGGTTTGGCTTGATTCTCTTTCTCATTTCTTTTTCTTAATGTACCAATACAAAAAATTTTGCCGATCTAAAAAAAAAACATTAACAGCATGCATTCTCCAAAGGCATACAGTACAAGTCCAAATTTTAACAACTTAAAAAGTAGAAATCATCGTTCAGACATTCTTCAGAAAAATAACTAAGGGAAGAGTTTCAGCTATTTTTTTCGTGTGTAATGGAACTCAAAACAAGAACTAAAATCTGTGATCTTTTTCTTTCATCAAGATTTTCTTACTTGTTGGAGCTAGGTATTTCGAATTTCCAGCCACCAAAGAAGATGGTGTCGTCTGACCGGCTGTTGCTGCTGCTGTCTTCGTTTGATCGTGAGAGAAAAGGATGGGGGCTAGGGTTTGTGCTTATAAAAGCTGCAAGTATTTTGGTCATTAGATGGTTTAAGCAAGGCTATCTTTGTCTTTTCGCATTGGAGGAGTATGGACTGGACTACCAATACCATGTCCAAGAAGGGATTCCCAATACCCCCAAATGACAGGACTATTAGTCCCATGGGCTTCCCAATCCCAACCTCAAATGTGCAAACAAACAAAGAATTGTGAAACCCATGGGATTCATAATCCCATCCCAACCCACAAGCCGGTTATCAAACGGGCCCTAAATGTGGTGATGAGCTCTAGAATATTCTCAGCAGATGAAGGGGTCATTTCTATTTAATGGGACTTCTTGTGCCGTGTGTGGGAAGAGAGACAGAGCAGAGAAGGCAGAAAGATTGGGAGCCCCTTGGGGGTCTTTCTCACTGTGAAAGGTTTTGTGTGAGTGAGAGAATAGTTGAGAGGTAAAATAGAGTTGTGGGGGTGAATGTAAAACATTGTGAGCCATGTGTTAGGAGCTCGGAGAGGGTTTTACATCTCACATTGAAATCTCTATTTTTCATATAGTGGAAGATATATCTCTCTCCCGTGGACGTACCCGAGTTTGAGGAACCACGTATTTTGATTGTGTTGTTCTCTTGTGTGATTTCGTTTTTTGTTTGTTGCGCTTCCGTTGCGGGTGGGATTACCGGGCTTAATCCCAACATTATCAACATAAGAGAAGTTGAACGGAAGAAGTTTCAAGGTTACACAACTCCAGAAAAAAAAATGGAACATTAAAAAAAAAGGACTCTCAAACTAAAATTTCAAATTAAAGTTTTGAAAACGATGACTTATTCTGAGGGTGATTAATTCACTCCAATGTATGCCTATATGAAGCTTAGCTCGTGTACAATGTTTATAACTCGAGTCCTAGATAATATTATAATATTATTTTCTCACAGGTTTTAACAATTAAACGTGAATATTGAATGGCGGTTTTTTTGGAGAAGAAGAGTTAGATTTCACATTTTTTATAATACTTTATAGGAAAAAAAACTGAAATGGTCCCTGTAGTTTAATATTTGTGTCAACTTGGTCCCTGCAGTTTGAATTAGCTCGATTTACACTCTGTAATTTTCATTTTGTTCCAACTTGGTCCAATTACTAACTGCCGTTAGCCTCCATTAACCCTACACACAAATGGGTCCCTTTTCTAGTGAATTACCGAACCCTTTCTTCTCGAACCTCGCATACCTAAAGCCTTTTTCTAAAAAGCAAAACGGAGTCACTTTTTTCTAAAAATCGGGTTCTCTGGCCCATGTTCTTTTTTCTAAAATACTTGAATTATTCTTCTGATATTCAAAAGCTAACCAAGCATACCTAAACTCTATGCCTGGTGGAGATAAGTTTTTTTCTAAACCCCTTTTGTGGCCCGAATTATGGCCAGACCTGATTCTCCTTTACCAGGAGATATGTAGGCAGCTTAATGAAAGCTCGGTCCCTTTTGAAAATAAAACCCACTTCATTTTCTAAAATTCAAACATATTTCAAAAATATCCGAACCCCTTTTATAAAACACAAAACTCCTCATTTTTCCTTTCTTTTTAAGAACCACGTCGCAATGCATAGAAATTGGATCACTTATTCAGGCCCTAACCCCTCTCACTCCTTCCCCCGAAGGCGAACGAGACACGTTTCGGTCAAAGGTAAAATCTCAAGCACGACAAACGGAGAAAGGAAGCTGTGAAAAAAATGGAAAATGGAACAATGAGGCTCTGTGTTTTGGTTCAGAGGTATATTAGGGTAAGAGGAGAATGACAGATTATGGTTTTCACCCTAGAAAAGGGGCACATTCGTGTCTGGGGTTAACGGAGTTTAACGGCAGTTAGTAATTGGACCAAGTTGGAACAAAATGAAAACTACAGAGTGTAAATCAAGCCAATTCAAACTGCAGGGATCAAGTTAACTCAAATACTAAACTACAAGGACCATTTCAGTTTTTTTCCCTACTTTAAATGTCGTCATGAGGAGTATTTGAAAACTTGCTTCTACTGTCTTGCAATTAAAGTTAATTTCTTGTCTCTTCCACTGATATGAGATTTTCCAAATTTCTAAATTAAAAGGGTATGGATAGAGCAGGCTAGTCCTCAAGGGAGGTGAGCATGGCGATTAATGTCTTGAGCTCCTAGTCTAGTTATGATCCAAAAGGGGCACCATCTCATCAGTATGTATATATATAGTGGTCTAGTGACTATAGGTCTAACAATCTTGTCCAAGTGGATGTTTTTTGTTTAACAACAAAGAAAATTTTATTAATTACAAGAAGTAAAATTTACAGTGATTAAAAGGATAGGAAGACATGACATCAAAACGAACAAAAAGCATTCCAATCGACACTTAATCCGTCCGCTAATCCTATGCCACTTACTATCCTAAGAGCCAACCACAAAACGAAACAACCTGCACAAACTACTTGAAAGTGACAACCAATCAAAAAGCCCACCAAAAGCAGCCCTCTTAGCCACTCCGCCGCCCACCCACCATAGCCGTACGACACCACCGACGGAAACTTTGCACCAACAAGCAGAAACGAACCAACCGAGACATCGAAAGGATAGACCCGTAGATCAGACACGCGACTCCGCATTGCCGTTAAGCCGAAGCCTAATAGACCCAATAGTGTAAATCCGGCAGGAGCCATGCCAGATCGTCTATACCATGAGGCCCATATACCGGAAGCACCCAACAGTGCTACCGACGACGACCCAGGAGCTCGGAACCCACCACAACACACACGGCCCCCTCCACAACCGGAAGCACCCAAGTGCATGCGTTCAAATCTTAGGGGTTGAAATGTTAATTGGTCTCTTAAGTAGTATCTTTTCTGTTAGTATATTTTCTTGTAATAGGCCTCAAAAATATGTGTACATTGGTTCAATGCATCCGATGAACGTAATAGGAATGTTGAACCATGATCATGTCATGTGGTTAAAAGGCCATTGAAGCAAAAGAAGTTTTTTATTTTTATTTTTTATAATGCTAATTCACAACACATCAAATGCTACGCATCCCATGTGTAAGACATGATGTGTTGTATCATGTATGGCATTAGGAATTGCCCGTGCCTGAAGGCACGGCTCAAAATCGGTATTCAACTAATATCCATTTTGAAGGCCAAATACATCCACCGATTTACTTGAATCGACACATAAAAAAATAACAAACTAATAGCTGTAGCGCCCGGACTTGTACCTGAAGACACTTATCGTCGGCCATTTAAATTCACAGCCAGTTCGACCACACTATAAATTACGGATCACAACTGGCAAAACCCAACTGTAATCACAAAATCCACTTTATGTCCTTAAAAAATCAAGCTTCAGAATGCAAGAATACAAAATCAGTAATTAAACTTAATAAACCAGTAATTAAACTTAATGATAATATAGTAACATCTGGCTTTTATTCATCAAGTTTTCTAAAATCAAGAAGAAAAGACAAAACATAATCAGCCCTTGAATTAAATATAAAAATGTAATTCTACTTCTACTGAATCATTGATAACAAAGTTGTAGACTTTCGAAGCTTCAAGCTCCAACCAACTTGGTATCTGTTACTGGTTAGTCGATGCAACCTACTAAAAAAAAGGTGTTTTAGCTCATATACCATTTCAATAATCAAGCTAGAAAATTTAATGTCATACAACCTGTCAAAAAAAGAAGTAAACAACAGCAAACCGTGACAACGGAAAATTATCAAGTGTTTTTTTTTCCCTTGATCGAGGAGTGTGTATTCAAATTCTGAAAATGGTCCAACTTTCGAAGGTCTGAAATCTGAGGAGTGCAACTGTGCTCGTGCCAAAAGTCACTAATGCAAAACATTAACATAAAATAATGAAAAACTTTCATTCACCCTCACAATAAAACTGCTATAACCCAAGAAAATGCAAAATTGTCATATTAAATTAGGGAGTTGTTATTCAAGATTACATGAACAAAACTGCTAAAAAAACCACTCGTACAATGAAGATTCCTCCTTCATTTTCAAAGCACCAACTTAATCACTTCCATACGTTAAATAGATTATCAAGGAAGCTAACTATTTTTCTTGCAATAACCTGAAGCCAAAATAAATTATCAAAGAATATAAATCCTGCACTTAAGAAGTAAAATGGCGACTTAATTTACCTTATTATGATATCCCCATCGTAGTAGTCTTGTTGTATCTTCTCTTTCATTCCAATCCTACAATGAAGCTACTTATTTTTCTTGCAATAACCTGAAGCCAAAATAAATTATCAAGGAATGTAAATCCTGCACTTGAGAAGTAAAGCGGCAACTAAATTTACCTTATAATGATATCCCCATCGAAGTAGTCTTATTATATAATCTCTTTTCATTCCAATCCTACAAATTTTAATAGACCACAAATGAATAAATTATTTGATCACGATAAATAAAGTGTGAATGCATAAAATAGTTGTACCTCTACTGTAACAAAACTTCAGGATACACAATGTTTGTCGTTGAATTGGATGCATCACTTGAGAGAAGGACAATTGTATGATCACCAGATGTGCACCTAGATAACGCTACGTACAGTTGTCCATGACTGAAGACTGGTGTGCGCAAGTCAACCCCAACAAATTTTACAGATTGTCCTTGCGATTTATTAATTGTCATTTCATATGCCAACCTGACCGAAAACTGACACCTTGTCATTTGGAAAGGAAATTCAAAAGAAGATGGTGTCAGGGAAATCCTCGGAATGAAGACCAAATTGCCAAATTTATCTCCAGTTAAAATTTGAGCTTCAATTACGCGAGCTCCACATCTTACAACCATTAATCTTGTGCCATTACATAGTCCAGCCTTCGGAGCAATATTTCTCAATAACATTATTGGACAACCAATTTTCAAGTCTAACTTGAAAGGAGGTAAACCAGAAGGATTCAATGAGTTTAAGAACTCAGGAGGATACCGATTTGTAATATTACGATCATGTTCGTCATCATTGGACATTTTATCAGCTGCGAAATAACTTGTTACATCTCCTGGGAAAGCATTCAATACAGCAATATTGATGCCACTAACATCGTCATTGCGAGCAGAAAGAATTGTGCGTTCAGTTAGAAAAGTCGATGTCACTGTACCCGCCACATCCAATTGCGGGTAGACCGTGAATAACGATTCTGTCATATTTTTGCACTTGCATATTGTTGATGGGAGTTTGACCGTCTCTTGTGGATTTGTGCCAAATGAATAAAAAGATTGCAGTTTATTCGAATAATGTAAACTAAAAATCACAATTTAGTCTTTGTAGCTATAATGCTTACCAATCTGTGGGTCAATTTGTATATTTTGCTCTTCGCCTACAACTTTAGCATCCTCATGCGTCTCTACTCGCTCATTCGCTGAAACCATAATTTTATCAATGTTAGTAGACTAAAAATCACAGTTTAGTCTTTGTAGCTAGAATGTTTACCAATCTGTGAGTAAATTTGTATATTTTGCTCTCCTACTACAACTTGAGCATCCTCATGTGTATCCACTCGTTCAGTCACTGGAACCATCTTAATTTTATTCTCACTATTCATCCTGTAATTCTGGACACACGTAAAAAAAAAAAAAGGGAGTCCAACAAATGGTGTCAACAATCAACAATTCTATTAGTCCATAAAAACGGGTAGAAACTTGCCGAATAAGAAACTAATTTTTTGTTTAAACTTTCCATAATCAACAATCGACAATTGTACGAAAACCGTGCTACTAACCAACACTAACCTCATTTTATAAGATCGAATGTTTGATAAAGTGGTTAGAACTAAGAGACCTAAAAAAAATAAAGTCTGATAAACAGATCGAATGTTTATTTTCATGATACAGAGTGTGATTGCTCTGTTCACATGGACAATTTAATGTTCTAAAAATATTTGATGGGGATCCCAAATAACTCAAGCGGTAAAAAGCATGGACATGCCCACTGATGGGTTAATGGTGTTGAGACTTCGCTTTTACAAAAATATCTTGCAAAGCATTAAAATGCCCACTAATGCCTTCAGTATGGGTTAATGGGTTATCCAAATACAAAAGAAGAAAAAGAATGTCATCCATATTTTTGTCTCCCATGCTTTTACTCACAGCCATCGAAACATGATATTGAATAAAAAAAGAGAACAAAGAGACATACCTCTGGAGAGAGAACTGGAGAGAGGGCGAGAGTCAAGAAGAACTGGAAAGAGGACTTGTTCAGAAAACGATTAGGAAGAGAGAGAGAGAGAGAGACTAATTCGTTTACCAAAACGATTAGGGAGAGAGAGAAATTCATTCACCCAAAATTCATTACCAAAAACTGAAATGAGAATATTATTACCAATATCGTTACCAAAAATTCGTTCACCCAATCAAAGCAATTTGTCTTACCCGATTTATAGCATATTGTCTCCCAATCAACGCCAATTTCATAAATCATTGACAAAAATTGCTTAGACTAAAAGAATCAACAATTATAGTCCATAATAACTGAAGGCCCGACAATTATAGTCATTATGGCAATTATAGTCAATTATAGTCCAATCAATGGCAATCAAGACTATAATGACTAAACCTCATTACCAAAAATTTGACTGAAACCATATTGAGCAACTGATCAACGGGTAGGATTTGTTCAGGGAAATGTGTGTTAAACCAACGGTCAAGATTTATGTAGGGAAAATGTGTGGACCACCACACCGTCGCGAATTGTATTATAGATGATTGTTTTTTTTTTTGGTAAATCTTGGATTGGGGTGATTTAATGCCTTATTTGGATAGCTACTTGAAAAAAAATTCCCAACTTCAACAGTACTTATTACCCATACTTTCAATTATTACTCTTATTTCTCCCTCCACTCATTACCCCTATCTCCAGTCATTATTCTCAGGGTGGTTTGGATTAAAAAGTTGAGTGACTTATTTTTTGTCCTTATTCAAATTTTTTTTTTGCATTTGTTAGTTTTGCATTAAACT
Source organism: Rhododendron griersonianum (assembly GCA_018127125.1). Classification (NCBI taxonomy): domain Eukaryota; kingdom Viridiplantae; phylum Streptophyta; class Magnoliopsida; order Ericales; family Ericaceae; genus Rhododendron; species Rhododendron griersonianum. The sequence goes on from CM030789.1 coordinate 37,046,903, forward strand.
TTTGTAACTTATTGATTGGTATCAACGAGAGGAATCGGAAAAGTAAAAAATTTTGATCGAAACTCATAATTTTTTAAATAAAGACAAAATTAAGTCAATAGGACAACTTTTTTTACTTATCTCTGTCTTTTAAAAAAAAAAAATGAGTTTCGATCAAAATTTTCTACTTTTCCGATTTCTCTCACCGAGACGATTCAATAAATTACAAAAGTTTGATGCAAAACTAAAAAATGCGAATTTTTTTAATAAAGACAAAAAAAAAAGAGTTACTGTTGGACTTTTCAATCCAAATCTTCTCTATCTCTCTCTCTACTCATTATCCCTATACCCTAATTTCTTTCTATACTCATTCCTCCAAAAATCAAACTCAATTTTTTTTTAAAACCCATCCAAACAAGGCATTATTGATTCCCATGAATGGGAGATTGAGGAAAATTCATGGTGAATAGCTAAGGCGCACATGGGGCCACAGCTGAATGTAACCAACAGCCAATGAACAAGTCAGACTACCCCCCCCCCCCAATAATTGCGCAAAAGTAACTAACATTTTAACCAACCAACCAACCATCTCCTCTCACATGAACAACCAAAACACAGACATTAGTAGAATAAGTTGGAACTTTTTAAGATCTTAAAAACATAAGAGGGAGAGAGGAAGAGAGATTCTGCTTAAGCAAATTCTCTCTTTTTTTGAATCTCTCTCGTCATTTTAGATTTGTAGATTTTTCCATTTTCTTCTCAATTTCCAAGAAGGCTTCATATCTCTCTTTCTTATAAAAGACAGTATATATATTTCCATTCTTCTTCTTTTTTTTTTATATATCGTCTCATCAGCAATATGAGTAGGCTTCGAGCAAATTCATCTCCCGAATTACTTCCTGCTTCGTTGGACACCAATCAGCATGTCGATTCCAGTTTAGAAGGTGAATTATCCCCTAGCTCCCACATGTTTGTTTATAGTATATATACTTATTATTTCGTGCCCTGAAGAAATTTGATAAACATTAATTTGGCGCATTGGAAAATCAAAATGCAATGCTAAATATATATATACAGACGTACAACATGGCAAGAAACTTGCGGAGAAAAATTAATGTGGGAGTCAGATTGAGTCTCGGAACACCGACTTGAATTTGGAGCACCCATTGATTTTTCTGTCCGATTTCCTTTATACATCTTTCTCCCTTGTTCGTGTCATTTTTCGGGAAATTACATCGATGCGATAATTGGCAAGCTGCTCTCATTGTTTTGCTGCAATTTTCTTGTAAGATTGTTTAGCACATGCATGAGACCAATTCCAACATTGCAAAATGCTAGAAAAACAAATTGCGTAAATAGTATACTACATCAAGCTTGTTATGTTCCAAACATGAGAATGCAGAAAACTGAGATACCACAAAACCAGATATGATTCCTTAAAATCAAACAAACAGATCAAACTTGCAATGAAAGTTCCTTTTTCTTTTTCTTTTTCTTTTTAAAGGGGTGTTGCAGCAACGGCCAATTTATGATAAAATTTAGATGGAAATAAATAAGATTTTTTTTGTGTGCAGAGAATCGATCCTCTAGCTCTTTCATTTTTTTCGCCGCTGGTTAAAAATTGAGCCTATTAAAACTATACACTTGATTCTGGAACATTCCAAATAAGAGAATGCCGAAAAAACCAGAAACGACGTCTGTACTAAATGTGCTTCCTTAAGCCTTTTCCTTTTCCTTTTCCAAAAATATTTGTTGAACCTCCATCCTATATCTTTTCGTCTGGTTCTGTTTCTTCGTTTAGGTGTGGCTGCAACTGTCAAATTGCTACTAAAACTTCTCCAAGATCACAAAGAATCGTGTGCGAAAGAGCAAAATGACAGCCGGAGAATGCTAAGGGTGGCCGGAATGATGACGATTCTCGACAACGTCAAAACCCGTATTCAAACATGTCAGTCTTTCGGCCAAAAAGGCGAAAAAGCTGAGCTGAGGCGGTGCAACACTGATCTCCATAGGCCTACCAATGTCCCAAGGGACCACAAAAAGCCCACGGAGCAAATCGACGAGAAAGAGAAGCTAAGAAGAGAGCTAAATGCAAGCTTAGCAGCGCGAAAGAGCCTTGAGTGCATGTGTTCAAGTTTGGGAAAAGAGAAAGAGATTATGGCAGCAGAGTTAGCTAGAAAGGTGCATGAATTGAGTGGAATGGAGGAGCTTGTTAGCGACTTAAAAGCACAAAATGAGAACTTATTGGGAAAAGTCCAAGAATATGCTTTAGAGCACAAAGAAAAGAAAACTTGTTTTGGGGGAGACAATACTGCAGCCCTAGAAAAGAGAAACAAGGAGTTGACAGAGAAACTTTTGAGGTCGCTCGAGGGGTATAAATCGAAGAGCAGGAAATTGAAGGAGGCGTTAGAGGAAAAGGCGACGATCCATGCCACGATGGAGGAAATGGGAGTTGAAATTGGAACAGGTTTGGAGAGAATTAGAGGATTTAAAAAAAGGATGGCGAAAGGGAGCGAGCAACCGGCGGAAATTGAAGAGGATATTTCGGAGTTGGAGCATATGTTTGAGTGCTTTCAAATGAAGCTGTACAAACATGGGCAAAAGAAAGTGAAGTGTGTTAAGCCAAAAGGGGAGATCAGTGCTTGTAAGCCTTCTATTCTTGCCTGAGAAGAAATGGTAATTTTGCTTTGCTGTTTTCCTTTTAGAAGGAGAGAGAAAGCATGACCAAAAAGACACCCTCTATGTTGTGTGCAAGTATGAATAAAAGGGAGTCAGCTGAAAGGTATCAAAATAGGAGTGTGATTAGTGATTTTGCACACTGTTGATGTGCAATTTATTTTCTCAGTTTGTAGCCTATGTGCTGTCCCCATAAATTAAGGAAAAAAAAAAAAAATACTGAGTTTGCCAGGTTTCTAGGCAGCCAACCAAAGTTAAAGAAAATGTGGACAAACTGATTCTGCTCTTTTTGTACATCAGATGATTGCAATTTATTTTTGCCTGTATGTCGCATATCGCATACTGGAACTAAAAACCTCATCAACAGCTTATGCGACATAAGTCTGGTTCTAGATGTTAGGCACGGTGGACCTCCTCCATTTAGCCGGTCGGGAGTTCAACTCCCACCCACCCCTTAGAACAAAGTAGATGTAGTACTTGCCAAAAAAAAGAAAAAGAAACAGAAACAGAAGTCTGGGCTTTAATGAACCCTTTACCAACATAAAGGAAATGAACTTGTAGACACCCGGCTTTGTTTTGTGGTTTCCCAAACGTACTAAATCTGCTAAAAGCAATGGCAGCTCCAGGATTTCTCGAGAGGATGTTCAGAAAAACTTACAAGATAGTATCCAGTATTCTAAATGGCACTCGTCGCTAGTCGGGTGACGACCCACCACCAAACACCAAGCCCGCCTAGGCGCAACCGACCAATTCGGGGTTTTTTTAAAAAAAAAAAATTAGGAGAATATTTTTTTAAGGCAATATGGACTAAAATAAAAAAATAATAAAAGAGACTAACATTGTTTATATATTAAAAAATTAAGTACTCTAATTTTCAATCCATTTGAACCGATGCGAAGATCTTATTTTTATGATCATTTTATCTTAAAGGGTCATAATTAATATTTGTCTCTAGGGCATAATGAAGTATCTGCTCTTCATTTGATTCTACGACTATCTTAGGGCTCTCATATGAGTGCTCTAGAGCCAAAAATTTATTATGACTTTTTAGAATAAAATTATCAGAAAAATAAGATCTTCGCACTGGTTCAAATAGATATAAAATTAAAGAACTTGATTTTTTTTAGATTGTTTATATATTAAGAAATACGATTAAAAAATATATAAACAGTCTCAAATAAAGAGCATAAAGAGCAATAATTTCTGTTCAAAAAAAAAGAGCAATAATTTTACCACTCATAAGTGATCATTGATATATGAACTAAGTGTTCAAAATTTTGCGAACTAGGTGTTCATTGATGTATGAACATGGTGTTCAAACTACTTCAAAGCATGGGCTACCCTAAAATTTCTATATGTATTATAGCAATTTTTTTTTGGGGTGGTCATGTGACCACTGTGACTTGCATGTGGTGCCGCCATTGGCTAAAAGTGTTGGTGCATGGGGTCATTGGTGGCTCGCGGTGGCATTTTGGATCCCGGTGAGATGCTTCTCAAGCCATTTATGAGGGCTGGATTGATGGTCTCTCGGCGGTTATTAGCAAGTTCTATTTACACAAAGGGCGGCGGGGGCCGCTGATGTTCTCTCTGGTGGTGGTGGTTGCTAGCTGGGTGGAGGTGGCCGGTGTGTAGGGTGGCGGCGGTGATGATGAGCAATTTTTGGTTAGGGTTAGGTTTTGGGATTTTCTTGGGTTGCTTTTGCCCCATTTATTGTATGATTGTGCTATTTAGGTGTGTTGGGCTTGGCCCATGGCTATATTTTTTAGCTTTGTCCCATTGAGTGTTTTTTGTTTTCAAGTATTCCTTAATACTTGAAAACCTTTGGTTGGATGTACTCTTTATCAGGTATTCATTAATACTTTTTTGCTAAAAGAAAAAAAGGAGAGAGGAACCAAACCAAAAATGAAGAGGAGCCTTTTGTGCGACGTATAATGAGCCCCACAGGGTGGCCATTCACTTTGTAAATTTATGTGTTCAACGTCGTTGCAAAAAATCAAGACGGTTGAATATCAATATGTGTTCGATTGACACGTATTGGTATCGAGAGAAATGGACTGTCAATCTATTTTCTTCATGACAATTATGCTTTCATTCAACCAACCCGTCAAAACATTAACTACTTGATTAACCATGCATGCCACTAACTGATCCGATCCGATGTTCTAAATATACCAGTGTAAATTACCACATGGGTTGCAAACCAACACACTCCATAGCACCAAAGACATGTAGAATTAGAACTGGAGTAATTCGAAATCAAGCACGAAGAGTTGCTGCAATGAACCCATCAGAAAAGCAGGTAGCAATCAAAATACCAGGAATCATAAGTCTTCACTTCCGTTGCCAAAGCATTTCCAATTCCCTCATCGTCTCGGTTGCAAAAGAATGAAGTCAGAATCAGAATACCACAAAAATCGAAATGATAACTCATTTGATTATCAAGCATATTCAATAGGGAAAACTAATAACTCGGATGATTTCAACACAGGTTGGGAACAATCCACTCAATTTTGCACAGAAAACAGGCAGAAGAAGATTTCAAGTCTTTCAGAATCACACACAAATAATTACACAGCATAAACACACGAAACTAACTTCCTAACGCTAATTACCAACAAATATAAATGTACCGGGCCAAGTTCAGATTCTACAAAGTTACCAAACACACCAATAAACCAGTGGGAAATATACAAATTCACATTTCAAACAAAGGATTGTGACCTTGAAACCTGAGACGCTGCATCTTCAAACTGATCTTCATCAACCTTCTCAGCATTCAAGCTCGGTGGAATGTAAGATCTGAAGACTTGTTCCATGTTTGGAGTTTCCTTCAATTCGCGACAAGCGACTTCAAGAGCAGTTGCTTGGAAGAAACGGTAGAATTTCTTGCTACAAAAGAAGGCAAAGATCAAGGACAGTATGGGAAGCGGAACTATTAATGGAGTGTAGTAAAACTTCTTTATTCCGCAGTATCCAAACATGGTGACTTGGAACAACACCAAAGCAGCTACGAGGCGAGTGTGTATGTGGGGCCACATCTTCCCATAGCTCTCATACGAAGGAACATACACTTTGAGTGCCTAAAACAAGTGGAAAGAAACAAAAGTGAAAACAATAAGTCAGATAAGACCCGTATAGATTAGTACTCCGTATAAAACATGTCTTTAATTAAATGTGATATAAACAAATGAAGAAAGACAAACATATCCTGCTAGAATGGAAGAAAAAAACAGCAAGTATCTTTTTTCACTCCTATTTTTTCATCTCTTTGTTTTCGTTTTTCCTGTTTTCGGGAAGAGAGAGAATGAAAAGTTTGTAAAAACATGTGTTCATTAAGCACAAAAACAGTTTCCGAGATATGTTCTCGAAAGCAGATTCCGAAAACACTTTGCCAGCCAAGTTTCCTGTGTTTTGTGGAGCAAGAGCTAAACAGAACTGGTTTGTTGTCTTCCTAAAATTTTGAATTAGATGTCATGTTAGTTGGGCAGCTAAACTATATCAGAAGCCAAAACATGTCAATGATTCTAGATAAAAACTCAAGAAATGGAAAAAGTTGTTGTAGTTGCCTGATTCCGAAGAACAAGCCAGCCAATAGCAAAGTACAGTGCGCCAAATGGAATAATGATAGGAGCTATGATAGAGTAGCAGAGGACAATGGTGATGACCAGCAGATCGCTGGGTACCCTAGTTGCCAAACCGAGATCCCCTGGAGTCCAAGCTGCTTTAAGCTCATCTTCAGTTTTGCAAAGGTACTTCCTCTTCAAATGGTAAATGATCAAAGGAACTAATCGAGATAGCTCCAGCCCGTAGCCAACAAAGAACCTGAGATGGAAAAAATAAGCAACTCCCTCCACTTGTCATATTGAAAGGAAAATAAACACATCAGCTTTCCTTTTGTCCAAAATGACTGATACAAACCGCAATACTTGCAATGAGAAATGTTCCTATATGCACAACAAGAACCTTGCAAAAAGACCATACTTCCATATCGGTGAGGGGGAAGTTAATGAATGGTCGGGTGGGATATAATTATAAGGGTAGTGAATGTCGTACTCCTCTTTTTCATAAACTTCTTTTCCACACATGAAAAGACATCCAATACTAACATGTAAGTTGACATGCTAAAAACTGATACAGCAAAACATTATTGTTGTGATAGTATTATATGGATTTGCAGCAGTAGATATCAGAATTTGGTAATGATGTAATCTTGTAAAATAATTTTAAACCTATTCTGACAAAACTAGCAACTACCCAAATTTGTCCATCCAATTATATAACATGTATTTGGGCATGCATGAAACTGATCTATCAAACCCTTCTGTTAAAACTAGCTAAAGGAGTAAAAAGGGGAAATATGTGAGCTTACTTAAGGGCTACAAAGGTCAGGAAGAAAGTTGCATTTGCTGGCAGGCTGGTTGCTAGTATGTCAACAATAGATTTTGGATCCTTCTCAATCTCCTTCAAGGAATCAAACAAGGTCCCACCCACTGTAACTCCAATAAAAACATTAAACACCGAAAAATAGAAGTACTTTCCTGAGGCAGCCCTTTGCGCATGACTCTCTGAAGGAATGCCTTCTTCCTTTGATAGAAACAACAGAAACTTTGGCAGCAAAGCCAGAAAGATGATGAGTGCAATCTGAGGCAAGTATGCTTCCAAAACCGTCTTAATTGCAACAATATTAGCAATGGGTTTTATAAATGGGAGGATCTTCTTTAGATTGGCAAGTGTTGTGACTGCAGAGACGAGCCCGATCGGAATCATGTAAAACAAGATGGTCAATGCGACAATAACATAGACCAAAATCTGTCTTATCTGTCTCTCATAAAAGTTTTTTGGAAGATTAGGCCATATCAGTTGGCGGGCCTCAGGAGCATCCATGACCGTCCATGTGTCAACCAGCTGGGCATGTAGACTCTGAGCTGCAGAAGCTGCAGCTACCCTGCTGGTGAAGAATACCAAAGCTGAGGCTTGTTGTTTCTCTCCAAGAGTGACCTTTTGTTCAGCTTCTAATTTTGAAACCGATTCGTTGATTTTCTGATTGTAGTACTCTATGGAATCTACTTTTTCACCAAGAAGACCAAGGAAACCAGTTTTATTTGTTGGTTTAGTCCCTTCAGGTTTCCCAGTTTTCTTTGACTCAGCATATACAGCTTCGGCGTGTGCAAGCTTCTTTTTGTACCCTTCCAAATCTTCCCAAATCTTGTTGACCTGTAAAAATTCAAATATGTATGACCTCGTCATATGGGGGGTGGTCTGAATTTTTACTCAATGGATCGCACCACCAAAAAGAAAAGATTAATAAGAAATTATAAGTGCATATTAGGCCTTAGGTGATGCTTAATCACTATCCATTGTCATTGACTAACCCCAGAGGATGGGGGTCAGGGTGGTGGACCATTTGGATGTAATTATCAAGCTTAAGAAACCAGACCGCCAAAAAAATGACTGGTTACAATCAATTGGAAAGAGAAGTGAAGCATTGATAAATGGTCAAGTGTAAGTCACATGAATTAAATACCTTTTTGTTGTTTGTGACCACCATTGATTTGTAATATGTATCTGGATAGATTGCTTTGAAGTATGAATCAACCTGTTCCTTTCTAGTTTGACCTTCAGGTGGAGGAGGAATGTCTCGGACAAGAATACTATATTGTTCAGGCCTCACCTCAGGAGACATTAGAGCGGCAGCTCTCAGGTCAGAAACATGGTTGTATGCCTTCCACAACAGATAATACGCAACAAAAGAAACCCAGTAGGTTGCTATCAGGAATGCCCACAACCTCGGACTCTTTTCCTGAAATCCACAAGGAAATCGTAAGAAAGGAACTAAGCTCATAAGCAAGTTCAGAAAGTTAAACCACACGGATATCCTACTCCCTCTCCCATTTTTTAGTCCCTCTTAGCCGTTCAACTTTTTTAGTGATTTGCTACAGAAATTTTTGGAACCACATGAACTCAATTCATAAAATTTTCAACTCGCACAATCTTTTGGGGACATCCCAGATTGCAAAGATGGAAAAATAGAATGGGATGAAGGGAGCAACTACTAATATATGCAACTTACTTCAATATGTCCCATGGATAGTTTGTCAAGGTCATTGAAAGTCCCCTTGCTTGTGTCGTTGCTTGACTTCATAAAATTGTCAGTGGCAGCCACTGGCAGAAGAACTGGTAGGAGCACAACCCCAGATAAAACCAATATCCCCAACACTGAAAACACAGAATGAAAATGAAAATTGAGAATGACAGACTTTTCAGTGCAAGAGATTGTGCAACAAGGTCACGTGTCTGTATGAAATCCCATATGGTGCTTAGCTACAAATAATCAGCCTTCTTATCTATATTTGTGATGCTAACCAATTATGTCAGCTCTAGACATTGTCCATACCAGTAGGCACTGGAGACAAATAAAACAAGCTCTGGATTATAATTCCCAGATATATTGGTCATTCCAACCCTTGGGGCAAAATTACACATTGAGATACCTATCCACGTACACAACATGGATGTATAATAACACCTGACGTAACAGCAGAATATTCCTAGGCTTCGTTCATTAGTTCAGCATGCTATGTTATTATTGTAATCAATTTTTGAGTTATGCAATAGAACGTCGTTTACTCTCTTTGCAAAAGTATATCATGGTATCAGAGCATCTCTGGGCTATTGCATCTCTCTATCGAAGCACCTCTCTGCATCTCTCTGCCAAGACAGCAACGATCTCCCTTTTCTCAGCCAACGTCCTCTATTTCTCTCCCAAACGGCTCAAATCTTTGCACGTAATCCAAGGCTTCATTCATTAGTTCAGTTTACGTAACCAAAATTTTAATGTTTATTAATTAAAAATGCCATCTCTGCAAGCCTACAAATAAAGTGAAAGCTCTTTGAAAGTCAACTGCGTAAACAACAGAAATTTCGGCAAGTTATTTAACGAGTAATCTGGGAATTCTTTGTGTGCTGCAAATTTTTACGCCAGAACAGCATTTCCATAAGTTACATATGCAAACTCTTCCAGTAAAGAAAAATTCCTCATCGAGTAGAGAAACGTCAGTGCAAGAAGAGAATCATAAGTTTCAATTCAGTCAAACAGGATACAATAAAAGATTTCAGTAATTTCTTTCGCTATGATCAGTTTTCTAGGTGGAACCCTGGAAAACTTAAAATAATTCTACAACTACGAAATCATTCATCCAGGTTTTGGTTATGACTTGTGACACCCCACTTTTTCAGTTTAAAAAAAAAAAAGTATTTTGGCGCGAATTATTAAATCTTTCAATTTTCTTTTTCAAACTTCTTTCTAATAATAATAAAAAAGACGTCAACTGTTATTTACTTCATGTATTTTGAAAATTTATCTAAACTTGAATAACTTACATTGAAATTCTAAGTTGGGTTATAATTAGGTATTTTTTTTCCCCGACAAGTGTTTATGGAATGTGGAAGAAATTTCGGGCTGAACGTGTAATTAGACTAGAAAGGTTAGGTTTGTACGTGGGCAGTTTATTAGGGTGAGGAAACGTTTCAGAAGTAGGGTTATTTTATTCCATACGTTGGGGAGGAGAGCGTGAAAGAGCCGCTGCAGTTGAGAGTTCGTCGGTAGTTTCTGAATCAGTGAATCGTCGGGTAAGCTTAATGTTTTCATCATCTCTTTTCTCCTGGGTATATTGTTTATAGTTATAGATATGCATAGAATTATGGATTTGGTGGCGAGGAGAGAGATCGAGAGGTGCGTGCATGTGTTAATATGTATATATATAAGTATATTATGAACCTGTATGCATGTGCAGTGTGTGCGTGTGTCGAGATGAGAGAATTGAGAGATTAACTCATAAGGTTGTTCCTGGAGTTAATTAAGGAGGATCAATATTAGTAATAATTATATTGTTATTAGTTTCAGTGGTAACTAGAGTAGCCGTTTTCATTGAATTGATTTCCGTACATGAATTCTTTTTGTTCAGACTAGCAGAGTACTCGAGCAATAGAGCTTTTCGTGATTTATCTATCCAATCGAGGTGAGTAGTTAAACATGTGATCCCTTTCTTGGAATCCTCTTGAGCCAATCTATTCTTGACAATTCGTTATTCGTTGTGAACCGATGATAATTATTCTTATTCGTTGCTCTCCTAATTATTGACATGCAATTGACGTACCCTTTGGCATACAAGGTTAATTGAGAATATTTTTGATCGATTTGATTGCCCTTACTTTTATTGTCGTCGATCAGGTGACTCCGGTTCGCCGTTGTTCTTATGTGTTTGGGACCATGGATTATGTTTATATTTGTGAAAGTCCAAGGGAAAGACCCGTGAAATATCGTGGTGACTTTGGCCGCTAGGGAAAAGACTTGTGAAATACCCTGTGACTCTAGTGCTCAACGGATAGGGAAAAGACTTGTGAAATACCCTGTGACCCTATTCCGGATCGGCTTAGGGAAAAGGTCCCAGGCGCCATCCTGTGGTGACTCTAAGTACGGTGTTGGATCCAACGGGCTAGGCCCTGAGAAAATATTTGGCATTTGGTACTTGGTAATTGGAAGATATGGTTCCCACTTTGGTTTGGACTACCTCATTATTGTTGTTCCTCATTCCGATATTGTTGAGCAAGCTGTTGGTATTAAATGGTTGTTATTATTATTCGATTGTTGTTGTGATAATTCGTTATTCAGTCATTCATCTTTCGATACTATTTGCTGAGCCATTTGACTTCATTAGTTGTTGGTATTATTCGTTGAACCTTCGACCTTCCTTTATTTGACACCATTTCTTTGGAGCCTTGTCATCGTTGGTTTATACGTATGCCACTTTGTATTATTACCCATAGCATGCTTAACTACTCACTGAGCTCGTCAGCTGACGGATTTTATTCCGCATTTATTTTCAGGTTATTGCATGGGGCATTGTAGTGGACTCTGTGGCTTTGTCGGGATCTTCTGTTTGGACCTCTAGGGCATCTGCATTTTTATTTCTTTTCTATTGTCAAAAAACTTCCGCACTTTTATTTATTAGCTACTGCACTTTTAGTTATTGGCAAATCATGGTGAAATTTGGAGTTTGGAAAATATGAGATTTTATGCCATCTTGTTAAGGGAAAATATTGGTTTAAGTTGCAGCTTTTACTTTAATAAAATATTCAGTTTTCTTTTATTGGTTTTGAGTTGCTAAAATATTATTTTTAATTAGGCTTCGTGTCCCATGATTATTGCATGGTTCACGGCCGGTCATGTTCCCGGATTTGGGGCGTGACATGACTGGCAAGTTACTTCGTTGGAATTTTCTTTATCAACTGATTTAGATGAGAGGCATTACAGGTTTAATGCGTACATTAGCCCCAGACACCTGAGATATAAAAAAAAAATAGTACACGTTTAATACCCATGTCACCATGTGCAAGAAGAGAATCATGAGTTTCAATTCAGTCAAACAGGATACAATTCAGTAATTTCTTTCGCGTACTTTGGCCCCGGACACCTGAGATATAAAAATAATAATACACGTTTAATACCCATGTCACCATGTGGCCATGTGGTGGTACTGGTAGTGACTTGACCACTAAAAAATTGCAGTCATTGACCATTTCGCCATAAAGAATCCAACCAATAAGCTTGACGATACCCCTAAATATTAGGTTCACCAGTAGATTTGTAATGAAAAACTTTTTAACTTTGATGGTGTAAAACTGATACGGACAAAATACCAACCCTGCCTGAATCTTAGGAATTAAAACCACTTTACATGTTATAAGCACAGATACGTAAGGAAACTAAAGACAGCAATGGTTATTTGTGTAATAAAATTGAAACTGGCGACCTAAAATAGCAGAACAGAACAAATTACAAATTCCAGATCATACTTTAAACATTGTCATTTTTTTTTATTACAAAACAGTTCCAAAAAACTCTAATCATACTTTTAGAAAATCCAGAAAAGTGAGTTGTTTTCAGCATTTTTCTACAATCAGTCATCCAGAAAATGAAAACTAAATAGAAAACTAAAGAATCTTTACCAGCAGGGCCATACTTTTTTCCCACAACAGAAAATTTGGGGTCACCAAACGAATGTGAACTAGCTAACCCAATTAAATTTCTAGATTTGTTCAGGAATTAGGGGGGAAAAGAAAAAGGGCTAGAATGAAATCCTACGTTTTAAATTGACATGAGTAAAATTACAATTTGGGGTAAACATGCACTACTTTCTGAAAAGCTTCTGCACAATTTTTTCCCAATATATAGTTTATCCAGATCACAGAACCAAAGAAACCCAAAATCAACTTCACAAAAGAAAAGAAAAGAAAAGAAAAGAAAAAAATACCCACATGCCCAAATTGCTAGTCCACTACAAAAATATATGTATATATATCGAAAAATAAAATACTGATGTACATTATTTTTTGAATTTCTTTACACATAATTAAAGTACTTCTTCAGTCCTTCAATTTGATAGCGTAAAGAAATCCAAAAAAAATATTGCGCGAAGGTATTTTACTTTCTGATTCGAAAATTACACAAGTTTTTGCATAGGACAAGCAATTTGCCGACGGAATGAGTAACATTCTGAAAAAGAAATAATTAAAGTGAGAATTTTTTTATAAAAAAAGTACACATAGAAAAATAAATAATTAGAGTGAGAAATTAATAAATAGAAAAACCAACCAGTGGAGAGGAAGACGAAGTAGACAGCAGTGTCGACACCGGACATGGCAATAACGTCTTGCTCGGAGGAAGAGAGTGCCTCCCGGATCCAAGCAAACGGGTTTCGGGTCCTCCCCGACCCGCCTTCCCACGGATCCAACCCCCTCAGTATCCGGTTCGGGTAGTACACCTCCTTGTTACCGGGTTTCCTCGACAGCCATGTGAACAACAGCATCAGAACCACGAATAGTATGAACGACGTCGCCAGAGACGTCAAGAAAGATGCGAAATCCATCTCCTTCTCCTTCTCTCTCTCTAAATCAGAGATATTTCTCCTTCTCTCTCTCTCTCTCTCTCTCTCTCTCTAAACGCAACAGACTGTATGTATATTTAATGATTATTATGAAGGGGGGGGGGGGAGGGGTAGAGACCAGAAACTAGCCGTTACTGTAGAGGGAAGTAACCGTTGGTTGGTTGAGATGGGGATGATATAAAGGAGGAAAAAAATGACGTTTTTCGGTGTTAGTATGATGCAAACAAAAGTAGGGAATATGATTTTTGCTTTGTGGAAGGCAGAGAATATGAGTGTGGATTTTATAATGGGTTTGATTAGCTGTGTTCTGTGATAGGTGGGGTTACACGGGTTCCACACTGTTTTTTTTTTTTGTTTTAAAAAGGAAGGAGAGAGAGAGAGAGAGAGAGAGAGAGTATAGGGCTGAGTTAAGCAAAGCGGAATTGACGGCACAGGGACAGGGAGGAGAGAGAAGAGTGCCATGAATGCAAGGGACCGGAAATTAATATGACTAGAATGCCCTCTGCATCTAATAGTAGTAAACGCATTTAATATGACACTTTTGCCCATTGTATATTGTTTGGGTTGGGCTTTGAACAAGCCCATAATAGCCAATTGGGCTTGGAATGTTGCTCAATAGTTAGGTACTTAGGTTAGGTTAGGTTAGGTTACGCCGAGGATCAATTAAATTAAATTAAATTAAACAAAAGAGGTTAGGTTAGGCCTTTATCGGTTTTTCTTGCAATTGTGTTTTCAAAAAAAAGGGATTATGGTTCATTATCAAAATCTTTCTTGACATCTTTTCGGTTTAAGACCAATATAACTAAGATGAATAAGTTGTAAATAATCATCTCGGGGAAAATGACGGCTAATGACGTGTTTTGATAATTAATACATGTCAAGGACATTTTCAACATTAACAAATGTTCTTAGCTTGTCCTTGGCATGTATTAATTATCAAAACACGTCCTAGAGTGTCATTTTTCCAATATCTCGTGAATGATCCTATACCCGCACCTAGAAAATGGATGGTTTAATAAATGCAATTGAATTGAAACCTGTAGACTGTAGTAATCCAATTGATTCCAAGAAAACAGTTTTAATCCAAGTGAAAAGACTGTGACCACAATACTGAAGAAAAAGTTTTACCACATTGTTTTATAACCTTTTTTTTACCCGCATCTACTTGCGGAATATTTTCAGGAAAAAAAAAACGACTACGGATAAGCTCATCTCTCTTGAAACTTTATGAAGCTTTTGATATTGCTATTATTTGTACTAGGAAAAATTCTTAAATGAACATTTTATGTAAAATGAATATTTGTATTCCTGTCATAATATTTTCTTAAAAGTCCAAAACATTTGCTTAAAAATTCCTAACATCATGACAAAAACTCATTCACGAATGTTAGAAATTCAAGGTTTATGTCATAATTTATGTACAGATCGATGCTACGAAATTTTTACAACGTTACGAATTGTAAATTGTTATCTAACAAATATTTATACACATCGTGCACGCCCAAATAATATTGCATATTGTAGCATTTTTCTATATTTTCTTTTACTCCTATTCAGCTTCAATTCTTTTTTTATTTGGATAGTATCAGCAAGGCCAGTACAACCTAGCCACCAAGTGTGTGTGTCTACTTCTAAGAAATTAAGAATTAAGAATAAAAAAAAATCACTTAAGGGCCATTGTAATTCATCGAAGGCGTGAAGGATGATGAGTTAAAAGCAAATAGGTACCTAGCTAGTATATTAAAGGCGTGGCGGTGCCCCATCACCGGTACAATTTAGACGGTTTAGATCATGATAATAAAGTTTCTATTGAACATTCACGTAATACATTAACGCACCAAGGGAGAGCACCTGCCCCCACTGCAATGTTCAATTTCCTCCTCTAACATTTCAACTAATTTGTACTTGTAATTTTCGTACATTTATTTCACCGATTAATTAATAATCTGTTTCCTGCTTCAGAACATAAACATAACAGATTGATAATCTAAGAGAAGTATTTATTCAACGTAGCACAATAATATTAATGATCAGGACATGGTGTTCCTTATTATGTGTTTGTTGTTCCTTACATTTTCGATTCTTTTCATCTAAACTTGTAAAAAAATATTTACTTAATTAAGCTAAATATGTGAAGAGTATACTAAAGATGATTATATATATATTTTAATTGAAAAGGTAAATAAATTATAATCTGGACAGTGCCCCGTAAGGCATAACCAATGAATAATCACTCAAATTAAATAGCCGGCCACTGTGTAGTAAAAGGTCGGTGTCCAGTTGGTTGCGGATGGTGTTGTGCAACATATATAATACTCCACTAGTATATATACATTGGTTTTGGTGCCGAAATCTAAAAATACGGAGTAATATCCTAGTAGTATGAGGAGTTCAATGTATTAGCCTGCCAGGCACAGAAGAAGAAAACACTCTCCACCCCCACCCAAAAAGGGCCGGAGATTGCATCTTTACAGGCAACACTATTCACAAGACAAGAGGGAATGAGGAGGAGAAGCGGGTAAATTAAAGGATCTCATCATTATTACTTCAGATTACTATTGATCATGATCATCTTTTTTTCTTTTTTTTTTGGGTAAATAATCATGATCATCTTATACATGCATGTAGAATTATTGTCGATATATTTATAGATATATTTTGTTAAGCTAAGTTTTGTTTGTTTTTGGCCTACTGGAGTATTTACAAATATTGACAATTTATATTATGGACAGCGTGCGCGTGTACTTAATTTTTTCTTGTGGGTAGGAGGAGTTAGTAGCTAGTATTCATCTATAGATATGCTTGCATATCTTACTTATTTATTTATTTTTTGGGTAAAATAGTTTGAAATTAAAAAAGGCTAACCGAATGTGCAGCCTACAAGGGGCATACCCCAGGAGGAAAAGAAAAAAAAAGAAAGAAGATTGAAAAAAGTGCGATAACCTATGCACAACCCGCATGCAGAGTAGAGTAGAGTAAATAAAATGACAAAAGTGCCAAGTGTGTAGAGATCATACCCCCGTTGCACTATCCATGTAAATGGAAGAATAGTACAATGGAGTATGATATAAAATGATACGAGTAGAAATAACATGAAATTGAGTTACTACCTGGCACATCCCGCCAAGCTAGGAAATAAAATAACAAGTTACAGCCAGAGATGGCCAAAAGATAACCAACATTTAGGACTAGCAGCAATATAGCAATACGGCATTAAGGCAAGCTGAACAGCTATTATAGAGGAACAAGGCACCAAGAAGAGCCTCAAACCAGAGATGTTGGCATCCGACAGGGGGCCCCACCCTGCATACCACGCCTATTCCATCCGGCTTAATGCTCCATCATCCAAGCCTAAGGCTCGTCAGAAAACAATCCGCTCTCAGCCAACTATCAATCACCACAGACTCCAGAGATGAGATAAGCAAACCAAGATATTAATACTCCAACCAAACCCAGAGAACAAGCATAAAACCCACTTCTAAAAGATCAGCTACTACAGAGGCACAAGGAACCGAGAAGAGGCTCGAACTGGAGATTTCGGCATCCGACAAGGCTACCCTCCCAAGTACCTTACACACCACGCTCATTCCATCCAGACTACTACACTCTCAACCTAATCTCATAGGCTCGCTATAATCTAAAGAATTACAAAAAGAGGAGCCACAAAATGTGGCCACTCAAACCGAAGGAGAACCAAGCTGAGTAAAAGGATATTATTTCTTTGCTATTATCTATGAATTAACTAGCAAATTATTTTTCTTTATTTAGTGTAGACTATTATGATCAATACTGGGAGTTGTGCCCGGTCGTTATATTTAGGGCCTCAAAATAGGACTCGAGGATCCAGCGGCTCTTGCCGCACTGCATGAACTATAGGGCGCCAAAACTACGTCGTTTTGGTGCTAAATGAGGATGCCAAGCCATCAAAACTACGTCGTTTTGAGCTAAGAAGATACCTCAGTGCTGAGAAAAAAAATTAATGCCTTGTTTTCTTTGCTTTTCAAGAAGCATTTTTCAAAAAAATTCTCATACTTCCAACATTTCTCTCTCTATCTCTCTTCACTTATTACCCCTACTATTTTTCAAAAAAAAATTTAAAACACAAACCAAACACAGCATAAGTATTCCAAATTTCAATCCGTTTGAATCGGTAGGAAGATTTTATTTTTCTGATCATCTTATTGTAAAGAGTCATAATTAAATTTTGACTATAGGACTCTCGTTAATTAGTCCTAAGAAAGTTGTAGAACCAAATATCTCTTAGGGCTAACTAACGAGAGCCCTAGAGTCAAAAATTAATTATGACTTTTTAGGATAAAATGATCAAAAAAATAAGATCTTTGTACCGGTTCAAGCGGATTGAAAATTAGAGCATCCATGTTTGGGACGGAAACTTCATGCATTGGATGGAAAAGTGGTGAGCTAACATTACTCAACACTTTTGGCGCCCAGAAGAGGGTTATTTTAGACTTTTACTTTTGGCGCCCAAAAGAGAGACCAATTGCTCATATTGGAAGGTTTTCGACTGGTTTAATGAGCGAAAAAGGATGGCATGGACCTTGAAACCAGTGTAATTGGTAGCTTGTTAGCTTTACTGCTACTTATTTAGAGAGAGAGAGAGAGAGAGACGAACAGAGTGGGAGAGAGAGATACAAACAGAGTTAGGGGGACTGTGAGATGGAGGAAGAAGGAGATACATATATATATATATATATATATATGAGGTCGGTTCTATTCACACCCATTTTGACATCCAATTTTGTTTTGGGTCCTATTGTGATATTTTGAACCGTTGATCTAGTTTAAATTAGTAAAACATGGGGCTCCCGTAAAAATTCAGCTCACTTTGATATCGATAAGGGTTTGATCCAAACAATTTTGCAAACACGGGAATAGCATAACGAGAGACCCTTGAGAGAACAATTGAGGAGCACAATCCAATAGTATAAACGAAGGCATTAATTCACCATATGCAGCAGGCCTCGAACAACTAACTAACTAACTAACTAACTAACAGCCCACACACTCAAATGATCTAGAAGGCCCAAGGGTAGTTTTGTCATTTCAAAAGCTAAGGGCACTTTATCGGACCACAACAAGCCACGCGACTGGATGAGAGATGCGCCAGTTCAGTTTCTACTACTACTCCGTACTAATCTAGTACATAGTATAGTATAGTATAGTATAGTAGGGACTAGGGAGTAACGTAGTTTGGAAGGAGTTGGGATAGTGAGTGAGTCGTAAAACAAAAGCAGTAAAACCACGCACCAGTAATATCATGCCACGTATACAGAGACCCTGGAAGTAAGTAAAGTCGCGTCCTTATTGTGGCGGTAGCGAGTAGGGGTGTAATCTGTACACTTTAGATTGTGATGATGAGTATAATAATAATAATAATAATAATAATACTCCGTAATATGGTATGGTAGTAGGGAGTTGTAGTACTCTTTCAGCATCCCCCCACGTGGCAATATAACGACGTAAGTAAGAAAAGGGCCCCACCCTCACGTTGCCGACAGTGAGTATACAGGTTTTTTTTTTTTTTTTTTAAAAGTTACTACTACTCCTATTTTGTTTTTTTGGAACTAGACAGAGTATACAGTTAGTACTATTAGATGATGTGTTGGGATCGTGTCAAAGGGCAACCGTTGGGTTGGGTTGGGGCCCATAGTTACCCTTCTTCCTTGCTTGTAGTAATGCGGCAGTACATACTTTTACGTTAAGGGCCCGTTTGATAACCGGCTTGTGGGTTGGGATGGGATTATGAATCCCATGGGTTTCACAATTCTTTGTTTGTTTGCACATTTGAGGTTGGGATTGGGAAGCCCATGGGACTAATAGTCCTGTCATTTGGGGGTATTGGGAATCCCTTCTTGGACATGGTATTGGTAGTCCAGTCCATACTCCTCCAATGCGAAAAGACAAAGATAGCCTTGCTTAAACCATCTAATGACCAAAATACTTGCAGCTTTTATAAGCACAAACCCTAGCCCCCATCCTTTTCTCTCACGATCAAACGAAGACAGCAGCAGCAACAGCCGGTCAGACGACACCATCTTCTTTGGTGGCTGGAAATTCGAAATACCTAGCTCCAACAAGTAAGAAAATCTTGATGAAAGAAAAAGATCACAGATTTTAGTTCTTGTTTTGAGTTCCATTACACACGAAAAAAATAGCTGAAACTCTTCCCTTAGTTATTTTTCTGAAGAATGTCTGAACGATGATTTCTACTTTTTAAGTTGTTAAAATTTGGACTTGTACTGTATGCCTTTGGAGAATGCATGCTGTTAATGTTTTTTTTTTAGATCGGCAAAATTTTTTGTATTGGTACATTAAGAAAAAGAAATGAGAAAGAGAATCAAGCCAAACCTCATAATGCTGTGAATGTTTGTGATTCAAAATCATACTCCTCTACAGTTCACAAAATTTTTAATTGCTCATTCCATTTTTTATCTTATATTTCACAAATTGCTAATCAACTGACTTTTGAATACCCATAGTTATTCTCACTTTGTTTTCACAGTACTGGATTTGATTGACCTGCTCACATGTTCTGTTATATGTGTATGAAAGTATACCTGTACTCTATTCCTTTTCACTGTATTCATCGTTTTATAGATGGACAATGACGAGGAGGAAGTTGAGCAGATGGAACTAATGCATGCATTCGTGGCACTACAATATCTTGTCGCTTCCATAAACTTTGCGTGTGCTGTATTTGTGGTCATCATGCATGTTGTGTTGGAAAACCCCCGACCTAGGTTTACTATCGCTAGGTCTCCGCATCCATTCCGAATTCAATTAGACAATTTGAATAAATTGTTTAAAGGTAATGAATCAGATTGTTTTGACCAAATTCGATTGACAAAAGCAGCATTCATGATGTTATGCACAATGACAAGAAGTGTAGGGTTATCTGATTCAAGGTATGTTGTATTGGAGGAGAAGTTAGCAATGTTTTTGTCGACCCTAGCCCATCACAAAAAGAATCGGGTTATCAAGTATGACTTCACAAGAAGTGGTCATACTGTTAGTAAGTACTTCAATGAGGTACTTTTGGCTCTAATACGCCTCCACGGCGTTCTTCTTAAGGCACCAGAGCCTATTCCAGCTAATTGTACAGATGAAAGGTGGAAGTGGTTTCAGGTAATTGTCTAAAAATCGTGTCAGTTACAACTTAGCCTTAGTTCAATAGTTGGTTTACATATTTTTTTTCCCCATTTTGATAGAATTGTCTTGGAGCACTAGATGGGACATACATTAACGTCCGCGTTGCAGCTATGGATAAACCCAGGTATAGAACAAGAAAGGGGGAAATAGCCACCAATGTTTTGGGTGTTTGTGCCCCAGACACCCAATTTATTTATGTATTGCCGGGGTGGGAAGGTTCTGCATCAGATTCTAGGATACTTAGAGATGCCGTCACTAGACAACATGGCTTGAGAGTGCCTACTGGTATGATTTTTTCATTGTCAACATAATAAAAAGTGACATTCCAAAACTAGTTCCATATTCAAAGTATAACATGTGTCCACAGGTCACTACTATCTGGTAGATGCGGGGTACACAAATGGGGAGGGTTTTTTAGCACCGTATAGAGGTCAACGATATCACTTGTCCACATGGAGACACGGGCGTACACCTACTTCTCCCCAAGAGTTCTTCAACATGAAACACGCTTCTGCTCGTAATGTGGTTGAGAGAACATTTGGCATTCTTAAAGCGAGGTGGGCAATTTTGAGGTCTCATTCTTACTTTCCTATCCGGACTCAATGTCGTATAATCACTGCATGTTGCCTTCTCCACAACTTCATAACACGCGAAATGCCCAATGATCCATTTGCACAAGTAAATGATAACCAACAAGAGGCACATGAAACTGAAGAAGATGAGTTCATTGATGTTGTGGAAGCCACCAACCAATGGAGTGAATGGAGGACCACATTGGCCACTCAGATGTTTAATGAGTGGCAGGCCAACAGGGCTCATGGGAATTTTACTTAGCCTTAGTTCAATAGTTGGTTTTTAATTACTGTATCGTATCACGTGGCTTGTATTTGACGTTTGTAAGGCTTTGCCATTTGTATTCTATGTGTGAGTTCGAATTTTTCTTATTGTAATGAATCACGTGCTTTGTATTATTTTAATTTTCGTTTTCCTCTTAGACATTTGTATTCTATTTATGTGTGAGAGGTGGAATTTTTTATAGGGTAATGAATCATTTACTCCACTTATGTATTGGAAACCACATAGGAATGCCTAAGAAGAGTGATGGAAAAGCAGCCAGGAGGTTTTGGAATAAGCGTGAAGAGGAATTCCTCCTGAATACTATGAAAGATTTGGTCATCGAGAATCCTATGTGGAAGCTTGATTGTGGAATGTTTAAGGGAGGCTTCTTCAAAGAGTGTGAGAAAAAAATCATACTCCGTTTTCCTGGCACTGACCTGAGGGCTAGTCCTCACATTGATTCGAAGATCAAGACGTGGAGGAAACAATATAATCTACTGCAAGACATGATCAAATCCAGTGGCTTTGGGTGGGACGATAGTGAGAAAATGGTACTTGTAGACAGTGATGAAAGTGTGATGGAACTTATGCTGTATTCTGAGATGGAACTTGGAACTTATGCTGAATCTAGACTTAGTATTCTGCTGATGGACATGGAAAGATAAGGGATATGCTTTTACCATTTATTGGTATGCTTTTGGCCGTTTCATGTTGTGAATGTTTTCTTGAATTCACCTGGATTTTTTTCCCTTGGTCTGGATTTGATGTGTAGGAAAGGTTAATTTTTTATTGGGTATTTCCACTCATTGTCCCTAGAAAAATTATTTAGCATACTCGATGTGCTTGCGGTGAGATCCAGATAGGCCTTTCTCTCCTCCATGCGATATCCTCATTTCGACAGTTGGGGCATTTGCTTCAGGCGTGGCTAAGTCAAGAAGACGGAAGTTTGAGAGAATAAAATGCTAGTTATGAATTTTTGTGGCATTCCCAATGTATCTCAAATAAATAATTATATTTATTTGAGTGTGTAATTTATTTTCTCTGTTATGTTTGTTATGGGACATGAATAAAAAACTTATGTTTGTTATATTTTAATATTTTGTGCACATGAATAATCAAATTAATCACTTTCAAATTAAAGTAATCAAAATTTTCATCTAGATATTAATTTTTTTCAAAAGTATTTTTTTCATTTCTGATTATTTTCTGAAAATTGGTTTGATCCAGAAAATATCCATCCAAAAATTAAATCAGTTTTGCAGAAGGGCAAAAACGGAAATTTATACTATCAATCCAATCCTATCCCATGTGAAACAAACATGATATTAATAATCCCATCATCTAATCCCATCTCAAACAAACATACTCATCACCAATCCCATCTCCTTACCAATCCCTTCTCATTACCAATCCCAATCCTAATCCCATCTCCTTACGAATCCCAACCATCTATCACTTTTATCAAACGAGGCCTAAATTCACATACTTTTTGTGTTTCCCAGTACTTATGATTTGATCTTACAATACGGATGGAGTCCATCCGCACATATTCTACCCCTATTTTTAGTGTGGGTGTGTGAATGAATGTGTGATGGTAGAATGACTCTTGATCTTAATTGAAAATAAATGTACTTGAATAATACATTAAAGTACGATGATTTAATTAAATAATTTAGTACTTCAAAAAAAAATATGCAAAGGATGAATTATTATTTTATAATTAGATATATTGCTAATTATAAAGCGCGATAATTGATGTTACATTTTGTTTTGATGTAATTCAACTCAAAATCACAATGTTGACCTTGAATTCTTTTTGTAACCCGTAGTATGTCTTTTTAGTATTATTTTTTTTATAGTAATTTAATATTCCATCCGTTTCAATTTGTTGTACTTGTTTCATTTTTCAAATCTCACAAAAAATATCTATATCTCACTAACAATCTATAATATTTTTTTATGATTTCAAAATCTTTGTTTAGAAAAATTAATTGACATCTATCAAATAAGATCTATATTGAATATGAGAAATAGTTTCTTTGAAACACGAAAGACTAAGAGGAAGAGACAATCCCTAAAAAGACATACTTCCTCCGTCCCAATTTGTTTGTCCAACCTCGAAAATTCAACTTTTTTAGAACACAATGAGTACACCTAAAAAGATACAATTTTTCACGTTTACCCTCATTTTTTTTTAAAAAAAAATTACTTTATTCAACTTAAGAAATGGCAAAAACGAAAAATTGATTCAATTACAAGTCAAATGGACAAATATTTTGGGACACTTAAAAGTCAAAAAGTGGACAAATAATTCGGGACGGAGGGAGTAAAATATTATATATTAAAAGATATAAATAATTTTTTGAGACGTCCAAAAAAGAAAACAGGCACAACATTTTGAAATGAAGGAAGTAATAAGTGGACAATCAAGTTTGGAGTCGGGTTTGAATAACCCAAATATCGGGGCCGACATTGGGTGGGGAAGATCTTGAAATATTGCTCCAATAACACAAAATAAATTTCCGTGGTTAATTTTGAGCTATTTTCCGTTTGATATAATTATTCATATACTCTGTGGTTGTAAAGTTGTCCTTTTCTTTGGATGCGGATAATGCGCTGGTCATGGTTGTGCCAAGCAAGCATATATGCCCCCACGGCGATGCCGACATGAGTGCCATAAGCAAATTGCTTTTTCCACCCCCTGACAAACACCCTGTGACACACCCACAACCCTTTTCCCAAACTACCCCGGCCCCCCACCCCCTCCTCTCTCCCTCTCTCTCTCCCCTCCAAAACGGCACTGTTTTGGTTAAATAAAAATTCCTTGCCGTCAATTTGCAATCCTGTGGAGCAGAAACGTGATTATAAGAGCCTTAGAGACAAAATTTGATTATGTCTCTTTAGAATAATATGATCAGAATAGTAAGATCTTCACACCCGTTCAAACGGATTAAAAATTGGACTACTTGATTTTTTAACGATATTTTTTAATATATTTAATATATTAACTGTCTAAAAAATTAGTGGACAAATTTTCACTCCACCCCTTCTTTCTTTTCGGTTTCTATTTTTTTTCTCTTTATTTCATTTTCTTTCTTCCCAATTTGAATTTTTTTTCTTTTTATTTCCTTTTCTTTCTTCCCGAATGGATTAATTTTTAACTATATTTTTTAATATACAAAGATGTTATTTTTTTGATCATTTCATCCTAAATGGTCGTAGTAAATTTTTGGCTCTAAGACCTTTCAACAAGCACCCTAAGATTCCTTATTTAGTTTTAGAGCTCTCTTAGGGTACCCATTGAAAAGCCTTAGAGCCAAAAATTTATTACGACCATTTAGGATGAAATGATTAGAAAAAAACATCTTTGCATATTAAAAAATATAGTTAAAAATTAATCCATTTGAATCTTACTATTTAATGAATACACTTATTTTTCTAATGAATCTGACCGTTTGTTTTTTCTTTTTTTTTTCCTATATATATTACAAAAAAATAGTCAAAAAAATAAGTGTTTCAATTTTCAATCCATTTGGCTCCAAGGCCTTTCAATAGACACCCTGGGAGGATCCAATAAGGCAAATTGCTGATCATTGTTATTTTTCTGATAATTTCATCCTAAATGGTCGTAAATTTTTTTTTGGCTCCAAGGCCTTTCAATGGACACCCTAAGAGAGCCTTGAAACTAAATAATGAGTCTTAGGGTGTTCGTTGAAAGGCCTAAGAGCAAAAAAAAATCATTATGACCATTTAGAATAAAATGATCAAAAAAAATACGATCTTGAAAATTGGAGCACTTAATTCTTGAATTATATTTTTTAATATAGAAAGGGTGTATTTATAGAAATTAAATAAATAAGACAAAAGTAATTAAATAAATAAAGAAAGGGGTATAAGCGCGCCGGGAGCAGAATTTGGAGGAAATATTGATTAGAAGCAACATACTACTGAATCAACATACTACTGAATCAGTTAAGAGGATCTATGCTAAATAACGGTTAACAAATTTATTAAATTGTTTTGAAGCTAAAAAAATAATCCTAAATATAACATTTGTATTCTGGATTAGTATGTCGTTTGCAAAATACATTTCGTAATTAGTTCCCGAACACTAATTGTAATCTTAATGAATTTTTTGCTCTAAGGCCTTTCAACGAGCACCCTAAGACTCATTATTTAGTTTCAGGACTCTTTTAGGGTGTCCATTGAAAGGCCTTGGAGCCAAAAATTTATTACGACCATTTAGGATGAAATTATTAGAAAAATAACATCTTTGCACTGGTTCAAACGGATTGAATCACTATTGAAAATTGAAACACTTATTTTTGTAACTATATTTTTTAATCTATA
The DNA here is from genome assembly GCA_018127125.1 of Rhododendron griersonianum. NCBI lineage: Eukaryota > Viridiplantae > Streptophyta > Magnoliopsida > Ericales > Ericaceae > Rhododendron > Rhododendron griersonianum. Next base: position 37,072,861 of record CM030789.1, read on the forward strand.
AAGGACAAAAAAAGAAAAAGAAAATAGTCGGATAAACATGATCAATTGAAACACTTTTTTTTCTCTCAATTACTTTACAAAGCCTAGAATTAGACTTGAACCTATTATTAAAGAGAAAAAAAAGAAAAAAAAATTCAAACTGGAAAGAAAGAAAAGGAAATAAAATGAAAAAAAAAAAAGTAAACTGGAAAGAAAAGGAAAAAAGAAGAAGAAGAAGCAAACTGAAGAAAGAAAGAAAGAAAGAAAAGGGAGAGAGAGAGAGAAGAGAGAGAGAGAGAGGCGGGGGTAGTGCGGGAAAAGGAGGTGGGGGACGCAGCTCTCGCTCTTGGGGACATATAGTACTCCATCCATCCGTTCTAAATTGGATGTTAATTTTTAATATTCGTGTCAATTTTAATTTATTATATATTTTAATATAGATCTCAAAAAATATGCAATATAGATCTTGTTTAATAGTTCTCGATTAGTTCTATTATACAAAGTTTTCAAACTCATGAAAAATATTATAGATTGAAAGATAGTATAAGCGATGAAAAATGACACGAGTTTCAAAAATTGTCATCCTTCTTATGACGGAGGGAGTAGTATGATTGATAGAATTGGGACCCACGGTTTAGGATTTCAAGATTTTTGGGAGGAAATCGATTTTGGCACTTTATTTTTTAGTTAGGTTGCTGATTTTGCCACTCCATCTTTTGTTAACGGCACTCCACTGCAAGGATATTTTTGGTGCAAAAATACACTTGCAGGGGAGTGCCGTTAACAAAAAAAAGAGTGGCAAAATTATTTCCCTTTAGTTATTGGTACCCACTTTTTATCTTTATTTTATCTAAAATTACTAAATTATTCTTTATTTTGTTAGCGTTCATTAACTTTTTCACACATAGAAGAATATTGTTGTAATTTTAAATAAAAAAAAGACAAAAAGTGAAGAGCCAAAATCAATTTTTGTTTTGGAATTCGTTTTTTCAAGAGAAAACAAGATATACACACACTCCACTGCCAAAAAAAAAGGGGGAAAAAAGATTACCTCTCGTGATATACACTCATCGAGCACAAAGTAGAAAATAAGATATGATACACTTGGACAATATCTGAAAGAGTTCTTATTCTTTTTATCCACTATATAAACTACTCCGTGTACTGTACTGAAAGTGTTCCAAACTTTATGGAGTATTCCATTTTGGTAGTCATAGTATTAGGGCTTGTTTGATAATTTAAATTCAGCACTTAAAACTGAATCAATTAAGTAATAAGTGATTCAGTTTGTTTGATAACGACATTTTACATTGCTTAACAAATTAAGTGTTACTTAAAATGTAGGCTAAAAAGTTGAAAAAAAAAAAGTAGCTTTGAGCTACTTAATTCTTGCTGAATTCTTGTGTTCTTGCATTTAATCACCATACCAACACCACAGCCACCACCACTCCTACAACCACTCCGCCACCATCACCACCACCACTTCGCCACCATCACCACCACCACCACTTCAACCACTCCACCACCACCACCACCACCACCACCATCACTCCCACCACCACTTCTACCATTCCACCACCATCATTCCACCACCACTTCACCACCACCACCACCACCACCACCACCTCTACCACTCCACCACCACCACCACCACTCTCATATCACTCTATCACCACCATTACCACATAGCCGCCACCACTACCACATCGCCGCCGCCGCCATCACAATGTCACCATTGCAGAACTATCACTCCACCGACACCACTTATTGTCACCATTATACCATCATCACTCCACCGCCACCGCCACCGCCACCATTACACCACCATCACTCACTGCCACCATTACACCACCACCACCACTATCGCCACCACTCCACCACCACAATCACCATTCCACCTTTACTATAAGTACATTTTGACCATTAGTAAATTAAAAGAGATCAATCGGAACTAAAATTATATTATCATTTTTTTAATTCAGTACTTAATATGTTTACCAAACAGTTTTTCAGCTTAAAAAATTCAGTATTCAGCTTTCAGTACTTAATTTTTCAGCATTCAGATTCAGTTTTCAGTTTTATCAAATAGACCCTTAGCCAAGTACAGAAATGCAAACTTTATGGAGTATTGTCATATTCCATTATATAAATACGGTATGTATGTATGTATTAGCCCATGTTAACATTTAAATTCTTCGCACACTCCAAATTAATTGAAATGTGGAGTTTCATGGTTTTGTTTTTGTTTTTGGTTTTCAACGGAAGAAGCATATCCATTAATTTAAAAGCCATACGGTATTTACAAATTATCATCGGAATACAGATCAGGCCATACGACATTTACAGATTCCCATTCGAATACAGAGACACAGCCAAGTCCTAAATATCACTTGTTCTAATAGACTTCTTACACCAGAAGTGGTGTGGCAACAAGCAGAGTGGTGGCGAACAGAAAACGGTTTGGGTGGAGAAGGGGAAAGGAAAACCAAATCTGAAGGGAGGGATTGATTCCTCCCCTCTCGCTGCCCAAAGTTGGGTATAAACCCAAGGGGGAGGGAGGGGAATTGAGAAGAGGAAGTGTGGGGCTGTTTTACGGTTAGAAGAGGTGCTCCCGTTTTTCATGGTTTTGCTCATATGTCGCCAAAATTGTTGTTTAGAACAAAAAATTAAAACAAAAGAACGTGAACAATAACAGCTTATAAATGACAATTACTTGTAGAGTGGTTGATGTTGTTGTCATAGGCAAACTTCTTGTCCTGTAAGAAACGTGATCTTACACGTCGTGCTTCTTTTTTAATTTTGGTAACTCGTTTACAACACGAAAGATCATCGTGATCGTTTGACATTCAAGTAATTGTCTTTCTTCGACTCGACCAATAAAATCAATGTTGTGACATTATCCCGTGACATTCAAAATTAATCTAAGAAAAAATGCAACAACGATGAAAGACTACCTAAATGAATTGTGTTGTGATTTTGGTTTCAATTAGAAATGATCATGATACAGTCAGTAAAAGGGAATTAATACTACCGCAAAAATCAAGATAACAAAATCAAAATGCATGAAATGGACTTCCGACTTGTGATAATTGCACTGAGCTTTGAGGCATGCATACGTGGGAGATCGCATGCAACGAACTCTTTTGCCGAATTTGAGCTGCAAATCAAATCTTGGATGTACTAGCAACTTATAAGTAGAATGAACTCTGCGATAAGCTGTTTAAAAGAAAATCTAAAAAACTTCATATATCTTGATAATTTGCCGACATGATTGGCATGATTATGACTTTCTATATATATATAAACTTGTGTATTGGTTATGATAAAAGACCCCATGTGGTAGTCACGCGATACATGTGCATAAATTTTTTTTATTAGTTGATATACTGCGAATAGTCATTGAGTACGTATTAATTTGTTTATTACGGAGTATTTATTAAATGAGCAACTCTTATCTCCTCCTTCGTTTCATGTGCCTTTCGTAAGAACGCTTATGGAGTAATAAAGATTGAAGAGTTTTTAGGAAAGGAAATCAATTACTAGGAGTAATATATAATAGCATCATATATAAGTTAAGTGGGTCATTCATTTTGATGTTGAAATGACCAATTCTACTGCATAACAAATAGAACTCGACATGCATATCTCATCAGTGAACACATTACACATATTGAAACTCAAAAATGACCAATTCTCCATGTATTAAGGCATCAACTTTCTCAATTCTTAAAATCTTGGAAAAAAAATTCCATTTGTATAGAAAAAGAAGGGGATCAAATTTCAATTGTAAAGTTTTCTAGATTTGTTAAAGACTATACTTATTGTAAGGGAAGCAGGAAAAACCTGTAAGAAAAAGGAAAGAAAACAAGGGGCCCCTATGTACTACATAGCTTACTACGTAGTATTACTAGTAAGCATAGATATAGATAGATACTCCAACGAAAAGGTTAATCTACCTACACAAAGGCAATAAACATAATCATAGGCTGAAAAAACAGACAATTTGAACTGAATCCAACTAAGATCCAATTATTATGATTGATCAGAAAGTAGAAATAATGTTAACGAGTGTTGCAATTACACAATTACACTATAGCAATTTCCGCTAGTTATTGCATTCGTGAAAAAAACTATATGAAGATTAGGAAAAGAATAACGCAAGACATACAAAAAATAAACAAGGGAAAACACTACCTATAACTGATGGACATATTTGAAGGGAAGGAAAAAATTGTGACTCATGGAAATCACTGTGACAAGAATAGGTTCTCTTTCTTCTACTTTGTCCTCGTAATGACCCTATGAGTTAGATCTACCAGGGCCCGCCTTGATCTTCGAACATCCTCATCGTCACTCTCCGGAAGAGAACCGATTGCAGCAGAGGCAAGGGTGGCATGCTTTGCCGCTAGCTCTCGCGTTCTCTGTATTCCCTGGCTCTTTCCAAGATAATCAAGAGCCTGCGATCCAAATTGAATATGGTATTCCACAGGTGAAAAATCTAGTAGGTTAATTTATGCAAGCCAGTTTCCACAATCAATTAAACAAATAACAATATAATTCCTGACCCCGTGCAGATCTTCCAACACAATCGTTAATCAGAGTCGTGATAACTCTGGTGTAAGAAGTCTATTACAACAAGTGATATTTCTAGAAATTCAGCAGATTTGTGAAAAGGAAGGCAAACAGAAGTGAGGGAAATCTTGTGGAATAACCCAAAAAAATAAAAATAAATTACTGACTCATTTTAATTTTTATTATCATCCATCATACACATCTTTTGTTATCTTTTCCCTTTCAGTTTCTTTTCCTTCCACAAATCTTAGGTGTTATGGTGAAGTGTTAATTGTAGAGAAAACCACATTGTACAGATAAAATAGCACTAGAAGAAAAGTGGAGTAGTTTAATTCAAGTGAGGATAGGAGGGTGGATGGTACCACAAACAAGGAATTGCTATGTCTGAGCGTGCACGTATGCACTGGGGTTAATTAAACGATATATGCACAAATGCCCGTGTACGTATAGTATGCTGTTATCTTTTGACGTGTCCATTCCATGCTACATGGATCATGCACATTATGTTTCTGTACACTGTACCAAGGAACTTACAAGATCCACATCTGCGGGGTTGTCGAATCCCTGATCAACAACTGCTCGCAATTGTGGGAACTCCTCCATAGCATACAATATCGGAGCTGTTATAATTCCCTACAGAAGATTTAAAATTTGCTACAGTTATAGTTCGAAATTCCCATTGGCATTCTTCATTCATATGCTATCACTGTAGGCTAAAATTTCATAGGAAAGCAAGTATAATCATTTGATAAATTCAGCAACATGTACTGAAAATGGAAAATAGAAACCCCTGTACTTGAAGCGTAGGCCATGTCCAAATGCAAAACTTATATGCAATCGGAGATCTATTTATCAGTGTTCGCACATAGTCAGTAATCCGAAAGAATTACATTAATAAGAGACAACTTTGTATTAAGTTCAAAAAATTAACGCGCATCAAGGGTGCATTGAAAGCAATGAGAAACGTCTGAACATGGCGAGCTTTCAATCGTCGAAACTTAATGACAAAACAATAACCATGACAGAAAAAAGTCCGAGATCTTAACAAATAAAAACAAAACTTCCGCATTGGATATGATATTTAAATCCTAAAGTGTAGAACTACAACTTGAAACAGATAACGAATGTTGACGAAGAGACTTGACCTCCGGACCTCTCATACACAACCAAAGCTTCAATAACATGTTAAGTCACCACTTGTACCAAAAACTTACACACTAGAAAATGGACCCAACAATGCACATCAAAGTCATCCAAGGCGGCAAACCAGGCCAACCTGGCCCTCGTGACTTTGGTTTGGGCTTTGGTTTTTTGTCCAAAAATTGAAAAACCAGCCAGGGTAATTTCTTTTCAGACACGTATTTGTGCTCTGATGCATCCATAACCCAGACGCCAACATCTTAGAACTATATGCGCTTACGAAAAATAAGTAGAATCCGAATCCAAACTGGAGTAACAAATAATGATCGGTGTTCCAGCTTCTCAATTGGTCCAGATTCTTCATCTCCTAGTTGCTATAAACAACATATTTGATGTGATGTAGCAGATGAAGCATGGGGGAACAGGGAAGACTAAATAGAGGTTGAGCACTTCTAGATACATTCAAATTCTCCCTCCCTCCCTCTCTCTAACACGCGCACACACACACAGAGGCCAATAGTTGAAGAAGCTTGATGTAGACACCCCAATCTGGGCTTCCAGATTAGTTTATTTTCGGTTTTTGATTCCCCGATGATGAAACGGATCAAGGACATCCCGGGAATGATGGCGTGTTTGAGCTTTGAGTGTTTGACACCCCTTTTGAACCTAACCTAACCCTTAAACCTACCAAAACCCTACTAGCACGCGTCGGTTGAGACCCAGTGCGTGTGGGTCAAAGTGCCAGGTATTGGTCAAATGGTCAGGTTTGACCGTGGACCAGCTCAGGGTGGCTTGGACTCGCCCGCGCTAGTCCACAACTTGTGCGCGCTGGTCAACCTATGGCGTTGACTCGCGCGCGCAAGTCCCAGACCCACGCGCGCTGGTCAGCATCTGGTCAAACTTGCTTTATTCAGCATGCAGAAGTCATTATTAGTGGAGTACCGCACATTGGAAGCTTCCATTTTGCCTGAAAAGCAGTATCCAGACAGGAGATGTCCACATCCCACATATCTCCCACCAACCTTTCCAAAGGAGGAAACTTAGCCACCAAGCCAAGCTAACCATTACTTGGTTGGTTATACCTCTCCTTCTCCTATAAATACCCCTCATTTGTTCTTTCAAAGGGTGACAAAATATTAATTTCCAACGAGTTTTCAAAAGGTTACATAACCCTAATTCCAAGCAACAAGCCACTTTGTTTCCTTGCTTCTATCACTCAAAAGCATCCAACCTCAACTCAACTCAAAGCTCAAACACTTTTCAAACCTCAAAAACCAAAGGTACAACACCTTTGTTTTGCACTCTGTTCTGATCCCTGAGGAGGGCTGGCAGGGTCAAGGCTAGTAATCAATACAAGTCCTGGCCCTAAAGCTGGCAAGGTTTCAAAAACCGTAGTGGCAAGGACCAGCGCGCGTCGATCATTCGTACGCGCGCGCCACTCTGTGGCTGCGAGCGCAGGTCTTGCGCGGGGATGGGTGCCTTATTGTTTTGTGTTCTACTTTGTATATAGGTCACTGTACAGTTTATTGCTTTCCTTAGTTAAAAATGCTAGTTTGTAGTTAATATTCATACCTACTGTTGTGGAGTACCCCTGGGGTCTTTTATGGACATATCCCAGAACCCAGAAACATGTAAACCAAGCACTGGTTAAGTGGCTCAGATTCGCGCGCGCCTGTGGTTTACCCGTGCGCGCAGGTCTGTCTCTGACCAGTGGCGGGCCTTGCATGGGTAACTAGGCCTTTGGTCTCTGTTTTTATCCCCACACTGTTTATGGGGGTGTTTTGTTAAATTGTAGGGCTTTTTCAGCTTTTAAACTGTGTAGTGTTACTATTATAACTGTATGGTTTGTTCTGGGTGAGCACTGGTCCTTCCAGAGCCCAGAGGAGGATAAAAACAGAGCCTGTAAGAAAAGCACACCTGCGCGCGCGTGTTGCATATTGGCGTGCGCAGGTTGGAACCGCATGCAGTGGCTTTGGTAAGTGTATGTGAGTTCCTTCTTGCGCATGTCAAGTTTGATACTATGCACTGGGTTTGCTCTTTTGGACAGAACAAGGTTTTATCCTATTTACTGCTTTCGCATCCATGCCATCGATCAAATGCTGCAAACATGTTACAACTTTAATCCCCATTAAATTGTTCTCCGCCCCTAATTGGCTAAGAATTGATTAATAAAAGAAGAATCGCAATGTTTTCACAAAATGCCTAAGTAGAGACCGATCTCCGGATTGGGCGAGAAGGGTGCCTTAAAACCCTTCCCCTCTCGTAACCTGGCTCCCGAACCCAGATATGGTTATGACGGACTGGTGCTTTCACTTTTTCAAATCAAACAGCGCGTAGGGTGTTTCGAATTCGGTTCCTTGGGTGTCGGACCTTCAAACCCAAGTGGCGACTCTGAATTACGAGTGCTCGTCCCGCTAGCGCTCCCTCGATTCGGGCCCAGCTTTAGAAACCGGAATTTCTAAGGGCATGTTGCCCACACTTGACACTTTGGAATGTGCTCATTACACTTTTAACTCTACTCATCCTCTTTCCTTTAGGTAAAAACTTCAAGCGATTGACCCTTTATGTTCATATATAGACCAAGGGGTTGTTTGATAACCCAATTCAACACTTAAAACTAAACGCATCTGGCAATAAGCAATTATATTTCACACTGCATAAAATTTTAAGTCTCTTAAGGTAGGCTAGGCTAATCTTTGTATGATTAACTAGTCTAGTGCCTACTTAATTCAGACTGAATTTACTGATATTCGTATACTACACCTTTCCCTACCACCATGACGGTATGACCATCAACCACCACCACCATCTCTCCACCACCTCTACTGCTACAACCAAAACCATCCTCCAACACCGCAGTGCTGCCATCTTTCCACCACCACCACCAATACAACCACCACCTTCCCCCGCTACAACCACACCACCTGTTCACCACCATGACTATGCCACCACTCGCAATCGTCATCACTAACATTACTCCCCTCGCCGCCATCCTTTCATCACCATCACCACCTCAGCTACAACCACCACCACCACCCGCTGCCATTACCACATTCTCTCCACCACATCAACAGTCATCACCTCTCTCCATCACTATCAGCTTTGCTAAAATAACCACCACCTCCACTACAACAGCCACCACCTCTCCACCACTATGACGCACCACCTTCCACCGCTACAACGAACCCACCTCTTCTCCACCACGACTACACCACTGGCCATCGTCATCACCACCAGCACCATGCCTCGTCGCCGCCATCCTTCCACCACCACCACCTTTGCTACAACCACGATCACCACCTTCTTTCCACCACATCAACACAAACAGTCACCACCTCTGCTACAACCACCACCGCCCATGACCACCATCTCTCCATCACACCCACCACATGCAGTCACCACCTCTCCAGCACCACCCCTGCATTGCCATCGTATCACCACCACCCCACTACCGCCATCATACCTCCACCACAAACACATTGCGAACATTAATGAAACTGAAAGAGTAATTAAAAATTATGTCCATAATCTATTGGTTGTTATATTAAACTGTATTTTAAATCCACTCTGTTTTTTTATCAAACAGCTTCTCAACTTTAACAAAATCCAGCATTCAAATTTCAGCAGTTAATTTTAAGCTTTTAGTTTTCAATTTTCAGCTTCATCAAACGGCACCCAAGTGCAATTATAGGAGAAAAAAATACTGTGAAAAATCTTTTTCTGTCTCTCTATCTGAAGTATCCCTCACCAATTGTCTGACAATATGCAAAGGGCAGAATGCCAGTAAAGCATACTAAGTCACCAATGTGGAAGAAAGATAAATGGAAAAGCAAAAGAGAAGGGCCAGGGGCAGGGGCAGGGGCAGTCTAGCAAGGTTTATGGGGGAGTGAATAAGTTCTGGGCAAGCTCTCAAATTTCTTTTGCTGCTTTCCACCATCTTCCCATCCCAATGGGGTATTTTTCAACAAATCCCGAGTGAATGCAGCAAGTTTCACAACCTTATATGGGACCTAACCAGAAATAAGGCGAACCAGCCCAGCAACAGTTTTTAAGGTACTTTTCCAGCAGTATACTGTCTACGGTTCCAGAGTTTAGTTGTTCAAAGAGCCATTGAGGCCACCACTGATCAAATAAGGCATGGGATCAGCTAAAAAATGTCATGTCTCTTTGCCTTCTGAAACAACCAGCTCAAAGTGATTCTTTTTTTTTTTTATTCTTTGCTGGAGCTACAACAAATTTTCAACAAGGGAAAAGATATAGAGAACAATAACGATTCAACTACGTAGTTAAATCAACTAAACTTGTAAATTTGTTTCCTTGCAAAATATGGAAAACTTCTCAAAAATGTTGAGGATACGTATAATACCTGCACATGCATTTTTCCAGTAAACAGAAGGAATACATTAATACAGCAATCACGCAAAGAAAAGTAAACTTACATGACGGATGTCAGATAATGAACCCTTTCCGAGGGAAGTTGATGTGCCAGTGAAATCCAGGATGTCGTCTATTAACTGAAATGCCAATCCCTGGGGAGAAAAAAGGATAGATGCAGAAAACAAGTTGGTTCAAAGGTAGAGAGAAAACTACTCCCTATGCAAGTTGGGCGAGGGGCAAATTTTGGTCTCTCTTTTCCTGGTGGTTTGCTTTTTAAGGAAAGCAATTAAGAAGCACACTCTACATGTTCTCCAAAGAAGAAATATAAAGACCAACAACAAAAATAACAGAACCCATGTATGTAGTCCCCAATCATTGGGGGTATGGGCGGGGGAGGATTAGAGACAGACCTAACCTTTGGCAATATGCACAAAGTGGCTGCTCTCATAATACCACTGAAATAGTGGGGCCCCCTATACCTGTTTTGCTGCAGAACCATGCCCCAAAATCAAAGCCAAATGGCATCAGAGAGGGCAGACCTAGAAACCCAATTCAATTTATGTGCACATTACCATACTTCCTTCATTGATAGTCCGGAGCATTGGTATGCACAATAAGAAATATAAAGACCATGAAAAGATATATCTTTTTGGGGAGCTAAAACAAGAGGTCTACTGGACTGACACTTCATAACATTCCATTCATACTTCATAACATGCCATTCACACCAGAATATGTCGGATTACCGTCTTCTGGTGCATACTCTGATATGATTCAAAGAAGCTGCAACTTACCTAGGGAAGTATTCAGGAAGCATGTAAACATGATACAGATAGAACACACATCAGTAAGATATTACCCACCAGATTCTTCCCATATTCATAAGCCAACATTGAAACTTCTGTAGTTTGCCCTGCAAGAAGGGCGATTGCCTTGCAGCTATTTGAAATCAACGACGCAGTCTTGTAGTATGTCTTTTGCAAATAATATTCCATACTGCAACAAAAATAATCACTCTAGAGGGATTTCATACACGACTAAATATCAGGACAAGCAATAAGAAACAATTTAAATTCATGTTCATAATCAGACAGAAAATAACAAAATGATGCAGAGGAAAAATCAGCAAACAGGGTAGAAAGCTAAAAAGACAGTAGAAATGAAACAGTCCCATAAATTCTCATGTTTTCAATCCAAAAAAAAAAAAAATCTTTTTCATTCTATTGCACTCATATTTATATTCCATTACAATAATAACTTTCTTTTCATGAGTCTTGGATTTCTTACACACTAATGTAAAAATACTTATCCGACATCAATACTCTGTCAAAGTATTGAGAAGAATTAAGGACTGTAATTACTTCACCACTTAATTCAAAATTAACGCTCTCTTAGGCAATGCTATGGATAATCTAACATATTACTTCAGCTTATAAGTCCCAACTAATGGGAATAACAATGCACCTTTTGAATTCCAGAAAATCTGAAATGACTAAATTGCCCTCGTAATTCTAGCAACTGCTGGCTGCTTAACAGCACCAGAGAAACCATGTTGGCTGCGAAATTCCCACACATGCTCGGGAAGCTACTTATTGACAAAAGATGCCAAGCAAGATACATAGCTACACAAGCATTGGCATAAACTTTCTATTCATAAAGGGGCTGCCGGTATAGTATAATTTTGTTGTTGTGATATGTATATGCAGTATCAATATGGTGTTATTAACAAAAATAGGTGCTCCCACCCAAAGCCATAAGTCTGCACCTGATTTCAATTATTTTTCTTTGGATTCTGTTGATCCAACACAGAAAACTGTCCTTAACAAAACCAAGTCAATCGGAGACAAAAAGCATAGTTACAGTCCTGATACACAAAATGTCCCATCAAAATTTGAGTCTATAATTCCTTGCACAATGATCAATTCAAAACATAATGGCCCCATTTTTAACCATGATGAGGCTGTTGATACTCGTATTGAGTTGCATGCTAAGTTCTCTGCTTCGGATGGTGTTCCTATTGAGGTGCATGCTGAGTTCTCTTGATGTTATTGTGAGCTAGTTGGCTAATTGGTTTATCTCACTATGACTCATCCTGACATTGCGTATGTTGTACACGTAGTCAGTCACTTTGTTTCTACTCCTTGTTCTACCCATTGGGTTGTTTTATTATATATTTTGCGCTATGTTTGCAGCACTATTTTCCAGTGTCTACCACTTTATTACTTACGAATTTGACCCTCCAGTCTTATGTTGATGCTGATTGGGCAGGAGATATCTCTTATTCCAAGTCCACATTTGTTTTTTCTGCGTTTCTGGGTGACTCACTTATCTCTTGGAAAAGTAAGAAACAATCTGTTATTGCTCACTCTACTGGCTCAAGCTACTGCTGAAATAGTTTGGCTTCGGGCTTCTATCGGATAAGGGCATTTCTCTTGAGTCTTCCATTCAGATTGCCCACAACTCCGTTTTCCATGAGCTTACGAAGCATATTGAGATAGATTCATTTCGTCCATGAGCATCTTCAGTCAGGCACTATTGATCTGCCGCTTGCCTCATGATTTTTTTCTCCAAGACACACACCACAGCTCGTTTTCATTTCCTCCTTGGCAAACTCACCATGCTCTCTCCTCTTTTTTGTTTCCTGTCATTAATGTACTGTCTTTGTTAGGGTTACCTTTTAAATTAAGGTTAGTTTGGTCTTTTGATCTTGCTAGGTGTTTTCCCTTTGGGCATTAGGGCTAGCCTATATATTCCAATTATTAGTCTTGCATCATTGAGTCTTTTATGCAATACAATGTCTTTGGTTTACCCATTCTATTATGGATAGCCAATCAAGCTTCCAAAACAAGGACTTACGATGATAATATTTCTATTTTCATTGTCCTTAGAGGTAGTAGGGAAATTTTCCACTAAACGATAAAAACAAACTGGTCGTTGCTGGAGCGTAATTACCCTTCAGCTGGAAAACGTATTGTTATGCACTTGGTCTTATTGGATTTTGCATCACAGATTATATAGTGCATAACACATGAAACTCAAAATGACACCAGTATAGCAGTGTACCTACAACGTTGCTCAGATGTACTTGTCATTTGCATGGTCTCCCCTGTAACAAGATGCTCTACAACAGTTGCTAGTAATGATACAACCTGATAAAAACATGGTGACTAGGATAAGAAATGCAGCAAATCCAAGTTATACCAATGACATTGAGGATATTAATGCGTTAAGCTGTAAGCGTCTAGATATACCATAAGGGACTGGAAATTACTAGTTGCTAATACTTTTGATGTAGGACCATAATATCAAAAACCGGCTGCGACGAACATTTCGGCCGGTTCATAGAGGTTTTTCGAGGGTCCGGTTCGGATACTCACCGGCATAGTGCTGGGACCAAAAATCGCATGGTGAACCGGCCGGTTCCCGCTCCGTAGCTGTTTGCAGCGGTTCTCCAGACTATAGCGGACCGGTTCAGGTTTGTGACACCCCATAGCTAGGGAAAAGACCCGGGTTGAGGCCGTGGTGACCCTAGTGCTTGATGGGAGGGAAAAGACCCAGGAAAAGCTGTGGTGACCCTAGTCACAAGTCCCACATCACTTGGTGAATGCAAAGTACAGTGCTATGTATAATAGATCATGTCCCTATCTTGTACAAGGCCTTTTAAAGCCGTGAGGGCGTCAAAGCTCATTGAAACTATACAATTAAGTGTGCTCGCCCTGGAGTAGTCCTGGGATGGGTGACCCACTAAGAAGTCCATGGAGCTTGGGCGGCCATAACGAACAATATTGTACAACGCAGGAGCGGGTCATTCAAATGGTATCAGGGCTTGCACCAACCGGAAATGTGGGAAAAATCTTGACCCCACACGAGGATGTGTGTTCCTAAGTGGGGAAGATTGTGACGCCCCGTATCCAAGGAAAAGACCCATGTTGAGGCCGTGGTGACCCTAGTGTTCGATGCGAGGGAAAAGACCCAGGTAAAGCTGTGATGACCCTAGTGTTCGATGCGAGGGAAAAGACCCAGGTAAAGCTGTGATGACCCTAGTCATGAGTCCCACATCGCTTGGTGAATGCAAAGTTCAGTGCTATATATAATAGATCATGTCCCTATCTTGTACAAGGCCTTCTAAAGCCATGAGGGCATCAAAGCTCATTGGAACTTCACCGTTAAGCGTGTTCGCCCTGGAGTAGTCCTGGGATGGGTGACCTACTGGGAAGTCCATGGAGCTTGGGCGGCCAAAGCGGACAATATTGTACAAGCCATGAGCGGATCATTACAGGGTTGTAGCGGACTGGTTCGGCGGAAAGAAGAGAGCTGCGATTTGCGTGTGAAGGAGATGATAGATTAGAGAGAGGTACCTCCAATACCGACTTCATCGCTATAGAATCGCAGGTCTTCACTGCGGCGATGGAGGTTTGCATTCAAAATATTTTGAGAGAGAGAGAGAGAAATGAGAGTAAAGTAATGAAGTAAAAGTGGAAGGCAGCTGCTCAAACACGAAAGTCAAGACACGCAAGTGGTTGTGGGATTTTCTTTATTCTATGCACTTAAAGTATATCGACATTTATGTTACAAATATACTAATAATACTTTTCAAATAAAGAAAATATGCTAATATGTCCTAAGATTGGTTAAAATGTCACAAATTATGCCAATGAGGAAAAAAAAGTGTATCATTAAGTTTATTATGTGTTGCTAACACAACAACAACAACAACAACAACAGAACCCATGTAGTCCCCAATCATTGGGGGTATGGGCGGGGGAGGATTGGAGACAGACTTAACCTTTGGTAATATGTACAAAGTGGTAGCTCTCAAAATACCACTGAAACAATGGCCACCCTATACCTGTTTTGCGCGGAACCATGCCCCCAAATCAAAGCCGAATGGCATCAGAGAGGGCAGGCCGCTACACCCAATTTCAGCTATGTATCGTTTGATACGTCAGCTACCGCTACACTCTGCCGCGACCGCTACAGCTATTTAAACTGCGTAGGATGATCAAGAACAAGATATAAAAAGAACCCTAGGCATCTCAGTGCCTAAGCACCCCTAGACATCCCTACGCCCAAGGAAAAAATGATATCCATGTATCAAAAAAAAAAATCAAACTTAAATATACTTCATCAACCAACTTAAACATCATACGTAGAGTCCGTAAATAGGCTCTTCCAAGATAACGAGAAGATGAGTAGCATATATTTAATGGTTGGTGACTCGTTGAAAAATGGATATTAAAAGTAGTGCACAACGGTTGGATGCATATGGAAAAATATAAAACTATAAACAAATAAATGCATGGGTACCGAACTATCATTAAAAAAGCTATTGAAGCATGGCATTTGGAAAAAAATCATCTTAGTGCAATCTCAGTCTAAAATTCAGACACCCGTGCTATAGAATTGGAAGTTCAGAGGATAAAAAATCCACGCAGGGGGAAAAAAAGCTTCATGAAGAATACCTCTGTGTTCTTCAAAGAGGCAAGGGCCACGCAAGCTCTTGAAAGCAAAAAATCCCCAGCCAATACAGCTAACTGCAAATTGAAAAAAGAAAAGCCATAGAAAAGGAATTGTCACCAATTCTCCACAACTTGTGCTTTTCCAGAAAATTGATGGATGCACTCTCAGAAGTAACACAAGAGGAACCTAAACTATTCTACCTTTTCATTTCAGAACCATACAAACGAAAGAGGAAGCATAGTTACAGACAAATACTCCTAGTTTAGAAAATAGATCGACACAAAGAGGAACAGAACTGCAGATTCAATCAATTGAGTTCGTGATGTAGAAGAACAAAAGGAAAACAAGATATCCAAGATAAAAGAGAAAAAAAATATACCTTATTCCCCATCACAAAGTTTAATGAAGCAATGCCACGCCTTGTATCTGCATCATCCAATACGTCATCATGAAGAAGGCTTGCCACCTAAGATAACGCAATGAAAAACTTAGCTTCGAAGCAATAACGAACATCTTGACTCTTGAGTTCAACTCAAAGTGGAGTATCTATCCCTTGTTAGGCCAGGGGTCAGGTGATTCTGTAAAAAAAAAAAAAAACTCTACTACAAGTTGGACTTATTAGAAACTTTCGTCACAACATAGGTTTTGTTTCTGGAAAATGGCTTCAAGGGGCGTCAGGAGTCAGTACAAAGGAGGACCAATGGTCTGGTTGGAGCAATTTAGGCTTGTTCGTTTTGAGTTTTGAAGGAGGTTTGGTGGAGAGAGGTAGATAGAGAAAATGTATTGGGGACCGTGCACAGGGGTTTTCAAGCCCCCAAACGAACAAGCCCTTAGACAGCTAAATTGAGATCTGTTCAAACCAACAATCAGTTTTTGATGAGCTAACAAAAATTCTCCAAAGCAAGAATAGAGAGGGATAGGTCTATTAAGAAGACAAAAAAAGAAAGACGAGTTGGAATAACCAATTATCCTCTCGAAAAGAATTCTCATCAGGCTGGGTATGTGAGGAAGATATAACACAATGGTTCAGCCATGCCTTTCGTAATCACTTCACACTTGAGGTGAGGTTTTCAAGCTTCGCAAGAACTATTCTTGTGCAAAGCATAGAACACAAGCAGAAATTTTTGAAGTTCTGCAAGGAATAACAACGAACTCCCTCGAGAAAATGTGATGTCATGTTATTTGTCTCATGCTTGCTTAGCTTTAGGAGTCACTAGCACCTAGTAATTTCTGTATACAGGCCATCAGGTTTATATTTTGTTTCAATTAGCTCCAGAATATTCATTTCCAAAGTGTTGAAGTCGTCAATTTTGTAGTCTTAGCCCAAGTAGTAGTAGAAATACCAAAAGCTGAAGACTCAACCACACACACACACGCATAGATACATGAAGCTTTCACTCCAATCCAACGAAGTTATCCACTATGTAGCACCGACATGTACATGTGACACCATACGACAATCAGACCCATAAGTTTCAAAAAACTGGAGGGCATGACACGGGCTAAAAAATTCAGAAACATGTACATATGCTATTATGTGACTAAAAAAATAAGGCTCTTATTGTCTAATGTCTATATGTAACACCATCCATACCTTAAATCATATTTATCAATACATCATTCACGAAAGTATTTCAACAAAAAACGTTTCATCATTTATGTGTCTTTATACTTAATAAGCCATCATCCATCACGCCAAAAATAAGAATTAATTCGAATGTACAATTTCAGTTAACACCCCCAACTTGTTTTGCACAAGTCCCGAGAGTATCTAGACCATTGTTTAGATTAGTGTTTAAAGGAAAACATTTAGAAAAAAATAGGACACTTTTGATTCGAATGTCAAACACATTTCAAAAGAGTGTCCGGCTATGAAGAACCAACACACCTACTGCTTGCTGTACCCGTGTCGGACACGCCAGGGACATGTAACACTCCACGGACAAGCAACATGCCAGGAACACACGGAGACATGACACTTGACGTGTTATTTTAATTATTTTAATGTCGGGGACACACCGGATACACATAGGGAACACTCGTGTCTCAACTTGGAGATGAATAGAAACATGACGGATCAATTCATAATATTGAAAGCTTATCTTGGAGTACGGATACATTAATTTTGGGATAAATTATGGGCCAGTCCATGTAATTGGCCCATATTCCCAAGAACTCCAACCCAATCTAAAAATGCAACATCAAGGAGAGGCCCACACTTTCCTACCTAGACTTGCAAGTAAATAAACTTCTTAATGGGAATTAAAGGGTAGTTTTTGGACTGGCATGTAATTTATCCTTAATTTTGACCGAAATAAACACACATTGACTAGTAATATTTAAAAAGAAAACAATACGAATTATAAAGATACTATTTGTTTTGGTTGTATCTGGATGGGATGTTCATATGAATAACAACAAAATATTTATCCTCATGTATATACATATGTTTTTTGTTGTGTCCCCGTCGTGTCTGTGTACTTATTTATTTAGAATTGTCGTGTCTCGTGTCCTTATTCGTGTCTGTGTTAGTGTCCTTATCGGTGCTTCTTAGGCGTCTGGAGAGTGTAGGTATTCGACAAGTGTTTAAAACAGATACTTGACCTCTGCGGAAGTGTCCCTGCAACATAGGTTGTCTACTCTACATACGAGAACCAGGTTCTCAGAGATCACATTGTCAAAGCTGTAAAATATATATTCATCTTTTAGTATATCTAGTCTTTTAAATTTGAATTCAGCAATTTAGTTGTCTATTATTTCTAGACCAGTCTTCGGAGACAGATTGTCTTTTCAACCGTACCAGAAGTAGGACAATAGAAAACATATGTGCATGTTGTAGCTTAACCCTAGCATAGGGATGTTGAAGAAACTCTTGGTGAAATTCTAAGGTTATTCTCCTTATTCTTCCATGTAATGCATGCACTTTATGAACCTGTAGTAAGACTTCAAACCCAATTGTTTGAAACACCCATGCTACGGAGTTTTGGCTAGGGATGGCAATTCGAACCGAACCGATGGGTACCCGAACCGATAACCGAAATTATCCCCGAACCATAACCGAAATTTTCCCCGTGGGTACGGGTATGGTTGGCATAGAGGATACCCGAAAGGGTTTCGGTTCGGTCCTGGTTCAGCCGATACCCGACCCGAACCCTGACCGAACCGACCCGAACCCCGAACCGAAGTAGTAGTAAATTACAAAAATACCACTGCCTATATATATACCCATACGTTTTAGGGTTTTCCAAAACTCCAGTCCAATTCTCACCCACTTCTCAGACCTCGGTCACTCGGTGAGGGAGGCGGCGATTCCATTTCAGATCTGATCTCTCTCTCTCTCGCTCGCCCGCCCGTAAGCTCCCATCTCCTGCAATTTCCTTCTTCTTTCTTCGTTGCAGCACGTCGTTCTACAGGCTGCGACAACCATCGTCTCCAGCGACTGCGTCGACCATCGTCGTCGTCTTCTTCTCCTCCCTCGCAGTCGGTCAGCAATGGCTGTGGTGTTTGAAACCGTTAGAAGAGGTGAAGAAGGAGCTATACTCGTCCCTAATGTCCCTCACTCGCTCGCCAGATCTGATGGCTGTGAAGCCGTATCAACAAGCAAATCAAGTGGGTTTTGACTTTTGATTACTCTTCTGTAAATCCATGTGTATATGAGCAAAGCAAGTGTGTTTTGATTACTCTTCTGTAAATCGATGTGTATATGAGCAAGTGGGTTTTGATTGCTCTCCGTAAAGCTTTTTTTTTTTTTTCAGAAATCTACTTGTTCCAAAATCAAGTGGGTTTTGATTATTCGGTTACCCAATCGGTTCAGGGATTACCCGAACCCCGTTTGGTTCGGTTATGGTTCATTTCCGTTCTCCCCGTTCGGGTATCGGGGCGGATTTGGGTAGCGTTTCGGTTTCGGGGATCGGGTACGGATATACCCATATCCGCCCCGAATGCCATCCCTAGTTTTGGCCAAAGCTATTTATTTTGGCTTATGTTAGACTTTTGTGAACTTTTTATCTTTTGTTAGTGTTAAAGCATCCAACTCCAAACCAATTGGCAAAGAGTGGAGAGGCCGCCCAAGCTCATATACTAGTTTTGGAGGAGATAATTAACCGATGTGGGACAAACTCCAATGGTTAGTTTTGTGTCAAAATTTTTTTTGGGATTATCTACTCGTCCTAATGAGAGGAATTAGAAAAATAGATGCATAGGAATCAAACTTGAAAAAACTACATCACCCTTTAACATTTCTTGGCCCTACTAATTGATGCACCTGAGATGCATTTCCTCTAGAGATAAAATAATCCAAACAATTTGTCTGTAAATCTGTCTGCTTTGGATTATTTTTGTCATTAGTAAATTTCGTTAAGCTTTCGGTTACAAGTTTTTACTTTTTAGATTTATCTTGTCAAGACAAACAAATAATCCCAAAAAGAGTTAGTTTTGAAGAATAATCCAAAAAACAATTGACACAAAACTAACAAAAGTCCATAAAGGAATAAAATAAGCCAAAATATAAGTTAGTCCATACTTAGCCTACTCGCATGTCCACGCCATACAAGTCCATACTTAGCCTACTCGCATGTCCACGCCATACCTTCACAATAAACTAAATCCTCAAGTCCCAAAACCACCAAAGCATAAAAGAGCACAATATCAATTGAAAACAGCCTTCTTTCAGCCCCGAAACTACCATTTCTAACCCCCTAATCAACCATAATCTCCCATCAACCTTTTTGACCTCAATTTAATACTTTAACTTGTTTCCGCCCAGAAGTTCCAACAGCATACTTTGTTAATCTGTGGCAGTCTTTTCACCTCAAAAAGCCAAGCCAATTCAAAATCTATTGTCCATACTCTGTAGATCCAACATTTCACCTATGCTCTAAAGACGGAGATCCAAGACTTATCCTTAAACCTTGGACCAGAGCAAACTGTCCAAGTATCACGTTCACACTTCTCGTCATTCCATTTTCAAGAGGATTGCTAGGAGCCATAGTAAAATATTGGTCACCCAAGAACGACATTGTAAACATGTCCATGAGACCAACCGCTTTGAGGAAATAATGCAAAAAATTAGGCCCATCTCCAATCTAACGCATCCCAACACTCGAGATTGAGGGGTCAACACTTGGAAAAGTTCAGTATTCCATCTTTCTTCTTTTTTCCCTTAAAGCACATTGAGCGGACTTAACATCGGGAAAGGAATTACTCAAAATAAAAAGGAAGCAGAAGAAAAAGAAAAAGAAAAAGAAAAAGAAAAAGAAAAAGATCATTTCCCTCCTCTTCTTCCACCTTTAGCAAGCACTGTGTCAGATGTAAGCCCCTTGAACAGTGACTCGACTTACAGGGTAACCTTTAACAAAACTAAACTCTATGCCTCTCCACTTAAGCATAATTCCGAAAGCAAAATGTATACCCCTGTGCTGGATTAAGGTTCTGAACAGAACTGAAGGATGGCAAGCAAAGGGGTAAGAATTAGAAAGCACGTGAATTAGAGTACCTAAGTGAATGGATGACATTGCTTCGATCAAGCTTTCTATCGAGGTCATCTAGTGGGACAAAGTAGGCCAATGATGCATCTTCCCGTAAAGTTCATCTTCCATGGTGAACACATAGTTTGCCTTTGTAGGGACAATGGAGGTGTCATCTTAAAGTATATGGGAATCCATCCCCAAACAGATGAAAAATCAAATCAAGTAACATGGATCTATCCCACATAATTGATAACTACGTAACCCACTTATGGATTAAAAAATCATAGCCACATCACAAAACTATGCTATTTTTTACTTTACGAAGAAACAGGAAGGGGGTAAAAAGAATGAATTTACTGGGTGGTGGTGGTGGGGGTGGGGGTAAGAAAAACAAAATGATCAAGAAAAACCTAAAAGGAGGAAGGAGAAAAAGAACCGACATGGATCATTTCTGTGATTTCAGCTATACGTTGTTGTCTTTTACGGAGTTCTTCTGATAAAGCACCAACCATCGCATCAGAAGGAGGCCCAGGTATATGTACGTTCAAAGCTGTTGCCATCAACAGCAAAACCTGCACAGCAATAGGTCTCTAATACTGAGTGGACGGAAATTATGAGATCATAACAGGTAGAGCAGAGTAGCATAGAGTGTACTGACAATCTCCGACAAATATTTTCAGATTCAAAAATAACTAAAACTTGCACGTTAAATTTTTTATCCAGTAAAATGCGTATGATGGATCTACAAGGTGCTAAATGGTTGAAACTTGAATGTTAACTAAAGACCTCCCTTGAGTGGATATGTGTACCCTATCATGGTCTCTGAACCTTTAGAATAAGACTCTTAACAAATCAAAGAAATACATCCTTAATATCTTTATGACAGATAAGAGGAATTATTGCGAGCAGAGAATGAGAAGTGCAATGTCCCTTCTATCTAAACAACCGAACAAATGGATGTTGCTATTTAAAATGATGTAATTACCACACAACAGGGATTCAATCCAGCGAATCCACACTTCTTAAGCATCACTTCACCTGCTTTATAATGATAATATCTCATAGTTCATACAACTTTTGTTCTGAAAAGAAGCAACTAAGAGGTTCTTTTTGCATGCATCCTTAGGAAATGATTGGCAAGGAAGGATGTTGCACTTCAAGAATATTAAATGAACCTGTTGGGTTTAGACATGAAAATAATATTTCATGGTTAGTTAATTGATGACTTCATCATTGCCACATAAAAGTCTGTTAACTGAAAGACCACAACATTCGTTGGTGCCCCCCAAAAGAAAGAACAAAAGCTATCAAACCTCTATGATGTATGTAGGTGGCAATGAACCACAGATACTCCATAAAAGCCCCCAGACGGTGGGACACATATGAGATATGGCTGAAAGTATTCATTCATTTCTTAGAAAAAAACATTCAATTTTGGATACAGCACAGATACGGCAGAAAAGTGTCCACAATCTTATACCGTTGGTCGAAATCGCTTTCCTTCCACCCCCAGTTTGAAGAAGTACTCGGCAGCTGAGGCAAGCTTCGGAACCTGCATGCATTAGACCCAAGGATTACCCCAAAAGGTTACATTTCCATTCCTTTCATTGATACATGATCCAGAAACAGGGGAAGTGAGGAATGGGTACCTCGGCAACTACCATTGAGCGTAACCTATTAGCAAGGATGGATAGTTCATGTTCGACAAGCAAAAATGGGTCCAATTGATCCTGAAAGGTAAGAAAGGTAGTGATGAAAAGAAGAAAGAAAAAGAACAGGAGAAAAGTTTGGCAACAAAAAATGTTGGAGATTTACTACAAGAATGACAAGCTACACCAAACCTCCACTACAGAGCTGCTCTGGTGATGAATTTGCCGCCCAATAGCATGAAAACCACATGAACCCCAATAATAGGTTTCTCTGCATCCCCCATCCTACTAATCACCAGAAACAAAAACATTAAAGTAGAAACGACCCCGCACTGGTATCCAGAATACTGTACTCATGGAAACAACAATGACACAGCTGAAATAACAGTATGAACATCATAGTTTCATGGACAAACATCATCGATATTTTAGAGAGCAAAACGACTTCTTACAAAACACCACAAGCAAGCACAAAATAGCATTCTGCAGGGAAGGGGAGCAGCATTATCCAAAGCCCACATTATTGCATCTATTTCGCGTAAATGCACAAGCGATTGCTTGGATGCAGTCAACGATTATAGACACGGGCTTCAATCGAGAGAGAGAGAGAGAGAGAGAGAGAGAGAGAGAGAGAGAGAGAGAGAGAGATCAGAAGCTTAGATCAATGTTCTATCGGTAGCAGTCCATACAGTGTATGTATGCCATGATACACTTTCAACAATAAATCTTTGAAGTAATACGTCTTTACACCTGAATAAAATTAAAATTTCCAAATATAATGCTGCCGTGTCCCCACATGTGTCCCCTTTGTCTCAACCGTGTCCCTGCCATGCCCGACTTTAAAAATCAATTAAATTCAATGGACATACCACACGGCGTGTGCCGTACCTATTTTGGTGTGTCCCCGGAGTGTCTGACACGGGTACGGCGACCTCCTAGAGTTGTTAGTGCTTCATAGCTCGCCATCAATATAAGAAAAAAAAAAAAACAAAAAAAAAAAACCATGCCTTCTACACTTTCCTAAAACTGATAAAAAAAACAAAAAAAAAACCCCATTCCCTTGTACTCTTTCTTAAATCACCATATTAGACATTTGAGGAGATATCCTCAAAGCTCTTCCCAGCCACTTGCAACTAGCCTTATTTTACACAGCAAGAGAATAGACCAAGGATAAAACCAAGCCAAACTCAGCGGCTCAGCCTTGTCCCAATCAGAGGAGGTTGTCTCTATAAATCCTTCTTTGCATTCCGCCGTGTCAATGGCTATATGTTCCACACAATTTAACGTATATGTGTCCTTTTTCACC
This sequence comes from Rhododendron griersonianum, assembly GCA_018127125.1. NCBI lineage: Eukaryota > Viridiplantae > Streptophyta > Magnoliopsida > Ericales > Ericaceae > Rhododendron > Rhododendron griersonianum. The sequence continues at coordinate 37,096,812 of CM030789.1, forward strand.
ATGAGGCCTTTCTCTTGCAGTTTGAATTTCCATACCAAATAATCCTATCACTCTTCTTATGGTTACATCCAATCTTATATGGACTCTTCAATCCTCCCAAGGGTGCCCGTGCCCACTAGTGGTGACAACACTCGTGCCCAAACTATACACCTGGGTACCTTCATCTTTACCAACACTCGAAGGAAATTTGTATACATTGGATTGGAAAGGCAAACTTCTAGTCTCCTTAGTCCTTACTAGAAGGAAATTAAAAGCCCACCCCCAAATAAATAAAAATAAAATAGAACAACTGGTGGTTTGCTAAAGTTAAGACATGATTGACATAATGACATCTTACGGCAAAATAGTAGCCTACAAAATCTTATATACTTCAATGTCCATGAAATGAAATATCCACAAACCAAAGTGGATGTCACCAACTTCTGGATGCAGTTTTCTTGTATTTTTTACATACAAGGTTTTAGGGAGATTTCACGCCTGGACACACTTGCAACCAAGTAACACAGGTTACATTGGTCTTAAATAACCATAACCATAGCTTGTTTTCCCTCAATTTGTCTTCAATTATCACGACTCGTGCCGTTTCACTAAATTGAATGCCCCAAAAATGCATTGGCAAATGTAATGGTAAAGATTCAGTAGTTAGCTCTACACGATATGTGGATATATATTTTTGGTGTTACAAGAATTTTGATCAATTGGCATAACTTAAATTCTTAATAAACAGATTAAGTTAATACACGTCTTTCTATTACCTTTCTCCATTCTTCCTCAGTTTTCTAAGCAGCCTAAACAAATAGCGGCGTATATAAAAAAATTCCACAAAAATCTGCAAAAGTGCAAGTGGTAACGTTACCTTTCGGGTAGAGTCCAACAGAGAGTGCAAGTGACCAGATGGGACCAGTTGTTGATACTTGCTTCCAAATGAGAAGAGCCATCGACTGCAGTTCAAGCTGGTTCTCGAAATCCGAGAAAATCCCCTAGAAAATAACATCTCCTAGAGAAAGAGAATGTGGCACTTTAACCGTAACTTAATACTTAAATCGTGTATTTTTTAACTCTTGAACTAAGGTAAGTCACATGTGTTAATCACACTATTACAGTATTACCAAAACAGTTTACTACACACGCCGTCATCTTACTTATTCTGCCTTAATCAAGATTAAGATAACTAAACTAAAACAAACACATGTTATGTAAAAAGACCTCCAGTAAAACCGTGTGCTGTAAGCACGCCTTTTTTGAAAGCATGTTTACATAACAAGTGTTTTGTCAAAATATGCATATATCGGAATGAGTTGATTTTTTAACGGAACTCTCAAAAACCTATTTTAAACGAATTGAATGGCTCCGTTCATTTGCGTGAAACTCCGATTAGCTTTGTGTCAAAATTTGTGTCAACTTTTGTGTGAGGGGAACCAGCCCCTATGTGTGTGATTAGAAAACACATAAATGAAAATGTGATTAGAAAACACTCTTTGATATATGAGCAAAAAACGGCATATGAAAATTAGCTTATGTTTTTTTCTGCATTGAAAACAATGTTATAATTTTCCCATCTCTCTCCCCAGTTCAGTTTAATTCTACCAAATCCTAATCCTTCCACATATATTGATAGCACAAATTTCAATGACAACACAATTACACAAATCGTAATCTTTGCACATATGTTATACGTGCAACCAATAGATAAACCTATAAGAGAGAGAGAGAGAGAGAGAGAGAGAGAGAGATAAAGGGTGCCGATACATATGTATGCATACATAAAGTAGATAAAGGTTACAGATACGCATGTATAAAGAGCAAACAGGGAATAGATACGTATGTATTATACCTACGCACGAATACCAGTACACATATACATGCACGCAGTGAGAGAGAGGCAGAGAGACATATTGGAGATTGAGAGAAAGACAAAGTCAAAGACAGATCGAGAGAGAGGGAACAAAGACGGGGAGAGAGAGAGCTAGAACGACGGGGCGAAAGACGGAAAGGACAGAGAAATACCTGTGCTGATCGGATCGAGAGCTGCCGGCGTAAGATCGGGTAACCGGCGGTGGCGACGGAACACGATGGGGTTTTGAGCTGGGGGAGGTCCGTGATGGAGAAGGAAACCCCAGGGTTTTGAGGTTTATCACAGGAACACGTGACGTGAAGCGGCAATTATTATTATTTTTATGTTATTTTTTGGGGGCCACGCTGCATATTTTCTCCAGCTGCATATTTTCTCCCATGGCCCGTTAAAAATTTTCAAAAATTATATTTCGGTAACTATATGTCGAAAATATGTTCAACCTTCGATAAACAACTGTCGAACATACATTTCGGTAAATAGCTGTTGAAAATAAGATTATATTTTGGTAACTACATGTCGGAAATGCACAAAAAACATATATTTCGGTAATTGGATGCTGAAAATGTATCTCAATTTCAGTAATTAACTGTCGAAACATAATTCGGTAATTGAAAATTTTTAATGGGCTAAGGGAGAAAATACGGGGCTGCAAATAGTCGCACCCTATTTTTTTTATCATGTGAAGAGGCAATTGACAACGGTAAAATTTTGTGAGCGGCGAATTTCACTAACACCCCTCAATTCTATGGAAATCACGCTATCACCACACTTTACTTCTTTTTCTTTTTCTTTTTTTTTTTTTGGAAAATTGAGATGCATAAATTAGAGAAAATAATAGGTCTGGGATATAACATCCCTACAATATCTTCATGGAATTTAACAGCTAGAAATGAAGGACAAGAACTAAACATAACTAAACCATGATTGGCTTTAAGGCCTTCTTTCGCGAGTACATCTGCGCATCCGTTGGCTTCTCTGAAAATGTGCTTGATTGAGCTAGATTGGAATTTCCCTAGGAATAACCTGCAATCGGATATCAACTGAAAAAGAGGGTGAAAGGAATTAGCTTGCTCTTTGATCAAATGAAGAGCATCAATTTCCACATCTAAAATGGTAATTCCTTTCTCCCAGGCAGTGTGAAGCCTATCCCTAAGGGCTTGAAGTTCCGCTGCCACCATTTACGATTTACCAATATGACGGAAAAAAAACCCCAAATCAAGTTCCCGTTGTTGTCTCTTAACAGACCACCTCCCATGCCAAGGTCATTGGGATCGAGGGAACCATCCGTGTTCAATTTTGTGCCGTCGAATGCTCGGTTTGGACCATCCCACCGATCGAGGACTTGGAACCTTCTCTTTGTTAGGTTTGGAGCATATGGCGTGCCATTCCCAAGCACGACTGATGATATTGGCTGGAACAAAGAGTTTGGGTGGAGGAGTAGTGCCGTCCAATGTTCTTCGTCCACTTTACACTTTACTTCTTGATATCACACTGCACTCGCTCACTTGATGATTACGGGTAACAATTTTGCTGGGTCAACTGTTAAAAAAAAAAAAAAAATCCACTCAGATGACCCAATAAAATGCACTTTCAAAACAAATTTTAAAATGGTTATAATTAGATAGTTTTGCCTTCCAGAGTTCTTTTGAAAGCCTTTATTGGATCAATAGATCCTTCATTTTGCTTTCCCAAAGAGAGAAGCTAATCTTTCGATAGAACTTCTTCAACTCATACTTGGTGTTCATCATCCTTTATTGTATCCACGATCAAATCCCAAACCTGAGTTGTATCACTCTAGTACCACTTTGTTGTTAATATGCGGACTACACAACTTAATCGATTTATAACACAAACCATAAAGATGACTAAAATCAAGGCAAACAAAAAAACAATCATACAAAAGCACAAGATTTACGTGGTTCAACACACAGATTGTGTATCTATGTAGAGACCCGTATTTAATTTCTTTAATTTTAATGTTTTATAAAGAATAAGTGATGGTCTAGTGTGGAATATGTGTTGGGGTTCAATGTGCAAAGACCCGGAATGTCACGCCCTCGATTTTTAACATAAATTATAAACATTTTTAATAAATAAAACCTTCACTGAAATACCGAAAATACCCAAATGACATACTTTTCCCAGTTTTCAAAGTTAAATTTGAGTTACAATCTTGGTTCGAAGCCCCAAGTTATACAAACGCTAAAACAATATTACAATTTTCATTAATCAATTTTCCGATACTACTTTTAAAAAAATGCAAACTTGACTCCTCATTTGAACCTCCGAGACACGTGATCAGCAAGCACGGGATGCACGTCATGCCAACTTCCTTGACCTTTACCTGAAAATGATAGGTTGAGCTACACTAGCCCAGTAGAGAAATCAAAACTCAAGTTATATGGAAATGAGATGAAATATACACCTGACACGAATGAGACACCCAATTGAACATGAGACACAAGAGGGATTACAAAAAAAGAACTGACGAATTTAAACCTTTCCGTATATCTTAGAGATAACCCTAACCATCCATGCATCAACTAGAAGAAGCATTAGGACTCATATCAATCAAACAAACAACAACTATAGTTCAACCAACAACGTTTCAAATGAATTCCTCAAACCATCTCCTCTTTTCATACCATCCACCATGGTGCCTCATTACTTAAAACTTTCCTTTTAAATTTCCAAAACATTTTAGGGAAAACTCAAGACCATCACAGGTCAAGCTCCGTTGATTCGAGCTTGAATGCCGGAGTCCGTTGATTTGTGCCCAAATACCGGATCCGTTGATTCGCTCAAGAATACCGGAGGATTTTTAATAAAAAATCCTCTTTTCAAAACTCAAATTGCTTTCTTTGATAAAAATCAACCTTCCATTCTCTGTCTCGGCAACCACAATCTCAAGCAATCATGCAATCCAAACATCAATATAGACCTCTAAGGTCAATCAAAATTCTCTTCATCATACGAGACATTCAACTGTGTTACCACCCCTTGCGTCACATTGAATTCTCTCAACCTGGGAATCCGCACTACCACACCTTGCGTTGCGGGCCCTCTAGAGTCTCCGCATTACCACACCTTGCGTTGCAGGACACTCAATTCAAAATTCACAAATCACGTAAACGTAAAAGCATTATCAATCCGTATATAAGCGAACATCACTTTCCAAACTCACAGTCATTCTTACATCATTATCCATGTATACCAAACTCATAAGCACACCCATTGCACATTGATAAATACTTTAAGCCCACGTTATTCATCAAAGTCTATCACGACGCCCTACGTCACGTATCGAATCCACAAAGACTCTACGACACACCACCCATTAGGTTCCTAACGGAAAACATAGAGAACGAGGACACGAGTCACAATACCACCCATAGGATCACTAGACTAACTCACGTCTACTCGTAACATTCACCACTTATCCCTTTATAGCCCACGGTACTCCAATCAACGAAACTAATATTATACTCTAATGAGTGCTAAGAGACAAGATCGAATAACGAGCCATTAGGACACAAGCAACCATACTCAAGAGTGGCTCAAACATATTCTAATCATATAGGGAGTCATAACACGGAACCAAAATAACCTTAGGAGTAGCCGCAAACTTCGACCGACTGACACACCTCTACTCAAATGGTCATAACTTTTCGTGTACTAAGAGTTTAAAGGTGATTCCGATGGCAAACGAAAGCTAAATTCAAGACCTTCGAATCGATATAAAATTTTTCATGAAACGGACGTCGGACGAGGAAGCTATGGCTGTTCAAGGTTGGGCTGAAACCTAAAAACGGGCTGAAATTCCCAGATTCGGCCGAAACGCAAAACCCAACCTCAAGCACGAAACAAAACACGATCTAGGTACATAAACTTCACATAAACGCATAACAAGAGTAAGAAATCCCTACCACAATAGGTTTTGAGCAAAACCCTAAGTAACCCAAGCTTGAAACACCAAGATCTAGCTCCTCCCAAGCTACAATACGAGACCTAGGTCCAAGATTTCCCAAGATCAAGAGAAATAAGTGAGGTTCAACAAGTGATTGAGAGGAGAGAGAGAGAAATCCGAAAATGATGAAGTTCTTACCTCTTTGAACGCAATAACCTTGATTCCGGATGAAATTAGGATGAACAACCCATAGATCTTGAAGATTTTGAGGTGTTTGATGTGGAAATCCAAGAATTTGGGTGAGAGATTGAAGAGAGAAGGTAGAGGGGCGATTTTAGGGCTTGGTTCGTGGCCTTGGAGTGAGAAAATAACATAAGAGGTCTATTTATAGTGGTCCAAGAAGTGTGCTGAAAATCTGCAGAAAACGCAGCATGTACCGGTACGGGTAAAAGCTGTACCGGTTCATGAACCTTCAAACTGTCAAAAATCACAACTTCTGGATACCATGTACCGGTACGGGGAAAAGCTGTACCGGTTCATGAAGGGCAGAAAAAAGAAAATTTTCCAACGGACACCGAAACGAACCTGACTTGGTACTAACACTTCCAAACATCATTGCAACATCAAAACTAACATTTTACTATCCTACGAGAGTCCGATACACACCCGGATACGTATCTCCGTACACCCCACAACATACGAGCGATTTTACCAACAATACAACTAATTGATGAAATAAACGATTTCTGAAATTAAAACAAATTTGCGAGTCCCTACACGGAAGTTGGAAACTTAAGGTGTCTAGTTGGTATGTGAGGGGTGCAAGGTGTAATATAGTGTATGTGTGTGCCTAGGGAGAAAAATCCCATTTTCTCCTCTCCCTTCCTCCCGATTCTCTCTCGTCTCTCGGCTCTCTCCATCTCCCTCACTCCCTCACTCCCTCACCCAAAAACTCATCTCCAAACTCGAAACCCACAATAATCAACCTCAACTCCATCTTTTACACGCGTATTGTGGTTCAAACTCCGTTGGATAGAGCTCACTTTGGTGTATTTTGCTTGGTTTGGATTTTGGAAGCTAGGTCTTGCTCAATCTCTTCAGTTTTGGTTTGGATACTCAAGGTGGGAAATTCTACCTCTCTTTATATGTTTATGAGTGATTTGGTGCTTGAAATTGTGCTTGTAATGTAGTATTTGAGCTTGGAACGAAATTTGAAATTGCTGTCGAAATCGTCTGAAAATTCCATCTCCTACCGGTAGGAACTTCTCACCTATTGGTAGGTCACCTAGAAAATTGTCTCGTGCAAAACATTGGCTTATCTGGCTTCATTTTGTACCGGTAGTCCCCTTCTTATACCAGTAGAAATCCCAAAAAATTTCCTCTTCTACCGGTAGGCCTTGTTCACCTACCGGTAGGACCACTGTCCAGGAGCCATTTTTCCTACGTCTTCTAAATCACTTATTGGGGTTTCTTATCGACTTTAATGAGTTTATTTATGCATTCTTTCAAGTGTTTGGAGAACATTACCTATTTTATACCTAGAATGGTATCCGGTAGATTTGAATGAGCTCGTTGAGTTAAGAGATGAGAAATGTAAGTCATTGCGTGTTAGAATACGAATGACACACTTAAGCATATGAACGACGTGCGAACACTCGGTGCTAGGGCTGTAAATGAGTCGAACCGAGCCGAACCTGGTGATATTCGGGATCAGTTCGTTAAGGCGCAGGTAAGGCTTGAATTCAGCTCGGGCTTGATTCAAGCTTGGACAAAAGAGTTCGAGTTCGGCTCATTGGAATTTTTCAAAGCTCGGGCTCAGCTTGTTAGGCTTAAACGAGTCGAATTCAAGCTCGAAGACAGCTCTTTTTTCGAATACAGTTTAGGCTCGTGAGATTTTTTTTTCCCAGTCCCAAATCACAATTCACGCATATATGACAAAAAAATTGGGAAAAAAACAATAAAATCATGACAAATATAAGCTCAAATTCTCCTTAAAAAAAATTCGATTTGAAATAAGCATACAATAAAAGCATATCAACTGAGTTCAGAGATGATAAACAAAAAAATAAGAGAGTGTAATATCAAAAAGAATACCTGGTATGAGAGAGAGAGAGAGAGAGAGAGGGGGGGGGGGGACGATGTTGAGGAGGTGGCGGAGAGAGGCGGGGAGAGGTTGTGGAGCAGGCGAAGACATGTGATGTAAAGGAGCGGCGGTGAGAGCAGTGGGTGGGTAAGAAACCCTAACATTTTTAAAGTGGACTCATCGTTTGTATCGATGAGTAGTAAAAGTAAAAATTAATATATATAAACCCCTAAAATAGGGGGCGACTATTCGCAATCCTCAAATTTTCTCCCGTAGCCCGTTAAAAATTTTTAAAAATTATATTTCAGTAACTACATGTCGAAAATATGTTCAACATTCGGTAAACAACTGCCGAACATACATTTCGGTAAATAGCTGTTGAAAATAAGATTATATTTCGGTAACTACATGTCGGAAATGCACAAGAAACATATATTTCGGTAATTGGATACTGAAAATGTATCTCAATTTCGGTAACTAACTGTCGAAACATATGGAAATTTTTAAAGGGCTACGGGAGAAAATTGAGGGGTGCGAATAGCAGCGCCCCTAAAATATTGACGGTATGAGAAGTAAAAGTAAAAATTAAATTATACATACACCCCTAAAATATATAATATTTATAGATAAACCCCCAAAGTATTATTAATTATATTTTGACTCCAAGTTCGCGAGTCTAACCGAGTCGAATATTATTAGGCTTAGATTCGGCTTATTTATGGAACAAGCCTGAAATTGAGGTTTAGGTTCAGTTCGTTTAGTAGACGAGTCGAACTCGAACGAGCTTTTACCGAGCTGAGCCTCGAACTGTTCGCTAAAGGCTCAGTTCATTTACTGCCCTACTCGGGGTCCATTGACGGGTATGTGCCTAGCAGGGGATATCGGGATCCTATAATTGGCCCGGAGGGAGCTAATACTCATAATGATCAAACTCAAGGCCTAACCTACAAGGTGGGCACTTGGCATGGGGTATTGAGATCCCTTAGTTGGCCTGGCAGGAGCTTCGGCTCGGACACATAAAGAATACAAGATGATGAGACACGAATAATGTGGATATGACTTATGGGTATGGTGAGAACCAGGGTTTGAGATGATTGGATTCTTTGATCATGACGGTTATGCTTATTTCTGTTATCGTTTGGTTTCCATCATTTGTTCTTCTGTCCTACTCATGTGCATATAGAGTCTATGTAGACTTTTCTACTGAGGTAGTGTAGCTCAAACCTTATATCATTTTTCAGGTGCTAATCCGGGACAGTAGCTTACATGTTTGGGGTGCTTGGTTTGTGGACACAACTTTTGAAAGCTAACCAAAGGAGTTCCTTATTCATCTTTGTAAATATCTTTTGGAAGATGTATTTGTAACTTTAATTATAATTCTTTTAACTATGAAATATTTGTAAACTCTTAACTCTTCTATGATACTAAGTGCTTGTGTTAATTTGGGGCTGTTGAGCCAATGATGTAATATTTTGAAAACTTTTGGACGTTGAGATGCAATTATGAAAATGGGAATGTTATACTCTTTTGGGTATCTTACGGAATATTGCGAGTTTTCATTTTTGGAAACCTTTTATATTTATGTTGAAAATCGAGGGCGTGACAATCTACTCTAAGGAGGAAGGGAAGAATGAATCCACTATAATCAATAACGATTCCAAGCTCTTCGATCTCCTCTCAATTGTGCCTCTCCATCTTTTTGGTATTTCTCTCACCAAAAGAAGGTTATATAATCCTAAAATGAATAAGAAACTAATATATAGATTTGTGGCGTGTTTAGATGCACTTAATGACCACCCTAACAGAAGACATCACATGGTCGACTATATATTCGTATAGACTATTATACCCGCATCTGGACAAAAAAAACATAGACTTCAGAAGTTTTCTCAAGGGAAGTGCAAGAAGCTCACATCCTTCCAGATGTACCTCCCCATTCTAGATTTAACATAAGAGCAGACGACAATGGTGGTGGTGGGCGTGGCGAAAGAGGCAGAAGTACAAATATTTGCTAGTTATTGAATGCGAAGATTACTTTGATTTAAACTACTCAACTAGATCAAGTAGTTTTAGATTTTGTGTAGTACTTTACCCTCGAGTAAACATAATTGTGGAAAGCAATTAATCTTTGACAAGTAGCCTTGGGGAGGGCCATAATTCGGGGAGAAGATGAAGAAGAAAACATGTTCCATCCTCATGGATCATGATTATGTCATTTCACTATTAGAATAAATGAGATTTAGGACTGATTCAATAGTAATACAGGAAATTTGACGATAGCATGGGGGAGCGAAGTTATTTTAGAAACCTCAATATCTTTTGTTTTGTTAGAAATATCAAAGGAGTTTTTGTTAGATATTTTGAGATTTAAAATTCATTACATTGATTTATTTGATGGAATTTATGATTGATTTTATTGTATTTATTTCCTTGATTTTATTGCATTTATATTTATGAATTATTATGAGATAAAGTTGGGGTGTGGTCAATGTGACCGTTGGAAAGAATTCATGGATACTCACGAGTTACAAATTCGTTTGTAAGTCTTGCACCCAATTGAATTATGTTCAGTATTGAGTTGTGTGCCACAGACTATAATATTACTAGCGCATGCCCGTGCCTGAAGGCACGGTTCGAACAATTAGCACACGCAAATAAATACCTCACGTGCCATATACAGCTCAAAAAAAAAAGCATGTAAATAAATACTGAACTTGCGTGCAATATATCAACCCCTTGTCCAACAAATTCAACTCTGCAAAAAATAATAACCCAAACATATTCATAGAATAATAGAAGTACCCGGAAAGAATGAAAGAATCATAAAATATCTTCATGTAAGAAAAAATAGTCCAACTAATCTTGCACATATTTATGACAACTTGGAAAGAACGAAAGAATAAAAAAAAAACACTAAATAAACTAAACGGTGAGGAAGATTGAGACTTCCTAAATAAAATGACGGTCATAGTAATTGCACCACACAACATATATAACGCTAAGTTTCACCAATTACATACTACTTCAATGCTAAAATAATCCGTTTCTCACAACAGACACACCAATTAAACAACATTTTTTGAGCATAGAATTACATAGTGAGCTATTAGAATAGAGTTTCATTGTTTTATCCATGCCTACCGTAACTACCATTCCACGAAAATTACATAGTGAGCTATTAGAATACAATCTGTCAACTTTAACTAACTACTGTAACTACCTATAATTACGACCCAGCAATCCCATCACGGCTATTATGGTCTTTAAAATCAATCATACCTGAAAAACCAAAACCAAACCAAACCAAAATCAGAACTCTTCTAGAATTAATGGATTGCATGAAAGAGGGAAGAGAATGGATAGATTAATAAACTGAAGCTCACAATCAATGCTCAACATAGAGTGCGATAAAAAAACTTACCCATCGATAAGCAAAGTGCTGATCTTTGTTGATGATGACAGCATTGGATGGTTATTATAATCAACTAATTATACCTGGCAAGAACTGAATTTATCAAATGACAAATGTTAAAGGTGGGAGAAAGGGATGATTTTTCTACTTATGCCGTACAATTTGTCCCTGCCTACTCAAATTACATATAACAGCTTCAACATTAGTCACAAACCTATTGTTCTCAAAACATTAAAAACTCCTATTGTCCAATTAGATCCAAACCTATTGTTCCCATTAGACACAGAAGATCACTAAATTTATAATTTGCGTACAGACAGATCAACTATCCAAAGAACTTACTGACAAAAATATTATATGGAATGATCTTTCTGTTAGCATAGTCACATAAATATGACAGATTATTAACCTAATCAACTCTTTGCATCATACCCAATTTTTCTCTTTTCTGTTGGAACCAGTTGCCTTATCTTTTCCCTTGCCTTTTGTGGTTGCACTCTGTCTTTGTTGAGCCATTTCTCCTTGCCTTCGATTTTTCTGTTAATAATTGCATAGTAGAGTTCATAACATCAAAGTTGTTATAAAACTGTGTTGTGCCTATTAAAATAGAAAAAGAAAACTTGGCTACCATTTTCCTCAATTCACGTATCTCTGTTAAGTAATAAAACTGTGTTATTGGAAAATTATATGAAAGCAATATGTTTCATTACAAAATTGTAGAACATCTTACCTGCCCAAAAATAATGACGTTATCCATGTCGGCAAGTCGTTGCAGACGTTTGGAAGGAGTTGAAGGCTAGATTGACATCCTCCACAATCTGCAAAGTGGGTAGTTAACGCTAACGGGAGAAAGAAGGCAGTGAAGACAAACCAAATTAAAAGAAATACAGTTTTTTCGCAAAGACAAAGGAGAAGGAAAGGCAATCTTCAAGCATCAACCAACTGGGAACTGATTTTTGCTATTGGAAACTGATTTTTACAATCTTCAAAGAGAAGCATTAGTTCACTAAATAAAAACCAATACAACAAAAGCAATTCTAGTATAGTCAGATAAGTGTAATGAAAAGGAAAGCACTTTGGTAATGCCAGTGGAAGGCTAGCGTTCTTTTGATTTCGGTGGTTCTGTAAGGCGGCGCAGTGGTTGTCATAGCAGAGCTTTGTGAAAGAGATGGGTGGAGGTGTGATTTTGGTGGTTCCGCGGCGCGGTGGTTGTCGTGGCAGAGGCAAAATCGTACATTAGTCGACCTTAGTCATAGAAAAATGGTACATTACTTAATTATAGCAACGCTCTATGTTCCTCAACTAACATAGTAGAGAATGGATTCCACAAAAGAATCAACTCCCCTCTGCTAGAACACATGGTCAGTGCTTTTGTAAATGTTCTTGAATCTTAAGGAGCAGAGGCAAAGATGTCTCCTCAGCCATGAAGTATGTAAATGTTCTTAAAGCCCATCCTAAATGGCTTGAAAGTTCCAATGGACTTGGTTAATTCCAAAGCTTTTGTCGCCAGATGAAATTATAAATCCTGAAGAAACACTTTTGCATAGGTTACCTGTATAAAAACTACTCCGTATCATTTTTTCAGAAAACCAACTTAGTGCAACACTCGACCTTCAGTCAATGTTAATAGAGCAGGAAGAAACTAACCAAGAGTAAGTTTCCAATCAGATTCAAAGAAACGTGAGAAGCCAGGAAGTTAAAGAAGTAGAAAAAAAAAACCCCAAAAATCAAATCTTTGCGCAAATGGAAAGCGATAATGAAAAACAAAATCCACATGATACCCATTTGTTTACCAGTGATGGTGGAAGAGTGGTTACCTTTGAGTCCTTGACCTCGGCTACTTTGGCATTGCTCGGAAATAGAATAAATCCCTTGGAAAGAGAAAAACCCTAACCTGAGAAGTACTCGTACCTACGACAACATGAATCAAGTATGTAATCGATGTTCTTTCGGTCTATGCCATGGGAATGAACAAACCCTAAACCCATACTTTTTTTAGTGAAAGATGTTAAGAACTACAAACCTTTTGGGGTGAAGAAGAACTACATGCCATCGATTCGAACCCTGAAAGCCTTGAACGGTGGTGGTTCCAGTGGTGATCGTCGCACCAGTTGGTGGTGTTAATGGTGTCCAATCGGGATCGCCAGAGAGGAGCGACTGGGATTCGGTGGGTCTATGGTGGTGGGTCGATCGAAGAGAGAGAGAGAGAGAGAGAGAGGGAGACAGCGGGAGAGTGATTTTACCCACACACAAAAAAAGAAAGAAAAGGACAGCGGGAGAGTGAGGGATTGGAAGGGAATAGGGGAAATTGCATTTCAGTGGGAGTTGGGGCAAATAATGCCCAACTCATGGAGAGGTTTTTTCGAAATTACATAAATATGAAACGGAGGAAAAATAATTTCCCTGACATGAAACGGAGAAAAAATTATTCCCCATACATGGAGTTGGTTGTAATCGAATCTGGGTTTTCTAAGTTGCCCCTTCTTTGAATTTAAGTTGCTCCTTCTATGAATTTAAGTTGCTCCTTATATGGACCTAAGTTGCCCCTTCTATGAACTTATTGAGTATTTAATTTCTTGAGCATTTCTTCAATCTCCTTACCATTTCTATTATTTTCTGAAAAAATTGGGATTTGTATTACTTGCAAATTTAAGTTTTTAAAATACTTTGAGATTAGTGTATTTTGGGTAATTTTTTAGAAAGAGAAATGAAGTCGATTTGTAGTCAAAAAGATGGTAGCATTATGGTAGATAGAGGCAGCAAGACGGTTTCTGGCAAGTTCCTACATTTATCTGAAATCTCAGCAGAGGCCGGTGAAACTTACTCAAAAAAAATATTGATGAAGTTGACTTTGTCTCGCACCTATCTTACGAAAGTGGGTAAAGTTACTTGAACTCTATACACACCTAGTTGTTTTAAGAGATCGTTCCTCAAATTTTCAAAATTGAAACTCTTGGTATTCAGATTCGGCATGTAGAAGGAAAAAAACTTAATCAAATCAAAATAAGGAAAAACTTAAAAAAACCTTAATTTCCACACTTTTCTGTCAACTTGGTATGCGATGTAGGAAAAAAAAAATTTAGAAAGAGAAATGAAGTCGATTTGTAGTCTATCTACCATAATGCTACCATCTTCATATTTTGGAAAAAAAAAAAAAAATTGTCCCTCTATGGACTTAAAATTTCCTCAAACAGAGGAAAAAAATTCCCAAAATATAAAGTCGATTTGTAGTCAAATCTGAATTTGAACTTAAGTTGCTCTTTCTATAGACCTAAGTTGCCCCTTCTATGGATTTAAGTTGTCCCTTCTATGGACTTAAGTTGCACCTTATTTTTTCTAAGAAAAGCAGCCAGTGAAACAAATTGGTAGCTACTAACATAACTTTTTCACATTTTCAAGTAAAACCAAACAAGAAATTTCAATTGGCAATTCCTAGAATCTAAAACCAAAGTATAAAGTGGATATTAGAAAACATATATCTTATTTTCTTTATCATTTCTCTTTCTAAAAAATTACCCAAAATACACTAATCTCAAAATATTTTAAAAACTTAAATTTGCAAGTAATACAAATCCCAATTTTTTCAGAAAATAATAGAAATGGTAAGGAGATTGAAGAAATGCTCAAGAAATTGAATACTCAATAAGTTCATAGAAGGGGCAACTTAGGTCCATAAAAGGAGCAACTTAAATTCATAGAAGGAGCAACTTAAATTCAAAGAAGGAGCAACTTAGAAAACCCAGATTCGATTACAACCAACTCCATGTATGGGGAATAATTTTTTCTCCGTTTCATGCCTGGGAAATTGTTTTTCCTCCGTTTCATATTTATGTAATTTCGAAAAAACCTCTCCATGAGTTGGGCATTATTTGCCCCAACTCCCACTGAAATGCAATTTCCCCATTGGAATAAGGTGCGGCTAGGGTTTCCCACAATATGCCGTTTATGATAACCCTTGGATGGATCAAATATCTACCAAAATGCCATTATAGAATGGAGGGTGAAGAATATCCGGGAGACAATTCTGAACCGTTGGTTGTCTTTTGGATTCAAAACCAGTCATATCTTATTATATAGATATATAGTGTAGTATACATGTGTTTCGGAGGGAACACAAATGATATTTGGTTCATATACATGTTGAGTAGCTACACACATACATATATTTTGATTGTTTTGAGCATACGGGCGGTTCTTGGTTTGCGAAGAAAGTTTTAGCTGCACATAAAACTTTCTAGGGATCATTGTATCTTGTGAGTGGATCGTCACACTGTAGGAAAATAGTGCGGAAAACAATAATGAAATTCACTAATTTTTGGAAATTACAAATTTAGGGATTTACAATTTGAACTTAAAATTACAGTAAATAGAACATGAACTGTAAAGGATCAAGAATTTGCAAACCGAGACCCGTTTTGTACAACGGTGCCCTTAAGACAAATTCGCTGCCTCACCGGTGCTGGAGGTTGTGTCGGTGTTCGTCTCCTAGAGTTGACTCGGCTACCACTCAGCCGCCGGAGCACCGCCGTAGACTGCCCGTCAATCCAGCTTGTGTCTGTACTCTCTCTCTCTCTCTCGAAAAGAACAATTGTATTGCAGAAGAAGTAGTAGAGATGCTTTGGATCGTTTTCGGTGTGTTGAAACCAAAGGTAGAGGTCCCCTTATATAGCTGAAGGAGGAGCCTCTGCCATCAATACGACAATGAATACAAATATTCATGGAGGAGCCAATAATCAATAGGGGAATTGATTCCGCAATTCAATTCAGGAATAAAACTGATACAGTTATTATTCCCAAAATTGAATACACAATCGTGCGTAATAACTCTGGGTAATCAACCTAGCTTTAACCATCCAATCGTGCACTGTTGTTGGTCCGAAACCGACTTTGAGAGACAATTTCTCATTCATCTCTCAATGGAATTTGTTCATTCTTTCACCGGTTTAAACTCCTTAGCAAGGAGTATCTAAAATCCACTTGGGCCCACCTCGCGCGGTATGGGTCCTACCAAATTCTCTTTGGTTAAAATTTCATTTTTCCAACAATCCCCCACATGAATGAAATTGGCTGAATCCGACTCGGGAGACAAAGCTGACACGAGAGAGAGTACAATGAAAAAATTTCGCATATGATAGGTAGCTTTTGGCCTTGAACCTTCCCTTGTGAATACCTATCGGATTTACTGGCTGACCAGTGAACATGTTGTCTTGAACTGTGCCGTTTGTGTAAACCGAGACAACAGGCTTCACACGGAACTTCTCCCAACACAGTTTAGTTCTCACTGTTGGGTTCGTTTTGGCCATGACACCCCTTCCTGGTTCTGTAAGTATTTTCTCAAGAATTTCGCCTTCCTAAATTCTCAAAGAAGTGGCCCCACTTCATACTCACATAGGTGACCTTCTTATAAAGGGTATCCTGTTATACCCCACCTGACATTTTAGCGCATAAGAGTCACTAAAAACCAATTCTTAACCTATTTCTATTTGCAGGTATCACTGTTTCGCATTATAGGAATGAGCAAGAGAGCATGTCTCCACAGTGATCATTCTCCGTTACTCGCAAGTAGGTTGTCCCATTGAACTTAGATCTTGGGATCTCCAGTCAGCTAGGTTGGGTTTTCTTTACGGTAACACGAGCGTAGTAGGCTTTAGCCCCATTCCTTTCGATGCTTTCTCAACCAGCTCTTTGGTTAACCCTTTGGTTAACGGATCCGCAATGTTGTCTTTTGACTTCACATAATTAACAGTAACAACCCCAGTTGAGAGTAATTGTCTAATGGTATTGTGTTTACGATGGATATGCCTAGACTTACCATTATACATATTACTTTGTGCCCTTCCTATTGCTGATTGACTATCGCAATGGATGCAAATTGCTGGCACAGGTTTCGACCATCTTGGAATATCTTCTAGCAACTGCCTCTTCAGTTGCTTTATCTAAAGCAATGAATTCAGATTCCATCGTAGAACGTGCTATACACGTCTATTTTGAAGATTTTCAAGAGACAGTTGCACCACCAAATGTAAAGACATATCCACTTGTGGATTTCGAGTCTTTCATATCTGATATCCAGTTTGCATCACAGTACCCTTCTAGTACTGCTGGATATCTTGTGTAGTGCAGTCCCAAATCACGAGTATGCCTTAAATAGCGTAGTACTCTCACTATCATCTTCCAGTGGTCATGCCCTGGATTACTCGTGTATCTACTTAGTTTGCTAACTGAATAGGCTATGTCGGGCCTTGTAAAACTCATCAGGTACATTAGACTCCCAATTATTCGAGAATGCTCCAATTGGGATACCCCTACCCCCACATTCTTGGATAAGTGGAGATTCGCATCCATTGGAGTCCTTGCTATACTCGTATCAGACTTGCTGAACTTCTCAAGAATCTTATCGACATAATGAGACTGATAGTGCAAGTCCATCAGATGTTCTAGTGATTTTAACACCTAGTATTACATCTGCAAGACCCATATCTTTCATGTCAAACTTCGAGTTTAACATCTTATTGGTTGATTTGATAATCTTATCGTTACTACCAACAATGAGCATGTCATCAACATAGAGATACAAAATGACGTACCCTTCATCTGTGTCTTTGACATATACACATTTGTCACACTCGTTGATTGTAAAACCACTCGACATCATAGCATTGTCAAATTTCTCATGCCATTGTTTCGGTGCTTGTTTTATACCATGTAAAGATCTAACAAGTTTGCAGACTTTCCCTTCTTGACCTGGTGCGGAAAAACCCTCGAGTTGTCACATCCCTCACGACATAAGATTGAAAGATCTAAACCTTCTTCTTTGTAGCTGAAAGTAGAATAAATCATAAGATGGCATACACCACATACAGCGCATATACTCGACGGTTATTGAATCGCTTATATCAAAAGATTAAACAAACAATAGACCAAAATCCATATCCTGGGTTAATCATTGCTTCACATCACTTCTTCGAGCCTAACCCTCTTGTTAACGAGATTGACCTACTCTGTCTTGCGGTCATGGATCACTTAATCCAGTTTGCTTACCTATCCTTATCTGGTTACGGTAAGTTCATAATTTCCTTTGGGCAAAGACACTATGGGATGGTCCCATGTAGATTTCCTTATCTAAATCGCCATTTAGGAAAGCTATCTTTATATCCATTTGATGTATCTCAAGATTTCGCAGAGTTGCAATTGCGATTATCATTCAAATGGATGTGATCCTAGTGACAAGAGAATAAGTATCAAAGTAGTCTAGGCCTTCCTTTTGTCTATACCCTTTAATGATAAGCCTAGCTTTGTACTTATTTATTGATCCATCTGCCTTCATCTTCCTCTTGAAAATCCACTTGTAGCCCAAAGGCTTACTACCAGGAGGAAGATCCACCAATTCTCACGTATGGTTTTGCAGAATGGAATCAATTTAACTTTTAATAGCCTTTTTCCATAAAGGACCCTCAGGAGAGCTCACAGCTTCCTTGAATGTTCGAGGCTCACTTTCTAACAGATACGTTAGAAAGTCTGGACCAAAGGATGTTGATGTTCTAGCCCATTTGCTACGTCTTGGCTCAACCTCAACTTCTTCCTCTTGGTCTTGACTGCTTTCATATGCAGTCTCCAAAGTCCGCTTCACTGAACTTGACTCTTTTATGGATCTATAAGGAAATATGTGTTCAAAGAACGTCACATTCCTAGATTCTATGATAGCATTGTTGTGAATATCCAGTATCTCAGATTCATACACAAAAAATCGATAGGTAGTACTGTTATGTGCGTAACCAATAAACACACAATCAATAGTCCTTGGCCCTATCTTCTCCTTTTTAGGTGGAGGTACAGCTACCTTTGCGAGACACCCCCTCATTTGAAGGTAACTGTAGGTAGGCTTCCTACTTTTTCACATCTCGTAAGGAGTCTTATTGACTTTCTTGCGAGGTACCTTGTTAAGTATGTAATTTGTGGAGAGGATAGCTTCCCCTTACAAGTTCTGTGGCAAGCCAGAACTTATCAACATAGCATTCATCATCTCTTTCAAGGTACGATTTTTCCGTTCAGCAATTCCGTTTTGCTAAAGGGAATAAGGTGCAGTGGTTTGTAGATAATTCCGTGTTGTGCACAGAATTCTCCAAACAGTGATTCATACTCACCACCTTAATCTTTTTGCTAAGTTGATTCTCAACTTCATTCTTATAAAAAATGAATTTGTCCAACGCTTCATCCTTGCTATTAAGCAAGTATACATAGCCATATTTGGTGCTATCATCGATGAAAGTAATTAAATACTTTCTACCAGTTCGCGTTTGGACATACTTTAGATCACACACATCAGTGTGAACTAAATCCAATGGCTCAGTGCTTCTTTCAACCGTTTGAAAAGAAGACCTGGTCAATTTGGCTTCAACACAAGTCTCACACTTGTGTTTTTTTTTTATCAATTTGAAAAGTTGGAATGTGATCTAAGTTAATTAACCTTCGCAAAATATCATAATTAACATGACCTAGTCTACCAGGCACAAATTGGAAGACTCAAGCAAGTAAGCAACTGGGGATTTCATTTTAATAATACATGGAATTACAGTCATTACATTGACCTTAAAAAGATCACCGGTCATATAGCCCTTTCCCACATATACCCCAGCCTTGGTGACAGTCACCCTATCCACTTCAAACACCATGTAGAAGCCATGCTTGCTCAGCAAAGAACCGGACACCAGGTTCTTATGAATGTCTGACACGAACAAGACATTGTTGAGAGTCAGCTCCTTCCCAGATGTTATCTTCAAGATGACCTTGCCTTGACCTTCCACCTCAGAGGTTGCAGAGTTTCCCATGAACAGCTTCTCACCGTTTGTAACCGGCTCGAAGGAGGTGAACAGCTTCTTGTCACAGCAAATGTGGTGGGTAGCTCTAGTATCAACCCACCACTCTTGAGGGTTTGACCCTACCAAGTTCACCTCAGAAACCATAGTTGACAGGTTGACATCAGAGCCATCCTCCAATTTTGCAAAATGCGCGCGTGCCCTTGGATTCGGAGGCTTGGTGCACTCTGAAGCACGGTGCCCAACCTTGTCACAATTAAAGTACTTGCCTTGAAATTGAAACTTTTGTTTCTTGGCAACACCTCTTTTAGGTCCCAGCTTGACCTCTTTGCCTTTTTGCTTGTCAGACTGCTTCCCAGACTGCTTTCCAGACTGATGCTTCTTCGTTCTCGAAGACTGGCCATGTTCCACAACATTAGCCTTGGCGGCGTAAGTGCTCCCTACCCTCCTTTCAACCATCTTATTGTCCTCCTCAATGCGGAGCCTAACAATAAGATCCTCTATAGTCATAGCCTTTCGCTTGTGCTTCAAGTACAACTTGAAGTCTTTCCAACTAGGGGGCAGCTTTTCTATCATGCATGTCACTTGGAAAGGATCACATAGCAGCATCCCTTCAGTAGCAATTTCATGCAAGATCACTTGGAGTTCTTGGACTTGACTGATCACAGTGTTTGAGTCCACCATCTTATAGTCCAAAAATTGGCCGACAATAAATTTCTTTGATCCAGCATCCTCGGTTGTGTACTTTCTGTCTAAAGACTCCCATAGTTCCCTAACCGACTTCTTCACACAGTACATGCTGTAAAGTGCATCGTGCAAGCAATTCAGAACATAGTTCTTGCACAAATAGTCGTTCTCTTTCCAAGTGATTTGGTCCCTCAGGACTTGCATGTCTTGCTCATCTTCAGCAACGACATCCTCACTTAAAAACCTCGCAAGGCTCAGAGTCGTGAGGTAAAACAGCATATTCTGCTGCCACCACTTGAAATCCGCACTAGTGAATTTCTCAGGTTTCTCCCCGTGGTTCACAGGAACCGCACGCACCGCCGTTGGGATGGGAGGATTCTGAGCCAAAGTCACGGGAGTTTGCCCATTGTTGCCATTGGGGGTCCCGTTGCCAATTCTATTTCCAGTTTCAGTTGACATCTTTTATGAAATTTAAGATCAAATACAAATTAGTACCAAGATCTTAATCTTTAACCGAAATAATATCAACAATAGCCAAACCTCTTGGTACTTTATAGATTGAAAATGAAAACAGAATCGCACTATAAGTATATATAAAAAGTTCTCTGCCAAAGCGGAGAGCAACAAATAAATTTGAGCACTATTTGAGAATAGTAATCTTTTAACAAAAGCAGTAGCTAGTATTCCAAATTCAAATACCGTGCTGAGGATTAAAAAAGGTTAGTCCACAGTCAAATAAAAATGCACTGATGTCCCTAATAGCAACGGATAGAAATCGTTTAGTGATGAAAATCAAAAGTTTTGATCCACGTATTCAAAGCACCCATTCCAGTAATCAAGGAGGGTAGGGAGCACCTACATCGCCAAGGCTAATATTGCAGAACATGGCCAGTCTTCGGGAACGAAGAAGCTTCAGTCAGAGAAGTGGTCTGGAAAGCAGAAAGGCATAGAGGTCAAGAAGGAACCCAAAGATGCCGGACATTTGCAAGAACCCGGAGTCCAATTCTTTGCTAAGCAAGCATGGCTTCCGCATAGTGTTTGAAGCGGATAGGGTGACTGTCACCAAGGCTAGGGTATATGTGGGAAAGGGCTAAATGACCGGTGGTCTTTTTATGCTCAATGTAATGACTGTAATTCCACGTCTTAATAAAATGAAATCCTCAGTTGCTTACTTGCTTGAGTCTTCCAATTTGTGGCATGGTAGACTAGATCATATTAATTATGATGCTTTGCAAAGGTTAATTAACTTAGACCACATTTCAGCTTTCCAAATTGATAAAAAACACAAGTGTGAGACTTGTGTTGAAGCCAAATTGACCAAGTCTTCTTTTCAAACGGTTGAAAGAACACTGAGCCATTGGATTTAGTTCACACTAATGTGTGTGATCTAAAGTATGTCCAAACGCGAACTGGTAGAAAGTATTTTATTACTTTCATCGATGATAGCACCAGATATGGCTATGTATACTTGCTTAATAGTAAGGATGAAGCGTTGGACAAATTCATTCTTTGTAAGAATGAAGTTAAGAATCAACTTAGCAAAAAGATTAAGGTGGTGAGAAGTGACTGAGATGGTGAGTATGAATCACTGTTTGGAGAATTCTGTGCACATCACGAAATTATCTACCAAACCACTGCACCTTATTCCCCTAAGCAAAATGGAATTGCTGAATGAAAAAATTGTACCTTGAAAGAGATGATGAATGCTATGTTGATAAGTTCAGGTTTGCCATGGAACTTGTGGGGGATGTTATCCTCTCCGCAAATTACATACTTAACAAGGTACCTCGCAAGAAAGTCAATAAGACTCCTTATGAGATGTGGAAAGGTAGGAATCCTACCTACAGTTACCTTCGAATGTGTGGATGTCTCGCAAAGGTAGTTGTACCTCTACCTAAAAAGGAGAAGATAGGGCCAATGACTGTTGATTGTGTATTTATTGGTTACGCACATAACAGTACTGTCTATCAGTTTCTTGTGTATGAATTTGAGATACTGGATATTCACAAAAACACTATCATGGAATCTAGGAATGTGACGTTCTTTGAACACATATTTCCTTATAGATCCATAAAAGAGTCAAGTTCCGTGAAGCGAACTTTTGAGACTGCATATGAAAGCAGTCAAGACCAAGAGGAGGAAGTTGAGGTTGAGCCAAGACGTAGCAAACGTGCTAGAACATCAACATCCTTTGGTCCAGACGTCCTAACGTATCTGTTAAAAAGTGAGCCTCGAACATTCAAGGAATTTGTGAGCTCTCCTAAGGGTCTTTTATGGAAAGAGGCTATTAAAAGTGAAATTGATTCCATTCTGCAAAACCATACGTGGGAATTGGTGGATCTTCCTCCTGGTAGTAAGCCTTTGGGCTACAAGTGGATTTTCAAGAGGAAGATGAAGGCAGATGGATCAATAGATAAGTACAAAGCTAGGCTTGTCATTAAAGGGTATAGACAAAAGGAAGGCCTAGACTACTTTGATACTTATTCTCCTATCACCAAGATCACATCCATTCGAATGATAATCGCAATCGCAGCTCTGCGAAATCTTGAGATACATCAAATGGATGTGAAGACAGCTTTCCTAAATGGCGATTTAGATGAGGAAATCTACATGGAACAACCCGAGGGTTTTTTCGTGCTAGGTCAAGAAGGGAAAGTCTGCAGACTTGTTAGATCTTTGTATGGTCTAAAACAAGCACCGAAACAATGGCATGAGAAATTTGACAATGCTATGATGTCAAGTGATTTCACAATCAACAAGTGTGACAAATGTGTATATGTCAAAGACACAGACGAAGGGTACGTCATTTTGTGTCTCTACGTTGATGACATGCTCATTGTTGGTAGTAACGATAAGATTATCAAATCTACCAAGAAGATGTTGAACTTGAAGTTTGACATGAAAGTTATGGGTCTTGTAGATGTAATACAAGGTGTTAAAATCACTAGAACATCTGATGGACTTGCACTATCTCAGTCTCATTATGTCGATATGATTCTTGAGAAGTTCAGCAAGTCTGATACGAGTATAGCAAGGACTCCAATGGATGCGAATCTCCACTTATCCAAGAATGTGGGAGTAGGGGTATCCCAATTGGAGTATTCTCGGATAATTGGGAGTCTAATGTACCTGATGAGTTTTACAAGGCCCGACATAGCCTATTCAGTTAGCAAACTGAGTAAATACACGAGTAATCCAGGGCATGACCACTGGAAGACGATAGTGAGAGTACTGTGCTATTTAAGGCATACTCGTGATTTGGGACTGCACTACACCAGATATCAAGTAGTACTAGAAGGGTACTGTGATGCAAACTGGATATCAGATATGAAAGACTCGAAATCCACGAGTGGATATGTCTTTACATTTGGTGGTGCAGCTGTCTCTTGGAAATCTTCAAAACAGACGTGTATAGCACGTTCTACGATGGAATTTGAATTCATTACTTTAGATAAAGCAACTGAAGAGGCAGAATGGCTATGCCATTTTCTAGAAGATATTCTAAGATGGTCGAAACCTGTGCCAGCAATTTGCATCCATTGCGATAGTCAATCAGCAATAGGAAGGGCACAAAGTAATATGTATAATGGTAAGTCTAGGCATATCCGTTGTAGACACAATACCATTAGATAATTACTCTCAACTGGGGTTGTTATTGTTGACTATGTGAAGTCAAAGGACAACATTGCGGATCCGCTAACCAAAGGGTTAAACAAAGAGCTAGTTGAGAAAGCATCAAAGGGAATGGGGCTAAAGCCTACTACGCTCGTGTTAACGTGAAGGAAACCCAACCTAGCTGATTGGAGATCCCAAGATCTAAGTTCAATGAGACAACCTACTTCAGAGTAACAGAGAACGATCACTGTGGAGATATGCTCTCTTGCTCATTCCTATGGTGCGAAACAGTGATACCTGCAAATGGAAATAAATTAAGCGTTGGTTTTTAATGACTCTTATGCGCTTGAATGCCAGGCGGGGTATAGCAGGATACCCTTTATAATTTACTGTAATTTTATGTTCAAGTTGTAAATTCCTAAATTTGTAATTTTCAGAAATTAGTGAATTTCATTATTGTTTTCCGCACTATTTTCTTACAATCTTAAGACAAATTTGCCGCCTCACCGGTGCTGGAGGTTGTGTCGGTGTTCGCCTCCCAGGGTTGACTCGGTTACCACTCAGTCACCGGAGCACCGCCGTAGACTGCTCGTCAAATCAACTTGTGTCTGTACTATCTCTCTCTCAAAAAGAACAATTGTATTGCAGAAGAAGTAGTAGAGATGCTTTGGATCGTTTTTGGTATGTTGAAACCAAAGGTAGAGGTCCCCTTATATAGCTGAAGGAGGAGCCTCTGCCATCAATACGACAATGAATACAAATATTCATGGAGGAGCCAATAATCAATAGGGGAATTGATTCCGCAATTCAATTCTTGTAACACCCGTTCCGAGCATGCACGTGCATCGCATATGACATTTAACTTTGTGTTCCATAGGTCATGATATTTGATTCATGTGTTGTGTTATCATCCGCATATCATTTATTAATTGTCTAGCAATACATGATTTAATTTGAGGGTTTACTTAAGTTAATTAAAAAGGGATTGACTTGGTAGGTGGAATGAAGGGTTAAGATGAGTTATAGCCATTTAAACCCATACACCCAACCTCATGGGATAATTCTTCCCTAATAAACCTTCCACGGTATTCTACACCGTTCCATTCCCGTTTATTGTTCAACGGAGAGAGAGAGAGAGAGAGAGAGAGAGAGAGAGAGAGAGAGAGAGAGAGAAGGGGAAAGAATTAGGGAAACTAATTGAAGGTAAACCCTATCTTATACCTAATTTATGTTTTGGTATTGATCAAACATGTGTATACCTGCATATTCATGTAGTTTAAATCCTTAGTAGGTCATATAAGAATGGATTTTGTGTAGTTAAAGTAGTTTAGAACAGAAATTTCTTGGTTTAGAATTCAGCAGAATTGGAAAGTTCATATTTGTCTGATTTTGGGGAATTTTATTGAGATAGTTCGGAAGTTCTGAAATTTCTGGAAATTTTTCTGAGAGTTCCTCTATGAGTCTTCTATCTACAGTAAAAATTTCGGGATCTAGTTCAAAGTATTGAGCTCTATAGAAAATTTTAAACTAGCATCACTCAAATTCGGAATTGAGCAGTCTGCGCTGACACAAGTTGGAAAAACAGTCATATCTCTTAGCTCGAGACTCGAAAACACATTCCGCTTGCTTTGCTGAAAACGAGACACATAGAGCTTTCCAACGATGCAACCCGTGCTCTATGGTTATGCCTGAGCAATAACAGATTTGCTGTTAATGTTGACCCAAAATCTGTCTCTGCACCAGTTTTTATATTGTTAAGTTATAATCGCGAGGCCTTAGTAAGGTTATCCGAACTCCGTTTTTGATGTATGAACTGTCGATTCGAAGAGGAAGAAGTTTACTTTTCAATGGTTTAAGTGGCATTCTTTAATTCACGATTATGTTTTGGATACGGTCAGAATAGTACACGTTGGTCATGGACTAAGCCTTATTCTTGGGAATTCTTGTATCAAATCTCATTGAATCATCTTTGGAGCATTGAAGCACATCATCCATCATTTTTATTGCATTGGTCTCATTCATTATCATATTAGGGATGGAGATTAAAAAGAAGATCATATGCTAGACTTATTGATGCATTTTACTTGCATTTTATCATGAGTTGGAGTACGAATTATACTAAGTGTAGTGTCATTCATATTCTAGGATTGGGGGACGAGTCTCCACTTCAAGGTTGAGAAGGAGGCTTTTCGCTTTTGTCTTTTGGATCTCTAAGGTGAGTGTGCTGTTTCAGTGAAGTGATTAGCTAAAAATAAACTTATGCTTTTTCTGCGAATGTTGGGAATTTTCGATAGTGGTGGATATGGATCAAGTTGCTTGAAACATGTTTTTATTTCAAGAGCATGCCATAACTGTATTGTTGGTTGGATTTTCTTTCTTCTTGATGTACACAAGAAGGGTATAAATTGTCTGTTTGCTGTACACAAACAGGGTATAAATTGTTGGAAGTACCCTGTTCACAGGGTCACGGTACCCTCATAACACCTGGTTGCGAGGGAAGCAACCCTATGGCTTCTTGAAATATTGTTGCTTACTTATTTGTTTGTGAAAGATGGTATGTTTTTTGTTAAATATGATTAGAAGCATTACTCGATCCATGTTTTGTAACGCCCCGATTTTCGGACACGTTAATTAAATCATTTTTAATT
This sequence comes from Rhododendron griersonianum, assembly GCA_018127125.1. NCBI lineage: Eukaryota > Viridiplantae > Streptophyta > Magnoliopsida > Ericales > Ericaceae > Rhododendron > Rhododendron griersonianum. The sequence continues at coordinate 37,123,835 of CM030789.1, forward strand.
GATTTAATAATTCATATAACTGATTTAAGAAATAAGATTTTATTAAACAGAGTTTAACAGCAGAAATCTCAAGTACTAAAATTCAAAACTACCTATTTGTCTTACAACTCAACAAAATAAAACAGAGTTTGACAAATGTGATAACATTTTTGGAAATTCAAATAATAATACTTTAACTTAACAGAGCTTCTAAAGATATGGCTTCCAAGACTCAACAAACTCCCCTTCCTCAGCTGGGAGGTCCTCACTCTAGTACGCATCGTCTTGAAAAGGATTCTGTTCTTCGGTCTCCGGATTACCTGGCATGAAACGCCAGCCCAACGGCACTATGATGAGTTTTGAAACTCAGTAGATAATCTCAACCCTACTAACCCCATACTTTACAGTTAGCAGTTCAACAATATAATAATTTACAATACACAGAAGGTACAGAGTAATAGCACATCGTCTTTTTCCTTACTATCCATCAACTTACATGAAATCTAAGGATTCTCTCCGCGAGATCCTTTCCTCCCACATCCACCAACTTTGACCGTCCCATGGAATAACTCTTCCTTTATTTGTCCTGCACCAGGGTTCTAAGCGAATACTACTAAATTATGTACTCAGTCTGGATTCGCTTACAACCATAATAAAGGAACAGCTCACCATGACAACTCAGCATTAGGGGTCGCACTATCTTATTGCCAGGATCCTTTACCGTCTCCCAACTCTACACACTGGTACTATACCGTACCCCTAATCTACACACTGGTACTATACCGTATTCAAAGTCCTTTACCGTACTTCACACACACACTGGGTACTGTACCGTATTTAGGATCCTTTACCGTATCCCAAATACTGTACCAGGAGTCCTTTACCGTCCTCCACACACACTGGGTACTGTACCGCATTTAGGATCCTTTACCGTATCCCAAATACTGTACCCGGAGTCCTTTACCGTCCTCCACACACACTAAGTACTTTACCGTACTCGGGGGTCCTTTACCGGCACCCAACATCCTCAATCAACTTTACCATTTTATCATTTACTTATCCATGTCTATGAGTTCACTACTCGAAACCACCCAGGATTCTAAGTCCAATCTAGCAAGTACAACAATAAGAAATCCATAACAGCGTCATCAATAAACAAGATACATTTCAATATAAACCAAGCATGACAATTGATATTGTGCAAGTAAGTAAAACACATAGAGTTTTATGATCGGGCCGATGCCCTTAAGGTTTGTTGAACAAGTAAATTAGTCGATAAGCTGAGTGTAAAGGTAATTCTACATTTGTAAACTAGTCAACTAATAACATTCACTTATTATGAGAAAACGGTGGTCTTATTATTTCATAAAAAATCTGATAGTTACTAGTTTCTCTTTTATATTTATTATTATTTTTAAACTGTAACAACAAATATTTTAATCTAACACCAGTATTTTCCAACTTATAAATGAGTTATAGATTACTTGTTAACCACAATTATTTAAGAAGTGCAGGCCGTGTCTTCATCGGTTTAGTACTTGTACACAAGATTAACACCTAAATCATTAAAACAAATAGCATTTAAACAACTTAAGATATGATTCTATCATAAATACAGTAGATAGGTAACCCAATTAGGGCACAAGTAAAACATATCAGTACATAGTATGCATTAATTACTTTACACGTATAAAATATAAACAAATAGTGGTAGAAATAAATATAAACATTGTCTAGGGTTAGATCTGAAAACTAAAAATAGCACAGGGGTCTAAGTGAAATTACAGTCAGACATTTCTGATTTCCCAACCTTTCGTGCATGCAACAGTGGGTTTTCCAAAAAAACAGAGTATTGTTTTGATTTTACGATTTCGATCCGTATTCCGATTTCCACCATTATAACTCCTTAAACTCAACATATAGGGACTAATTATACTTAGGAGAGAGTAGGGGAGCGATTAATCTACCTTCAATCCGGACAAAACGATTCGGTGGAGTCCGGTGGGTTTTCGTTTGGCGGCGAATGATCGGTATTCTAGCAGCAACTTTGGACTGAAATAACTTGACCAAAACTCTGCCGTTTTGAACGATTCTTGTATCTATCGCGAAGATCTTGAAACACTCTATAACTTTCGTGAAGAAGTCTAAGCCTGAAAACCACTCTAAGTAGGAGAAAAATGGAAGTTTAGAAGAGTCACTGAATCTGTCTGGAAATCAAAATCCGAGAATTTTACCAAACTTTGAACGGTGATAACTCTATCAATACTTGATCGTTTCGGGTGATTCTTGGGTTTAAATCGAAGCCCTTGACGCCCTCTACAAGATTCGTGAAGAAACTCAGGCCTAAAAATGACATTAACTAGGAAGAAACAGGCCGTGAACAGAGGTACGTGATATGGACGAAAATGGAGTTGGTTTGGTTTTTGTGGAGAGATGGGAGGGACGTGAGAAACTAATACAGAGGAGTAGTGGAGAAAGGTGGGAGAGTGGGATGATAAGGGTGAAGGTGACGGACTATGGAAGGGAAGTGATAGAGTTGGTTCGCATAGAATTCTAATTAGGGTTTAGATAGGAATGATAAGAGATGAGGATTGTGGGAACAAAATCCCATAATTTGTGGGATGATTACTAGTATCTATAATATTTATAATATAGATATAAGATATGCATATATAGTTACCAGTTGAATTAAAATTTTGCTAAACTAATTTTATTCACGAAAAATTAATCTAGGTTCTAGTTTAATCTAATTATACTTTTAAATAATTAATCGATTACGATAGACTATTTGATTAAAAATAATTTTTTTATTCGAAAAAAATAGGGCAAAAATTCGGGTCTTTACATGTTTGCTCTTGTAAACCGTTTTATGCTTTCCGCTTGAATGAAGCAGTAACACTCACAATCCTTTCAGGTATCCAATATAGAGTTTTGGTCCACTACTGGTCTGACAAGCTGTAGGAGTGGAGATGAGGGACGACTTGGTGTTCTTTTGGCATAGTACATATTGTAATATAATTTTTTGGAGAGTTGTTGTAACTCATCTTGTATAGTTCTTTTGTATATGTTATTTTGGAAGCCAGGTGTAATCTTTTTGGTCGATTTGTCCTGCGATTATGGAATGTATATTATTAAGGTTGATATTTAGCTTTCTTTGAGGCAGTTTTTGCTTATTCTCTTAGAGCGGGTCGTTTCAATTCTGGAATAAACTGATACAGTTATTATTTCCGAAATTGAATACACAATCGTGGGTAATAACTCTGGGTAATTAACCCAGCTTTGACCATTCAACCGTGCACTGTTGTTGGTCCGAAACCCACTTTGAGAGACAATTTTTCATTTATCTCTCAATGGAATTTGTTCATTCTTTCATCGTTTTAAACTCCTTAGCAAGGAGTATCTAAAACCCACTTGGGCCCACCTTGCGCGGTATGGGTCCCACCAAATTCTTTTTGGTTAAAATTCCATTTTTTCAACACACACAATTCGGTGCGAATGGGGACGTATCTTCTTTTAGGACATTCTTTTTCGCATGACTCAATCCACATAAGTTTTCTCTTAAACTCCTACTTTTGTACTTGCAAAATTATCTTATTATTTTTTTGCCGATAAAAAAAATTATATTATTATTTTATTATCGTGTCGGCGTCTCCTGGGGTTATAATTTACAAAAATCCTAACGAATATTTCTAACACTTTTAGTGTCAGTAACTCTTACTATAAAATACTCGTTTTTTGATCGGGGAAAACTATGTTATCGAGGGAGATGCTCGGAGTACTATTCAGATGCTAGGATTTGGGGATCCTGCAGGGAGAGAACCCTGCAGGTCGTGCAGTTCCTCCCTAAAACGGCGTCGTTTTGGGGCGCAAAGGGGGGAAACCAATTAAAGCCCAAAACGACTGTCGTTTTGGGCCTTGAAGTCCAATTTTTTTCCTCTTTTCCCTTTTCGCGCTCAAATTCTGTGTGAAGGAGAGGATTAGGTAGTGAACGATGGCAATGGACTCCTCTCAACAAGGTGCGACTGCAATTCCTCTTTGCCAGGATCAACCACCTTCGGAATTGTCGGAGGATTCGACGGAGAACTTGCCGGAATCATCACCCACCAGGTATTGCAGAACACTGTTTGTTACAGGAGAAAACTTTGATTTTAGAGAAAAGAGGGTAAGGTTTTGTCTTGGAATGGTATCCAATCCTACAAATATTTTGATCTAGCTGAAAAATATTTGGATGTCACAAAGCATCACCCACCTCTTTTGAAAAAAAGTACTCCTTTTCTTCTGTTTGTGGGTTAAAGGTAACCCTGAAATCCAAAGTAAAGTTGGTTCCACATTCATGTTAAACTATGATGGTTTTAGCCTTGGGGGAATAGAAGGAAATGTTCCATGTAATTGTAAAATACCTTACTATGGTTCCCATTCAAGGGACCACTGTAGAAAAGTTCGTAAAAAAACTTCCTGTATTTTATTCCTTGGGTTCTTCATTTGTTCATTCCAAGAACACTAATGAAAAGTGTTCGTATTTTATTCCTTGGGTTCAATGTTCAATGTTCTTTTTTGAATATAAGCATTAGATTTATCTACTAGTTGTCTTTACTTCTAATTCGAGTGCTATTTTTGATGAATATTATATATTTTGGATGTTAGAATGGAGGATGATGGGCGTGAGGAGGATGTCAAAGAAAATGAGGATTTGTCCAAGAGGTATCTTCCATGTGTTAAAATGGAGTTTAAATCAGAGCAAGAGGCATTTGATTTTTACAATGAATATGCAAGGATTAGTGGTTTTTGTGTTAGAAGACATTGGCGTACGTTAAGCAAGATAGATGGTCTTTTGATTGCTCGAATGTTTGTATGTAATAAGGAAGGACAAAAGGAAAAAGATAAACGGAGCCTAGTCGTAGAACAACCTCATAAAGAGACGAGAAGTAATTGCCTTGCATCCATGTATGTATCATTGAATCGAAACACGTCGAAATGGGTTGTGAAAAAATTTGAAGAAAACCACAACCATGTTTTACACCTTCCTGAACATTCTCATTTGCTGAAATCCCATAGAATGGTAAGTGAGGCTCAAGCTATAAATATCGATAGTGCTGCTGATATTGGTTTATCGCTTAAGGCATCGCACGATCTCTTAAGTGCCCAAGCAGGGGGAAAGGAATGCTTAGGGTTCACGCAGGAGGACCAAAAAAATTATTTGCGAACAAGAAGACAAAGGAGCTTGAAGTTTGGTGAATCGGGGGCTTTGTTGGGATATTTTCGTAATCAAGCTGCTCAAAATCCGTATTTCTACTATGCGGTTCAATTGGATAAAGAAGATATGATTACCAACATTTTTTGGGCTGACCATGAGATGATTACAGATTATGCCCTTTTTGGAGATGCTATATCCTTTGACACAACATTCCGCACAAACAAAGAGTACCGGCCATTTGCTCTTTTTGCTGGCTTTAACCATTTTAGAATGACTTGCATTTTTGGTGCGGCGCTATTATATGATGAAACTGCGGAATCTTTTGAGTGGCTATTTAAGACCTTCTTGCATGCTATATCTGGAAAAAAGCCGATTACCATTTTCACAGACCAAGATGCTGCAATGGCCAAGGCAATTAAGAGTGTCCTGCCCAATGTTTCTCATGGATTGTGTACTTTTCACCTCAATCAAAATGCTTTGAAGCATTTGGGTCACTTGTTCAATGCAGAATCAGACTTTGGTAAGGAGTTGAATGCTTGTATTTTTGGGTATGAGGAACCCGATGAGTTAAAGAAAGCTTGGGAGACTTTGGTTCAGAAATACAATTTAAAAGATAACACTTGGATGGCAAAAACTTGGGAAATTAAAGAGAAATGGGCGCATGTATACATGAAATGGTCATTCACCACGGGAATGCGGAGCACCCAACTTAGTGAGAGCCTAAATGCAAAACTAAAGAAGTGTTTAAAATCTGATCTCAACATTGTTCAATTCTTTACTCAGTGGGACACAATAGTTTTGGAGAAGCGGTACGAGGAAAGTAAAGCCATATTCAATTCTAGGGAAAAGTTCCAGAGAACGAAGTTGAAGGAGAGTCCTATATTAATCCAGGTTTCGCAAGTGTACTCCCATCCTCTGTTTGACTTGTTCCATAATGAGGTTGACGCCTCACTTCGTTGTGGGGTCAAGCCGTGTCTTGAGTTTGGAGGACAATTCAATTTTTTTATTAGTAAGTACAGAGAGAAAGTGAAGTATGTGGTGAAAGGTAGTGTTGAAACAGACGAGTTTGGGGAGACTATTTGCCGAGATATATGTTGTAGTTGTTGCAAATTTGAAAGTTTTGGAATTTTATGTTGCCACGCACTTTCGGGCCTTCATCGAATGGGTGTTTTCGAAATTCCCGAAAGGTATCTATTAGGGCGTTGGCGATTAGATGCAAAGGATTGTGATTTGGAGAAGGAAAAAACTAGAGTGGATGAGAATGATCCTAAATTACAAAAAGCGGCTCGTTTTAGGATTATTTGTCCAAAGATGGTAAAGCTAGCAACTCAGTCATGTGAAGTTCAAGAAGTATATGAATTTGTGGAAGAGACGGTGGAATACATGTGTGCAAAAGTGGCCAATATACTTCTTGGAGCGGAAGAGGAAGGATGCACTGATGCGAAAAGTGAAGAATTGGAGAAGGTTGATCCTCAATTCGCACGAGTCAAAGGTTTGAAGAAGAAAAGCGGGTTAAAAATTAAGGGTACGAGAAGATTAAAACCTTGGCATGAAAGAGGAAGAAAGTTGCTTCACAATCTACTACACGCCTTAGTGAGGTAAAAAAAAACTACTATGCAACCTTTACTTTTGTATGTACACAGCTTTACTTTTGTATTGTAGTTCTAACTATTTTGATTTTTCATAGCATATTGATCATGCTGCCACTACTACAATTGTGCATGGTTCATCTTTGAAGCAACCACCGGTTAGTTGTTTTTATTTGTGCTTAAGTATACTTTTGTATTGTATGATTTGTTGGATTTACTTGTGAATATATTTTCGATGATAGGATGTTTATATACCACAAATGGTGAGTTACGAGGATGGTTCCCAATCAATAGCTTCGCCTTCCCAAGCATCACATAATCCACAAACTCTTAAGGTATGTTTAAATTGTGTTAATAGCTTAAACGTGTTCTGTGACCACTGAAAACACAAGTTGGAAGACTTTCGCAAGTGCGAGTGCATGTATAGGAATTGGAGTCAGTTTATATACTAGGAAAATCCTTAGTTGGAAGGTCCATTTTGAGGCCCAGAGTGGTGCACTATATTCTATTCTAATCATGCCAGAAACCGACCAGTTCCATTTGGATGCCTTTTTTTAGTTTATAATGTGGAGTCTGCATTTGAATATTCAAGAGAAAGTTTTTTTGTTTAGGCATGCTTATTTAAAGTTGAATTTATTCTTTGTATTCTTTTTTCAGGAGATGTCATTTGATCCCACAAGTCACTCTTCATGGGGAGGCAACAACTTCATGGATAATGAAGCTTTTTGGGAAATGTTAAGTTATTCGGGGTGCCCACAAAAATTTTTGAAGTAATGTTAGGACAAATGAGCGGTTAAATTTAAATTAGCAATGACTTTCTTTTTTGGGAGACACTTATTGTGTTAGATATTACGGATGATGGTTATGTCGTTTTGGTGGATTGAGACTTTGGTATTATGGTTTTTAATTTGAATATGAAATTATTTGTTCATGGGCTCCAGTGATGTTTTGAATGACTTGGTGAGTTGTCTCTGCGACTCTGCATTTTTTTTGTCATTGCAATTTGGTGAGGATATGGCACACGGCCTAAGGATTCTTGCTATGTTGTGTCCGTGTCTATGTGTCCTCTCCTTTTTTGTGTCTGTGTCCTTGGGAACCTTGTAGACACACTGTAGCTTTTGGAAAAAGGTTGGACAGCACCTCCCCGTTTTTTCATCTTAGCCCGACGTCAAGCGTCTCAACAGACAATAGCAAAAACAAAAACACAACAATTGTCATATAAGCCCACGTAGGGTAATCCATTCACAATCAATAGCCAAACCAAAAAAGTAGCATAATTCATATATTACCAAATTGTCTTTACAATAGGGTTATCTTCTACATAATCATCTTGGTACTTGATTTTTGTTTTTTCACTTTCTTGACATTGACAAAAGAGATACAAAATGAAAACAGTAAAATGCTTCTTGAACCATAGCACTGATCGCCCAATGGCGTGTTCAAGCCCTTCTTCAAACTTGCATTCGCTCTAATGCTTCATCAACACCATTTCTTTGGAAGGCAAAACAACTTAAGACTGAGGATAAGCACCATCACATGTTGACTCTGCACATAGCTTCTGGTTTACATTTCTGATAGCAGGCTCAGCCTTTTTCCAGCTCGAAAAACATGGACCTGCATCTCAGTTCTCTTGACAAGCTCAAAGATGCAGGCATCACCTTCCTTGAGTCCGTTATCGACGACAAAAGAACGCCAACTTCCAGAAAATGAGTGCCTCCCTGCGACAGGAATTACAGTCACTACCCAACCCTTCCCTGTCCGAGGCGCATCCTGTGTTCCTGGAATCAAACAAGAACAAGCTTAGTTAGACTAAACTACTTCATCCTCAGTTCCTTACCAAACAATCATTATGTACTTGTTAACGGAATAATGAGCATTTGTGTTCTATTTCCACATAGAAAATGTAGTTAACAATTATTTAACATAAAAAAACAAAAGAAGAAAATCAGTAATCAACACCAACTGTATTGAATAAGAGTCATAAGACGATCCAAAGGACACACTTCATGCTTCAATTCTGCATCCAATTTCTTCAGTAGTTCAAAGAGCAGCCTCTGCAAATCAAAGACCATGAGAAACATCAAGCTCAGGTACAATTTACCAAAGGGAAAAAAAAAGGGGGGGGGGGGGGGGGGGAAGAGAGAGAGCTTATCTGGACCTTCAATACAATCTCAGGAGGAATGCAATTAATGAGTAGCTCATATATCTTCCCACGAACCTGAAAGAGCCTGCATTATGATAATGAATGTTCACCACAAGGTTAAGAAGCAATATGGAAAAAACTGTCCAAATCAACTAAAACACACTGGCTTTGAACCAAAATGCAGGAAATGCTTCAAACAAATATTCAATGGGCATAACAGGAAGGAAAGTTTATAACTTGAGTTCTATAAAAGTTAAACACAGATTGTTAAGTAAAATTTAACATTTGCACGAAAATGCAGAAGTTACAAACACACCTTTTTGGGCTTTGCTCCTTCACTATGTCTGATGCGATCTCAGAAACATATTCCTCCCAATCCATTGGAGGTATGGCTTGGTTACTCGTGAAAGGATACATGTATACATGTCAAAAAATGTAACCAATAACATAGCTATAGCTATCAAGAATAATGCATATGAAATAAATTGCTCCAAATAAAGGAGAAGAGAGAGGACCATAATCTGCTTGAAATAGCTAGACATAAATCAGAGTTATAATGGAGCTTAACTGTTGTACGCGGCAAGTCTCAAATGCCAAAATAGCCCTTCTTAAACTCCGATTTGACTTTTCTGCTATACGGGCAGCAAATCCAGATGGAAGTTGTAGTCCTTCTTTCTTTCCAATGAACTCCAACACTTTCACAATCTGGCAGGAATAATTCTTTTGTTTACAAAATAGACAATAGGGCATGAATAATCTCGAGGATTAACTAAATGGAAGATGGAAACTGAATTAACAGTATCAATAAGAAGCTCCAACCCCTAAAGATGGGGTTTTGGAGAAATTTTTCTGAGTTTTTTAATTGTTATGCGAGTACATTGACATAATACTATGTATTTGGGATTTCAACAATGATCTTGGGCAAAGAAGTTACAGGAAGCTTTACGAAACATTACCCACTGCTGGTTCACATAACAACAGCATGTTAAACAGTGTAAACAATAGTAAACTACCAAATCCGCACGAATCGCGTTGAGGCTCTAATTTTTTAGGGCTCGAACCACCAAATCCCACAAATTCTCAAGTCCAGAAGACACACAGAGACAGAGAGAACCTTGGTGGGTCGGCAAGCGTGGATGGTGGCGTCGGTGGGCTTTTCGCCGGAGCCACAGGTCGCCGACGTGGAGGGTGGTGAGAGGAGTCCATCGCGTGAAAGCTTCATCGCGTTAATCGCTTCTCTTCAAAACCTGGGATGGAAACTTTTCGGACTGGGCTTGTCGAGAAGCTTTGTTAGATGTTCAGTTACTACTTTGATCAACAATATGGCTACCGATTGAAAAAAAAAAATTCACTAATGAATCAACCACTTGCAATAGTGACAATTTTTATGGAGGTATCATCATTACACTTTTATTCACTAACTTTTCAAAATGGAATCTACTTTTAGGAGCAAAATAAAAAATGTACCAACTTTTACTCACTAACTTTACAAAATGGACACTTATTAAGGGACAACCCAAAATGAAATACTGGACTTTAAAAAGGGGGACGGAGGGAGTACTGTAAAAAGTTATCAAAATGTTCATTTACATTGCTTGAAATTATTTCATCAAAAATTGCAACGGACAACATTCAAAAACTTAAGTAAAAGAAAAGAAGGAAAAGAGGAACAATTGAAGTACAACAATCGGAGATGTTCTCGACTAGCTTGGCTTGGGTTGACAGTCACTTGAGAAAATCTTCTGTATGGGTGAAAGTATGGCCATTGAATCAAAATTGGCCTTCCGCTCAACAAATCTTGACCATTGGTTCATTCATAATACAATAGTTTACTATAACTAGTATTGTGCCCGTTCGATGCACGAGACAACAGAAAAAAGCTTTGTATCGATGCTTTTTTAAGTTTTCCGTACATCGAACGGGCACAATGCTAGTTTATATTGGATTTCGGGTTGGTGTTGTGCAGTGAGGTGCACAACACCGTGCTACGCACCTCCGAGCCGTCGGATCGTGCATCCGACGTCTTAGATCTCATATCAGCAACTAACGATTGAGAGCCGTTTATTGTCGAGATGAAAAGAAAGATTTGAAGCATTTGTGATTATAAACATCAATAGGAAATTGGAATGTTAGCAACAAAATTAGCCAAAAAAAGAAAGAAAGTAGGTTCACATATGGAGAAAAAAATTTCAAAGAAAATTCTGAAGTAGAGAAATAAACGAAAATTAAAAGAAAGTGGTAAATGGGACTCTAATGTGTTAGTAGTTTTCTGCGGAAGTCAAAAGTAGTAAACAAAAATAGGATCTTCCAAATATTAGGCCCTGGGTTCAGAATTTAAAGGAAGCTTAAACATTTGAACTTCTTAACAAAAAAAACAGAAACAAATGCCCATTTTTTGCTTCAAGGTTTACTATTTTTTATATGAACTAATCATCACCATCAATGTCATCGTTATATACAAAAAAAAAAAAATATATCTCATAATAAATGGAATGGAGCCGAACTTGGTGCTAACCTTTCAGCAATTGGTTATGCGTTAAGTGAACAACTTCTTGTAACAAATGGAGCTAAACTTGATAATCGAAAAGCAGTGAACAAATTCTAGATCGTATAACCCAACTTGGTAGCAAAAAACCGGGAACTAATTCTTTTAACAAATGGAACGGAGCCGAGTTTGGTAGTAAAAATCCGTGAAGAAATTCTCGTAACAAAGTCGAATTTGGTGCTCAAAGTTCTGTTGATACTATAAAATTTGTTGGGGATTAATTAGTAGATGATTACCATGAAGAGAGATCATGAAATCATCAATGGGGACAGAAGTGTAGAATTGGGGGAGGCATGAGCGTGTATTAGAATCGGAGGACGAAATATATAAGCTTGTACTATTAGAATTGGAGGATAACTGCTTTCTAATGGAAAACGTGCATGGGGGAGACGTGGGAGTTTTTTTTTTATTGTTTAATAATTAACCGTTATTGACGTTGTGACATGTGACGTGAGTTGTGGGGTGGGCGAGTGATATGTGACACTATTTTCTTTCTTGAAATCTGTAGGGGGCCAAATTTTCCTCAGTTCATAAGGTCCAAAAGGGATATTGTCATATCTCGGAAGGACCATAAAGAGTTATCTTTGTTCATATTTAAACTTTCGGGACTTTCATTTATTATCTTGCCAAAGTCACATCATTACAACCGAACGATTTCAACAAGTATTATCTCACAAGTATCGCCGAACATTTGTCTTAAGTACGCTCGGCAGTTCTTTGTATCGCTCGGCAGTTCTTTATATTACTCGGCAGTTCTTATACTACTCGGCAGTTCTTATTATCGTTCGGCGGTTCTTTGTATCGCTCGGAAGTTCCTTATGTTGCTCGGCAGTTCTTAGTATCGTTCGGCAGCTCTTTGTATCACTCGAAGGTTCTTTATGTTGCTCGGAGTACTTCACAGATCGGCAGACATCTTTATCGTTCGGTCGCTCGCTATTGCTCGGAACGTTCTGCTATTGCTCGGTATGTGGATGCAGTAAGTTGTGATCTTCTAGAAGTTTATAAAAGCTTCCTTTACACTTTTTACCTAACTTACTCCCTAAGTTTCCTTACTTACCATTTATGAAAACTTTCTATTAATAGCCTTTACTTAATCGTTAAGTTTCACTCACCTCTTTTCTCTATATAAGCAAGCTCACCCCCCCCCCCCACACACACACACACACACACACACACAAATCCATCCCTATTTTCGTAGAATATTGGTTTGTTTTTTAAAATTGAGAGAGAGAGAGAGAGAGAGAGAGAGAGAGAGAGAGAGAGAGAGGTGCTTTTTCTGGGAGTGTGCACCTGACTGACTATCATGAAGAAGATCAACTGACGACGTAACTTGGAGATATTAACCACCCGACTTGAAGACGTACGTTTAGCAACCGACAACATATCGAATTTGTAAGGTTTAGGTGGTTCGGTCAATCTATTCTTGGGTCCGCCCGCGCCTACCCACAAAGGGCAGCACATGCCATGTTGCCATGTTTCTCGTAGTAAGGCTTCTTTAATTAGGACTTTCTTGGCGTGGTTTTTTATTTACTTTTTAAAGTTTTTTTTGTCGTTTAACATGATTTTTTTTTTCATTTTTTATCTATATTTTCATACTTTTTTCGATTCCTCTCACGTTAGGAACAATGTGATGTAAAAATTTGACCAAAATCTAATAGGAATCAAAAGAAACCAATAAAAAACCGCACTAAAAACTATTTAAGAAATTAGGCGAAAGAGTCAAGCTTCAACATGATGCCATGGGATTCGGGGAATTTGTGGTTCAACCCCGTACCACATCACTGAAGGCCGTAGGGCGATCAAAAAGACGTTATTTTGGCCTCCCTTGTTCACACTTTAACACTTTTCTATTTTTAAGATAGCGTATCAAGTTCACAACAAGTTGATCCAAACAGCTTGTCTCGTAGGCCACATTGACATTACATTATCACTAGTTAAAAAATTATTTTGATCGGACATTGATAGGTATAGAAACAAGTCATATTTTTAAAATATTTTTTGCGTTTAGATGTCTATCGATGGTCGATTAAAATAAATTAATCCACTAATGTTTTTTCAAACAAGCCCTACAATATGAGCGGTTTGAATTTTCCAATTGTGTGTCAAGTATCCCTCTGAAATAGCGGATACCGATTTGTGTAACAAAAATCACACATCAATAGATATATGAACCCTTTTATGGGAACCGACTTAATGTGCACCGACTGTGCGTAGACAGCATGCGGGGCCCACTCCTGGTCTTGCATTGATAATTCGAGCTGTTCAATAATTTTAAAATAATTTTTCAAGTAGCCCAATGAGAAATCAGATTAATACGATATGTGTAGGCGCTTCATCCAATCTTCCAATTTTTAAAAAATTTTCATTTAGATTTCAAGACTAAGGACCCTGATTTTTGATAAATAAAAATTTCGTTAAATATTTGAATTTTATTTTAATTACTTGGATTAGCTTTTAAAATTCCTTTTAAAATTTTCAATAACCCGTCATAGTTAGATTTGAAACTTATAAAAATTTAAATCTGTTAACCCTGGACAATATAGTCATTTTCTAAAGATAAGTAGTATGCTTGTAAAGATACTTGTATATTTTTCTAGCTAACAAATAAAATCCTTAAATTATATTTCTTGGTTAGAAGTCCTACATAGCTAGTATAGTTATCTTCTAACCAATTAGTTGGAGAAACCTAACTACCAATTCACCTAGTTACATCCTCCTAACCCTAGATGAACCTTTTTGACCATCTTTGAACCTTATGAACCTTTCCAACCCTACTTGAATCTTTTTGACCATTAGAAGTAATCATTATACTTCATGATTTGTCATTCAAGGCCATGCCTACCATCTTTATATCCTTACCCTTTGGTCAATAATTACTAGGGAAAACTTTATCCCTTGGGTAATAGAAATTAGTCTTGCCAATGAATACTTAGAATGACAAGACAAGTCACTTAAGAATCCTTGAGCCATTAGAAGTAATCATTTTGCTTCAAAAAGAAGCAAACTTAGCCTTGCCATGCATATAACCCTAAAGATTATAGCCTTAAACCTATGTTTGCTTAGTTGTATATATCTATAGTTATCATACCCTATTTTAAGCATGCCTAAATATGCCTAGGTTTACTTTCTAGGAAAAGTCTTACCCTTTGGACAATGTTCTTATCATTTAAAACCCTACCATGGTCATTATCTTTTCTTAGGCCTTATAAGACTACTTAGTACCTTAATGTACTTATGTATATATAGAGTCCTCTTCTAATAAGGACCACCTCATTTTAATAAAATGAGGACCTCCCTTTTCAGATTAAATTTTGATGATCCGAGCCGCTCAATGTGTTCAGAACGTGATTTTAAGGGTACTCGCGTGAAATCAGCAAAAAAAAAGACCGGGAAGGGCTTCATCCGAGCAGTTTTTATTTATTTTTTATCGAACGGTTCAAATAAAAACTGCTTAAATCAAGCCCTTCCCGGTCATTTTTTTTGCCGATTTCTCGCTGGTACCCTTAAAATCACGTTCTGAACACATTGAGCGGCTCGGATCATCAAAATTCAATTGGGAAAGGGAAGAAATGGGGTAGTCCTCATTTTAGGTCCTCATTTTAAGTCCTCATTAGAAGATTAGTGTGTGTCTATATATATATATATATATATACATACATACTTCTAGAAAGAGAGAGAGAGGGAGAGAAAGCCGAGAGAGGGAGAGGGAGAGAGAGAGAGGCCGAATGGGAGAGAGAGAGAGTGAAGTGTGTGCTTGTGTTTGGTCACTCAAGCAAGCTACCTAATAGCCCTTAAGCCTAAACCCCATTTGACAACCCATTCTAGTCAACTTTAAGCATAAACCTAGCCTTATTTTTTGTTCTTTCTTGCAAGCAACCTCTCCTAGGACAAGACAAGGCCAAAACCCTTCATGTAACCTAGATTTTGAACCAAATATAGAAATGACCAGTGAGGGAAGGCTATGGCATGATTAAAGGTGAGATTAGACAACTCAATGGAGCAAAATCCATGGGAAAGAGAGAGAGAGAGAGAGAGAGAGGGAATTCGGCCAAGAGAGAGGGAGAGAGGAGCTTCATTTTGCTATAAATAGCACCCCCCTCATGCCATTCAACTCACACCTTCAAGCCTTTCAACTTCTCTCTCTAGAATTCTTGTGTTCTTACTTTGTTCTTGAAGTTCTTCCTTTGTTCTTGAGTTCTTCAAGAAACTCATCCAAGGCCGCCACTAAACCGCCACTCGACCACCCTCTCGATCCAAAAGTTTTAGTAGTATTAGTCAAGATTTAGTTTCGAGAGAAACCTTTCTCTTTCAAAACTACCGCAAGCTTTCCGTAGGAAGTTACTCCGTCCGATCGCCGACTTACTTTCCATAGCCGCCCTACCGCCAAGAAGAACGGTAGATTATCCTTACTCACTACTCTAAGTATAAATAGAAATGTGTTTATTACTTGTATTGCTTGAAATGCATGAGAACTTGAAAAGTATTTTACTAAAAGAAATGAAAAGGAAGGGGAGTATGTTGAGAATATTGACTTTATTTTCCGAATAAACATGTGTTGTTTTGAACTTCCTTAAAAGAAAGAAAGAACAGATTTTTGGAAACATTAACTTGATTGAAAGTATTTGTATTTTGATCTTAAGATGGTTATGAACATGTATACGTGGTTACTAGGATTAATTGTCTTGGTGTGTAATAAAGCATATAGTGGTTTCCACTCCAAGGGCGTCCGTACATGTGGCGTTATGCTTTAAGTAATGATTTGAGCATACTAAGTAATATAGAGTTGGATGATATTGCTAGTTTAGTTTCAAGATTACAATGAATGATAATGTTTACTTTTGAGAAAAGTCCTACCGCGGAGTCTATGCATGTGACGAGACACGAAAATCAAGGAAGATAGAAACATGACACCTAGAGTGTGTTAATGACAAGGTGTTTTGAAATCGCAATGTGGCCGAACTTGCCCATTGTGGGAATGTGTGTGTTCCAATGGGAATCCGGAACAGCGGAACCATTGTGAGGTTTGTGTGTGTTCCAATGGGAATCCGAAACATCAGAACCATTGTGAGGTTGTGTGCGTTCCCATGGGAACCTGCAGCGGCGGAACCATGGTGAGGTATGGCTTGGTTATCCGCGGAGAGGAGCCAATGCAAATTGTGTGTCAATGGGAACCCAGTGCGGCGGAACCATTGTGAGGATACTCGGGAACCCGGAACGGCGGAACCGAGGTTGGGTGTGTGGCTTGGTTATCCGCGGAAAGGAGCCAATGCAAAGTTTTGTGTGCCAATGGGAACCCGGTGTGGCGGAACCATTGTGAGGATACTCGGGAGACTGGAACGGCGGAACCGAGGTTGGGTGTGTGTTTTAAAACCTCATGTGGCCGAATGTGGCAGCTCATTGTGTGGATAGATTTTGAAAGCAGCAATGTGGCCGGACTTGGTAGCCCATTGTGTGTGTGTCACCAATGGAGCCGGACGTGGTAGCTTCATTGGTAACATGATTTATCTATACACTCAATAGGGACCTGGCGTGAAAGCCCTTGTGTGGATTGTGAAAACCGTGATGTGGCCGGACATGGTAGCCCATCGTGTGTGATATTTGAAAAACCGCAATGTGGCCGGACATGGTAGCCCATTGTGTGTGTGTTGCCAATGTAGCCGGACGTGGTAGCTTCATTGGTAATATGTTTGCGAAAAGAAGCTTGTGAAAATGTTTGACAAAAATGCTTTTCGAAATGTTGATTTGATAAATGAAAAGTGAAGATGATGACACGGTCTACGAAATACTGCGTAGAAGAAACTCTGATATCATGGACACCAACGATAGTTAATAAAGAATGTGGATGTGTTATTGTTAATAGTTGTTGAATACGCATGTGCTAATTAGACACCGTTAAATATCTATGACTTGTTTTGTGTAAGTTATGTGTTAGCGGGTATGGGATTATTCTGCTGAGCTTTTGTAGCTCATGGTGTTACCTTTGGTGATCCTGACATATTATATCAGTGGCGACGCTAGTATAATATGTCAGACTTTGTAGATGATCAAGGTGAGTTGTACACCTTGGAGGCCTTTGTAGCAGAAGAGCTGGCTAGGATGGAGGAGCAGGCGGAGCAGTAGATAGGAACCCTAGTTTTTCCTCCCTTGTGTAATTAATGAACTCTTGTGAGAGTTATGATGTAATAATGAGCCAGACTCTCTTTAAATATTTAATAAGATTGTCTGTTTAATGTACCCAAAATTATGGGCGTTACAATAATCTAAATGAAAATTTGAAAGACTGGATCAAGCGCCTACACATATCGGATTGAGATGATTTCCTATTGGATTGAGCTAATTTTTTGTGAAGCCACTCGAAAAAATTATTTTAAAATTATTGTACGGCTCGAATTATCTGTATGGGACCCAGAGTGGGCCCTGCGTGCCGTCTGTGCACAATAGGTGCCTATTAGTCGGTTCCCATGGTTTTTTTTTTTTTTGGTAGATATACCGGGCACAAAATGGAATATCGAAAAGATAATGAGATGATCTGAACCGCTCACATTGCATAGTTTGTTGAGAAGAGCATTAACGATAAAAATGATCTTAATAGGATATTGATAACAATGATAAGTAACTAAAAACAAAAACTTTTAAAAAAATATGACTATTTTGATACATATCAATGTATGATCAAAATAGAAAACAAAATAATGTTTTTCATTAGTGATAATGTTAACAAAGCCTACAAAATTAGCGGTTTGTATCATCTTATTGTGACTTGGCTGGTACATGTGTTAAATTTTTTTTTAAAAAGTATTGAAATTTAATTGAGGAAGGCCAAAACGATGTAGTTTTGGCCGATCTATGAAGCTTGGTGCTGGACTACTAGGTGCACCACCACATCCTCGAGTCCAACGTTAACAGCCCTTGCGAATTACTGTATTAACAAACTCGTCTATTTTTTTTTGACAATTTTCTCTTTATCTTTCTCCTCCAAACCTTCTATTTTTAGGGGGTTTGCGAGTATAAATTACCATTATTATTAGTATAATTTATTAAGAGAAATTAGTTTTTCTTTTTTAATAAGTACATCAGCTACTCCTTTAGATAAGTCGAATTTGCGGAGAGGTATATATCGTGGATCCTCTTTTTCGAACAAAATAAGATGGCTAACTTTTTTCTTTATTTCACCCCAATTCATATAAAAAAAAAACAGAAACAAGCACTGCTCTAGGACTGTCTCCGATTTGTACAAGAGTTCGAGGTTAGTTTTTGTCTTAGGGAGGCCAACAAGGTAGCCGATGTTTTGGCAAGGAAGGCTGCGCAGGAGAAAAATACTTTTGTCGATTACTTTGTAGTAGTTCATGACTTCTTAACTACCCTTTTGTTGTAGGATAGTTTAGGGGTGGCAGCTTGTAAAATCTATGGACGTACATCTTTAATTTTAGTATAAATAAAGGGTGATTTTTCACTACCGGTTGCTTAACAGACAAACTATCAGCAAAGTTTTCTAACTTACTTCATAGTTTCGGATTTTTTACCGTTAGATTCCCCACCTCATATATATAATCTTGAAAGTTTAAGACAAGGAAACTTTTTCCAAAGGGAGATATCAGTGCCCAGACTTATTAGGCAATACCTAAAAGAAACTTCTAGTCACAAGTTCAGCTCATTGAAATCGAGAACCACAACTGAAATTAATTACTACTACTAGTCTTCGAGACTGACCGTGAATTTATCTTGTAGTACTACTATTTGTTTAGTCCATATGACGATAACTACCTTATTGGTAGGCAACAACATTTTGAATTTCTCCACCATTTATTAACCATCGATCTAAATGATGCACTCTTTCCTCCACATCCGTTTTTGACAGATACATAAATTTTCTCTGTTGATCTTCAAGCCGCGCATGCAGCTCAACCGTTGGCCGGACGGCAACAAGGTGGGGTTTGCCGGGTTGTCTTGAGAGAGGTTCACGATCTAGTACTCAGATTTCAATTTTGAGATGACCTAAGTTTTTGCATCACAAACAGAGAGACCCAAAATCTGGGATGGTGCTCGACGTTTACTCCGTTTAGCTCCGTTCAGTTTGCGCCGTTCAGATGGTCGGCCAGAGGGGGAAAATCGAATTCATGTTTATCGATTAGTGGCCCCGATGATTGGAAGATTTTTTTGTGATCAGATTGTAAGGTAAGGGTTTTCTTTGCTTCGTCGATCTTTCCTTTGGTGCGTTAAGTTTGGGAGTGGATTTTGTAAAATCAGTAGATTTTGGGGGAATCAGTGGCTTTGGAGGTTTACTTGAACTTTGTTGCTTCGTTAGTTGTTACAATAATTTTGTGATTAACCCTTTTTGACGAACTTAGTAGTAGTTATTAGTGGAACAAGCTTCCGTGTGTTGTTTTTTCTGCAATTCATAATGTTGACAAAGGGGATTAAGTTGAAAAAGGGGTCCTTAACGGTTTCGAGCCAAAGTAGGCGCCGTCTCTCCAAGGAGGCCAAGGGTAAGGGTATTGCTAGGCCCCTTGACATCGGTGCTCCTACGGGTAAAATGAGATTCCCTTCATCTATGGACAGAGAGCGAGCCCTTGTCATGGATATGTATTCTGATGATTTTGACTTTAAACGGGGTTTGGCTTCTCGTGCTACTAAAGTCAAGGCTCCTGCCTTGGCTCAGTTACGTGATATCTTTGATCCGAATTATGAACCGTGGGAAGAAGTGCATGACGCCTGGGACCATTCATAGTTGGAGGATATGGAGGAAATTAATTCGTCTTGTGGGGATCCTTCTTGGTTGATTTGAATTATCATGGAATTAAAGTTGGGGAATCTTTGAAGTCTGACACTAAAATGGAGACATGTGACTATGTGAGGCTCTAGTGGCTGGTACTTTGAGAGTTGTGTCCAAAGGTTGCTGTGAGGTGGTTTCTCCTGGTTGTGCTGCTCTAGACCCCAAGGTACCCCGTCACTCTATGGATCCTTTGTTAAGCCTGAAAAGATGGAAAATCGGGAAGAGGCTGGAAAGAATCTGGTTCAACCCGGTGGTATGAAGCGTACCCAGTGGTATGAAGCGTCCTAGTCCTAGTCCTACAGAATATCGACAATGCAAGAAAAAGGTTATTATGTGCTGTGAATTTCTTCTTGTTAGCCGCACCTGCCTTCAGGAGGCGAATAAGAAGTTCCAATTCTTCCACATGCCGAGCCTCTCGGCTTTTGAAGTTAAAATTAAGGTGCCCTCTCGGAAAGTTAGTATTAGTGCCTAGGATGGTGATACTTCTTTGGTTGATGTTCCAGTCCCTCCTCGACGGAAGAGGGTCCTCTTTCCTCGTCCAGCTGTGTGACTGCATCTCCAGTGCTTGAGCCTCGTCAACTTAGCTTTGAGGATTCCTTATCCGATAGGGATGGAGATGTTCTCCAAGGTACTGCTTCTGGACCTTGTAATTTGCGAACAAAGAGGATCGTGGCTTTCCGGTGCAACCGAGTAGAGGACTGTAGACCTACTTCTGATAAGCATCCCGGTAATTGTAAACAGAAGAAGCTGGACAAAGTCAAAACTAGTTTTGATTGCGACAAGGCTGTTCAACACCCCAATCAGAGAAAGCGGAAGTAGGAAATGATTATAGAAGATGACCCTCATACAAATCGCATCCCTTAACATCGTGCATTCGTTTGATTTATCTAGATTTATCTATTTCCTCTGCTCCTAATCCTTGGTTTGCAGGTTTTACTGATCATGTGTTCAGCATTGAGGTCATGGTTGCGTTATTACGTTGGGTTTTGTTGGGGTGTCTATTTGCTTCTATTTAAATTGGGACTTTGTTTCGGTTTCGATTTATGGTTTGTGTTGTGTTATTTTTATTGGAATCATGGGTTGTATAACTTGATGACCTGACTTTATTTGATATCTACTATATGTTTATGTTTTTTCCCTTTGGGTAAGCATGATATGTATATGTTTCCTCAAAAAAAATATGTATACACATGATATCTATAGCTAATACGTCTACATAGACACTGTCATTTTTTCTGAGGCCAATGTCTTCCCTCTACATCTGCAGATAGGTGCATCTCCTTTCTGTCTAAACAATCTCCATTTTCTGAGGTACTCTACAATTGTTTGGACCACAGATCAGGAGAGAACTTGAAAGTAAATGAAATATCAAATATAAGGAATCATTTGTAAAATATACGAACTGGTCATCATTTTTTGAACCACCCCAATAAGAAACATGAACCACCCCAATAAGAAACACGGATCAACAAAATAGGACGGAGGAAGTAATACTTTTTTTTTTTTGAAGAGAGAGGAAGTAATACTTAATCACTCATTAATGTTGTTGATTTTAGCCCTAGAACAAGCTCCCAAAATACTACAATGGTTAAAAATCGTAAAACGTTATTGAGTACCAGTGTTATAAAAAGAGACTTGGCCCGGCCTGGCAAGTTGTACTAGTGAACTGGATAACAAGACCTTCCCTTTGCCAACTCATACAAGTAAATCCACTATCCAATTCAAAACCAATTGGCTATGGGGGAGAAGTTGCTTAGGTCCATATACTAGTTTTAGATATGGTAATTAACACTCACGCACACATGCAACTCCTGACTTGCATAGGGAGGGTTGAACACAGAATCTGTACAATAGGGATCATAATGAAACAAGGTACCTCATCACAAGAAGGTGGGCTAACATGCAACGGAGGAGACAGAAATCAGGGTTAGTGGTGTCAAAATTGGGATCGGTCAAGTGATCCCACTTGACCTCACTCCCTCTGCCCCTGTTAACATGATTACCATTGCCACTTCATACGTTTCTACTTTGGCGTTGATTTCTTTGTAACGGATAGAGAGACGTTCTCCCTTTGTGGCCTAATGTTTTCTTTGACCTAGCCCTTGGATTGTGAGGTGTTTATTTCTCTTTGTAGGCTAGGTTAGGTCTATTGTGTTGATTCTCAATGGAGCAAAGTTTTGCCTTATGAGCATGTGGCAAACCCCTGAGCCGTGCAAAGAACTTCATTCAATATCTTTGTTTTTGGAAATTGGTTCCAAAGAGCTCTCTTACCAAAAAAAAAACAACAAAATAATAGATGCCAACAAGTACAAACTACAAAAAATCCCTCGATATCACAACATCCTTTTATTCAAGAAAATAGATCTATGCATTTGCAAACCTTGTTATCTTCAAAGTATAGATCAGGCAAGCAATTAAATGTACTTTTTTGTTTGGTTTATCGTTGGAGAAACAATGAATGAAAAAGTAGCTTTAGGCCATTACTCTGTCAATTGTTGAACTAAGAGGAAACAGACTCACTGCTTGTATTCAGGCCCAGGGCCACTTAGCATCCCTCCATGTGAATCTACGATTTCCCCCATTCTTCACATAATCAGAATCCTTTCCTTCAAGGCGCAGATGGTTTTGTTCATCCTGTTGAAATGCCTGACAGCATTGAAGTTTCATGTCACGCACCAAAGCTTCTTCCCTATATTCCTGGTGAGAATACCTTGGATGTTGGATGAATGGTACGCCTTTCCACCACAGCTTAAGAGCCTACAAGAGCATACTGTGAGTGGATGGAAATGACTGAATTTCAAAGCTCATGTCCTAAGACCTTAACCTTTTTTTAACCTAAAATTGTATCGGAACTCTGATTATACGATGTCCTGAGTTAATTCTCAACTTGTTTAGCATGATGTACATTGTTGGACCCGTTAAGTAAGAGCCTAGGCTTTTGGGATAACTGGTGACTTAACTAATGTAAAGATCAATAACAGACTAGCACAAAAGTGTTCGAGGGGAAGTTCCATAGCCAAGCCAGGAGACTTACATGCCAGTATATCCAAACTGCAACTCTATGGGGCATCAACCAGAAAAACAGAGCAGAGTCGGCTGCCACTGACGATATTCTTTTGGCTGTTAAGGTAGCAGTGAAATATTCACCAAGCTTGGGATGGTGAACTGAAATTGATATAAACAGACTATCCCCAGGTGCATTTGCTCTGATTTTCCAATTCCCAAGCATATCCTGCACTTCAATTTCATCAAATTTCTCAAACAGCAAAGCATCTACATTAAAGCTCTAGAACAGATAGAAAACAAACAGAGACTGTATACATTATGGACACTTGGGGGCACAGTCCATCTCTTCGCACCAATGAAATACAGACGTTGAACTTTGAAGAAAATAACTTAGGAGCCAATTATTAATACCTGAAATAAAGAAGATTTGTAACCACGTCATTTATTCTTTTCAAGTTCAGGAAAATGTATGACTTCTAATTTGGGCAATTATTTCTTATGTGTTCAGGCAAATATTTCTTGTGTACCCTAAACATTTTTCCTACTACTCCAACATTTCTTTTACACTTACATCTGCACAAATACATGAAAAATTTACTTATTGGCATCTTTTTTGTCATCATGTCAGTATTCTATCGTATCTCCTAATAATAAACTGACTAAAGCAGCAATCATTGGACAACCTGTAGCAAGCACGCCATTTTGTAGCCATGCGTCTTGCAGTTCGTCAAGTGATGTTTATGATATTATATTGCACACTAGTCAAATGCAGATCTCCTGAGCACATGAAAACACAGACACATGCACGGGTGCACTCATACTCACGAATGCATCTAATGACAATGACGTAGACGGCAAGCAATTCTGCTTTCTTTTTCTATTAAAGAAAGTACCATATCCCCATATTTCAGCTACAAAAGGATTGACAGATACATTGAGAGTAAGAGGAGGGGCGGGGGTTGGTTTCTACTTGTACTACATGTAAGGACAAAAACAATCATGAAATCAAGCTGAAAGATCCGAGTGCAAAGCAAAATCTAGGTCTCATTAACTCCCGTGATATGTGTCCTCAAAACAGTAACAAAGGAAGATTAACAAGCGTGCCAAGCAATCGCTTAGACTTACCATGAAAGGACTGACGTGCAGTGGTTTCGCAACTAAATCAGTTTTGGGATTGAACAAAAATGATACCCGTTCGCCCCATGGTGTATTAGTCACCTAAAACCAGAAATCAACACTGCCGTTAGTAAAAAGATAAGGGCTCACACACGAAATTCCTAGATAGTTTAAACTCTGATACCCACTTGCATTACCAGTAAAAAACATATATGAAAGCATGGCGAGTCGGTGACAGAATACTTTCTTCTTTGACTATAAACTACTTGGTTTTATGCACGGGTCCCTATGTGTAAAGCAAAGTGGAAACAACATGGAGAACATGAGCGTTAGTCGCAACTTGTCGATTTCAGTCTAAACATATTGGCAGCAGAAATCTGATGGAGGACACCCTTTTGTTTTCATCCACTCCAATTCGAAGTAATAGCATTGACGAGGAGGTGGAAGAATGAGAAAGGGCCCTTCTCGGTGAAGTCCTTTTACTTGCTGATCAGAGGTAGGATTACAGATTCGTTCCTGTTAGAGGCTATACGGAAAGTTTGAGTCCCAATCAAAGTGGGTTTTCTTTTGTTTGGACAACGACCTTGGACTCTGTTGGAAATTGTCCCACATCGGTTAATTATCACCTCAAAAACTAATACATGAGCCTGGGCGGCCTCTCCTTTCATTGCCAATTGGTATTGAGCTAGGTTTTCAGAGGCTTTTCCTCTTTGTTTGCAACATAGTTGCACTTAGTTTCATCGTGATCCGTGTGTTCTGAATCCTTTGTTGACCTCTCCACGTGCAAGTCGGGGGTCGCACGTGCAGGGTAGTATTGGAAATTGTCCCACATCGGTTAATTAACTGCTTGAAGAAGAGAGGTTTTAGACACTCTATTAGGTGTCACATGGAAGAGGAGACAGTTTATCATTTGCTCCTTCATCGTGTAATGCCCAGGTACTCTGGTGCCTTCTACTGGCAATTTTTTAAGTCCAATGCCTAATGCTAGACTCAGTTCTAAGTATTCTGAAGTGCTGGAAAGATGGTTGCAAGCTGAGGAGTAAACAGAAGCCACATGTGATAGCTTCATTGTCTTATGTGGTGCTTTTGGAGAGCAAGAAGTTGATGCACTTTTGAATATTCAGATATTGATATGAGAAGCTCAAAATAGCCACACTGCATACCTTCCATTTTTGGTGTAAAGGATATTTCGTAAATTTGTTTCACTTCGGTTGATTTCACAGGCAAGTTCTTTTTCTTTTTCTTTTGCTCGGCATAGGCAAGCTCAATTTTGGTGTTGAGAATTTTTCATTTTGGTGCAACTTGATTACTTTTCTACAAAGGTTTGTCCCTGAGGGCACCTTTAAACGCGTACTTACACATATACATCACTTATCACACAAAGAAACAATAAACGAGACAATTGAGAGACTATGCATAAACAGTTTAAAGTGAGCTTTTATGAAACAGCATATAATGATGCAAAGAGGTGTTATCTTGACACTTCAAGATTGGGAAGTCCAGTTTTAACTTTTAAGTGTCCAAGTTGATCACTATATTGCAAGGGTACCAGCATGTCTGTTAAAAAAAATAGCAGCAAACTTTTCATTGATTGCTAAAGTTTCAATGACTTGCTGCCGCAATCATTTATAACCGATAAATAACAAATTTGTGGTAGAACTGGAACCCGTTGAGATAGAATTGTGGTTCCAGCTGGGTGGAACGCTAGAACATATAAATGCAAAGGTTCAAAAAAAAAAAAAAAAACTACCAGGGCAACAGATGTGGCAGCCTAAAATTGTTGTACTCTGCAAATGTGAGGAGAGAGAATGAAAGAAAGGTAAAACCAAATTCAGAAAGGACAAAAAAAGAGTTTAATTTACTGTAGAGCTCCTATTTACAGAACATACAAAAATTGCAAGGAAACCATTCTTTGCAGTTTGCACATACGTTAAGTCGTTAACAAATGCACAAGATATTTGATTCCAACAATGCAATAGTTGAGCCTATTTTGGCGCCTTTTCAATGTGCAGACGTATACTTTATTAGTGAACTATATAGCATGGATGCGGATCAAAAAAAAAAAAAACTATATAGCATGTACATGGCGGGAGAGACGACCACTAATTTGTAAATTAACTTGTTTACTTATGCAAACCTACACTGTAACCACTAAATATCTAGGTTAGGACTCAGGACTCTGTTTACACCATAATTTGGCTTGGTAGATGTTTAAGCTCCGCCTTGGGCGAATCCCAATGATGAAATGGTTTTTCGTATGCTTTGATGAGGTGTGGAAACCCTTATGAAATATGTGGAACTCTTACGGAACGAAGGAACGCCTTAGAACTAGGGATTTGAGTGCCGAATGACACTTAAGAGTGAGTAGAAGTGTGTGGACATGTATTTCAGCCTTAGTTGCTCCGACATTCTTCAAATTGGTCAGTGAGTTGTTTTCCGACCCATTGATGGTAAAACTGTCATATCTTTTATTGTACAAATTATTTTTTATCCAAACCACTTACATTGGAAAGTAGACTCAACAAGCTTTTCAACGGTCTAAAGAACGCGCAAATCCGAGTTTGGGAGCGTCCGAAGCGATGCGAAGTTTAGAAAATTGTGCAGAGTTTTAGTGGCGATCGTGGGTTTAAGTGGCGACCGACAGATCTGTTTAAGTAAGATTTTGAGGCCGATACTTCAAGTGGCGATCGACAAAAAAAAGTGGCAGTCGCTAGATCGTTCTTCTCAGAGAACCTTCCTGAACGCTGATAAGCATCTCAGTCATCTTGTTCGATCAAACCTTTTTCAATCAGTTTGGTTTCACTTGTCCAACACATTCCAAACACTTTAGGATAGTATTTAGAGGGGGATTAACTCTACTTTTGAATTTAATTAATTCATTCTCAATTATCTCTAACTCTACCATTTTCACTCAATAAATAAGGCCTCTTCCCTACGTTTTCAAGAAGATTTTCCTACTCTCTCCCATACAAATTCATGTTCTTCAATCCTCCATGAGTCATACGCCCATACAAATTCATATTCCTACTCTCTCCCATACAAATTCATGTTCTTCAATCCTCCATGAGTCATACGCCCATACAAATTCATGTTCCTACTCTCTCCCATACAAATTCATACTCTCTCAACAATTAAACCCCCGCAGTCTAGCAAATCCGTGAGCAATCAAAACACACAAAGAGTGTCCGAAACCCTTCAAACCAATAGAGTTCTTCATTGTTCTTGAGCTTTTTCACATTAAATTGATAAAGGCCCGGAAACCAAGAACGAGTTGCGCATTTGAGCAATTGAGGGATCAAGGTGGGATGTTCACATAGCCCTATGGGCTAGCCTTATTATTTATTTCACATTTTTTCTTCATTGAGAAAAAAGATAGAGTCTCATTCTACATGTCAATACCGACAACAATGAAATTTATTGTAAGAGGAAAATCCGTCGACTTTAGAAATCTTCTGTTGTTCTGGTGTAACGAGGAACAGCGATCGCCACAAATTGTGGCGGTTGCTGGTCTTGTACTTTTGCATGTGCCGATCTCTAGACTTTACATGGAGATTGCTAGTTAGTTTGTCACCAGGGTTTCTACTTATAAAAAAAAAAAAAGTTTGTCACCAGGGTTTCTGTCAAACGGAAACTCTGTTTCCTATTTTCTGCATTCTCCCTTCCTCAATCCCCATTACTTGTTTACTTCTTGTCATCACCCATACATGTTTAATGGCTAAAAATCAATTATTTGCAAAGTCACTGGAATGACTTGAAATGCTTTATGTCAAACAATTAGAGGCCAAGTGGTGACTCCAAACAAACAAACAACATGCACCGCAATGGGCACTATCGATATAGACATGTTGTAACGGGTGTCTAAGTGTTTCGCTTATTGGCCACCCTGTGTGTGAGACTTAGCTCTCACGGGCGGGTATCCACAGACTCCTATCGAATGCATTACCGAAGGATGATGTATGCCTACAAACATAACACAGATGTTTTGTAATACACTTCAGGCCTAATACTTTGAAGCTAAAAAAATTTTATCACGAGAAAGCTTTTAAAATTTATAAAAATCAACATGTCGTGTCCCCATGTGTGTCCCCGGCATATCCCACTATAAAAATTGTTAAAATTTAATGGACACGCCACATGGTGTGTCCCATATGTATACTCCCGTGTCCCGCCTTACTGCGCATCCCCGGGGTGTCTGACATGGATACGGCAATCTCCAGTGTCGGTGCTTCATAGTTTATGATGCTTATGGTCTACAAGAGGAAAGAAAGTGGCTGATACGCAATTTTATTTTAGCAATGAGTACTTTGGTAACTTTTTACTTTAAGGTTTTGAAGAGAACATAGATCAGACATTTATGTCTTTCATTTAAGGGAGGTGAAGATGTGAGAAACCTAGGGTTTGTAGAAGGCAACAACCATGTATCCCCCTTTCCCCCTTCTCTTCTTCTCCTCGTGGATTCAAGGCCCTAGTAATTCCAGTGTTTTCCCTCGCTCTTCTATCTTCTCTACTCTCCTTGTGGTTTCAAGGCCCCTAGTGACTCTAGGGTTTTCACACATCCCATTCTTCAATGTTCTATGTATTTTTAGAGTTTTAATGGAATAAAAGAACAGCAGTAGTTAAAGTTTTTGTTTGCGATTTTAGGTTACATCAATTTGGTATTAGAGCCCCAACAAAGCCTAAAGCTCAAAATGGACTAAATATGCTCGCTCCTATTGCATCTTCCTTCTCTGTACCAACTATTTTCCACGTTCTTCGTGTCAGGTTATTCTCAGATGTTTCTGTCCACCTAGTCTTCAATTTCCATCTATTCTTTCTACCAGTGTTGTTACACTTATATCTTGACAACTTCAAGCCATATGTTTCTTTTCTCCCTTCCCTTGTCGGTTCTGATTTCTTCTCTCTCCTCTGCTTATTCCCCCTTTGCGTGTTGCCATAAGGAGTTTGATGAAATGCCAGAGAGAAAGCTGCCTGTTTAGGAGTTGATGGTTTTGCATGCGTGTCATTAAAAGAGACCGAAATTTGTTCCTTCTCCAATGAAATGTCGTCTAGTTTCACTTCTCTATCGCGACTGCAGCTTTTCTCTTTATCCCGCAACTGCTACAGATAACCTTAAGTAGCTGATGGTACTCTCTTCCCTTTCCTCTCTTCCACTTGCTCTCTAGATTTCTGCAAGTCTCTTGCTACTGTTCTTTGCTCCGTAGCTAGTTACTGCTTTTGTTTCTCTCCCTGCTGCTTCTACTGTATTGTTGCTCCAGCTACTACTACTGTGTGGTCGTGGTGCTTGGCGTCAGAGGTTTGTTTGCAGGCTTTGGTACTTTATACATCTGCTATATTATTCAAGTGCTGCATCCCTCCTGTAATGCCGCTGCTTCTCATCTTCAGTTCCCATGCTACTACTGCTCCATGTTCACGAAATTCTTGTGAGAAAGGAAGATGAATGGTTGAAGCATGTCTCAAAATCCATGGGGAAGAACCAGCATTTACAAAGCATATTGGAGGTTCAATCAGGAAGCAAACGTTACCGCTGAACTGGCCTGTGTCTGTAATGATAACTTATTTGAGAAGCCTTCATGGAATGTCATTTAAGGGT
Organism: Rhododendron griersonianum; assembly: GCA_018127125.1. Classification (NCBI taxonomy): domain Eukaryota; kingdom Viridiplantae; phylum Streptophyta; class Magnoliopsida; order Ericales; family Ericaceae; genus Rhododendron; species Rhododendron griersonianum. The sequence goes on from CM030789.1 coordinate 37,153,770, forward strand.
TTCACTTCAAGATCTTAAATTTGAGGACGAATTTTCTCTGACAAGAGGGGTATGATACAAACGGTCTGCAAGAGAAATAAAAGAAAAAATAGTGGCTGACATTTTATATTCATTTTAGAAATAGGGTTATTTCGGTAATCCTTTACTTCAGGATTTTTTCATAAACAGACTTTAAGTCATCCACTTGAGGGAGGTCAAGATGTGAGAAACCCTAAGTTTGTTGGAGGCTACGGAATGTATCCCCTTTTCCCCCTTCTTATTCTCGGCTTTCCTTCCCCCTTCGTTCTCCTCTATTCTCCTTGTGGTTTAAAAGCCCCCAGTGACAGTAGCGTTTTCTTCCTTTCTTCTCATGTTTTTCTTCAATCTTCCACCTAGTCCACAGTGACTTGCATCCAGTTGATTTTATTTTTGGAGGTTTAAAGAAAAAGAACTGCAGTAGCTAGAGTTTTTGTTGAGTTTGTTAGAGGTCATCCCACGTTGGTTAATTATAACCTCCGAAATTAGTATATTAGCTTGGGCGACCTCTCCACTCATTGCCAATTGGTTTGAGTTGGATGCCTTAACAGAATTTTCACGTTACATCATCTTATTAAGGAAAATAAAAACAAATGAGAAAGTTGAAAGATGATGCTACAGACAGTTCAAAACGTACATCTTTGTCATGGCTTATTGATTCAAAGCTATGCTAGCTTATAAATAGTATGCTTCTGTGGTTCTCAATCATCGATCTCCCTTTTGCTTGTTACATCATAAGTATTCACCTTTTCTCTCATTCCTAGGGTACTTGGTTGGGTTGCATTTGTAGATGTTCTTGATCTTAGTCGTGTTAACTTATCTCCTCGTGCTCAAACGCGTGTTTTTCTTGGGTACGAGAGTACCGAGAAAGGATATCGTGGTTAGTATCCTAAGTCTCACCATTACTTTGTAAGTGTTGTCACATTCTTTGAGTCAACCTCCTTCTCTACTTCTGTGGGCAAAGAGATGTCTTCCGATCTTATATGTAGTTGTGAGGGGGTGCCTTCCTTTCCCTTGCCTCTCTTCCTTTGCCGCTTCCACTCCAATCCACCTTTACGAGTATATCTACAACCTCAAGATAGGTGTCTTGTTTCTAATGGCCTGAACGCTTCATGGCTTCATCTTCTCCATCAAAAGCTCTTGCTTCCTTGTCTACTCTGCTTAGTTGCATGAAGCGGTAACGGGGGCAGGTGAGTGGAGGAAAGAATCGTAGAAGCTCCTTGTTTGGGAGTGTCGGGGGAGCGTTTAGTATAATTTATAATGATGTAAATATATAATACAAGTAACTATACAATTCATTTCGTGTTTTAACGAATGTAAGTAAACGTTAGGTTTATACTATATTGTCCTTAGCAAAAATAAGTATATATCATGTTTATACTAAGTACTTAAATAAGATTGAGTTTATTATTTTAGTATCTGATAAATTATTTCTTATTTCTAACTTGTGTGTCTTCTACTTTTGTTTCTTTTGGGATTTAAATGTTCAAGAGGTTCTATTCTAGTCGGGAGTGGGCTACTATTCTCGATTGAAGCGAAGTTCCTAAGAGAAACGACTTGGGAGCCCAGGAGAGAGGTTCTGAGGTGGATTCGCCACCTCTATAGGAGGTTCTTGCTATTTAGCTACTTTGGCTTCTGATGATTTACCAATTGATTTGCATTGAGGTAGACTAGCTTGTACTTAACATCCTATTATTTTGTCTTTTATGATCGACTTTCACCTTGTCTTCATTCCTTTGCTTCCACTTTGTCCTCTGTTTCTATTACTTCCTTTTCCAAACAAGGTATGTATTTATGTTGATGGAAACATGCTATGGATGAGGAAATGAGTACTTTTTATAACTTTGGAGTTTGCTGCTTTTCCTTATGAGAAATAGACTCTGGATTTTCGGTAGGTGTACGTGAAGTATCTCACGGAGGGTTCTATTGGTCATCTTAAGGTGTGCTTGGTGGCTAGGACCTATGGTGTTAATTATTTGGAGACATTTTCTCCATCGTCCCACAACTCCCACCTAAATTATGTTCGGATTCTTCTCTAAGTCGCTGAAAATAGCACCTGGTCTTTGAACTGCTTGATATTACAATGCCTTCATGGCGATCTTCAAGAGGAATTATACATGGATCAGCTACCAAGTTATGTTGTTATTGGTAGTGAACATCTTGTTTGTTGTGCACGCAAGGGATATGTACAGCCTAAAACAGTCTCCTTGTGCTTGGTTTGATAGGTTCAACTCGGATGTACTAGCTTGTAGGCCCACCTTTGATGAAATAGCTGTGGAGTGGTTAAACGCCATTACTTTGTTTTGAGAGAATATAATCCTTCTATTTCCCAATTTTTAGAATGGTTTGAACTTGTCCTACCATAGGACAGTGTATAGGGCCTTTTTGTCCTGTGGCCTTTCTTGTATATGGACGGCATTCCCTTTATGCCTTTTTGTTAATAAATTAATTACTTATCAAAAAAAAAAAAAAGTCTTGTAGGCTTTGGCAGCCTAAACGGTTAAACCAAAGGCTATGGGTAGCACAATCATCGAGAAGTTTAGTAGCAAATAATCTGATACTGCGTTTTTATTGTGGGGAGATTTTAGTAGCAACAGATGACTTTGATCAGTAAACTTCACGTCTGACCAAATGAATAAAAAATAAACGGTAAACATTAATTGGAGTTGCACACCTCAGCAATGCATTTCTTCAAGTTCACAGTACAGCCTTCTGAGTCATAGCAGTAATACAAGCTTAACGGATTCTGTTCATAACCGACGCTAGGAGGAATTGTCAATAGGAAACTGTGTAAAGAAGCAAATAATCAACTTGAAGAAACACGAAAGGAACACAACAAATTAAAACCATCAAAGTAGGGGTCCAGGGGACATATTCTTCCTCCTGTTTTGGAATTCCAAGTTTTTCAGTGGACATGCAATTAATATGTTTGAATTCAATTCAATAGCATTCTTTCCTAATTTGCCTCTACTATTTTCATTTTCAACTACATTTATAGCTCACTATATTTTGTAGTTTTGATTCTGAAAAGTTCCAAAGTTTTTGTTTTGACTTTTGGACAATATTATTTGTGACATCATACTCCCTCTGTCCCCATTTGCTGGTCCCAGTTGAAATCTTTTGATGTCCCAAGAAGATTCTCCCAATTCTAAACTAAATGAGTAATATCCAATGAATTTCCTCTTTTATCTATCCCTATTGAAATTAGTAGTATTAAGGAAGTAATAAAAGATAATGACTAGAGGGTAAAATGGAAAAAAGAAGTGATAAGACATGCAATGATTGTGTTCCCTTATTAAGTTGGAATCCCCAAGAGGGACCAACAAATGGGGAAGGAGGGAGTTCAAAGGAAACAAGGATGGAGTAGCTTTATCAACTTGTTACCAACCATGTCAGCATTTCACAAAGTGTGCCTCAGTGCGTGCAAAAGCCTCAGGCGAGGCACACCTATTGTGGTTCAAAGGGTATGACGTGCAAGATGCGTTCTTCAGGCTTGGACACGAACTGCGAGAGGGGTGGACTTTTATTGCCCTCTTTCAAAACATGACGTGTAAATCAAAACCGCTATTCCTGTCAAGAGCTAGCTGCAACCCATCACTTAGTATGTGGTTAATCTTCAACAAGACGGGTGTTCTTGTGGAAACAGATGCGCAGCAAGTGGTTAATCTTCTACAAGACTCTAATCTCGGGAACCATTATCGTAGTAATATCATTTATGATTGCAGGTTAATTCTCCAAAGATTGCAAGCGTAGATCAAGCAAGTTCTTAGAGAGGCAAATCATTGTGCAGATACTCTGGCGAAATCAAATTTTGTTTGTAATAGTCTAGTTATCTTTAATTCCATTCGTCATGTAAGAAAGTATCTACTTCATGATGCTAATGGGGTCCAGTACCATAGAATGATGACTGTTTAATTTTAATACAAGTTCCTATTTCACCCCAAAAAAAAAATCTACACCGCTTATTCAAAAGGGCTTTCTAACAAAGTTAGCTTTCCACATACAACATATCAAAGCCTGTATTGTGAAAAGTCCTAAGTCTATCAAGGAATAAGCTATTTTTCTAGGCTGAAAACTTTTGTAGGCTTGTTTTGCTCTTCAATATTTACAACTATGCCATTAACGAAGCTTTCACTCAGATTTGTGTTTACATTTGAGTTTGTCCATTGGCCATTGAGTAGTTCAAGTTTTTCTCAAGTTTGAGTAAAAATTTGAGTTAGGGCCAGACACGCTCTAAGTTTCTCAAAATTTGGTCTATATTTTTGTGATTGTTCTTCTCTTATAGGCGAATTAAGGAATTAAAAACAGTTAATCAATCAAAAGCTGATTATTAAAATGCAGGACAGACAAAACAAAAAGCTATTTTTCATATATATTATTCCTTCCTAAAAATGTGATTAAATAAATAACCGACAAAGAACAGTAGGTACTCTACATGACAAAGTGTTCAAAGCTGAATTTTGCATATAAATCAGATAGAAACAACGGGAGTAGTAAGTAAGTAAGGAATTACACTGGACCGTCGGTTTGAGCAATGGAGCGACAATGGTCGGCAGAGAGATGGTCGGGCGGGGGGCGGGCGGCGCGGTCGAGATCAATTAGGGCGTAGCGGACGGTGTACTTGAAAGAATGTCGGACGGGACGGCGGCGCTCGTGCCAGACGGTGCCTTGGTAGACGGTCGACGCCGGTTCTGAGAAGGAATGGCTGCGGGAGCAGCGGCGGAGGAGAGAAGAGAGGGGGAGAAGGAGGGAGAGAACGAGGGTTGTGAAGAAGGTGGAGATGATTGAACACCAGAGATGGAGTGCCTCCATTTCGCTGCCTGCGCTTCTGTCAATTGAGAAGAGGTACGGTGTTAAACGCGGAGGGAGAGAGATGATGAACACTGGTGAATTGGTGGCACAGACAAATACACGTTAACCGTGGGGCACTGCATAAGATCAAGTCCAATGCCAATGGGATGTATGTATAGCCATTTTCCATCCCCAATTACAAGAGCAAGTTTATCAGTCAAGGTAAAAAGCCTTTTTATCTATTTTAGCTCATCAAAATTAGAAAAAGTGCTTTGCACCATAGAAGCAAAACATAAAGGTAAAATAACTCACGGTGGTTTGGCTAGGTATTAAGAGCATGTACATCAAAAGAGGGAAAATACATTTTTAGGTATTTTGCAGAAGAAAAACACAAAAAAGATGCTGCATCAGAGGAGCTAAAAGAGAAGGTAAAATACATTTTGATGACATGGTTAGCTACAAATACCGAACAACTGTTCATGTGCTTCCCCTTAAACAATTAGTTTCTCTCTCCTTGAGGGGAGAGAGAGAGAGAGAGTGGGGCCGGGGAATATCTGATGGGTATGGATAGGTAAAGCAGAGATGCTGCTGCAAGAGGGATGAAGTATCCCATGAATAGGGGTAGGTAAAATATACTGTTCATAGCTATTTTTGCTTTCAACTGATGTGCTTGCTCTAATACCTCATAACTATCATGAGTTACCCATTAAACAATAATTGTTTCTCTCTCTTCCTCTCTCTCCCTCCCCCCAATGGAACTCAAGTACTGGATGAATAGTAAAGTTTTATACTCCCTCCGTTCCAAATTAATAGTCCGGTTCGGTCTCCAATGCATTTTTTAAATTGTTAATATCTTTCAATCTATAATGAATTTTATGTGCAATATGGATCTCATATGATAGATCTCAATTAGTTCTATTATACAAAAATTTTAAAATCTTTAAAGACATTATAGATTGAAAGATATTAACAATTTAAAAGTTGCATTGGAGACCGAACCGGACTATTAATTTGGAACGGAGGGAGTAGTATTTTATAAGAATAGAGTTGGTAATAGAGAGGATTGGTGTAGGGTTGAAAGAGATTTGAATAGGTAAAATGAAAAAAATAGACTGTTGTGTAGCTAAAATACACAACTATTGGTGTACATGCTCTAAGACTCAACGCTCCAATGGGAATGAAAAATGTCAAACATTAAAAAGGGTTGTATATTTTCTCTTTAATTAATATTATTTAGTAATGTCTATAATTATTATGTGTATAGATTGATCTAGCGGAGAGAATGATAGTTAGAGGAAAAATTAGGTGGACGGAAGGTAAAAATAAAACATAATTTTTTTAAAAATATATTTTCTTAAAGTCATCGTTTGGTGGACACGACAATTATTTTTTAATGAAAGTAATAGTTGAATAAGGGTTGAGAAAGCTGAGGGAAATAAGGTGGAGGAAGAGTTATAGTTAAATATTTAAGACTCTTTGTTTATTTTTTAGAACTCATTATTAAAGAGGGAAGAGTTCTATTTTAGAACTAACTACTACTTTTTAACTACCTTTTGATCCTAATAAAATGACCAAATGGCTATAGCCATTTTCCATCCTTTGGACATGCTCTAACCACACACAAAAATTGTGTTGTATGAGTTTGCGGCGATAGGGCCCAAAATCATTAGAACAAGGGGTTCTTTCAAGTCGGCCCTCTTTTATCATTCACTAGCCGTTTAGGCTCCGCGCACGTCACACTTATCCCCCACAAGTTCTTTTTTCCTACACCCACACGCCTTTTGAATTTAAGATAGGAAAATTATCCCATGCAGATAGAATATTATATTGTAATGTCCCCACTTATGTATCATTGGTTAATATTGCGGGGCTCGTTACTTTTTATTAGTGATTTGATAAACAAATTGTCATGTGGCATTTGATGACCGGTAGTGCATTGTTTGAAAACCACCAAATAATATTTATAATCAAAACTTTTTCTCTCTCTAGAATTGTCGCATGTTTACACGTACATAAACTTGCACATACACAGATATACATAACCAAATATATGTAGCTCATATATAGCTAAAACTTTAACTAATTATAACTTTTGTTGTGCATATCCAATTTTGCAAATATATATATATAGGTGTAGTTCTTCAGCCAGTTTTTCCTCTATGGCTTCGTTGTCAGAAATCCCGGATACTGTACATGAAGAAGAACATGAATACCAGGATCTAAATAATGAATTTGGTAATTGGAATATACCTAGAGTTTCTGTTAAAAGTATTTACAAAACCAGTTTTTTAAATGATACTTTTAAAACTGATCAAATTGCAAAGACTACAGAGCAAGTCTATGCTCTTACTAAAAAACAAGAAAGATGCACTCTTCTTAGTAAAGAATCAATTAAAAACAAGAAAGATGCACTCTTCTTAGTAAAGAATCAATTAAAAGACACCTGGAATGCGGGTACAATTATATTCACATAGAATTAGTACAAGTGGCAGTAAAACCTCTCCCTAGGAGAGGATTAAACTCTTCAATATTATTATCACTAAGAGACAGTAGATTCGCCAATTTTAGTGATAGTTTGTTAGGATTAATGGAATCGAGTTTACACAATGGACCAGTCTACTTTGACTGTTATCCAGATTTACCTTTAAGTTTAAAAGATAAAAATATATTAAAATCATTAACTCTAAATATCCAGACTTCTGGAGCTATTACCAATATGCTAGAAGGGAGTCATTCAATTGCATTAATTTACCGATTGTATTATAAATGCATGAAAACTAATTTAAATATTCATGCCTTAGTCAAAAGTCCAAGAGATAAAACTGTCTTGATTCAGAGTAGCTCAAAGGCTAACATACAAGTTCCCAAAACTATTTCCTGGAATGATATTCAATTACCTACCAATTGGGTCACAGAAAATGAAAGCTTTCCACAAGTTATACAAAATGACACAGTCAACCTTGATTATATTCAACAATATTTAGATGGTACTGTACGAATTAGTTTTGACCAACAGAGACTCAATCCCCTGAATCCCCTTCGTATTAAAGAATTAAGCAGAACAAACAGTACTACTAGTATACCCAGACATAGTACATCTAGTATTCCTAGACAAGACTCAGAGTTATTAAATCCTAATGTGACTCTTAGGGGAATAGATTCCAGTTCCCAAATCAGTAGACCATGTTATTCAGTACAGTCAAAATTAGATAATGAGGAAACTCCTCAAGGATCCCCTACACAGTCTGATTTTGAGTCAACTATTCCTCAGTCAACCACACATCCTTTACTCCAAGTCCTGCACAAACCTTTCACTATTGATTACAAAAAATTGTACAAAGATTATAAGTCACCCAAAAATGAACAAAAAAGACAAGAATTTCGTAATAAATATGATAGGGAACAACGGGCAGAAATTCGTAGTCAATGGAAAGAATTCATGAACGATACAAGAAGTCAGATTAAAATCTTTAAATATATAAAAAAATCATTATGAGAAGAATAATAAAGCAAAAAACAAAAAAGAAAAGCAGAGTACCATTGCTAGTACTAGTACCCCTAGTGTTTCATTAACCGTTCTTACCAAAAGCAAGATTCCAATCCAAACTTTGCAAGAAGAAGTCAAAAAAGTAAAAGGAGAAATTATTTCTTTTAAAAAGACCCCACCAGAAGAATCTGATTCAATAAACTGTGCAGAAACAACCACCCAACAAATCAATACTCATAAGTGGTACATCCAACCAACCAAAATTAATAATTCAAGATTATACAGTAGAGATTCCTACACTAATAGATTCAGGTGCAGATTTGAACTGTATTAAAGAAGAATTAATACCAGTCAAATATTATCATAAGACTACTGAACAATTGAGTTCTGCTAATGGTAGCCAAATGATAATTAATTATAAATTACCAAAAGTATATATTTGCCAGAATAATGTTTGCTTTAAGACATCCTTTCTATTAGTCAGAAATCTTACTGAAAACATAATTTTAGGAACCCCGTTTCTTACTTTACTATACCCATTTACAATAAAAAATTTCGGAATAACTACTCAACCTTTTGATAAAAAAGTATTTTTTCCCTTTTTAGAAAAACAACAACAAAGACAGTTAAAACAATTAGATATTAAAAATAACCGTTTAGTACAATTGCAACAAGAAATTAAACAAAAAAGAATAGAACAACAATTGCAAGATCCAATAGTCACCCAACAAATTGATAATTTCAAAGAAAAATTAGAAAAAGAAGTTTGTTCTAATCTCCCAAGTACTTTTTGGTACAGAAAAAAACACATAGTTACTCTTCCATATATTAAAACTTTTAGTGAAAAACAAATACCCACTAAGGCTAGGCCAATTCAAATGAATTTTGAGTTAATGGAAATCTGCAAACAAGAAATTAACAACCTGTTAGCAAATAACATTATTAAGAAAAGTAAATCTCCTTGGTCCTGCTCAACTTTTTATGTGAATAAAAATACCGAAATAGAAAGAGGAGTGCCAAGATTAGTAATTAATTACAAACCATTAAATGATGTATTAGAATGGATTAGATACCCAATCCCCAATAAAAAAGATTTAATTAACAGAATTCATACAGCAGTCATATTTTCTAAATTTGATTTAAAAAGCGGATTTTGGCAAATTCAACTACACCCCAATGATACTTATAAGACAGCTTTTGTAACACCATTTGGTCATTATGAATGGAGCGTAATGCCTTTTGGATTAAAAAATGCCCCAAGTGAATTTCATAATATAATGAATGAAATTTTCAACCCATTTAGTCACTTCATTATAGTTTATATTGATGATGTACTTGTATTTTCCAATTCTTTAGAAGAACACTGGAAACATTTAAAGTCATTCCTAGAAATAATTAAGAAAAATGGATTAGTCATTTCTGCCCCAAAAATTAAATTATTTCAGACTAAAATAAGATTTTTAGGATATGACATTTACCGCTCAACCATCACACCAATTAGTAGAGCCATTCAATTTGCTGATAAATTTCCAGATATAATTACTGACAAAAATCAATTACAAAGATTTTTAGGATCATTAAATTATGTAGCAGAATTCTACAAAGATCTTAGAACAATTTGTCAACCATTATTCGAAAGATTAAAAGATAATCCTCCTCCTTGGACGAACAATCATACTTCAATTATCCAAAAAGTCAAAAAATATGTTAAAATCTTACCTTGTCTTGGTATTCCTACTAACCACGGTTTTAAAATTATCCAGACTGATGCTTCTGATGCAGGTTATGGAGGAATTCTTCTACAACAGATAGATTCCTCTTCCCCAGAATAGCTTGTCCGATTTCATTCTAGAGTTTGGAATAAAACCCAGAAAAATTACAGTACAATTAAAAAAGAAATTTTAGCAATAGTTTTATGTGTTTCAAAGTTCTAAAATGATATATTAAATCAAAAAATTTTAATCAGAGTAGACTGTAAAAGTGCAAAATATGTTTTAGAACAAGATGTTCAAAACATTGCTAGTAAACAAATCTTTGCTAGATGGCAAGCTATTTTAAGTATTTTTGATTTTGATATTACATATATTAAAGGTAGTCAAAATTCAATCCCAGATTTTCTTACTCGAGAATTTCTCCTCAATAGTAGATAGTTATCATTTGCATGAGGGAGCAGTGAGAATTTAGCAAGTTAGTCATTTATTGAGGGAGCAGTGAGCTTTGAGGGAGACACATCCTAATCTATTTTTTACAAGAATGGCGGATCAGAAAAAGCAGCTTGCCCTTCCACCAGCAAGATTAGCTAATCGATACCAACCACTCAATCAAGTTGCCAACTACAAGTCAGCATTAGCCACAGCCTCCTCCTCCTCAGAACAGAAACAAATCTCTGACCCATTTGATTTATAAATTCAACTCAGTCAACCTAAAATTCCCTATCCAGCTAGAAAAACTGAATATATATTAAAACCCCAATCCTCCAACCTACTTCATATTGAACCTAGTCATGCCTCAATCACAGACCCTATCCAACTTGCCAAAGCTTATTTCCCACCTGATTGGCACTTTATCCCGGCTCACCCACAAAAAACCCTAGCTTATTATAAGGATATTCTATTTCACCACCAGTCAATAGTTATCAAACCAATCACTGACAGGAATAACCCAAGCATCACCATTTACCACTCATTCTATATTCAGAATATCATCAGTCTAAAGGAATGGGGACACCCATCCCAACTCAAAGAACTTCCAAATCATCCAGTACCATATAGTTACTACGACTATATTGATGCATTCTCCAAAGTACTCTATTATGAAAATAGTAATTTCAGTCATTCCTGGTTTTTGTGTTTTGACCATAAATTCAAAACACAAATCCCATCTTGGTTCATCTGATGGTGGTCACAGCATGGAGCAACTCCAGAATTACTACCATCTGAATTAATTGACCAACTCAACTACTTCAAATCAATATATCCCCTTGACCAACATACCAGTAAATTACCACCATTACTACTTTTTATGGCTAAATACAAGATCCCTTGGATTTTCAAATGGAGGTACCACATCCAATCAGACATACTTTCTCGCCAAATGCTAGTCAAATGGTGGGATGCGTATAAACATCAAAGAATAATTGATCAAGTTCAGCAAGAATTCCCAGTCAAAACCATGGCAACCAGGAGCAATCAATTACAGTCAAGCCCTCCTGAACTCTCTGCTGTCAGATTAGGAAGCCCTACACCCAGTATGCAGGGGACATCCAAATCCAAATCCAGTAAATCCCGGAGCACCAAGTTACTTGAGTTAGCACAGAAGCTGATTGCACAAGCCAGTCAGGATTCAGACTCATCATCTGATGAATCAGTCACCAGCAAAACCCAGTATGATTCAGTATTCCAGGATGCTCAAGATCCTTTTGCATAAAGAACAAAATAGTCATCATGACCAGTCACCAAAAGCAGAGTCAGCATCAACTTTCAGTCATTCCCACCGAAAGTAAAAATGAAGTCATTTGAAGACCAAAGGAATCCTCCAACAGTAATCCAGTCATTCCTGCCAAAAAGAAGTCACATGGCCACAGTAAAAGCACTTTCCCACCGAAAGTTGTCACATGGCCACAGTAAATCCACTCATGCTTTGTAAACAGTTTCTGGTTCCTTATTCTATAAAAGGAACCACAGACTCCAGTAGTAGGCACTAGGAAAAATTCATACAGTTTTATTCCTCTCTTCTCCCCCTTCTCTCTAAGTTTCAGGATACGAAGACACTGATCTTCATCCTCCTTCTGTAAGTTTTCTTTCTTTTCTTTTATGTTGTACGTTTGTACATGATCCAGCATTATCTGGAATTATCCATATATCTTTTATTTTATAGTTCTTCTACTGTATCTGTGCTTCCGCCCCCTCCTTGGTATCAAAGCCAGAGTTGAGCTTCTTGGTAGTTTAATTACACTTCAATTTATCTATTTAAATTCTTGATTTTAGGATTTTAAACTGGTCGTCCGGTTCGTAATAGTACACGTTTGGGCACCCGATAAAGCCACCCATCGTCTAGACACCGTTTTCACTTAAGCCGCCTCGTGTAGGTTCCCAGTAATTCCTGTTGGTAAGTCCCAGGATAGGGCAGTTGAGGGTTTGGATTAGACCGAAATGGCATGTGTGTATGTGGCGGTATGTGCTAGGCTGGAATTGGGTATGTGTGAATAGGGGTATGTTCCAAAAAGTACCAATTACGAATTAGAATACTAGTTTGAAGTTTCTAAAATTAAAGAATAATGAATAGATTATTTAGGTGTAATTCTTAAGCCAGTTCTTCCTCTATGACTTCACTATCAGAAAATCAGGATACAGTACATATAGAAGAACGGGAAAAACCAAAGTTGAGATCCATTAGCAATATAACTTTAATAAGTAATCCTTTTGATAAATTGAAAAAAGAGTACAAGTCAAAAGAAAACAGAAACAATCGTGCTAAGTTTAGGAAAAAGTATGACAAAGAAAAAAGGACAAAAATAAAAGCTCATTGGAAAAAGTTTATTACTAAAACTGAGAATCAAATCCCATTTTTTTGAATACCTAGAAAACCATTACAAAAGAGTGAATACTATTACAAAAGTAAGATGGAAAAAGTCAGATAATTCCATAGTTCACACGAGTCATCCCCCTTTAGACACCATAATTATAGATCACAAAGGCTCCACTGTTACTGCCTCACCATTTAAAATACCTAGTAAACCAGAAAACAGTCAAATTATTGAACAAAATAATTATACTAATCAGTGTCTCAGTACCATTAGTAAACAATTAGATAAACTAGAAATTAAAATGGATGAATTATCAGTAAAATCCACCCCTTCAACCAGTAAATCTATTATAGAAAAATCCTTAATAAGACTCACTGAAAATAGAACAAAAATCCCTACAACAAAACAGGATATTAATAAAATAGAAGAATTGTTAACCAAATTAACTATTAAAGCAGAACCATCGCAAATTAGCACCATTACCAAACATCCTAAAAAGCTTATTCTTAGTCAACAATCACAGTCTTCATCTGACAGTGACATATCCCAACTACAACAACAATTCTCTGCCCAGAAAGTAAATAAATTAGTTACACCAACATTTAATCCAATAAGTTTAACCAAAAATTGGTATTCTCACCCCACTCCACCTGATCTACAGTATGAAGAAATAACTCATCAATTTTATGTATCTTCTAGTAAACTCTATGAATGGAATATTGATGGACTCAGTGAGAATCAAATTTTAGAAAAATTGAATCACATGTCAATGGTGGCAAATAGTTACTTAAGTAACCTTGACCATGGTCAACCTAAAATAGTAGAACTATTAACCTCCGGTTTTACGGGAATGCTAAAGGCATGGTGGGATAAGTACCTCTCCCATGAATCAAGACAAGAAATAATATACGCA